>CM033635.1:23340763-24743380 GCA_019453435.1 Rhinogobius similis
CACTCCAAACACCTGTGCGTAAAACTCTGGAACCGTTGGCACGATGTTTCCGCAGCACTATACGCCATAGAAAAAGTGTAACGAGATAGAAACTGACATTATTTTGAAATACGTGCAATTTATTTGGATGTCAAATTGTCAACACAGTTTAGACTAGAGAAAAAACATTTAACGCTCTAATAGGCTTGTGCAATTATTTCCCGTGATTATTTGGAAATGTTTTCAGCATGTTATTAGTCTAAATGTGCAATTGTGTGGGTTTAAATCACTGCGTAATATATGGGAAATCAATATATATATATATATTTAAAATAGCCTTTATTTAGAAAAAAATCAAAATGTCAGGCCTTTTGCCTATTTTGTGTCTGTTGGTAAAAAGATGAATTACGCATGTTACATGTAAATATTTAAAAAAAAAAAGTGGTTCAACAAGTTGTGTGTCGATCTAGGGCTCTCAGTATGACCTGAAGGACAGCCCAGGCGCGCACCCCGCCTCGCTCCCAGTGCACGCGGCTCAGGGCTTCTATCCTTACGGTCAGTACCCGTATGCAGACCCGAGTAGATCCAAGACCGCAACCAGAGAGACCACCAGCACACTGAAGGCCTGGCTCCAGGAGCACCAGAAGAACCCCTACCCCACTAAAGGAGAGAAGATCATGTTAGCCATCATCACCAGGATGACCCTCACACAGGTGAGACCACACACACACACACACACACACACACACACACACACACACACACACACACACACACACACACACACACACACACACACACACACACACACACACACACACACACACACACACACACACACACACACACACACACACACACACACACACACACACACACACACACACACACACACACACAACCGCGCCGTTCTTTGAATTATAGCGCTAAACTAATTTCATTTTCTGATGTTTTGAAAACAAGAGTAGGTTGTTTTATTTATTTATTTATTTTTACAATTAGTCCATAATTTGAATAGGCTTATCAACGCTTGATTGATTCGTTTTGATTTGATTAGAGCTGTAAAGTCCACGTCAGTCTCTTATGAAATGTAATGATTAATAATTAAGATAAATATTCTGATAGACAGTTATTTGAATAATGTTTACGGTTTCAGGTGTCCACGTGGTTCGCCAACGCTCGGCGGCGCCTGAAGAAGGAGAACAAGGTAACGTGGGGACGCAGTGCTGAGGACCGTGACGGACGCATCTTCAGCAGCGACAATGAGGACGAGCCCGGAAAGAACGGCAGTGACGAGGACGAGGAGATCGACCTGGAGACAGTGGATCTGGAGCGGCCAGAGGAGCAGCCACAGCGGGGAGCGGAGGAGGTACAGGCGGGAGGCCTGAGCAGAGAGGCCTCGGAGAGCAGGACTCAGTCTGGAGAAGGCCTCAGGGCCGAGAGCGAGGCCGCTGTTCCACTCAATAAAGCCGCTCCCGAGCGTTCCCCAAGCGCTAACGAGTGCCACAGAGCGCCGCAGAACAAACCCAAAATCTGGTCCCTGGCAGAGACAGCCACGACCCCGGACTGCACGCCCAAAGCCCCGGCACACGCGGCACTAGGCTCCGCGGGACACCCGGCCTTACTGCCCGGCCACGGGATTTACACCTGTCAAATCGGCAAGCTGCACAGTTGGGCCAACTCAGCGTTTCTGAACGCTAATTCATTATTGAACATGAGGTCTCTTTTGGCCACGCCGTCCGCACACGCGCACCTGCCGCTGCATAGCGCGGTCACGGCTACGCGCCATGACGCGCGAGTGACAGCGCGGGGCCCTGGCACATCGGGCACAGAGGACGACAGTGACGTGGAGTCGTCCGGAAGCTTCAGTCCAAAAAGAGACGGTATGTCATGGAACGTGCCTGTCACTTTTAAAATAGGCCCATATCATTTTTAGTTTATTTTTAAGGCCATTTTAAGATGTCCTTGAACTCATTGTTGATGAGTTGTCTTTTTGTTTCCTCAGATGAAGAGAGTGACCACAGGCCGGACTCAGTTAAATCCCCGTTCCAGCTGATCACTGACAGGTGAGCCATGAGTCTGAAATCTATTTGCTTTAGGACGTGCGCCGCTGTTCCAGCTGACTGCGCCCACATAAATCATGTGATTGAGTCCCACTTTAACGCTCCATCACACTCAGATAGATTCATCCCGGGGGCCACATAAGCGCCGCTATCACCTGTGTTATTGAAATAATGAGGTGTCATTTATTCACGCCCACTGCAGCTGAGAGCAGCGTTAGCAGGAAGTCAGAGAGACTGCAGCCTATTGTATACTCTAATGTTTCATTTAACTGCAGATTAGACGAACTGCGAACAGTGCTCACATTTAAATGTGATATTTAGCTGACCTGTGCTTTTTCTGCTTTGCAGACCTCACCACGGAGCACAGAGAGCCCTCACAACGACACTATGAGACAACCACACAGAAAGATCATTTTATTTAATAAGAGCAAATTATGAAGGATATTTTGAGACAGAAACCTGTCCTATAGTATAATTATAATTATTATCATTATTATTATTATAACTGTTTGGATATATTTCAAAAGTCGTTTTGTCAGATTTGCCTGTGTTCCCCTTGTTTGTCCTCTGTTGTATTTTTGTTCTTCCTTTTTGTTGTGATTGGAATCTTTGAGAATTGTAAATATGGGAGATGGATTTGTCTTTAAAGAATATATTTTTTGGACACTAAATAAATGTCATTATTATTAGTCATCTATTCCGGAAGGGTTTTTATTGGAGAAATTGATTACAATTTTATTTATAATGATTTATAATGAAATGTAATTTATTTTTTAGTATAATGTTATATCAAAATTAGCTATCCACATTTTCCAGAATGATGTGCCTTTTTTGAAAACGCAGATATTTATTAAATATTATGTGCGCAAAAGCAGTGAGGTGTGATCATGCTGGTAATTAAAAGGGCTTTAACTGCTTTACTTTTGTTGTCAGCGTAAAAGGAATTTAGTTGAAGATAACATATTAAATTTAATGTGGATTCAGATCATGGTTTTGGAAGCAGCCAGTGTCATTCTGAAATGCACAATAGAACAAATTATTCTGTTTATTAGAAAATATTGTTTGGAAGAGCATTTCCCCTGGGGATTTACTCTACAATCTTTTTAAGTCTGCAGAATGTTTAATATTGTGAGAACTGAACAGCAGAAGTCAAATTATTTTGTGAGATTTATTATTCTAAATTTTGTTATGCGTCACCTCCTTGTCTAAAGTATTTCTTGAAAGTGTTTCTTTTTTACAGTACATTTGTATTTAAGTACTTTTCGTAGTTATCTATGCAGATGACACCAGCATTTTCTGAGTTTGTGCCTAAAATGGTCACTCTTTGACCCTTGCATCTTTATGTCACGTCTCCTTTTTCCTTTGCCAGCTAATTCACAGTGTCAGCTCTCTCCTAAAGGAAGCTATTGAAATCCACACTCTCTTGCCAAAAATCCCGCGACTTATGCCAACGCCTTGGAAGCCACTTGCAAACGGGAGGAAATTGAAGCTGAAGATTTCCAGGACCTTGTGAATGTGCGACTGTGCTAGGAGCCAGGCCCTGGGTGCTTTAATGTTGGATTATACCCCCTCTGTGCACCGCTGCCTCCTCTGAAATATGGATCAGACGGCAGGAAAAGGCCAGCTGCCGGTATGGGGCAGGCCGGCATGGGAGAGGCACAGTGTCCCTCCACCAGAGCGCTCTTACAGCAGAAGGCAGGGGTCCGGGGACAGGGGCAGGGGGCTGAGCACTGATAATGCCAAGGATTTCTCAAAGTCCCTTTTCAAGCATTGTGGTCACTGCTTACGCTGCCTCGTTTGTGTTATTTTGAGGAGCATTTGACTAATTAGGTGTTGCTGTTTATTTACCCCCGTTTTAGAGTCTACTAATAATGGTATAAACAAAGAGGGACAATGGTACATCCACTTTCACCGACAAGTTGTTTTTTCTTAGATTTGTTGTTTTTCTGATTCTGAAATTTAAAATAGAATTTACAAATGATTGTTAACAGATTAACAAAATCCATAAACAAGAATTATATAGACTCCAGAATCAACCATTGCTTCTACACTTGTAGAGTCTAAACAATTTCCAAAATCCAAAATAATCTTTTTTGTATTTATAGATTTCTTGTTGTTCATGATGCAACAGCGTGTGTTACAAATTGAAATTAAAAAAAAAATTGTAAAGTTCACAAATAATTGGCAAATTTTACAAATGTAATCTTTTTCCCCACACTAGTTTGTTCGCTGTAGATTAAAAAAAAAATTGACAAATTGAATGTACTGGTACAACTAGTCCCATTTTACAAAATGTTCACAAATACTTTACAGATTTCAAAAAGCAATTTGTTAAAAGTCTATTTGTTTGTTAAAAGTCTAAAGCCGTGTGTTCACCATTGCACACTCATCACATCAAAACTGGAACTAAATCCGAGACAAAACCTGGACTATATCAGGACTAGAACCAGAGCAAACCAAGTTCACATCAGGTCTAAAGCGGGCTCAATTATGACCAAATAATGACAAGTGTGAACGCACCCACAGTCCCAAGACTCAAGCTTCCAGACGTCTAGTGGATGTAAATATCTAAACAATTCCCAAAATAACCTCTTCTCCATCCGCTCCTCCATCACTCTCTGCACTGTATGGCTGTCCAAACCCGATGTCGTCCTGAGATGATGCGGTGAGACTGGGAGTCGTCACTGAAGTAGAATCCAGACACTTGAGGCCCTTCTTACTTCATGTGCCAACTGTGACAGACTGCCACCACACTGCTGTCCCATACACACCGCCCAGCCTTCAAACTACCCAACAATATGTTATTCTTTCAAACTTGGAAATCAACGAGCTTAGCGTGATGGGGCTGAAATCACATCAATGCCGTGTTTCATCACTCGTGCATCCACAACATGTTCAGATATAAAAGGTGGTGAGCAGACTTTGGATGAGTTTTCTTTGGCGAGAGTTACTTGAAAGTTTCACCAAGTTTGGGTTTTTTCTTATACCAAAACTTTATCTACCAGAAATAGAACGAGCTGCAGTATGTGGGAGGAAAACAGGCTTTATTTATAGACTCCAGGCTCAGTGTTTTCTTTGGCATTGGAAACCAAAAACAAGTTGCTTATAAATACATTTTCATGTTTTCATTTGCTTTTATTTTATATTTTATTTAAATTGACAGCAAAGCCCAAGACAATTTCCAATTCAAGCGCCTGTAGCTTGATATAATTTTACTTTTAATCGTTCAGGAAAATGTCTTTTACTACATAAAGTATATTGTATAAGCCGCTACTAGTGAAAAAAAAAGAAATTAATCTGAAAGATATTTCCAAGATACTTTGAAAGGCATTGTTGGACGAGAACCATATGGAAACAAACACAGACAGTGGTTTCTCTGCCATGGTTCAACATCAGGGTGAGAGAAGAGGCTAAGTAAACAGGGATAGCAGATAATATTTTCTTCACTCATTGTTCAAATTGAGAACTATTTAATTTTAAACTGTTTGCGGCAGTCCAAAAGTACTCTTCTCATTCCCAGCACATTCCTAGCATCCAGTTACTCACCATGATGAGTTTATAAAAACGTTTCCGCAATCAGACCAGAGTTTTGCTCTAACAGTAAAGCTAACTACAATTAGCATGCCAACAGTACAGTTATTGGTTCTCAGACAATAAAACGCTTTAAAATTAGATGGAAAGAGCACACAGCAGTCTCATTTGCACCCTAAAAGCAGCTTTTACAAAACATTTTCACAAGAACAAAACTAATTTTGCTCAACTACAAGGACATAAATCGTGTACAGCCCCTTTGAACCTTGGGTAATCATCTTTTTGTTGTCGTAAATTAGAACATTTCATGTTTTCCTCTGAAGATAATCTGGTAAAAGCAGCACTTTGGGACAAAAAAAGGCCGCTGCACGCTGTTTCCGGCTAATAAAGTATTCTATTTCTCATCAACATGGAAGTAAGGACCGAAAACCGCGTTCTGATTGGTTGTGCTTAGGTGGACCACCCGAGTTTCTCTTCATCGTCTGAAAAAACTGTTCTAAAGCTATGCATGTGCCTTAAAACAAATTAATGTGAATATTAACGAGGTGCCAAAGGGTTTGTAGAGCGAGGAACAGGTCAGACAGATTTTAATAATTCCGGTTTCACGGTGTAAAAATCAGGTCCCCCAGCTTTAATCCAATGCTCTAACTAACCTGGATTTAATATCGTCTACACAAGAATGTACCTACCAATACCAAATCCAATCATAATTTGATCTCACGTAGTAAACAATAAGAAGTATGCCACAAAATATAGCTGCTTCTTTGTAAGATTGCTATACAGAAAATCAATGGCACTGGATTTTTGTTTCCTTTCTTGTTGCTCCCTCAAACAGGATGCAGTGTCTCATTCTAGATTTCAAAAACAGCATTTAACTGCCAACCCAAAACTGCAATAACATTCTTCTGTTTCCTCTCAATAAAGAGGCAAAGGACAAAAAGTGTGAGTGACAAACAGGGATTATACTGTAGTTGTGTTTCTTAAAGTGTAGAATAGCCTCGTTTCACTGGTGAGCCCCTCAAACTCTCAGTGTGAATGGAGTCTTCATTGGCGCTTTAGTATTCTGTTATGGGCCCTTTGGTGCACCCTAATCCCTATTAAAGAGCCAGATTATGAAGGGGATTTGTCTTTGATTCTCCTGTCCCACTGCTCTTTTCTGCTCCACATAGTATTTACGTATGTGCTCTCCGTTCGCCTGCACCCTTCGCTTGTCTGTCCCGGGACAATGATGGACTCCGCGTCATCCCCCCGCCGCTCTTATGGGACTGTGACCACATGTATGAGCCACCCTGGACATTTGAATGGATTTGTTTAAGGTGGGTGAGAGAGTCCCATAGTCTGGCCCTCGTGCCCTGTTCGGGAACCCTCTGCACGGGGGTGAGGTCCCCGCCGCTGCTCCTCTGCCGCACCCCACAGATAATCAGGCTTATGTAAAGACGATGTGCTCTTTTGACAGTCATCAGCTCATCGGTGAGCCAATCAAGGGTCCAAATCGGCCATTGTGCGAGCCTCAAAGTGTCTCAAATCCGCTTGTGCAGGCGAGAGGGGCCTGCGCTCTTTATCCTGCCAATCACTCCTGACATTCCTCCCAGTGTTGCCATGGCCCGGGGGTCGGAGGTCGTGAAAACAGAGAACATGAGCTGACTCGAGGAAGAATGGTGAAGAGGTCCAAAAGAGACTCTCGACGCAACTGGCCCATTGGCGGGTGAGCGCGGGGGGTAAATGCGGACAAGTTAGCGGTGTATAGCCCCGCTGAGAGGCAGGGCAGGTCAGCGGAGGAGAGCAGGACGAGGAGACAGTGAAGAAGAAGAGGAGGATGAGGTGGTTGGTGAAAGAAGAGGCCTGACTATGAGAGGAGGGCAAAGGGATGTGTGGAGGAACAGACTCAGGGGGCAACAGTGTTTGATTTCCAAATAAGCTTCAGGGAGCTTGACCTCCAGGGCTCAAGGCAAGAAAAGAGAGGACACAAGTGAATGGCCCTGTAGAGGAATAATGAACCGCCAAGTTGTTATTTGTAAGTTTGTATGGTGGAATGTGTATGACCCGCATATCTATGGTAACTTTTTGTTAGAACTCCATCATTATAGAGTGTTTAAATAACTTGGCCACTATATGATAGGTATAAGTGAGTGACTGGTGTTAACACAAAAAGCACCACCAGAGTGACGGTTCCAATAAGAACTTAGACTCTCACATCTACTTTCTTGAAAAACAAAACTTAAGACAGTCTACAAAGTCATTACATTTTTAAGATAGACGTGTCTGTAAGATGCATCACTTTAGTGTTTACATTTTTGATTACTGATCTCCTATTTCACTCAGTGTGGACTCAGAAATCCAGATTGCACTTTCATATTTAATGTTACAAGATAATACATAAAATATAACTGTGTGAAATGCTTTTTGAGTTTCTTTAAAGGAACATGTTACGTACAAATTTACTTTTAGGAACTTTGATTATTTATCCCTCATCATTACCGTACTGAGAGTTGTATTTTGATAGATTCATGCATGTTTGACTAATCCTGTAGTGTCCTGTAGTGTTCAGAAAAGTCCTGTTTCCACTTACCCCCTATCCCCGCCTACTTCTCTGTACTTACTGGTGAATGTTAAAGAAACTCACACTGCGGGTCATACGTGTTGGGTTTAAAAATGTCAAATAGCCCTTTTTAAAAATAAATAAATAAATAAAAGAGGCGGGGCTTCGCAGGTCTGCAATTTTGACCAGGATTTCAATGAACCTGTTTCTATTAATAAGCCGTTTTAGGTCAATATTGGAGTTTACAATGAACAAAATGTATAACAATGATCTACGTATGTATGTTATAGTTTAATAAAGTGTATCCAAAAGCTTATTATGTCATCAAGAGGCCTAAAGAAGAGAGTTCGGGACAAACAAACAAACAATACGGTTGTATCAGGATTGTATCAGGAAGGACCTATATGAATTATCTCAAATGTTTTTGCATTATTATTTTTACAGTACATTTTGAGATCATAAACTATATTCTCCATTCACATATTGCTCACCTCTATTCACACGTAACAACTACACTCCATCAGTATGTTATTAGTCTGCAATATGTATGAAAATGAATAAACACAGGCAAGGATGCAATTATAGTTACAATACATACTGTGCATTTCTCCCAGTATGGGTAACCGATTTCTCCAGACACTGATTGCACCAACGTCCCCACAAACACCGCAAGCTTAGACCGCGTGTGTAAATTGTAATTTGAAATGGAAATGTACCACCCAATGTAATGAGGCTAATGCATGTCATAGCAGGATAAGCAGGCCACTGGGTTAAATCTGTGGTAACGTCGTCAAAAGAATAATTTTCTGTTGCCAGTGTCGACCCATAAGTGAACAAATGTTTAGCGACAACCAGATATCATAGGGAATTTAGCCCATTCACTGTTCCTCCATTGGGATTAGTAGAATTAAGCGTTTACACACAAAAAAAAAAAAACAAGTATCAAAACTCATGTGTAATTCAACGTGCCCCACAATGCCCAGTTTACCCAGTTTATTGTGCGGCTGCAGCTGCGAGCACCGTACAGACAAATAGCAAACATTGTCAATGAACTAAAAGGAGACAAATTTAATATACACTGCGGCCGGGTGGGAGCGATAAGTCTGCGTCTGTTGTTGCGGCCATCCATTCATGACAATAATCTGAGGGAAGGAGCAGATTAGCGGAGAAGGGAAAGTTCATAGTTGAGTGTTCGCATCGCTGCTTCTTTTCAGGGACTCGGGGACAATGTTGATCCAGCGGTCAGTGCAGGAGAGCGGGGCAGGGAGGGCGCTGGAGGGCCGGGGAGGCTGGCTGTGTTTTTGTCCGGCGTGCACACAATGGGGGTTTAGAGGCGAGTTTATCTCAAGACTTGATTGAGAGGTACAGCGGTTTGTAAAACGTGGAAAGGAGTATTTTGGCGAGCGTTTAGCCGAAGTTTACATTTGCATATAGTGTGTGTTCTTACAGTCGTGCGTCTGTGCAGCTGGAGTTAAAAAAGTAAACTGCAGGGTGTGTCCAAGGAGTTAATGAATGATGGACGACTATCAATCCATTTAAAGGAAGAGAACATGTTTAGTGAACTTAAAATATATGAGTTGACTAATTATATAAGAATTTTTAAGTGAAGTTACTAAAAATGTCTAACAAGGTACAATTTATAGCATGTTATTACATTAGGAGAATTTGATGAATGTGCTGAACTTAGACCACCTTACTTTCTCAACTTATAACATTTGACTTAAACAACTTTGCTTATTATGCAGCAAATAAAAATACTACTTCGCTATAATCACGACACTAACCCTAAAAGACAAACATACCAAATGGCAAGTTCATCTTCTCTATTTTGTCAATTCATATAATGCTGTGTCTCGCTAATAAATAATTAATATAAGAAACACACCACATACAAAGACACATATCTTATTATTATACACAATAACGCCTACATATTTGTATTTTCAAAAATAAATATATTTTCCCCTCCAAAGTTCTTTTCGTTGAGAGAAATGTACCCTTTTGTGGAAAAATACATCATACTGACAAAATCAGAGGTGGAAGAAGAACTCACTTTTGTTACTTAAGTAAAAGTACAGACACATGTGCAAAAAACTACTCACATTAAAAATCTACTTAAGTAAACACATTGAAGTACATGTTTAAAAATGTACTTTAACAGTAAAAATTCAAAGCATTGCGTGCAGATTATGAGACCAGTTTTACATATTAAATGTTGGAATTTCGTTAAAGAATTGTGCTTAATTTTGGTCAACAAGGGTCTGTTCGAATTTCACGTATTCAATTTTATATGTATATTTTGGTTTGTTTGTTGTTGAGCTTGAAATCAAAACCTTCAAGCAGAATGTCACCACCAGTATGGTAAGAATAACCCTAAAACAAAATGAAAAGTACTCTCTACTTTTCAGTCCAGTTGAAAAATGCAGTGGAGTAAACAGTACAGATACTTGGTTTCAAATGTTGTGAAGTAACAGTAAAAAGTATCCACTAAGTATCAACTACTTAAGTAAAGTACAGGTACCAATACTTTTACTTTTGTACTTTGTTACTTTCCACCACTAGACAAAATAGCAAATAAAAGTTACTTCTTCTTCCGCTTTTCTCACATCCAACCCAAGTCCTTAACCCAAAATGCCAGAAGTCACCTGCAATGATGCCTATAATTGGACATTAACTATACCGACTGAAAAACAGCTACATTTTGAAATTGGCCTAAACTGGAAACTGACGTTAATTTGGTTGGTTGGTCAAAACAGACTGGATCTTTTGAAACCCATATTTTTGAACGATGATTGAAACCAAATCAGACAATCCATTTATATTTTGAGACTGACCACGAACCAACACTTTTTCATGCTAGATTTGGATCATCTCCAGCACTTTATGAAACCGGTGCATTGTCATTTCTGCACATATGAAACCTTGTGTTCTCGTGCACGCACTCGGGGGACGGTGGGGGATCCTTGCCAACTGTTTATCTGCCTCGGACACACTCGCACTGGGGGAGCACAGATCTGGTTTCCCCCTGTCACAGATGCTTACCCGGCTCTCCATTAGCCCTGTGATTGGAGTGGACATAGACACCCGGCATCCCTGTTCCCATAGGGCCAATCTGAAGAAATTATTGCCCTATGTTATCCACTGGGGACTCTCCACGCTCCCGAA
This sequence comes from Rhinogobius similis, assembly GCA_019453435.1. NCBI lineage: Eukaryota > Metazoa > Chordata > Actinopteri > Gobiiformes > Gobiidae > Rhinogobius > Rhinogobius similis. Next base: position 23,352,041 of record CM033635.1, read on the forward strand.
AGAGGCTCTTAATCGACTGTTATCGCATGCGGCGCGGTGGAGCACATTGCATGATTTTGAGCTGGAGCTGTGGATTGATTCTTTGTGCAATGGCGTTTGATGATACGTGATCAGTCATGGTACACAGGGAGAGGCTCAGGGGAGAGGCAAGCTGCGTCTGATATGGAATTACTGCAGTGTTTACCGCCGATGTGACAAACACATGATGAGCGGAAAATGAAGATTGATACGTCAATTTAGACTGGAGTGTTTTTAGACGTGTAAATGTTGTTCTCGCAACTGTTGCACGGGAAGGGCGGCTGATGACACGTTACATGTCAGTTATCAAAATGTAGGTTAAATATCTGTTTATCTGATATGTATTTTTTAGATGGACTAACTATGCAATATGAATACACACTTTTGATATTTTGAAGAAAAATCAAACAAATAGGTAGATATTCAGCCTTTTCTGGCAACAAGCAGACATACATACATCATTTGGTAACACCTTACTAACTACTTTTAATGAAGCATGAACAAAGACTTAATTCATAATGAACAAACTGTTTATTAAGAATGATTTAGGCTTAGTTACTAACCCAGCTCCTAACATAAATTGTTATAAACCTGAATTATTCTTCATAAAGTAAAGTATTTGCTCATACGGATTAAGTCTTTGTTCATGCTTCATTAAGGCTAAATAAGATTTCTTTGTTTGTTAACTGTAACTTAACTTTATAACATCAGAGGGTGATTATGCTTTCTCAACCAAAGCCCTTTTTGTTCCAGACATTTAGTAGATTGTTGCATTTGTGGATCCTTGGGATTAGGAATCAACTCTATATAATTTTGCACAGGGCTACAGTAAAGTTTGAAAAAGCACTTACTGCACTGGTTAATAGACTTGTCGTGGATGGTTTTGTTGTTCATGTTCACAAAGGCCAAGAGTGAAATGTGATGTGGCAGTCTAATTTCATGCCAGCAGAGGCCACCATAAACTCTAAAAGCTCAGTTTTAACCAGTCTATTGAAAAGTGTAACATCATTAGATAAACTGAGGTCCTAAGTGGCTCTGTGTCTAGTGCAATAACATATTCTTTAGGCAGATGAACACTGGAGGCACATCGACTAGCATTTTGGATGAAGACGTAGAAAGTGAACATTTGCGCTGTTTAAAATGTAATCACAGGGGACAGTGTTTGTGTGGACGATGCCGGTGGTCAGCAGAATCTTGGGAGGTCCAGCTCTCAGATGAAACATGAAATCTGCACGTGCTCATATTCAGACAAGAGGGGCTTGTCTTTGGTCAGTCACTAAATTGAAGATGCTCTTTTGACCCGGGTCAATAACTGCAAGGTGAGCTCACATCACACACAATCACACACTGGCCAGTCTTTGAATGGACCTGTAATACCTGAGCTCACCAGAGGGGGGCAGCTGAGCTCTAAGGAGCGGCCATAACAGTGGCTGCAATGTCCTTCGCGTGCCCTGAGAACAGATCACATGTTCTATTACTGTAAAATTAAATATTAATTGTAAATGACCTGATGATACTGTGGTATTGTGTTCGAAAGGCAAACTGCACTTACTGTTGCCTTCAATTAAACTTTTTCTATCACACATTAATACTTTTCAGAGTGGCATCATACATTACTATGCACAAATATGAATAATGGATGCATTACTGCCTACAATTTATATTATGATTCATATTATAAAGCAATTAGAATTCTGCTACACTGCATATTTGTTGTGTCATATGAAGAGGTGATTGTATTATTGTAGGGGTCTTTATCACACATGCTTTTGTTTGTGTACAGTAGAGCAGCTGTGGTTGAAACAGAAACTACCCACAGCAGGGTGTGTGCAAAGAGTGAATGAATAATGGACTAATGTAAATCACTTTGATGTCAAGGTTGGACTTAGGCTTTGACAAACTTTATTGATCAACAAGGGAAATAACCTGCTTTGTTTAAAGAGTACCTTTAAATGTCATTCACTCCTATGCAAAGTGCTGGTCCAGTTAAAAATCAGCTGGTTGTATCACCTCAATGTCAATACATGGACAGCATTTCAAACAAGTGTCAGGTCATCCACTTAGGGAAAAGGAGAAATTAAATATTAAATTTCATTCTAAAAGATCTAAGAAGCCAAAGCAGAGGCAGCTGCTCTTGAGTAATGTGTTTGAAATCCATTTTCCTGTCAGGAGGTGTGCGGCTGCATTCTGTGCCAATCACAAACAACAAAGAAACCTCAAATTGTTATAAACATGTGGATTACTCTTTTCTACAGGACTAAGACTTTACTTTACTACTGTGCTAATTTAGTTTGCAAGTTCAAAAAGTAAAAATATATCTTAAGTTAAAATGCAATGAAGTGAAAATAAAGATGGACTTAAAGGGGACACCACCATTGAGAGGGGCTGAAATGGATGTAAAAGGGAAATCTCTCACTGAAAAACATCTTCCAAGTAAGATTACAATGAGGGTTGCGATGGATGTAAAGCAGGGCTATTCAATTTTATTTTACTGAGGGCCAGATTTTTCTGATGGTTTTGTCCTCGAGGCCCAAAATACAAAACGCTTTAACAACATCTGTAGAACCAGGACTAAACCAGGACTAAACCAGGACTAAACCAGGACTAAACCAGGATTAAACCCAGGTACAAACCAGGACTGAACCAGGACTAAACTAGGACTAAACCAGGACTTAGCCAGGACTAAACCCAGGCATAAACCCATACTGAACCAGGACTAAACTAGGACTAAACCAGGACTAAACCAGGCATAAACCTGGACTGAACCAGGACTAAACTAGGACTAAACCAGGACTAAACCAGGACTAAACCCAGGCATAAACCCATACTGAACCAGGACTAAACTAGGACTAAACCAGGACTAAACCAGGCATAAACCAGGACTGAACCAGGACTAAACTAGGACTAAACCAGGACTAAACCAGGCATAAACCCAGGCATAAACCAGGACTGAACCAGGACTAAACTAGGACTAAACCAGGACTAAACCAGGCATAAACCCAGACATAAACCAGGACGGAACCAGGACTAAACTAGGACTAAACCAGGACTAAACCAGGACTAAACCCAGGCATAAACCCATACTGAACCAGGACTAAACTAGGACTAAACCAGGACTAAACCAGGCATAAACCCAGACATAAACCAGGACTGAACCAGGACTAAACTAGGACTAAACCAGGACTAAACCAGGACTAAACCAGGACTAAACCCAGGCATAAACCCAGACTGAACCAGGACTAAACTAGGACTAAACCAGGACTAAACCAGCACTAAACTCAGGCATAAACCCAGGCATAAACCCAGACTGAACCAGGACTAAACTAGGACTAAACCAGGACTAAACCAGCACTAAACTCAGGCATAAACCCAGGCATAAACCCAGACTGAACCAGGACTAAACTAGGACTAAACCAGGACTAAACCAGCACTAAACTCAGGCATAAACCCAGGCATAAACCCAGACTGAACCAGGACTAAACTAGGACTAAACCAGGACTAAACCAGAACTAAACCAGGACTAAACCAGTGGTAAACCAGGCCTAAACCAGGACTAAACCAGGACTAAACCAGTGGTAAACCAGGCCTAAACCAGGACTAAACCAGGCCTAAACCAATAGCAAAAGATAAAACGTTTTCTACATTTTAGGAAGATGGATTGAGGGCCGGATCATATCCAATGGAGGGCCTGATTTGACCCCCGAGCTTTAAGTTGAATAGCCCTGACATAAAGTACAATATAATGTATCTACTGTGAGAATATTTAAAGATTCCACCTTTAGAGCAGTGCACCGATACTCAGTGTATGATACAGAGGCACAGTTAGTGGTCAGGCACACCAGCTGCAGCAGATATGTGTTAACTGCGGATCATTGCAGGCAGAACTGGTCTAAAGTGTTGGTTAAAGGCTGGATCGCTCCCTGCAGACCGAGGCTGGAGGGGCTGAATAATGCATGACCGCTCCCGGAGTAATGAAGTGGAAGTGATGGGGAGGAATACGACTGGCCTCCCTGGGATCACCCACGCTAATTGTACACACACTCTTAAGAGCTGCCTGTAGCCCCGGTCCACTCCACACAGCAGCGACGCAGCGGCTAAGAGGGTTCGCTTGTCTCTGCTCCAGGACTCTGCATGATTGATGAAGAAGACCAGGCTGTTTCCAGTATCTCGTTCGTAGTTCTTGAGTTCTGCAACTTCTTATTTGACACGGGGTGGACAGTGGTGTGGTGTTTGCAGCCTTGTTTGTGGGTGAGACAGGGCATGCTTTGCACCCGCAACCTGGTGCCATCGTGATTTACATGAGGTTGTGTCTGGTCGTGGAAAGAAAGATCTAGCTCTCGTCTCTCATAATCCATTCATCACTTGAGTCTTTGTCCCTTTTAGCGTGCCTTCTTTTGCTGCGAGGAGAGAGTGGCAGAGGAAAAAAGTGTTACCTTGAGTGGCCCTGTCTATATTTGTCTGGCAGTGACAAAAACAACATATTTTGCATAAAGATTTCCAAAAAGTTTACTTTTTAAATGCAAATGCAAACGCTACAAGTTAGCTTGATGTTTATCACACAATTGTACTAGCTTTCCTTGAAACTTTGTTAACTGTTTTCTGTGTATTTGCGAGAAGAATAGCAGTCCGTATCAGTCACAGTTACCTCCTAAATCATTTAACTTCTTCTGAAATTTAGCCACTTCTGCTTTGAAACTTTCTATGGTCCTTGTCTTGTTTGCAGTTTCTTTTCATCATCCTCTGAGATTGGACCAACATAAAATAACATATAGGTTATATATCATACCGACTACCATGACATTCCATGCTTTACAATTTTCTCAACCATAAATGGCATTGCTATAATTGCTATATTGTTGTTATCCATATTATGAATTGCCAGCAGCTGATAAGGTTGGTTGAGATGACACTCCAAACAAGTATTTCTACACCTAAAGTCTAAACCACAATAGTTTCACTGTTTTTATTCGTTTGTTTATTCATTTTCTGCCGTCAACACCTCCTGCCCAGCTCCTATTCCTAATGTGATACTCCTAAACCCGGGAGGATGGCTCCAAAAGCATCTACATGTTAAAGATTGATTAAAATTTCATACATTTCAAACTTAAGAGGTGAAAATATTCAAATTCAGCACAGTGTGATTGTGATTGGAAAGCTTTTTGGCCTTTTCCTGCAAACACTCATAAACGCAATTCTACTCACATTAACATTGCGTTATCATTTACACGCCCCTCCTCTATACAAAGCCCCTCCCACTGCATAATGGCTCCAGCCTCAATGTGGAAAATAAGGATGTTTTTTGCACAAAGCATCTGGAATGAATGATTGATGGGAAGGGAATGAGATCGCAACCAGATAATCACGGTCTAACGAACCCAGAAGAAGAGAATAGTGGAGGAATGCCATAAATTATAAACATATTGTAAATTAATATATAAGTAGTAGATTGAATATTCAAAACATTGTCCAAGCATGCATGAGGTATTCATTCTCTCTGCACAATAACAAGGTGAAATCTGGGAAATGTCGTCATGCGAGTTTGATACAGATTTATCAATAGCGATTCTTACATTACACAACTCTTTTGTTCCGCAAATGGCAATGCAAACCTTTTCCAAAAACTTTGTGTCATAGGTCAAAAACAACAGTCAATATATGGCAAAAATGTTTTTAAGTGTCAATGGTAAATAAAAAAAATCTGCTTCTGCAAGAACTCAAAACATCTCAAATTTGAGAACAAATATTAGACAAAAGCTAAGGAACACATTTGTGCAGATCATGGTTCTGCCACTTAGAGACATTTTTTTAAGGAAAAGGATATAAATCCATTGCCACTTTTTTAGATGATGTGACATTTAAAGTTCTCAGATGTTAGCAACTCCATCAGCGTTATGGTTTGTTGATTTGTTGATTTGTTGGTTGGTTGGTTTACTAATTTACTGCAATCCAAGGAGTTTTAATTTGGTTAAACCATAAGTTCAGCACAAATGTCATATGTTCAGCATTAGTGCCTTTAACTAGCAAAACCTATATCACACCCACGACAGATTCAATTCAATTCAAAACAAAGTATTATATCTTTTGAATGGGCAAAATATCACCATAAATAGGAAGCTGGAAAACCCAAGATGTAATGAATATAATAGAACCACAAAAGTTTAAGTGAAATAAAGTAACATACAACTTTTTAACACCAGCTTCACACCCACTTCAATCACTAAACCTAAAGCAGGCTGTAAGAACTTCTGGACCCACTTTTCATGATTGTTGCTTTTTATTTAAAGCGCACTATTGGTGAGTTCCATTTGTCCTCGGAGCTCGTACATTTTCACCAGAATGCCTTTGTAACTCAGACTTCCAACTTGGAAATTCTGAGTTAGAAAGTTGAACATGGCTGCGTCTTACGTTTAGCGAATGAGTAACACCCAACAGTTTCATTAGTGATAGTAGTGTCATTTTACCTTATTTTACGCTCTACTGTCTGTGAACCTGCTCCTGCACAGCACTTCTGCCGTCATAAATGCACTGTTATGTTCTATTATGCTAATTCTGCTAATGAATACATGAGCTAATGTAAACAAAAGCAAAAATTCACACTCCTGGGTGACTAAATTAACTTAAATGGACCTGAATTTTGGCTGATTTGAGTACTTGAAAACTTTCTTAGCTTTCATACTTGACTGCGTTGTTACTGTAAAGTTGTAATATTTCTTTTTTCCGACTTCTCTTCTGGAACTCCTGGAAATTTGGAGAAAATGTTTCTCCGAGGTCCAAGTTCTGACCTCCGAGGATGACTGGAGCTTAACATATTCATGTATCTCAAACAGAATCAGGCAATGCATTCAATCTGGGACTTTATGAGGTCATGAGACTTTGAGTAAAAAGCAGATTACAACTTTTGAAGCCACACTTTGTTGGAAAGAGCTTCACCAATTGAAAATGATTGTGCATCTACAGGTTTTATAGGTTATTCTTCTTGCACCATATTCCTCTGGTAAACCATAATCATGTTTACTGTCAGTGCCTAAATAAGTTGACCGTGCTCGGTGAGTGGCATTTGTTTTTGTGAGCGGACGTGGAGCAGATAACTTCATTCGAGCACAGATGAGGCACAGACAGTGAGTCCGTGTCGGAGGATATGAGCACCTTTCACGGGACAAATGGAATGTCAATCAAGCCCCGGTACGCAGATGCTCGTCCCCCGTGGCCCCGGAGCTTTCTGGAGATGCGTCTCTGTTGTTCCGCCTCTACTCCAGGTGCACTGGGAATATCCTGTCCTTTTACCCCACACTACACCCACTCACTGCATTTCAACCCCCTTAACCATAAAGAATAGAGAAGGGTTTTTCTTTCTTTGGGGAAGTTTAGATTTTGGATGTGTTGTAGAAAATGATTCTTGCATGCACTGTAAATGTAGCTTCTCGTTCAAAAAGAAAAGAAATAAATATTGCAACAGCTTCCACACAATTTGGGCATTTTCAGGGAAATCGAATATTTTTTTACAATTTGCGGAATTACTTTTGGGTGAAATCAATAATCTTTTTATATTATTAAGTTCTGTTATTCATAAAATGCCAAGAAATTAACATAACATCCAGCCATTCATTTATTTAGAGAAACATCATTAAATTATTGCTCAAAAACAATTTAATTCACTTTTATAAAACCCTTAAAGGTTCATTGTAAATTTGTAAGTGTCTGTCAACTAATTTTCTCAAAAAATGTATTCATTTAAAGGAAACTACATAGTGCCCCTTTAATATTATTGTCTTCATCATTGAATTGTACATGGACCTTTCAAGTATCTTTAGAAGCTTTTTTGTATGTTTTTATAACGATAAATACTTCTGCCCAACTTTATTATAGAGTTATCTAGAGAACATTTTGAGGCATTATACGTACACACAAAACAACAGACCTATAAAAAATCAATACACTGCAGAATAATTCAAACTGTGGCTGCTAATTAAAGTAAACAGCCAAACCACATCATGCATTCCGGTTTTATACACAAACCAAATCAATCAATGCATGATGAGGGATGAGTGTGAAAAGTGTGTATCATAACTCTGAAAAAAGCAAAGTGACTTATACAGCCTATTGTTTAAAAGTTGGCTCTAACTTTTGAATAGATTCCAAATGATCCTTTTGCACTGTCAAAAATAATTAAGCAAAAGATGGCAAAGTTTGGTCACATAAGGTACAAATATTCAGATAAGTGCACATAGAAAAATAAAAGTTAAAAAGCAAAATAAAATATATAACTACAGGTGGGCCATCGAGACTTTGGTGACTTTGACAGTTAGGTTTGGATATATATATATTATATTTTTGCAGATAGGAATGTAATGGAATACGGCTCACCATAAACTCGAAGTGTCTAGAAGTGTACAACTTAATTTATCCTAAAATGTCACTTTGCTGTAGATATTGCATGCGCAGTGACAGCTAACATTGGGCTACTTTGTTGACTTCCGCCATGCGTAAAGTAGCGTGGATAGAGCTAAACCACACGCCACAGAATTAGCCATAATCCTCTTGAATTAAAGACTGTTCTATAGGACATTATAGAGATGTATCCACTTCCTCATGACGGCTTATTAAAACATGACAAGCCATTCAGTCGGTAAAGGTGCTTACTCGAGGGAATGCGTCCAGTGTTTATTGTTTGATTAATTTGCTCGGAGGAGACCTGAAATTCCCCCACTCATGAATATGTGGATGACAGGGAGATTTCTCGCCGGTGACAAGTTATCTAAACTACAGGGCAAAACGATTATGCTAATACCAGGTTGTAGTCATCAATCATCCCGTGTCAATGTGGTGTCAACGCATCAGGCGCTCCTTTCCCCCCTCTGGCCAAAACACTGCGTCTCCGTTTGTGCGTGTGCGTCAATGTATGCGGCTTTATGTGAAGGGAATTGATCACAGTCTCATTACGCCTGGGGGACTTAAGGGTGCGCTTAAGTTTGGATCAAAAAGCCGAGACGGAATTCATTTGGTGAGTTTGCTCCAGTCTACATCTTTGCGCGCGCACTCACGCACAGCCGTGGCTGACGTCACAGAGGTGCTTCTTAAAACCAAAGCGCGCCTGGCGGAGATGTGCGCTTTGATCACATACACACGGAATCATAGCGGGATCTGAGGACAGTGCCAGAGAGCTCTCATCCAGGAAGTGACTTTTTAATCCATGCAGTGCCCGACTTTGCGCGCAAAGCGGAGTGGATGCGTAATGTTGCCCAACTGAATGACATTTGCGTCGGACCGTCAGAGGGGTTTGAACTGTATTTGAAGTACCGTGACTTGTTCGAAGTGAGTGTGTGTGCGCTGGATGCTGCTGAAGTGGCAGTGCTCGTGTCTTCGCCTTTGGAATCTCCTCAACTATGGCTTACTCTCAGATGGGCTTTTCATATCCCGCAGCACCACAGGTAATGATTCTAAAATCTACAGTATATCAACTCAGTATTTTTATGTTGTTATATAGTGACTAAACCACACTTCATCTAGCTGGTGTTGATTTGCATGTAATTTAATCTGTGCCAGAATCAACTATTCCAGATTAAACTGTACATAAACCCTGGTACTTACTTCTGGCCCTGCGAAATTTGTCTACAAGCTGATAGTTACCCCTTTGCCACTTTGTTCGTTTGGAACAGTTTTGAGTCTTAATAGGTTGCCTTAATTATAATAATAATAATCATCATAAAAAATAAATAAATAAATAAAAATAAATAAATAATAGTAATCTTAGTATATCCAACAGTAACTTTAAGTGAATGTTCTTGCAATTTAAAAAAAAAAAAAAACTTCCCTTAATGTCTGCTGGTCTTGCTGGGTTTGCAGTTACATGTTTTGTTTTTGTTTTGGACACTTTTCATGTACACATGACTTCTCTGTGTGTAGTTTTTGATGACATCTAGCCCTCTGAGCGCATGTTTGGAGCCATCCACGCCCCCTTCCCACATTTCCCAACGCTCCCCGGGACACCAGCTCACCCCTGGGACTGGCATAAGTGTCTACAGCGGGCCTTATCCCAAGAGCCAGACGTACTACAGCAGCTGCACCAACAACGTCACAGCACTCTACTCCAGAGTAAGTTCCACTATACAACAACCCTTCTGCACTACACTTCCAAGGACACTATCACAATGTGGTTAACCGTGTGTGTGTGTGTGTGTTTCAGGGTGCACCTGAGCCAAAGGATGGAGCAGCCTCTGTGCACGTGGGCTCCTCTCAGACCCCTGCATACTATCCCTATGAGTACACATTTGGACAGTATCCCTATGACAGATATGGGTATGTTGATTTCAGCTTATTATTACATGGTAAACATGATGTGATTTGTCCTGCTCAGTACAATAACTATTTATGTAAATAATGTAGATAGTAAATTTTGGAAATGGGCAACTACATGTTTTTTTTGTATATGCTAGATCAGAATGATCACTAAATAAAAAAAATACAGACATAATTACTCAGAGGTACATGTCACAGACTTGAACTGTTACGCCTTTGGATGGTGTCAGGTACAGCTCCTCTGACGGAGCAGCTCGACGGAAGAACGCCACCAGAGAAACCACCAGCACACTGAAGGCCTGGCTCCAGGAGCACCAGAAGAACCCCTATCCTACGAAAGGAGAGAAGATCATGTTAGCCATCATCACCAGGATGACCCTCACACAGGTACGCTACAGGCAGAGTAACCAGGTTTACATCATTGGATCAAGTTCATGTCATTGGCCCAGGTTCAGTTTAGTTTCTTTGCTATTTGCAGTTAAAAAGCACATTGGAATAACATGTGCAAAAAGCAACCCCTAACCCTATTTTAAACTACCACATAAACAAACATAAAAAAATATAGCAAAAAGGCTAGATCAAAGTTAAAAGTGCATTGTTCAAGCTTGTGATGGCTTGTGGAAAGATTGTGATTATGATGATAGCTTACATGTTTGTCATTGGTTGATTTGTTGAATTAATCCAGAACTGGTCAATACTTTTATACTTTGGCTTCACACTACTTGCCCTTGTTTGATTCCGGTCCACATAAAATTGATTTGATTATGCTCTAGCCTTGCTTGAGTCTTGCTTAAGTAGTTCTGTGTTTTGTCCCAGTTTTGATGTGGTGTGCATATTGCCACATTAAACGTTTTTCTTTTCCTCTCCATTCCAAAGGTGTCCACATGGTTTGCCAATGCTCGCAGGAGGTTGAAGAAGGAGAACAAGGTCACATGGTCTCCTCGGGCCTGTAAGAGCTCAGACGACAGAGGCGGTGACGATAGTGATGAGGCAGAGAAGCCCCTCAAATGTGACCGTGATATGTCAGGTAAATCTTTTTAAGGACAACTTACGTGAGATTTTCAAATTACTCCACCAAAACAGGCTTTCCGTAGTGCAAAGTCAGCTATATTCACAAAAGAAACGAGAATGAAGAATGAAATTGTTTGGTGTGGTATTTAGACTGTGAAGACAATAGACTTACATTGGAGATAATGGCATTTACACTGTTTAAATTGGCTTGTCTTTAGCTAGTTCGCTTTTTTACAGTAGTGAGACAAGAAAAGCTGTGAACCCAAGGTAAAACCAACTTTTTAATATGTGCTGGTACGGCTTTTCATTGTCTCTGTCACTGCTCCAAAGCTTCCCTTAACTTTTACAACACAGGTCACTGAAGTGGAACAATACAAAATACTTAAAGGAGACTATGCCAGGACTAATTTCTCTCATGGGAGACAATAAATGATTATATTATCTTGTGCAAATAAACCTTCATGTGCTTTTAACCCTGTTATAACTGTTTTCCCTCATTAGTTTACTCAAAGTTGTATTTTGATTGATTCCTGCATGTTTGAGTAATCCTGTATTGTCCAAAACTGAGGCTTGAGTGCTTAGAAACTCACTGTTTTCACTTACCCCTTAGGACACATGTAGGGTGTCATTTAGCCACTTTTCAAAAATACAAACATGTAAATGACAATCTGCTGCTTGTTATGGTGAAATATCACTATGAAGAGGCGGAGCTTTCTATTGCTAAGCCATTTTAGATAAATATTACGGTTTACAATTTACAAAATGTAACATGTCTCTACTTATGTTATAGTTAAATATTAAGTACCTGAAAAAAAGCATAATATGTCTCCTTTAAACCCTCTAGAGCGGCAGTGTGGCGATCTGCAGAGTGACCTGGAGGACTTCGACCTTCTTGAATCCGACGCTTCCGATTCAGAACCTAAACCTCCGTTTCTCCCTGAGGACCCAGACCCTCTGTCTCGCAGCACAGACACACTACAGGAGCAGAGACTCTCTCCAGACTGTCACAAACTCACCCCTGTTCCCCCACAGACCACATTCTACTCGGGCCCAGACCTCCTGCGCTCAAACGACAAGCCCAAGATCTGGTCCATCGTCCCGTTAGAGGAGGAGCAGCCTCTGTACCCGTCCTGCATGCTGTCCAGTTCGGGCTGCCACTCACCACACTACACCTCCAGCATGGCTCTGTCCAAGGCAGAGCGGCAGCAGGAGTCACCCGTGGCAACGCTCAGAGAGTGGGTGGATGGAGTTTTTCACGGTCCGCCTTTCCACCAGGTTAAGACTCCAGGAGTGTGGAAAGGTTTACATGAAACTATGACGGACAGTAACAGGACGCCAGGACCACTGTGAACAAAACATATTTATTTATCAAGGGCATCGAATGGACATTTGAAAGAGATTGAGAACACACATTGTAACATTTTCAAGTGTTTATTTATTTCAAATGAGACTTTAAGGGTGCATTCACATTTTGCTTTGAGCAAAGTTTAGTCCTGAGGTGGACTTTTGGTCAGGTCCTTGGCTAGTCCAGATTTAGTTCTGAATTTAGTCCTAAGTTAGTCTCAACTTTGACATTGTTTATGTGCAAGTGTGAACGCAGCCTTAATCATGAAAATGATTATATGAGGACATTAATAACTGACCATTCCTATGCCATTCGAATTTAGTGATCCAACAACAGTTGCCATTTTTGCAAGCTATAAAGATGAATGACTTTTGTATGGCAATGTAGTTGTAAAAAACATTGAAATCTTGTTTATTATTAATTTACATTGTATTTTTAAAACAAAATACATTATTAGCATGCAATAAAAGTTACAATTCTTGACAGTGCAAAGAACACTGGTAAAGTGGTTAGCACTCCGCACAGAAATGGTTTTTGATCAACTTTCTTGAGTTTGCGTCTTGAGAGTAGAGATGGGTGTGAATTCCCCTGTAGTGATGGATGTGACAGTGAATGGTCGTCAGTGTGAGCTTTCATGTTGTAGGGTGTACCTGTTTTGGGCTCATAGTGGTTATTGAAGGCTGCAGCCATGTTCCCACACAGCTTTTTGAGACATTTTGGGCTGCTTGAGATATAAAAAGAACAAAAGTTTCACAAGAAGAATTTGCATCTGTAAATTGGCAACATTTGTTTTGGTCCCCGGATTGTAAAAGACAACTTGAGCTGTGGAACGTGTATATCCCACTGTTAACTGTCTGATCCACACCACATGTGGGCCTTATTTTACAGAGACTTATGCAGTATGTGTCAGCACAGACATTGTTATTTTTCACTTGCACTATAGCCTGCACATGCACTCAATAAAAGTTGTATTCTGGTAAATCACAGGGTTTTTTTTGTCATAAAAATGAATTAAAAATACTAAACAATTATTAGATACTGACCTTGACATATCTGGTCATTTACTTTCAGCCATTTCTAACATCTTTTGACACAGCCTCTCACTGGTTGGTCTCAGGCTTCGGTCTTTGTGGCAGCTTAGGAAACATATAGAAATATGAACACAAAATATGAAATATTTAGTTTGAAATGTATTGGTTTTCTACATTGTTACAAGCATTTAATCCCCTCATATTTGTTGATTGTGTCAATTGTGTCAGTCGTGTTGAAGATAGTTGTGAGCATAAATATGTTTTAAGGTGCACTATGCAACTTCTCTTACTATCATTCACTGTCTCCATAGAGATAGTGAATAAGATGTTACTGTGGAACATTTTATAGGCAGATCAATAACACCTCCTTGGAGACAAGCAGAATCTACGGAGAGTCGGCTCGCTCACAGTAAGAATGCATGTTTTTCAAGGTATACTTTTTTAGCTATAAAAATCCTGCAATTGATTATATACAGATACGTTTAAAGTGCATATGACATTGTAGAGTACACATGTCATTACAAAGTAAACCTGAATAGTTTGACGATTTGGTGATGTTTATAATGTTACTTCCTGGTTAGAAATGAGCAGCAGATGTGACATAGAGAACTGTTACCCAGCGACCATAATGTAATCACATGAAAAAATACACATAAATTACAGAATAGTTATGATTTGAGAAATAATAATACCTGATAACACCTTGATTTTGTGAAATGATTGTCTAAACCGTGTCATTCATAAATTGTCTCTGCATTTTCGACGGAATTTCAGTCATTGATGACATAGATAGAGGGATTTCTGTTTAGATCTCAGCTCTACTTCCTGTTATTTTATTATGTACTATGTTTGTAACTTTTATTTTTATTTTCCATAAGACAAGTTATGGTGTACCTTTAACTCACGTGGCTAAGACATAATGATTTTGAGACGTATTTGGGAAATGTCAGTGTGAATAATCAGTTTTATTGGAAGTTCATGGGGCTGATTCCACGCAATCATCACAAATCAGGTAAAAGGGCTGTGTATTTCAGCTGCCTGTGAGTGTTTGCGTGGGTGGGGGCCCGGGGGCAGTGAGAGGGGGAAGTGGGTGCTATTGAGCCGTGACTAATTGAAACACACAGAGGACGGCGCTGCTAAATTGTTAAATCGATGCCACTTCCACATCGGCTCCAGATATAGCGGCAATCAGCGATGCGTCTCTTTTCATTAGACCACTTCAGAGTGTGTCGACCTGGGACCAAAACCAAACACTCAACTGTGCCCCAAAACTCCCAGTGTACACGCTGACAGATCCTTATCCACTCCATTGCCTTCTCCATAGAAAAGACGTGACAGCTGTGATTAGGCTCTTATTATAATCTATTTCTCATCATTTTTGGTTCGTAACCCACAATTTGGACCATTTAGTCTAACAATTTTCACAAACAGCCACCCACAAACAGTTTTTCCCGTCCTTTTTACTCCTTCTTCTTCTTTTTTTTTGTTAGGAACATTGATAAAGTATTTATCAGAACAGAGGAGGGATCTGCCCAGGCTTTGTATGGAATTAACCATTTCACAGTAAATAATTCAACGAGAATTCAAGCGAGGATTTCATTGTGTTTCTACCTCATAAATAAGTCAGTTTAGAGATGATAAATAATGACATCTGACTTCTTCTTATTTCTGCAAAGTTCTTCTTTGGCCCCGTCACAGCGGGACAGAAAGGAGAGTGTTATGGAAAGCAGCTGCAGAAACACGTCCAGCTTGAAAAGGTTTTTTTTGTTTTTTTTGGTGAAAATTGGTGTGAAAGAAATGGTACAAACGCATGTCTTCGAAACTTCAGAACTGAAGTCTGACGAGAAGTTAGTGATGGAGAAAGAAACAACAGTAAAATGGATGCTTAGAAGGGAATATCTTCTGGTATTTTGTGGTATTATCTGAAGGGTGTAAGAGCAGGAGGCATTCAATATTATTATTGTTATTCACATAAAGCTTTTGTCGCTGTAGAATCACTCACTGTGGGAAGAGGAGCCAAAACTTTTACTAAATTAAGAGTACAGTTAGGAGTATTAGTATGATGTCTGAAAAATACTCTGAAAACTACAATTTCTACAAAAAGTTACCTAAACCCTTTGCAAACTTACTCACACGCTTCAAATTCTAGGTGAGTTTTAGTTTATAGAATGGCAATAATAATAATACATCAAACTTATAGAGCTTTTAAGCCTCTCATGTTCAAAAACGCTTTACCAAGTACAACAGAAGAATTGTGAAAATCAAGGAAATGTGAGCTCGAACAGATGAGGTTTTAGCAACCATTTAAAGTTCTAAAATGCGAGTTCCTGAGGGTTTGTGGGAGTGAGTTCCAGAGGGTGGGAGCAGCTGCAGTGAAGCCTCGGTCCCGCAAGACCTGGTGCTTTGTCCTGATGATGGCAGTGAGGAGGCTGGGGTCGGCTGATCTGAGGCGGCGGATGGGACGATTAGGAGGTCGTGAGACGAGAGGGGTCTGGTTATGAGGGACTTGGGGGATGCAGAGGGGTACTTGGTGGTTTCAGATTAAGATAAAACTGATTTTAATTTTTTTTTTAATTTTACATCTTTTAGACTCTTAGAGGATTTTTGTCATCAGCATCATTGAAGCGAGTCTAAGAGCTGGAACAACAGCTGGTTCAATGGAATTCAATGATTGACTGATTGATTCAATGGAAACAAACAAAAACATAATTTGGAAGAAAGCTAAATCAAGAAAATGACATCTTGTGATGTTTATGTAAAGATTAAATATAAAATATTTATTATGTGAAAATCTCAAATGCAGGCATCTATAACTTCAGAACTAATAACAGCACAATTCCCAAGGTCACTACAGAGAGGATCTGGAAAGAACATTGAGAATTTTATGAAGCAACTCAGTGGGAGATGAGATTCATGTTTTATTTGAATGTACAAACTGTGAGGTAATGAATCTTAGAAGAAAATACTGTATAGTCCAATGTTTTATTTAGTGCAACCATCAAAATATGAGTTTGTATCACTGCTTCAAGATGTAAAAAAAAAAAAAGGATACTTTGTAAACATGATGCCTTCATGAAAGGGAATCTTGCTTTATATTGAATATTGTAAAGTTGTTTACTACTGTATGATACTTATACGAATGGATATGTTTATGTTTGTGCTCACTACAATGGATATGAAAATTAAAATGACATGAAAACATTCTCCATTCATATAGATATTATCTTTTCTGGATCCCCATTATTTATACTGTCATTAATATTTTGACCAAAGGAACAAGAATTCTATAGAAACTAGGCCAAGTAAGTGTCAGGTTTGTGAGATGCTAGCCCGCTCATAATAAGGACGCCTGTTTTTCTATGCTTTTATTGTAGCTTATTTTTTTGGGCTACAACATTATGCAGTGAAGCTTTAAAACAGAAAAATAAATGAATATACTACTACAGTAAACAGATGTGTTTGCCTATAGTACCCAGGGGGTTAGGGGGTACTGTGAGACAAAGCTTTTGGGATACACGAGAGAACCACCATGAGGCGGACCATGTATAAGGTATGGCATTGTACTGGAGCCAGTTGTGTAAAATGGTGTATTATTTAATTGATCATATTTGCTGTGTGCAAGCAAATAGACTGCACAAAAAAAACTTTTTTTTCAGATTTTAAAAAATCAATTTCCGAGTGTTTACGGGAAAAGGTCTAACAGAGCCCCTCTATGTGTGCATTTCAACATGTCTGGTTACAAATTCTATTATATCCTGTTTGTCAAGAGAATAGTCTTTTCAATCATGTCTCTTTCGCACTTGTCTTCCTGCTCCACTGACCTCTCTCTCTCTTCCCTCTACCTCTCTGTGTCCTCATTTCCTTCCCTGCAGTATTCTCCCGTGCACCTCCAGCCCAGTGCACTTGTCTCACCTCACCTTCTCTCCACAAGTGGCTGCTGACACGGAGGCCTGCTCCCTGGGCCATATAATGTGATTAAGGCTGAAGGTCCCTATAGCCACTATCTGACCCACACACACAACTTATGAGGCCTCATGGGACATGAAAATATAAAGTTCTCATTCCACACTTTTAATCACCTGTTAAAATATGCTCTTCCACGGTTTTATAAAGTGTATAATTCAGGCCAGAGATGGGTTACTGTAATGCAGCTTCAAGAGTAACTTTCGGAATATATTGTACACAATAATGAATTGCTATCAGTCCTCCAAAATTGAACAACTTATTATTTTTTGACTGAAAATCTACAAGAGGAATAAAGGGGATATTTAAATGTTTTATTTTATTTTTATTGTATTGTTTGAAAATTATATTTTATTTAACTTTTTCATTTGTGTTACAATGTAATATTTAATAAACCAGTGGTTCTCAAACTTTACAAGCACCCCCGACGTTGTTATTATTTTTATATCATTATTATTATTATTATTATTATTATTATTATTATTATTATTATTATTATTATTATTATTATTATTATTATTATTATTATTATTATTATTATTATTAATAATAATAATAATAATAATATGACTAACACGAGTCCTAAACCCGGAGTTTAGTAATAGTAATAGATTGTAGTAATATCGAAACAGTGTTTAACCCAAAGGAGGACAAAAAAAACACGAAGAGATTAATCCCAAAACAAAAACTCAACCTGGAAAGTCCTAACTGATATTGGTCTGTATAAAAATGCAAAAGGAAATTATTCACCGTTTCCATCTTTGCCATTTCAGAAGGGCATGATTGACAGGTGGATTAGCCAATCAGTGCAATCTGTGCTCCTCTGTTTCACATTTGCCCTTGAAATAAACAAATTTGATTGCACGGTTCTGTCTGAGTTTGACTCGAGGGCGTGGTGACCAGACTCATAATGAAACTGAAGAAGTGTGTATTATGGATCTCACCAGTATGAGAAACCCTGATTTGTATGAAGTATCAGCAGCACTGTTATTTGAGCACTTCTCTGTCCATGGCACACTTGAACTTGGAATGCGCACACAGGAAGAATTGACAAGTTTACTACTGGCTCTCTGCACTTCTGTCTGACACCTATTTCCTTTCAGCACTGTTTGCCTCTGCGTACACACACACACACACACACACACACACACACACACACACACACACACACACACACACACACACACACACACACACACACACACACACACACACACACACACACACACACACACACACACACACACACACACACACGGTCTCCAGCGTCTCCTCACACTCACTTTGGTTTTCCGCCTCTATCAAAGTGCTGAGTGCAAAGTAAGCCTCAACCACCCACCTCACCCCAAACTGTCACATGCGAGAGTCGTCTACCCCCTCCCTCCCCTTCTTGTGCCCCCCCCCCCGAGCTCCGAGCAAGAGTACAAGTCATTATTTCCATGGTAAAGGTCACTCACCCTCTCACCTGACTCCTGAGTTGAGCCGAGTACAGCCGCCCATGAGACGGTGGCCAAATGGCAGAGGGTTCATCGTAGATTTTGTGTAGGTGTAGGTGCGCAGAGCAGGATATGTCTATGAAGTCCAGGTAATTGGCTGCACAGAGCTCCGTAATGAGCCATGGGCGCTGTAATATGTGACACATCATAAAAGGAGAAATATTTTAATAGGGCAATTACAGCAGGCAGAAGTGTGTTTTTGTATAAGAGTGAGTTATTGTGGTGGAGGAGAAAGCCTTCAGTGACATAAATCCATGAGAATGCCGAGCAGCTCAAAGATTCTTGAGAAATTTATAGGAGACTTTGAAATTATTGATAAAAATTATGAAAATATTGGGTGGCATTCAGGGACACAACTGGGAATCTGTACAAACATGAAGGCGCTACAAAGGAAGGAAGATAGAATACAAAGAGGACAATTTATGCTGTTTTTGAGCGTTAGACTGTAACCTACGTGGATAATTCTTTTACATTTTGTTCATTGTAATAAGCTAAATTGACAGAAAACGTCTCAGTAATAGAAAAGGGTCCATTGAGCGGAGATAGGGGGTAGGTGAAAACAGAATTTCAAAACCAAAATATAACATATAACATATACAACATTAATGAAACTACTTTATGCCACTGACACAATAACGCTCAGTAAACTCTTTTCTAAATATACAATATCTTGAGATGAGATGCAACAAATACAAAGATGAATTAGTTAGTTAGTCATAGAAGCTATGTATTAGACTCTCTAAAGGTCAGATTTTATTATACTACATAAAAAATAACAAAACAAAAATAAAAGTTCCCACTAGTATGACAAACATGTATTGAGTATTGAGCACCAAAAATATTGTTCCAGCGATTATTTATTAGACGATAAGTTGATATAAGTAATTATCATGACGGCCAACCTTTAACAATTAAAATAGATTTGTTTATTAATTATCTCGATGTCCTGAATATATAATAGAAGAATTACTGTCATATATTGAAAAAAGGGGGAACATTCTCTATTTAATATTTTTCTTTGTGGTTTCACAAGAAAAGTATATTAATTCTTTTTGTGAATGTATAATTATTTCCTACAAGAGCAAGATTTTTTTTCCATCTATTTTAATTGAGAATCAAGTCAAATCTAGCATTTAGATCTGGGTTAACACTTTGAAATAAGGTTCCTAAGGTGTTATGCACTTGTATTTGGCTTATAATGCCATATAAATATTACGCCATTAACCAAAATCATGCATGTGTTGATAAACCATGTAAAAAAAAAAAGTTAAACATGAATATGCTGTTTATTAAACTGTTTTCATTAACCAAGAGATGAATGCTAGTAAATGTCTTATAAGTTCTCATAAACAAATAACTATCCATCCATCTATCCATCCATTTTTGGGAGGATATATTGTGGTCTAGATGCTTCCATTATGAAAAACAAAACAAAACTGATAACATTTTAAAACGTCAATTCATCTATTAACTTGGTGCTCTTGTACAATCCTCATCTTACAGTCAATACAGTGATAAATAACCAGTGGGATGCGTTCAAGTACAGTCAATAATTAAAAGACAGTTTCAATCTTGTGCAGACGCCACAGTGCTGTTTAATTCAGCACACTTCATATGCTCAGTTACATCTGAAGATTTGGCCCCTGGCGATGCCTACAACTCAACCTCACCAGCAGTTCTGAATCACACTCACAGTAACCACCAGACCAGACCACCAGTCACTCAGCCCTGACACTGACCTGCGCCCTCCTAACAATGCCCCTCGCTTCTCCTTCACTCACCCAAAGTGCTCTGACTATAGATGAGGTTAACTACAGCACTTCCACGAGTCACCCGCTCCAATTATATCAGGCTGACTACTCCTCTCCACCTGAGCGCCGTGGTGTGGAAAACGCGGTTCCACTGGCTGCATCACCGGGGACAGAACAGGCTCGTGCTGTCTGGAGCCTGAACCGAGCACGGACCAATTTGGCATGCAGAGGTCTATGGAGAATAAGGCTGATGAAATATATATATGATCTTCTTCAAACATGTATTGTTCCGCACTGCTGTGTCTTATCAGGCCGGCTTCCAGCTGATGTACTCCAGGCTTGGCAGGGCGAGACTCTACAGCGCAGAGAGGGGAGGAAAGGCACAAGGAAAGCTACGGTGCTTCACACATAACAGCACAGACAAGACATGTCCAGGATATTTGCTTCAAAAGTTTGGAAATCTTGAACCCCATAAAAAATGCAAAGGCAAACCAATTTTGAAATAAGAACTAAATATGTAAAGAAAATATTGCACCACATCTGCAGAGAAAAAATATAAAATTATTAGAAAAACTAAATATAAAATAAATAAATAAATAAAGTATAGCTACTAATTTGGGCAAAGGTGGCCATTTAACTACAGTAGGTGTTTGATTTGGACTCTGGTGACCTCTGTCTGTTACCAAGAGAACTGCATCAGCATTAAACCTTATATTGCTTTGACCAGTATTTAACAGAAATTATTTTTTTCTTTCAAACTGAGCACATTAAAAATGTATTATGATTTCTGTAAATTTCGATAAAAAAAAAGGACAGAACTCTCAGACAAGATATAATTTATTCATCAACTGCAGCAATTTACACAAAGAAAGTTCAGACAATTTTGTTAATGATGATGCTTCTGCTTGAACTGCAAGCCACAATAGCCACATGTGCCCACTTTTGTGTCCTTATCCTGCAGTGGAAGAGAGGAGAGAAAATAAAAAACGAATTAAACTAATACTAAGAAGTAAAACAAACACTCAGATGAACAACTATAAATGACTTAATAGAGAACTAAAAAATCTTTACCAGATTGATGTAGACTTTAGGATGACCCAGGGCACCTCCACCCCCATCACATGACACCACTCTGCTCTCGATGTGACTTACGTCCTCCTCTGCCACCAAATTAATGGCAAAGTTCTTATTCACCTTAACACACACACATAAAAAATAACAACACACATTAACATACATTGTGTAAAATATTAATATCATAATCATATTCATATCATAAACAATACAAAAAGGATATGGAGATTGCATTATCAACAATAATTATTTCAGGGAGGTATTCAACTTCAAAAAATAAAAATAACATAAAACAGCAATTGTGAGATAGTTAAATTAGGAATGATGCAATGTGTGTAGCAAACAACATTTCCATATAACCTTGTGCACCAAATTATAATAAAAAATGTGTTAGCCTTAGCTTGTTATTTCACACACTAAGTCACTTTGTGTGACCATTATATCATCAACCAGAACCAGGGTTGCCAGGCTTCAGCAGCCAAACCCGGTGACGAGCATCTGAAAAACCCCCCAAACCCACAGAACGTCCGGTGTATTTTCCTCTGTATTTATGAATGTACTGCTCCCACAGTGACACACACCTGCCCTTCCTCCCTCTCACGCTTAAACAGAAGCTCCATAGAGCGCGGATGGCTTTAGATATGAGGATTTTTCACTGAAATTCAGGAGGTTTACTCTGAAATTAATTTACATTACATACATACATACATTACAAGAAAAAATAATGACAACAGAAATTAAGTTTTAGACATTCACAGCCTTGTTTTACTACCGACTCATAAGGAGCAGTGCAGTCACATTTTATGCATTGTCCTCCTCTGTTCGCACAGGTGTTAAAATAAAGTCGGTGAGCTCAAACTAAACTTGGCCTATGCTGGAGATTTAAGAAGGCTGCTAGTAATGAGACACATAAGACATTTTGTCTTATGTGCTATAGATATAAGATGCTGCATGGAGTGCTGTCCCTGGCTTTTCTCTCATTCAGACCAATACCAAAACTTACTATTATTGAACAAAATCTCCCCAGCCCAGCATAATACATCCTTCCAGCAGAACATTAAACCACTCAGCCTTCCTTGTTTTAACCAAGCTTATAAATTATGTTCCAATGCTGAGACTGTTTAACTCAGGAATATTTGAAGACAAATCTTTGGAGCACAAATTTCTACACGATTTTTAATCGGTTAACCGATACCATACTTTGCATATCGAAACAACTGTTTCAACAAGCAATGTATGCTACCCTGGCATGACGATTGATGTGCATAAAAGGGCTGGGCAATATGACAAAAATGTATTAATATCATTTTCTCATTTTGAGGATTGGCTGCAGACTTCTGCATTAAAAAGACCCAAGCTGAACATTGACGATTAGAACTTATCCCGATTCAAATTTGAATGTGAACAGTTCTGATATGAGATCAGTATTTTGTTTAATACCTCTTTTTGCCTTCCAACAAACCGAGCTCTTCTTGGATCTGTATCGTCAAACACCTATGAGAGAAATACACGATAAGGTTAATAGATTGTTATGCTACACAGTTAGCGTAGCACAGGGACACTGTGACTTGGACGATTGTAAACATCCTCCTGACCTGTCCGGTGTGAGTGATCGCTTCTCCGGTGCTGGACACCTCCAAACTGTAACGGTGCGCAGACACAGCACTAAACCTCACCGCTGAAACCAAAACCTTTGCATTTTTACTGAAGGACATAAGTCTGCCCACAGATGCCGCCATGATGAAAACAGACTGTTTTCCCAGGCTTCCTTGCGGGTTACACTTGTGTTCAAATATTTTGTCCCGGATTTTGCCTTTGAGTAATTAACCATCATACCAACGGAACTATATGGCATTTACTAAAACACAAGGACAGTCACAAATTCTAATAAAACTTTTAAAATAAGAAAAACATCAATATAATAGGTATGTGGACATTTCTTCTATAAAAGTCAGAGGCTCAAGCCGCCTGACAGTCACTACCGCGGGTTTATCCTATGCTCTTCCAGTGTCCTCGATGAGGTTGCTGGAGCAAAAACTGCGTGTTTGGCTTTCAACGAGTATTTTGGGGGAAACCTTGACCCAAACAGAATATAAGGTCTAAAAGGTAAAAAAAGACTTGTTTAACATCACCGTGACGTGGCTAGATTAATTATAAAAATAACAGTAAGTCGTACAACAACCTCTTAGCATGCTAGCTAGCCATCGGATTTGATAAACAGTGCCCAGGTTATTTCATTGACTTTTTCTACTTTTGCTTTAGCATATGATAGTCAAGCTCAATGGCAACTCTCACGATTGATTTGACACATTTTATACATATTTTGGTCAGGTGCTGACACATTAATATATATCACACAGCCAGTCAAACACGTGCTATCTTTTTACTTTATATATTTACTTTATATATTTTCTCCCTCCACAGAATATTTTGAGGATGGCTTCAGTGATCCTGAAGCAAATGGCTTCTTCATTGGCTCGCAATACCCTTTGCAACAACAGGTTTTCTATGATGCTCACCTCATCTGCAGCATCGTCCTTCAGATGTCTCAGGACACTCTCTGCAGCTCCCAGTTCATTGCTTTGGTCTTCAAGAATAAAACCTCTTCCATCATCTCTGCTGGGACATTGTCAAGTTCAGCCCTGTGCCAGCATGAAGACCAAAACTGCCTTGAAGCGACGTTGTAAAGACTGTTTCTTTGTGCGACGCAGGGGTCATTTATTTGTATTCTGCAAGACAAATCCGAGGCATAAGCAGAGGCAAGGTTGAAATGTGGCCAGTTAGAAGAACAACTGAATTATTATAATAAATGTGTTGAATTAATGATTGCCTCCAGTAAGTTTTGTCATTTTATTCCAATTGCATGTTTAGCTATAGACATCTTAAAATTAACATGTAATAAAGAGGAACTTGACAGAGATCTTATTATTACCCTGTAACCTTTTATTTCGTAGGCTACTACAATCTAATGCTGATAAAAATTCATTGTATCACGTTTTAATATCAAACCATCAGATAATCATGATATGATACTTTCAAGTCATTCCATGTTGTCATCACTATGTAATAGCATAGTCTATTATCATCATGTGCATGA
This sequence comes from Rhinogobius similis, assembly GCA_019453435.1. NCBI lineage: Eukaryota > Metazoa > Chordata > Actinopteri > Gobiiformes > Gobiidae > Rhinogobius > Rhinogobius similis. Next base: position 23,377,123 of record CM033635.1, read on the forward strand.
GACAGCTGATATATTTTTCTAATTATACTTTGTTTCTATAAATAACCAAATCACATTTCAGTGAAGGTGATAACGCATCTATAAAAACTTGCATTTCACAAAGTATTCCTTTGGCCACAAGAGAGCACCGTTTCCTCACAGTGGAAACAACTCAAATTGTAAAGTTGCAGATATATCTTGCAACTGCACATAAACCATTTAAGCCATATTTTCTATTTATTTCACACCAGCACAATTGTGTTGGGGATTAGCATGGCGAATAATGGTAGTTACTTTAGAAATACTTTGGGTTAGGCCTATTACTGGAGTTTATGGCTTGTTTGATGACTCTCTTGGTAGATCTACTGTTTGTGAAAAATGCTATACATGTATAACGATGTAGTAGTACCATGTAGTCTAACAACTATTGAGCATTTTATTTTGAAACAAGCTGTCGGTAGTTGCCATCATTGCTCTCGTCAGCTTGTGCTCCTCCTCGTATTTTAGGAGTCGTGTCAGTGTGCGCACGGAATATGGACTGTTTCCGTAAATTAGCAAAACTTTAACTAAGATCACAGATCAGACTTTTTGTGTTATAATTTCTTTCCTTTTTGTTTTCTTTTTGTACTTCAATAATGAAGTCGTCAAACTGCCGTCCGTCCAGAATAATCCAAAACCCATTCATCCATGAAGTTAAACTCACTACGGCGCAGAAAATACAGGTAAACTGTGTGGATATTGTGTGGCTGGTAAGTTTATTGTAACACATAAAACGAGTAGCTCATTGTTACTGCTACTTGCATTTTTGACAAACTTCCTCAATGAATTAATATCCAGAGCCTGAATAAGTTGCGTTCATAGTTGCGTGTACTACTTCCACATGTCTGCGTGCACATTGACTACCATCAGCCCAATTTGTGTGACCTTTTCAGGCTTGTTGTTGTGTTATGGGGATTGCAGTGTATTGGAGACATTTGCAAATATTTGCATAAGATTTGGAACCAGGGCACTGCACTTCAATTGACTCTACTAAGCAATCTTCTGGTTAGCAGGCAAATTGTTCTAGATTCCACTCAAAGTATAACACAATGAAACACAAGCACGAAAGGTTCTTTACATCACAATTATTCAGTAACTGGTACTGAATGTCCAATCTGAGCGATAGTGTTGATATTGCTTAGTTTTTTTTTCTTATTCTCAGATTTAGAACAACTTTGAGTTTGTTTTTATTACCGTCGATTTTTTATTTTAACATTTAGCTCTTTGATCAAAATATTTTCATTTAGAAGTTAAATACTATGCATCTCATTATGCTCGAAACATCTTCTGTATAACAAGTTTCTGTCATTTCTAAGGATTTACTAGTACTGTATGAAGATCCTTAAAAATGACAGAAACCTAACGTTTGAACTGCTGTCCCCAGGTGAAACTTTTTCACCCCTTCAGATGCACGTTAGGGAGCTTCTTATACTTTGCTACTCAATCTTTTTATATTGCATTAAGCTACTTAAGGTATTGCACATCACAATTAAAAGTATGTTGCAAGTTCTCATTGGTTAAATCATTTAATCAGACATAATTAATCATGTAGTACATATAAAATTCAAAGCAGATTAGGTGTTTTTGGTGTTGAGGGAAATGGGAGTATTTACACCCACTTCCAGTTCCTTCAATGCATTTGAATATAAATATGCATGCTTGAGTCCACTGTTAGGACTATGTGCCGAGGATTTGTAAGTGCTTGCTTATCTAATATTTAGCCTATCATGACAATTGAGTAGATTGTTCAGAGATTTTGGTAGTTTAGGAAACACAACCTGTCTCATTAAAAATAATGAACCTAAAGCTATCATCTCTACAGGTTATGGCGCTGTTCAGACATGAGTGGACTCGGTAGGTGGTGTGTTCTTGCTTGATTCAATTTATGACAAACAAACATGGAATATAAAGTCCAGAGATGTTGATGTTCCTTTGTCCACTGTGCGCAACATAATCAAGAAGTTTGCAACTGTAGCTAATCTCCCTGGATGTGGACAGGAGAGAATATGATGAAAGGTTGCAACACAGGATAGTCCGGATGGTGGAAAGGCAGCCCCAAACAAGTTCCAAAGAAAGAGCTGTCTTGCAGGCTCAGGGTGCATCCGTGTCAGCGCGAACTATCCGTCGAAACGCTATGGCAGGAGATCCAGGCGGACGCCATTACTGACACTGAGACATAAAAAAGCAAGACTACAGTTTGCTAAAATGTATGTGAGTAAGCCTAAGTTTTTCTGGGAAAATGTATTGTGGACAGCTTTTTGGTAAAGAAAATCCTTCTATTGTGTGGTGTTTTGTGGTCACTTTGCTGCCACTGGCACTGGGTGCCTTGACTGTGTGCAAGGCATCATTAATCTGAAGATTACCAAAGGATTTTGGGTTGCAATGTATTCCCAGTGTCAGAAAGCTGGGTTGTGTCCGAGATCATGGGTCTTCCAGCAGGACTATGACCCCCAAACATATTTCAGAAAGCACCCAGAAATGCATAGCAACAAAGTGCTGGAGAGTTCAGAAGTGGCAAGCATTGAGTCCTGATCTCAGTCCCATTGAACACCTGGAGAGATCTTAAAGTGCCGTTGAGAAAAGGTGTCCTTCCAATATGAGAGACCTGCAGTTTGCAAAGGAAGAGTGGTCCAAAAGTGGTCCCGGTTGAGAGGTGTAAGAAGCTTATTGATGGTTATAGGAAGTGATTGGTGTGCAACCAAATATTAAGTTAAGGGTGCTATTAATTTTGTCAAAAAATTCCAGGAGTACCAACACTTTTGGCCGTCACTGTATTTATTTATAAAAGGGACAGTGTACATTGTAATGTAAATGTAAATATGCCAGAATTTAACAAGTTTTTTTCCGAGTAGTTTCCATCTGTTGTCCCTGTACAGGTTGACGGTGCCATTAAAGGATACACAAATAGTACTTGTTAAAATAAGTATTTAGTTTTGATAGTAGTAGTAATTATTTTAGTTTAACATAATTGTTTTTATAATTATTTTGATTACTCTGGTTATTTATTTTTTGATTAGTCGAGTAGTCAAACGATCATCTCTATTTTTTTACTGAATAAAAGTTGAAATGTGTAGACTGAAGGCTTCCAGTTAGAGAGGATTTACAAATAAAGTGTGTTATGGATGAACGTCCAAAATAGTCTATTCTTTTTTGACATTTTGATTTGATAATGCAGGTAATTATGTTTTATATAGTTGACTGGTCACGATTAGTCGATTCATCTTTGCAGTCTCGCACCGTCTCAAAGTGGAGTATAATATGTACTTGTTTTAATGTCTTCGGTAAATTGCTATTCACTAAGACTACAATGTACACTACAAAAGCTGAGGAATACCTAAATTGAATGATTTAAAGTAAATGCTGATCTACAGGTTGTAAATTACTATTATTTTTCATTCCGCTCTATGCAAAGCCAATCCTGCTTTCAAACTGACTCCAAAAGAATGCGTGAAATGTGTTTTTTCAAAAGCTTAACCCTGTTGTCAATAAGCTGTCCCTGTGTCTCTCTTAAAACAATGACAGCTGCCACTTCATGCTCCTCCTCAGCTCCTCCTCCTCACACCGCCCTATGATCGTGCTCCAGGGGCGGGGAAACCACTCAGAGGTGTCAGAGCGTTGTAAACCAGCCCTAATATTGCTTATTTATTTATATGAGCCTGAGACGTAGGGACAGGAAAGGGAGGAGCGAGAGGTGACAGAGGGCACAGGTAGATGCAGGTGAGAAAATATATGGCAAAATAGTGCATGATTTGGTTGGATGGCTGGTGAGACAGGAAAGGACCCCTTGTGGAATGAGGAGCCGATGCAGAGCCGCACACAAACACATCGGCTTTGTCATTGCACGGTCAACACGGCAGTCACTCAAGCTTACGTTGCTCCAAAGAACATAAGGGGTCATAACACAACACGAATTTTTACAGTGAACTACAGTGTACAGCCCAGTTAAGAAATTCAATAGTTTTTTTAATCATATTGTTTCAGCTTTTAGGATTAAAGTTACCGAAAGAAATATTGTACACCAGGCATGGACAAACGTTTTGACTCCGGGCCACGTTGGAGTTTTGTTTACACACATACATTTACACATAGACTTAATGCCTAAAATACACAAACAACTACAACGGAATAGCAAAATCATTATTTATTTTAGTGCGAACAGTGCCTTTAGTCACTCTTTTTAGCAAATGCATACAAGTTTGGTGTTAGTGTAGTGGTGGCTTTTCTCAAAACTGATCTTAAGTGTCCATCTGTCATCAGGGATCTGTGCCATGTCCCGGAGCTTTGGAAAACATCCCTTCGCGTAACACTCGTTGAGTCTAACAGAGTTGAACGTCTCCTTTAACCACTGTTTATTGTTGAAAAGTGAAATTTTAGTACTTGGCATTTCAGGCCATTGTTTTTGTACAACGCCCCCTGTTGGAATTATAGTACCGTTATTTTGACAAAAAGGAATGGGGAAACAACAACACCTAGTTATTATCTAACTCGTTGAACATATTATTAAATGCTTTGTGGGCTTGGTCAAAATGCAACAGGGATGCATGTGGCTTTAGTTTGCCCCCCTCTGGTCTAGACCTTTTTATTGCATCCTTGGTGAGACATTTGTCTGAATGAGTAGCATCCATGACTGATTTTAAATGTTGATTCCTCTCTTATCTTAGTACTCAGTTACATTTATTAGGTCACATTTAATTGAGTAACTTTTTAAAGAAATTGTGCTTCTTGGAGTAATTTTATAACACCACATTTTTACTTGAGTAATATATTTTACAGTGAACAGTATTCTTACTTGAGTAAAAGTTTTGGTTCCCCTTCCCACTGTAAGTCTACAAGTGTCAAAAGCTTTATCCTGACAGTACTGAATGATTTGATTGAATGAATTGTGAAATCATTTTGTGTGTATTATTTAATGTTTTGTCCTTTCTATTACATAAACTTCAAATTATAAATCAGATGCAATGTTCAGACAGTTACTTTTACATTTACTCTTACTTAAGTAGTAGTTTCCCCCAAGTACTTTTTTATTCCTACTTAAGTAATTTCTTGCACCACTGTTTTGTATTTCTAATCAGTTCGCATTATTTTGAAGTAAATCTAATCTTACTTGAGTGATATTTATGACAATTCTACTGGGTGTGGGCGATACTGATTAATTTCTTGATATTTTTTGAAGCATCCTGATAATAATCGTCAGTCGATATTATTTCAAGTCTTTATATATATTAGTTGAGGTTTAATCATTATGCAAATGTGAAATGTCATGTAAAATTGATCACAAAAGTGAAGAAATATCACATCATACCCTTATTATTATTATTTTTTATCTGCTCTTTTTGTTGCATTTTTCATTATAAACAATACACTCAAGGATCACATTTTGCATATTTTAATTTTCTATCCTATTTTTCTTCTCTTCAGATTGGAATCATGTCACTCACAGTCTTCCCGGTGCGGTTACTGCTTGCAAGTTGTTTCATGATATTGGCTTGGGCTTTCACCGTTGTGGGCACATTGGGTCGTTCTGAATCTGTCGTCGAGCCACAGACATGGTTGAAGAGGTGAAGTATATTTATTTTGTCATACGTGTTGATCAGTAGCTTTAAAACAATATTGTATTCCATCAGAGTTTTGGATCTCTGCGTTCGAATGTCGATGCGGGCCTTGTGGTTTTGTTGTGGATTCCACTGGGTGAAGGTGAAAGGTCGAAAGGCAGACCCATCTGAAGCGCCAATTGTTGTCGTGGCCCCACACTCGGCTTTCTTCGACGCCATCATAGTTTCCAACACCCTGTCCTCGTTTGTCACAAAGGAGTCAGGCAAGCATGTTCCTCTTTGGAGATGTAAGTACTCAACCTTTGATTGAGGGTTTATACATTGTCATATTGCTTAGCTTACTAGTAAATTTCTCTCGTCATTTTCACCATAGCTATAATCCAGTATGTCAGACCTGTGTATGTGTCCCGTGCGGACCAGGACTCCAGGAAAAGAACTGTGGAGGAGATCAAACGCCGAGTCACCTCTGGAGAGGAGTGGCCTCAGGTAACATGCAACATAATAGACCTGAAATTCTACAAAATGTTCATAGACAGATTTAGGAATGGAATTGTATGAAACCAAAAAAAATACTGTACCACAATAAGGAGTAGCTTATTTTATTATGTGTAGCAAAAATAGTGGACATCTTATCTGCCCTTTGGAGCCACCATAAAATATTTAGTTGCTTTATTATGCACTACTTTGTTATGCAGAGATTTGAGGACACGCAATGTTCAGAGCTGAACAAGTAGCCTGCAGTGTGTTAGGTTTAAATACCATGGATTCATACTGACCTCAGACTCTTGGTTACAATATTTGTGGCATGATATGCACATATGACGACCAAAAATAATGAATTAAAGCAGGTATGGAGAAACTTTTTGACTCAAGGACCACATTTAATTATTTCACTTGTCCGGGGGCCGGACCATTTACAGTTTGGATGTTGTTGATGTTATGTTATTACACTCATACTATTACACATAGACGTAATGCCTAAAATACACGAAAATCATCAATATTTTTTATATATTTATTTATTTATTTAATTTTATTTTTTTTTTATTTATAGTCCAAGATACTCAAAAAATATGCTAAATTTACAGATTCAGATAAAAGTACATTTCATCTTCTTTTAAACCTGAAACCATTCCAAGTACCCCTTGTGGTCCACGTACCCCTGGTTGGGAAACACTGATCTAACTCATTAAAAATATTATCAAATGCTTTGCGAACCGGATCAAAATGCCAAAAGGGCCACATGGGGCCCCTGAGCCTTAGTTTGCCCCCCTCTGAACTAAATGCTTTGAGGAGCACAGCTATTCCCAAAGATCCAGGGAAATAAAAAGCTTGGTCAATAGCATCAGAGGCCCATCTTCACGATATTATGGATGTGTGACCCACAAAACTAAACTACCCACCCACAGACACATTCACACAACATCTCCACACACACAAACGCACAAAAATACATGACGCTGAGTACAGATGAGTATAAGAATGAATACAGATGAACCAGTTGAGGAAACACCATTATCCCTACTCATATTACAAATCATTGCTAAATCTAGTATCAAAACTAGATAATCATTTGAATAAGTATCGATACTGGGGGGAATGACCTTCTTGATCTATTCCAGAAGACCAAATTGTAATAGTAAAGAATCTTTGTCTTTTCTTTATCAAGTATCAAGCCTTTTCCATTGTATTGAAATCAAACATGATTTTTTTTTTTTTTACAATAAGCTCTCATGATGTTGGAAGTTTCCATGCACTTTCGAATTCATTCATTCTAATTCAAACCATGTGTCTTTTTCATTGCAGTTAATGATTTTCCCAGAGGGGACATGCACAAACAGGGCTGGTCTCATCCTGTTCAAAGCCGGTAAGTGTCAAATAATATAATCCCCTTAAATATCTTCTACCTGATGCTGTCTGTAGGTGTAATTTGAGCAAGATGTTTAGAGGGAGAATGTAACTAGAATACAGAAGCTGCTCTGTAATAGAAGGGGTGGGGCAGATGTTTATATAGATTTTACAAGTTAATATTTACTCAGTTGAAGCTGGTGAAAATATGTTTATGTTCTCAAAATGGCTGGTTAAAGTATCAGTATCGAAAGACAGGAAAACTTGTCCCAATCCATTAAATGTTCCAGTATCGGCACCAATATTGCCATGGCACTGATATTAGTACATGCCTATTCATTTAGCAGCGGACCATCACGGCATTCTGAGCCCTGGGAAAAAAACAAACTATATGCTCTATATAAACAATTTGCTCTAAATAAACAATTTACATTAGAGGGACATCATGCATCTCCTATTTAATTTGTCTTTAAGAAGAACATTACAAGAATGCCCCTGTCATTAAGCAGCACTTAATGTCAACCCGTTTGACTGTTATTTTAACAAACTTGTGTTTGGTAATGTATTAACTATTTGTTTTGCTCAATGTTTACTGTCTACCGCCTCAATTCCAGCCCGGGGAGAGAGAGCTGTATGAGCGTAGTACATTGTTCTTTTGATGCTCCGACTAATCTCCTTTCTTCCACTTTGTAATTCTGTCGTTTCCAGTAAGCCCTACAGTCAGCACGTGTTAGTGTCCAGAGCTTGTGTTAGTGTCCAGAGCCCAGACTCTTAACTCTACACATTGAACTCTAACGCACTGAATGTGATTATATAATCTGTAAATTAATACTTTTGGCCTGTCCTTCATGTGAAAATAACATGCTTTTACTTTTTTGTAAACTATCCTGTTAAGATTGCTCGACAATGTGTAAAATGTAGTTGGAAAATTTAAAATGTTTTGTAGATCTGATACGTCGTAATAATCACCATGTATTTAATAAGCCTTCAGTGCCTTGTCTGAGCAAATGTCTCTTTGATTTTTTTCAATAGATTTCCATTGTTGTCCTAGGTTCCTTTATCCCTGGACTTCCTGTTCAGCCGGTCATTCTGAGATACCCTAACAAGCTGGTAAATGTTTGTTCAGTCTCGGCATTTGAATCCACCCTGTCCAGTATATAATCAGACCGATTACCAGTGACCACACAGTGACACAGATCCTGCCTCGTGCCCAGACACATGTAATAGTGTCTATGTCCCTCTGCACTGCCCCCTTGTGTTGAATGACTTCATGTTTAGATGGAGTGATATTTCATCCCTCATCTGTCAGCCTCTTTCACTCACACAGACCTACAGGTATCATGTGTTCCATTCAGCACCTTTTCTGCCTCACTAATCAATTATATATCCCTTATATTATATAGTTTTCCCCCCAATTGATCGGTCACAATAGGGTATTAGTTCACTGTACAGATTGTTCAATAAAGAGAAGTGAAACAGTTTTCACTAAATGGTCGTTATTTAGTTCATGAAAATATTCACACCTCTGCAGCAGAAGGTATTGATTATCTGTAATACTGCAATAAAATAGCAGTTTTTTATTGGAATATAAAAGCATGACATTCATTTTATATTTATATATATTGTAAATGGCCATCCAAACAGATATATTTTATCGATATCCAAATACAGTAATTTTGCAATAAAAATTGCATTTTTACCATATTATACTTGCAGAGAATACCAATATAAATATATTTACTTTTTAAATGGTCAGTGGTGACTGTTGAGAAATTGAACACATATTAGGCAAAATTGACTTTTTGAGCTTGTAACCATGTTATAACATAAATTTAACAACATTCATACTTGTTTGTTAAGTCCTCTCTCTCTTAGACTCACAAAAACACAATATTCCTTATGTTTTTTTACAAGGGCTGTCATCCCCACGTAAAGCACTTTGTGCACACTTTCGCACTGTGTGCGCACTTACAACATTAATATTCAATTTTCTCACTACTAATTGGTATGCACACGTTGTGCTCGATTTCATGCGCACTTTCACAGCCATGCTTTGCACAGCACTACGAAACTGATATAGGCATAATATGTGTCCATTGTAGTAATGGGTTTATTCAGTACAGATTGAAACCATTAACTCAATCAATTTCTTCAGGCCTACAAAATATGTCTGAAGTTATCATATTTTCCACTCAAATAGAAATGGATTGTGCAACTGGAAGACCATCCGATGCAAACTGTCATCATGCAACTCTAGTGTAACTGTAGGGACCCCAATGGATGACTGTGGACTGGTGCCATACTTGACACACATACGTAACTATATGTCCACAATGTTCTCTTCCTCATACAGTAGTTGTGACATAACCTTAGGCTCCGATTCTAGCCTGACTTCATTCTTAGGTCCTGATGCTCTTGTCTTGCCCCACCTTTCTGCAGGATACTGTTTCATGGACATGGATAGGTCCTGGAGGGTGAGTGTTTCTGCCTAAGACATCTGCCACATTACGTCATCATTCTACATATCCTGATGTGTGCTTGCCTCACAGTTTGACTTGCAACATAACATTGTGCATCATTTGTTTGTGTTTTGTAGGCTGGAAATCCTCTGGCTTACATTGTGTCAATTGAACAATTCATTAGAGATTGAGGTAAGATGTGGTGTAGACTATACATTATTGGAATATTCTAAGTTAATATAATGTTTTCTTGCAGTATTTGCCTGTGTATACACCATCCCAAGAAGAAAAGGAAAACCCCACTCTGTTTGCCAGCAACGTCCGGAAGCTGATGGCAAAGTGATATTTAATGTTCTTTTTTCATGTATATCTAATAAAATAACAGAACACAATGCAATATGTTTTCAAATGTCCTCCAGAGCATTGGATTCGCCCCTCATAGACGTGTCTTACGAGGATTGTGACGTCCTTTTGTCCAGTGGCCCTCTCAGGATCTTTAACTTCAGCTGCTTGTTGGAGTTTAACCAGCTGGTGTGGCGCCTGAGGTGAGTGTTTCACACTGGACTAACTGGTTTGTTTGAGAAAATCAATGAACAATGACACCTGGTGGACAAGAAATTAAACTCACGAATGCAACACGTTTCCTTGGTGATAGTCCATCCTATTTTCTATTTCTTAGCTTTATCTCTAGTTAAGTGAAAAGTCAAGTAGATTATTTTCTATGTAACTTTTTTGTTTATTTTTTGTTTACTTATTTGTTTCAGAGTCAATGATGATGATGACAATTACATCCTAATATGAAATACAGTCCCTCCTTAATTTGTCCTCTACTGTTACTCCAGTAACAGCCAATGAACATACAGCTCCATATAATTTAGTCTTAACAGTGCTCAAAAACTCAAAATAATTAAAAATATCAAGATAAACCGGAAACATTCAGCCCAGAGGACGAGCACTCTACCAACATCTCTACCGACATCTCTACCAACATCTCTTTGAAATGATGATTAAACAGGTTTATCACAACAAACGCACAATATGGCATAAAAACTGTACTAAAGGAAGAGCAATGCTACTTCAAACTATTATTTTATTACATAATTAGATTTGCTGTAAAATGAATGGTACCAAAACTAACCACTTCAACATAGGAGCAGACGATATTGACAGAAAAAAAAAAAAATTTAACCCAATTTTAAACAATAAATCTATGGAAATCCACCAGACATCTGCTACTTCCCTTTAAATGTCTTGGTTAAGGTTCAAGAATCACAAAATAATGAATGGATTGTAAAATTGACCACAAAAGTATCCCTTTATACCCTTGTTTGGAAAATTACTACTATACTATACTATTATACTATACTATACTATACTATACTATAATATACTATAATATACTATACTACTATAGTACTATAATAATTGTTTTAGGTAAGGCCTTTTGCCACCTTTTAAAATAGCTTTTATTATAGACCTCAAGCATTTGGACTCAAGGCCAAACTTTTTTCTGTACAAAGTAATCTGGGTCCCAATGTCATATTAGACGTACTGTATTTTACTGATTGTGCGGCCTTCAAGGTTTTGCTCGCAGCCCCACTTTGGGCCTTAAGAAATGTGGTAATTATGGATATGCACAACGGCAATATCATACATGTTTCAGTGTATTTCCCACCTATACTTCCATGGTTTTCTTTCATGTCTATGTGGGGTTTTAGACCTATACTGTCTTTTCTTCAGCTTTAATTCTTATATTATCTTGCCTGCGCAGACTGAAAGCTGCCACTAACCCCTCTGTACTGGAAGAACAGGCTACAAAGGCACGCAAGCTGAAGGGAGAACTGTTGAGTGTGGAGGACTTTGCTCAGTGCCTTGGTCTACCTGTAAGCGACACACTCAGACAGGTTCACAGCATGTTCGATCAGGTACACACACATTCATTTAAAAATATAATACCTTCTAGATTATATAACTCGCATTTGTAATTTCATAGAAAGAAAATGGGCTCATTGACTACAGGCATTATGTTATTGCTCTATCAACCGTGTGCCAGTCAACAAAGCCTAAGGAGAACCTCAGGCTGGCATTCAAGGTAATTTCTTTAATCAAATGAAAGGACAAATATTGTGCATGTTGCAAGCTTTTGTTTACCTCCCCTATGTAATTTAACTCGATTTAACTCAATACCTGACATGGGGAAAGCCTGATTGTTATGAGGCTTTTTGTTGACCAATGTGTTTAAGTTCTAAAACAAGCCAAAGTAAAGCCACCCAAGAGCATGTTTAAAGGCCAATAACAATACACAATATGCACCATATGTGTCCTTTCAGTGTCCCTATAAAACATGTCATTTTATTTTAATCATTTGTTTTTAGATGTACCAGAATGAAGAAGATGGATGCGTGACAGAGGAAGATCTAGCTGCCATCTTGGAAATAATGCTCGGAGGGGAGAACGTGGATCTAAGTGGACTATTTCTTTCTCTAGGGCATGACACAGGGAAGATCACATATGGTAAGACCTCCTAGAATCTAGGTTTTAGTTGTGAGCATTGATCTAGATCTAGAACAGATATGGGCAAACTTTTTGACTCAAGGAAGGGCCACATTGGATGTTTACACTTGCCTGGGGGCCGGACCATTTACTACAAAAATCATTACCTTTATTTATTTTAGTGGAAACAGGGCTGTAGGTCACTCTTTATAGCCAATACAACTTGGCATTTGTTTTTGGACTTCGCTCTGTTGGAATCGCCACACATCAATCTTAGTAGTTATTTTGATGAAAAGGAATGGAGAAACTACGCCATCTAGTGAAATGAACAAGCAACTGCAGTCTTAGACTATAAAAGGACAAATGTGACATACTTAACTCATAAAAAATATTATTAAATGCTTTATGGGCCGGATCCAAATGCCAAAAGGGTGCTAGTTTGCGTTGATCTAGATCAATGCTCACAACTACAACCTCAGTTTAACTGTTTACACTAACTTTGTTATTGTCTTTTCCTTACAGATCAGTTATGCCAGTTTGTTGACCAACATCCGGACTTTGCTTACAACTACATACAGTTCACAAATCACCCAAGCAAGTTTTGCATTGGCCGTGCGAAAAGCAATGGGAATGACCAAAAGAAAAGAGACTAATCAAGACAAATCTAGAACACATTGTGCCTTGATAGTGTGTAGGCAATAGGGATGTATCATTGACCCAGATATAATGATAATGTTGCATCAGTTGTCTCCTAATAAGCTGGTGGACTGTTATGAAATGCGAGCAGCGATGTGTGTTTTGTAACCGCAGTAGCGCACTAAAAAGACAGAGGGAACTACAGATCCTTAGCTCTGTTTCATAGCAGTAAGTTACTTGGAACATGTCATAAATGTTCTGTGGTTTCTCGTGGGGAAAAAGTTACATTTCTGCAATATTGTCTCTCCTATGCATAATAACGCAACACTGTTATAACGGGGCTGTGATAGTTATCCAATGGAACAATCAGGAGGTAGAGTGTACATTCCTACAATTGTTTATGGCCATTTTGAAATATGGTTTATCCTTAAAATGTTATATGTGTTTTATAGATTTATTTAAACAAATGGTTGTGTTTGTTTTGAAACAAATATTTGTCTAACAACTTCTCCCCACGTGAGGAAAGGGAGACTTTTTATACTGGCAGGAAATCAGGAATAGAATTTATGGTCTCGAGGTTTTATATAAGTTTAAGCCTGATTTTTAGACTTGGACTGTTCTACTATGTTTCCCTTATCTATATTTGGTATTTGGATCCACTGTTTTGTATATCAATTATGACTTCAGAAGAGATTTATCAATAAAACATTGTTTGGATTTGTAGTATTTAAAGAATGTAGTGGGTAGGAAATAAATCAATTCAGAATAAAAAATAATAATAATCACAGAATCATTTGTAATTTACAAATAGAAAAAAAAAAATCATATATCAGAAATCAAAACAAACTAATTTTGACTTTCAATATATTTATATATTTATAAATACAATTACCAAGATTTAGGTGAGCAATAATTGACCAATTTCTCGATAAATTACAAAAAAAAAAAAAAAAAAAACCCACACAAAACAATCTTGATTCACCCCATTGTCCACTAGAGGGAGCTCACCTTCTATGTTCCGATCACTGCAAAAGTCCGTGGGTCTTCTCTTCACATGTGGATAAAGGCACACCACAATACAAAATGCATGATTTTTGCTAAAAATAAAGCTACTCAGATAGAAAAGCACACACGGTCACACACACGGTCACGGACACGCGCACACACACACACACACACACACAAAAAACAGTTTTAAAAGCAGGTCTAAAGTTTTTCCTCTGCTGTACTCAAGCACTATAAAGTTTCCTAATTCTTCCAACGAAACCTGTAATAGACCTCCCTTTCTAAATGTACTTAACCTGTTAGTAGAAAACAAGCTTGCAGTAGAGCTTTTGCCATAAGGTTGGTGGTTCAATCCTTGCTCTTATCATGATGCTGTTCTGTTTTTATTTTTTTTTATTTATTTTTTGAGGAATTGTACGTTTTTTGCCCTGTATGCTTTACTCAACAAGACAGTACAGTGTGAAATGGGGGCGAAGAGCAGTGAAAACATTCAGCAAACTGTTGGAATCGAACTCACAACGTTGAGCTTGACACTACTACTTGACCACCACTAAAATGAACATCTTTATACATTACTACTGTAGACGTTATTGCAATGATAAAAAAAGACCTTCAAAGATGACCCTGCGCCAGATTATCTCGCAATACTTGTTCTGACGTGTCCTTCCCTGCATTCTCCACATGGGGGTGCTATCCAACTATATATCACTGCGAGCGGCCTCATGCTCCAGTGCCCACCTGATGGACAGGAAAAGCATTACCTCATCTCTTCCTCTCATTCCTCCAGGTAAAAATAGACAGATTAAGCCCGGGCTTTGATGAGAGAAACCTACAGAGGAGGTGTGGAGGCTCGGAGTGAGGGACGCGAGACGGAGGAGAGAGACTAAATGGATCGTTCTGCTCCAAATCCAATTCCTAATAGCTGGAGGGATGGGTAGGTGGGAGGAGGGAGCCGCAAACAGTCAAAGAAAGAGGAGAGGGGAGTGGGAGAGTGGAGATATCACGTCTAACAATTAAGACCTGCCTTCGGGGCCTAAAGAAGAAGCTTTGTTGAGAACATATAAATTGCTCATTGAGAAGCTCCTCTCTGCAGTCTGCCTCAGATACGCTGCGCCTCAAAGACAAGTGCCTCGGCCCCAACACCGCACAGGGGCCTTCGCACTGAGCAGGGGCCCGACTCCCACTGCCAGCACAGGCCAACTTTCTACAGTAAACACCAACTCTGATCCCACTACAGTGCGCGCTATGTACACACGCCGGGTCCCAGGGGTCACTCCACCGAGACACTTCAATGTGAGCACAATAGAGAGGCCTAACAAGAGTGCACTGGGGATAGAGCTGTTACACTCAGAGGCTCCGTGTCGTGTGACCAAGTTAAGACAAATCAAACATGATAAGTCTTGGAATGAGAAAAACAATTGTGGTACAGGATTCAACTGGGCCAGTAACATGTTGAGATTACAATATCAAAAGTGTGAGCATGTTGTAAAGGTTCTCAACTCATGGCGTGTGCAAATGTTTAGGATTTTATTTTCTTCCAGGCAAAGTTTCAGACTTAGATGATTTTTGATATTTTTTTCTGTTCTCTTGTATATATTTTGAAATGTAATTTGTTCATCTCGGAATCCATTCATGCCATGTTTAATCCAAGTTTAAATAAGACAAGTCATTTTCTTCCTTTTTTTTTGAGGTATTTTGTTGAGCTAAAACAACTTAATAATAGAAAAAGATCCACTGACATTTCTAAACTGCAGAACCAAGAAACCCTGCCTCTTCATTGTGATATTTCACATTTTTTTTGGATATGAAAAATTTGCCTACATGTGTGACCCTGGGTTTGAATTTTATGAATAATCACCATTAGGTACAGAGCAGTGGGTGGAGATAGGGGGTAGGTGAAAACCTGAGCACTAAAACCTCCAATGCAAGACAATATAGCATTACTCAAACATGTATGAATCAATCAAAAATACAACTCGAACTATATGGTGGAGGAACACTGTTATAACATGGTTTTAATCCATGTCTACTTTAATCAATTTTGTTGAGGAAATCAAATATTGATTGATTGATCGAAAGTTTAACGATCACTGCACAAAACGACCCAGTCTTTCTCAAAATGAGAAATAGCACTGCCTATAATGCTCAGGTGAGTTCTTACACTTGTGGAGTATAATTATTGCCTAAGAGCCTTCTCGCTCTTGTTATTCCTCAAACATTGCCGTGGAGGGCTTAATTACATTACACTATTAGCTGAGCTCCGACAAGTCAGATTGATTTTTATGTCGGTAAACAAGCTTTAAAACAGGAACTTGAGCTCTCTAAGACGCTGGGAAAATTATAGCCCTGTACTTGCTCAGTATAAAATATGCATTTTGATCAAATGAAGAGAGTGAGGGCTAGATGTATAACTTTTGAACCTTGCATATGTGCTGTAGGCCCCCATATGTTGAAATGCACTGTTATTTCTGATTATATGGCTGTGGAGGCTTCTGCACTTCCTTCAGCAGCTGATTTGGTTCTGTTTACTCCATCTTCTGCGCAGATGTGTTGTGGGGGTGATGAATGACACATCTGAGCAACCACGTCACCTTCTGTTGCCACTAACGTTTCATTAGGCCTCTGCATGCATTAAATATAATTATAGAATTAATCGTCAATGCACTGCTACTGGAGCTGCACTTGGGCTTGCAAATATTGCCCTTGGATTGGGTTATAATGACAAAGTATCCATATATGACAAGTTTAAGCACACTGTTCTGAATGAGAATTACTTTTATTCATCCCCAAGGGGAAATTCTTTGCATAACAGACATGCAACCGACCAACAGAAAAATATAAGTTATCATAAATAATTGACTTGTTAAGTAATTAAAAAAAAGTTAAATATCAGTGGCAAAATGGAATTAAATGTTTTCTTTTCTTTCTTTTTATTTATTAGACCTTGGTATGAACAAAATACATTTACATTTTACTACTTTGTATTTATTACTTTGTGGTCAAAACATGTCGGCATGTCCCCATTGCCACAATAATGGACTCTTACTCAAGTCAGAGTGCCTCGGATCTTGTTTTCTTGTTTTGTATGCCTTCTGTACCGCCTGGATCCTCGAAGAGCACCTGACCCGGCCACTGCGTTATATTGGACCCATCGATGCACTCCCCCCTTTTTCACTTTTTCATTTTAACTTAGTTTATCAAAATATTCCCTCAACATATTTATACTTTTTTTTTTTTACAATTTTACAAGTGTACTATATTATATTGCAGAAGAACTCTAAAAGGATTTTACAACACAGAGTTCAGCAGTTTGATGATGACAGTGAAGGAGTCCAGCTCCTCCCCACAGCATGTCCGACCTTCTTGACAATCTTTTTGACTCTATTAAAGTTCCTCAGGTGCAGACTGCTGCCCCACTGCAGACCACAGCAGACCACAGCAGACTACAGCAGACTACAGACCACAGCAGACCACAGCAGACCACAGCAGACCACAGCAGGCCACAGCAGATCACAGCAGACCACAGCAGACCACAGCAGACTACAGCAGACTACAGACCACAGCAGACCACCGCAGACCACCGCAGACAACAGCAGACCACCGCAGACTACAGCAGACCACAGTAGACCACAGCAGACTACAGCAGATCACAGACTACAGCAGACCACAGCAGACAACAGCAGACCACCGCAGACCACAGCAGACCACAGCAGGCCACAGCAGACTACAGCAGATCACAGACTACAGCAGACCACAGTAGACAACAGCAGACCACCGCAGACCACAGACCACAGCAGACCACAGCAGACCACAGCAGACCACAGAAGGCCACAGCAGACCACAGACCACAGACTACAGCAGACCACAGCAGACCACAGACCACAGCAGACCACAGCAGACCACAGCAGGCCACAGCAGACCACAGCAGACCACAGCAGGCCACAGCAGACCACAGCAGACCACAGCAGGCCACAGCAGACTACAGACCACAGCAGACCACAGAAGACCACAGCAGACCACAGCAGACCACAGCTGGTATTCACTTCTACATTGTACACTGCTGTTATGTCTTTGGGTAAAACATCACTTCACCTGTGTTAAGGTAATTTTGTGATGGGTGGGGATCATCTGAATGATTGGCACAAACATTTGTAAGACAAGCAATTATCTTATCAATATCTTTGTAGCAAATTGGTTCATTGTTAACTGGAGCACCAGGATGAAACCTACACAGACACACGGAGAACATGCAAACTCCACACAGAAAGGCCCTGGCCTGCCCTAGAGTCAAACCCTCTTGCTGTGAAGCAAGAGCGCTAACCACTGCGCTACCGTGCCGCCCCAGCATTAGACAATAAGAAGCACAAGAGTTACCCAGCTTCTATCTCGAGGATGGGGAAAGAGCAATGCAGTGACTAATCCCACCAAAAAACAATGTTTAGCTCAATTAAAAATAGAACATATCACCATTGCTGACATTTCAGTTTGGAAATCTCTAAAAGGCGACTAAACAGTTAAATCCTTGGAAATGTCTTCGGTGCTGAATAATAAATGTCACGTGCAGCATGTTGTTTAGCATGTTAGTATGCTAACAGCTGCTTAATTAAACTCAACACATAGCCCAGCTGGTGCCACCCCCATTATCTGGCACAGTTCAGAAGTCTTAGCCTATAGCTGTGTCCTCGTGGGACTGGGAATCCAATCCTTCCAGCTCCAGTGCATTTTTAATGAAAAATGATAAATGGAATTCACCCATAGGAGACCATGAATTGTTGTTTCTGAGACATTTCGCTTCATATAAAAAATGTCAACCTTATTAGTTGCACTGCTGCTGTAAAGGTTAAAGGTGAATTTATCACTAGGGATCCTAGGGGAGAATGAGAGGTAGAATTGTGGGTAACATGTGGAACTGTATAGAATAGTATAGAAAGACAAACAACATGATGGATGCTCAAAAAGGAAGCAGAGACATTTTGATTGATTTGATTTCACCAAGTCAAATATCACCACTGTGCAGTAGAAGGGACTTTACCTGTCTCCCTATGTGTTTACATTTGAGGGGAAGTGGTTCAACGGGCCTTATATGTAAACCTGCTATAAACAAGTCTATGATGTAACACAGATGATGAAAAGGTTGCTATAATAAAATTATGCTTTTACCAATCCCATGAGTGCAGACTAGCAGAGCTGGGTAGCCAAAAAAATTGCTCAAGAATGCTTTATGAATAAATGTTTATTAATTATCAAGTAAGATTAAGAATTTGGAGAAACTGCAACTCAAATAAGAGTCATTGTAAGAGTAGCTGTCCACGGTGTACTATGTAACTTAACCTATTAAACCTGTTCTCGGCCTTTCCAAAACCAGTGTTCATACTCAGTCTAGACATGTAAGAGCTGTATTAAAGCCGGGCTAAAAGCCAATGAGTACCATTCCAACCCGGTCCTGACCAGTTGGAACCCAGTCTGAAGCAGATTTACTGGTCTGAACCTACCCAGGCCCAGTCTGGACTAGTTGGGTGTTATGCAGGCCAAAGTCAAGTCCACACTAGTCAAGTGGTCCAGACCCAGTCAGAACCAGTCTAAACTCAAATGTAATGTTCTATATGATTCCACCGTTATTAAAAAAAAAAAAAAAAAAAAAAAATATATATATATATATATATATATATATATATATATATATATATATATATATATATATATATATATATATATATATGAAAAAGGCAGCTGTTATTATTTTTTATTTGTTTCATTTTACCTCCTGTTAAAGGGCCATAAAGATACAAAAAAATCAGAATTTTCTACCCTGTATTTTATGAGCGAGTTCCTGCTCCTCTCACAAACACATAAAATGGCAATGCAGCGCCTGCTCTGATCTATGAGAACATGTAGACTGTGTAATACAACTTCATTCAGCTTTAACCTGTTTTCATTAATCTACTGTATTTTTGTCCAAAAAGATGATCTAAACTAAAACCATGTTGCACACTAAGAAATGTATGTGTAAAAAAAACAGCAGATTTCTGGCAGTATTGACCTTATTTTGCCCCGCCCACTTTTGCCATTTTTTGCACTTTTGTTGTTAACGCACTTCCATTTGACGAGAACTCTATTAAAGCTAAGGACGAACTAGGGAAAAGTCTTGCCGCTAAAATGTTACATAAAGTAGGTTGATTTGTGTAAAATGTTTAATGAACACGAGCAACAACAAGTCAACAACGCTCCGATTTCCTGGTCAGTCTGAAAACGGCTTTTTAGCCCGTGTAGAACTTATTTTCTGTTGAGCTCGTCTGTTCCATGTAAACGAATACAACAGAAACAAGACGGCGGCGCATACAGCAACTTCCGGAATAAGGTGAATAGTGGCCATTATTTTACGTTTTTTGTTTTTTACAGGGCCTCACCGTTGTATTTTAAACGGTTAATTGCTGTTCAATAAATCACATTAAGCTTCTGTGATTTTAGATGGATTTCAGGTATATTACTGTTAAATCACATTATCTTACTGTTTATCATTATTTTTCTTTTTTGTCTGTAAATAGATTGATAAATAAAAACACAAATATTT
Source organism: Rhinogobius similis (assembly GCA_019453435.1). Classification (NCBI taxonomy): domain Eukaryota; kingdom Metazoa; phylum Chordata; class Actinopteri; order Gobiiformes; family Gobiidae; genus Rhinogobius; species Rhinogobius similis. The sequence continues at coordinate 23,397,705 of CM033635.1, forward strand.
TAGTTTTAGAACATTACTTTGTACTTTACTTCATTGTTATCAAGATCAATTATAACAACTCACAAATGTCCGTCCGTATCCTCAGCACAGTTCTTTACACTTCTATTCTCTGGAGATCTCTTTTTGACTATGGCTTATGCAGGTTGTCCTTTTGGATGATCTTTCCCCATAAGAGCACCTGGGAGCATAAAAATATGATTTAGATATTTAGACATTATCGAGTATGTGAGCAGCAATTCATAACTCTAGCACGTTGCCTCTTCTCGGTTCTGAATAAAAGCAAACTGTTATATTTAGACTGAATAGGTTATACATTTAGATTGTCAATCAGCAGATAACTTTGAGAAACACTGCCAATAGAAAAGATTAAAAAAAGATAGAAATGAGTGATATTAGTGATGACTTGTGGACATATATATTTTCTGTATCAGCTTCAGCCACAGAGTTGGTTATGACCCCTTTTTTAAATTTCTGAAAGGAAAACCAGACTTAAATGTCGTCAAAACACAAACACAAGATTCACAAACGTACCAGCACTTACCACAAAAGTCAGCTCAGAAGTCGCATGAGAGGAAATGATATCCCAGTCTGTTAGAACATGAGAAGTTGTATTAAAACCTAACAAAAGAAAACCAAGCTTCACAATTCAAGTTGATGCAGGTATTTGGTCAATAAGGACATATGTAACCATGACTAATCTAGCATCACAACCATTCCATGCACATATAGTTTGAAGAACTCAGGCTATAGTATGTTATCTTACTATACGTGTTGTTAAATAAATTGTCTAGGACTTAATTAGACCCTGTAAGACTTACAGTCCAAATCACCCAAACACATTTGAACAAAAGAGTGTGTGCATGTGTCTGTTAAAGACATTACCCTGATAAATGCACTAATATTAGATTCTTACCTTGAAAATCTGTTGCTGGATGAACGTGGACGACATTGTGCTGGTCAGTCTTCACATGTGCGCTCTGCAGAAAGCTAAATATCCCAGAATTCCACAAATACTGTACTCACATGGTAAATTAACAGGGTGAAATTGTTGTCTATGATCACATTAGAGTCCTGTTTTTTATGGCTGTAATTTAGCAAACACTTAGATAAATAGCAGTTAAGGCCTGGATTTGGACATAATTGTTAATTATTGTTGAAATTGTGGCTTAAATTTACAAACATTAGTTATAGTATATTTTATATTTTGTAGAATTTTGACAGTAGTACTTGTAATTGAGTACAAGTTTAGCCATGTAGGCTAACGGCACTTTTAAGTACACATATTCAATCCTTTTCCATCACTTTGTATATTCTGCTATGTAGATTCCACTTTTTATGACCTTGCACAATGCTTTTCTTTTTGTTCTAGTCTTCATTTTCCTGATGAGTTTCTAAACAACAGAAAAAGCCAGATTACCATATTCCTTATAGAATCCATTTTGTGCTATAACCTTCTTATCCCACACAACATGTACTTCAAAACTAAGTAGCACTATGCCAACAACAAGCAAACAGCAATGCATTATCATAAGAGCTTTTTATTTCTGTTTTCCATTACTGTGATTATGTATGACCATTCTCAATGCACCATACTGATGCAACATGCTTTAGAGTAGCTTTAGAGTCTGCGGAAAATGGCCTTTATTGACAAGCAAAGCCCCCTCTCAAGTCTCTATTTGAAAGACATCCAAGTATATATTAAAAAAGAAAGATACCGTGCTGGAAACCCCATTGTCTGTCCTGAGTGCCACATATTAATGGTACAAGTACACAATGCAACAACATCATGCAGGTACCTATTACGGCGGAGTTGTTCACTATATGTGGCGCGCACTTAATCAAGCTCGGGGCCCCGCGACCATAAAAGAAGTGCTGTATAGAGTCCATTAGCCAGCGGGACAAGGAGGGGAGGCCGACGCTTTTCCGCAGATGGAGAGATGTAAAGACCGCGAGATTGTGGCGGAAAGGTTCAAGGCAAGTACCAAGAAAATAAATCAGATGGCTGGCTTGATGCGATTGTCAGCCGCGGCAAACACCGTGTAAGGGGGGCCGTTTCAGGTGGAGGTTTTCAATGAGCGAGGATGAGGGCTGGGTGGACAAGAGGCACGGCACCGAGAAGACAATTATGGTGATGGCAAGTGTTGTAAGATGGGGCTGGAGAGTACGGCAGCTTGGACACAAAGAGGTCGGCTGCTGTGGTGGTAAAGCGAACTCCTCATGTTGGGAGCATTCAAAGTAAAGCCTTGATGGAGGTCTTTCAAAAATCCCATTGAAAACTGCAGTGATGAAAAGCAGTGAGCCGTACATAGATGTGAACAGTTAACCTGAATTAATTATAAGCTTACATTTTGTGAATAAAATGTGCATGTGGAGGTGAGTGATTTATGAACAATGTCCACTTTGTATGGTGCCTATGTTGTATTTAAGTTTTTGGGTTAGGGTTAGGATTAGGGTTGGCATTTCCCATTTATAACTTGGGTGTAAAGAATTCAGTTAGTGGATTGGAGAATGTTCCCCTTTGTTGGGAAAATTATGGACAAATTAATTATCACTTTTAGCAACATAATGCTATGATGAAGGAAATTTAGCTCAACAATTGGTCAAATGAATCTGGTTTGTCAAGAGTGTCTATATTGTTTTATTTGGTGTGGGTTGTACCTCAAAGATAATGGCCTATTACTAAACAGCAGGTCACACCTCCACACTCTTTTGAGTGACATCTTACACTAACGCCAACACTTTCTCATAGTTATGCCAAACTATTTACACTTGTTCACTTCAAGACATTGAAAGAATATTAAACTTTTATTGTTAAAGTGTTATTGCAATTCAAAGTAAAACAACTTGGAATATTGTTACGTTGATTGCAATGACACAAGGTAATTTAATTTGTTGGGACAGTGCGTGTTAAGGGACACACATGACACAAAATAAATGTAAACACACCGGATTGCTGGTGAAGGCTTGTCTCAAGGGGCTGGGGTCACAAAAGGGCCAACATGTTTTGTTAAATAAATTATAATGATATCTCAGGATCAGGTCAGTATTAGTAGAGTGTTTTAAATATTCACTGTTTAAGACACATACGTGGGGGACCTCCAGGATCTCTCTGCCCAAGGCCAGTGATACCCTCAGATGGCCCTGGCTACATGGACAAGGGCATCTTGGTCCTTGTTTCTTAGCTGATTATTCACCTTATTCCGGAAGTTGCCGTACGCGCCGTCGTCTTGTTTCCGTTGTATTAGTTTACATGGAGCAGACGAGCTCAACAGAAAATAAGATCTACATGGACTAAAAAGCCGTTTTCAGGCCGTCCAGGAAATCGGTGCATTGTTGACACTTTGTTGCTTGTGTTCATTAAACATTTTACACAAATCAACCTACTTTATGTAACATTTTAGCGGCGAGACTTTTCCCTCGTTCGTCATTAGCTTTAACGGAGTTCTCGTCAAACGGAAGTGCGTTTACCACAAAAGTACGTATCTGTGGCAAAAAACTGCAAAAGTGGGCGGGACAGAATAAGGTGAATAGATGACTACCCCATCAGAAGTTATAACACTCCCTGCAATGGACGCAGCATGAATGTCTCCAGATCCTTTACTCTGTTCACTGAGCCTCTGCTGCCAGACTACCAGCACTGTTCCAGATTAGGCATTCTCAAGGTATGTATTATTTCAATCACAACAGATGCCCTTAAACTTGAAGGCAGGCTTTGTCCTTGCTCATGTCAGCCTCTCCAAGTTGGACAACAGTGCCTTGACATGTAGTGAAAGATTTATTAAGTTGATGTTCTTTAGTATCTCATAAAAACTCCCTTTAAGATAGTCCAAGTGCACATAGAAGTATCATGTTATTGGCTAGCAGCAGTGTTGGGCTGAGCTCTAAAGGAAAGTACTCCTCAAGTGAGACATGCATCAGAGTCAGCGCTGACAGCTCCCTCTTGTTTAAACAATAAACAGGCTTTTGGCCCATAAAAAGCTCATCCAATGACATCTCCGCCGCATGTTATTCTGTATCCACTCCAGAGTACGGCACAAAATGGGACACATTTGTTTCAGTGGCTGTACTCTGCTCCGTGCACTCTGGAGGTTATTTATCCAGATCCACACTGACATGACAGTCTGTGGATGTACCGTGTCTGTGGGGCTGAATACAGTTGCAGGTATGTGCTGTTCAAAAGCTGATTAGACGCTGGCTCTGGCCCTAATTTATCATTTCCATTTAGCTGCTGGATGCATTTGCAGAGTGGTGCGAATGGACAGGTCGTCAGCGCCTGCAGCAGCCTGTCATCAGACCTGTGTGAGGGGCCCATCCTGCCTTCACCATCTCTCCTTTCACTGCAGCCATAATTACCAGTGTCTGAGGGTAACCAACAGTGGCGGATCTCATTATGCCATGATATGGGTCGCGTCTGCATATACAGGCACACATACACTGCGTATTTACATATGAATGTGTCCTTTTTTGGCACACACAAGCCCCGCTCCCACCCACATGCGCACAAACAGCACATTTACATATAAAAGCCTTAATGTGTGACACACGTTACACTGTGCGCACACTGCAGCCTATTCATACAGGCTGCTCACATATGTGCTACTCATAAATTTAGACACTTCCGTCAGAAGGCCCTCGCCAGCCGACAGGGATATGAACCCAATATAGCATCCAGAGATAAGCATGACTCTGGAAGCAGAACTAATATTATTTGCACGGTGTCGAACGTTTATCTGGCGCCGCCTGCAAAGTGATGGTTCGGTGTCACTTTTGTTTAATAATGATGTGCCAATAGTAATATGCCTCCTGGCTGGAAACCTATTACAGTTCAAAAGATTATCCAAATACAATCTAATTTGGAATATTGCATTTTGACAGCCTGTGACTGGAGGAGATGGGATGGTAATGCGATATTTTCTTTCCTTTTTAAAAATTCCAATTAACATTTTTAATGCTCAACAAACCAATGACGGCTGCAAATATGCCGAGGTGTTTGAGTGAGCCAAATCTCCTGATGGATTTCAGACAAAGGATGGAGAAAATAACTTTTACACAATGCAAACTTTTGATGAGGTGAGAGCCATGTTTGGGCTCATCAGTTGACTTTTAATTGACATTGTGTAGATAAGAAAAGATAATCTGTGTCTGAATGGTGGACAGTGTAAACAGTACATTTTACATTAATTCTCATTATCAGGGCTGACAGAGATGTCCTCTCACACTAAGTGCTATACTCAGGCACATGTGACACTTAATATGTCCCTTTACATTTGCATTTTATATAGCCACAATGTTAATGTAACAATGACCTTTAACGTATAGAGCATTTTACAGCACTTCAAGCATAAAATTAGGTGTCAACACAAAAAAGGTCAAATCTGTATTTTTGGTTCATTAGGAAAATGCTTGATGGTGAAGATAGTGTGTGTGTGTGTGTGTGTGTGTGTGTGTGTGTGTGTGTGTGTGTGCGCGTGTGTGTGTGTGTGCGTGTGCGTTTGTGTGTGCGTTTGCGTGTGCGTGTGTGACTCTGTGTGAGGTCCTGTCTGTGTCAAAAACTGACCATTAAAACTGATCAGTATTGTGCTTCCTTTTTGAGAAACCATCATTCCACGATTACAACCACAACAACTATTTGTATTATCCCAATCAGGCCTCCAAAAAGTTACTTATGATTTTATCTATTTAAATTATACCTATCAACTCCAAACTGTTCAGAAAGCAGCCACTCAACTTCTTCGTGGTTCAAACTAATTTGAGTACATTACCAAGCATGCTCAAGTCCCTCCTGCAATGGCTCTAATTCAAAATTTGAATTGATTTCAAAATGTTCATACCCCTAACAGACTGGCACCACACTGTTTTCTGACCTCGTCGCCTCACATGCCCCTCCCCTCCAGATCCTTCTGCTCTGTGGAAGGAGCCCAGTGGGTTGTGTCCAGGACTCAGAAACTACAGTTACATGCACAGACAACTCCGAGACCAGACCACTCTTGTCCCAGTCCACCGCAGCTAAAACCAATTAGGTGCGCATAAGGGCAATTTATATTTCATTAGCACCAAAACTTTGCAGCTTTAATTCCTTTTTTTCCACACATATAACTACACTTTTGACAAACACAGATAGGCGACATCTCATTTACATTGAGTATTTGATTTTCAGACATGCGTGGAACTGCGTCGCTCCCAAGTTATTGACTCTCCGCAGCGCAAGCAAACACATTGAATTTCTGGTAGTTTGTACTTTCATTTTAATGCAGTGGACCAGAACAAAACTACATGTGCTACAGTCCACTGCGGATGGTTTGATCTAAACTTGAAAACATTTCTTTTTGAAAAGGCATTTGACAGGCGTTTTTCATTGTACGAGAAGCATTTTGGAACTTGTCCTGAGAAGTTCCATGAGAACAAAGATGATATGATCAAATATCTTTCATTCTCTCTTGGACGCTCACTTTGCATTGCATTAACCAGTCCCACCTACACTTGAAGGGGCACCTTGTGCCATTGTTGCTGAATAAATACTGTACATATAATAGAAGAGTGTACCGACGAGAACATCTGAACTTTGATTCCATCTTGTATTCACCACTGCTGATGCCTTAGGGAAGGTCTAAAGTAAGATTATTCTCGTTTCATATTCATGCTGTTCACATATACACATAATCACATATATCCATCCACATGTCTCGCATTCCAAAACTTCCTGCTAATACCACACATTTCATAAATACTTAAAAAGGAAAGACCAGTACAGCAGATTAAACCGCTGAAAGGAAAAGCTTATTGGAATGAGCCCATTAAACATGAAATTAAACATCATCCGCCACTGCTATATATCACTTATAGCTAATGTATAATGCATTCTCTTGCAGTTTTTGTGATGGACTGTTTTAATACACTTTTGCTGTGCCGAATTTGGAATTAACTTCTCTTTACACTTTAAGAAAACTTTATGACATATGATCCTCTGTATCAAACACGGGTAATTTGGAGTTAAAGGAAATTATTACACGCACTAGTATGCTGACTTAAAGTTTTTAGCCAAAATATTATCATACTGGAAAAGTCTTGAATTGCCAACAACAGTGTAATTAGCAAATCAGTCTAATTCACTGAGAAAATGTGCAAATTGCTTTGAGTGTTGAATTTGTCTTTGATAATTACCATTGCATAACGTGAAAAGTGTCATCTATCTTAACACGCATGTGTAAAGATAAGGAATCAACATCACTCTTACGCGAAATGACTCTAATTTCAACTCATAACACTTTAAGGGAATCATTTTGGAACATTTTCAACTGCACCAAACATGTAAACATCGTGCTTATCCGGATTCTCTAAAATATTCACATAAAGAAACGTTTTCAAAGTGGTGTAATGGAACTAAAACTGATGAAACTACTTCTTTTTTCATCTTTTAGAAGCTAGCATTTGCTAAAGCTGAGGTTGAAGAGGAGTAATGTCATATGGATTTCTCCAAACACAAGCTGTAACATTGTAAACCACAAAGCTTGCAATCAACAGCCTTGGATGTTATTGAAAAGCAACACTTCTATGTGGATTAAGTTAGTTTGAGGTTGGAATGACTTACCAAGGTTAATTTCAGACTGCCTTAGGTCTTTTCTGCAGTTCACAGTGTCTAAATGCCCCAGGCCTGAATTAACTATATTTCTAAATGATTGTCTACTCCTGAATGTTAATCTGGAAGTCTTTGAGCACAGAGGAAAACTGCATTAGTGAATTATGTAGATTTTTCAAATATTAAACAGCTGCACACCTCACATAATTTGGCCTTGCTACAAGCGTTCGAGGTGTAAATTTCAGACAATTAATGCATCTTTCCAACAACACTACTAAAAAAAACAAAAAACATAAGCGCACTCTAATTACGGTGCCTTTCTATGCTATTGTAAAGATTCATAAGCAAACCTGACTTTTTACCATGCATAATAATGTTTTTCGCTCATTGTCGACTTACTCTGTCTTGTGTTTTAACTGATTCATGCATATTTGAGATACCATGCATGTCACTGCTCATTGCTTGCTTTCACCTGCCCCATTTTCCTGCCCACTGCTCTGTACTTACTTGTGATCGTTATTCAATTATTAAATTAAAAGCACTGCGAATGAAAATCTGTTGTTTGCCACGATGAAATGCTACAAGAGCTTGCTTACCAGGCATCCAGAATCAGGGGCGTAGCACCAAATTCTGCGCCACAGGTGCAAACATTCTTGGTTGGTCCCTAATACAAAATTTCATATATTTATTTATCCCATCAAATTCAATTATTGTTATTTTTTCCTTCCATATGGTTTCTACACTTAACAACAACTTGCTAATTAAAGGATACTGTGCAGCTTCTGGCCCGTATTACAATACAGTCATGTTTGTATTTGCAATGACTTCCAAAGCGATTTCACAAAGATCTCGAAACATATTGTTCCTTAAGAAAACACACTAACTGCAAATCATAATCACTAGTTTTGTTTGTTAACAACTTGACTAATATGTGAGCAGTGACTTTCCTCTTTCATAAAGGGGTGATGGGGCCCTCATCTCATGCATAATTGTATTTAGTCTCTCCAGGACTTTACTTGACCACATTGCTGTTTCTTTCGACAAAAATACATCGAAGTGTAGAAAAATACAACAGAGAAAAAAAACAAAAACATCACATGCTTTTGAAGACCCTTCTGTGTCCAGGGCCCAAGGGAAACCAGTACTCTTTACCCCCCCAGTCTGACGCCCCTGTCCAGATACACACTTCTCCAATACTTCAAAGGTTGAGTCTGGTCACCATGCCCTCCTTTACATGACTCGCACCTCGAGTCAAACACAGCTGTGCAATTACATTTGTTTATTTCAGTGACGCATGAAACAAAGGAGCTCATTGATCCTGTAACATTTAGAGCAAAATCTAATTTCTCTCACCTCAGATTAAAGGGGCTGTACCTGATTTCAACTGTTTGACTCGTAATTGCACGTAATTAAAATCTGTCGCCCCAGTACAAATATGTTGTAAAAACATCCATTTGTGTGAAAATGAGACCACAGCGCTTTCTGTGTTTTATTCTGTGAGAAGGAGGTGCACTATTAGCATGCTTATGTTTGTTAGCTTTACCTGGGACAGTAAAATTGGCTCTGGGCTCAGAGACATGTGAAAAGTGCTTCTAAACTCATGGAGGTGAATATTTAGGATGCTGGGACTGCATTGGGAAAATGAACGATGCATGTGACAGATGTAAAGACTTTAACATGAATTAGTTCTGTTTTTCAGGTTTCAAAACAGTAAAAATCAGGTACAGGGCCTTTAACGTTCACTCATTGCAGAAATTTGCAGTGTTTTTCAGTTCTTGTGATATTTTGTCCTGGCTTTTTTCCTCGTCAGCAGCCATATTTGTTTTGATACGGACTGACCATGCATGTCCCTGATTGGCTAATCCACCTGTCAGTCATGCCCCTCTAAACCCAATGAAAACAGTGTCCAGACTGATATCGATCTGTATGAAAAATACTGAGAGATATCATGCTTGACTTTCCAGACAAGAACGAGTCAGAATCGTCTGCAGTTTTGGACAGGAAGTCGATGGACCCATAACACAATTCTAATCTATGATGATAATAATAATAATAATAATAATAATAATAATAATAATAATAATAATAATAATAATAATAATAATAATAATAATAATAATAATAATAATAATAACAATAACAACAACAACAACAACAATAATAATAATAATAATAATAATAATAATAATAATAATAATGATGATGATAATTATATTTTGTGGTGTTGGATAAGGATTACAAATAATTATCCAGATATTTGATAGATCATGGCAGAAAACCAGAAGAAAAAGATGTATGTCTTATTTACCTTTACATTTGGATTAAGCAAGCAGACAACAATCTATATATTTAGTTTGTTCAAATTAAAATCTATTTCATGTGATTATTCCTAATAATCTGTATCTAATGTTGGGAAGTATAGTATACTTCAGAATACTAATTCAGAGTAATTGTATCCCAGTACAGTTATTCTTTCTTTTGGTGGTATTCAGAATATAGTTGTGGTGAGTGCATTTGTGAGTTTTATTTCTTTGTCAGTGATAAATAAATGCACAACTAATGGTGAACTGTTTTTACCATGTTGTGTTTGTTACACTATAATATAGGTTACAGCATATGTTTTAATGATATTTCTATTGTCTTAATGAATGCAGCTCTTCAGTATTCCGTAACATACATTTTCAAAGTATTCTTCCAAACACTCCCTGCACCTCTGCTGTCCCCCACACACTCCCCTCCTAACGCTCCTCACTGCTATCAGCTGTTCACTCAGAGGATTAGAGATCCCGTATCACACCAAACACACATTTAACATCTCATCCTAGTAAAAAAAAAACGACAACAAAAAAACCTGCTGCACATTTAAGGCCGCTATGACGAGCCATTTCTGCAGAAGGCATAAAACTCAAGCTGATATGAGGAGATACAAATCACCCGGGACGTCTAAATGCACGCTGCAACAGATGTGATTTTAGGTATGGTAATAAGAACCAAGACGGGAGGATGAGCCGGTGAATGTAAAGTAGTTAGCTGTGGGAGTGTTAGCAGGTCGCGGAGGCTGGCACATGATAAACGACTCACTCATGGATTTTGATGTCGGCTGTTAAATGTACGTGGCAGTGCCTGATAATCCTTTACGGCAGCTGTTAAGGACATTACAAATACAGAATAAGGTCAAATTCAACAGCTACATTTTTGATAGCGGCACGGCGTACAGAGGTTGTGTCTGATTGTTTTTCGTAATTTAAAGTAAAACCTGTTTTGCCCCAGTACACATATAATTGTTGTGAATTGTAGAGTGTTTTAGGTAACACTTTATAATAACAACACTTATTCCTGCCTCAATAAAGCATGAACAAAGACTTCATTCATTCATTCATTCATACTCAACCATAATTCCAAACCCTAACTCTAACTCTAATCTTAATTAAGTAGTTACTAAGTCTGAATAATGCTTAACAAACTGTATGGTCTTTGTTCATGTTTTGTTAAGGTGAAGTTAGTGATACTGCATTTTATTCTTCGTGAAGCAGGAAGTGTGCAATGGCTTAACTCACTCTGGGCTCAAGATGGTTGTGAAAAGTGCTTAAAACTCATTGCGGTGAATAATTAAGATGATCAAAAGGCATTAGGAAAGTGAAACTGCTGTGAACTACTGCAAACTAGTTCTGCTTTTCGTGTTTATAGGACCATAAAAATCTAGTACAATGCATTTAAAGCTGCACTTTATAACTTTCTCCTCTGATGTGTTATTGATTTGCTGGGAATGCGCCACAGTATGACATGGATTCGCTGACACATGTTTTTGCTGCCAAGAAAACCCTTAAAATGTGCGCTCTGCCTGTGAGTGTTCTCAATTCTCCGGTCGGCGTCACCTGCTTTTCTCATACTATGGAACAATCCAGGCACAGCAATAACAAGCAGATGGCGGATACAAAGTGAACTTTTAGGTCACATCACCAATACATATTTTACGAGCATGTTGAATTTGACCTCATGATGTATTTGTATTTATTCTTTGTTTTTTGTTCATTCCAATGTTAATAAAATGAATAAAATATTAGCTGGAGATCCTTGGGTCTTGTTGATGAACTGGACACATATTCTATTGCCTTGGTTCTTGACAGTATGTACTTTTGCTTTTACAGGACCTTGAAAGTCAGCTTGAGAACAAACTAATCCTAATCATAGCTTTTCTTTTTGTGTTTTAAATGCCCAGTGCTTGATCCTTTTTATCAGACGGCGGACAAAAAAGGAATAAACAAAAAGTCAGAAAGCCCACCCCATGATGCTAAATTGACACACTGGTAACCAAGATACAACACTGAACAGTTACTCGGTTGTAGAGCGTGTGTCCACTGATCCTGAGGTCAAAGGTTAGATCCTCACTCCCACCAGCACAAGACACTTTATGACCTGCCTCCAGTGTCTGCCTGCGCACACCAGTGGATGAATGGGTGAGTGCTCCTCTGATGTAAAGTGCTCCGAGTTCCTGGTGGAATTAGACGAGCTATTTTTATTTTAAAGAAAGGTTTACTTGATGCACTTGTGCAGTGGTTTTGCATGATAAAGTAATTGTTGAACAGTACAGTATTAGTCATTTTTACCTAAAAGCAACCAAAATGCATCAGATATAATATACTAATCGGTAATAAAACTAGTAATGAATCTAGATACTCAAGTGTCCTTACTAAAAATATATATTAACAGGATAAAATGTGACCTTTCCTGAACAGTTTTACACTGATTTTGAGCATAATATAAACTATAATAAGGCCTGACTGTTTAATGAAATAAAGTACTATTTTATACATATATGTGTGTTTTGAATGTCATTCTTTTTAATTATTAGTGTGGTATCGAAATCAGTATTGAGAACAGAGTATATTACTTAGAATCAAGTTTGAAATGTTAGTATTGTGAGGAAATGATGTACGTCTATGGGTGAACCCAGGGATTATTAAAATTTGTTTCAGTACCAGGTAATACTATTGCAAGTACACAGCAAAAAATGTACACCTAAGCTAGCCTAAAATGACTTAAATTTATAATTTTTATCTGGTTTTGATAGTTTTGACTCAATGAGATGTAATTGCTGATCTGGTGCAGAATATTTAACTGGTTTTAAGGTATTTCTGACAGATCATGCAATAATTTATCTTAAAATAAGAAAATAAATGTGCTAATGGGGTAAATTAAATTATTGTAATCCAGATAATTAGTAATGTATTAAAACAAGCCAGTCTGAGTACACAGAAAAGTAAAAAATAACCTAGTTCTTTCAAATAAATAGTCTTACCTCATCTAAACTAGTGCAACTGTCTGAAATCAAGATTATTATTCTGATATTAAGACATTTAACTCATGTAGAAGCTGAGTTTTTGTAGTGTATTGTGATATCCCTTACTGACACCAATGACTTTTATATTAAATGCATTAAAATTCCTGATTTTCTCTCAACCCAAGCTGGAACTGATACAAAAAGTAAAAATATGTGCCGAAAACCTAACATATAAACAATGTATTGCAGATATTGTAAAGAAAAATATTTGACAACTGTATAAATACTTCAATACGTCTGTCAGTATCGATATATCAATATTTGGTATCAATCTGCCCATCACTAATAATTATATGTTATATTTTATGTATTTTTATGGTGGTGGCGTAATGGTTTTGAGTTTCCCTGCGATATTTTTGTAGCTTTTTAGTCCTTTTTTGGTGACCTGTACACACAAATTAAACACAAATATTATTAAAACACAGTAAGTTGCCGTGGTAGCAGTGTAGTTAAAGTAAAAGATGTCTTCGCATGAACCCGCAGAGCGATTAGCATGTGCCAGATGAGAGCAAACGGGCTAATCACATGCTTTTTTTTTTGATAATTGCTTCATTCCAACATCATTATTTATTTATCATCTATGAACAGAAATTCCCCTTTTCTGCCTCAGCCTCCCTCTGGCAGATGCTGCGTTCAAGTACCAGCCGTGAAACCACACACATTCAGACGCTCTGCCAATCACATTCTCTCCGCGCACTCCCGCTTCTGAGCCGTCGCTCCCACAGCAGCGAGAGTCAGTGAAGCACGTCGGATCCATCTACAACACCGTCCCTCCTGCTCCCACTTTATACCAGCACCGGCGCACACTCACTAATAAACCTGGCCTTATATGAGTCAGCCATGCAAATACACGCGAGGAGTGTGTGTGACAAGACAGGAAATACTGCAGGTGAAAATAAGATGATGAATATACCTATGACCGGTCGCACACTAAAGAGTACATCTCAAAGCCTTTTAAAGTAGGATTTATAGTTTATAAGAGTCTGAAAGCTAAATATAAGTGATAAAAAGTAGTAAAGTACAAAAGTGAACTCTTCAGATATATATACTTAAGTACATTTTGCAGTGGATACTTCTTTCTTTTACTTCACGACATTTGAAAGGAGGAATCTGTGTACTGAAATAGCATGTTTATGGATACAATCTGCCTCATTATTTGAATTCAGTCCCAAGCTTTGAACAAACAAAAAAGGCTGTACAAGTGAAAAGGAAAATTGCTTCCAAAAACCAGGACATTTCTTCTTCAGGATCACAATTTGATGTTTTATGCTGTACCGAACATTTCATTTTATAGTGGCCAGCCTTCAGCACTCCTGTGCAATATTCATGCTGTCTCATCAGCATCTTGATATGCTACATCTGTGAGGTGGGATGGATTATTAATATTTATATTAATCGCTCAGACTGATTTTGACAAATGGGTCTTTTATCTTTACATATTTTAAAACAGTTTCATATCTTTGAGTTCATCTAATGAAAAATGCAAGCAAAAACATAAGTGTTACATTTTTATATTTGTGGAAAGTTGTATTTTATAGTGATCTAAAATGTGTGATATCATATCTCAATAGGTTGAAGTAGTTAATAATACGAATTAATAATAGAAATTGATACAACTTACTTATTTGGAGGGTTTTTTTTATTCTGCGTTGAAGTAAGCAGACCTTCATTACAAAGAGTCTCGTCTTCCTGCATAAGTGGACAGTTTGTTGGTCTGCAGGGATCTCCTGTGGGTCCAGCCGGTCCAAGCCTCTTTCCTGAATCTTCTACTGTTGTTGTAATGCTTTTGTTTATAGCCCCTTTCCTGGACCATTCCCCTCCTCTGCAGGCGGTTCTTCTTGAAGGACCTCTGCTCATATCCTCCTGTTCTCACTTCTTCTGGGATCTTGGAAAGTGTGTCCAATGGTTGGCAGGAGCCTCATGGCCATGTCCTGGTGTTAGTCCTGGAATTGGGGCTGGAACTGATGGTTAAATGCATCGTAATAATAATTCATTTTATTTAACAGTGCCTTTCCTGACACTCAAGGGCACTTTGCAAAGGATTAAAAGACAATCAGCAACACATAAAACAGCAATACTTAAAAAACAAAGTGAAATTAGAGGGAAAAGGCTATCCTGAACAGATATGCATTGAGTCTGTTTGGAGTCTATGCTGTGGAGGTCAGACGTTTGTTTTATTTTGACTCAGAAAACCTGCCAAAGACCAGCAGAGGTACAAAGTTTGACAACCTCTGCTTGACATATAATTCAAAAGACCAAGCTATAAATCAGCCATCCGAGTGGTGTCATAAAATTAACCTGAAGGCTGCTTGGATGTAGCGGCCCTGTATGAATGAACGCTGGAGTGCCAGAGTGTCAGAGTGGGACCTGCAGATGTGTGACGCACCTGATCAAAGTGTCCCCATACAGAGTGTACCTCAGATCAGTCATGCTTAACCCACACACGGATGATTTATGATTTCCCATCATGCAGCACTCCTCAACTGCTGGCTGAGTTGGCCGCGCTTTAAAGCCGTCTGTTAAAAGCAAGTTGTAGCACTAGAATAGATGATTTAATAGTGTTTAGGGCAAGTATTTCATTTGCTTTCTTACTTTTACCCTCAGTGGTGTCTCTAGTAATTCATTATTTTTAAAAAGCCTGTCAGAATTTGTGCTAATAATAATAATGATGATGATGATGGAACAAATCAATTCATATTCATAGTTGCATGTTAACACATCAGGTATGCAATCAGAGCTTTATATGCGTCCCAGTATTTGAATTTGTCTCCAAAACCTACAAAATAAGGATCACAGTTCTGGAGACACATTTGATGGTGCATTTTTTTGTTCATATTTGGAGTTTTTTATAGATCCTTTAAAATTTTGTAAATGAATACACTCTAAATTCTTGAATGGCGGCAAAATGAAGCATAATAATAATAATATAATAATAATGCAATTCTAACAGGGAAAGTGAAAGTAACTACAGAAAATCACAAAATATTAAACATTCAGAGGCAAATGAAAACTGTTCAGATGCATGTTGGTTTAAAGACTTACAATTTACATTTTATTGTATTTTATTTCTTTTTAATTTAAATGGAGATTATGACAGACACTCAAAGGAAAAATCCTGATTTTTGCATTGACTTTTTTTTCATTCTTTGTTGTAGAATAGCCAACAAACTGACATTTCTACCCTGGTAATAATTCAAAATTGTGTCTTATTTATGTTGCTTTATCATTTAGATCAGACATCAGCTCATCACAGAAAATATGTTACGGTTCACTTAATTTTTCCCCGTCCAACGTTATTAATGTACTATATATACCGTGTCCATCCAGGTGTCATTATTAGTTTGCAAACCCTTCCAAAAACCCAATTTGATGGTACATTTTTTTGTATTTTTTTGTCTAAACATTTACATTAAATTTATATTGCGATGTGTGAGAGAACAGAGAAGCCGTAGTAAACCCAGAGTAACACGGCAGGGAGCATGCATCCTATAATCCACCGACCCAAGGATGGAACCGTGACCTCTCTCATCCCCAGCTATGCACAATCTGGGGAAATCAATGACCGGTCTAGACAGTGCTTGTTTGCAGATCACAAGTTTATTTGGTTGATAACACAACGCCAGGTCACAATTGTCTTTATTTTTTCATAGATTTTTTTTCCTTCTCAAAAGTCTGCTCGGTAATCTTCAAACTAATTGGACTAAAGTGTAGTAAGACTCTCCAAGGTGCCAGTGCAAATTCCCTCTCACCACTCGAATGCAACGTGAAAAAACCACGATTGGTGTGAAAATATGTGGACTTGACGGACCAATGAGAATAAAGTCTTTGTTCGGAGTTGGAAAAATAGAACACTTGAAACCCAACTGTTGCCTAGAGACACACGTTGCAGGCAATTACTGGACAAGATTACAGTGGAGAGAAAATAGGGGAGACTGTCAATGGCGATGCATGTGTGGAGGTGTGTGAATCACATTACAGTTCAGATATGTGTGAATGTTTATATATATATTAAAATAAAACAACAACTACTTGTTAATTATACCTTATTTGTATGTAGTAATGATGGAGTTCAACATTTTTTTTTTATAACGCATATAAACTACAAAGCAGCAGATCCCAAAGATATGCATATAAAGTTTGCCAAAATATATATAGAGAAAAATATATATTACACTTATTAGGGATATTGTTTGTTATGGAATAGAGAGAGGCTGTTGTAGTTATATTTCATAGTTTGGAATCTATACACTAATTATGGTCTTTACTTATCACCTTACCGTAACATTATTCTAAAAGGTATAAAACATCATACTGTAATAGCTAATAATACTGAAAATGTGTTATTTAGTTAAAAACGCATTGAACTATCATAAAATATAACTGTCGCATAAAATATACCTTACCGTCTCACAGTACATACAATATCCCTAATGTGGCACCAATACAAACAAGGTACAGTATAACCTGAATATGTCATTATTATTACTGGAAACTGCTGTCTTTAATTTGTTAGTGTAATAAACGAATAGCAACAATAGCTGTAATTAAACTGTAAGGCTGCATTACAACATGATTCACAATGACGCCTCCGGGTCTAACTGCTATTTGATTCCATTCGGGAAAATAGAGCCATCGTTACATGGATGATTTATTGAAACATTTCTGTACAGTAGAATTGTCGCGGCAGTTATGCTGTAATGCCAACACAGTGCTAATATAACGTGTTCTAATAAACTCTAATTAAAGAGACTGTACCCAATTCTTTTCATGTAATAAAGTAACATTTGTTTTGGCCCAGTACATATTTTGTAAACGGAGCATCTGTGCGCTGTCTGAATCTAATTATAAAGTTTTTTGTTTTTTTTAATGAGGAAGAAGCAGTGTTAAAATGTTAGGTGTCGTTAGCATTACCGTGAAGACAAACTCCACTCTGGCCTCTCAAAAGTAGGGGTGGGTTATATGGCAAAAAATGTATATCACGATATTTTTGGAGCTAGACCATGATTCCGATTTTGTCATGATTCATGTACACTTTGTATTTGTCTATTGCTTTAAAGAAGTAAGTCATCTGCTTCTTCTGAAAGTTCCTACTTCACTGCGATTGGTTAAATTTGGACCCTCATTCAGAGCTTTACAGAGTCTGACAAACAGGAGGAGTGGGCGGGAAAAAGTGTTTCTGTTTTAGCAGACAGTTGTATTAAATTGAAAGAAAAAGAGCGAAAATATGACCAAAATAGCAGAATGAGCTCACAATTCATTTTTTATCGCCATATCGCCCAGCCTTACAGTAAAGCACCTTTAAACTCAGTAGAATTAATTAGAAAATTATGGAATTACTTTGGCCCACTGTTTAAATTTGACAATATATATTTTTAAAGTAAATGTTTTCATGTTTTTAAGACAGTAAAAATCAGGTACAGCACCTTTAAGATCTAGCATTGGACTTGTAGCCTTCATGTTGCACAGTGAAGATCTTTTACGAAGCGGGTTGAACATTTTCGACTTTAGACAGAGTTACAGGGACTTTTTTCTCGTCTGAAATAGGTGGCTTTGTGACTACATCCCCTGCGTCGCTAAAACCCATCCATTTGGGCATCCACTCCCCCCTGCCCTCCCCATTTTCTGCTCCACTGAATAGCCTGTTCTTCCAGTCGGCCCGAGGTAGGACCCAGACCACCAGCCCCATGGCAGCCAGCGCCGCGCCCAGGCAGGAGAGCCCGATCCCAGCCGCCTTGCTCTGGTGAAGCCCCCGGTTGAAGTTAATGGCCTGGGTGTCCACAAAGAAGAGGTCGCCTTCCCCGAAAGACTCGATTTTATGTGGAGTGGAGTAACCGACGGACAGACTGGCTACTCCGGCTGTTAAGATGAGGAGACCCACGGCCATGGATACCTTCAGCATGGAAACAGAAAGCACTTTAAGACATGTTGTAGAATTTCTTTTTGTTGCTACAGTTTGCAAAGGTGTGGCATTATTGTAGACTTTAAAGTATATTAAGTTCTAATTTCAAATGTTGTTCTAGGGGTGAATTATATGACATGAGTATAAATAGTAAGATGCACCACTGAAAATAAATGGGAAAAAGGAAGGAAATTGAGTTAAAACTGATGAAGAATGTGAGTATATAAGCACACAATCTCACAATCCTTGGACAGAATACTGTTGGAAAAATGCATCACAGTATTTTATAAAACCATGTCAAAGTGAACATTATTCACAGGCAAATA
Organism: Rhinogobius similis; assembly: GCA_019453435.1. Taxonomy (NCBI): domain Eukaryota; kingdom Metazoa; phylum Chordata; class Actinopteri; order Gobiiformes; family Gobiidae; genus Rhinogobius; species Rhinogobius similis. The sequence continues at coordinate 23,416,847 of CM033635.1, forward strand.
CTGCTGGAGAAATTATGGCTGTAAAGTGGCACATCACTATCATATGTTTTGGACTGCCCTTACAGCAACATTCCATTTAAATTTAACACTATGTATCTAGGACATACAACTCCAACAATGGAAACAATTCAAGGATACCTGTGGAATGTACTTTTGGCTGAACCAGCTGTCATGGACTGGGCTGAAATAACGTTGTATATTTACAAAATGGAAAATCTGACATGGATAGATATGGACACATTGAATTGACACTGGGTCAGACAATACTGATTAATAAAGGGACATATGCCTGACTGACTTTTGTCTGTTTTTTTCTATGTACTTCTCTTCTTTCTTTTTTATTTGTCTTTTCACTCTCCAGTCTTGCTCTGTTTGTTTTCTCTAATAGGGCATGTGAGGGAATGTAGCAGCTCACAAAACACAGCATAACAGACACTTACAAAAACACTTTCATGTCAAGACTAATTGATTACATTTGTTATCATCCCTAAGGCCTTTTGCATTCACATTGTCTGGAACTAGTTTTCCTTCTTTCCTGAGATTGTTTGTTGATCTCTATAGTTTTACAACATCAGTTTTAAGGTAAGGTATGTATTTCATTGTCCACCATCAAGACTTTTTTTGATGGAACAACCTGGCAGTTGCAGTGGGCAAAAGCAGTGCAGCACCCAGCAGGAACTCCAAATACTGAGCTTGACCACCTGACTGAAAGATTTTGCTTATTGTGCATGTTTTTGGTTGTTGGGGGACACCGGTAAGGTATATGTTCCTGTGAAAATGGTTTGTCATTGATAAAATATTAAAGGTAAAAATGTGGAACCAAAATTCCAAAATACACAGTACGGAATCTCAAATCGCAACAAAGACCTACTCTTTTTTTTTTACATTTTCATTGGGTTGTATATTCACGTCTTGTTTTAAAAAGGTCATACAGTTGTTTGTGTGGTTGAAAAAAAACAAAAAACTCCTAATTGCCAAATATGCAGGTGGCTGACACGCACAAAGCCATGCGTACAAATATCACCACACCACTGTTTGTAGGTGATCCTGCAGAGACAGCACTAAGAACTGCACGCTGGGCACAAATTTCCAATTCAGCTCATTTCCTATTACACTATCCAGGTGTAGCTTATTGCAACCAGGTGTAAGACTGGCAGAGAACATGATTGGTAGCATAATGTTTATCCAGGAAGTCAATGAGAAGGCAAACTTGTAACATATGGAAGGCCTAGTCTGGGTTCTGTTCTTTGTGGGTTTTCTATTGTGAGCTATCCAAGGTGCTGAAGTTGCACACAGTCCACAAACATTACACAATGTGGAGTGATGAAATTTGTTATTGTTTGTTTTGTCTTCTCGTAATAGATAAAATATATTATTATTATTGTGTGTGAAGACAAATAGGTAAGATAAATGTTAGGCTATACCATGACATGTTTTTGCATCTATCACACCTTTTGTCTTTACGCAATACTAATATCAGTATATTGCTGTAAATATACCCATTTTTAAGTAATCACATACAGATACATTTAGAATTACGAGTTAACATAGCAAATCCCATGTTGTTTAGTGTCCAAATGCAGAGCTACCTTCCAGATGGCTGAGTTCAACCACAGGGCTGATCTCTGGCTCTGGACGAAGCCCTGGTCCTCCAGGTTCCTCTGCCACATGGTGGACGAGCATTCCTCATAGAAGTGGTGCAGGTATGAACGCACCCCGAACTGCAGGCAGCTGGAGCCACCCTGAGAGGTGGAAGCAAACAAAGCAAATAATATAATAAATAAAATGAACAGATCTATAAACATTTTATGTAATAGCAGCTCAACAAATTAACATGATATTTGCTGTTATTAGATTATATAATTATATTGTGCTTTAGCTCCAGCTAGCGCATTCTGGTTTGGGTCCTGGACATTTCACTAAAACGTCCGGTGTAATAATTTGCAGTGTGTTAGTGATTGGTGGTGATAGATACATTCAGCAACGGGACATATCAGGAGGCTTCGTCTGGTGTGGGAGAAACTTTCTGTTGAATTAGAAGGAAAAACATTTCTCTTCTAATAATATTAATGGATTGCTTCCCCCACAGAGGTCCGTTAATGGGCTTTCTCTCGAATACTGACTGTATCTAGGACCGTTGGAACACATTTGTGGCTCTGCTTCCATCCGTCCACCCCAGGGCAGCTTTGGCACTTTTAGATCAACTCTGTTTTGTACTGATGCATTTTTATCATATGACTTCAGAATATGTCATCAGACCCAAGTCTTTGATAAATAGATGTGGTCTTACACATTACAAACTACAGCATGCATCCCCATTATATAAATAGGTGATGGAGGGAGCACATTTTTCATGTTTTTGTTTTCATGCAGCTCACCTCGCTGCTGGACGACTCCCCTCCTGAACTGGACACGCAGGGATTGGAGCACAGCACCATCTCACCTCTCTCTCAGACACCTGCAGTAAAACACAGAATTTATCCTCCTGTGCTCCAGATAACCCACATATACCTGGAAAAATAGTTGATTTGTATGTACATCAGCTACTAGACCAGTGTAATACACACATTGTTTATCTCCTGAATATGGATTTCCTTAATAAAACCTTTCCTTCCGAGACGTGCCATAAATCCACGGCGCAGCCTTATTGTCGCCATGTGAACGATTGAAGGCTAGCGTCGAGGTGCTATTACCCGCCCACGCATGACTCACGCATATAACCCCTCTTCTCATACACAAATACTCAAATGTCCGTCAGCTCTTTCCCTCCCTAGGCTTTTTGATTGATTCCTCTCATTTCCAGAGTCCAAGAGCTTTTAAACAGGCCACACAACCAAGAGTGTAATCCAGTCTGGCTTCAATCTGCAGCATGACCAACAAACTACCATCCATCAACTTAAAGAAGAGTGAAGTGCAGGCCCTGTGATGAATGTGTCTCACTGCGCCGAAAGTCAGATGTGCACTAAAAAATATGAAGCTTATAGTAAATCAATACATTGTTTTGGTGTATGTTTCTAAATGAAGAATAGTTCATTTCCACTGATAAAGTAGAGACTGCATGTAGTGATAATTTCAAATTAGCAAATGATTGACTGAAAGAGAGAAGGTAAATTGGAGGCTGATGATGTGAGCATAATAGCATCTTTAATGTGAGGTGGCAGAATTCAATAAAACACATACGAAGCATTCATCTTCAAACTGTGTAATGGTGTTATTTGCTCTTTTATCAGACTTTATTGTCTTTACACTATGATCAAATCAATAGAAACGTGGGTTTTCCTTTAACTTACATATTAAACGGACAGTAGGCTTCCACATTTTATAGGTACGGTATAAACAGATTATTGCAGCACTCAGGTTATGATAAACAAATATTAAATAAATGAAAACAAGATGGCGTATAGGTTGACAGATAGTAGCAATGGCAACAGGTAGTGATGACACTGTGTGAGCGACAGTTTCATAGGTTATTTTTTTTGTTTTTTCATTTTTGCTTATCGTTTGGAGCATGTTATGGCCCATTTAGTTATGTTTATATTAGAGAATACACAGTTGTGATAAGTGATAATTATGAGCCATTACATTATTGTCAACATAATCTCGCGTTGTTTTGTTGAAGGTCTACGTTTTTCAGCAAAGTCCAAAAGCATCCTTCTAGACATTTGCTATATATTTGACGCCGTTTGTCAGTGTCTGTTCCCGGTGGTGAGTCATCGCGGCAACGCACTGCTTTGCTTCTCTCCGCGCCACAGAGCGTCTCTTCTCCGCTTTCTCACGGCACCTTTGGACACTTTGTCAACAAGAACCGAGCGTAGCAGAGTTTAAAAGGACTCGAGCTCTTACCCCTGCCCGGAGTGCTGGCGCTTCTCACTGGGGATCCAGTAGCTGACGGACCGATGGATGATCAACGCTGCTGCTGATGTGACCCAGGCAAACAAGCGCACTGAGCATGCGCGACAAGCCTGGCCAAAACAAAACAGCTCGTCTACAAATACTCACGGGAGAAGATAGTGGAGGCTGATATTTACAGCCTAAGTGTTTCTTTGTGAAATCGGGTTTTTCAAACTAAGTCCAGAAAGCAAAAAATAAAAATAAATAAAAATAAAAATCAAGGCCCTCAAGATTTTTTTTTTAAATTATGATTTATTTATTATTATCTTTTGCATATTTTCAACAACGCCTATGTTTGACCCACAAAAGTGCCTTAGCTGGGTTTATTTTACACTGCCTTAAGTGCATTATATAACTTTTGTGTTGTCGGGAAAGTACTTGTCTCCAGAGATGTTTGCTTTCCTTCGCTCCACATTATGGCATCTATTTTGTTCAATAACAAGTGTTTTTATTGTGAAGAGAAAACTGACACGATTAAAAACAAACTTTTTTTTAATATGGGCTTGTATATCCTCAGATCTGCCCTGTGACTTGGCCTTGTGGTGTCACCAGTTTATCTCCATGGAGTTAAATGCTATACTGTGTAACATTCCAGGCATGCAATGGTTGACTCTTATCAGAAAAAAGTGACCTAGTTAATCTTTATTGCAATTTTCATAAAGGTAATGTCAGCAAATGATTAATTCAGGACACACTGTGAGCTGACCATGGTGCTGAATTTACCCAGCGTAAACAAAGCATGTTGTAATTTACTACTGAGACAACAACTGTTTCTTTCAATGTTTTTGCTTGTTAACATTTTTTCTTAGAGTCCAAAAGTAGGTTCTGTCTATAATGTGTCCATAAATATATTTACAACAACCGCATAATTTCCTTCTTGAAGAGCTCAGCCACAAAGTGTGCCAGAAAATACATACTTTCTCCTCCTCTCCTGGCTTAAAATATCACACAATCGAGGATATACAGCTTTACTACAATGGATTAGGGTCTAAGCCACTTGAAAAGTCACTATTAGTTGCTCCATATTCTGCGCTCCCTGGAGGAATAGTTGGAGGTTTTATAGCAGTGCCAGATTAAGCTGCCTATATATTTAGTGTAGTGGTAGCCCGGCGCAGGCACTTCTTCAGCAGGATGAGCTGTTTGGAGGTCCCCCGTGGGCTCCTCCTCCACCTGTCCACATATTAGAGCTTTGATGTGTGCGCGCTCCCAGGGCTGTGCGCTGTTTAGCCACAGGTGATTTGGAATTGGTCTGAACTTTTCATCCTCAACCTCGTTTCAAACTGTGTCAAAAATAACAAAGTGCTTCCCCAAAAGTGACCTTTGTTTGAAGTGGACTTCTGTTGTGCATGTTCATCTCTCCACAAATTTACTTTCATCAATGTTATTAATCGCAGATAGATAGCGTGATATAATTTCAACATTTTAATTTGTCGAGAAATACATTAAAACAAAGCATTCTTTATTTATTGCTGGTCAACTACATAAAAAATAAAATAAAAAAACACTGGCCTTGCATTACTTAATTAACATGCATAGGTTTTTATACTAGATGGCCTTCCTAATACAACGCTCATCTGACACAAAAACCCATGAGGTGGTGTCATTGTGATATCATCCAAATAATCTTCACATTTTAATATTTTGTACATTTTAGCATACTTAAACTGTTTATTTTGTCAAATTATGCGTCACTACTGTTGACTGGTCTGACTGTGAGGTGTCACGGCTCACATAACACCAGACCCTCTGTCAGTCGAGACTGGAATTCCAAAGTTCAGAACATCTTTTAGATTGTTTCTCCTCCAATGGCCTCAGTCTGTGGAACTCTCTTCCCACTGACTGCAGACTGACCATAACATCTTGGACAAACGTCTGAAACTGTGGCTGAGATCATGGCAGAGTCGCACACTTGATAGTTCTGAGTGAAATGTAGATTGTAATTAATGTGGTTTACTTACCTTTGCTAATTTAATGTTATTTTGTTGTTGATTTTGTATACTAAAAGCCCCTTATGGACAGATGTTGAAAATTAGCATTTTCACTATAGCACTTGAAACAATGCATCTGGTTCATCCAATGTACTTGTTATGTTCATGTCAAATTAATAAGTACCTAATTAAATAAATAAACCTATAGCACATTGACATCATACCTTTATTTATTTCAATGAAAAAACAAATACGAAAAAAAAATAATGAAAAGAGCAGAGGTCATAATGTTAGTTGTTAGATTTGAAAGCCAGGTTTAATATTGTTTAGAAGTCAGGGCTAGATTTGTATATTCTGTTACCGTCACTATCACTTGCATGGAACAATGACATGGGTTTTTAAATTAGTGCTTAGAGTGCGATCTTCAGTGTTTGACTATTTGTTAAAAAAACAAAAACTTCCATTCCATTTTGGTGCATTTTAGAACATGTCAAAGTGTTCAAACAGTATTGGCTTATCTGTATGCATATTCTGTATAGCTACTGTGCTAGCTTAAGTGCATACCATAAGTAAACAAACTTCTGCCACACTTGTGAGAGCGGAACAATTCCAGGACGCACATGAAGGAAAAATAGTCAATCATTATTTTGAATACTACTGAATAATTCTCTTTACTATCTGCAAACACATGATTGAATACTGTAATAGAAGTATAACACCCTTTAATGATATTTTTAATGTAATGCCTTTTTACTGCGAAACCTCTAAACTGTCCATCAAAAATGAAAGGGACTGAATAGTGGGCCCCAAATTGAGGGGTGCATTCAAACAGCTGTCAATGGCTGATAATGCCGGTGGGAATGCAAACTAGAGGCGCATCTCTGCCTGTGTTAGCGGGAGCTCTCATTAAAGGCAGGCTCACTTCAAGGCAGCGTCCACAGCGGAAATCATTTTTAAAAAGCAAGAATGAAGAAAAAAAAAAAGAAAAAAAGAAAAACAACCCTACGCCACATGCTCGTAATTTCAAACCGCATCACATCATACCAATCTGTAAATATTTTAGCGTTTCCTGAAGATACATTATTTATGCCGGCTGTCATAACACATCCCAAACAGAGAAGTCGTACTGTCATTTTCGCATATTTATCCAGTCAAAAGAACATCTCCACACAGGGGCAGAGCAGAGGAGCCTCATCACGCCTGCATATTTGTTATTGGGAAACTAGGCTTAATAGGCACAGGCTGTTTCCAAGGTGCCCCCAGTGAGAGGATTGCACCCAGAGCACAGTTGAAGAATTCATTATGGTTAGAGTATTACAGACTATTACGCATCATCCAGTATTATGCATGAAATAGGTATATATCGTTAGTTTCTTGAATTTTTAAAGAGATGCTGTGGCTATCTTCCATTCAGGTGTATCAAATGTCAGTTAAATAAATAAATAAATACATGTATGCATTAGAGAGATAATTTACAAAAAAACAAAAACAGATATCTCAGGTTTTCTTCTTCTTTTGTATTCCATCTCCTACACATGTTAGCAATAACATGATAGTTGAAGGGATCTGTTCAAGATAGGACGGAATCACATTTTTATTGATTAAAATAGATATGGCTTTCAACGTTGTTTCAAATTATATTTTCTTCATATGAAATGGGGTTTAAATAGAAAACGTGAGGTCTATAATGGAAGAATGTGAATAAATGTAAAAATGCATAAAATAGACTTACATCCACAACTAGCTCTTTAATCTTGTTAAATTATCCCAAAAACAATACCTGCTTTGAAGAAAAATAAATCAAGATAAAACTAACTAAATACATAGGTAAATAAAGAAATGATGTTACGTTAATTATGAGGAATACATTTTTTTCTTCATATAAAATGTGGTGCCAAAATTATGTCCAATTCTTAGATTCACTTCTTATATTCACTTCCAACTTATTTTTGTGGGGAAAAAAACAAAAAAACAAACAGTATTCAAGGTTGCACCACACTCAAAGCCTATAGACAAAATAGATAATAAATACACGAATGACTAAATAAATAAGTAAATAGTAATCCTGATAACAAGCTTACAGAAAAAAAACATCTCCAACACCAGGCTGGTTGGGGCGTGTGGTGGGAGTGTTTGTGGTGCTGCATATTTGTTAATAGGACTCTCTAATCCCATAAAGGGAGGCAAAAGACGGTTTCCAAGGTTCCCCCATTGAGAAGACAGACATGGAAAACCTCTTTTGGCTGTTTGTTGCTCGTCTCCTTACAGTAGTTTTTGTCCGCCCAAGCTGTGCACCCTTTGAGCAGGAGACAATCGCTATGGTTACGAGTCCAACAAGGTCAGATCCAGGAAGTGAGCTACGGGTGCTGATTGGACGACAGATAATTACACTATACTCTTTAAGTGCCTTGTTTTTTTTCCATCTCTTCTATTTAGAGGTTGTTGTAAAAGCATTATCAGCCATTTCTGCCTCACGCCTTGGTGCCCCTTATTAGTTCCTTTATTCACCGGGCTGGCTGGAGTAATCCTGTGGTGCCATAAATTATGTATAGTCCTGTCTGCTATCTGAAAAATAACCCGCGCATCAACCCACCACTGCCTTTAGAGCCACTGTCAATATGGCGGAACATTTCTGCCATCATGTTAATTAGAAGTGAAACGCTTTTTACTGCGTCTGCAAATAGTAAAAGTAAACCTGCTCAAAGCCAGACTATTCCTGGTTGATGACGGGAGGGCGATTTCACTGGTGCATTGGTTTAATCCGTGTTGAAATGGCAGAAAGGTGGCCTGTGTCCAACGATCAAAGTGGCAGAGAGTTGGAAGCTGACAGGTTGGCAGCATACATGGGGAGAATGATAATGAAGCATATACTCACACCTATTGAATATATTGCACTTCAAGCACAGTCAAAACAAAATGGAAGTCATAAACAAATATATAATATAATAATTCAATAAATAATAAATAAACAGCATCATGCATCATGGGCCCAGTGGTCATGATGCCATTTTATGTTCATCTTATTATACTTTCATGGTTCTTTACTTAATAAACATCTTCCAGAACTCTTATTTGGCAGTTCTATGCTCAAATATTCAATGTTCTGCACTGTCATTTGCCCAAATTGGAGAATTCTGGAATGTTGTTCTGACCTAATTCCTTTTCTAGCTGTGCTTTGAGTGAATGTAAATACAATTCTCTAGAAAAGCCAGTCAATGTAGTCCTTACTTCATCCAGTGAACTATGAGGTTTCAATGGTTTGAAACCCTTTCTGCCATAATGGTCCGTGTAGCTGGCCAGGGTGGACCCCGCCTAAGGCCCAAAGTCACTGATAGCCTCCAATCACCCGTGACCTCAAACAGGAACAAGCGGTAGAAGAAGAATGAATGGTCAGTGTACTGTAAAGGGTGAGCTGTTTATGGGGTGAATGTTTATTTACCTGCAGTATAGGACCCAGAGATATGAATACACATTGTGGTTAGAGTTGACTGGCTTTGTTTGCTTTTTCAGGCTTTACAACCTCAGATGATGCAGGTCATAGACAGGGTTATCCACAAAGAAACCTCAACACGAAGTGAAGTGAAGGTGTCCTTGGTACAGCTGGATGCTTGGAAATGCACCCATCACCCACCAGACCTGGCCTATACCAGACTGATAATGTGGATCACTCTGAACTGAAGTCAGTGCTACGTATTATCAATCTGGAAAGGCTCTGGAAGTGATCAAATAGAGGCAAAACATTATGACGAATATTTGAAGTTGATTGGTCGACGCATCACAAAAGCAGTAAATCACAGACATCTCTCCCGTCCACAAATGCACAAAACAATACTGCTCAGTGATTCTGTTTCTGAATCATTGGTGGCCCGGGCCCAATCATCAAAATGGCCAAAAGGGTCCACAAATATCACTGTATCAAAACATATACATACATATATTTGTTCAAATCTGTGCCCCACTAAAATGATTTTTTCTGTGTGAAATGGAAGCATGGATTTTTTAGAATATACGAGAAGTGGAAAACAGATGAAATGGCATGATTTATGGGCTGAAGGTTTTAATTAAATGTGATCTAATGTTAGTTATATGAATAACAGTCTAACAATGTCCTGATCTCATTTTAATAACAAAGGCCATATCACACATATAGTTGATGGTTGTTTTCAGACATTAAAGCCATTACAATCATTCTTGGGCACGTTCTTTTAATACCAATGAAAGATATTCTTCTATCTCCAACATAACCACAGGCTTCTCAAAAGGCTGCCCAAATCCCTCTCTCCTATCAGAGGCACAGGCAGACGCCCACTTATCTTTTAATTGCACTAAAGGCATGTTAGCTCATATTCCCTTTTTTCTCCCTTCTGTTATATTTAAGCACACAGTCAGAATACATCTATCTATCTCCAAGGCAGCAATACATTTTTAATTGCATAATTAAAAAGCTGGTTAAATTAATTTTATCTCTAAGTGAAGCAGGTATTCCATCCATAGTTGTGAATGCTCTCCAGCTGTGCTCAAACTACAGCAGCCTTTTGTCAAGCCAAATGCAGCCGAGCTTTTAGAAGCACATATTGTAATTGCACAGTAAAGGCTGGCTGGAGCAGTGGGCTCTGTGTGAGCTGCTCCTGAGGTGATGGCGCTGCACAGTTCACAAGGTCACTGCCTGTGTTTGAGGGAGCAGGTCTGGGAATAGGCAAGTTACATCACGCAGAGAGTCAGATAATGGCACATTAACATGAATAATGCATCCCATGTTGACAAGTGGAGGGAAACACACAGAGTCTAAATATTCTATAAGGAGAGAGTTCATAGAATAGAATAGCACTTGGGGAGCTAATGGCCCGTCAGGTGTCAGATGGGATGATGAAGAGACAGCCAGCCAGTTTATGTGAATGTGCCCATGTGCACCGGCATGACCGCGCTGCTCGTTATTGTTCAATATGGGCTATAAAGGCTTTCCTTAAAAAACCCTTTTAAATGTATTCTCATTTGGGGCGCCACACTTCTCACTATGCTTGTCAGGTAGAAAAGCGCTTTTTGAAAATATAGTAAGCAGTGCATGTGGACTGTTCAATTAGATTTCCAGACAGTGGAAGTCTGCCGGAGAAATAAAGCTGTCACAGAATGTCGGCTGTGTAAGAGCACATCTATTCAGGACGCTCTGACTGCATGCAGCTGTGATTGATTTGTTTTCTATGGTCAGCAGCAGGAAGTGTAATTTGCAACTGCTGAAGACAATTACTTTGGAAAGAGCATCTGTATGAGGCCTCAAAAATATGCCGTCTCAAGAATTTACATAAAGTTTTGCCTCAAGTTTCAGGAGAACTTCAGGTTCACCAGTATGTTCCAAAGCACAGGCACAGAGAACCACTGACGAACTCATCCCCGAAACTGAAATGAAACGACATGTGGTTGCAGAACACATGGGTGGCATTTTATCCTGCCATTTAACTGTGAAAGTGTGCACATCCATAACAAGGGCGTGGGATATCAGAGCCAATATTTTAATGATGACTTTTGGTGTAATGAAACAGCTGCTGCCGGCACACACAGAGGTGTTTGGAGATGCAGAACTGGAGCCAGGAGTGAGGGCTGTGCGGAGAAAACATTTCATCAGAAAGTACAAATTTAAATCCCTGGTTGTCTCTCTGTATTTATGTTCAAATCAACTTTTCAACTTCAAGTACAAGTTTTGGAATGTACTTGCATCGAGTTGTAGTTGATTTATTCTAACTTTCCACATAAATTAAGTGATTACTAGAGCAGAATACCAATGTAGAACCGAAATCTAAAAGAAACCAGTGAGTGCCTCTACAATGGTTGGATCTCGTTGTATGTACAATATCAACTTGCCTTGTTATATAAGATCGCAAAATTTCAAATTTTTATGCTGTAGTAACATTAGTACAATATACATTTTTATATTAAAATGTACATATTTATGTTGTCTTATTATTTTGTAGTATTTTAAACACTTTAAGAACAACTACAAGGCAGGGCTGATTCACATGTAGTGATTATACAGTACTTTTCTACAAATCGACATCTTATGGTTAATACAAAGGGTTAACTGTAACATATACATGCTTTTGACTCAATATTAATCTCTTAATATCATTGTCATGTCATTTCTGCAGGTGATACACACATCGAGCACTGTGTTATATTTAAGGATCAATAACCATCATTATATAGTTTCTATATTTTTATTCCAAACATGTATATCTACAATAGGAAAATCAAAAACAAAGAAAACATGTAGGTCCACCATTGATTAAAACCTTAACTGACAAACTCTACGTGACAAAAATCTATTTCAACAACTATTTATATAATTGCTAAGTGGATAGGACTATTTTATAATTATGATAAATGTTTATCCATAGCCTTATTTGATGAAATCTCTTCGTCTTCAGCTGTTAGATAAACTGGGGTTGACATTTCCGCATTAGCAAGAGGAACATCTGAAGCCAAACTTGAGCAGAGATTGCAGGCCGAGTAGATACTGTATTGTACCTACACCAGCCCTCGATACTGCTGTTGTGCTGTTGTGTCCTTTGGCAAGACACATCACCCATGGTCTGTGTAGGAATGTATAGTGTGAGTGAGGGATAGGTGGTGGTCACAGACGGCCAGGCGCAGATTGACGGCAACACTGTCAGGGCAGCTGTGGCTACATAAGCAGTTGTGTAGTTAGTGAGAGTTTATAATGTCAAGTGCACGAAAGAGAAAGCAAATGTATAAGAATTATGATGTTGTTTTTTGTTCCACTCATACTTTGCGAGTGGTGGAGCTGAATTATTACTCACACTAGTAACCCCAGTTTTGTAACTAACAGAAAGACAGACAAGTGGACAGATAGATAGATCAACCCTGAAGGAAATTCAGATTCAACTAAACATTTTCACTTCACTTGTCAGTCAGTCGAAGGTCTCAATGCAGCTTAACAGTAGGATTTGACAGGTAGAGTCAGCAGACTGTGTGTCAGGGCAGTTTAAGGAGAGTAACAACCCTCAGAACAGAAGACCCTTGACTTTCCTGTGGCCTGGGCATCACAGCCATCGTCTCTCTGACTCAGCTTTGTTGTTTCAGTCAGTGATTAGACATGCCCTGTCTCTTAAAGTATTTCCTCTTGAAGGTCTTCTGTCGCATTTGGTTTAAAACTCTGTTGCTTTTCAAAGGTGCATAGCAGCTCGCTGCACAGTCTCCATGCAACACCCTGCTTTGCAATAGACACAGAACCCACAGTAGTGCTTGGACATGCCACTTGGATTGTTAGCATGCAGTGTTGATTGCACTGATCATACATTTGTCTGCATTAGTTCTCTGCTGTATTGTTCTGTTTATATTGTGTTGGTCTTTGCTTTCAAGCTCTACAAGCCCAAGGCACATTTCCCTCTGTGGGACAATAAAGTCTGATTTAGATCAACTGAATCCAAGTTAAGCAGATTCAGTGGTACATGACAACATTAGGTGTTCGAACAAAAAAGAAAGGGACTTGCTAAACTTGCAAGTGTGTTTTTACCTTTGACTGAATTACCTAAAGGCAACAAAAGAAGGTTGATTTACCCCGCAACTACTCTTTTATCAAAGTGAAATAGAATATATAATATAATATATAAAATATAATTAATATAATAACTTAACTAATAACAGTTGGTATTTGTTTGAAACATTACCATTGTAGTGAAGAAAAAAACAAACTAAAACATCCACAACTTACTGCACGTTGCACACAATACAATGTTTTTAAAATGTGTTTATTTATTTAACCTTTATTAGGTCAATTGAGAAGTCATTTTCATTCACAACAATGACCTGATCATAACATCATTCGTGACCGCTATATGAACTTACATTGTACCAAATCCTTGCAATTCACATCTTTTTAGCCCGTGTTTCAGCCGCTGGTAAACTGTATTTCACACTTGTTCCGATGAAACAGCTAAACCTGCACTTCCAGTTCCGCTGGGCCTCCAGCATGGCTCCAATTGTTCTTTTGCCCTGGGTGAATAAATTTCATCATTCAGCCTGATTGTCATATTAATACACTTTATCCTCTCTTCACTTCCACCTTGGAAGCAAATGCACTTACACAACCCCTTATATGGATCTAGCTCTATCTATCTCTATCTATCTGTGTGATCCAATATAGTGCATAGGACCCGGGTCACATCTCATCTCCTGCATCTCAGACAGGCTGACCCATTTCTGGTGTAGTATAGCAGGGAGCAGGCTGCAGCCGGAGGGGTAGACGGGCGCGACATAAGGGGGCTGTAGAGCTCACTGGTTCAGGGTCCTCCTCCTCTCCTCCCTGCTCCCCTCCGTCTCCCCCTGCAGTCATTACCAGCAGCAGATAGCTCGACACGCGGGCAATGGATGGCTTTCATTCCAGCGGGCTGCTTCCACTTGTCTGATCATTCAAGGTCATATCGAGCAGATCAATAGATGAGACGGATGTAGAGGCAAGTGGATAACGTGTGTCTGGGGGGCGGCACAGACACGCACCTGCACAGGGTCACACAGGAGGCTTATCTCAGTTCGCTCATCTAACACTAGATGTCAGTGGAGTGCAGCAGTAGGGAGAGAGCGCCCGGGTGAATTATGTGCCTTTGTCTATGTGCCGTTATCTGGCTGCTGTGGCGCTGAAGTACTAGCAGGGTTTAATTGAATTGAAATAAAGAGGAATGAAACTAATTTGTGATGTATCAAAGGTTGATAATCCAGGTGTAAGTGACATTTTGTGCGAAATGAAGCTATATTTCAAAGGCCATCGTGAACATGTCTGAAAAAAAAAAAAAAAAAACAGCCAAAATGAGGTGCTATTATACGTGATGAAAAAGTCCATACAACTACAGATTTGGTTAAATAATTATGAGATTATACGTTTAATAGTACAAATCAATTCCTTTGTATGCTTTTTTGTGTTAGTTCCAAATATTATGATTTTAGAAGGTGATCAACACAGAAGAATAATCAGACTCAAATGTACATGAAAATAATTGAAATTACACCATAAAAGAGCATATTATGTACATTGACTGGATGAATTTAACTTTGAGAGACACTCGTTATTGCACAATCACATTCAAAGTAATGATTTACATTGGCCCTTATGCAGTCCCTGCTTAGAAGTTAGATCATACAGTAATTCAAAGGCGCAGCTAAATAATTGATGGCGTTTTAAGCATGATTTCAATGGGGGGTCTTCATGATTATTGAGTCAAGATAACATACAGTACACAGTGTTTCTCCCATGGTAGATAAGGACCAAAAACATGGGTTGTAGAAAAGTTAGGATCGAAATCCCCATTAGTGGAAACATGTAGGGCCCTAATGAACTCCAAACAATTACTTTTACAAAACAGCATTCACACTGGGCTATACGCATGTCATTAGAATAATTAAACATGGTGAATATAGAAATAATTGTGATGATAATTTCAGCCTGACCCTTCCTGGACTGAAGCACACATTGCACCTCACCTTGGTGAACAAAACAAGGTAAATACAATACAAGACAAACACCAATTATACCAATGCACCCAGCTATCAGTCAATGGTGGACCTACAAAGGCTTGGGGCCTGCCCGGTAGAGTGGCACGGGAGGTGTCATGCAATCCCTGTCCACTACCATCACTTTTCAACACTTAGCATTAGATATGTTGGTATACATTTTAAGACTCTGCTTGATGTTCCGTATTCCCATGTTGTTGCATTGTAGTTTAATTAGGAGATTAGGAGGCCAGAAGCTACAAACGGTGTGACTACTTATGCATTCTTTATCGTGTATTCATCTTGCTAGTTTGCTATGCCCACAAGCTCTGAAAAAGTAACGCTTTCATAACATAACTAATCTGTAAAAAAGAGTCGAATGTTATGCAAAATGTTGAAATAACATCTAATGACTGACGAGGGCTGTGACTTCAAAAAGGTCAGAAGTGTTTACACAAGTACCAGCTTGGTTCCTGCGCCTGTGGAGATTAAAGTAAAAAATCTTCATGTTTTTACAATGCAAGCTTCTTTGTTTCCCCTTGCATCTTTACCCAACATCATACATATTTAAAAGTCATATAACGTCTTTATGCGGTGAATGAGGCTCTATACAGATGCCGCTTCAAAGGTATCTTGAATGCACCAGTGGCTTCCATGTGGCTAAGTGTGTCATCAATATGAAACTTTCATCTAATACAGTGTCTGCTGTCACAACGCCTCACATCAGAAGTCTGGCATTATGGATCATCAAGTCTCACTACATTATAGAGAATGTGGGGCCCTGTTGGGGTAAAGATTCATTATCATATCAATAAAACCATTTATCATTGTTATAATTAGACGGTCGACTTTGTGTCAGCCCTGACTGGCAGACATAAGTGAATTCCATCCCCAAACCGCCACCCCCCAATCTGCACCTCCACCCCAAGAAGTCATTACTGTATCCTAGTGTAATATTATCGCATGGCCACATTCCTCTATCTAATCTAATTCATCAGTCTAATAGGTCATAATTAATTGCTCCATTATTAATCGAGTGATGTCATACCTACGTGCCGCGGGCTGAAAATGAAGTGTCTGTCACTGGCTGAAAGGATGTAGAGGGAACATATACTTGGGGCTTGTGTCTTGTGTGTGTCAAAAGCGCATCAGAGCGAACCATCTCCACCGATCGGCGCTACACTGTGACCGCAATGATTATCAGCGATTATAATGGGGTCAAAGAGTTCACACGGCAGAGGAATAGGAATGATTTAGCCGTCTCTTTTTTGTTGATGGTATCGTCAAGACTATTTTTAACCCAGCAACTTTGGAGGGACTGCGTATGGTGGTTTTAAAGTTATATTCTGCAATGGTAAATGCTAAATAGGGATGAACAAACTGGGTGTCGTCCAGATAATCCAAAATGAGGTCTGGTCAAGATCCAAACCATATATAAACCAAAATGATGGATAAAGACAAAACAAAACAAAACAAAACAAACAACAAAAAACAGCGAAAACTAGAACACAACAGCACTATTGGTTGAACCTCTTTTTAGTCTATTTGATGTTATCCTAGTAGTAAGAATGGTTAATTTTTAAATTGTACCCATTCTTCAACCAGTATCCATTAGGCATTGTCATTGTTGTACAGTGCCCAAGGATCCAGCTCCATATTTTGCATCAGATTCTTGGTAAGAATGAACTTAACTTAAAACTTTTGAATTTGCTGGCTGTGCCAACCACCAACCTGTACCAGAGTTTAAGAAAGATTGTCCTGTCAGGCTAAATCCTAGTTGCAAGATAAGTAACATGAATTGTGGCCACATCTGCTTGTCACTGTCCGATCTCATCAGATCTCAGAAGCTAATACTTGGATAGGAGTCTGCTCACCAGGTGCCACAGTGGGGCGGCTGTGGCTCAAGCGCAAACTATTGTTGTGTCCTCAGGAAATAGACTTCACTCACATTGTAGTATGAATCTGGTGTATGTGACTGGTAGCCGAGGGTGAGCAGCTGAGCTGGATGGGTATCATCGCTTTCGTCAGTCTGCCCCAGACCAGCTGTGGCTGCAGTACACCCCCGGAGTGTGAAGTGAATGAACTATAAAGCACATTGAATGTCATGAAAGCTGCTAAATAAATCCAATGATTAATTAATAAATTAATTAAATATAAGGAAATTTAGTGATGTTAGGATTGAGAGAATGAGGTAAAGTCATGGCAATTTTAATTATAATTTTGAAATTCAACACCAAGATTATTATAGGTGGTTTCTTAATTAGGTAATCTTTTTAATTAGTGATTTGAAATAGACAATCATGCTTCATCACAGCCCTATTATTAATAATTGTCAGCTTCTCAGCACATAGTTGAAGCTCTTGTCTTCCATGTGTCAAACCCTCATCAAACCAGACCATCCAGTGAACTGCTTTACAGTGTGACCGCACGATTACTCCGCGATTATGACAGGGTCGCAAGGTTCAGACATCACTGGCGAGGATATTACACCGCAGTGGGGCATGAATATTTAACTCTCTCATTCTGGTGATGCTATCACTTTGGCTAACTTTATCCAGAGGAGATGATGATTAGCCCCGCAGACAGGGCTAACGACCCTGGATGGATTAGAGTGGATGGCCATTGAATATGCTAATGACGTGCACTGGACAGTCTCAATTATGTAAAGAAGTCAGGTGTGGAGGTTCGGGTTAGGTTAACGCTGGTCGGTGAAACCTATAAAAGGC
Source organism: Rhinogobius similis (assembly GCA_019453435.1). Taxonomy (NCBI): domain Eukaryota; kingdom Metazoa; phylum Chordata; class Actinopteri; order Gobiiformes; family Gobiidae; genus Rhinogobius; species Rhinogobius similis. Next base: position 23,434,890 of record CM033635.1, read on the forward strand.
CCATATACAAGGCTTATCTCATTTGGTTCAACTGTAGTATGAGGGAAGAAAGCCCCAGGACTTCATACAGCTGATCACAATGGGGTTGTATGGCATTGTGGAGTAATAGGATCATTTAAAGGAAACATATCATGCTTTTTTTAAATTATCCTTTAAACATGCTCTTGAGTACCTTAAATTTGGCATCACATGTTTTGAAATAAACAAAAAAAGTTTATTATGGACTCACTTTAAGGGACTGCGTGTGACATGCGATGGTCAAGCTGGTAGTAGTGATCGTGTTTAAACGGCAGAAATGCTCAGAACGAGACAATGATTTAAGGACTTAAAACAGCAGAAGATTCTCAGATAAGTGAAGTCTAAAAATCAGAAAAAATGTCATTGATCGAGGGAGCTCAGCAGTGAGTGTTGATGGTCGGAGGGGAGAGGATTTTCTAATCAGCATTCCTTGAAATAGCGTATAGCTAAATGCAATTCCAGGTATGTTTTTGTTGACGGAGCATTGTTAGCACATGGTTTAAAGCTCAAAAAAGTCACTGTAACAGAATATGTCCTTCTAAGGGCATCGCACAATATTTTTGGAATGAAAGACAAACATTTGTGTGGCTGTGGCTGCATTGTTTGCCATTACTTTGGTATGTATTAATTATATCTACTGTTGAAACGTATCGGTTTTGGTATTTTCTACAATATCTGCCATAGTCAACTTTTTTCCTTTCTGCTGAAGTTTAGGACTGTACTACATTTTTCATTGTGTACAGTTTATGTGAAAATTAACATCAGCCAACATGTCAAATTTGATATGCTTTTTATAAATAAATCCTATATTTAGGTTAAGAGTGGGGCACAATGTCTATAGGCCTCTCTATTTGATCCCATGGTTCTGTCTCACCTCAAGTCCATCACCTCCCCCCGCTGGACCCTGCAGTGTGCCTACAGAACCAACAGGTCTACAAGCGCATCATCCAGGCCCTCCACTTCATCCCATACAGCATCTGAACTCCCATAGGAACCTACACCAGTATCCTGTTTGTGGACATCAGCTCTCCTCTCAATGTGACCAACTCCACCTGCGAGTGGATCACCGACTCCCTGATGGACCGAGGAGGTGCATGCAGCTGGAGAAGAATGTCATGTACAATCAGCACAGGATCTACAGGGCTGTGAGATTTCTCCACTACTCAGCAAAACTGACTAAGCCCTTATTGGGCTCATCCCAGATGGCTATGAGTTTGCCTTATATAACTTTGAGATTGTATGCTAAACATCAAGTCAAAGGTTTTAAGACTTTTCCTCCTTTATCAATTACCCATCTAATCCCTAAGCCATCCAAAAACATGCACTTTTTTTCCAACTTGAATTAATGAATAATTGACTCATGAACTAATCATTTATTGTATCATCTTATCGGGTTGTAGTCTAAATCATTCAATAAAGCAGGAACACGAAACTTACTTGTTCTAAGTAACAGGATAACTGATGCTTTTACATTGTGGGGAAAAAAAAAAAAATCTTTTTAAAAATCCGCTACTCAGCACAAACGCAAACTATCAGTATATAAGGTATTGAGAGGTGATGTCAGTCTGGGAGCATGCAGCATTGGACTCATTCATTCATTTAGTGAGTATAGATCCAGAGCTACATTGATTTGCTTTAATTTAAATTATTGTAGCCGAGCCAATATAGCCTATTAGGACCATCTGAGTGACATATTCCTTCAATAAGCAGCTAAGTCTACTTTAGAGAGAAATATGTGCAAAATTAGCTGAAGTCTGCATTCTCAATTGACGGGAGTCACAGGCAGGTCATGGAGTAGAAAAAATGTTTGTAAGCTTGGTTTGAAACAACTTTTCTTCTGTGTGTTTTATTGTTTTTAGTTGAATGTCATGTTATTGTTTCATATTTTCTGACTTTGTATTTCTGATTATTTGGACATTAAACACCAAAAACATTCAATAGTCCTAATGCAGTTGCGCTAATGGCTATCCAGCATGCCAATAATTATTCAAAACATGAAAGGCATTAGCTTTTTGGCAAACTACGACTGTTTAAAAAGCACTTCTGGGATTGATTAGAGCGATGTTCACGGACCACTAAAACCCACCTAGTATATGTATGCAAAACAAATGCACACTTAAAACACTTTGCTCACGCTGGCACTGCTCTCCACTGAACCATCTGCCCCTTTGTTCCGAGTAGCATTGTAACCTTTCCCAGATAGTGTGTCTCTGCGAGCTTTTTCCGACATATCAGTCAAGTTGTGTGTTATCGCCGGCTAGCACACTCGCTTGTAGATCCAGCTAGCGCGGTGGCTTGCCAGACGTCCATTTGGTTGGGGACTAGAGCCAAGGTGAGGTGGAGGTCAACTCTACACAGCTGAATCATTGAACAGCACTGAGGCATGAGCAGGAGCCAAGGCGCTGGCAGCGAAACAGGCACAATACAATGTCATCATGTGGGTATACAGAAAAAAACAGCAACTCCCGACAGCCGTCCAAATTTTACAAGGCATTTAAGATTCATAACAGATTTTACACTGCTTCTCGTGAGTTTTCGGTTTGTTTGGCAGACTGGTGGTTCTCACACTAAAATTTAAAGTTCACATTTAGTTTCCTTGATACAAATTGCTATTAAGGGGTGAAGGAGGATCCATAACCTGCGACTTCAGATGTTAGGCTGATGTCATCGCGGGCAGTGTAAGTTACTTGCGTGCTGCATACACAAAAAGGCTCTCATGTGAATTTATGATTAATAAATGTATTTGAAAAATAAAATGATTGGTCCCCACTGGGAATTCCGATCCTGACCTGGCCTCCTGCTCCTCTCGTTTAGTCAGGTTTGTGTTCAGATCTCTGTTTCCCTCCATGTTGAACCCATGACTGTTCTTGCAATAGGACTCTCTTTTCAGGCCTGGGACATGATTGGCTTTTGTGTCCTGTGGTTCTTAGTTGACTGATTGGTGGGAATCTCAGTTACTGATGATTAATTTAGCACATCCACCAAATCACCTTATTTCAGAAGTTGCTGTGGGCGCCGCAATACTTTGTAATCCTCCTTCCGCTTTTATTAGTTTACGTAGGGCAGCAGATCTCAACAACAAATAAGTTCTATTCAGACTACAAAGCCAGGCCATCCAGAGATTTGTGGCATTGTTGACTTGTTGGTCACATCGACATTGAACATTTTGCAGAAATCAATCTACTTTATGTATTATTATACATTATAAGCTGCAAGGCTTTACTGAGCTCTATTCTGCCGGGCTTTAAAGCAGCTTTGGGCTTTATGAAAGTTGCTTGCAATTTTTGAGAGTAATGGGTTGCGTTTTTTTGTTTTTTTTTTCTTTTCTTGAGAGTAGTTTCTCTTCAATCCCATTTCACGTTGATAGACCCAATAATGCTGATTATCTTTTAAAGCTATTATTGATGTAAATTATGCTACTACATTTCTCACTTTTTTGGGGGGGACTGGGATTGCTTGTTTTGTACACTCAGTAAAATACATGCAGATGAACATAAGGCTGAGTACAACTGCACCATTTGAGGAAACACCATCAGAAGAGCCATCTACACAGGGCCCAGTGGTGAGATGAGACAGACATCAAACCTCCACCCAGGCAACCCTTATGGCCAGTGTGCCATTTTCTTTGAGTCAGTGTTTGTATCTGTTATTGGAGAGTCCCTGTCTGTTGTGTTTTGAATTTTAAAACACATGGGAATTTCACAACCAGCGATGCAATTCGGTTTGAACCCTGGATCATGATGCATCATGATTCACACATTATTGATTTTTTTGGCTCCTGATATATGCTAATGTTTGTAATTTCAGATACGATCCGATACTGATCTCAATCCGACACAAATCTTCTTGATTACATTTTTTTTTTCTCTTTGGTCTTTATAAATAGGCTGTAATATGCAGTATGTATGCCATCCTGAATTTGGCTCCTGTTGGAGAAGATTATTATATGATAGACCTAAAACTAAGACTAAAACAGTCTAATTTTTTGTTATAATATTCTAAGATAATGCTTTAACTCAGCTCTGAGACATTAGGTAATGCATTAGCCCTCTGTTCCTAAAGGCAATGCATTTCTCCCATATTATTGATGTTTGAGGGCTGTAAAAAGACAAGAAGCCTGAACACATGGCTACTTAATATGCAGTAAACAAAAGTTGTGCATCAGCCCTGCTCCACTGCTAATTTTTTATCAAAGATTGGATTTTAACTTTTGAGGCTCAGTGAAGACAACGAAGAGGAAAAACGAACATATCTGTCAACAATAATAATTTTAGCTGCGTGAAGCCTCCTTTGTAAACGTCCATGTTTCAGCTTCTCTGGGAGTTAGTGACAGCATTGACAGCGTCAGCTTTGGATGACTCTAGAGTAACTGAGTCAACAATAGAAAGTCCAATGCACTCTACTTTTGTCACTTGAATTGCAACATTGTATCCATTTTCAACCAGCGCACTTAAATCAAACACGCACAAGCCAGTGCATCAGTGCAAATCGGTCAATCTTTCCATCACTATCATATGTTGGGTTGTAGCATGCTGTATGAATTAGGATTGTGCGTTAGTGAATGGTAAAAGAATGTGGGCTAAAACTAGTAGTTCTGCCACAACATTAGACGTAAAATATAAGACCCCAGATTTGACCCCAACCTTGTCTGGGGAAAATACATAAATGCACAAACATTTCATGAGTCAATTTTTAATTTACTGACCCTTGTGGCTGGAGTAAGTCTATTTGAAATATTAAAGTAGGATTATGCAACGGTCAAGTATTTTTTGTGTGAATTGTCCATTTGGAAATTTTAGTTCTCACTTTGATATGAATTAAAAATATATTTCCTTGTTTCTCTTTTCACAGAGTTGACGGTCAAGGCTGTTTTTTCTATGTGGGGCCAAAGATGCATAGTCCCCGCTGAGTGTTCCGGCTTTCATCCGTGGATCTGATCAATAATGAATGGATCTCCCACAGCCTGTAAGCAGGGAATGCTTGAGAAAAAAAAAGAAAAAAAAAGAAAAAAAAAATCAAATAAATGAAGAAAAAGAAAAAAAAAAACTTGGAAAACCAGCCACAATTCTGCCAGGCCCTAGGGTGGTTGCATCGGATAGACAGGGGTTGTGCCCAGGCCGCCAATTAGCACTAGCGTTTTTCCAGTCGCTTGCTGCGTGCGTGCGATGCTTTTGGATAGGCGAGACATGCACACTGGAACACACTGACAGACACCTCCTGAGACCAGATGACCTACTCCCCTAACCACTTTATTGATCTGCGGGCCAAAGATGTGAAAGCCTATTGAGGTCATCATTAATGATTCATCATATCCAGAAAATGTCAAATGTGGCTTGGGAGCGTAAACATCAGCGCGTCAGATGTTATGGACGCATAAACATGGCAGGGCTTTGAAGAAATCCTCCATGCATCTATATGAATGATGGATGTGGACGGAGCTGAGGATGCCGGGTATAGGGAGACCGGGCTATGGCACTGGGTGATGCAACTGTTTCATCACGATTTGTTCTGCTGCTGTCATTCACTTTTCTCACAACCCCTACTGAGAGCCATATTCTGAATAATTTTCCTCTTGTACATCTATACAGTACAAAGCCCGCCAGCGTAGATCAAGCCAACTGGATCCAATAGGACTAATGTAAGAGCCTACATATCCAACTATAGGCGTTTCTTTCAATGCTTTTAGCCCTTGCCGTTGTCCCTTTGATTAATATTCTAGCACACGCACACTCACACATGTATATACCTTACATTAGCTGGACTCCCAAGGGACTCACACATGCATGCAATTCCACTGGGACAGATTGAGTGGAGCGCCGGGCCACTCGCAGACATGCAATTGTGCTGCGTTTCAGGCCTTTATGGTTACAGTACATGCACTTAAAGCTCAAAACTGGAACCCTTACAGAGAAGTGCACGGTAATTAATGGGCACAGTAAAGTAAAAGATGACTTATTATGTGGTGGAAAGAATGATGATGTAACACATGTGTTAAAAGTTGGTCTGCGAGTCAAAAATAGATCTGCTAAAGTCATGCAATGGGATGATGCAAGAGGTTGCGCCTATGTACAATATAAGATGCAACTGCAAGCATCGCGCACGGGAGATATAGGAAATGCTCATATTCAGGGTTAAAGGCTCCTTTGAACTACCATGTTACATTAAACAGATTGATTGAAAAAGACAATGTTTTCTTTAACTGTTGGCCTACGAATGCTTTAAGGAACAATATACACATTTAGAAGGAAAACTTGTATATTCTTCTTTCATATTTAAAAGGAACCTTCGGCAAATCATGGTCAGGCCTGATTCTTTTAAAAACCTGTTTAAAAAATAATACATGAAAACGACGGGTGTAAGTGCTACAAGCTAATCAACAAACGTAAAATTCGCTTTTTTTGTTCTTTACCTTTTGTAATTGACTTTGGAATGAGCCTTAATATGGCCCAACAAGACAATTAAATGGATCAAATAAAACACAAATTATCTCCTCTTCAAAAAGCATTACCTGAAACACTGACTTTGAAAAACAATTATGCATTACAACCTGCCTCAATAGTAAGTCATTTTTTGATGTGATTTAATATAATTTTAATGTTGTTTGTTGTAACTGTTTTTATTTTGCTCTTGTCCCTTGTAAAAGAGGTTTTGAATCTCAATGGGACTCTCCTGGTTAAATAAAGGTGAAAGGTACAATTTACTGACAATTGTCTTACGTGCTACGGGAAAAAAACCCCAAATGTTTCAAAAAAGATGGCTATATATTATGTCTCAAAAAGCATCAAAAAGCACAAATCGATCAGCCATCTCGAATTGTGAAGACATCAGGCACTAAAATCCTCGACATTTTTTCTTTAGACTATGAAATTGGTGAATAGCATTCCACTCCTCACCTATAGGCTGCAGACATGTATGGTGCATTGTTGTTCTGTGCAGACTGCATGCTGAGGTGAGGGTCCATGTCTGAACAGTATAGGGCTCTCCACGCTGCTGCGCTCCGGGGCCCCCTCTGGCACAGTCTCCTATTCACACTCTCGGATTTATTGCTCTGGCCCAACACAGGACTGCCTTGTGTGGAAGCCCTAAACACATCAGGGCTGGGGGACATAAATTCTGTTTTATGAGGGAAAGTTTTGCCTCGAAAAAGCCCAAATTCCATTTATGGTTGAGCATGGCTGGTTTTATTTAGCTATTTTTGTCACTTAAGTTCTATCTCCCTTGACATATATATTTTACAAGTTTGATGTATTTGTTGTTTGGTTTTCCATTTACCATATCTAGGTCTGGGGCAGGATCATATTGTACAATAAGACAGTCCCATATGAAAAGAAATACATTATTGTTATTATTATTTATTTATTTATTTATATATATGAATAATGTGATGAAAAGTGCTTTGGATGTCTGGAAAGGGGCTATGTAAATCCAATGCATTATTTATTTATTTATTTGTTACAAGTCCCACCTTGCTTACCTGAGCTAGGTGTGCACACAGATATGGGCCTCTATAGACAGTTGGACTAAAAGGAGAGAACTTTTTTCAGTGAAACCAAATGCCCAAACGTTTGTTTAAAAAGCCAACATTTTGAGCTACTTAAATATAATTACAATAATCAAATTCATTGGAGGAGTGTGAAGATTGATACTGATATTAACTTCAAAATCTTAATAAAATCAGACAAATCTTCAGTATTGCTCATTAAAATGCCATAAGCAGCACATGATGATGAGGAGGAGACAGTGCAATGCGTTCACTGGACATTAAGCGTGTCTCCCATCCCTCTCTCTCTCTCACTCCTGACCATTCCACAGTGCAGCCTCCTATTAGCCCATGCCCATATCTCCAACTGAACAATGACTTCATGTCTCTGCAGTTAATTATCTGTCTGATCCATACCATAGAGAAGAATGAATGAACTGCTACACTGTTCCATACGTGGGCACCGCTAATGTCCTTTCCATAGGCAGCAGCAGAGTCATGAGACAGAGCTATTAGACCAATGTAATGAGTTTACGTATGAGTAATGGCTGCACACTCGCTTGCACACAGGGCCCCTCTCTGCATGTTCCTTCTAAATCAGTTTCACTCCTTATTTGAGCAAATGTGCACTAATTTCACAGGTGGAGAAATGATTTTGAGCAAACAACTTGTGCACAAAGATTGCTCTGTTAGAGCGCTGTATAATTTGTGCCTGGGTGTCAAGTATGCCCTTAAATCTGGAGAGGCTCAGCGAGTAAGTGAAATGGTGTCCAGTATATTGGGGCGAAGTGGTGTAATGGCCCCAGCTGTGATGCAGTGTATGTGCGAGTCGTGCATCAGTGCCTTTAAACACCCAGCCATCATTCTGCAGTACTGCTGTTTATTTAAATTGAATTGGCCTGCTCCGGCTGTAAAGAGAAAGAGCATAAAACACTGAGGGCTAGTGAATTACCCACAATAAAGCCCTGGGCTGAGCCTGTTGACGGGGCTAAGCCGAGGTGGGCCAAACTAGGCCAAGCAGGACTACCCAATCCCCCAGCCTGCCTCCAACAACAGCCTGAATTCTTGCTAATTGTCTCTCCTTGTCATCCCTGTTTACTCAAGCCTCACCACTCTGCCTGCCATAATGGATTCAGGGCCTGACAAGCCATGTTTGATTGATTTCTCTCCCTGACCACTCAGTGGAAGGACTGCTGGCTGCGTGCCAGCTGTACAGTGGGCCGTCCTCACATGTGTGTTTCTGAAGTGTGCGTGCACAGATGGAGCCACTATAGCATATCTGCCACGCTATAAGTCTCCAGTAGGATACTGCGGTGTACAGCGCTGTGCCTGCAGGGTGTCATTAACATTTAGAAAGAGCCCCAGCATCAGTCACACTGCCTCTGCTTAGGTGTGTTTAACCTTTCTATATGGACGCATCCAGCAGCAGAACAAAGGGGATTTGACTAAGAAATGGACTGGCTCCAATGACAGCGTCTATAAAAATGAAAGCTATAAGTTTCACAGAGGACGCACAGAACACATTTCCATATGTACCAAACACATTATATGTTTGACAGCAGAAGTGAAAGCGAAGGTGGTTTGAATACGTCTTCACAAGGGAGTTGAAGTTTACATCAGATGAAGTTTAGTTTGTGCATGTTTGAGTCCCATGTGTCGGGGCACCACTTGTAATGTCAGCTGGGACTGTGTGTGCTCGTGGCACAGACAAATGACACACCAGAGCCTGTGAAGAGGTCAAGTAGAGTTCATCGCCCCACACTCAAACATATACCCCAGTCTAAACTTGTATTGACCAGGACACTCATGTTCAGCACAGCACTGCCCACGCACCATGAAGGACACCCCCTCCTACTGCAGAAGGGTTTGTGCTTGACAAAAAAGGAAGAACGGAGTTTACATTTCTTTCTATTCTTAGCACTGGCAAGCTACACACACCACATTTTTTGCCTTCATAGATAAACATGTATAAACTTTTACATTCAGTTCATAAATTATTACAGCTTGTACTTAAAGAAACACTGCGTACCTTTCTTGAGACAGCACATCACCTGCATGATTCCTCAGCAATAGAAAGTAAAATGTATTTATTTTTATTTATTGACCTTTATTTAACCAGGAAAGTCCCACCGAGATTCAGAATCTTATTTTAAGGGGAGTCCTGGCCCTAGCAGGAAGGAGGAGAACATGCAAACACCACACAAAAACAGGCTCCTTCAGCTCAAGTATGAGTCGGGTTTGTGGAGATATGACCACAAACGTCTAATCCAGATACATGTATCATAAAGTGAAGACAAGATAAACATTACCAAAGCAAAAAAATATTTTTTGGGGGGTAAAAGGTTATACAATCGACTTTAATATGTTGTAGGTCCATTGTAATGTAAGATAAAGACTAAAATTGTACACTTTTCAACCCTCTTAATTGTGAAGTAAAAGAAAAGCCATACGTAAAAATAAAAACAGCTCCAGTTAGAACTTGGAAAGAGCAGAAAATAGACTATAATTATCACTGAATAACTAAACCAGTGCCTGCCAATTAAACAGTGTCAGAGCTGCCAACATCTATGTACAATCTATGAACTGGATCTACATGCATATTGTTTCCGCATTTAGCATTTAACATTTAGCAAAACATCTCCCTCCAAGCGTATTGCCATTGATTAGCATGTAATCTTAGCTCCTTTTACGGCAATATATATAGACGCTCGCAAATCCATGTGCTGAGAAATGTGCATCACAATTAAGAACGACTTCAAACGGCATAACGGCATATGATGTAAACACGCTAATCGAACTGCAAATTGTAAAGCTCTCTTAAATAAAAGGGGTGCATTAGCCATAGCTGTCAGTTTAGAAAGAGTGATAGACTACAGTGGTTGAAGTATTGAGCGTGTGTGGGAGTGTGTATGTAATTGCACCGGTACATGAATTACAACCGCTATTATCAAAGGGCTAAATCACTTTATGAGGTAAGCTTAAAGTTATGATTGATGCTGCGCTACTAATGCTGTCCAATATGTCAAACGGGGAGCAGTATGGAGCAGCGTGCGTATGGATATGAAAGTGTAGTTAGGGACTATAATCCTTCTGTGTTTTGTGTAATTAATTGGTGTAGGTGACAGGAGAGGGCTGATTTGGCTCTTGAGTTAGGAGTAAATCTGGCGACACAACAGGATTAGAGTAAGATGCATTGGGAAAACATTGGAGGTGCTTATTACATTGGGATAATTAGAGCGGAGAATGTGTTTGGTGTTCTTTCATCATTACCGAACTGTTGACCCAGAAATGACTGGAAAGCAGGTATTTACCTAGCCGAACGTTGCCTTGGAAGTGTGTTGTGAGTGCAAGGAAAGTTAAAAAAGACTTAAATTACGCGAAATCTACTTTTCTGATCTTTTAATGGTGTAATAACATTGTTCCCTAGTCACAAACACGCCTGGAGTTGTACTTTGCTTTCATTCACGCTTGTTTCATCAATCCTGTTTACAAGGTTGTCTCCTTCAAATCCTTGGAAAGTTTAAAATTTCCCAGAATTATTTCATCATAGCTAAATATCCGGAGGTCTTAGCTGTTTTTATGTCCATAAATCATCGTTAGACTCGTCAAATTGCGTTTATTACAACTGCATGCTTGTATTTGCCTGTCAGGATAGATAGTAACTCCATCTGCCTCCAGTAGATGCAGGTCTTGATGAGGAGCGCCTGACTGGATAGTGTTCAACATTTTAAGTTGTAAAACATGAGCTAACATAAGTTCTCAAGTGCATATCTAAAGGACAATAACAATACAAACAATACATGACTTGTCCTTTAAGTATAGCATGTGCTTATATAACTTTTATGATGATGTTCTTGCTTTGCCTGGAATGTTCTACAGCATGGCAGACTTGCATTTATTCAATTGCAGATGTTTTATTACTCAAAGATAACTTGAAAAATATGCATTCTTAGCATGAGCATACAGTTTCATATCTCTCCACCAGATACGTTACTAAATGTTGTTTCTAAATACAGAGCAAACCATAATGGGATCATATTATATTTCTTCATTTCAAGTATAGTATGCATCAGTACATAAGACTTGGCTGCAATATGGTTCCAGTTCATATTAACAAAACTTCAATGAAAAGACCGTTTGTAGTAATTTAGTAGATTCACAAATTGCATTATATAAGGTGCAAAAAATGTATATGGAATCCAATAAAACACAAAAACATTATCCTTATTATTTACTGAAGAAGCAACGAAACAAACATGCTGAAATACAGTGATCCCTCGCTCTATCGCGTTTCATCTTTCACGGCTTCGCTGCTTCACGGATTTTTTTTACACTGCGGATATTTTTACAGTGCGGATATTTTTACAGTGCATCCACTGAACTTCAGCGCACGGCACAAGAATGGGACCCTTTGACGAGTCGTTCGTTGCAGTTCTCAAATATAATCGAAGGTGGCATATCCGTTTATAAAAATCTTCTTGCTCAGAAAAAGAAAGAGCGCCAACAACTACCCATAACAATGTTCTTCTCTCGGAGAAAGACTCCGAGACTGCGCCTTCAGTAGAAACAGACGCTACAGCGGAGCGGAGTCAGGACGAAGAGGCACAGACTGTGAAATACACCAGTGACAATGTTTCCAACCTGGTATTACTATATTAAAATGATTGTTTTAAACAAATTTTGGGCTTTAAAACAGGTTTTGATTTTTGGTTTCATTCCATAGTTCAGTATTGTATTGTAAAATAATAAAAAATAAAGCTGTGACTACTTCACGGATTTCACTTTTCGCGTGTTATTTTTGGAACGCAACTCCCGCGATAAACGAGGGATCACTGTAAACGAACAACTAAAAGGCGAAATAAACAACAAACTGTCAACTTCTCATGCTCCTGTCATCTGTCAAACTGTAAATTTGACAAATTTTGACAAAAGCCGTATTTTTGAAAACACCCCAAAGTGCAGTGGCTTCTCGAGGTCCCAGAGCACATCTTTGGACGTCTAATGGAGTCCAGGCTTTGATGGCTCAGGGCACGTTTGGGGCAAAAGGGGCACTTACACAATTAGGGCCATTATGTGTCATGCATTTATGAATTCTGACAGTGTTTACCAGATATTTTTGTGGTCCACTGTTTTGTTAAATAAATCCTTTAGCAATAGGTTGTCCATTTAGGTCAGATTCAGGTCAGACCTCTTTCTCTCTGGAGAGGGGGAAAAATAGATTTTACTGAGACATAGGTGAATGAAACACAACTGCAGGTATGTTTCTGAGGACAGTAAAACATGGTCAAAAAGCTCATTCTAAAAAGCAAATTCTGTTTATAGGCCTTATTATGTCAAGTTTATTTGATAAATTAATACACGTGATTAATCAACTCACAAAATAATCGCGAGAGGTATAAAATAAAAATCCTCCGAAGCAAAAATAAAGTCATTCCATTTCAGTCCACCCCCAAAAAAGTCTACATTTATTTTTTTTGCCGGTTACGTCACACTCACGTAACTTTACCATTCATAAGGTGAAGGTTGAAGCGAACCTTTATTGATCCCATGATGAGGGAATTTCAGTGTTGCAGTGCATAGTTCAAGAACAGCAGGGAAAAGAAACATGTAAAATACAAACAAACAAACAAACACAAATAACGTTCAAAATATTAAATCTAACACGCTCTTCAAGTAGAGAGAAAATAAAGATAAATAAATAACTTTTGACTTAAAAAAAATATTATTAAACACTGTGCAGGTAGAACAAAGAAAATTTTTTTAACTTTAGCGTAAAAATATATATATATACTTAAATCTAACATACTGTCCAGGTAGAGCAAAAAAAACAAAAACATAAATAATAAAAAAAATATATACTTAAATCTAACATACTGTCCAGGTAGAGCAAAAAAAACAAAAAAAAAAAAAACAAAAAAAAAAAAAAAAAAAAAAAAAAAAATAAAAAACAAAAAATATATACTTCAATCTAACACAATGTCCAGGTAGAGCCACAAAAAAACAACAACAAAACATTAATACCTAAAAAATATATATTTAACAATAGAACAAAAATAAAACAAACAAACAAATAAAAACAAACAAGCTAACTTTAAAAAATATCCTTAAATCTATCACAGTGTGCACATATAAACAAAGCGGTTATGTACAGTGCATCATATAGACAGAATAAACGACTTCAGTAGATTTGCACCAGAGAGGTTTGTTATAAGACCAACCCAAGCCTGAATACTGTTTTTTTTTTTTTTTTTTTTTTTTTCAAATGGCACATTGATAAAAAGCAGAATAGTCCTTGTAGCTTCCAATAAGCCAGTTGTTCCGGTGAAGGCTGCAGCCGGGCTTTGCACCCACTTCAAACACGCCGACAGTTGGCCGGTCAAGGCGCACAAGGCTTACAGAGGTGAGCACAAAAACATATCAAACCTACCACGCAAGGACACCGCGGCTTTGAGCGGCAGTCAAAAGAAACACCTGGAGCACTGAACAGGTCTAATTAAAGTGAAGGTCCAACCGCATGAAAGAGGTGAAAATTACAACTATGTCCATTAGAAACGAAAGGCTTTTCCTCATAATTTGATGTCGCTAACCGCTATCTCCTCTAACTCTAAGTAGGTGCAGCCTCAAAGTCGTTCTGAGGAGATATTCAAGCTTAAAATGTAATTAACCTACAGTGTGTTTGTGGGACAGGTGGTGATCTAATGGCAACCTCAATCTGGCTGGATTAGCACGGAATTTATGTTAAGTATACAGCGAGACATGGCTTTATTTAATACCACATTTCCCTCACATCAGGAGAAACAGAAAAGCATTCATCGTTATACACTTCTGGTGCGTACTGAACAGAAACACATCCAGAAGTTGTGAGTAATTGTTTTCAAAATGCAGGTTGTGGGATGCGTTGTAGAAATGGGTTGAGGGATTTCACTAGGTCATAAGCAAAATCAACTGTAATACGCTTTTAACCTTGTTGCAACAGTGATTCCACATCTTTAGTTGACTCAGAGTTGGATTTTACTAAGCATCCCTGTGCTTATAATTAAAAAAAATAAAATAAAAGTGAAAGACATAGACTGAATTTGAACAGGAAGTCAAAGGATTAGTTGCTATTACTAAGCGGTTTGAGATTAATATTGCGATTTACAAAGAACAAAATGTTAAATGATCTCCTGAAGTTGCAGTTCAATAAGTACATTAAAAAAGATAAAAAACTAAATTGATATGGGTTTTTTCATAGGCGATTCAGATTGTTTAGAATCCAGAGAAACCAATGACCAGCAAGCTCCGCCAGTATTTTTGTGTCGATATTTTTGTCAATATGTTTGATCATTTTCTCCAAATGATATAATTTGAATTGACTATAAACTCATCCACAAACCCTTTTCACACAAAAACTGGAAGAGCAGTGAGAGAGATAGATAGATAGATAGATAGATAGATAGATAGATAGATAGATAGATAGATAGATAGATAGATAGATAGATAGATAGATAGATAGATAGATAGATAGATAGATAGATAGATAGATAGATAGATAGATAGATAGATAGATAGATAGATAGATAGATAGATAGATAGATAGATAGATAGATAGATAGATAGATAGATAGATAGATAGATTTTTGTTGGTTTTCAGAATGATTCACTATTGACCACAGATCTTTGACCTTTCACCTGGTCAATATTTCAATATGTGCCTGTGATGAAAAGGGTTTGGACACCCCTGCAACTATGTTTTCAATTAACTTTATGTGTATTCATTTGGCAGCTGGTTGGCCCAAACAACATCTCAGTCACTGATGGAGAATGAGGGCCCACTGCCGACGCACTAAAGGTGAGACACTAATACAGGTGAATAGGAAAAAAGTCTTACATTTAAAGATATCAATTTGAATTTTCACCTGTACTTTACTCACATAAATGTAAGAGAAAAAATGTATTCCAAGTTTTTCATCATGTAATGTTTTTGTATAGAAATAGTGCATTTTATGTGTAAAACAGCAAAACTTACGCATACAATATTTGGGACATTTAAATCTGAAAAATGGACCAAACCAGATTTACATTTTTCTTCGTTCATTTTTTACACATATTAGTTACAAAAAACTTTATAGAGAAGATTTTGGACTTCTTATTTTGTTTCTGAGTAAACTACATATGACTGAATATTGTCCTAAAAATTCAAATTTCGACCCATTTTTAAGATGTAATAAATCAGTTTTAGAATTAGATCAAATAAAATCCTTCTGTAAGTTCCATCAAAATCTTGCTAAGTATAACATTGTAGTTTGGTGAGTGAAGGAGCTACTTTAAGGCTGATGTTTTTGTCACTGCGTGAGAAAATGCATTTTAAGAAAACGGCCTAAGTTACAATGTCCAATGGAAATCTGTGGATGAAGTGGATTAAATGAAATAATAAAACATTTTAGGAACAGAATGGACAAGTTTGTTGTTTCAACTTTAAAGACTAGAGAGCAAACTGACCAAAAAAAACCAAAATGAAACAAAATAGTTTGAAAAATGAGTTAGTGTCTCACCTTAAGAATGCAAATATTGGCTGTCTTGCATGTATTTCTTCTTCTTTCTGGCTCATAGGCTTAAATAAACAGAACAGCGTGAAATGGAGAGAGAAGTGTGGAGAAAAATTCGGGTCAATTCCAAGAGCCGAGAAGTACTAGAGCAATAAATTATTCTCATTCCTCCATTTTGGGGTTTAACACTGCAATCTGATTCATACTGTAATTTTGATTAGCCGTAGCTTGTTCAAATTCTTTAAAGGTGGACTGATTAACGGTGACCCAGTCCTTCAAAACCATTATTGTAGCGTAATCAAGTCTAATCAAGAAAGTTAATTTTGTCTATAAACCGTGGGTGGTTCTTAACGGTTGAACAAAGCTTTCTTTTTACACTATTACACTCAAACACACCATCTCTCCCTTTGAATGTATCTGCTCTCGTACAATTTGAGAAAAACATAAGAACAAACACCAGGGGCCCTTTGTGCTCCGCTGTCACTGCCAAAATGTAGGGTCCTCATGTGAAGCGTCTAAAAATAATATCACTTTTCTCTGCTGGGGGAACTATCAAAATAACTGATATTTTCCTTTATAAACGTCGGGCTCTTTATTGATTTTGCCGCGCTGACATTTGAGACTACTGCAGCGGCGCCGAGATGAAGATCAACAAACTTGGAGGTGTACTCAAGGCCACCCGAGGACCACAATCTGAGACGCTTTAAATGGATATTTCCCATGTGAATCGGTGGGTCTTTTATGACTGCAGCCCAGCATGTAGCCATCTTAAAAAAAAAAAAAAAAAGAGTGCACGCGTTCCTTCCTGATGTGCGCGGGAAAGAAAAGTGCGGAGACAATGAGCGTTTTTGAAGAGTTAAACCGCGACAGGCGCTCCCGAGAGATTCCGATTACAAATGCTGCGAGCTTTTACGCCGTCACAAACAAACAGGGACGGGTTCAAAGAGGAATTCTAATTTAAAGGCAGCTAACTTTTCATCTCGCGCCGCCTTCATCAGTATTTGATGAGCAACAAAAAGCGTTAACTGTCTTTGGATGTTCTCCTTTCCTCCAGGCACTGTACTTTGCTTTGACGTACCCGACAAATCGCGCTAATTGGGGGATTGTGAGGAACTTGGAAACAAACTTGCTCGCATTGTTTAAAAAAATCCAAGCCGGATCTTTACGGTTGTGATTTCAGGCTGAAGACGCAATTGCAGTGGAAAAAAAAAAAAACCTAAAAAAGAGCCAGTTATCTTATCTTTAACTATTATCCTGATTTGTGACTGCGTGTAATTTTATTGGCAAGAGTCTGTTGGGGAATTCACAATAGTGCGTAGTGTTTTTGTTTTGTTTTGTTTTTTGTGGAAAAAAAGAAAAAGACGATTTAACGATTAGTCACTATTCCCAAACAAGTGAAATCTTTCATTTTGGTATTATTATGGTACTATTCCTCAAGTTTGTGCCTAGCTTTATGAAACAGATTTTTCTGAATGACAAAATAAAGTTAACATGACAAAAAGAGACAGATAAAAAAGTTACAAATACTTAATTTTGTGTATAAAATGGTCACATTTTTTTTTTTTTATTCTTGTGATTATTTTGTGACCTAAATCATCACAATTATCAATTAACCGAATAATCTTGATATCCACAACTTACTGAAAAGAAAAAAAAAGAAAAAAAACTAACTTCAGATGGATTGAAAAAACAAAACAAAACTGCTAATATATACAATCTAATGTAGTTGATTGTGCTGATTTGCTTTGAAATGTGACAAAGTGCACAGGGAAGAAGTGAGATTGAAAGTGCCATCACACTTCAACCAAGTATGTGGCCCTCACAACATCTCAAGATTATTCTGGGATGTAAAAAGAAGGAAGAAAAAAAAAAGTGAATAACCGAGTTCACTGTAAATGCGTCGCCTGCATTTGCTCACACCTCAGTGGAGTTCAAAGACAGCGTTTCAGGTGCAGACATGAGGTGTGTCAGTTCACGTTTTGTTTTCCTGTTATATGTTTAATTCATACAAAGAACGTTCGTATAGTTTTAGACTGATTACTTTTTATCGTGGGTAAAAAAGAAGAAGTGCATTGCTGTTACTGAACGCTAAACAATGTAATAAATGCATATACAATTTTGAGCTTTTGTAACATCCCTCAAGAAAACATACCTGGAGTAGCATTTAGCTTCAGTCACGCTAGTTTGAATAATCCTGGTTGGACATTAGACGTTTTCTTCAGAGCTGTTTTTCAATACAATCATCGCTAAACTCGTCAAATCATGATTTTCACAACTGCTTGGCTGCTTCCACATTTGAGCAGGAAGCTCTCTCAAATATTAGTAAAAGTAAAAGAGTAGTAAAACTACTCAAAAGCATATTTAAAGGCCAGTAATAATGAAAAGATTGCATAATATTTGTCCTTTAATGCTTCACAGTACAGCATTAATCTATCTTGCATTTATATCAGTGGTCCTCAAACTACGGCCTGGGGGCTGGACACGGCCCGCCTCCACATTTGACCCGGCCTGACTGAATCTCTGGAAATGTTTCCTCACGTCAATAAAGCTCATTTGAATTGAATTGTGAGCCACGTAAAAAAAAAAAAAAAAATGCTACTACGACCTCACTTTGCCCCAGTCATAGAACATGAACGGTGATGATTTCATAAATACTGTTATTATAAATTTCCTGACTTATATTTTTTCTGTGAAGAACCCAGAGAGGGTTATTTGATTTTTATTGATTTCATAAATAGTGTTATCATATATTTCCTGAGTTAATTTTTCTGTGAAGAACCCAGCGAAGGTTATTTGATCTCGGAAAGGGTTATTAATATTTGGTTATGTGTGGCTTTCTGGAAAACAATAAACGTTCACATTTAGGCACCTCTGCGATTGTCACACTTTTTCTGTTACAAACTGACCCTGGCCCCCATCAGAGAAGGGAAAAGTTATGTGGCCCTAACTGGAAAAAAGATTGGGGAGCCCTGATTTATATAACTACGGACGTTGTACTTCTGAAAAATATCTTCACAAATATGCATGTTGAGTGTGAGCAGGGTTACCTCTCCACAGACCTGACCTGTAACTTGGCCTTTTAGCATGCCCTGCTTGTCTCCATGGAGATAGATACATTTCATGCCATGCTGTAAACACTAGTGATGGGCGGATCAATACAGGACCTCAATACTTGTCTTCTGCACATATGTACTTTTCATATTAGATCAAGCAGAGTTTGAAAGAAAATAATGATATCTAGACTAAAATAGTTCATACTGAGGATTTTCAATACATTTTACATCTTTGGCATCGGCTCGGTATTGTGATATATTAGTATTACTTGATATCACTACAGTACATCTATAAAAATAAAACAACCAAACAAATCCAGTTTGTGATGAGGCTTTCACAACTTCACAACACAATAATATCCATCAATTCCAGATTCCTGTTTTGTGCAGCATTTTGAGAACTTTTTTTCCATTCAAGAGAGCTAATATTTAGTTTTAATTTGTTAACCTCGCAACAGTCCTAATTTCATTCTGAAACCCATGAACAGTTGGCCAAGGCTCTTCTGCAAACACTTGAATACCTTGCTTACCATGTTGGACGGATATATTGTAATTTAATGGCACTGACAACATGAGCCAACAAATCTGACGTTGAGCCAGTAAAGGTTTCCAGCGACCAATCAGAGTAAAGCATGGGTATATTCTAGCATCAGGCTATCTTCTCCTGGCCAAATGGGGACAGGCTCTGGATTGGTTGACCTTATAATGGTGTGCTTGGGCATATTGCAGCTGTTAGAACGGCTATAGCAGGTATTATGGCTCCATCCTCCCCCAGTGTTCATCTGGTGTATATAAAAATGTAAATGTGGATGGTCAGGTGTCAGTATTATCCAGGGTCATAGTGCAGAACATGTACTACACAGTATACCACAAGTGTAAAGAGTACTTCATTACAACGGTGTATCTATGTAAAACCAAGATTTTAAGATGTTAAATACCAAATGTAGCGTTGATTTGAAAAAGTATTCTGACATTATAGTGTGATAAATGTACCACAAGTAACCAAAAAGATTTTCCGGTTGTTCCACAGCTCTTTTGTAAACACTGTAAATATATTTTTGCTAATGTATTTCTCTGGACGTTTGGCACAGCTGCCAGTAGACATTTTGACATTCAATGTGAACAGTTTTCAATCCTGAGCTCTATTAACTGACTTCCTTGCAAGGACAATTATGCAGGAAAACATTTGTCTGACTGTTTAAACATTCATTTAGCAAACAAATGGTGTTGTCATTTATTTCTATTTGTCAATTATTAACTAATGTGTAAATTACACAAACTTTGGGGCCTCTTTACACTACGATTGCTTGGTGTTCCTAAACAAGACTTTGATCGTGGGTCAAATGTTGTTTTGTGTGTGTGTGTGTGTGTGTGTGCGCGTGTGTGTGTGCGTGCGTGCGTGTGTGTGTGTGTGTGTGTGCGCGTGCGTGTGTGAGGAAAAACTCAAATGGAACGGAGGTTTGCCAATACCACTCAGTCTGTCACACCTTGCACATAATCAGTTTAGTTTATTTCCGTGAAGAAGCTCACTGGTTACCAATCATTTCTCCCATCTCAGGTTAACAGTTTTGTGATTTGGTAAATGATTTTGTCAGAAATCTGTGATGTTTTTCCAGTCCCATGATTGTTTTTTCCTTTCTTTCTCCTCGTAAGCAGCCATATTTGTTTTCATTCACCACGCCCATCTGAACTGTGGTAGATAACCTGGTCAGACCCCATGACCGGTGTCTGATAACGATCTGTATAAAAATACCGAGAGATATCATTCTGGATTTTACAGGCAAGATTTGGGGATAGTCCCTCAAGGAAATCTGTTGAAACTGAAGAATCCTCAAACCTTGTGTGAACATGTGATTTCTTGTCTTGTGGTGCACTGGAGTTATTAAAGGTCCCTTAGAGTGTCTCTGCTCTTCTGTTGCACTAGAACACACTGAATAAATATGTCACTCACTGCCTGCACTCTGCCCTCTGCTTTGCACTGCTCTGTGGACACTTCAGAGAACCACTGCAAAATCTTCTCTCAGAACTTCTGTTACACACCTACAATCAATACAGTGAATAAACTTTAGTTTTCTGTAAACAGCTTTGACGTTGACGTGAACCTTCATCGAAATTGTCAAGTGGGCACAATTTTACAGAAAATCTTAAATGAAATCACGTTAACGTTTGAGAGAAATAGAATCTCTTACCTGCCATGCACTATAATCACCTAATACAAATATCACTGGCTTGTTTTCTTAATATTACATGGACAGGCAAATTGTCTACACCAGATTTAAAGTTCTCTTAATGTCTTTGCTGTTGATCTCAAAGACAGTTCTCATATGAGTGGAAATCCAAAAGAGTAATTATTGGAATACATATGGTGATCTTTAATGCACGTACAGCCGTGTGTGTTATAGGCTGGCCTGAGGGGAACGCAACCCGTAGCCAGTGAGCTCCATCCCCGAGCCAAAATTACACCAGGCAGCCACGATTTCATGCTTCACTACATTACTTTTCTTGTGCTCTCTGCTCCTGCCCTCCCCTCGTGTCATTTACCTCAGAGTTAACCCCGCTCTGTGCATCTTATCATGGCTAAAGAGCAAAAAGAGGTGAAGCGCACAGCCTCTGCAACATGAATATTTAATCTGTATGTTTGGATTACCATTTTTTCCCCTCCTAAGATTCATTGTTCTATCTATAATACATAGCACATCCCCACCTCAGCGCCTAGATTCTACAACCTTGTGGCCTTCTAATCACAGTTGTAGGTGGAAAAAATGCACATTAGTTGCTTTGACGGACATGGCGTTTCTGTATGTTTGTCTGTGTATGGGAGCGAGGGGTGAAAGGAAGGGTAAGACCAGCTCATGGAGACTGCGATGGCCCGGGGCGGGATTAGATGATGAGGTGGGAGAGAGTGAGAGAGCTTGGAAAGAGCAGTATCTGTGGGAGGAGAGAGAGAGAGAGAGAGAGAAATAGTAATTTCTACAATTATGAAGCGCTCATGTATGAATGCATCAAAAATAAATGTAAACGAGTGTGTGGGTAATGTCATAATTTGCGTTTATTGTTTGTACATGCATTAACTTTGTGAGAAAAAAAACATATTGTGGTTGGTTTGCTCTTTAAGTGCTGCAGTACAAACCCTCATTTCAGGTAAACATGCTAAATAAATTCAGATTAAAAATGATTCCTTAACTTCACAAATCTCTTCAATGTAGTTTCAAATATCTTACAACTTTTACAACGGTTTTAAAATGTTTGTACTTCATAAACGCTTCATTTTTTTAAAATACAGGACCCAGTCATTTCCACTAGTCTACTTGAAGACTTCAAACAGGAAGTGTTCCTGTGGCTTTTGAAGGTGCACTATGAAGATAAACATTCAACAGACACGATTCAAGTGTGGCAATCAATAAATCATACATTTTAAACAAAACCAAAACAGCGTCAGCAGCAGAGTTTAAGAGAATACACAAAACCCGAAGGTACTGGTAAATTGCCAAAATGAATAATTTGCCACGGGTTCTGTTACATTAACAAGCTTCATTTTTTAAAGGTGATAGCAACACATTTAACACAATAAAAAGGGTAGAGTGGCGTGCCAGTGCCGCCAACATGTGACAAGGCAGAACACTCACCTAACACCTAAAGGACTTCAGCAATGTCTCAAATGTCTAAGGATTTGCACATTTTATGCAGCCTACCAATTTGCAGTGGAGAGCGTTATGTGGTCTACAGCTTGAGGCCAAACAAGAGGCAGCATTCCACAACAGGCACGAGTAACCTGGACTGATGGAGCGCACGGGAAAGTCCGACCCGCGCCGCTCAGGGTGTAATGCCAGTCGTGAGCAATACAATCAAATTCCGTGTTAGTGATTTTGGCATGAGTGGATAATAATTTGGGACGTGTTCGACCTTTTCCGACGACCCTACAGATAAGTTTGTGAATAATGGCATTACCTGTTATCGCAAATGAAGGGCGCATCGTAAAGCTCAAAGGGTTGCAGGAACGTGACAATTGAGGGTTGATTGCTAGATGACAGCACCAGAAGCACCAGCAATGATTGGAATTAATTTTGAACGAGAAATACCTTGATTAAAAGGACAGAGCGACCAACACAAGTATCCAGAAATGTGTGTAGGCAACGGGTGACCAAACTAAAGAGAGAGCGTTTATTAAGTCAACCCAGAAGGACGCCAAAGCCGCAGCAGCATTTTAACATACTTAACTCTCCATGTTTTCAAGGAGTTTACGAACACATTTCCTATACGTTCAATATTTCACGCTTGTCCAAAAGTCTTTAAAAAAAACTGGCACAGCATGAAAGCTTTAAAAAACGAACGGCACCCAGCATGTGCTATTGCTGTGGTGTTCTTTTAAAAGGGTCCACCTCCTGTTGGATACAAAATACACAAGTGTAATCTGAAGCCGTAGCCGCACTCTTCTTCATCTGTGCGTGATGGCCTTCCTCCCTCTCCGCCCATCACTCTATCTCCAAATGAGCAGTGAATGCAGGCGCGAACAAGACGCTATAGATTTGAATGGCTCGCTCTGTGGGTGTTTGATGGGGGAAAATGGGTGCACAGCCATTCTGACCTGAAGCGGCCGTATCTCTTCACAGGCATTGAAATGGGCTCTTTTAAATGTATAGTTTCTCCAAAATTACCATACAAGTCATTCAAAACAGTGAGCCACGGGCAGAGAATACATCAGGAGCGTTTGACCCGAGTCTATCGCACGGATCTCAATGAATTGGAGAGTGCTGCTTTGTACGTGAAGGGGAGGAGAGGTATTTTCTCGTGCACTATACACTCAAAAAACATTTCCGCAGTGACTTATGGCTGACTTGGTTGTGCGTGTGCCTTCTGCTAAAATCAATGCTTCTCAAACTGTGGTGTGTGGGTTGCACAGGTGGCTCAGGGGGTTCCTTGCTGCAGGGTTAAGTTTCTGAAAATATATACGAGAGAGTTCTAATTTTGCTTGGTGCTTTTGAGGTATTTAGAGGACCACGGTTCAAGCTCTCAAATAAAAACAGTCAGAAAGGACAACTAGAGTGGAGGGCACAAAACAAAACTGTCAAAGGCTAGTCTAGTCTGAATAAATGTGTTTTTAGCTGGGCATTAAAGAGGATTAGCTGTGACGGATCATAGATGAGGAGGGAGAATATTCCAGAGCTTGGCTTCAGAAATGGCACCACATTTCCTGTATCTGGACCTGGGGATGATAAGAGAGCGCCGAGTTCCGTACTGTACCGTTAACAGATCAAGTTCAGTACTGGTTAAGCTCTCATTTTAGCCTGTTTTATGCATGATCCAAGGAGGGATTGCACAGTCCAGTCTTGCTCGCCTTAAGCGGAGGACACACTGCACGATTTTCTTATGAAGTTCAGTCGTGTCTAGTCACTCTCAGTCATCTAGTTGAAGTCAGTTTTTGTGGATTTGAAAGTGTCTTTAGTCAGAATCGTGTAGCGTGCACTCTCTCATGACTGCGGTTAATAAGTGTGGACATAGTCTCTTCAATCACACAGATTCCAGATTCCAGACCCTCCTCAACATTCCAAATATCTCACAACAGAAAAATCCCTGCAGTGTGTCACCAGCTTTATTCAACCTGAACTTGGGTTTTGTCCTGCCTTACTGTATAGCACTGGTTTATTCCTCCTTCAGCTTAGTTTTCTTACCCTCGCCGCAGTTGTCAATATTTGGCAGTCCTCAATGAATCTCAGTTAGTTTGCAAATCTGAGAGTCTTCACACTCGCACAAACACACCTCATTTAACATGCATTCAACATCTATAGGTAGTCTGAGGATAAAGTGATGTTTAAAAAGACGTGATTTGCACTTCCACAACATTTAATTCGATGCCGCTGATTTTCAACAGTAAGCGCTTCTCCTTTGCTTGAACACAAACACACACGTCTTATTTATGTATTTTGTTTAAGTAACTTGGTAATACTTTTTTCAGCCTCAAACTGTGCCGTTTCTATATTCACAACACCCGCTCTAGCGCCAGTCTATTCACCTGTCCTCGGCAAACACTTTTACATTTACTTTTATTCACTCACAGCGTTGCACTAATGTCAACATGCACTTAATACCAAAGCCCTCCCTCACGGTCTGACAGACAAGTTTATTGTAACTGTCCTTGCATGGGCTCTACCTGTTCTACTCACATCGCCTGCTCGCCTGTGTTCTGCTGCCCTTGTGAGTAAACTGAGGTGGAAAAACAAGACAACACGCCGTGGCTTTTACTGGACCGGATGGGTGCCTAGTAAAAAGACTGACATGCGGAGAGAGCAGTAGACCTGAGCCTTCAAGGTAGATGAGTTCCAGCAGAGAGAGAGACGCCGCTAACCCTTCATATCAGCGGGTCAGGAGGTGTGCACGCGTATCTCATCCTGGCATATTCACAAGCACAGGCCTCGGCTCCAATCCATAACATTTAACATTTAAGTGAAGTGCAGAGATCTGAAGGCGTCTGATAAGTATGACAGCATGCAGAGGCCACACACTTGAAGGAAAGGGCACGAGTGAGCGAGAGGGGGAAATGAACGGTGCGCACAAACAAGCTGCACAAAGACAATCATGACACATCCGCAGACACACAATCACATTCACAGCATCTATAAAAGCTCCTATTAGAGCTCATCCCATCACAGAGCCCACCTCATCACTGACCCTGCACTGTAAAACTTTAACACACCTCTGTGAGCTCGCTGTCATTACGCAGGCTCTAATAGGCTTGTGCGTGTGCGGCTCCTCCGGCTTTATTTGCTGGATGTTTCCTCTGCAGATGGAGGCTTTACAAGGCCCACAGCCTGTTATTGGCCTCCTGTCACTGTCCCTGTGAGCTGTGTTAAATCTATAACTCACTGACAGCTGAGCACATACTGCAGGAACAATGGCACAGCAAGAGAAACAATGTGACTATCAGGAGGAAAAAGCCGTGCTTTACAAGGCCCTCCGTGGACTCTGCTGATGAGGATTATTATCAGCGCGCTGCTGTGTGGAGATACACAGGTGTGTGTGTGGGATGTGTCTGTGTGCTCTGTGCTGCTGACAGGCTAGCACCAGTTTACAAAAATGAAGAAAAATGGGTCCTTTCACTTTTTCAAATAAAGGTTGAGTTAAAAATAACTTTTCTGGAAGAGGGTCCGCCATGTCCTTGTGTTTAGTTTTATTTATTATTTTTTCTTGAATGTTTCACTGTAATCTAAGAGAGAAGCATGTGAGGTCACTAAGTCAGTTACAGAAAAGATCTTTGAGAATGAGACCAGACTTACAGTGAGAATGCATGGTTTTGTACCGTTGCACACATTTTGAAGAGGTTTTCTGTAGAGTACCTGTACTGCGGTGTGTAACTACATTTGCCCAACACAAGCTGACATGTGATAATACAGATGTAACAGAGATAATAACCTGAAGACCAGCTCATCTCCACAGACCCACACCTACTTCGGATCTGCGCCAGTAGTGCCCCCAGGTTAGTGTAACAGCATTGATTTTAATCACTTGGAATTTTTCAATGCCATACCATGGAACATCCAACTCCAGCACAAGCACTCCAACTGGGCAACTGTTGCCCATTGTGTATGTTTTAGGCTGATGGTGAAACTGGAGTACCCAAAGGAACCCCACACAGACACAGGAAGAACATGCAAACCTACAGAGAGAGTTGCTCTGCTATTGTCTTGGAAGTTGGATCGAATATTGTCTTGCTGTAGTTTAAGAACTTTACAATTAACCACTAAAACTACAATCCCTTCTCTTTGTCTGTCAATGCTTGAAACCTGTAAAATAGTCATGACTATTTCCTGCGTATTCTTTACACATTGTCTGTGCCTTTTATAAAAGCTATTGTTAAGTAAAGAGCTTTTGTGTTTGAGAGAGAATATGTCCTCACAATGATACAAAGCCGGGAGTGTGTGCAGTAAAGTGCAATCCATTCTCCTGTTTGTTTGTCCTGGATGTTACTACACCACTTACAATAGTATGCCCTGCTAATATCACACTTACAAGCATATATTTCAGCCTAGCTCTCACACGCAGCACGTTAGCCCCGTATCACTGTTAATGTAGAAAGCAGCCACTGATTCACTATACGTCTACCACACAATGAGCACGGATGCATTAGCGGCACGGCCCATGCACATTACAGAGGATAATTGCCTATGCATATTTCCTCATGTGTGCTCCCTGCTCCCTCTCACCACCAGTGGATTGGATTCCTGTGCTAGTTGCAAAACCATTAATAGAAATTAAGTGCCAGAGAAAGCTACTAGAGGGAGACCAGCAGAGCCCGAATGGAGTTTATGTGAAAGATAAATACATTTCTACAGAAGAGTGCCTCCGTTTATTGGTTGGGAAATGCGCTGTGATATGATAGAGGGGCAACAAATGAGTATGGAATGGGACGATATGGCTGAGAGAGAAAAAAATGTCATGGAATTAGAAGCCTGACATGAATAGGAAACAGACAGTGGAGTTAGCTGCAGTTTTACATGTGTGATGAGAGAGACAGAATACTAAAGGGACAAGAAGCTGGTCACAGCCATTATCAGTTTGGCAAGACAATGCACACGTTTGTGAAATGTCTTCATTAAATTCATGAATATTGACTTGTTCGAATGAGTTTGAGTAAAAATAAATACATAAAATAAATAATGATGTGCGGTTCAGGTGCTTCCTCGTTAATATTTGCATGTTATAGTGTTAGCGCTCTTGGCTCCTCTTGATTCCTGGACTGGGCCTTCGTGGAGTTTGCGTGTCGTCATATGCAGGTCCAGTTGGTCCAGCGGTTCATGACTAAACCTCCATCTTACAATACTGTTCACCTTAAATGGATGTTAACAAATAGATGATTTAAACTTCTCTATTCTATGTTCACTTTTGGACTAATCCAGCTCCAAAACTAAATACAGAAGTGGGCACTGGCTTACAATTTCTCTTGTAATATTTAAATAGGATTGCAAAGTAGTTTTCAGACTCCATACTTTCACTTTTCACTCTTATTATGTATTTATTTAAAAGGGGCTGTGTACAATAAGAATATGTATGTTGACGTTTGATGCATTGTACCAGAGTTAGCCTTAGGCACATTTGCATCTCCAGTCCCCTGACAGAGAGAAGGACAACCCACAAACATTAGACAAGACACAGACAGTGACAATGGGTTGAACAAAGAAACTACATACAATATATGCAATAAAATGTACCCCACCCTTTCACATAAACAGACACACAATGATTCAGAGACAGTGCAATAGGCTTTGACAAATTTACTAATGATTAAAATGTAGGCGTACTTGGAGTTGAAGTTTGTTTCGTTTTTAGCTAGTTTGATTGTAACAAATGTCTTTAAAGTGACAGGCTGCACATTCCACGGTGCAATGGCCTTCACTGAGAAAGCTGATTGTCCAAAAGTGGAGTGATAGAAAGGTATGGTGCAGTCATCCAGAGAGGGTATTCCTGTGGATTGTTCAGAGTTTGTAGCGCAGTAACTCCTTCACTCTCAAAATCCTTCAAACAACCAGGAGTCAAGCCATTTAAAATTTTGAACACCGGACGCAGAATGGAATACTCTTCAATTTTCAAAACTCATCAGTTCTTCAAGATATTTTAAGTTTCAGTCTACTGTGACCCCGAGATATTTATAATAATAATAATAATACATTCATAATAAATTAGTACAATGTCAGAAGTTAACTTTTTTTGTATTGTTTTATGAAAAGAACATTGATTTCATTTTGCAAATAAAAAAGACAGGATCACTCGGCCACACCTTCCAATCAATCACGTGGGGAAAAAAAACTCACATAAAACGATTTGCAGAAGAACTTTTTATGGGACCCAAACACCTAAACATTTTAAATTACACAGCCCCACACTCCTCTGTTAATTCAAATTCTAAGCCAGTGCTGATGCCTCTTGGAAAGCCGTGGGAGCAGAACGCTGTGGCGGCTATTACCCCATTAACAATCAATTGTGTAATTTACCAACAAGCGTTTGTAATGGGAGTCAAACGCCTGGTGCCATCCTGCCTGCCTGCCTGCTGCCTTCCCCTGTCTGCTGCCTGCTCCCATCTCTGTCCTGTGAATGTGAAGTTATTATGTGTCATCCCCCTGAGTGTCACACAGATTATATCCTCATCATCATAGCCACTCTCCATGTACACTCCAACACATGGCTCTAGCTAATGAAAATTCAGCTTCATCCGGCCTGTCTAATGTCCCTAATAACGAAGAGTCACCAGGGGGCCCCGCACGTGTCATGCTGATTACGCCATGCCCCAGGACTGAATGGACAGGCCCGCTCTGACACATGCAAATACACAAATCTGTGCTCAATCAATCTGAGCGGCGCAATCTCGCGAGCGGCCACCAGGAGGCAAGGGTGAGCTGTGGGAGAGGGAGCGCACAAACCACAAAGGCAGCTCATATAACGGGCTCGAATGTAGGATCTTCAATTACACACATGACTTATCCCATTGTGGTGTTGTTCTAGCGAGCAACAGATCACGGCTGGCATACTGACGGAGGAGTAGCACTTTTTATTGGCAGCACATGGGGCTAATAAAGAAGTTCTTAGTTCCCACTTCTCTGCACAGATTATGATTCAGGGCTTGCATCACACACAAGTCAGACAGTTTTACAGAGGCAAAGAGTGAAGACCCGAGATGTGATGATATTAATGGTATTCATAAATAGCACAAACTTCTGTACAAGATCAAACGGAAGGGCAGTGCTTTGTTTACACTTAACAATGACCTTAAAGAAGTGATTTAACATAATAAACTGACTGACTTAATTTGACATAGAATTCATTATGTTGCAGTTGACCATCCTTAGTCTGTTTAGGTAGAGTAATATCACCCAAAGCAACTGCGTTCAAGTAAACACCACATCAAAATTGGGACTAAATGTGGAACAAAACCTGGACTAGACTAAATTAGGACTTGAACAGGACAGGGGTATGTCTACATTAGGACTAAACCGGGATCAAAACAGGACCAAACAATGACAAGTGTGAATGTAACCTTAGCAGCAAGTGTGTTTTAAGACCATCTTTATTAGTTAAGAGTATATCAATGATGTCTATGTTTACCTGTAGAACATGTAGTATTTCTTCAGCTCTACACAAACGCAAGATTTTCTCTGGCACATTTTTAGTCTGAGTCTGGCAGGTTGCATTATCTGTACTTATTCTACCAGAATCGCTGCAATTATTATTTTATATTTCATCCAATTCTTACATTGTCAATCCTTTTACCTTACATCACATTTGTGTGTCCAACTAAAGCACACACACACACACACACACACACACACACACACACACACACACACACACACACACACACACACACACACACACACACACACACACACACACACACACACACACACACAGTAGACTAGTCCTGCAGCTATAGGTACTCTTGACCACGATGCCGGCTCAAGATCTGGAGAAAGGTCCCCAGGCGCCGCACTGTGTTCGTCCACTGCTCCTGACAGGTTTCCCCAGCGGCATTGAAGGATGAGTAAAATGCAAAGGCTAAATTCCCCAGGGAGACGATACAGTATAGACTATACCTTGACCATATAAATGTTGGAGTGAAACAAGTGTGTTGGTCAACAAGTTTTATCATCTAAATTGCTGCCTACTGTTCAAATCACTTCAAAGCACCTTACCTTTCTCTCCACGGCCTGTAAGGTCAACTCTCTTGCAGGTTTTCCGGCGTGGCACCCCTGGGAACCCTAAACTTTCATTACCAAACCTCACCTGACTGAGTCCCTTGATCACATTCTCTGTTAAATAAAAAATAAAAGCATTAAACTGTCATTAAGCAAAGTGTGCACAGTGTCAGGCGCTCACACACCAACTACCCTGATCAAACAGCCGGTCTATACCCCTGGGGACGCAATTGCCATTCTGGGGGCTTTGAGGCTCTGCATGTTGATCCCATGTCAAAAAAACAAGAGGAACAGAATCCAAAGGGAGACTTTCACATGTCGACTTAACGCTGAAGAATAAAGGGTTTACAGCAGGCCTGCGTTTGAACTCTACCTGAACTCCAAATAACTTCCCCTGTAGTCATTTGAAGTTATCCAGGGAGCGAACTTAGAGGGTGGGCTGGACAATTGGACCCATAGAACATACAGAATAGATGAGCGATGTGACAGTTGCGAACCGATGTGCATTATTCCATGAGGACAAGTCGAGAGAGTGATGCGCGGTAGGCAAGACAACATAGAAGCATGCCATAGGGAGGTATGGACAGACCTGCCATGCAATAAGTCCTCGGGCACTTTACCGCTCGGGTTGACTCCGTGTTGTCTTCTATGAAAGGGCAACTCTGTTCTCGCTTTACGTGCCAACTGTAAACTGTATATCGATTCCTATCATAAGGAATGGCTTATATATATGATTTCCGACTTGGACTGTTGTAATTAAAATGCATCGATCTTTGCGCGCTCAATCTGAATATAAGAAAAGGCGAGTGCGTGGCCTCTGACCCTGCCTGTAGAGCTGCCTAAGAAGTGCACTATGGCGGAGAGGAGGCGAGCTGATGATGATGATGATGCAAGTGGACTTCTGGGTGAAAGGTTGTCAGGTCAAATACCTAGAGCTGCAAGGAAAGGCAGTTGAACAAGGTAAATAAGTAATGCACTCCACAAGGATAAACATATGCAGCTCCGTGCTACTGCTGACATTTGTTTGTTCTGGATGTATGTACGGAGTCCTGGGGATAGTGCACTTTCAGAACATCAAGTCAGGAGAATACGCTGCGTCTATTTTTAGTGTTCAAACTCAAAAGAAAGTAGGAGGTATGAGGAGAAAGTCATGCACTGTTAAATCGTATCGAACGTGTTTAGATATGAGTTGTAGATCGCTATGGAACTTTTTTTTTTACCTGCTTGTCTCTGTGGAGTTAATGCTTTGCCTGGAATGTTCCACAGTATGGCATTGAGCATATGTTCTCCATAAAGACAGGGTGACATCAACAGGTCAGGGGTCTCATTTGCAAAGTATAGTTCAAACATCCCACACGGGGGATCTACCAGCTTTTATGTTGTGATCCAAAATATCTGATCATGATAGTTTTCAGAGATGGGGCAGGAGAACTGTGCTCAACAAGACAAACATTTAGCAAGTTTGTGGAAGTTTGTGTTTTATCTGTATATATACTTATATATAATAATTCCATATAAGGTTTTATAAAGGAGATCTGTGGTGCGGCTCCCAGTAAGAATGTTGCGTGCATGTTTTCCAATGTATTTTTAGCAGTATAAATACAGGTAATTAAATAAATAAATGCAAGATACATAGGTTTAATACCATACTGTGTAACATTCCTGGCAAAGCAATGACATCTCCATGGAGACAAAGAAAAAGTATGCAGATATCACAGCATTTTAAATTTTAGCAGTGAGTGAAAAAAGTGTCAATAGTGACCAATGACACACTCTCCTGTAAAAGCTGTGTTTATAATGTTGAGCATTTTTCAAATAAAAGAATGTAAGAGAATGAAAGAGTGCATAACCTGTAATTTATAGAACGCCATTTGCACTGCAATCGGTACAGTTGTGTTTATAAACCCTTCTGTCAAAAATGTTTGCTATTTTTTTCATTTTAGAATAATTTCAATGACTTATTTTAATATAAAAATATATTGTAATGTTAAAGTCTCATGTTTTTCTAATTATACCTTATAACTTAAATGTATATCTGAGTCACACAACCATATGCTGCATATTTGAGACTTCTTTTCAGTTCAAGTCTATATGTAAAGTCTTTGACCTGTCCTGAATCCCAATTGGCTGTACAGTTATCGTAATTTTCCAACCCAAAAACTATGATAATAATGACAAGGACCAATTTTGTGACAACATCTTCATAAAAATGAGTTCAAATAGAATCTCAGCTGTGAAGTCTTTTCTCCAATAGATATTTCCCCTTCTCCCCACTTCCATCTCCTCTGTACCACCCTCAGCACCCCTCTCTCCCCCATCCTGTTAGTAAGCTTGGACATGCTTCCTAGCCCGCTGCCCACACATTTCTTCTCAGCTCCTCTTCATTTTGGACACTCATACATTTATGGAGTGATGCGGTGCACTTCTCCCTTCGAGGCATCCAGGATTACGGCTCTGTGCTGGGGAGGGAGTGGTGGTGCAGATGGGGGTGGGAGATGGAGCTTTGGTGGTGCTAGTGGTCAGCCAAGTGGAGATGGGAGGAAGAGGGTATGTTTAAGCACAAAAGATAATGAAGGGGAGGTTTTGCGGGGACTTTAAGTGGTTTATCCGAAAGCACAGGCGTAAAAAGTGGATCAATACACTGCGCATGGGCTCAACTTACTAAAACGCGGCGATGGAGGTCTAAGAAAATCAAATTACTTTAATTTGACAAGATACATGATCCGAAGAAAGATTGACTGTATTGCATTAGTCACAACAAGCACTGGTATTCGACTTTTAATACTGAGTTACAAATAGAGCTAAAGCTGAGCATTTTGAAAAATGTCAGTATGATAGTTAAGCATAGTAACACCATCAATATGTTTATGTGGCCACTAACAAGTACTCCACCAAAACTGTTATGGAAATCATGGACAAAAAGATTTTGTGATCTGTGATTGATATTCTGAATGTCTAATCATGAGATTCTGTTTTCCTTTCCAGATTCTAAAACCAGGTGTCTACAACATGTTTTTTATTCTTAAAATATTTTTGGTAACACTTTAGATTAAGGTTCCTTAGTAAACTGTTCATAATTCATTAATAAGCACTTGTTATGTGTTTATAAGCACTCATAAGGCATTTACAAGCATTTATTAGCATGATAATTGAAAATAATGTAATATGCAGCTCATTGATGCTCTGTACATGTGGTTTATTAACTTAAACATGTTTTGGCTGATGGATTATAAACATGTATATGGCGTTATAAGTGCATAAACAAACTATTAGTGCTTATTAACATCTTATAGATAGTTAACTACGGAACCTTAATCTAAAGCGTTACCATAATTTTGTATATGACTACAAGATGTGGGGAATATAACACTGTAGCATGCACTCATCCACACTTGATGTGTTCACGCTGTCAATCATTGCTACCACCAAAGTTTGTCTGAGCGGAGATCAAACTGTGTGGTAACATCACCATAGTCGTGTTGATTAGATGCGGCTAGTGCTTGATACTAGCAGTGTTTTTGGACTTGGAAGATTTATTTAATAAAGAGGATGTTACTTTGACGGAGAACTTGCGTTTACTGTTGACAGAGATTGATGTTAGTGAGAGGAAGTCTCACTCTGCAACCAAAGATTCCAAAATATCAGACACTGCTTGGTATCAATCGCAGCTTGTCTTTGATCGTAACACAGTTTTCAGTTTAATCACTGTAATTTCTCATTCATCCAGGAGTGATTCTTTGTATAAAAAGTTTCAAAGGTCGTCGCCAAGACCGCTTCGACTGAATGAAAGTCATAAAAAATTAAAAAAATAAAAACATTGTCCACATGACTAGCTTCAAAACAGTTTCTACAGTTTTAAGTTTAATCTTTGTCCATGTCTTACTGTGAGACCTATGAATCACAATGTAATTGCCTCTCAAAACACACAAAGCACTTGCCTCTCATCAAGTCCATGAGGCTCTTCTGTAGTTTTAAAGTTCATGCAGGAAAAGTCAACTGAATCCCCTTCACCAGACTGATCAAATTCCATCCACTTTGCAGCTTAGCAACTTTGATCCTGACTGACTGCTGTTATTTTTTTTTTTTACCATGAAACAAACTGCTTGACTCCTTAGAGCACAGTTGACAATTTTTGTGTACACAACCTTCAAGACATATTTTTACAAGTTATACTAAAGGAAATACCAAGACTACTGAGCCCCAAGCCTAAATAATGCATTGTCTGGACCTTTAGACACCATTAGAGTTACAAATATTTCCAGTTGCTTGGTGCGCTGCTTGGACCTGCCTGGTGCTTTAACACTATAGGGCCCACTTGTCCATGTGTGGTTGTACAGTACACGCTGCTTGTGTGGGTGAACCTTGTTTGAGATGTCACCCATAATTTAAAGCCCCCTTTTGGTGAAACACCCACTTTCCCCCGTGTGATGAAGTGCCGTCTCCATCACCACACTTTTCTATAGGAGTGTATGGAGAGGGGATTGGACTCGGGTCTTATGTGTGTTTGTTGTACTCTAATTAGCACCTAAACTCACAGGAGAGCTCCCCGGCCAGACAGCAGATAAATCAGAGCAGACTATAGGATCGTAACACCAGCCTATCAGCCCAACTGCAGCTTTAAACCCCTTGATAAATTGACAATATAGAGGTATTAGCAGTTGGCGTCTTTCCCGATTCCATAAGTATTGGTCGATTTTGTGTTTGCACTGCAACTTTCTTTGTCCCAGCCGGCTCCAATCCAATAAGTAATGAGACATGCACGGTGTTAGGTTTTCCCATTCTTTTTACACACAGTCATTTGCAAATACAAGCCCGCTGCATTCCTATATGTTTCTGCGCAATTACCAGCATTAGTCAAAGTCACAGACCCACGCGGCGCATTTTTCATCTTTCACTTTCCTCACTCACATTCATTAATTTGAATATCCCGACCCCAGCCGAGCACTTCACAGCCAATACAACCCAATCCGCGCTCTATCGTTCACCGCCGCTGCGCTCAAGGCAGCGTGGGGCGTGAAGGGAGGAAGGAAGTACATCCCGCCAAGTCTAACCGTATAGACGGCGACCCTGGTGTGTCCCCGCCCCAAGGGAGTCTGGGAGAATGAGTCCCTGCGGAGGTTTGCTTAAATGCTAGAGGGAGTGTGTGCCCCGGACTAGCTTCTCCTCTGCTAATGGATGTGTCTGTGTTATTGATAGTGTGAGCGAGGAAGAAAATATGTATAAGCCTTTTTATGAATTCATTATGTGGCAGCTGGGTGACGTCTTATTGCCCTTGCAGGTGAGGTCTTTGTGCTGGAGCAAACAGTTTGGGCATGAAACAGATGTTGCGCTGTGAAATGCATTTAAGCTCAAGGCACTTATGGAAAACAAATCCATATTTCTGAGCTTCAAAGAGGGGCATTGCATCAGAAAGAAGAATGCCCTCTAACCAGCGACTATACAATCGAAAGGAGAATTCTTTGTAATTGACAAAAAAAAAGAGTTAAGAATGGACAGAACTGACATGTCTGCTAAACACTGAGCTGAGAAATGTCACATGAATTTTGTCCCTTTCAAAAACTGTAAGAAACATGCAAGTTCAGAATGTTTCATGCTTTTACTGAGCGCCTGATGTTTTAGATTCCTTCACTGTAGATTCCACTTTGTTGCTTAGCGCCTTTGACAATACTTTTTCCTTGATAAACTGATTCACTCCTCACTTGTCTATTTAGGAGGCAACATTTCAATATATTATTTGGTTATCTCCACTTTGGGTTAAAAAGTGACTCAAAGTAAACAAGTTTGCGTAAATAATTTCTTTCTTTGGGGGTTTATATTACATAGATTATTACAGTTCTGAATAAGTTATGAGCCTGACAGTTCAAGTTGGATTCCTGGGAGGCAGAACAAATGAATACAGATTATGTATGGAAAGACATAAAATCAATCCACATGCAGGGGACAGTATATCAGCATATGCAGAACACACCGCCGCTAGACCTGACAAATATTCAAATCAAAGAAACACTGCACAAATCTAATCCCTTCTGATTATGAGGTAGCCGTGTTTGTTACACATTCTGGCTAAAAACTACAACTTATATCAACTCTTTTGTTCATGTATTCCAAAGGAGGAACTTTTCCTGGTGGAGGGTTTGCTACCTGCTTGTATCGATGACTGTGTTATTTCCACAGTTTATGGCACTAAACTTATGGAAGCAAGCAGATGGCACCTCCAGTTCAAGTGACAGGTCAAATGCAGTATGTGGAGAGGTAAATCACATATTTTCTTTTCTTTTTTTTTTTTATATAAAACAAAACAAAAACAGTTAAAAAAAAAAAAAGTAATGTGTAGAAAGTCAGTCTGATCCCCTTTTGAATCGGTTCCATTTGTCCAATTTCTTGTAAAAGTTAGTCATTCCATTTTATAAATGTCCAATGTTATTTCAGTCCAGTATTTGTCAGTCGGCTCTAGCATTGACATCCACGTCCTTGTCATGGGCTCTGTGCACAATGGCACCCAGCTAGCCAAATGTTAGCGTCAGTACTTCCTGCCCAATTTTATCTAAAAACAACAACAAAAAAGTCAGATCAGATCAGAGCAAGCTGTGGGTGGATGTCACTGACAAGATGTTAAAGACTTTTCAAACTGGAGGACACTTCTGTATTTCTAAAGGGGACATCTTTGTGTCTTAATATTTAATGCTAATTTTGAGAAATAATACATATTAAAATACAATAAATTGAAATAAACAAACAAGGTCATCTACAAATAAAAGCAATTGAGCAGTCTTTACTTTTTGACTTACTTACTGATTTTTTTCTTTTTTGTGTTTTAGTAAAAATTAGCCACGTAACAGACAGCAGAGGTCCAGGAGTTTTCCACATGTATTCAGCTATCAATTCCATTGTTGGACAGTTACATGTTTCCCAAGTATTTTTGAGCAATTAAATCACTTGAATAAATGCACAATGTCATCTCCCACACTCACACACACCAGAAAAGTTACACAGTGAACATTTTGGGGTAGCGCTGCAAGTGTTACAGAGGGATAACTTTAACCTAAACTGCATCTAAATAAGAAGAATGCTAGTCTACAGTCGTGTGCTGAAAGTGCTGTGTTTGCATTCAGGTGTTCCTTGTAATAGCCTGTACATTTGGCAACATTAAATCACCATTACATTTAGTGCAGGTGAGTGGAAACAGCTGCAGTTATTACATGTTAATTCCCTGGCACGAGTTGCACTGTATAATGAAAACAATGATGACACTTAGTTCCGTACAGAGCCAAATAGACATCTTAAATAGTTCACCATCTGACCACTGTGATGTTTAAAAATGTCCTTTATGCAGTTTGTTAATGAAGCCTTCCTGTCACAACAAAGACATTTCTCTCTGCTGGCTCACATCTGAGGCCGCAGTTGTTCCTTTCAGCTTCACGCACTGCCCCCAAGTGGACATTTAAGTGGTCCAGTTAAACGAAACAGTGAGTGGGCAGCAGTTGTAATTTTGGTCAGCTAAAATAAAAAGCCAGACAGCCAGGAGACACTAATATTGGACTGTACAAGTATTTCAAACACATGGGTTTTCTTTTGCTTTAAAATGTTCAAATAGGAAGAGGTTTTTTAACACATTAAAGTGCATTAGGAACTAGTGAAATAAAATTTTGTTTTGTGAAATTCAAATTAATTGAGTCTGATTCACTATTTATGTCACTTTCTGGCGTTACATGTTGAGGCTTTGTTGTCCCTGTCCCTGTTTGCCTGTTGGAGATGTATGTGTGTAGTTCCCTTCTGTAACAGCAGTCTGCAGGGGTTTGCAAATGGAAATTAGCGCAAGGCAATAATCCGGGACATCACATTGTTTTATTGTACTGCATAGGGTGTGCTTTAAAACTCCCTTGCGAGGGAATTTCTTTCTCTACATATGACCCATCCTTCATTATCACTGGGAAACCCATCTTTAGATCTTGAGCCTGAACTGGTCTGGACCACTTTAGATGGAGGATTACTTATTGTGCATGTTTTGGGTTAATGGGGGAAACTGGAGTGCATAGAGGAAACCCATCCCGACACAGGGAGAAGATGTCAACTCCGCACAGAAAGGTCCAGGACGGAACAGAGTCAAACCTGGGACATTGTGTTGTGAAGCCTGGTGCTAGTCACTCAGCCACTCTACCTGTGACTCACAGTTGTTGTATCATATGGATTGTATGTCACTGTATAGGCCATACAGATTTGGAGAGACCGGGCATGTTGTCCAGAAAAGCATTTTTCATAGTCAAAAAAAAAAGATAACAAGCAATATTCTGTAATAACTTTCCAAAAAAATAAGTATAACTTTCTTGACATGATGAGAACTGTAGCCATAGCCCAGAGAGGTGCAGCTGGGGGTTTGGGGCAAGTCACGCAATCACAGCGACTCCCCTTTATAAAATAAAACATTACCCAATTAATTTAATAACCTCCACATTAATAAAAGTATATTTTTCTAGTGTCTACTATGTGAGCACTAAAACACAGGATTTGGTCAGAATGGCTTTTGTGTTTGCTCTGACCCAAACAAGAGGTAAGAACTTTGGATCCAGATTTATACTAAAGCTAGAAAATGCAATCATCATAAATAATCACAACATTTTCGTTTTTTCAATTATTGATATGAGCCTGACAACCTGGCCCAAAGGTTGTGACAACCCCTCTGTGTGGCAGGTTGTCACAGCCCTCTAACCCTGCTTGAACTCTCATATCTCTGGGTGTGTACAAGATAGAAAGATCGAATGAAAAGACCAAAAATAGCGGAGATTTTCCTCTTTCATTTGGTACATTGCTGTTGTCTTCGGTTTCAGAGACAGAGACAGGAATAAAAACAAGTGACAACATGCCCTGGTTTACCCTGTTTAGTTTCTATTTCTACTCTTGTTGATGGCATTCTTGTTAAAGTATATGCACTGTATTTGTACTTTTTATAGAATATGTTTGTTTTGTTTTGTTTTCCTGAATTGAACTTGCAGTCTTCTCAGTTCAAGCTCAGACTGCTCTCATCTCTATACATTATTTTTCTGTACATTTATGTGATAGAAAAGCAAAAAGGATTTTAAAAGAACATCTTCAGACAACACTCTGCCTATAGAACAATCCTGTCTGCTTGAAACACTTTCAGACATTATGTCATCCTGTTTACAGCTGCTGCAATGTGCAACATGTACAGTCTCCAGTCAATATCTGTGAACCTGTTCGTCTGTCCAACCAGGAAGTTTGCGCTCTCCTCTTTTCAGACACAATGTGTAAATTCACCTCCTCGTCGCTTCTGGCAAGGTTACTTCTGTTTATGAAACCATCAATTACACATATTTAATTTAGTGCGCGGAAGACGACGCCAGGCCCAGCGCTCGAATCCAGACCGAGTGTCCCCCTGAGCACCGCGATAAATAGAGCAGGGGAACACGGGGAGGAGTGGGAGAGATAGACTTCATTAATTCCATCGTCCATCTAATTGGAGCCCTGTTGGACCCTACAGCAAAAATCAAGTCCGAAATCGAGTTCTAATGAGAAAAAAAAAAAGCTTGGAAGAAAAAGTTGGGAGCTAGTCATATCTAGAGAACAACCTTGGGCAAAATCAAGACTTCATGTACAATACCGACCCGTGGGACGCCCCAGAATCCCCCTGCTGGACGCTGATTAAAATTGGACAGTATTCAAGCTAAATAATGAGGATACCTGAACACTCGAATCTAACGGAAAAGATGGTGTAGAATGTGAAGGATTCCTATTAGCAATTCATGTGTGCAAACAGAAAACACACATTAAGGGTGAAAATGTAGATTTATGGATGACATTCGCATATGAAATGGTGTGATTTGACAGTTTGGGCTTAAACAAACATGAACAAGTGGAATGTAAAAGCGATATGTTGAATTTGAGACCAATTAGATGGTGGTAAATAATGAATGAGGTTGTATTTAAGGATATGTGAGTTTTAAAGTCAGGGTGCTGGTGCATTCTGACATGCAGGATTAATGTTTTGACATGAGGAGACATAACAGGAAGTATATTCAGAAAGAGTGAAATGGTAAAATAAGATGACAAATACAACAAATCAAGTCATGAGGAATATGTGGTTTGGGTTTGATGTCCAGGGGGAGAATTTGTCCTCTGCATTTGACCCATCCTTTAACTGTCAGGAGCAGTGGGGGATCAGGAGAACATGCAAACTGCACAGAAAGGCCCACACCTTCCCAGATTCAACAGATATTAACTTACAGTACCATTAGTGATACTAAAACTTCAAATTCTATAATTAACAAATATACTCAATTCTTCATACCGATTTCGATACTACAAGGATAAATATAAATGCTCGTTTTAAGGGCAAGGTTTTAGACAATATATCAACATTTTTTACCCAAAATAATAGTACTTTGTTTATTAAAAATTGTGGTCTTATACTAGTTCTGATAAAGCTCAAGGCCATTCTAAAACTGCTCATGAAAGGTCCAATTTTGTCCTGTTCATGTGTTTTATTTTTAGTATCGATACTATAAAATGTGTATCTATTTTCAATAGTTTACATTTGACAATTCGGGAACAATATTTTTGGGGCTGAAAATGCAATAAGAGTACCTTTTCTTTCCTCAAGTAGGGAAAATTTATTTATTTTTTGTGATATGATCAGATTTGAGCAGTAGAACATCAAACAAATGACTTCACACTAATAGGTTACGCACTCGCTCAACAACCAGAAGGTCAGAGGTGCGATACCCGCTCGGCTCTATCGTTGTGTCACCCACCTTGGGTGAATGAATGTGGTGCCTGCGTGAGCGATTGATGATGGTCGTAGAGGGACTGATGGTGCAGATTGGCAACCTCACTTCCGTCAGTCTGCCCCAGGGCATCTGAAGTAGAAGTAGTTTGCCATCACAGAAAGTAGAGTGAATGGACAGTGACAACAGTGAAGAGCTTTGAGAGGGTTTGAGAAGTCTGTAAAGGCAATATTATTATTATTAACCACTAACCAAACGTTTCATTCTGCTACTTTCACTGCAGCATTTTAATAATATTGTTTAGGGTTTATATCTCAGAGTAGTTTCAATATTATTGTCTATTATGATATTTTCGGTAATTTCAGATATATTGCGGTTCATTTTTTCTATGCGAGTCCAGTTCGATTTTGTATATATACTTTAAATGATAAAACATCACAAATTTATGAGTATAAGTTAATGCAAAAAGTAATCAATGTAACACGCGTACTTGTTACTCATTACCAGCCACCTCTACAGATCAATGACCAGCAGGATGGAACGCCAGACGAAGTCCTTCTTTCCCGATGATCTTGATGAAGTCTGAATCAATTAATCTGAGGAGGTCTTAATGACTGGATTTGCCCTTGGGGATTAATTAAGTTGAATTGAA
This sequence comes from Rhinogobius similis, assembly GCA_019453435.1. NCBI lineage: Eukaryota > Metazoa > Chordata > Actinopteri > Gobiiformes > Gobiidae > Rhinogobius > Rhinogobius similis. The sequence goes on from CM033635.1 coordinate 23,477,041, forward strand.
TTGTAGCACATTCATCGCCATCACTGCAGAGGAGTCAGCACCTCGGTCTGCTTAGTGCTTTGGTCAGGTATCCTGCTCACACATGCAATTTCAATTCTTTCTCACTCCGTCAAACGACCTGAGCTTATCTATGGGCCCTGTGTCTCATTGCCTGGACATACATCACGACAATGAAGTTCGAACTAATCTGAAAACAATCATTATCAGATACTACGCACTCTTTACTGCACGTGCGGCCCAAAAGTTTGGCAAAAGGTTAAAATCAATCAAATTTGGGTCAATAGTTCCAACTTTATTTTAAGATTTAATTAATGATTAGAAATTATGGAGTGCAGGAATGGTCCACTGTAGAAAGGTACTAATCAAAAACGTTTAATTAAATTTTGTACATTTTCTTCTTAGGTCTGGATGATGGCCTGAATTATTAAGGTATGCTCACAGTTAACAGCAAAATTAACTAAACTAAGACTACATCCAGAAATGAACCTGGTGTAGACCGAGACTAAACCAGGAATAGAACAGGACCAAACAAGTCTACATCAGGACTAACATTCGACTGAGTTGAAACACACCTTTTATAATCACCGTAATTCATACTTCTGAAGATGCAATATGCAATTTTTACATAAAAGCTCTTGTTCACCGGTAAGTCAAGATAAATTGGAACCTCTTTATACAATCAGGACAGCTCAGAAAGGTGTCATTTAAGCCATGAAGGCAAATATGTAAAGCAGCAAGGTCAAAGATGCAAACAACAAGTAAAATAGAAAAAAAAAGACCTTATTGAACTGAGTCAGAAGCCACATAGACAAAAGTTTGAGACGTGCTGCCATAAAGGACATAAGTGCAAGGTCTGAGAACAAGCTAATTAAAACTCATTATGATCAGATCTGACAACAATCTGCCGATGTAACCACTTTGGAAACACTATCACACAATCCACTTTTATCTACTGTTCTCAAGGTCCTTTGAGTTTTTCCTATAGAAACTTCAACCTCATGAACCCAAATATCACACCATCAAGGCATCTCCTCAAGTCGGTTAAAAGAATGCAATTTGAAGTCTGCTCCGTGCGTTCTGGAGTAATCCCTTTGCCCTCAATGCTTGTCCAAGCCCCACCTAAAAGCCCCAGTCATAACAAAAGTGGCCCCATCGGCGACTCCTAGCCCCGTAATGGCATTGGTGCAGGGAGCCTTTGCCTTTCATTATGGCTGTGATCAAAACCAAATGGCAGACCGCAAATGAGAGGAAAACTGGGCTGAACAGGGCAAAACAAGCAGAGCCAAATAGGCCTGAGAACAGCCAACGACACCAGGGAGGATTTTCGAAAATACGCAAGTGGGTTAAACAAAGTGAAGTTATGTAAAGTTAAAATGGGTTGAGAGAATAACAGCACAAGTAGAAACAGCGTTTGGAGCAAAAAGGAGTGAAAAAGCAGATCAGAGCAGTTTAATTAGGAGAATATTCATAAAGGAGAAATTCACAAAGCCAGCTGGTAAAATCCTATAAGTAGGAGCAGAATACGTTCTGTTGTTAATGTGGCTTTTCCCTTTCTTGACAAAAACAGGAAAATAAAGCCAGCAGTAGAGGTAAAGTAAAGGTCAGTGGCTTGTCCAAGTTGCACTGTTTTGGAGTGGAGTGCAGGACACTTGATTCACAATGAATTGCTTCAAAACTGTTTATTTAAGGTTAATAGCAGAGTTATTTTAATAATAATAATAATTAATAATATGAAATGTTTTTACGGTCCAAATTACCAATTTGATTAATAGTTCCACATTCCAGTAAATTGAGCAAGAGGCCACTTTGCATCTCAATCCAAAATGGGGGGTCTTCACGGAGGAGGCCCCCTTAATTTGCCATAAATTGGGGATGATTCTATAAAGTGGTCGCCTCATGTATCTCCATCTGGATGATTGATGTCATCACTTCAGGCAAACACCGTACAAGAAGCTTATAGGTAAGTTTAAAGCAGTTTGCTGAACCTTGGCATTAACCGTAGTATAACTTACAATAATTTATTTTGGAAATGCCTTAAAGTCTTACACTTGGCAGGAACTTTGTCCTCACACAACGACAGCACTGACTACATCTGCTGGCACACTGAAAAGTGGGGTAGTTTGCATGAAGCTAGCTGATGTTAAACATTCTAAACTGTGCAGTGACAGGAATTTGATTCACCATCAGAAAAAGTCTACTAACGGTATGGAGTTTCCAATATGAACTGGAGGGGACAAGCGTTTTGCATCCTGATGCATGCAAAAACAATGAAACACAAAAGAAACAAAACGCAACTAGAAATTTGGTGATGATTTAGCAGCACCGAAGCACCTACACTTTCTCTTCAAGGTCTACATCTTGAAATATAGCCTATACAAAGCCCATAGACATGGGCCTTAGAGTTGCATCATTTAAATTGTTACATTTAGCCCATGTTTGACCAAGCCACAGACGTCTTCAGGCTCGGAATCATAATGTGAGGTCTGATGTACACCAAATTGATGTAGAAGAATTTGAAACTTCACTTATTTCAGAATGAGTTAGTTCGATGTGTTTATTTTGGTCACAGTCATATTTGAACATTGTTCCAGAAACAATAACAACTGACATGCAGAAAGAAAAAAGTGTAGGCTGAAGCTAATGTGAATTAGGCCTACCCTTTAACTTGTTAAGGCACAAAAAGGGCTGACTTTGAACAGGAAAAATATATAATAATAATAATAAATCACAAAATATAAAATAATAATCAAATATACTGGATGCAATTTCCAATTTCCAATGAAGATGTATTTATATTTTTTATGACTAAATGAAGTAAAGCCTGCTGTGCATCTCAATCTCAGTCTTATAGAGTAAAATTAGCTGTAGGAAAGTGCCCATCTAAACATTGAAAATCTGGTGTAGTTTTGCATAGAAACCAGGGAAGTGAGTCTGTCTAATGCAGGCTCCAGAGGATGCATGTATGAATACCAGGTGCGGGAATAACGAGAGCTGGAACATCTGTCCACGTCTATAACATGGTACACAGTGAAATGCCTGGTCTAAAGGGGCTGGATTGGTATGAGAGGCAGGTGAGTGGTAAATGTGAATGCTCGAGAAAACCATTCTAATGAGATCAGGTACCTACTCAATTATATCATGGAAAAGTCTGTTCAATCAGAAGGACTCTTAGATGCAATACTTTTCTCTGCAATTGTAGCAGCAGTAGTGGTTAGATTACTCGTCCACCAACCCAAAGGTCTGAGGTTTGATTCCCGCTCGAACCAAGTTCTATCAATGCGTCCTTAGGCAAGACACTTCATCCACCTTGCCTAGTATGAAAGGGGTGAGTACATGAGTCATTGGTGGTGGTTGGAGGGGCCAATGACGCAGAATGACAGCTTCACTTCCATCAGTCTGCTCCAGGACAGCTGTGGCTTCATATGTGGCTTACCACCACGAGTGTGGAGTAAAAGAATAATGTCAACAAAGCAGTTCTGAGAGGCTTCGATGAGAGCATTACAAGTGTAAGGTATTATTCTTATTATTACATGCAATTATGAATGAACTTGTGTTGTTGAATTCCCTTGACCCTCACAGCATGTAAAGGATGAATTAGAAGATTTTTGAGCTTTGATTAACCATAGATTTCTTCTTTCCAGAATTTAGATTCAGTGGTAACTTAGATATGACGAGATCTTTCAGCCATATGAAGCGTTCGCGAAAGTTCAGTTTGGAAGATTGTGCAAGCTTCAACGCCAGCCTTTGCTCAGCCTATTGTTGCTCATTCTCATCATTTCTTGCTGGATCAAAATTATATTATTCAGGCACACAATTATTGGTACAGAGCACTTATTCTGCTTTTTCACCCTGGAATTTAGGAACACTAAATAATTGTGTAAACTTATTACATAGGTAGATCAATACATTTACATTTTGTTCATCGTAAACCTCAATATTACTCAATAGCAACTTGCAAGTGAGTACAGAGCCATTGGTGTAGATAAATGATGAGTGCTAGCAGACATTTTCAGAGCACTCAATCCCCAAATACAGGACAATACATGTTTACTCAAACATATATTAATCAATCAAAATACAACCAAACTAAATAACAACAACAACAAAAAAGATTAATATCAAAGTTGAGGCTTTGTTTTTTTCTTTGTAAAAGCAGACAGACAATCTTATCAAACTGAAGCGCAGAATCCTTGAATAGATGTAGCGCCGTGAGTGGGTACTGTACTGTATATTAGCTAACAACCGCAGTGTGCTGGAGACTTAATCAGATCAGAGGTACACCGGCCTCCTCTCTGCCTGTGACGTGACGATGCAGTATCCGTGTCGCGTACAGGATGTTCACTTCATATGCGCGCCGCATAGCAGGGGTGTTGTGAGGTCCGTCTTCTGCTACTGTCAGCATGCTGCCTTCAGGAACCATCCACCAACCAACCAACCAGGCAACCCCATCACCACGCCGAATCTCAGCTAGCGAAAATGATTAGCTTAATCTAATTCAGGGTCTCGCCTCAAACTCTATCATCCCCATTCACGCAGACACACACACGCACCAAGAGTCCTGCACTCGATGTCCTCTTCCCAGGCAAAGAGATGCTGTGTTCAGTGGCATTCCTACTGCAATCCAATTAGGTTTGATTTCAATTCAATTACAGCAGCGTTAGGGGAGTAGAGTAGAGATATATTCAATGAACTTTACTTGGGAATTCCATTACTACTAAGAAAATCATTCAAGTCTATAATGTAGAGTGGAGACAGGGGAGTCAAAGGCTGGTATTAAGGCTGACTATATCCCATGGAATATAGAATGGTAATTATTAAGAGTAAGCGAGTGTTTCTAGTCGGATGCGTAGAGGAAATAGTCGCAGTTAGCTTTATTGGGTTAAAGAAAGACTGCGGAGGATATGGATTGTGAGTGCGGCTGCTGATGTGGAGAAAGTTGACTTTATCTGGCCATATGTGTTGTCAGGAGATGGTAGCATGCCCCATCACTCAAACTTACACAGTGGATTATGGTGAGCTGCCTGCACTGTATCCGTGATAGACAGGTTATTTTTTCCTCTCGCTGCTTTAGGGAACCATCAAAATGGCTTAGAGGCTCCAGAGTTTGATAGATTTGAAGGTATCTTTTTTACTTTTTTAGTGTGTGTGTGTGTGTGTGTGTGTGTGTGTGTGTGTGTGTGTGTGTGTGTGTGTGTGTGTGTGTGTGTGTGTGCGCGTGTGTGTGTGCGCGTGTGTGTGTGCGCGTGTGTGTGTGTGTGAGATGGTGGTATAGGGGTGTTTCTTAAGTTCCTTGGTAGATTGTATGAAAGATTATTGCAAAGCTGAAAAATAACCTCTGGCAGTTTCATCGACTAAAATATTATCTGTCATTGTCATAATTTTGCTGACTAAAATAGTTCATTATTTAGGGTTTATTATTCATTATGGATTTACCTACATAGTGAAGAGGTCTGTAGACGATGCCATCAACCTGGCCGTGCACTTCATCCTATATCTGGACTCCCCGGGAACCTACGCCAGGATCCTATTTGTGGATTTCAGCTCTGCATTTAACACTTCCCTGCTCTGCTCCCGGACAAACTGTCAGCTCAGTGTGCCCGACTTCATGTGAAGTCCTAATAGACCGGAGGCAACACGTGTGGCTCGGGAAGAATGTTACTTGGACCATCAGCACAGGATCTCCACAGGGGTGCGTACTTTCTCCTCTGCTCTTCTCCCTGAACACCCACTGCTGCACCTACAGCCACGACACAGAAAAACAAGTTTGGGGACGACAAAACCCTTATTGGACTCATCTCGGATGGCTACAGGAAGAGGGTGGACTAACTGGTGTTCAGGGGTGACAACTTAGAGCTCAACGCCCAGGAGAACTGGACTTTAGTTAGAAAGTTACAGGTCTCCTGCCCCTCCTCGCCCTGAAAGATTTCCCCATCACCACCGTGAATGAATTTCTCTTACGACGCCATAGTATATATAAAATAATACAGAAGTCTATATATTTTTTTTATTCACCTTACTTTTTGCATTTCTGTATATCATCATAGTTTATATTTGATCATTTTACTTTTATTATTTCATTATTTTCGAAATAAATTCCTCTTTTGTGAATTTTGTTCACTGACAATCACAATAAGGGGTGCTGGTACTAATCCATGAAGCTCATTTATGTTTTATTGTACTTAAAAAACACAAAGGAGCTTAATGGATTAAAGTACTGTTGTACCAGAGGGGGAGGTATTTCAAGTTGTGGAGAAGGAAACAGACTAAATATGAAAAATCCCTTTAACATGGAATAATAAAACAAAACGCAACTGCAGGTATGTATTTGATGCAGATACTACATTATAGCACGGTTCAAAGCTCAATGAAAGTCTGTTAGGCATAATATCAGCCCTTTTACAAACACATTCAGCTGCAGTGGCTGTGCGTATTGCTCTTACTATCTCTTACCATACCCACATCTGCTCCTGTCAAGCACCGAAACCATGAGGAGCACGTCTCCTGCAACCTGCCGCGTCCTCCACAGGAAGACATCTGCTGCACGTGGGACCACAAGCAGCAAACTGTCAACAACAGCGTGCCCCCCACCCCCTCCTGAAGCGCGCATGTGTGTGTGTTAGCGCCTCTGTGAGAACAACAGATAAGCATACATACACACAGCTCCCTGGCCCCGTAAGGAGCCATAAATTACTACCTCCTGAAGATAAGAGCCTGCTATCTCCCCAAAGCCACTGCAAAAAATGGCCATGTCAAAAACCTCCATTGTCTCAGGTTACCGGTCAGCCCAACCTCAGCGCACAAGTGACAAGTGGACTGCTGCTATAGCTGTGTGGGACATGCAAAACAATGGGATGTAATGTCTTGGCTTTAAGCTATTCTGTTTCTTTGTATGTTTTAACCAGGATTATAGTCAAATGCATTTTTCTTCTGTCTGTGTTGTAGATAAACTATTTTTTACACCTAGAACTGTTTCCCTATCGCAGCTCTGGGTTAAAGGAGATGTATTATGTGTATCATCATATAATGTATCATTATAACTTTGGATAAAAAAGAACCGCAATTACCATTAATACCAAGGAGGGAAATTACTCGAAGTGCATGTGACAAATGTTTTATGATTTTCTAATTTTGACTTTATTTGGCGTATCAGTACATGTTCTAAGTCTGAATTATAGTTTAACACCTATCAAGTAGCTGTTTGTTGATAAAAGTAAAAAAAAAAATCTGTTGAAAATTACAGAAAGTAAAAACTGCTGATTGATGACATCACACTGACTCTGACTAATCCTATCCAAAGGTTATGCATAATTTACACAAAGTAAACAACATCTTTGACCTTTTGAATATTGATTAAACAAAATAAAGGTGTTCAGATGTATTTTTAATGGTAATAAAAAAAAAAATAAAAAAATCTGTGACATTAGATTGGCCCAGTGTACAGTGTAGCTGTAAGGTAATTTCCTAATGTAATGTCACCATTTACAACAAAGTACTTTCTGTGTACTTTTGTATACAGAACCTATTCTCAAAGTCCCCTCATTACAATTGTTCTTAAGAGTTAATAAAAGTTCAAGGTTGTTCCTGCCTGAGGCATGTGAAACTATGACAGAACCCAACCCCCAAATGAATAGAGCGGGTGAGGTGACACAAAAACACTGATGGAGAAACCAGGAGTTGATAGTGGTTTGTGCGCCACATTCCAAATGGCTGCCCAAAAGACCAGGGAAGGGGCAATCTCCAACACAGGCCAAAGCGAGAGATGTCTGCACACATTTCTCAGTTGATGTCAACGTTTAACACACTCAAATGAGTCAAGTGTGCCTAATCATGTGCACTACAGGTGCTGGTCCTTTTGCATCGCAGCCATGGCCTGGCTACTCTGGTGTCTGAGTTCAAGGTGGGAGGACTAGTGAGGGACAGACCTGCCTAGTGCCTTTAAATGGGTGGGTCTGCGACTGCCAGGTGCAGAGACCCCACACTACTTAAACAAAATCAACTTTTATGAGCTTTTAACCATGTCATAATGGTGTTCCTTCATCATTAGCTTACTTAGTGGCCTATGTCTCTATATGGGTCTTTATGCGTCATGAACGTAGGGTTCAGTTAATGTAGCGTAGCCTTTTTTTTTTTGTAATAAAAGCACACTGATGAAAATCTATTGTTTTGCAGAGGTGGGGCTTAACAAATTTAACTTACTTATATCACATTGCCATTTTAGATCAGTTTTACGGTTTATAAATGTAAAATAATGATCTACTTACGGTAAGGTTTAGTATTAAATTTTTAAAAAAGCATACAATGAAGAGCCAAGTACACAAGTATTTTATCCTTTTTATTTTTGCATATAAATTAAAGTATTTACAATAGACTTCCCTTACAGAGTTTATACGCAGCAAACCACAATTAGAGGTAAGTTAAGAACAATGGCTGCTAGCCAAATTGATTAGCTGCATTGAGAAATGAATTAAAAGACTTGATTTTTAAAAATGTTATGTTGGCATGTGTAGTGCATGGGCCGATCCTTACACTAACATCTTCATCAATCCACACAGGCTAGAATCTGTATGTAACTACTTTGACATATTTGTTGTTTACATCTAAGGTCTGCTACTGTAGACAAAACCCAAGCTTTGCAACAGCTTGTGCAGCGTTGAACTCGGGAACAACCCCACTGTGCCATATAGTGCCGGCCCCCTGCTGGTCTGCATTGACACTGCCACATTTCTCATGCTATAGGAGTGTGCACTGTACCGCCACTGTATGCACATAATATATCACACATTATACAAGCGCATTAGGAGCAGGGAGGCTGACCCCAGTGCCCTCTCAGCGTGGAGCTTGCATGTCTTTCTATGTATCCTGGCTGTTCCCTGGGCACCCCGCCTTCTCTCCCACTGTCCATAGATAAGGTAAGTGGTGGGAGACGAATGGAAAGATGAATAGATTCTGACACAGTTGAAAGTGCGAAACACATTGTTAATAAAGAATCCTTCCAATAAGTTTTTAATCTAGTTACATAAAAGATTTATTGCAGTCTGTGGCTTGTTTTTTCTTTGGGAATATGGTTATGTGTTTCCAATGAAAGAATGTCTGCCATAGCGGGAAATGTTAAAAGTTTTTGTTTTTATTAAAAAGTAATGTATACAGTTTCATATGTATACATTATATAATAGTTGTATACCGGACTGAAATTTGTCTTGCATGTATTTTGTAGTGCGCTGACTCTGCTCGGAGCATAAATGAAATCATCAGATACGCACTGGAACATTTTGTGAGAGAAGAAAAGGCACCGTTTGTGAATCGCAGGATCTTCATGCCTCTAAATATTAGGGAACAATCTTTGCTTTAAGGCCCCAAATTTTGTGGTTTTGATTTTTATGGTAAAAAAGTCACATGAAGTTGGTTAAGTATAATTACAATAAAGTTCAATATCACATGCATCAACTCAACCAATCACTTTATTTTCCTCCAAAGTGCAAGATAAGCTTATTGTACAATACAATGATAAATAAAATAAAGGTCTTAGTGCAGCTGTCATGGCAGTTTGAGGAGAGTAAAAGCCATCAGGACAAAAGTGGACATTCCTCTGTGTCCTGCAGCCTGACCATCACTGTCAGCGATCTGTTGTTTTGGCATTGGTGATTTCTTGTGGAAGGTCTTCTGCCAAATTTGGTGTAAAAAGTCGAGCTAGAATATATAACTTAACGTTAACTTCAATTAAAAGACTAAAAACTAAGACTAAACCAAAAAACATAAACGCATAATGACCCCTTTGGTTGCAATAACCTTTTTCTCTAAAATGATGCTTAATACTGTACCATTATTGCAATGACTGTTCAGTTATTATACCAGGATAGTGAATATGAAGTTCAGCGTGCTTTATTCATTTAGCCACAAAGCACTAACCTTGTTTTGGCTTGTTGAGTATTTTCTTTCTGTCTGTGAAACAATTGCGTCTCTGGGACCTAATAAAGTGTTGGAGTTGAACTTCACAAGGACCCCTAGTGACTGGAGAATATATTTGACTTGTGTATATTTACTGTTTGAGAATTATGACCTTTTCTGGAGCTCAAACCTTTCATCAAAGCAACCTCTTCAAGTAAATGAATATTAAAGGTCATTTTTAATCCTTGCAGTGATACCAAATCCATTGTAAAAAGGAATGCTTCAGAGGTGTACACAATTTGTTACCGTTTGGTGATGGTGTGGTATACTTATAATGCAGCAAAACTTATGTTGTAAAATGGGTTTACTCTCAATGCTACTACAGATAATCCATCACTAATCCAACTTCCTTTGTCACACCATCTCGCGAAAACAACAACACAAAAAGTCAACAGCACTTATCTTGATACAGCAAAGTCAAATTACACCTTTATGCATTTTTTACAGTGAGCATGGATGAACTTGATTGAGGGGCTGCCACTCTTTTCACACTCAGAAGCAAAGCCATAACAAACATTACACCAGTGAACCATATCTAAAAGAGAGACAAATGCTTTACTTTTTAATATTATGGCTTTTGAGCGAGGGAAACGCCGCCGCAAAAACACTTTAAATTTACTCACTTTTGCCTTTCTTATCTCACGCGCATAACAGGCGTCAGAATCCACTGTTCAGGGCACTTTATCCATTATCCGCATCCATCAACATCAATCACCCGGCCAGTAACTGCTCCCAAGCACCACACTGTACCCAAACACTCTGCCAAAAATCTGCCTCCCCCAATTGTCTTTTAGTGAACGGGCCATCACCGCTGTGTACTTTACTGCCCTGTCCGCGCCCCTGACACCTCCTCGCGCTCTATCGATTTTGTTGTCTTATCCTAATGAGCCTTGCGTCATCCATCACGGCTCCAGTTGCTACCCCACTCGGACCTTGCCTTCTCAGCTTGCTTGGAGGACTGAATTAAGCAGCAGATTATCACAACTGCCAGTTTATCAATAAGAGTTTTTTTTCTTTTTCTGGAGGTTGTTTTTCTGAAAAGCAAGGCAGAGTAATAAAAATGAAGTGCATATCTTTTGTTGGCGGACAAATATAATAGGATAAGTGCACGGTGACATGATTTGAGGGGCTCTTAGCCGGTGACTCCTGACCCTATTGGGCTGTTGGTTTTAACACTAGGCGATGGCACGTGTCAGCGGAGTGCTTTTAGTCCCAGAAGGGGGCCCCGGGAGGCGGCGGAGGGGAGCGGGGTGGATGTGCGTGCAGGTATGAGTGTTTTGTGTGCAATCTCAAGTGCAGGAGTTGAATGCAGTCTTGATGGGAATGTTAGATAGGAGACAGCGAGCACCCATTACTTGCTGACACCTTTGGGAGACCAGATGCAAACACTCGAGGCAGCCGTTTGCTCACAGAGTGGAGTCTGTCGTCCCAAATGGTGTTTTGATGTCACCTCTCTATCCACTGTCTGTGCATTTAATAGTAGTTACGCTGAAATAGTGCGTTTGGGAACAGTGTGTTTATTGTATGTTGCTACCAATGTAGCTCTTATTCTCAAGGTACACTATGTTGTATTGTACCATATGATATTGTTACTATTTACTTGAATGTATTCTTCCATTCAATCTTTTGTGGTGTGAATTATTAATTCATCTTCCCCTTCTGCCATGGCTGTCTCACAAGATATTTAGGCCAGAGCTAGAGTGAATCATGGAGACATGAACAAAATACTGTACCAAGTCAAATCATTAGTAGTTGTCAAACTTTTCACACAAAATACCAAATCAAGAAATAATTTGATCTACTCTGTTCCACCAGACCAGATCCAAACCAGGTCCATACTATAACACTATTGCTAGCGTACTTCTAAAAAAGAGCTAAGAAACTAAATTAAACAAACACTAAACTGCAGATGAATCCCTGTGACACCAGGAGGAGCTTGCACACCATCAGTACTCGTACCACAGTTTGAGAAATGTGAACAAAATTAACATGAAACTATTTAAAGTGGAATAGAAGTCACTGGGCAAAAGATACAGTTGATGACATAAGTGTTTGGGGAAGTTTAAAAGCCATTCATATTCAACATTTAATGGTAACAGTTAGATAATAATACACACGGTGCCTCTTTATGGAAGCAATTTTGCATTTAACAACTTCAAACACAAACTATTACGTTGTACTTGAAACCACAAATTATTGGCAGCCAGCAATAACACAATACTTTATGTATTCACAAGTCTTCTGGCATTGAACTGGAATTCAGTTTAAATGGGACAAAAACACTGGTTGACCTCCTCTTGTCTAACTTGGGGGTTTTCCATAAAAAAAACACAGTGTATCATGTCACAGTGTGACCATTTGGAGTAAATAAACACTCTCCTCAACTCTTTAAACAACTGCTGCCATTGTGTTTCTGCTCTCACACACTCACTGTTCCGATTTACTACTAATGCTCACATTCCTACTTTATGTTGTTCTGTCTAAATTAGTAAACTTGTTTAAGTGCAACATATCAAAGTCGAAGATTATTATTATTTGGTGGTCTTCACTGTCCTATGACATAAAAAGCCATGCACTTTAGTTCAATTGCACTATAATCTAATCTTCTAAAACAGGGGTGTCCAAACTTTTTTCATTAAGGTCAGCACATTAAACACAGATGGAGGAGGGCTGATAGACTGATGATCAGTATGTGGTGAATAATTCAAATGAATGCATTTAGCACTATCAGACCTTTATTCAGGCTTACAACCTCAATAGGTGACACCGAAATGTTTGATATTGGGTTTACTATGCATATACATATTTTAACTTGCAGAAAAAAGGATTACTTATTTACCAGGAAACCCGAGGGCCAAGGGCCACATTTGGCCCCAGGACTTGATTTGGACATGCCTTTTAAGTAGGAATTTCTATATAGTCACCAATCCCCAAGTCCCTGTAAATAACTCAGACTCTTATGTCATGGCCATATTAAAGTTGCTAAGTTTTCTGCAATAAGGGCAGAATAACAAATGGTCCACATCTCTTATTTGACTCAACATTTGTCTAACATCTGTCACAACTGAGTTCAGGTCAGTTTGAGGATTTTTTGATGCTTCTAAATGAAACAATTTTCAAAAGTTTGGACACCCTTGAATTCTCAAATAGACAATGTTTTCTTTGATATTTTTATCATATGAGGTGGTTTCAAAGTAAATTCAGTGCAGAGTCATTTCATAGAGAGTCATGTGAGGAGAAGTGTGTGGGATGGCAGCTGTGCCATGACGACCTAAAATACCCTGTCTTCAGGGGCACTTTGGCCTAATCTTATTAAACGGCGAGTGTTGGTACTATTTACTGGTGTTAAAGAGGATAATCTCCTTATGCAGCGGTTGATACTGGGCTGAAACTGTGAGCTGAGAATGTGCCTCAATGTCAGCCCCATAAATGAGTCGGGTGTTCATCTCCACACCACAGCACAAACCAAACAGTGCAGTTTACTCTGTGTCTAAAGAGATTACGCACATGCTGTGGCGTCATGTGACTGCTCGGCACAAAAACAGTTTGTGACTTTTCCCGTAACATTAGCAGTGCTGTATTCTCCCTTTGGCCAACACACATTCACCACACAAGTGGAGCAGGGGCCAGGCAGGCCTTTGAGCGTCGTGCCCTGACCCCTGCTCCCCGTCAAAAGGGGGCTGTTCACCGGGACACAACAGCACCACTCATCCCATGGTGCTCTTCTTGTAAATTTTGCTCTTTTCTCCCTGGGGCTCAGAGCGGGGCCTGTGTTATTTGGTGAAAAGAAGGAGGAGGAGAGTGGAGAACAGAGGAGAGAAGCCAAGTGTCTGTGCAACCATTAAATCTCTGTGCATGTGCATGAAGGCTGTGATTGTGCATGTAGGCCTGTGTGACCCGCTACAATACGCATGAGCCCCCAACAAGGAGCCTTCAGTCTGTGATGAAAACATAGACCAATGTTACAGGCCAAATAAGATTAGCTGCTCCAATGGACACACTTATTTTCATTATTCTGCATCGCTGCGGCATCTTGCACACACAACCAGGCCCAGCGACTACTGCTAACAGCCCCCAGGCAATGATGTCCCGAAAAACAAGTTATATAGCACTCCATCCCCTTCTAATTTGCGAGAATTCATTCATTCATCATATGTGTTTTCCATATTTAAATAATAGCGTGGCCCTGGGTTCGATCTGTCTTGATAAACTCTGTTAAAGAGGCTCCCAGCTGCCGGAGTACAATGTTCCCACTGTAAGCCCCTGCACGGCATTCATCAGGATTATTTTCAGGCTTTACAGATGAGTACATTCCTGCAAAACTAGACTTTAATGAGAGCATCCTACTTACCCCGTGCCTGTAAATAATATGTGAACAAAGTCAGTGTTAAGAGAGCTGTATAGGTTTAAACAAGGGGGAGAATTTTATAAAGTGTTTCAAAACACAAGTGGTTAAAAAGTTTGAGAAGACACTCACAAATACAGATTAATGTGGAGTTGGCCCTTTGTTGACCTGCCTGTGTTGGCGCTAATATTTAGTTACAACCACAATGCAAAGTTGAGGACAGAAAATGTGTGTTTAAAGACTGTTGTTTTTGGAAATAAAAGACAATGTGTTGTGACAAATTGCTCCAGGACGTAATTTTATCATTCAACCACAGAACCAACTAATGGTCTGTAAGACTTAAAACAAACAAGAAGCCACACCACAGCTTTTTGAGAAACAGTACCTTTTAGTGACTAGCAAATAACGTGGCCTTATTTTTCTGTCTGTCCCAGAACACACACACACGTTTTTGAAATGTTACTTATTGATTAAGACAGCGGTGAGTTGGCGTTATTAGGATTTTTAAATCCAACATACTGAACATCTAAAGGGAATGCATGTAGATGTATTTGACCTGATGATGACCCTGAGTTTTATACTTACATAACGTAGGCCAAAGACTACAGTATATTGCTATAACTATATTTAGTAGTATATGCCTTTCTTTTACTGTTAGAGAAATAGAAAACAGACAAGGAAACATCTCCAGATGTGACTAAACAGCTATGAACTGCTTCAAACTGGAATGACCACGTTCTATAATGTTCTTTGACTAATACAGTAAGTACCCAAGTAAGTAGTCAATTGATTCAGGTTTTACTGCTGCCATTGGACCTACATTCAACATGACTCACCATATAAAGAACCTTTTATGAAAATTGGTTTAGATTGGAAATAGAGAACCGAAGCTGTCAGTGAGCACATGTCAGTCCAGAGCTTTGTCAAATTGTCTGATGATAAGTATAAAAACATCAGATCAATCAAATTAATATTACAACATATTTTAGCTTATATCTAGGAACAGGTAATGCTATTAAACAAAAAAATAAATAAATAAGTCAGCAGGGAGACATTCACTGTTTCTTGAAAACACTGAAACATATGTCCAGGTTGCCTGACTTCTCTCTGGGAGCAGCGGGTCTACTCCGAGTTTCAGGTAACCAAGCTTCCAATCCATCTCCAAACGAGCACCAAGCTTCCTACCATGGAAATTCATTTTACACACATATAGGATCACATTTTCGGTCAAAGTCCATGTCCACTGATGAGAGCAGGAAAATAAACTTGTTATATTGAGTTTGTTGACGATGCTGCATAACAATAAGCAATGGTTTGATAATTTTGTAAAGTAAATGTTATTTGTTTGTTAACCCTTTGTTGATCCTGTTGTCCTTGAGCATTTTATTTTATTTACTTACTTTGTGCTATTTTTCTGTGTCTATTGAATGTTTACTCAAACTTATAATCATTTTTATAGATGCTCATTTTGGCTGTGTACACAATTCAATCGTAGAGGCCATGTTGTGTCATCTACTTTAAACCAGCCAGAAAATCGCTGCACATTCCTATTTGTTTCTACTTTCAAAACTCAAAAAATTCTCGTCATATTTGTAATATAACCCTTTATTGGTCAATTCGCACCCAAATCTTGACTGTTTAGCTTAGATGAAGGAGTGTGAAAATGTAGACAATTTAGAAAATGCATTCCAAATTTTTTTTTATCACCTCAATGGGTCAAAGATTGGCGTAATATTGGTTTTCAAAGTAAAAAAGACATTTATAGAGATATTCTGTTGTGGCAGATTAAAAACACATCTATGTGAAGTGCACATAATGGCCTCTAAGATCAAGAGTGTGCTTTTTTAACGAATTAACTGAGGATTGGGACTTTTTGTTCAACCAATGTGTGCAAGCATTGTTGTTTCACATAACTGCAGTGTTACAAAATCCTCTTATGTAGCATAACTAGGAATGACTATTATTGCAGTAATGTCACTATATGATAAACCGCACTTGTAAGCACTCCTCCTCATATGCATACAATAGACCATAGTCACTGCATGCATTTCGATACGCTTCTCTCCTTATTACAGATCAGAGTGGAGATCTGTCCGACGGCCCTTAATGAGTTTAAATAAATCAGAGATATTGAAGGAGGGGCCGCTTATGTTCCCCTCCTCCCCCCTTTAATCTGGCCCTGCTCATTAGCACAGGCGTAAATATGCAAATGAGATGAGACAGCATGGAAATATACAAGCCTATTACACAATTAACATGACTGCTTGATTAAGTAATATAAAGCGACTTTATAATATCCGCCTTGCTTTCATGTGAATACGCTCGCCCATTAAAAACCATTTACACTTTGAGTAATTGTATAGCCTCCAACGCATCCATTCCAGTCCACCACAATGCTCCAGGTTTGTGCCCCCGAAACGCAAAACAGTCAGTCAGTCAGCGATCAACAGTTTAACCTTGAACTAAGATCCAAACAAAAACGCTAGATGTCACTAACTTGTCCCTGGGCCAAATGGGATATGCGACGCAAGCTCATTGATTTTAACAGCATAACCATATAACGCTACACCTAATCCCATTCTAGTGCTGATACCATCTAAATCGGCTCAATAATTGCAATGCAGATGATGATGGAGCGCGATGGGGAGCGGGTGACAGTCAGGGGTACAGCGCAGGCTATGGCATGATTACAGCTGAGGCCTCCGGGGAGCTATATCTTGATTTAGATTAAACCCTGCTCGTCAAATGGAAAGCACCGTCCCTTTAATGCCCCCCGTATATCAGGCGCCACATAAAAATCAAAAAATAAATAAAATGTCTTATGTCTATGGAAAGTCTTTGAGGTGTGTGGACAATCAGGAAATAATCAAACAACAAAAGCGTGGAAAAATATGCATGTAATGTTTTTGAATGTGTGAATAACATCAAACGAGTAAAAAAAAGTGTTAAATTTGTCAGATTCTCAAGCATACATCTGTGATTACATCTACTGTCATGAATATATATAGCCCGCATTAAATGTAGTTTAGCATGTAAATATCTCACGGTTTATTGCCCCCTCTAAGTATGCAGTAGGGGTTTTATTGGGCTATTGTGCGGCTATGTCAGCATCACATGAGTCGGACCAGATTCAAATTTAGATTCCCTCTCGTGTCACTGATAATGACAAGTTTCAAATTTTGCCATTAAAAGCTGCCACACTTAATGAAACACATATAAGTCATGTGGAATGGCATGTCGCCCAGGGATGATCATACTACCCTCAGTGGAGTGACCATGGTTCCTCATCAGATTATGTCAATGGAAAGACATAATTCTTAAAACATAGTTGCACTACAGAATCTCTCTGGTGGAGGGTCCAACACCGCCTTGATGTTATAAGTTGCAAACATTTCATCAGTCAATAATATTTAACACAGATGGTGGGCTGATAAAATGACAATAAACTCTTAGATGTAGTCACTCATCTCATCTGAAATCTTCAGGTCCAACATTTGATCGAGATATTGCAATGCACTTTACAGACTTGTAGACGAAGAGTTATGATTATTATCATGCACTCACCCCTTTGTGAACAACAGAACTTGGTCCAAGTGGGAACCTCACCTCTGACCTCCGGGTTGGTGGATGAGTAATCTAACCACTGAGCTACTATCACCTCAAATGACTAAAAAAAAGGGGAAAAAAAAGAAAGAAATCCCTAACCAATGACAAAAATAAACATTTCCATTAACTATATAAGCAACTTCAGCTTGTTCCCATTCCCAAATGCATATATGCCCCTTAAACTCCAATAATAATAATGAAAAAAAACCTCCAACAAACTCCGTCTGTCTTTTGCAAAAACTGCAAAACTTTCTGATAGATTGTCAGAACTACCCTTTATTATTTGCTCTATTCACGGCACACTCGCCGATCTGTTTTCACGGCTTGGTGTCAGCGCGGCACGGCCTTTTGCTTGCAGCTGCACATGGCATTCCTCCCCAAACATTATGATTTTGACAAGAAGTGATAAGGAAACATGGGAGGAGACAGGAGAGTGAGGAGGTGAGCTGACAAGGAACATCGGCGACAACTCAATTTCCCTCAAGGGTTCAAGTCGTCTCCGCGGTTGACCACTCCGAAGGCAAGTGATGGATGATAATCACGAGAAAATGTTCTTTCACATGCAACACATTAGCAGAGCATCACAGACAAGCAACTGTGGGACGTCTTTTCTTTTTTTTCCCCTCCCTGTTTTTGCTGACAAAGCAGACTAGTGTGCAGAAGAGTGTTAGAGTGGAAGGCACCGTGACACTGGCCTGCGCAGACAGTTTATCTCACTCACCAGGTCGACTTGCCCTGTGACACCCTCCCACTATACGGGGCCGTGTACAGTTGCCAGGGGACCCTCAGCCCATACTGTCCTACATGACGTGAATGTAGTGAAGACAAACTGCTAGCGCCAAGACCACTGCTCTCGCCTTGTGTGGGCTGGGAGTTGGAAAAAATGCAGCTTTTTTGCATTTTTGGTACAATAAGATATATGTAAAAACTGAAGAGAGAAGTTTTTTTAACCCTGCATTCGTGTTGAAACCTCTGATAAATACTGTAGGGGTGTAACTAAGACCAAGACCGTGGGTGTCCAGCTATGATTGCGATGAGACACTCCTCCAGAACTTGCCATTATCTTTTCTAGGCTGACTCAATAGCAACACATTGATTGGCTCTGGTACCCAAACCGGTTCGCCTTGGAGCTCTTCGTTTTTTTGTAACGCATAAGTGCCCCTCATGATCCGGGAATGGCTTCGGGCCCAGTGGCAGGGGTCTTCTCTCTAATCCTATCATCTCCCCGCAGATTCTAGCTCTTTCTAGCTGAAGCGCACCAGCCGAAGAGAGTTAGGCGTCTTAGCTACGCACGGTACGGTTCACCTTAGACGAACACTTTCAGGTGACACTGATCTACTTCATGTGGAAACAAAGTAATTAACTGTTTTGCCCTGACGTTAAAAGTCATCCCTATGGATCAGCCCATCAATATCTCACTCTTCATTATTTACTTTTTGCGTTTTGTATCCTGCTTTCTGCTTCTTTCAACCCTACATTTTTAATTTATCCTTGAAGCAGCTGTATCAAGTGAAGTGCACCTATAAAATCCAACATTCTGAAAGCTATGATCAGAATGTTCTCGACATAAATAGAAATAGTTCATTTGATTGAAAATTATTCAATTGGACTGTGGTAAGGTGGGAAGAGACAAGAAAGACAAGACGATCAGCACAATATGGTGAGTTACACTTGAGTTTTATGTTTAAATCTAGGCTGAAAACAGGTCTCTTTATGACTGAATGTGAGAATGATGAAAACTTTTAAGTGCAACCTCAACAAAAGCCCAACATTCAAGCCTTGGCCTATCATTGTGTGTGTCTTTCAGTGTCTGGCTGACTATACCCCTATCCTTATCTTTGTGAAAACCAAAAGAAAGAAAAAAAAAACATGTTTTAGAAGATGTCAGGCAATCAATATAGTGATGAGGGCTGTTGTTCCGAGGCCCGATATACTCAGAGCACACCAACACAAGAGTAATGACTACTATCCACGGCCACTGTAACCGCCATGAATTATACTTTATTGGCTGCACTTTGTCAGATATATGACTCTCCTGCCTCCCCTGTATGTATTCTGCGCCTGACAAGATTTGATCCATGCACGAACGCACACGCACACACACGTACGCAGCACATACAATAGACAGGTGAAAAACACAAAATCGCACAACCTCCTGTAGTCTCCCTAACCATGACCCCAGGCACTCCGGCATCTTGGTGGGAAAAAAAATTACAGATGAAAGCATTGGAAATAACAGAACAAGACGTTTTCAAATCAATACGTGATTTTTTTTTCCCCCTTCCATCTTGAGCAGTGCTTGATGACCCACGCTATTAGTGCAGACTGGGAGGTGGCGGTGACGTGCTTTGAACAATGCGACGGCTGATTGCAAAGAGGCCTATGTGCTCCTGGGGGGTTCAATAAAGGAGATTGTTGCCTGTTGTATTTTCTCTTTACTCATTTATGTTCTAGCTAGGTGGAGGTCAGACATGGCTGTCCCTGAAGCCATACTGTAGCCCACGTAGTAGCTGGCAGGAGTACACTGTATGTAGTTTGGCAAGCTGGAAACTCCAACGGCCTTGACCAGAGGAACACTGAGAATTACAAGTCTCTGCTCCACTGCTTAAATCAATCTTTAATATATCATACAGCGCTTGCTTTCCAAGAAAAGACAGAGGGGAAAATACAGGGGAGTGTGGCGCATACATGGACTGTACTGCCTCCCTGCATTATGAATTAATACGGCACACACCACATAAATTGTTGAACCATATAGTGTTTTAGAGCAGGTTCAAAGGTTTGACCCAAACAGTCACTGCTTCGATCCTTGCAGAAATTCCTGTGGAGAAGTACAAGTGTGCTCCAGCCTTCTATCGAGTTACAAGAAATAAGGTGGTTCTAACTTTTGAAATGCACTGTTTTTCTGTGTTAAAATTGTCATTGTATGCACTCTTGTGGCTTTAATTAGCGTTTAAACATTCCTTCTTTCACCTTGAAATATTCCACATGACTTAGAACAATGTTAATATTTAGAAAACACGTAAAAGAACATTTTTGCTTCTAATTAGGTATTTAGGTATTTGATCACCCTCTGCTGTCAGTTGTTGGAATGAACATGGAGAAAATAAATAAATGAAGCCCAAAGGCAACGTTAATGCTGTGCTAATATAGCCATGTATTCGTTGTGAACAGTTTGACCACAGAACAAATCTGGTGGTGGTTTGTGGAAAACTGTGCAGGAGCCACCTAGATTTTTACTTGTGATGCAACAATCCAGGGCAAATTCAAAAGGAGTGATTTCTGAAAGTTCAGAGAAGACAAGCTTGTAAACAGGATTAATGAAACAAGACTGAATGAAGCAGTTCTAGTTATTTTTTTTGATGAAGAGGCAACAATATAATTGTTAAAAGCAAAAATTTGTCAATATCAATCATTGAATAAACCCTACGGCGTGAATACAAAAGTGAGCTTGCTTTGATAGATCAATTCAAGTAAAAAAGATATACATTAAAGGTCCCATATTCTGCTATTTTGCCCTTTACACTGGGTTTCCTGGCAGAGCGGCTAGAGCTTCTGCCTCTCAACAAGGAGATCGGGGTTCGAATCCCGGACCACCCCAAAATCGTGGTCTCGAATTCCGAACCACCCTAACATCACACGATCTCTCTGGGTGGAGTCTGCATGTCCTCCCCGTGTTACCGTGGGTTCTCTCCGGGTTCTCCGGCTTCCTCCCACCGTCCAAAGACATGACTGTGTAGGTTAATTGATAACTCTAAATTGTCCCTAGTGTATGAATGTGAGAGTGAATGGTTGTCTGTCAATGTCTCTGTCTCTCTGTGTTAGCCCTGCGACGAGTTGGCCACTGTCCAGGGTGTACCCCGCCTAAGGCCCAAAGTCACTGGGATAGGCTCCAGTCACCCGCGACCCCTAACGGGAATAAGCGGTAGAAAATGAATGAATGAATGAATAACAGTTTCCAAAAAACACCCATTTCTTGGACTGGCCCCCCTCCTTGCAAAAGCAAACAGCTCCCTCTGAGATCTGACCCCCCCGAACAGAGAGCAGGCTGCCTCCCCCGCCCAACTCGCGCGCCTCCCCCGCCCAACTCATGCCAAAACGTAAAGCGGAGATAGTGCGCATGCGCCGTGTGCTCCGGTAAACAGCGATACACAAACACAGGAATAAACCTTTTATCCGTCCTGACGGTGCGTCGTGCTGAGTCCTACGTCCTGGATCTGACCTGGAGTTTGATGTGCTCCAGGGCCTCAACGACGCACATTGCCGTTTGGTAAATAACAAGCTAACTCTTCGATCTGTCGTATCCATCGTGTAATTACTGTGTAGCATTAGCATTAGCTGTGTTTATTCTGCGGCTGCGCGCTTCCTGGAGGTGTGGCTTAAACACCGCGTCATCCATGGGAAGCCGCGTCATCCATGGGATGAGCCCCCGTCTGCCTGCTCAGCCGAGGGAGACGGAAAAGACAGTTCTCTAGCGAAAGCATGCGGGAATCAATCAAAAAACCACTTTGGGCACACATACGAGGCCCAAATAGCACTGTAGGAAGGTTAAAACCTCTGAAAAGTCGATTTTGCATGTTATGGGACCTTTAAAGATATCATCTTAGACTCTCTCATTGTTTTGCAGGCTAAGTATAATACTGCACAAGTTTAATGTGGTATTTGCTTACTTTTATACAGTGTCTTTTGTTCTTAAAATGGCATGGTGATCCCATTAATTTATTGATTATTATCGTAGAAAGGGGTTCAGAGGTTGTCATCCGGACGCCGTTTAAAGATCGAGACGTTTCGACTTTTATCCAAAAGTCATTGTCAAGTCGATTGACAATGACTTTTGGATAAAAGTCGAAACAATAGATGTCACTTCCTTGTTCCTGTACCACACTCCTCCAGACAGCATTGTCTGCCGTTAGTGGTTACATTCTCCAAACAGGCTGTGGTGTAAATCAGCCCTTACCTATGAGTGTCAAAGAAAGTTCACTGCAGCAGCCGGGTCAGCAGCTTTAACTCCTCACACAAACATGACTATTGTTACCGGCCCAGAGAAAAGCAAAGTGCTTGTGCAGATGCTGTAGATATGTTTCAGTTCCTCACTCGCCTCAGTTGCACAAAGCACCTCAAGTCTGCTCACTTTTAATATGTGACTGCTCCACGCAACCAGTTCATTCATTTTGCAGCTTGGCTCAGAGACTTGGCTAATGACATGACAGAGGAGCTCCATGCAAATAGCCAACATCTGTCACAGCGCTAGCTCCACTCCATATATTTATTTGCTGATCCTACTTAATATTTCTGCATATTACTGGCTGTTTGTTGGAGGCGGACAGTGATGCATGTTCCTGCATGACGCCGTACAAAAGAAAGCAATCTGGTGCGGCCTCACATCCACTCCTGCTGCTTCTTCTAAATGCATATTTGTGCTGGCTTTGCAGCCCGCTGAAGGTCACACCAAAGTAAGGCCCTTATTGTGGAAATAGGAAAAACACATTTGGTGAAGTTAATGTGTGCTGCATTTATCACCGACACAATAAAGAAGCCCAGATAATATATCTCATGCAATGTGGACGGAATACATTACATGGAGGTGTCGTGATGGCTGCATCTGCCTCTTATCAGTGGGGCTTATTTAGCTTTATCTTGTGATCAATGTGACATTCAGATTCCTAATATCCAAGGTGAACGCAGACTTAGCCTAAACTCATTCCACCATGTTAATGCACATGTTTATACTCCGCCTCTAAAACTTTAATAACTTATATCTTGCGCTTATCGGTGAAATAGGAGCAGGTCAGATACAAATCCTCCTCAGACGAGTCATTTGGCATTTAGCTGTCACACCTCCACACCTTAGCGCGCTGTCGGCTGCATGTGCGGGGGCGGGGTCAAACATCGACATGCTCCGCGTTCGTCTCCTGTCTGTGATCCGATGTCAGGGCTTCAGAAGAGCCCCCTCCCCTGTCCCAGGCCCTCTCAGGTGCCCCCGGCGCTGACTGGCAGGCCTTGGAAGTGGAGATGCGCTGTGGCCCCCGACGCTCAGTCAGCCTGCCTGCTCGCTGACACGCACAGACAGATAGATCACTGAGGGCCAATGACAGCTCGTTATTACTGCAGATGATAGAAGCTCACCATGGGGATTTGTATCAAAGCCAGGATGTTTGTGTGTGTGTTTCAGCGTGCATGCAAAGAAGACTCAGATGTGAGCTGGAGACACTGGCAGCAATTATCTAACCTGCAAACAGGAAACAGGGTCCCAACTTCTACAGCGCTGGGAATTCATCCAGCTTGTAAATGCGAACGCACATCTCCTCCTCATGTACATGAACTCAAAGCAACTTTTTAACTTATGTTCATAATGTACTTCTATTCCTTCCTGTCATGTTTATTTGTGAGCAAACACTGCCCATATCCTGAGCATAACAATGTCATCACACAACATCGGATGATTCAAATTGGGAATTTATCAAAAAGATAGCTAGAAAAACAGAGTTTGAGACTTTTACTGTGGTTTTATTACTGTCTTTATTGCCTACAGATGTACCAATAAAGTCATATTTGCCACACCAGGATATGAAATGTTACCAGGATTTTGTGTAGTTTTCGCTTAACTAGTGATTTAGATGTTTGCTGAGAGAACAGAACCATGCTGATGTTGACAGCATCAATTTTAAGTGTCAAAAGGCATTTCCTTTTAGCTTCACAAGGTGCTGTTCTGTTCAAAGAAAACCATCCATCAAGACTTAAAGACAAATTAGTGTAACGTATAAATACAATCTTTCACATGTAAAAGTAATAAGTATAGTCATCCAATAAACACGAAAATGCACCACAAATCCTAAGGGAACTTTAAAAATTGGAGCTGGAAGTTAGATACTTACTCTTCATGCGTGTTGCCAAATACACAAAATAAACACTTAAACAGCAACCACTTGCCTGCGCGGTCTAGATGAAAAAAAAATTGTTTATTTTAAAATGAATGGGATAGAGTATTTATATCAGTACCAGGCTGTGTGCATAATCATAAACACATCAGTCCAGGAAGGGTCTATAGACTTAGCTGTAGCTGAACAACTCAAACGAAAGCACAACAAGCTAATTTTTTTTCGAAGATTTACCCAAGTAAATGTAAAAAAGTCATTACTGCCCACCTCTGGTCCTGGTAATTCAACATACCAATACAGAATGGTCAATTTTGACTCCACTTACACCCCATTCAGTTTAGGCTGTCATATTTCTGCTCGAACAGGACATTTGTAGATTGCTGTGTTACAAATGCTGCTACTTGGCCACTTTATTTGCTTTGTTTTGTCATCGTGCATATGGAAAGACATTCATGAGACTATTTCTGCCTTGCATGTTGTTTTGAGGTCATACCGCACAGGCCAAAATCAATTAAACTGTCAAAAATGGTCCTACATCAAAGTCAGAGAAAACGTCAGAAACATTGTGTATGTGCAGCCGTAGAAATGAACATAGCAGAAAGTTATTTGCCGGAGCAGCCTTGAAGTGGCACTGTGACTTTGAATGTTTTTTTTGTATATTCTAACTACATAGCGCCATTCATCACTCACTCCCTCTGACAGTTCTTTTATATGTTTTACTTGTGCGGAGAGGCAGGCTGTGTGTGGAACTTGGACAGCTTGTGCTCCATCCACCGCGCCTTGAGGAAATGAACACTATCTTAGCTGTGTTTTCATTGCCAAGCCTACCAGATGAGCTGTGGTATTTGCATGTGGAGTCGGAAAATGAGATCTGCTAAGAAGACTAGTCGGAAAACATCACAAAAAAATGAAGGGAAAAAAGTCCAGGTGGTGAGTGACCGTTCGCTTCCAAAACAATAAATACCAGAAAAATACCTCTGTGAAATGTCCAGCATTGTTTGTAAATAAAAACAAATTTAAAAAATATAATGATAAAATTTAAATGAAGAAAGTAAAGTCAGTGAATAGATAATCGACAATTAATAGAATGAACATCTACTTCCTTTCTATTTTTTTTTTTCCGCAATGTTGACAAATGTATAAAAGGTAAACATATCTACTATTATCACGCACAATTCAGCCAAGACTTGGGTGACTCACACTTTGGTTTGCGGTAAAGACAACCTCGAGAAAAAAGTGCACATATAAAAAGTGATATGATGATCACTTTTAAAACTATTAAAACTGAGTTCTCGGACTTGTTCTTGACCTTAGACTTGTGTTCTCAGATATAAATGAACTAGAATATACTCAAACTTAATTTAGAATTTGACTCTGACCAACAATTGCACTTTACTTCATAACTTGAATTTAAACCCTGAGTCAAATTTAATCAAGCGCCATTTTTGTTCTTAAACAGAGCTGTGCTAAACAAGTGTAGTTGCCCTCACTGCAATTAAACTTCCAACTGCTTCTAATGTCAAGGCTGTGTTCTGTTAAATAACCACCAGAGGGCATTCAAAGTCAGTCAGGGAATTGACCAAAAACGAAAAAGAGCAACAAGAAAAACTACCATGGAGGCCCCTTGAGTTGTTTTAAGCTCACATTTGCAGGAAAAGAACCAAAGAAACAAGATGAGAGAAGTGTTCAGTTGTTTTTCCGCATGTTCTTATCACTTTTTTGAGCTTCCACTGTTGCACCGTGCTCACTACTGCCTCCAGTGGTCAGAACATGTACAGTTTTGTTTTCTACGCATCCACAAGTTCTAAGGAGACGTACCAAATGACGGACACGACAACACAGAGGACGGACAGAAGGCTCCACGCGAATATGTTTGCATCTGGAATGTAAAGTACAAACGAGCCTTTAGAGTCGGACGGAGACTTTTACATTGACTTGGGCTTGACTCGGACCTGTGGATTTTAATTTGACTACTTCATTAAATTTAAGTTAATCCTTAGTTTTATATCTCAATTAGCATTCAACTCTGTGCTAATCTTGAAACAGAAATGATTCTTTGCATTAGTCAGATCTTCAGCATTCCTCGTCCATTCATGTTTTCCAACTAAATCCAACTTTTTTTTCCTCCCATACCAGCCATTAAGATAAGGTACATATTTGAGTCCCATTAAATTCCCACAAAGAAAAAGTTACACTTATAATGGAAATACAGTGTCTTCTAATTGCCTCATATAACTGTGAAACCTTATCAGTCAGGCCGGCGTGCGTTACATGATAAACTCCTGCCCTCCCTAGACTTGTGTAAGTGCATTGTGCAGCCTGATTGTCTGTTCGCCCTCTTAAACAATCTTCTTCTTCCACACTTCAGTTCATGATGCATTCCTTGCATTAGCCGGAGTCTGCCTTTGACTAGAGGACACATCATCATCACCATTACGCCATAAAACCGTCAATCCCAAGTACAATCAGGTCTTTTCACGGATGGGCCCGAGCAAAATAAAGCTTTCACTGGGTAGACAGCAAGCAATATCGATCTGAGAAATGTAATCTGCGATGACTTGTGTGCTATTATTATTTCTCATGTACTCGCTGACCTACATAGTCGAGAAAATGTGTGTCTTCTGGGTTGATGTGCATGCTTTTTATAACTGACCCCGGTTATGCAACGCAGGTTATTCAACACGGCGGGGCCAATGGGAGGGCTGCACCCCGTTGAGCCTTTGCAAATGTCTGTTTGTGTCATCTGAAAGCTGTCTGTGTGCGTCTTCACCTTGTCAGATTTGATCAAAAGCATAGTTTTTTAGGGAGAAAATGTGTGGACGAGAAGAGGGGATGGTGAATCATGCCACATAACTCGATGAGGAGATTGCAAAGTCATGTGGCGCTGGGTGGATGGTGGACGGACAGTAACCGGATCCTTCACGGGTAAGTGTAGTTCCCCTGTCGGCATAATCACTACCGCTGCTGCTGCTGAGTGCACATCCAGGCCACAGCAGTCTGACCATGTTACACAGCACATAACAGCCTGTTTTATAACATTACGGGAAAGAAATCCAATCACAGACTCTACAATTACTGCTATCTAATAACTAACAACAGATGGGGAGGTGTGGTCATGTAACTTGAACTCTGTCCATCTATACTCTGATTTGTATTGTGTGTTAGGTAAATAGATTATGCTAGATGCCCTGCCAGGGAGTAGGGTTGTCAAAAAAAAAAAAAAACGATACCCAGATTTTAATCGATATGACAACTAGTATTGAAACTAAACGCTCATTTGGTCATGTATTTTTAAAGAGAAAAAACAAGCAAACACTCTTAATTAGAATAAAATTTGACCTTTTCCGAAAAGCTTTAGAATGGTCTGGATCTAGAACTAGGGAAAGACATGGTAATTAAAAGAACACATAACTTTTACTTTTTTGACCTGTTATAACAATGTTCCCTCATCAAAAACACATCTGGAACTAACTTTGGCTCCATCAACGCTAAGTCCATGAATCCGGTCAAAAGTAGAGCTCCGAGATCTGATAATGTTCATTAAAACTGCATGCTTATACTGTATTAGAATGTCAATGGCAAGCTAGCTTTTGTTCATTAATTCCTTCAGCTGACTGTAGGTGGAGTGCAAACACCAAACTTGACGAGGGACGCTTTCACTAGACTAAATTCTAAAGCATGAGAAGCCAAAGCAGAGCTACTCAAGAATAAGACAAGATTAGATTATGTTGTCTAAGATATGTTAAGTACTGATCCTTTTCAGTATTGCAATTGACTTTGGAGTGTTAATATCATGACAACACTAGCAGCGAGTGACTAAAAGCTCATGATACTTTGGTGCTGCTGAGTACACCGTTAACTATCGCTAATTAATTGCACGGTTAACACACAAAGACATACTCAGACAGACAGCCCTTAGGCTATTTTGGAGCTACCTGTTTAATCAGTTCCAGATGGAGTGGCAAGGAAAAAAAAAATCCCAGGCCAGAACAGGAAGTTGCTCCAGGCGGCGCAAAGAAAGGTCATCAGGGTGAAGTATACTGCATGGTGACTCAGGGCTCAGACTCTTGAGTTTGTGGAGAAAAACTTTGGACTGAACCTGGACGTACGAATCATCGCAAGTATTGTAGCACTATAAATGGTCTAGTATTCGTTCTTGTGCGCCATCTACTTTGAAATATAGGTTAGAAACTGTATCCTGCACAATTCATCTTTCAATTTGTACTGCATTATCCTGTATTATTTTATTTTTCCTTTACTTTTTTCCATGACTTGCTGTTGGGCTTATTAAAAATTGACTCGTGCTCTCACAGGACAGTGACACCAAACATGATGATCGTAAAGAAAACGTCGAACCGTCATAAATATTTAAGCACGCAAGTTTAAGCTACGTTTTTCATTTACATACTGCAACTTAAAGTCAAACGTGAAGACTGCATGCTTGTAGGGCAATTTCACCGTATTGCGCTGGTGTTTCTGCCATCTTCATCGTCTTCCCCTGGCTAGTAAATAATCAGACACATATGCCATAAAAGTACTGCAAATAGTGTAATAATGGTCTCCAGAGAGGTTCATGTCCTCTGGCTCCTTGTTTAGAGAGCCTTTGTGAGAATTGTCTGAGGAAATGCAGTGGCTAAAGGCTTGTTCTGCTCACACTTCTGTTGGCAATAATCAATAACAGTGGTGGGATGAGTAAGAGCTTACAGTCCATGTATGACCACTCAATATGATACAACTAGAGCACAAAATACACACCTGTAACAATTTTTACTGGGTCTTCACATATCCAAACTGGATTATTTATACTTACCACTATGAAGAACTTACAAGTGTTTATACCTCTAGCAGTTTAGCATTTTCCGTGAAAGCAAAAGAGCTTCAAATTTGATTTTAAAAAAGTGCTTGGATCACACATATTTGTTAAATGGGTGCTGCAGAGTTGTCTGACGAGGTAAATTGGTCAACTTCTATCAGCGAGACACTTCTTCCCCTGCGCAGCCAGGTGAGTCTCTGTGAGCTGCTCAAGAGAGGTCTTTCTCTGTCACAACCAGCACTTAAGTCTTCATAGAAAAGATCACCGCGTAGCCTTCTGCACCAGGAAACAAAAAGAAAACGATCCAGAGCAGAGGCATTCTTTTATTCAAAGGACCGTGGCGCTTTTGTTTTGTTCAAATCGACTTCATACGGTCAAATGTCAGAGCTTGCTACCTTGTTTGCTGATGGTAGTTGGAGAGAAATGACACTTCAACTGCCGCACAACATTTAATTTCTCCAGCACTTGGGCTCAGAAATGTCTTATCTAGCTTTTCTGTAATTGTATCGCTACTGTACACCGTTATTTAACCATCGGCTGTGATATATTTTCTCCTTGCATTGCCGAAGGTTACGCAGGCGACATTATTAAAACATTCAAGCAAACAATTTGACAAGACAAAACAGAAAAGCAGTCAGGTGAGGACAACACAGCTTTAGCAGATTAACGTTGACATGTCTAATTTGCTATGAACCATGTTTTGAGATGTTTTTAAAAATGCCATGACCAAAGGTTCTGATATTTCTTGTGCAAAGGACCTAATAAATGGTGCAATAGTTATATTTATTTCTTTTGAAACAGCAAAGTTATTGTTTCTAAAGTAAAACCAAAAGCAGACAAGGATTTCTGATTTTCTGAGTTCATAATTTTCATTTTATTTCATTTTTACCATAGTTACAGAGGAGGGAGCAAAAGCAAAAGCATGGTAGTGCTGAACAATTTTGGCAAAATGAACTTTTTTCAGTGCAATTTTTCAAAGCTATTTCAATTAGATTTGCTATTTATGTTTTAATAGTTGGATTCTGTTCGTTGTACATTTTTTAAACATCCGTGAGCATCAACATTTAAGAGAAGGCTGAAATATGAAGAACTACATTTATGCAAGAATCTGACGCATTTCAGAGCTCTAAACTTCAGGGTTAACAGCTTTTTGCTCAATATGCCTGGATATTTTGTTGTTTGCAAATGATTTCAATAATTGTAGTCTTTGCAGTCTGCTAATAAGGATCACACATTGCGATTCTGAATTGATTGCGATAAATCTTGCAGCCCTAAAGCTTGGTGTGCTGCTAATGCAAAGAGTCTATAGTAAAATTATGTAGTTCAAGTAATTGCAATCAAAAAGGACCATTATCTTCCCACCTTTGTGCGTAAGATTAACGGGTATAGCGAGCGCTCTGAGGAACCAGCTTGATTTAATCCGACTGCTGTAAGAGCTTTTGAGAGAGAGGCCGCATTGCAGTGATTTGATTTGGTGATTTTGATCTATCTAGGTTTGTAAAAGTCTTTGGGTGGAGGATCAGAGGGACTATAGACACAGCCACGATGCCTCTGATAGCGCATGTATCCACACCACACCTGTAATCAGGGAGACCAAATCCCTATGGCTGCCTCGGCAATCAGGATGCATGACTTCACTCGCCAATCTCATCACTTAAGGAGTTGCGCGCGACTTGATTCCTCCATATGCGAGCATGTTCAGGGTCCTCTGGGAAAATAGGGACTGTCGGGCGTGCAGAATTCACAGCTTTAACTATAAATACTGCTGACTGCCCACATTTCAGGTACACAAAACACAAACAACCGTCGGCGAGCTGTGCTGTTTCCATACTCTTCATTCAGATTAGTCAAGTCGAAGTAGCTTAGAGAGAAAGTGGGGCCTCCTTGTCATCTTCAATTCTCTGGTTTTGTGTGTAGTTCGAGAGATTAGCATTTACAGTCTAGGAAAAATACTGCATTTTCTTCAACATGTGAAAGTTACTGCCACACAGACTGTTAAGGGGGGCATATCATTTAAAAAATACTTTTATGATCAGTGTTCCCTCATCATTTACTTACTCAAAGTTGCATTTCGATTGGTTCATGCATGTTTCAGTTATCCTGTATTGTCTTGCATTCGAGGCTCGAGTGCTAAGATTGTTTTATTTTGATGCCATTGCAGCTCTGACTGGTGCATATATCATGCTCTTAGTCAAGACACTTCACCCAGGCTCGGGTCCAGATCAAACTGACTAAGGGTGCATCCAAGTTTCCGAGGAGTGCAAAGACTCGAAGTGTCATTATTTTATGTGCCTGAAATGAGGGTGCAGCACTTTTTAACGACGTTGCAATACAGGCAGGTGGAGTAGCCAACAGTGTTACTTAAAAGTCAGGTGCCTGAGTTTCAAAAAGGACGAAGTCTTTTTTTTTTTTATCTATCACAACTAGTCCCTAGTTCCCAGAAACTCTTTGGCACTTCATTAATATCCACTTGCATTCATTTTAGGCGCTTTAAAACTGATTTTTCAGATGGTGAAATTAAATTGAGGTGGACCACCCAAGCGCAGCCAATCAACCCAATCAATCAATTCAACTCTTACTTCTGGGTTCATGAGAAATTAAATACTTTATTATCACATGCAGACAGTGTGCAGTGGCCCCATTGTTGTATTTCAAGTGCTGCTTTTACAATATACTCTTTTAGGGAAAACATGACATGTTATTTACTCATTTACAAACAAAAAGTCAAAGTACCTCAGCTTTAAGTAAGAATGTTACTTCAAAATAACATTAATAAAGTAAGAGTACAAAGTAGCAGTCAAAGAAATCAAGAAAGAGTAAAAAATAGTGGGAAAACTAATATAAGAGTAACTGTCTGAACGTAACATCTGATCTGTAGAACATTAAATATAGAATATTAAACAAAAAAAAACTAAATAATATATTCAAATCATTTAATACTGTCAACATCATACTTTTGTCAGTTGTATTTGGTAAGGCTGACTAAATTTAGTTTAGTAAGAGCAAGTGGTAACATCTGCAATCATCTGAAGGTGAGATTCATGAAAAAAGTATGATATTCTCTAAAATATACAAAAGCAAAGATATTAAAAAGAAGCAATATTGTGACCAGGATCCAAAAACAAAAGTCCCATCTTCCACATTGCACCTTTAGAATATAAAAGCGGGGAACTGATCATTCTGCAGTGGTCTCTTATTTTCCAAAGCTGCATGTGTGCATCTCTGTAAGTGCGGGCGCTAATGCTCATCTGTATTCATCTGCTGCTAAAACGCCTCTCTATGAATGGACCGTCGCCGGGCTGGAGGAGCAAGATAACACGAATATTGCACCTTTTGAAAGAGTCTGAAAGGGGGGGACAAATCTTTAAGCCACTTGACCCCCTGCCCCGCTGTAGAAAAAGAGCTAAGTATGTAATTTAAAAAGTGTGAAAAGTGATTGCATGTTTTTTAGCACTAAAACCACTCGCAAAACCATTTGGAGATTTTCCCCACCCCGTGCGTAGATAAGGAGGACTTTTGAAGAAGCAATTTCATGTGATGTTAGTCCAAATCCATTCGCCCGGAGCCTTTAAGCTGGGTTCGAAATCTCCGCTGGTGTGGGGAGTTTGTGTCTTACTGATCGCCTAAGCCGCCGCGCCGCCTCTGCTGCCACTGTTCACCACTGGCGCTCCTTATTGGGACACGCTTTGGCCCTTACGCACCTCAACCTCCCTCAATCCAGCAGCCAAAGTGACATACATTGGTTCACAGTTAGCGCAAAGCCCTTTGGAGGACACACAGGGGCTGGCATGATATTTTATGATAAAGTCCTTAATAGGTCTGGCCCCTAGCCTAAGACTCGGAGGATTCGATAAGGACTTTCTTGCTTGATTCTTAAGGTTAAGAGTTTAGGGTCACACTCAATCATGTTATCGTTTGACTGGCACTTAATGAATCAAAGAAAAATGAAGATGTAGCAAAAAAAAAAAATAGTGGCGTTATTATTAAAATATATTTTGATATGAGAACGCTGAGGGGTTGATGTTTGAAATTCACACAATCTCTTATCAAGCCTCCCTTTCTTCTCGGGCGCTCTGATTGGCTTCTCCAAGGCCAGCTTTCAGAATTCAGCTGTTTTTCCTCAGCACAGAAAACTCCCCTCTGCTTGCCCTGTTATTTTCCCGCATTATGCAACATTATAACAACCACAAGTGTGAAAATCCCTAGACGTTTTATATGTTTCTAAGCTAATGGCGTATACATGTGCACCACAACATATCCAGGCTAAAAGGCTTGAGATGAGTCACCGTTACAAGAATAAGAACGTTGTGGGACAGTTTTGCGTCGCACACAGCTTGAAGATGAATAGCGAAGTCGTCTTCAAAAATGATTTAATAATGATCGCATCTTTGACAAAACCACTGGATCTATGACGCACGCTTTTACCGAAATAATGGAAGCCAGGGCGACACTTCAGCTGGGTTCTAGTAACAAGATCCGTGCAACATGCGGATGTGGTCTGAGAGCTTACATAAAAGAGCTGAAGTGCAGGAGAATGTATACATACGTGCCAAGGACGATTTCACGATGATACGGAGATAGACACAGCATCCGGGCCAGAATTAAGCACAACATCTTTATTTATTTGGTGAAAATGCCCGCATGCAGCAATGGTCTTTAGTAGTTGGGCGCTATAGCAATTTTAACGTAATTGTTATTTGATCTTGGTGTCAATTTGTATTGATTCAGACGCAATTTAAACAGACTTTTGCTCTCGACTTTTCTTCCATTCTTTCTTATAAGTGAGAGGCAAGCAGATTTTACTAGTTACAATGACGTATGAAGTCTCAAATGAAGTGCAGCCTCTTAAACAAACAAAAGCTAAGTATACCAATCATGCTATTGAAATTGTAGCCTACATTCAGAACGTTTGAAATAGTTCCCTGACTGGAGGAGTTCCTTGTACTGGAAAACGTAGGAAACAGACTTGTATTAGCATCACTTAAAGTCTATATGACAGGTTCTCCTGTTTTTCTAATTATAGCTTAGTTTGGTGGAATAGCACCTGTGGTAAATATTTATCATAATTTGATATAAGCTTTAGTTTTTAAAGACATTTTGAAAGTTAGTTTGCAGGAAGTAGTTCTAAAACGGAATCGCTGTATGTCATCAACATGGGACATGCCATTTTAAACAATCATTTAACAAAATGAAGATGTTATCAGGTATTATTATTTGTCAAATCATATCACTATTAATTATTATAATCACTATTGTGTCATTTATGTGAATTTTGGCCCTTGTTTACAGTCACGTTGCTCAGTAACAGTTGTAGTATTTACTGCTACCTATGTCATATTTGCTGCCCATTTTCAACCAGGAAGTAACATTGTAAACTTTACACAAATAGGCAAATCTTCTATATACACCATGTTAGTTTTTGTGAAATGTGTAATCTAACCTGTCATATAAACTTTAATTCACATTTTGTTCTATTTTTCCTGAATCCTATTTACCAGGTTGTGTCTCAAAAACAGTTGGTTTCAAAATTCCCTGAATTATAATGTCAAATATAGAAATCCAGAGATCTCCTGTGTGGTTTTAAAGTCCGTTAGCGTTTTGTTTATTTAATTCCTCTGTTGAAAGTCTTGTGTGGTTTTCAGTGAATCTATTAATTTAAGTTTTAAAACATGCGACACCAAAGCAGAAGTACTCAGGGGCATGTTTAAAGGAAAATATAATACAAATGCACAATGTATATCCTTTAATAGTTGGGGGAACCCGTGTTTCAAATGGTGACAGGAGGAAGTTGATATTTAAATATGTCTAACTAACATCTACCTTAAAATATTCTTTGATACATTAGTATTCACATGCATTGATTCTGCACATGCACAGCTTTAAAATAGCGTTTT
This sequence comes from Rhinogobius similis, assembly GCA_019453435.1. NCBI lineage: Eukaryota > Metazoa > Chordata > Actinopteri > Gobiiformes > Gobiidae > Rhinogobius > Rhinogobius similis. The sequence goes on from CM033635.1 coordinate 23,512,522, forward strand.
TCTGACAAGAAAGTAAAGCAGGATGGACCACTAACACACAGACAATTAGTTCTCATCTCAAAGTGTAGATCTCTTTCTTAAGGGTTTGCCATCAATAACATGTTTTACAATTAGATCGCAAAGTACTGTTTTTATAATGTGCTTTAAGGTTAAACAACTCATTCAGAAGAGAAAAGTTGGGCTATGCAGATTTAACTGTATTCACACACTTAACACAATCAATCATGTTTTCGTGTGTGTGTGCAGGACAAACATGCAAAGCAAAAAGATCAAGTACAAGAAAATAAAGACATTTTCCGCCAGTCAAGTCCTTGCAAACATTTCCTACAATAAGTGGAAGATACACAATGTTTGCATTCCACCGTCTTCTAATGAAAAGAAATTGCAGATTTACTGTAGCTCTGTAAAACTACTCAAAGAGGAGAAGGTATGCGACGATTTTGTCTGGGAACATTTGAAGTCACAATGCAAATAACAAGTGGAGAGACAAGAAAGTGGTGCATTTCAACCCAGTTCAGAGGCAGCGGTGCACGTACCTACTGTATTCCTCTCAGTCCAAAACATGTGTTGATGCCTTGTTGTGCACGGAGCTTGGAAGTAAGCGCAGCCCTCACAGGAGTTTGCCATAGTTTTAATTACCAGCATGTCGGCTGCCAGAGGAGCATCAACTTTATCGGCAGCTTTCATTGCAGACACACTACACACATTCTCTGATTTGGCACGCTGCTCCCTCTGCCTCGCGCTCCCTGTTTTTTTTAATCTCCATCAGTTTTCTCTTGTCTTTCTTCCTGATGACATGACACAAGTAGAAAGAGAGGAGGAAAAAAAGATACTACAGTGTTTCACGGCTGGGTGCGCGCAGCAGAGTGAAGCAGCTAACAAACAGGGATTGCAGGGCAGTTGCACGAGAAACAAACACCGACTCCGCATGACAGAACGAGCTCCTCTCACAGATCATGGAGTGTGGTGTAGCACTAAAAGTACAGGGTATGACTTTACACGCTGCATTTACCCAAGGTCGTTTCGAGCTCTGTGGGGGGCATAGTTTGCTGAAGCTGAGTTTGTTTGTCCCTTGCCTCATTCTAATAACAAATTATCATGACAGCTACTTCTTCCTGTGCAGTAGTTATTTTCAGGGGCGTAGCACCAAATTCTGGGTCCCAGGTACAAACCTTATGGGTGGGCCTCTAATACATAATTTTGTACATAATTTACTTATTATTGTTATATTTTCATTCAATTTAGCTAGAATAGGCACTGTGGTTTCTACATACACTTAAAAATAACTTGTTAAGTTAAAGACATCCTGTGTAGATAACGGCCTATATTGTGATACAGTTTGTTTTTGCAAGTACTACCAGACCATTTTTACATCTCAAAATGTATTATTACTAACTGTAAATTAAAATCTATAGTTTTGTTTGTTATATAACTTGTCATATATATGAGCAATTATTTTCCTCCTTTATCAAGGGGTTGTGGGGCCCTCAGATCTCATGCAAAATTGTGTTTAATCTCTCAAGGACTCAACCAAATTGCATTTTATTACAACAAAAAACAGATTAACGTGTTGAAAAATACAACTCAGAAAAAAGAAATCACATGTTTTCGAGGGCTCTTCCCTGTCCTGGGCCCCGGGGAAACCAGTGCCTTTTACTCCCTTAGTTTGACGCTCCTGATTATTGTTTAGATATCTTGGGTTTTAATGATGGCAAGAAAAGAAAAAAAAAACAACTAAACATTACCCCACACTAATTATCCAAATAAATCCAAGGACCAAAATTAGCACCACAATAGGAGAAAAAAAAAAAAGATACAATATTTAGTGCAAAAAAAGTTCATACTTTTTGACAGAATAAGTAAATTTAAAACAAAATGCCTTTATTTACAACTATAACAACTAACTGTAACTATATCATAAGCTTAAAAGAGACAAAGACAAAAGTTTCAATGAACCCTAAAACAAACTAAACAAAACTGCAAGTTCTTTAGCTATATTGGATTTTTGCTACGTAACATACCTGTAACAATAATATGGTAAACAAGGGTGTGTAATCAACAGTAATCTTTTGGAGACCCCCTAATTGTTGGTGGGACCGTATTCATTTGCCCTTCCTGCTCAAGCCACGAAACGGCCCTGCATTTACCTCAATTTACTTTCTGAAGGAGGATGAGCCCGAGAGGGGGAGGCCACAAATAACATTAGATCTTATTTCTCTGCAGTGAATCTATAGGGGTCATACGGTTAAGTGAGACAACAGTGTGAGTGTGTGAGCTCACTGTCCTTAATGCCAGCAGCACATCTGCCCTGAGCACAGAACATAATAGTAAACCTGATGAACCAACTCGATCCTACTCTGTCTTGTCATAGCGCAAGGTCTGATCGCTGGTCCATGTCGTCCCCACAGGTTAACAATGGACTGCACTGTTAATCCATTGGACACACTGAGTCAGAGTTTATAGCTTATTTAGCGTTTCCCGCGGCAATGAGGGCATGTTCTACCAGGCTGAGTTGTTTGTATGCCTGTCCGCAAGATAACGCAGAGGATAATGATGGGGACCGGATTAATCTTTTAAGAAAGGTCAACGCTGGGTCAAGACACGAAGTATGTTTTTGGACTTTATGGGTTCTGTTGCGATGTACGTTTCATAATAAGGGTATGTGCAGAAAATGCCAAACCTTACCACGATGGGACAGTATAAGAAGTTGTTAAAGTTTGTAGATTATCTATTAATGCGACCGCAGGAACACTGTGTAATAACTGTACCTTAATTATCCTTAAAAATGCATGCACAAAGACTTAATTCCAGATGAGCAAATAGTTAATAGTTGTTCATTCTTTAAGGTTAGTAAAAGTGCAGTTATTATATTGTGTTCAGCGCCCAAACTCTGAAAAAGTCTCCCTTTGCACATCAGAGCTGGACAGACACAAGAGCACTTTAAGACTCTATAAAAACTCACTTTTATACCATGCCTTTTAACAAAAACGAAGCAAGCATCTTTCTTGGTCATGTTTACTGTTTGTGTTGATTGATCTTCTTTAAATGTTAGAACTATCTGCGCCCAGCACTTGGGTCAACTGCAATTTTTTTAATGTGCTGTAGAAATAAAGTTTGACTTTCTTTGAAGTTAGGCCTTTGTAGTTCACTGGAAAGAGCTTTTACTGCAGATGTTACCATGTTAAATGTAGGTATGGACATTGTCTTTAATATTGGGGGACTAGATCAATGTTTCTCCAATGTCTGATAATGATTTGAATACGTGGGACTCAAATTTTGGGTAAGACCTAAAAAGATACTATTTGGCAACAGAACTACAGTAGGGGTGCGTTAACTGAGCCAATTTTTAATGTGTTGATCCTGTTCTAGTTCTTGTTTTGTCCTGGTCTAATCCAGGTTTGGTTTTGTGTTTAAAACCAAGCCTGCATAGTTTAGTTAATTTTGATTTGTTGAATGTGCAAGTAGTTCTAAATAATGGCTAGCACAACGGATTATAATAAATACCAGAACTGCAAACGCTCAGTTATCCATCAAGCTAGAACGGGTCACTCCATGTTTGAACATAAACAAGCAGGGTTCAAAAAGAGCATCTGGTAACTTAATCCCATACTCTGCAGTTCAATATGTTTACATGTGTTTCCAAATTGCAAAAACTGAATAAATAAAAACTTTTGTATTCATTTTTTATTGTACCACTATTGTATAATCCTAACACCTAAAACCTTTTTCCAACTCCAACATACCATCCTTAAGGGCACCTTCACAGTCTACAGCGCTGCACCCTGGGAACAAGAGCAGGCCAAACAACGAGGTCAGACAGTCAAGCGGGGCCGGGGTGTTTGTGTTTCAGAGCAAGCGTCTACAGACTCTAATGCCAGCTCATCTGCCCCGGGGAGACAACCTCACCGTAAACCTGATGAACCCTGGTTATCTAATTCCAACCGGAACACACACACTTACTAACCCAGTAGTCCCTTTTCTCCTTTCGAAACTGCGCTACATCCAATAAGAAGCTCTTTCATCACTACAAAATCGCGCTACTGAATATTTTATCACCATCCGCGCGCTGATTATGACACTCTGAAGGCCAAAGCTAAGACGCGAGCATTAGTGTCAATAATTGATGCTTCCCACACAGACGCAGTGTCCAATGCGGATGAAGTGATGAGACGAGACGGCCCCCTAACTATGCAGGAGGATTTATGCCGTGTCAGAGATTAGCTACTCTTGCATTCAACCTCGACGTGATACTGGATGAAAATAGTTTAACTTTAAGCCCCGCAGTTGCTCTGACAGAATCTACAAAGGTGTAATCCGGTGAACTCCTCTCTGGATTTGTGAATGTTTAAATTTGCTTATGTTGTGACAAGTCCTAGTTGTCATCTCTTGTTACGCTGGGTTCATTTTGGGGTCATTCTATTAGTGTGATGTGCGTGATGTGCAATAAAGGTGACTAACTTCAGATATTCCAATTTTGCATAAAAGCTAAGTAGGCAGTAATTCTTGTCTCAGTCAATAATGGTTAAGATGCAATTACTTTTGGCATATGGTGTCAAGCTTGAGGTACAAGTCTATATCTTCACATTTATTAATCTATACTATGGAGACTAAAGTTATTGAAAGAAACAATAATACAGCATATATAATGATAACATATTTTCATCTCTTAAAGATTCCAGTTTAAACCAAACTTTGAAACATTCTCTTGGGCTGAAATCTTACTCAGTGGGCTTTAAATTATAGAAATGTTTCTTTTGATTATCTTTTTCCAGGCTTAGGACTGTTTAATTTAGTACAAAAACACAGAACCCACGATTGTCCAGTATGTTGTGTTCGAATTGTTAAAAGAATACATTTTCTATAGCATCGTCCATAAAGAAACACCATGTTTGAGTTGATGCAATGCATCCAGGCACTGCCCGTGTGTCAATCACACGAGACGAGCTAACATCTCATGACACCGTGTATCTTCTACGCCATGCCAAATCAACATGTGTACCTATCATGTACTGAGATGCAGCAGTCCTGTGTGACTGGTGGAGCTGGGACTGGGAAAGATTCAGAGATGGTGAAAAAATGAAAACAGTGAATTACAAAACAGCATTTAGTCTAAACATGGGAAAGAGCAGATAACGTTGCTCTGGTTACTTATTTTGTGCAACAAAAAGAATGATTTTCCACCATGCCATTTTATTTAGTTTTTATTGTACAATTTAATTATTTTTTAATGTTTTACAAATAGTTTTATAGATTTGTCATCTTTTGAGTAAGACTGTTGTTGAACATGACCTGATTTTTACTGTTTTGACATATGAACGAGTTTCTTTAAAACTTTTTACATCAGTCACATGTATTGCTCACTTACCTAATGCAGTCCCAGCATCCTAAATATTTACTGCAATGAATATTTAAGCACTTCCCATGAGTCTCGGTAAAGCTAACAAATATTAGCATGCTAACGGTGCACTTCCTCATTTTCTCCCAAATAAATGCTTTACAATACAACTGTACTGGGGCAAAACAGATTTTACTTTATTACATGCGAAAAAAAACAGGTACATGAGCATGAACTTTAATTGTTTGGTTAATGAGGAATCAAAATGTGTTCATTTCACTCCAACAGTATTGAGCGATATGTTTAGTCAAAAGAACACGAGCCCTCAGAATTGGCTCCAAATTTAAGTCTTTTACAATGCATATACTATCCAAAAAGCACTCATTGATTAAAACATGAATTTAAAGCCATGCTAGCCAAAACAAATGGCGTTCATTAGCCTTTCCCATCATGCCTCTGTGCAGCATTTGGAGCCATCTTACCCTCTCATCTCCATTCACTAAAGTCGGCGCTGCTTGTGAGTTCAGGTGTCCTCATTTTTCATTTGCGTTCTGAGAAGACTGAAGTTGAGTAATTGGACAGACATATGCACCATAACTCAAAGCACGTTTACCTAACCACCACGAGCCCTGGGGCAAGGTCTGAGCATAGATTAGCAAAACTGTCTGCTGTATAGAGCTGCATTCATCTGCTGCGCCTGGCTTTTAATGTGAAATCCAATAGTTTCAGGGTCAAAAGATCTGTTACACCATGTCTGGATGTATTATTCAATGCCAGTGGAGTTCTGGGCAGCAGTGGGATGGACACAGAATTACTGACAGGCCCGGTCGGCACAAACAATGCCCGCGCAAGTGCTTTGAAAGATGCGAGGAATCAAGTACTGCAGACAAAAACAACAACACTTTTTTTTCTTCTATTGTGGAGGCACATTATGCAACAGATTGAAACTTGGAGTCAAGCCGCTTCTCTGTAGCGCTGTTGGAAGGCTCATGAATAAGTTTACAACAGCTCAGTACAAACTTGGGCTGCAGTTCAGTTGTCAGGGTAAATAAAAGTGGGTTAAAGGTTCTTTATGCCACCAGAAGACTGCAATATGTGGGCCAGATCCAAGGTTTCAAAAGCGGGGAGTTGGAATCCTTGGTGTCAAGATTATTTAAAGAAAAATACAGTTTTTAAAGGAACTTGTGACTGGTCAGTGGGGATCTTTGGTTATTCTGTGTGCTCTTAACGGTATGTGAAACCCAGGTCTATATTGGAGGTGGATTTTAAGTCAATACATGGCTCAACTGAGTATAGTTTATTGATCTTCTCTCAACTGGAATCTACAGCAACACATATATGGTTGATTGAACTGTAACGTATCTCCAGAAAATAAAAATCTGTAAGGTGAATTTGAATTTAATTGTCACCAATGTTTACAACAGTAGCTTGGAAAGTGAGGCTTCTCCTTCAATTTATGAACTCTAGTGAAAACATTTAAAGGATGCATATTGTAGCAAAAGCTGTTAGTTTCATACCTCTGCATACCAAATGCAGACTTGAATTGGTCCTGTCCTAATGTACTACTTGGTTTAACACGATCTTCGTTTGGCAAATGTGCAAGTACTAAATAGTGACTAGCGCAAAAAGTTAGGAACAATTATGGATTTTTTTCAGATTATAATAAATACCAGAAGTGCAAAGGGCCCAGTTTACCAGTGGCACCTACAGTTTGAGAGAGGCTCAGCTAAATGGGTCATTCCATGTTTGGATAAAAATAAGCTGGGTTCAAGAAGGGCATCTGGAAACTTAAAAAAGAACTAAGCCTGACCCTGTAGGTCTCTTGTGAAAATATGCTGCCAGTAAAAACATCAGAAGCATTTTTTTCCCCGCTTCCTTTTTATTGAAATATGGAAGTACAATCACATACAAAACATTTCATGTCTCCAAATATAAAAAAGAGCCATGGTTTCTCAGTAGAGGAAAGTTTGAAAGGTTGGTTTTCTGCACAGAGACAGCAGGGGGAGCACCACAAAAATACATTTGCAACCACCACACGGACTTACAAAGATGTTTAATGAGGTAAACATGTTACTTAGTTCTGCTTTAAGCCACACACTGCACTTTTATAGGTTTATATGTGTTTTCAAATTGCAAAACTCTAATAAATAAAAACATGTATATTTATTATACCTCTGTTATATACTTCACACCTTAAACCTTTTTTCCAACGCAAACATATTTTGTCCTAGATTTAGACCAGTTTTTTCAGCCCACTTAGTCCAGTCCAAGTTTAGTTCCGGGTTTAGTCCCAATTTAGATGTGGTGATGTGTAAGTGTGATCATACCCCTGATTTGTCACTGCTCAGAATCTCAGAAACAACAACATAGGCACATAAGTCTTACAGTGGTTAGCCCTCTCTTTTATTCTAATCCATCTTGGTTCATACTTTGGTTTCTTTCCATCAACCATAGATGTCACCACAACACATGGTGCACTATCTGGCTGTCAAATCAAAGTGACGGAACAACTTTCCCATTTTCTCGTAAGCTACGCCTCGAGCTTCACTCCTCTCAAAAAACATGGAGTCTGACCTCTGCGGGTCACGTGGAACTTGTGCTCACCGGCGCCCGTTACATCTCCCCCGTACGGTTTCAACATTTTTATTTTTATTGCTGTCATGTTCAATCATCTCCACGGAGAATTGGGTCACCCCCTGCCATCCCTTGCCTCCATCTTTTCATTGCGAGCATCCTCAATAGATTTCACCGAAGAGGTCTTCCCTGAGACATAAACCGCTCTGTTAATTAAAAGATTCCTCAATAGGCATCTGTGCGCTAATCTGTGTTCGCTGCATCCCAGTCACACACACGGATCATTTAGCTAACGCACAACTACCCATGCATTAATGAATGTATAATCATCCACGTATACACCAAACTGCAGGCAGGGAGAGGCGAAACGTGCCCAAAGAAGAAAGTGGGCGCCGAGATTGATTGTTAATAGTTTTATGACTGATAAACAAAGCAATCGATCAATCCGCCCGTAGCAGTTGCCGGCGCCGTACCGTACATGCTTCCTGGTTGGGTTGGGAATAATTTGTCGTCTCGCGGTGTTAACCCTTCCAAGCGTGGAGGATGTGGATTAATTGTGAGCCGGGGTGCGGGATGGGCGGGTTTCTTCCTCCATGCAGAAATGATTAACGTCGCAGTTAGTCCTCGCCACAAACCTAACAGCTGCACTAAACGTCTGAGGGGATATGACTGATTTTGTCTGTGTGTGTATGTGTGAGGCTCGGCAATTAGACTTTTTTTTACATGACAAAACTGATGAATCCACATTTTGTTCTCCCATAAGCAAGTGCAGGCGACGTAAAAAAAACAAATCTTAAAAGCGGAAATCTTATAGTTTTATTGATTGCAGACCATGCAGGATACAATGCAATTGTGGAAAAAAAGGGCTATGCAATACAATATTTCCAAGCAAATGAATATTCCACAAGCGTTGGGTAAAGTCTAACAAAGTGTCCCAGAAGAGGCCAGATCATGATACCATCTGCAACACCCCATCTGGGATAGTCTATCAGAAATGCTGGTTTTGGCCAAGAACACACACTCACTAAACATAGTGCACTTTGCCAAAGAGAACAGTTGCCAAGCCAAGACGGAGAGAGAGAAAAAAAATGAAAATTCAGCTTGCTTTTCACAGCTAATTGTAAAACATCATCATTAGGAGGAGACTGCTGTGCCAACCGTCGAATCAGCATCAGACAACAAGCGGAAAGTTTAGTGAAACAGGAATAGGAGTAATATAGGTGTGCGCTGCCAAACGGGTGCATTCGGGGCACTACAGGTGTTGGCGGCTTCATACACATACACCAAACACTGGCGCAAGATGCAGAACAGTCGCTCCAAATGCTAACGTGATGTTTTATGTAAGTCCAGGTGCGGCATTGAAAGCAAAAAAGCCATTATCTCTTATAGATTCGGCAAGACGTTTAAAGACCTTAATATGTGCTTTGTGTAATGTGACAATTAGAAGCAAGGACATTAAATTACTATAATGTTCTAAAGCATAATGTATGTTCAAACAATGACATCGTTCGGAACATCTGCCAAGGGAACAAAAAATAAAACAGAAACATGCAAATCAGTCTGACTGTCATTATCTAGAGTTGAAAGAGCAAGCCATTTTGGAGATGCTTTGCAGACATCCTCGAGTTCCAAAAACAGCTGGGACTCTGGATGGGAAACAGCTACATACATAGAGGAGAATAACACATTGCTGGCCTGTTCTCATGCTCCAGTAATTTCGGTATATTTTGTGTAGATTTTTTAGCACACTTTGAATGATTCCCAGTTTGTCAAATGGCTCACAATCAATCGTTGACTCGGCCTGTGCCAGTTTGGATGGTGAGGGGACGCCAGAGACTCCACAGTTGGGGTGGACCTGGACAGAAATCAGTTCTACAAACAACTTGCTGTGAGGCCCGAGTGCTATCCTCTCTGCCACCTTGCATCCAGTTTGGCCCGAATTCGAAACACTAAATGCTTGGCAAAAAAATGCAATGATTTGCTCTGAACAGGTTTGCGATTTCACGTTGCCAAGTGTGTTTGCTATCAGCTAAAATCAAACTGTATTCTGGCAAAAGTGAGCCTGGACTGAGAGTTAGGTGGACATGCTTGACCTCACAAATTGGTGTTGGCTCTTTACCTCACAGTCCCCTCATGAAAAAAAAAATAAATAAATAACTGAGCATATTTTGGGAAAAAGGACAAGCAAAAAGTGATACGGAAGCATTGACCAGTGTACAAAATCTTTATTATGTGCTGCCCAGCGAGGAAAGAGGAAATCATTATGTTCAGTGTGCACTATATAGGTTTTCTGATCGAAACCTTTAATCTTTATAGAGATTTTCAAACTCTTACGATGGAGGCAATAAATGGATACCTTTTAATCATCTTGTTGGGCAAGAAAGTAGGCCATCACAAAGAAATGGACACAAAATGAAGCAAGAATCAAGGACTAGACCAATATTACAAGTGACATTCTGACATAACTGACAAAAAAGTTGCATTTGGATTCAATTTCAATTTTTCTCTCTCGGAGTCATGTTCTGTGTTTTGTGTGTTTTTTCAGCAATAAGAATAGACGCGTTTGAAGAAATTAAAGATACGTTTAATGCCACACAGACATTTTAAGACCAGCAGACGGTGGACCTTCCATCAGAAACTTACATAGTGCATCTTTAAAAATGTAGTTGTCTTGATATGATAGATACAGACAATAATTAGTATTCTTTCAGGCACAAGAAACATGAAAACAAAACTGGACAAGCTTAATTTTGGAAAGCTTACCAGAATGGAGGCAAATGATTTTCAAGAATCCAATATAATTTCTGTGATTTTAGGCTTTGCACATCTGTTGGTCACAATGTGTATGTTCACTTTCCAGCCGGTGTTTATCTGCCCAATAAAACGAACGGCACTAATTCCTCACTTCTCATTCTCATAGGCTCCCTGTTTAATTCAATGGCACATTACCATCCCTGAGGAGACCACTCGAATCACTATGTATAAAAGATACTATATCCAACCTATATCCAATCACGGCCCAACCTTTTTGTGCCTCCTAATCACGACGCCTTGGTTTAATTCTCATGATTGTGACCTGTGAGCTTGTTTAATTTGGCGAACAACACAGAACTCAAATGTGTGGAAAGCGAAGGTAGTTAGAAGGCGCGCCGAGGAGTTTCCAAGGTCAAGGATGAATCGCGGCATTTCCATAAGTTAACGGAATAATTTAATGCTATGTTCTGCTAATTTATGTCTTATTTTGCATGCAGCTAATTTGTGCACATTATATTGCTCTCCCTTGACACAGGCAGGGATTTCACAGGAAAAATAGACCCTAACGGTAAATATCTATCACTGAAGAGTCAAATCAACTGTATATTAATCTACATTGTCAAGCCGGCGTTACCCAAATAGTGACTCCTGCAATGAAGAAATTAGCATTTAAATTGGACAACATCCTTTCATGTGCACAAGGGCAACTGGCCAGCGGAGACTAATGTAATGTACATGCACACCCACTGGCAGTGTGTTAGTTTACCATTTTGATCACGAATAACAGTGTAACAGTTACCGATGGCGTGACCGTTTTGCTCCAAGCCAATTCTGGTTCATTCTGGACACAGGGACATGGAATGACCTAGAATTTGAGATGCAACCGTATTTTGCCAAAGTTGCCCCCAGGCTGGTGTACAGTACATAAGTGCCGAGGTGAAAATGACTTTTACTGTAAATATATTTTTTTGGAACTGCGCTCGGTTTGATTTGGAAGGGAATGGTTATTGGAATTTGATTTGATTGTATTTACATTGCAATAAAAAAAAATACACATAATATATATAATAAAATTAATAGACAACTTAAATTGATGACGAAGTTAAAATGTGATGACAAATGAGAGAAAATGAGATGAAGCATACATTTATTCACCATCATTTGTTCTCACCAGCCATGTCAGCAATTCCTATGTGATGGTATATTAACAAGGCTAAACCACAACGTACACAATGTCAGTAAAAATACTGTGTAATTTTACTATAAATAATGTATACCTATGACAGGGGTGCACGGTGGCAGAGCGGCTAGAGCTTCTGCCTCTCAATAAGGAGATCGTGGGTTCGAATCCCAGACCACCCCAACATCGTGGTCTCGAATTCCGAACCTCCCTAACATCACACGATCTCTCTCTGCATGTCCTCCCCGTGTTACCGTGGGTTCTCTCCGGGTTCTCCGGCTTCCTCCCACCGTCCAAAGACATGACTGTGTAGGTTAATTGATAACTCTAAATTGTCCCTAGTGTGTGAATGTGAGAGTGAATGGTTGTCTGTCCTTGTCTCTGTCTCTCTGTGTTAGCCCTGCGACGAGTTGGCCACTGTCCAGGGTGTACCCCGCCTAAGGCCCAAAGTTACTGGGATAGGCTCCAGTCACCCGTGACCCCTAACGGGAATAAGCGGTAAGAAAAAAAAAAAAGAAAAAAAAAGATCACTCCTAATATTGTTACTAGTAATTTCTCTTTTCCATTAATTCATTGTATTATGAAATAGTAGAGTCATGATTGAAGTTATGATCAAACATAATGTGAGATCTTTACCCAGTGCATGGTGTACTTCTACTTCTAAACTCTGATTTAATTCTTTACTTCTGATTTGCAGTATGCCATGTGCACCATGAGACAAATAGTGTGCTAAATCGTTCAACATTGAACCCCTGCCAAACTATATGTTAAAATTGCAAATTGCATAAAAAACAGACTGGGAGAATGGATTAGTCCATAATAGCATATTCGCGATAACAAAATGCTAATAATACTCACAATTACAATGGCTTGTGGCTGTTTCCTAATTTTATGCTTGAGGTGAGGTAGTATTAGCTCCAATTAAACTATAAAATAAATATAAATTGCTGTTAGCTATGCTCTTTAAAAGATCAATACCGCTAACTGGGCATGAAACTGGATTCTGGGTCTGTGCATGCATTTAGAGCCTTTACACAAATGGGATTTGGGAGCTGAAATGTTGACGTTTGTGCCTATAGTTTGACACACACACAAAAAAAAATCATTCTGCTCCAATGGGACGCAATCTCCAAAACATTATTCCGTAGTTATCCTTTGTGGTTAAAATAAGCTATATATGTACGCAAACAAAGTGATATATGAGCACTCAGAAAGGTTAATAACACGAGATTATATTTTTTGATAATTTGAATATACAGTGTGTGGCCATTTCCATACACATTCGTCACGATGGACAACTGATTATAAAACGCAAATGATGTGGACATTGTGTGCACGTTCATGAATAACATGACTGAAATTTACTTTGTATATTGTGGTCGCACAGATCCTTGGTAACGAACACCTGGGGCCCTCTGAGTCTCTGTGGATTTATCTGCATATGTTTTTGACATACTGAGGGGCTCTGCATATGTAAAATTGAAGATAGACTGGATAGAGAAAAAATCAGCATGGTTTGAACACTAACCACAGCCTTACATACATTCCAGGCTGATGTACATGTTACAAGAATGATTCAGGCTTAGTAACTACTTAAATAATAATCTAACCCGAATTCCCAACCCAACTTTAATCTTAATTTAGTTACTAAGCCTGAATCATGCTTAATAAACTATCTGTTCATTGTGAATTAAGTCTTTGTTCATTCTTTGTTATGGCAAATTAAGGTGTAGTTATTACACATTTCACTCAACCAATTTGTGTTTAGATCTGTAATTATAAGCCCTACTAACTTTGAGTTGCTTTTCCCCCAACCAATGTTTTCCCCAATGTTATTCATATGTCTGTCTGTTGGAAAAAAAAAGTGAAAAGTGCAGATTAGTAACCTGTCTGGTGCACAGCGCTCATCTTTCAGCGACAGACAGAGATCAGCTGTGGACAAAAAACAAAACACTAAACAGACTTTGGTTTCATGGTCTGCGCACATTGCCTCTGCACTTAGCATATGCAGAGTTTAATGATATAATAAAGTGCATCATTTTAAGCATAACATGTATAATTATTATTTTTTGTATTTGGAATTAAGATAACTAGCAAAACGGTTCACAAATAGAATCATTTGATGTATTTTCTAATTATTAAGGTGCATGTTTTCTTTCGTTTTAACTTGCAGTACTCAGTTATCCAATAATTTAAGTGATAGTTGTCGATTACTTTTCAGAACCAGGCAATTGTATGTGAATAATGTGAATTTGTGTTGGAAACTGCATGCAGGTTTGAAATAAAATGACTAAAAAAAAAGAATTAGTTATATAGTCATACTTAAATGCCGTTATTCCCAACACTGGTCATAACTAAAGGCAACGTGGATTGAGCGTTTTGTTTAGGAACACTGACACAACAGATTTGAACCAACAACCTAATCTGCATATTAAACGACGTGTCCACCTTTTAACACACACTTTGAAAATTCCTTAGACAAGTGGGACTAAAAGTACATTTGGGCCTGCAACCATTGGAGAACAAAATCCCATTAACCGCCGCAATGTTCACAGTGAAGGCAAACTTCGGTCCCAAAGTTGTTTAAGGTAATTTCTGCACTTCCACGAGCAATGTACACAATCAGATAAAAGAAAAACTACCTTTAATATGTTGAGCCTGTGGGCCAACACTGTACTCCACAATCCAATAAACACAACAAACTCTGTCCATCTCCGAAAGTACTTCAGCCCTGTCAGCAGTTTTGCACATATTTAATTTTACATGGCTTTGGGACCACTTGGGACTTCTCCTTACCGACTACAATGACTGTCCACCGGTTCAAATTGGTGACACAGCCGGGGGGCACCATCACCTTCACTTGTTATAACAGGTCCAGGGTCCCAGTCACGAGTGCTTGGGGGACGCACGGCAACAGCAGGTGAGGCCAAAACACTGCTGACGCTAAGCCAAAGTGACAGACAGATCACACTCCACATCAGCGCCAATCCCTGAGCACGCAATCCGCCAATCCATCCGCGCCAGCAACCACCGAGTTACACTCCGGTGTCATCAGCCGCTGCCTTGTTTTTCTCCCCTTCTTTTTACCTCACCTAGTCTCACCCGTGTAACCCTACCACCACCCCCTCCGCAAACAACCGAGATAAGAAGGGAGGCCGCCGAGCACTTTGCAGCAACAATGTTCAAATGTTCATGAATGTTCAAACAGTCAACCCCTCGGGCCATCACGGTATTGATCGCGGCGCAATCAATGGCTTTTATATTTCTTTTGAGCGTTAAAAACAGCATTAGGTATAGGCGCAATGGAAGCATATTAAACGCAACAAAGAGATCGCGAGCTAATCAGTGTTAGGCTGCGAGCGGATTGTCATGAATTCTTCATCAGAACGGGGTTGGTATTCATCAAATCGTAGTCAAGACCTCGGATGACTTTTAGGTTCTACGGTCTTGGTATGAACTCTCTGGATGATAGAAATATTCAGTTTTACAAGGCTTGTCAAGGATTGATTTTCATTCCTGGAGCAAGTAAGGTTATTGCGGAAAGTAGTGAATCCCAACTGGTGGGTTGTGATGCAAAAGTGGGTCATGGGGAGGTTGAAAATAGTTTCAGTGTTCAAATTATTTAGAGCTTGTTGGAATATTGTGGAAGAGTGAAATGTAATTTTAACATGTGCAGTGTATAAAGGGAATGGTGAAACTGCGTTATAAATTAGTAATAGTAAAAACAGAAACTTAAAGAAGTCATAATGCTTTCATCCAGTTGTGTCATTTTTTAACTATGACATACGTTAATAGTTATTTTGCATTTTTTCACAATAATAATCATTAAACTGCTAAACAGAAATAGGTTAATTGACTTCTTGTAGTAAACTGCAGAACTGAGAAGCCCCACCTCTTCATAGTGGCATTTCCCCAAAGCAGCGGATTAAATGGCTACGTGACATTCTTTAATCCTACTTGTTTGACCCGCGTTTGATTTTCTTTTTTAAATAATTGCAAGTAAGAACAGAGAAGTGGGTGGAAATTGGGGGCGGTTGAAAACAGAAATGTTCTGAACACTGAAGCCTCCAGTGCAGGACAACACAAGAATGCTCAAACATGCAGGAGGAATTGGTTGAAATAAAACTTTGAGTAATGATGAGAAAACACCAAGCTCATGAAAGTGAATTCAGCGGCCTGCAGACCAATTGTATGTTGGCGCTCAGGTTTCCTGGTGAAATTGGCCTTCATTATCTGAAAAGAATAATTTAATTTCAAATCCTGTGCCATTATACACTACAATAAGTAACATTAAAGTGTAATACAGACTTAATAATGCAATTACAGGACTGAACTAAGGTAAGACACTTTTAAACTCCAGACAAATGCAACTTTTGTGAATGATTCATGCAATTTACCACCAGTCTGTGGCACTTCCCTTGGCTTAAATCTGCAACCCTTGATGAATGAAAAGTTTAAACTCCCTTGCATTAGTGGTTGACAGGGAACTGTAGCAAACTTGGACCTCAGTCGGAAGAGAATGGAAGGCTAAAATTACTTTTCCATCATCAAACAAAGGCGCGCCAACCACTCTGCCAATGTATCCCGCTCAATTCGACGATTAAACTGTATCGCCCACATATTACACCACTCGAGAACCAAAGCTGTATATTATATTAATTTGAAGGAAGAAACAATAGACCAAACTCTCCCTAGACGCTTTCTTTAGCTGTCTGTGGGGAATATAAAGGTTTTTACAGGTCAGCCTAAAGACACAGGCTCCCCAGTGTGTCTCGGCTCTGGCCTGGGGCACCCTTCCAGCAGTTTCTATTCTCCAGCATATATGTTCAGTGCGCTATAGGGTATATGGCTTTGAAAGAAAGTGCATGCGTGTGTGTGTGCATCTCCCTTTTGGCACCTCCCTTGCACCTGTCCTGGTCTACATTTATGCCAATGATATACAAGCAGTAGGTGGGATATTTTCTGTGACACATTTTACAATATTTCACACATCAAGTCAACAGCTGAAGCTAAAAGGATCGCACATTGTCACTTCCCTGACAAGGTCAATACACGGGAAATCACCTTCTGGAGAAAGGTTGGAGGGTGTAAAAAGTGAAGTTTACGACCATTACTGTTCTGAAGCCAGCGACGAGAGATTTTATCGTTGTTTGGCTTGCGCGAGTCGATGGAATTATGAGTTATTGCATCGATACCCTTTAATCAGGAGTGGAACAAATCAATGTACGTACCACTTTATCATCAAGTACTCCAAAAACAATGCCGGGAGAGTTGTCAAATTCAAATCGTTTCTGTTTAATTTGTGTCCAAGAAAGTTTTGGAGTTTGCTGGAGAGTTATGCTTTCTCAAAGGGTTAGAAAATGCTTGTTCTGTTCTCCCTTAAACCATCATAATTAGGAGGAAATGCAAGGAAGTAATGAAAGAGACTATCTTGTGCTTCAGCAGAGCAGTGACTAAAGTGAATGAGTAATAAGAGACTTTTCTAAAGACTTTTCATGTTGTTGATGATTCAGCAGTTTTAAAGGATCCACAGAAGACGTGCCAGAAATGTTAATATTTTAATCTGAATGATAAATGACTGCAGTAACAAATTACAGTTTTACGAAGCACATCATATGAATCAAACCATGCACAACATTTCCATAGACGATTTCAATGATGTGTGTGTGAATTTGTTTGAGATAGTTTCCGCTAAAGATTTAGATATTGACGGCTAGAGGCTAAGAGGCTAGTACTCACAGCTGGAAGGTCTGGCATTTGAATCCTGGCCCGGATTAGATCTTTCTGTGCGGAATTTGCTTGTTCTCCCGTGCTGTGGTGGAATTCCTTCGGCTTTTGCGATATTCTCAGCATCCTATAACACAGAGACAGGATGGGTCAGATTTAGAGGTAAAGAACACCTAAACCTCAATGTACCTTACTGCATAAGTTGGTTTGTTCGCCCTGCAGCATATACAAACACATCATTTTGAATTCTGGAATGGCAAGTGGTATCAGAACTTTGAAGTCTTTGCAATGTACGACCAAGTAAAGAATCAAGGCAATAATAGATTTGAAAGGATCCAGCGGACTTATTTTTGGCTGTCTGAAGTGCTGAAGTGAAAATGCTGTATTGGTTATTTGAAAATGAAATGTTTTGTGTGGCTCGCTTTGTGGAGAAGGCCTGGACATTTAGACAAAAGACTTTGTATCCTGACCTAATGTAATGACGGACATCTTTTTAAAAATAATAACGCTTAAAATAATAATGTTCATTCTTTCATTCATTCAGTTAATTTAAAGTCTGAATGGATTGAAGAAATAGTACTTCTTGGAGTAACTTTCTGACACTATTCCTACTTGAGTAATATTTAGTTTAGTGAAGTAACAATGATCTTACGTGAACAGTTTTATCTTGCATGATTAGAGTCTCTTTCTGCTCTTTCTGATAGGATTTGGTCATTTTTGTACTACATCCTTTGAAAACACCAGATTTGTTTGCATATAAAATGTTTTGTCCTTCCAATTACATTTACTTCAATTTATAAATCAGATGTCATGTCTAGACAGATACTTTAGCTTGAGTAGTTGTTTGTCCAAATACTTTTTTACTCTTACTACTTTCTACTTAAAGCCGGTACCTGACTTTTTATTTATTTTATTTTGGAAATTAGTAAAAACCTTTTGTTTCCTCCTAAGAATATATTGTAAAAGCAGAACGTTGTGACAAAAATGAAACCGCTGCACACTGTCTGCATCTAATAAATAACAAATTTTTCTTGTTTCACTTCACTGTCTGAAAAAAGCTGAAAACGAATGTTTGCGGATATTAAAAATGTGCCAAAGAGTTTGTGAGAGCAAGGGACTAGTTAGACACATTTACATACCTACTTACGGTTTTGTTGTGTGAAAATGAAGTACTCCAGCTTTAAGTAACACTATTTTAATATACATTGACTCACGCTTGGGTCCGTTTTTGGATACTCTACCCGCCTCTGCTCACTCTCCAAATATTTTACTCCAAAATAACCTACAAGGCTCCATCTGTCTGTGCCTTATGCATTATTCCGTCTATTGTGTTGTATAATATGTCTGTGTGTGCCAGCATATCAAATTGACATGAAGTACAAGGACATCCTCAAGCTCTAAACCAAATGTTCTGAATGTAAAGTCCCATTTCTCGGAAACACAGAAACGCATCTAATTGTATCTTCCAGAGCGATGCCATTAGGGACTGAGTGACAGAGCAGCGCCCACCTGATGCCGGCAGCTATACATGCTATACACGCCACATATGCACTAACCCATTAGGACGGAGCCGAGCGCTTTATTTACACCTGGGACGGCTGCGTACGGAGCTTGTCATTTTGGAGATACATGCTCATAATGACTCTTGATCTAAGCTAAGGGATTTTCCCAGTTTAGTTTTGATGAGTGCGGCAGTGACTTGTGGGTAAATCATCCCTGGCGGCTGTGTGTAAAGGTCCCCGCCTTCTGCCTCTGCCTTCACCTCGAGCTCCTGCCCTCCTCTCACTTGTAAAGGGGGGAGAAATCTTGCAGCCAACAGTGCAATGATGCTAATGATGTCTTTCCAAAAGTTGTTGTCTAGGTTTGGTTCACTTTCCTGGATGAGCTGTGCCTGCAAATAGAAGTTAGCCGCACCCAAAATGTGTACTGAAGTGAATGTGCTGCTAATGTGCTGATATTATGTACAACTTTTTGGAGCTTTTAACCATGTCATGACATTGTTCCCTCATCAGAAACATACAGTGAACAGTGGAGCAAATGTTAGGCCTGATTTTGAAATTGTTGTGCAACTAAAATGTGTATCAGAATTGGCCCGCAAATCACACAGTGCAGCGAAAAGTGTAATTAACTGACGGGTGGAACTCAGAGTAGGTAGATGGTAATCAAAAAAGAGTAGATCAGTAACACTTAAAACATGAATAAAGACATATATTGTGCTGTAGCGACTTTTTTGAGCTTTTAATTATGTTCTAACAATGGTCCGTCATCAAAAACATATCTGGAGTTACATTTAGCTTCATACATGTTATTTTGATGAATGCTGCATAGAATATCCTCTCCCTCCGACCGTCAAAAAAATTTCCTGCTGAACTCCCTCGATCAATGACTTTTTTTCCCCGATTTTATAGGTCACTTATCCATGAATCTTCTGCAGTTTTAAGTCCTTAAATCATCGCCAGACTCGTTCTGAGCATTTCTACCATCTAAAAACGATCACTGTAACTGCTAGGCTACATTAGCATTTCACAGAGTGCCTTAAGTAACAACATAACTAAATTGTGTAAGCGCTACACTGCACAAATTCAATATCTAACGTTGCTTTAAATTACCTGAATTCAGAATATTAATCTTATTTTGAGTAGTTTTGACTTGGAGATTTAATTGCCGATGTGACATAGACAATTTCACTGGTTTCAAGACACTTCTGAATGTGTGAAAATAAGAAAATGAATTTGCTAATGAGGTAAGTAAAACATTCTTACCTCATTGGCAAACAATTTGGTTTGAAATAAGAAGAAAGTCAAAAATACCTTTAAACAAGCAAAGTAATCATGGTCCATGAAGAAAATGCATCTTGACTATGACTATTCAAAGTTGTTCATGTTCACTTAGTTCATAATAAACATTTTTTTGGTTTCAAAACAGGAGTTGGCAAAGCTAAGGTACTCAAGAGCATGTTTAAAGGCTGCTAATAACAACAGAAATACATGCATAACATTTGTCCTTTAATTCATAGTGAACAAATAGTCAGTTAAGGATTCAGACTTAGTAACAACTTAATAGTGTAACCTTAATTCCTAACCCTAACCCAAACCCTAATTAAGTAGTTACTAAGCCTGAATCATGTTAAATAAACTATCCACTCTGTGAATTAAGTATTTGCTCAAATTAAGACAAATTAAGGTGTAGTTATTATAAAGTGGTACCAGTAGATCTATTGTAACTTAAACTATTAGTCAACTCATTAAGCTCATTAATTGGTAGTTAAGTCTTCACACCTAACATTCCATACTGTTGCTGCGTCTTTGGGCAAGACACTTCACCCTCCAAGCCTGCGTGAATGTGCTGTTTGACTGTATTGTTGGTGCTAAGTACCCCTATTACACATAAATGCAGCCACCTCCCTGTCAGACTGCCCCGGGGACGCTGTGACTACATACTTAACTTCATCAGCCGAGTGTGACTTGGGAGCGAACGAATAATAGTCCGGTGTAAATAGCTTTGAGAACTTATGGAGCTTGTAAAGTGCAATATGAATCTAAGCTGTTATTGATATTTTTGCATTTTCACAGTCCACCGACTTTATTTGAAACGACTTTGGATAAAATCACGTGGCAGTGATGATGTTATGGGATTTTTTTTTTTTTTTTGGACTTCCTTCGCTCGTAGCCGCACTCCTCTGTAGCAGCAGGGGGAAGTCCTGCGACGTCGTGCGCACGCTTCTGTACCGACCGGGGCCCGGCAGCTCCTCTGGCCCCACGCTGCAACATCACACCTCTCCGAGAGCACCCTCCGCACCCCCACCCTCCCCTCTCCCTCTTTCCTCTCTGCACGCCGCCCCAGCATGCGTTTCCACCCATCGTACCGCCGCCACGTTCTGACCTTTCCCTTTCAAAGCCGATACTGGTATTTTTGGATTGAAACTGCAGATAGTGAGAAGTGAAGTATATCCAGGCGCTCTTTCATCATTTGTTTGGAGCAGAGCATGCCTCCTGAAACGGCGTCAGAGCGGGGAGAAAAAGACAAACTTGACATTAAAAGCTCGACTAATAACATTCCTGTATTCCAGTTCAAAGCTCCCGGAGGTAGAAATCATGAAAGATTAAAAGTGCCACTCCAGAACAGCACACAGCAGTCCCACAGTGTCAGAGTGTCTTTTACAATTCTATTTCATCATGTGAGACGAGAGCTTGAGCACAACTTAGCTCAAAGTCAGCAGAATAAATTGTGTACTCAATCTTCACACGACCCATGTTTACCCCTGTTCTTCAACCTTCTTGTAGTTTTTGTAGTTTATAAAAAGTTACGGGCAAAAGCTGTGGTATTGAAGTACATGTCTTTATATGGCACTAACTTCTCAGGTTTATGCAAGATTTCTTTGAATAAAATACAAAGTTCATAATATTGAAATGTGATAGTAATCATTTAGTATTAAATGATTATGCAAAATGTGTGAGCTTTTAACCATTTTCTATCATTGTTCTCTCATCAAAAACATACCTAGAGTTGTATTTAGCTTAGTTTGATTAATTGTGTTTAGAAATTCCTCTCCTCATGAGCCTCAGAAAACACTCTTTGTTATGAATTTTCCAGATTTGTCACGAGAGCTTTGTGCTGTTTTCCATAAATCATCGCCAGACTCGCTGTGAGCATTTCTTTAGCATGTCGAAGGCTAGTTAGCGTTTGTTTATCTCACCCATGTAATGTAATAACCTCTGCTGCCAGTAGATGGAGCCCAAAGTCAAACGCCACAGCGACATGAAGTTATTTGAGTTTTTGTGTGTATGTTTTTGTTTTGTTTTTAAACATATGATGCCAAAGTCCTCAGAAGCATGTTAAAGGCCAATAACAAATTATGCATAACATGTGTCTTTTTTAGACGTTAGCATACTTCCTCATTCGTCCAGGAGAGTTCTATCGTAGAAAATGTTTTAATCATTAGAAAAACTGCTTGTATTGGTAAGGCTACAACAATTGCTCCTTCAAATTAAAACTGCTACTGCTTCCCCCACTACTATCACTACTTCTAAAGCCAGTACTTCTGCTTTAACTCCTATATCTTGCACATTTTTATTAGCAGAGAAAGCTTTATTTATTTATTTTGTATTTGTATACTTATTATTTGATAGTGTTACCAATTAATATGCACAAGTTATTTGTTCATGAGCACTTAAAGGCATTTACTATTTACTTGGAAACAGTTTAAGTGGCAGCTCTTACGAACATTGTCTGCATGTGTTTTGTAAATGGATTAACATTTACAAGGTATTATGAGCCAGCTCCAAATACGAGTAACTGCTTATGAACAAAAATAAATCCCATTTGGAAAGACATTGCATCAATTTTAACATTTTACTATTGCGCTCTTTAGTGTTCGGTCTCTTTTCCCTTTAGAGACAGAATCTATGCCAGCAGAATATCACAGCACACATCATTCACGAGAATATTGTATCATGAGAAAGATTTCCCATAAAAGTAATCTAAATGCAAGACACTCATTAATTAAGCCATACATTCACTGCACATGAAGTAATCCCATTTGAAGCATTTATTTATTCTAACTGTGATAATTACAGTTTACAGTTAATGAAGCCCAATGTTCACTCTCTCACACATAACAATGTTACACCATTTTGTGTCATCATTATAATTATTCTCATCAGTTTCACTTTTTAATTGAATAATGAAAATGTCACTTTTCAAATTATTCCTTTATCGTCTGTATATTTTAGCCTGAAGAACATCCCCATTTCCAGGGAAAGAAATCAATTTTAGAATCAACACATTTCACTAAATACACTTAATTAAGAGATAAACATGTCATATTATTGCAATTCTGAAACGTGTAGTTATGCTGTTCTAGAACTAAACAGATTCTTTGACGCCGTTTATTAGACTTCTCTTATGGATGTCCCTCTTTCTGATAATGTGCACCATTCGAAGTCCATGGTTGACGTAATAGATTTTAAAAAGGCTTCTGGTCAGTATGGATTTTTTATTATTTCTCTTTAACCTCCCAGATCACATTTGTTCCACTTCATTAAATTTAATGAAGCAATTTAAAGTCAGAATATGTATAATTTTGAGGTGACAATAATAAACAAACTGGGTGAGTGCCACACTAATATGTGAGGACTGGTCTGCTATAGACGGAGTTTGGCCATTTCTTTTCTTAAGCTTTTAAAATAAAGATAAAAGGTTCCCAGATCTCAGGATCAGACGGAAAAGGAAGCCAATATTTTGGACTGATATTTTTTTCGCCGCTGCTATGGTCTTTGTGTGGCAATCTGTCATTCCCACGTTTGTCCCATCGGATTTGTCTTTTTTGAACAGACTAACGACTAAAAATGAAAATAGAAGAGAAATTTGTACAAAAATAAGTTTACATTATCAAGCAAAATATTACTTTAAATGACATATAAATACATGCTTTAGTTATTTTTGTTGATATAAGCTAATTTGTGATTTTCAAACTTTACTGGTTATCACCCACAGCAGACATTTATTGGTTGTTATTGGTTAAAAAAAAAAAAAAATCCATATCGGACCATCCCTACTTTATTTATGCAAGCACCACATATGAACCTCTTACAAAATGCCTGGGAGTTGAACACAGGATCCTCTTGTTGTGAGCTCATGTGCACAGCAGATGCCTTACCTCACAGTCTGGGTTCAAATCCAGAACAGTAACAGGATGATTCCGCTTGGTTCCAGAAGTAAACTTCCCATTACTCTTTCCCATAGGCTTTCAAATAAATAGATAAATAAATAAAGGACATAAAACACCAACAATGGAAACAATAGATGTGCTATGGAGCATCCTTTTGACAGCAGCAAGAAAAGTAATTACTAAACTATGGATGACACAGAAAGAATAAAAACATTTTTAAATTGGAGACAGTGAGTTTTGCATATTTAAGGGACACTGGGACTAATAAGACTTTTATGCCAGACAGATTACTTTTAATGCTACACTTTTTGTTTGTTTGTTTTCCCCTCTGTGTTGTGTCAATGGCACTACAAAAAGGTAAAGGTAAAATATTTGAAAAAAGATACATTTTAATTAAAAAAAAAAAAAAAAAAAAAAAAAAAAAAAAAAAAACTATAATAAATGTGTTTGTTTTTTTGAATAAAAACAACTGCATTATTGATATTAAGTCGTGCATGGATGGATGTCGTTGTGCTTTTAAAGTGTGACTTTTTTTATCTTTTCTTAAAGTTTCTGGCAAGAATGGGAAATTTACTTTCGGAACTACTGGCAAAAATGTGAATTCAACTTTTGGAACTATTATCAAGAATAAGAAATGTACATTCGGAACTATAAGCAAGAATGAGGAATTTACTGTTGGAACTATGAGCAACAATGGGATTTCAACTTTTGGAACTATTATCAAGAATGAGGAATTTACTGTCGGAACTATGAGCAAGAATGGGAGTTTTACTTTTGGAACTTCGGTTTATTGTTGACTCACTGACTTTTGACATTTCAGGTTGAATGGGAATTCCAATCACTTAAGTGGAGAAGGAGGGACAAGTCTCACCACTAAAATAAATATAAAGTTGGTTGATTTGTGTAAAATGTGCACAAACAATTCAACACCACACCATTTCTCTGGGTGACTTGAACACAGCCTTGTCGTCGTTGTAAAACTTGTTTCTTGTTGAGATCGGCAGCTCTATGTAAAATAATACGAGCGGAAGGAAAAGCACAATTAATGGCGCCCTACTCTACTGTATTTGCATGCATCGACAACAAACTGCACAATAAATGAAACTAAGACGAGCACATTAACTTCAGCAGTTTTAAGGTAAACGTCTAACTTCTTACTGCTAAAAAAACAGTAAAAGCAGGTTGTGAGACATCTTCTGTAGCCAAACTTACATTCTGTCAGACCACTTAATCCCCGGCCCCACTCTGGCCCGCTCCCAAACAGGATGTGCCCTCTCTTTATATTGCTCTTGTCTCCTGGCCTTGCACCTTGGCAGCTGTCTCCCCCCCGAATAATGTCAGTTTTATCAGTTTAACCACGCTTACCATCTCCACCACTGGGCATCTCTCCAGTGCTGTCTGCATGCAACGCGCTCACCTCAACAAGAGCCCTTTGTACAGCCATTATGCAGATGTGATGCGTCCTATACGGGCCACGGTGACGGCGGCGCAGGCTTAAGTCTGAGCACGTTAGACATATGGAGTCTGTCTGCCAACACCTATTCCACCGCCGCCGAGACGTGGCCAACTGCAACCTGAAGGACTGCCTCTAGGTCACAGAAGGTAAACGCGACGCTCAGATGAAACCGAAAAAAAGTTGCTGTGTAGAGTTTGAAATGGTATAAATGAGCATTACAGATGTGTAATTGTTTTGCAAGAAATGTTGGAACAGGATACTAAAGAACAAGAAGAAACTGTTGTTGTGGTATAAACGTATATAACTTTCAAAGGTGCATTGTGTCATTTTTTGTTTTCATTGAGATGGAATAGTCCACAGAATGGCATTAAATTTATCAATTCCAATGTAGAGACGCAGGTGACACCAGGCCAAGTTACAGTTCAGATTTGTTGAGAACTGATCCCGCTCCTATATGAATGTTTTGTTTGGTTTTTCATTACATTGTTCACCAATAAAAACACCTATAAATAATAAATGCAAAGTAACATCCTACACTGCATAAAGTGCCTTACTAGAAACAAGAAAAGAAAAACTTAAAATTGGACTATAATTGCTTGTTTTAAGCAAAAAATCTGCCAATGGGGTAAGCAAAAATGTCTTGCTTAGAAAACTTGTTTTAAGATTTTTTTTCTGATGATCAAGAAAAAAATAAGTCAAAAAACAAGAAAAAATGTCTCAATTTAAGCCAGTTGCTCCCTGTAAATGGCTTGATTTAAGCAAAATGTTCTGAATGAAGGGGGAAATTCAAGGAAATTATACTCAAAAAAAGAATAAATCAGTAAAGATTTGTTTGTAAGTTGCTCAATTTAAGAATATTTTTCTCATTTTAAGACTAGATGTTGGAAAAATATCCTTAAAATTGTAAAATGTAAGCAATAATTTCTTATTGGATATCACATTTCAAGGAAATTTTGCTTGATTTAAGTAAAATTATCTAATTTATTCCCATATGAATGACAGCTTTTTTCTTGATAATGACATCAAGACATGTTTGTATTCTTACTTTTCTCAAATTAAGAAAAATACTCTTAGTCTACAGTTAAATAAGATTCAAAATAACCTTTGTATCTTGTTACAAGCAAAAATATAACAGATTTTAGCAAATATATCTTAATAAGAAAAGGCTAGGTTTTATTTCTTAAAATAAGATTTTTTGTCTTAAGATTTTTTTCCTAGACGAGATTTTTTTTTTCTTTTTAGAGAAAAAATAAGAATTTATTTCTTGTTATAAGACTTTTTTACTTTCTTAAAATCCACTTTTTGTAGTGTAAGCAACACATTAACGTCTCCAACAACCTCCACAGAGAAAACAGGTCCGTTCACTAAATCGTAAACTAAATCTGATCATTATCTGTTTTCTGGACACCAAAGATCATTTAAATGAGACGCAAACCACAAAATCTGATGTGAGTGCTCAGAGGGACCATGGTCAGAAAGAAATCTAATGTTTTTTTCTTTTAAAATATAATTCTAATAATATTATAACTCTAAAAATCCTGTAATGATCTGATTTGATTTTGCATGAAACAGTCTGTTCTGTTCAATAAAGATACTTCAGTGAGAGCAGCAGAGGGCAGAGTGTAGCCATATTGTCCTCTTGTGAACTACAAAATACAACAAAAATAAATAAAAGTAAAATCTACTTACTTTACTTGTACAATGAGAAGAACATCCACCAACAAACTACAGTAACTGGAGAGGGGCAATGGGTGCAAAGCATTTCATATGGGCTTTAGGTGAGAAATGAACTTCCCACTATATGAACATGAGGGCAAACATACAGACACTTTCTTAATTACAAATGACAATTAAGCTGAGACACTGCAGGTGAATAGGGCACAATCTTACATTTAAAGATATCAATTTGATTTTTTTTTTTTTTTTCTCAAATTTTACTCACATAAATTTAAGGGGAAAAAAAGTTTCATAATGTAGAAATTGGCATTTTATGTGTAACAGCAGCCAAAATTACACATATTCAGGACATTCAAATCAGAAAAATGGAAAGAACCAAGTTTAAAGTGTATTTTGTACACATTAGTTACAAAAAATGTACATATGTTTTTGAGTAACTAAATCTGATTGAAAATTGGCCTAAAAACACAAGTTGACACATTTTTTAGACTTATAACTTAAATAAATCATGTTTAGAATTAGATAACAAATCCTTCTGTATGTTCTGTCATAATCTTGTTCATTCCAAGATTGTAAAGTTTGGTGTGTGGTACTTTAAGAGGTGATCTTTATGTCAGTGCAGGAGAAAAACCCATTTTAAGAAAACTTCCTTTGAAGTTACATTGTCCAATACAAATCTATGGATGAAGTGGATTAAATTAAATAATAAAGACAAGTTTGTTGAGCTCTTGAGAGAGCAAACTGACCAAAAAACACAAATCTTAAAAAAAAGTTTAGCCTGTAGTGTCTTACCTTAAAACATATTTTAAAATCTTTTCGGTAATATTTTGTATACTTTCAATAGCTTTAAAGTAGTATGAACAATGACTTACTAGTTTATTAAACCTAGAGTACCTCATTTTCAAACCGCACATTTGGAAGAAGTCTGAATAACAGCACTCACAAACCCTTTGGCACATTGTTAACGTGTGCATGGCTTTAAAACAGCTTTCCTTCAGCTTGGGTGGACCACTCAAGCACAGCTAATCAGAGCGCTGCTTTCAGCTCCAACTTTTAGGTTCATAAGAGAAAAATTACTTTATTATTAGCTGCAAAAGGCATTGAGAAGTCTCATTTTGCCACAAAGTGCTGCTTTTACAACATACTCTTTGGAGGAAAACACAAAGTTTACTAATTTACAAAAAAATACATTTGC
The DNA here is from genome assembly GCA_019453435.1 of Rhinogobius similis. Lineage (NCBI taxonomy): Eukaryota > Metazoa > Chordata > Actinopteri > Gobiiformes > Gobiidae > Rhinogobius > Rhinogobius similis. Next base: position 23,541,090 of record CM033635.1, read on the forward strand.
ATACCCCATCTTTAAGAATGATTCAGGCTTAATCCCAAAACTCCTAACCCCTTAGTTAAGTGGTTATAAGCCTGAATAATTCTGAGAAAACATTTTGTTCACCATGAATTAACCGCTTCATACTTTATTGAGGCTAATTAAAGTGTATATTATAAAGCGGTCCCAACTTTTTATTTATATTCACACCTCGGGGGCATTATTTATTATTTTTGGTTAACTTGGACAACATATTAAACTCATTAGCACAAGCACTACTGGAAATGCACCACTGTACTGCAAGAGTGAGTTATCTGTCCACTCCAGACTCAATATTTTGGTAGCGCACGCCGACGCCAGAGTTTTCTTTCGCCCATCTCTGTCAATAGCCGATGCTACTTTTTGACTCGTAATATTAAAATTATACATTTGCAGCCCACTATGAAAATATTACATCCAATAATAGGCCTCGCTCGCACAGAATGAGGGCTCAATACTGTTTTATTATGTCACTACTACACTGGACCCAGCGTTCAAACCGCAAATCAACCTCCTCTCCCGCCCAAAGATAGACTCCAGGCCTTTTTATAGTGGGCTGTACTGTCAAATTGCATATTCTATTTCGGACCATCCCATGAAGCATCACATCATTGTTTGTTTAAGCAGGCTAACCTCCCCCTCTTGTATTTATAGGTATGGAGGCCAGCAGTTAGACCACAGCCGCTCCATAAATAAGCTGGCAGCGTGTCCGGCTAGCCTCCCTCACCGACAAAAGCCCAGTCATTTCACACACCATTACCTGGAGCCGCTCTCAGGGAGGCTCCCAGGGCAACCCAACCCTGGTGGGAGGAGAGGAAATATTTGGATTAATAATAAATATGGCGATCTGCTTTCTGTAGCGCTGCCCATGAAAACGCGCGCATGGAAAATAACCCCTGCATCTTCGCCGCCGTGAGTTAGGCTGCACTGTCTCAGCTGGCTTTTTAACACTTTTTTCCTGAGTAAATGTTTGGGTAATAGAGATCTAACTTTATTTATGAAGCGGATAGTGCCGTCATACTTCAGGGATTATTTATGTTAACCTAATGTTCAACCAAGATTCAAGAAGATGTATTTTCAAGTACAACAGGTTTAAAAGTGCATTTCAAACTAAAACGTTTGATAAATACACATTGAAAAGTACACTTTGAAAGTAAGAGTAGCCTTCAACTTGTTGTGCCAAAGCACTTTAAAACTGCAGATACAAGTGTTTCATGCCAGTGTTTTAACGTTAGATGCAATTCTTCAAGATGATTTCTTCACATGAGCTGCTCACAACACCGGTTGTTAGTCTAATTAGGTTGTTGTCTCTAGTTTTATTGGACGTGCAAAAATTAAAAAGTTAATAAAATGTTGCATGGGGCCCGAGTGAAATGTAAAGGAACTGGAGAAAAAACTTGCAGTTATAACTTGGAGGTACTTGAAAAGTGCTTGAGTTTTATATTTGAACCTGTGTATGAACCCTGATTGACATCAGTATATTTACAAGTAGCTTTTCAGAGCTACTGCTCTTTTTTCTTGTTTTGGTCAATGCATCTATGGATGTTTTGCACATGTTGCCAATAATATATAGCATAGTACTTTTTTTGTCAAAGGAGTTCATCAACATTTTTGAGTTGAGCTTTAAAAAAATGATATATATATATGTATATATACACACATAAATAGACAAATAATAAAGCCATATTGAGTCTTTTTATGAAAAGGCAAACTGGGAAATGACTTGGCTCCTGACTCAAAACAAATACTGTACCTGGTCTGTACTTGTAAAACCCAGTCCTAGCAATTTACATGTTCAGAAAGAGGAAAAAAATCTTACTCCATTTCTCCAACCACATCACAAAATATGTACGTCAACAATACCCATCTCAAATAAACACTGCAAGCCTATGGAACGCTTTGATGAAACCCACAATCTGCCCGGACACCTTGGTGGGTCTAATTCTGATTCAGACATGTTTTGCTTTCTTCTTTTGGGAAGTTTAAAAATATTTGCTTCACGTTTGGATGGAAAGCCAGCTACAGGCATGTTTCATCTCTCTCATCTCAATGCTTTTATCTGCGCTGCTGCTCCGTCCGTCTGTGAACTTTTGGCCCCAAACTCCACTTGGAACCTCACCCAGATGCCTTCTAGCTCTTCCAAAATTGATGAACCCAAAACAACCCCAGCGCTGACGTCATGTATCAACAGTGGCGCCTACTCAGCCCAGTCAACCAAATCAGAATGTGTCAGTAACCTTTCCTCTAGACCTCCTGTGTTAAAAGTGGCTCGCAGCATTTTAGGAAGAAAGGACTTTGGGGGAAAGATGATGTCTTTTGAAAAGTGCAAACCACGCAAGTTAACAGTTATCTTTAACAGAGATAGCGGCCAGCAGTTTGTTTATGCGTGGTATCTCTCACTTTTCAAGAAACATTAAATAAACAAATAAATGTCCAATTGATGATAACAGATTTGTTTTTGTGAGATAATGGCACAACTGCTCTTTCACTTCGCAGCAGTGGGACTTTATCAAAACAGGCTCGTGTTTTTCTTTGAGTGGTATTACAGTGATTTTAAAATGCTATTCTCATATTTCTCCTTGGACCGCTGATAATAGGACGGTAAGGTGTGCTTTTATTGTTCCTGTTGGAAAATGTGTCCTCTGTATTTGATCCATACTTCAATTAGATTGCTGTGTCCAAGGACCCATCTCCAGATCGTGGGATAGACTTGCTCAGGAGTACCTAGTTAAATATTTTTGACTGTATTGTGCATGTTTAAGGGTGATTTGGGGGGGGTCTGTATCATTCCGAGAACACCCATTCAAACACGGGGTGCCTATGCAAGCTGCACATAGATAGGCCTGAGAATCAAACCTGAGACCCTCTTGTTGTGAGCATGAGTGCTGTCTACTTAATCCGGGTTAAGTCTTAATCCGGGTGTCCATTGCACAATGTTTTCCGTCTTGTAAGATTTATGGATGTCACACTGGAAGACGTGAGACTAGTGCAACATGCGAGTGCTGTTTTCGCATTTGTAAAAGTTGAAATGGAAATGAGAAGACAAAGATCTTGTTCTGCTGCACTTTGAGGTGCGCTTGGGTTTACATTTTTAACCAAGATCGATCATAGACACAGCGAAAGGAGGGCTCACTCTGTGACCAAGATTCCAAAATATCAAACCTGTTTGATATCAGTGGCAACTTATTTTTGGTTGTACGATGGTTCTAAGCTTAGTCTGTGTCACTCTGAGACCTACAAGCTACAATTTTGAGCTACGACTCAAGATGCTTCTAACAATCAGAAATCTTTCATTGCAAACAGTCAAAATCGTGCAGTGAATACCTGGCTTTAGTTTAAGCCTTGTTCAAACCAATAGGAGTGAGAAATGTAGCAAAAATAATAAAAATACATTGTGTTTGTGTAAACCCTGCAACGAGTTGGCCACTGTCCAGGGTGTGCCCCGTCTAAGGCCCAAAGTCACTGGGATAGGCTCCAGTCACCCGTGACCCCTAACAGCAACAAACGGTAGAAAATGAATGAATGAATGTGTAAACCCTCAGTCATCCAGGTATTTTCATCGTAAAACACATTTTTATTCAGTCAACTATACGTTTTTTAAGTAACTGAATATAAAGTAATTGGATTAGTAGCTAAACAGACTCACTCTTACAAACTGTGTCCAGTTGATTATACATTATATAGAAGGCATACAAAGAAAACAGTTCATATTGTCTACTAGTTAATATTGATCAATGTTGGCTTAGTGTGATGATATAAAAAACAAGACATGTTTAACTATAGAAAGTGGCTAAATAAGTTTAATTGCCTGTCCAACTCATTTGCATTCACTTTTTTCCTGCAAGATATCAAGCCTGACTTGCGAGCAATACCAGAGTTTTGCATAGAAAACTAATTTGTGAAACATTAGGCTAGCTGGATAAGTTGTTGTTTTGCATAGAAAACTAATTTGAGAAGCATCAGGCTACAGCTGGACAAGTTGCTTCACTCAAAAGCCAGCGTTAATGTACACACTGTCGTAAAAACGCAAAGGTTGTTTTGAGTGTCCAGTGGAAAAGTCATTCTTTACCTACCACCTACCTACTGAGTAAAGGTCACCGGTGGAATGTCAAACCTGTACATATAATTGTCTCCTGCAAACATCATTATCCTATGTCCAGGGCAGTAGCGCTGTGCCCGGCCTCCTCTGCCTGCTGAACTTTTGGCCCCCAAATCCTGTTGGAGCCTCACCCAGATGGCCCCCTCCGGCTCTTAAAAATAGATGAACCCAAAACACCCCCGCACCTCTGACGTCACGCCCCCTCGCTGGATGTGTGCGTCTGCTTATCTGCGCCCGAGCAGATAGCGTGTAAAAATCCAGTCAGCACATAGGGCCCTAGCCAGCACTACTCTGGCACGGCACCCTTGGCTAAAGCGCGGAAACTGCACCCCGCTACACAAACAACAACTGTTAATCCCCGCACTGTATAACACCCACACCAGCTTCAGGAAATGGATGGACCCCTTACCATTTACCATGCACCTCCCCACCGGCTTTAATATGGCTTTCCAGTCTGATGAAATATTCAAAAGCATTGTTTCGCCCGGGCGTTTCGACACTGGCATTCGTCCTAAATATTGCGGCGCTCATTTGGTGGGTGGCGACAGTGATGATTCCATAAACCACGTGAATGGGGGAGAGTTGTCATGTGTGATGTGGTAGGGGCGGCTGAAGACTCATGATCCTAAATCAGAAGGGGAGCGCCGCTGACTCGCGCAGTGGGGGGTTCCAGCGCGATGACTACAACTGCTAATTTGTCTCACTAAGGCCACCACCGGCTCCAAAGACGCCATAACGGTTAGATGAAGACATGCGTTTTATTCCGCCGCGCGCGTGTGTGTGCGGCGTTAAGATAGCGCCGCGCCGGTAATATCTCGGCCTGTTTCGGCTAATATGAGCAGGGGTATCTACAATTCAAATATGGGGGCTATCAAGTGCGATTGTGACTGCGCGATTATAACTGCCGGTGTTAATAGAGTCATATGAGGGTCACCGAGGAGAATTACAACCGAAATATCCATATTTTACTAGCCGTAATACGCTTAATATGCGACATATAACAAATGCGGCCTATTGCAGTGGGACTCCATTTTATTTCTGGTTGTAAAAGGTCTATGTTTCTAAGGGGGATACAGTACATTAGCTTATGCCACTATCCGGTTTTATTTTGCGGACTGTGTGTTAGAGCCCATTACACATATCTATGACCAACATGGCTTGAATAGATTAGTTACTGATATTATATTCTGAGGTCCAACTTCAGACTTAATAGAGTTCTAACACTCAACACAATGCATCGTATTTTGATGCGTTTAGCAGGTGATTTTTTTTTCAGCCACAGTGAATTAAATTGAAAATTCTGAGCTCAGTCCATGTTATAAATATGTTTGTAATATAATCCCTGCAGTAATTGTGTATTCTGATGTCATTCATGTTCAACCGATGAAGTCACACGCACATTTGAATAGTTTATATAATTTCTCTTTGGGCCATCTATCTGTTAGCATCATGTTGGCATTAGCTCTACTGCTAATAAACCATTTCAACATGCTTCATTACCCACCATTACCAGAAATGGGCATTAGACACCGAATCAAAACGTTCCCTGTTAGTGAATGGACCAGCATTCAGAAAAATGACAGCAGGACTCCAATAGGAGTATTTGGTGTTCAAAAAATAGTCAATGTGTTCAGTTTATTGTCTGGCTTTTCCCATATTCAAACTTTCAAACCACTTTATAACAACTGCACCTTCATTTGCCTTAACAACATGAACAAAGACTTAATTCACAAATAACGTAGTGTATTATGCATGATTCAGGCTTAGTAACTACATATTTAAGGTTAAGGTCAGGGTTGGGGATAGGAATTTGGGTTTCTAAGCTTGAATCATTCTCAATAAATGCTTTGTTAAAGGAGCAGTGAGCAAGTTGCAAAATGTTTTAACTAGATTGCCACCTCTGGCGTTAAGTGGAACTGCATACTGTATACTCATCTGTCACTCATCTGTCGCTCCAGAGTTCATTTATTGACAAAATGTTTGTGGAGGTAAGAAAATGCCCTTATATGCATGTTTTAAATTTGACAAACTATATTTGATAGTAACAAAATAACAAAATTTCTTACTTCAAAATAAGTTGCCAACATTTGAGGGGAAATGATTTTTTGTGGGTGAAAATGTTTATATTACTGAAGTATTTTATGGTAATATTTATAATAAGTGCCACAAATAAAAGCAAATTATCTCTCAGGCAACAGTGTTTTACCGTGTTTGTTTACTCACTGCTCAGCTGTGTACAGTTGCTATCGTACTTATAGTGTTTCATTGCCCATACAGTCAGTGGTTTCATTCACTGGCCCAATTCACTGCTTATAACCTGCATATACATCTTATAATATAATACCAGGCGCTGTCTCTGTCCTCGAGGTAGTTATTTGCATGTACTGCAAATAAATGAAATGCGTGTCGTCAATTTATTTCATTCACCAAACTGCATTCATTCGGATTACAAAGCTGAAAGGCAAACGCAATGTGTAAAAAATAAAAACACATTCACATCATTTAGATTTGCATGAGACTGATTTAGCGAGACATCTTGCTAATCATTTTGTAACTACTGTCTTACCTTTTCATCAAAAAGAAAACCATCTGAGGGTCCCGTTTTATACCCAGCGCAGTTCTGAGGTCTCTCCATTAATCAAATGCGGCTCCAATGTTGACTCTTGTCCTGTTTCTTCGCCGGTCGGACTCTATTTTTGCCTTTTTGGTCGAACTGGATAAAACTTTTCAATTTTTCATCTGCGGAGTCTCTGATGTCCAAGAAGCGCTGGAGGCTGGTCTCCAGCGCTGGAGGTCTCTTGCTCGCACTTGCAGGTTGCAACTTTGTACAAAAGTTAATTGCCGAAAACACAGTTCAGTTCAGCGGAGCGTCAGGAAGTAAGCATGAGAATGAACTTTGCGTCACTTCCGCTGAAACAGCGCGGGAGTTTCGTTCCTGAATCCCTCTCATTCAATTGACTGTATGAGCTCGCAGAGGCAACTGTGGCGAACTGTGAAATGATCATTCGGCTCGTCAGACAATTTCAATTAGAGTACGGGATCGAAATATAGTTTATTTGACCATTTTAACTTGCGCAAGGCACCTTCAAGGCAGGAGTAAGTGTAGTTATAATAAAGTGCTACTCAAACTTTTTACAGTGTTTTGCTTCTCTTGTTCTGAACTTTGGCAGGGAATAGAGTATCTGGTAAAGACAATTAAAAACAAAATACTTTATTTATCCCTAAGGGGCAATAAATAAAGTATTTCCCAAACATTCCTCAAGAAACATTAGCAAAAAAAAGTCATAAAAAGTAAACAAAAGAGTAACTGAGCAGTCCCATAAGCTCTACCGTCAATAAATGGTAGAATCATACACTGTAGGTTTGTGTTCATGTTATAGAGTTTGATGATGTTTTCAGATAGACGGTAAGGGCTTATAACACCAGCGAGATGTACCGTTTTTGTAAGAAATTATCAAACTTATCATCCATACCTTTTTGGAATTCGATGGCACCACTTTCTAAAGTTACTGTGAAAATAAAAACACCTTTGTTTATTTATACTGACTTCCAACCTCCAGCTTTGTTCCAGTTTTTGACTCATGTGGACAGGCCCTTTAATTACGGCTATATTAACCATAAACTAACTCAACAACAATATAATTCTGACATATTTCCAGCTCAGCTTTTTTTTTTTAAGTAGGCTATAGGAATTCTAGAATGTTGCAATGCCAACTGACTCTAATCTATTAAGTCTGGCCTCACAGTTTAGATCATTATTTACCAAATGGTAGGTCGTGGTCCCCATTGGGCTCATTTTGCTGGTTACTTTACAATAACAATAGGTCATCATCACTAACGCTGACACTAAAAGCCCAGAATGCAATACACAGCATCTCCGAAAACGCGCTCGCTAATATGCACCTTCATTTGGTCTAAATAATGTGACAAATAGATGCCTGCCATTCCGATTACACACTCAAACGTCTTCCAACAAAAACAATCAATGACAGGAATATCTGAGAATATATGCATGTGGCTCACTCCATCAGCCAAATCCTCATCGCCCATAAATTAAAAAGCAAACAAAAAACACTTTCTTGGCGGCGTTTCATTGCGAATGTAGAGAATTCGACTCGAAGAGGGTGGAGGTGACGCCTGCGAATGCGCACGCACATACATTTGACTCGAAAAATGCCAATCCAGCCCACACTTTTGGATATGGAGCGCAACAGCAGTCATTAGAAGATGTAATAGATTAGGCACGGGTGGAGTGAAAGGCAGACGGAGACGTGAGGAGAGAGGGGACACGGCGGGATGGTAGTGATGGAGATTGGCAGATGAGTAAAATGGATTGGATAGAGCGCTGTATGGATGAGGAGACAGGACGGAGAGCTGATGCCTACCGCCGCAAGCCAGATAATGGAAACTGATTACAGAAAAAATCAACAAGGTTTCTCTCATTTCAAGAAGCACTGTCTGAGAAAAAAAAAAAAAGAAAAGATGGCGGTAATGTGATTGGCGAGCTCCTGGATGAAACAGATTGTCAGAGAAATCGGGCGACAGTATCAACAGGGGCTGAATATAGAAATGTGAACGATGATACAACTGGGTTAGACACGCAGACAGTAGAAGGTGGAGAAGAAACTACAGTAAAAGGTGTTATTTTTCCCAAACTGGCAGTGCATGGGCGTCTGTCATTTCACGTGTCACTTATGGTAGATCTGCTGTTTATACCACAGAGGGAGGGAACAGGTAGGGTCACACTGCGCATTTTAGAGGCAAATGGCACCGTGTCAAAATGTCAGCTTTCAAAACTCCGTGGTTCCAAACAGCTTCGGGAGAATTCTATTACATTTTCGCTCGGACTGTCTGTCATTATTTATACATTTCAAATATAATTGGGTTTTATACATCGAAATGTGGCAAGTGTTTGACAACTCTGAAATACAAAGTAGGCCGTGATTTCCTGCAGCGCGGGAAAAAGTGGCGCAAATTCGGTTTCCTTTCAGCTGTTCTGAAAGCGTCTGAGGTCACGACATCGGGCATCGGTCTGATCTTTGCATTCAGTCAGTGTTTGATTTCACCTGACTTTTAAATGTAACGCTTAGTATGTGAACTGCCAGATAACAACAGCCTTGACGGTGCAATAAAGTCAGCTTTTGAGCTCGTGTACTCTTGTTTTAACATGCTGTGCCATAAAGGACATAACTGGAAATATATTTAGGTTGATTCATGCTTGTTTCATTGTTTACAAGGGTGTCTTCTCTACTCCTTCTCAGCCTTACAACAGACCCAGTTTCAAGTTTTCCAGATTTGTGACATCATTGGTAGAAATCAGAGTTCTAAGCTGTGTTTAAAGCACATTCAGGTTGAACTAGAAACTAACCTAAAACGTATAATCAACAATGCGGTTTTGAAAGTTACATTCATGGTTAAATTGCGGCTGGTTGGAGACATACTGTTTCTGCGGGAAGCGCAGAGTGTTTACTTTTTGTAAAAATGTAGCTGTGCTTTTGTACGATGTAATTTGTTCTTGTATAATTGTCAGAAGCACAGCAAAGATCAGGACTGTTCTGTTCTGTTCTGATTATGCAGATTTCCTTTGGAGTTTACATAATCAAGATGGCTGCGGGTGGCGTACAGGCCACATGTCTGGCAAGAACCGATTTGTGACATTTATACTTGCACTTCCTGGACTTGAGCAGCAGATATGACACAGGGACAGGTAATTCCTCAACTGCAACCAGATGGTAAACAAGGGCCAAAATCCAGGTAAATTAAACAATAGTTATGTACAAAAATATATCAGTTGTGTGTAAATTGTCTCTATAATGTCACTTATTGATGACATTAGACGGATTTGATTACAGAACTAATTCCTGTCATTTTCAATTTTTTGTTTTAATTTTCCTTTACAAATTAAAAGTAGAGTTGTATAAAACTATGATAATGATTTACCACATGGTTCTCACACCAAACAAAGTAATAATTAGAAAAACATGGACACCTGTCATACACTATAAATCTGCAAATCATTGCTAGACTAGTTAGAAAGCTTTTCTTTCTTTCCCAATGGTAGTTCCCTCTGCTGCAACGAGATGGCGTGCCAACTCCAATCATGATGAGGGAACGCCTTAATAGAGGTTTTCAATACATAAGTTTTAAAACAAGAAATATTCAAGGGTGTTTTAAAGGTCCCTAGTGCTAAAAAATGAATAATACTGTATGTGTCCTTTAAATGTGTTCACAAGCAAAAAAAAAAAAAAAACGGATTCTGCCGCTCTAAATTATGGAGGTTGTAGTGTATTGTAGCATTACTAAAATCTTGAGAAAATCATTGGATCGGCTGTTCAAAACTCAAAATGCATTTAGCCCCAGATGTCCTTCCCAACATAAAACTTTCCTTTATTGGGGACGTTTTAAGACCCAGATGGTCGGACTCTCCAAGGCTCGCTAATATGAAAGCCTACCAATTTCATTTGAGCTTCATTTACGACAGCACGACTCTCTATCATTCACACGGCTTCAACTGCATTTACTCGGCCATGAAAGACAGACCGGGTTAGTGTCTTTTCAAAGGACATCAAGACATCCTGACAGAGAGCGGCAGGATCCTATTCACCCTCTAACCCTCTCACCTTTATATATGCTGTGTTCTCATCACGCATCCCACACCTCCTATGGAACCCACCGCTGTGACCCACTTTAGGGACCTGACTCACAAGCCCAGGATTGACACCCAGTGATGTAATCCTCATCACTCAACTCTGCAGTTTTCTTCTCAACATGCAGTGCGACTTGAAAAGCTGGCACAGTTTACATGATGAGTTAAAAGAAGACGTGGAAGTGGAGTGTGCGTGAGACCGTCTGCGTCTAATCCCGGGGTGCACTTGTTTTTTTTTTTTTACTGCTCAACCTGCCACATTGAACGTACTGCCATGACTCACTTTCGGTTCCTCACCCACAAGTTGATAGTAGCAACAACCATGTCATTTCAATGGTATTTTGTTGACTTCCTTTTGCATTGACGCCCTTTGTTTTGGAAGGTTTTTTATTTCCATCCGTAAATCACTTTTGGGATTTTTGGTTCATTAAAATAAGCGTTATTCGAAGTGAGTAAGAACCAATTAAACAATGTGCTATTATATAAAAGCCTATTTTGAGATTAAAATTTTAAATAAATTAAAACAAAATAAATTAGAATTTAATTAAATGAAGGGGAGATACTACAGGCAAAACTTTCATGTGAAAACAACAAACTTCTGCTCTTAAAAATCTGTTCTTAAAAAAAATATATATAAAATAAAATTCCCTGCTCACCCTCCGCGGGTGGTCACATCCATCTCTGAGCTCGGGTCCTCTACCAGAGGCCAGGGAGCTTGAGGGTTCGGCGCAGTATCTTAGCTGTTCCTAGCACTGCGCTCTTCTGGACTGAGATGTCTGATGTTCCTCCAGGGATCTGTTGTAACCACTCCTCCAGTTTGGGGGTCACTGCCCCAAGTGCTCCGATCACCACGGGCACCACCTTGGCCTTCACCTTCCAGGCCTTCTCCAGCTCTTCTCTGAGCCCTTGGTATTTCTCCAGTTTCTCATGTTCCTTTCTCCTGATGTTGCCATCACTTGGTATCGCCACATCAACCACAACGGCCTTCCTCTGCTCTTTATCCACCATCACGATGTCTGGTTGGTTTGCCATTACCATTCTGTCAGTCTGTATCTGGAAGTCCCACAGGATCTTCGCTTGGTCATTCTCTACCACCTTTGGAGGTGTTTCCCACTTTGACCTTGGGGTTTCCAGTCCGTACTCCGCACAGATGTTTCTGTACACTATACCAGCCACTTGGTTGTGGCGTTCCATGTATGCTTTCCCTGCCAGCATCTTACACCCTGCAGTTATGTGTTGGACTGTCTCAGGAGCTTCTTTGCACAGCCTACACCGTGGGTCTTGTCTGGTGTGGTAGATCTTATCCTTGATGTACTTGTGGATCTTGGATGTTTTATCCTGGATAGTGGCTCTCACGCTCACTAGTCCACGGCCTCCTTCCCTATGGCTAGTGTACAGTCTCAGGGTGCTGGATTTGGGATGGAACCCTCCATGCATGGTCAGGAGCTTTCGTATCTTAACGTCTGTGGTCTGTATCTCTTCCTTTGGCCATCTTATTATGCCTGCAGGGTATCTGATCACTGGCAGGGCGTAGCTGTTTATCGCCCGGGACTTGTTCTTGCCATTGAGCTGGCTTCTTAGGACTTGCCTTACTCGCTGGAGGTATTTGGCAGTTGCTGCTTTCCTCGTTGCCCCTTCAAGGTTGCCATTTGCCTGTGGTATTCCAAGGTATTTGTACCCATCCTCAATGTCTGCTATTGTTCCCTCTGGGAGTGAGACCCCTTCTGTGTGGACTACCTTCCCTCTCTTTGTTACCATCCGACTGCACTTTTCCAGCCCGAATGACATCCCGATATCAGTGCTGTAGATCCTGGTCGTGTGGATCAGTGAGTCGATGTCTCGCTCACTCTTAGCATACAGCTTGATGTCATCCATGTAGAGGAGGTGACTGACGGTGGCCCCATTCCTGAGTCGGTATCCATAGCCAGTCTTGTTGATTATCTGGCTGAGGGGGTTCAGACCTATACAGAACAGCAGTGGGGACAGTGCATCTCCTTGGTATATGCCACATCTGATGGTCACTTGTGCAAGTGGCTTGCCATTGGCCTCCAGGGTGGTCTTCCACAGCTTCATTGAGCTTGCTATGAAGGCCCTTAGTGTCCTATTGATATTGTACATCTCCAGGCACTCAGTGATCCATGTGTGTGGCATTGAGTCGTAGGCTTTCTTGTAATCAATCCAGGCAGTGCACAGGTTGGTGTGTCGGGCTTTGCAGTCTTGGGCGACTGTTCTGTCAACCAGGAGTTGGTGTTTGGCTCCTCTGGTGTCTTTGCCTATGCCCTTCTGTGCTTTGCTCATGTATTGGTCCATGTGCCCACTTATCTTAGCCGCGAGGATGCCTGACATGAGCTTCCATGTTGTGGAGAGACAGGTTATTGGCCGATAGTTGGATGGGACTGTACCCTTGGAGGGATCCTTCATGATCAGGATCGTGCGCCCTTCGGTTAGCCATTCAGGGTGAGTCCGTCCCTCAGCAGCTGGTTCATTTGTGCTGCTAGGCGTTCATGGAGAGCAGTGAGTTTCTTTAGCCAGTATGCGTGGATCATGTCTGGGCCGGGGGCTGTCCAGTTTTTCATGCCTGAGACTCTTTCTTGGATATCTGCCATATATATATATATATATATTTCCATTTAATCCACTTCATACATAGATTGCTATGGGACATTCAAAGGCCATTTCTTAAAAAGCATTTTTCTAGGGACATAAGGATCACCACACAAACCAAACTTTATAATCTTGGACTCAATAAGATTTTGACAAAACGTACAGAAGGATTTTTAATATCTAATTCTAAGACGGGTTTATTGAAGTATAAGTTTGGCAAATTTGAATTTTAGTTTACTTAGAAACTAAATAAGAAACTAACCTATATATATATATATATATATATATATATATATATATATATATATATATATATATATATATATATATATAATTTTTTTTCCAGATGTCCCAAATATGTGTATTTTTGGCCATTTTTACACATAAAATGCCTTATTTCTACATGAAAACATATTAGATGAAAAACTAATATATACTATATATTTTTTCTTACATTTATATGAGAAAATTACAGGAAAATTTTCAAATTGATAGCTTTAAATTTAAGATTTTTTCATATTCACCTGTAGTTTCTCACATTAAATTAATACAGTGGTGTGAAGTGAAGTGGCAATTCTTGAGAAATAAAAACCCTGATAGTGAAACATAGTTATGGAACATGCAGGCATAACAATTTTCCATCATAATCTGCATGAAAACCATAAGAGTAGACAATAAATGCCCCATCTGAAAAGTTACACAGTGCACCTTTAATATCGTTTTAAATACGGTATGGAATTTTGTATATTCAAAGATTTCTCTTAAGGGTTTCAACTTCCCGTTATATGCAACATTTTGAGAACTTTATCCTAATCAAAAGATCATCATTTGTTGTAAATTGTTAATCGCTATGACAACAAGCCTCTTCTCTTACCCTGAACCCCATGGATAGTGCTCATAGCGGCCAGCACACACCGCCTGCACATCCTTGTCAGCCACGGCCCCTTCCACTGTACTATTTTGACACATGACATGAAAAAGGACAGATCCCTCCGTGCTTCCGTGCCGTCTCCCACTTTTATGTTTACTCATGGCCTCTCAGCTCCAGCCCGAGTGAGGGGGAGACAAACAGGATGTCTGTGGGAGGAGGAGGACCAAAGACGCGGGCTAAATCTGACGGGGAACTGGAGTGTGCATGAGCCTGTCTGCGTCTAATCCCAGGATGGACTTCCGTTTGAACGCGAGCTGCTTGGGAGTTCTGGAGGAGTTGTTACAGCAGAGCGAGAGGGATCAAGGGTACAACGCCGGAGCCCACTTCCTAGCACACGGAAAGGCACGGAGGAACGCCACCCACAGAGAGGAGAAATGTGATATGTTGAGTTATTAGAAGACGTTAATTCAGTGTTTACAAGAAGAGGTAACCCACCAGCCAGTAGAAATGTTCCATGTGTGAGCAGAAGTCAGTCTGAAGTCATGTTTCAGGCTGATGTATGGAATACCGAGTGATTTGTGATATGTATAGCATTTACTTTTATCTATCTATTTATCTGTCACACTACGGGTCAGATCTGTGCAAAGTCGAGTCTGCTCATTGTAAGAATGCATGTTTTTCAAGGTAGTTTTGTGGTCATTAAAAATAACTGAAAGGTAAATACATTATGTTTAATGTCGTGCTGGGGAACATTCAAAGCGAAACAAAAACATCTTTATGAGACAACCGGTTGACACAACAGACACCAGAAATGTTACAAAATTAAAAATGTTCAACCGGTAACCCTTGCTCAGTATTTAAAACTCAAGAGAACACACCAAAGTACAATCCAAATCAACTTTAAAGGTCCCATATTCTGCTATTTTCCCCTTTACACAGTCTATTCTAAGGGCTTTGTTGATAAAACATAACAGTTTCCAAAAAACACCCATTTCTTGGACTGGCCCCCCTCCTTGCAAAAGCAAACGGCTCACTCTGAGATCTGACCCCCCCGAACAGAGAGCAGGCTGCCTCCCCCGCCCAACTCGCGCGCCTCCCCTGCCCAACTCGTGCCGAAGCGTAGAGCGGAGATAGTGCGCATGCGCCGTGTGCTCCGGTAAACAGCGATACACAAACACTGGAATAAACCTTTTATCCGTCCTGACGGTGCGTCGTGCTGAGTCCTACGTCCTGGATCTGACCTGGAGTTTGACGTGCTCCAGGGCCTCAACGACGGACGTTGCAGTTTGGTAAATAACAAGCTAACTCTTCGATCTGTCGTATCCATCGTGTAATTACTGTGTAGCATTAGCATTAGCTGTTTTTATTCTGCGGCTGCGCACTTCCTGGAGGCGTGGCTTAAACACCACGTCATCCATGGGAAGCCGCGTCATCCATGGGATGTGCCCCCGTCTGCCTGCTCAGCCGAGGGGGACGGAAAAGACAGTTCTCTAGCGAAAGCATGCGGGAATCAATCAAAAAACCACTTTGGGCACACATACGAGGCCCAAATAGCACTGTAGGAAGGTTAAAACCTCTGAAAAGTCGATTTTGTTATGGGACCTTTAATGTGCTATAGACCATTTTGCAACGGCGTTTCCTAATCATTAGCATCCTGTGATTCATGTTCAGTGCTCAGACATTTCCCGTTTTCACCTACCCCCTATCCCCGCCCACTGCTCTGTACTAACTTGCAATTATTTGAAAATTGCAAACTCTGAGTTAAACATGTATGGTTTCCAAAATCACATGTCGTCACTTTAAATGTAAATGACAATCCGCTGCATTTTACAGTGAAATGTCACTATGAAGAGGCGGGGCTTATCGGTTCTACCGTTTAGAACAGGAAGTAAATGGACCGGCTTCTGTTTCAGATCAATATTGCGCTTTACGATGAACAAAATATAAAGGGATGATCTACTTGTGTTTTAGTTCAATAATGTATAATGTAAAAAAAATAATTAATACGTCTCCTTTAAAACAACATTTATCACATTCAGTCCAAAAGGTATAAAAGTACTGAACCAAACAGGACATATTATGTAAAATGTGAAATAAATGCATTTACAGCAATATGAATGTGCATAATCAATGATATAGTGTCCTGGCTTAGTATTGCACGCATTTACCAGCTAATTTCATGGTTCCCTGACAATAGCAGAGGTACAGGCGGCAACTGAGCGGGATCAAGGGCACTGTTCTGGATCTTACCTCTTATAGCATGCACGCGTACACACACACACACACACACACACACACTTAGGAACCCAGAGGAAAGCCACCCACTGGGAGAGGCGGTGATAGCAGGGGCCGCGCTGGCGTCTCTCTGCGCTGATGAGGACGTGGGCCACCTCAGACACTCACTCTCAGAGCAGGAGCCTCAATCACGGCCACTTCACACCTCTCCAATAACAAATCCTTGTAATGGAGGGCCACGCTGAGTGCATTTAACCCGCGCCGCTTTTTCTTCTCCCAGAACAATGGCGTCAAGATGGAATAGTTTCTTGGAATTCGTAGAAACACATTTTCTTTGTGTACATCTGTTGACAGGGTGTTGTTATGCCCGTGCGGTTTCCATCAAAATCTATCCAGATTTTTTTATCTTGTCAAGCTCAAGGTTAAATTGTTTGAAGTGTATCAGGGACACAGCACAGAAAACCACCTGCATTAAATATGTTTATGCCAGGTAAAGCAAAGGTTGAAATGTTTAGATGTTTCAATCAGGTTATTTCCTTTTTCTTATGCCTTGCTGCTGTGTAGATGCAGAAAAAGCCGAACTTCCACTAGCCAACTCTCAATTTTAGACATTCAATCATTACATTAAATATTATAAGCTAATACCTCTCTAAATAGCCAAGGCAAATAAGGCTGAACGTCCTAATTTTGAAGAAACAGTTGGGCCTGTGCCGAGATAGAGATTAGATACGGTGTTGATCCTAAATGTTCGAAGTTACAGTTCGATCCATCCTGCCAATCAACGCCAAAAACACAATATGTACTTATGAGAGGGGCAGATAGTACTTGAATGTACTCACTGATGTACAAGTATTACAGTCAAAACGTTATTCGTGCAGGGGTGCTTTGTCAGGATCACTTGCACATTCAGAACATCAAAACTGGGACAAAACCCAAACCTGAACCTGGGCTTGATCAGGACTAAACAAGGAATAGAACAGGACCAAACCCAAACCACACCAGGACTAAAATGAGCTCAATTTAGAACCAATTAAAGTTTAAACACACCCTAAAAGTAAAAAGTAAACACGAAAGATGCTACTCAAAGTACTATGTTGTTACAAGCTACTATTTAACGAGAATTTAGTAGAATTTTAGATCAGTCTTTCATACAAAGCTTATTTAATTGAACAGTTTTGAGTTGTTTTTAAACTGTAATCCACATAATTTCGAGCTGACCAATCAGAACAGGCAGTGCAGTGCAGTTATGTGTGTTTGTAGTTTAGAAATGAGCAGTTACAGTCCAGAGAGACAGACTTGCTTTGAGACGTGTGCTGTCCTCAGTTACTCCTATGATTTTAAATGTATGATGTTATACTCAATTACAACTGCAGGTTTAACAATCTACTAAAAAGTACAATTACACATAACATCTATTCAATTTACATGGGCATTGGTAATTAGTTACTTTCCACCCCTGAAAACACGGAAACAAAAACAAGGACAGTGTTCTCACAAAATTATACCATTGCCTACCACTTGATCGAGGTTATTTACAACGGAAAACTGTTGAAATAATTGAAGGCTTAGGTAATAGAAGTGGTGATCTTAAAGTAGTCAATCTGAGGTTCAAACTGTTTGCCCTACAAAGCCTTCCATAAACACGCCGTTCCTCAAGTGCATGTAATCCAAAACAAGCCAAACCAAGGCCTCGGGAGTTTGGAACATCTAAACAGATTAAAGCTGGAAAAAAAACCTTGGAAAAAGATGAGGCCAGCGCTTTTTAAAACCTAGATAAAGAGCTGCCATGTTGAACCTATCACCTCTAGTGCAGGAAGTTGCGTAACCGACGACAACCACGGCTTGCCCTGTAATTACGCACGGAGAGAAGTTTGGCTTGTAAACGGGAACGGAGTGAGTGTATCTGAAACATGCTGCCTGGGTGAGTTTGTACCACACACTGCATCAGATGTCTGCTGACTCATCACTCCAGGGCCACATCAGAGCAGCAGCGCGCCCATGGAGGCACTCAGGCACAATGCACGGGCCGGGCCTGCCAGCCAAATGTGCACACGCCACAGCCAGGAGAGCAGGGGGGAGAGAGCAGGGGGAGTGCACAGGCTGAGTGTGCGAGATAGAGCGAGCTTTGACTGGGGAGAACAAATAGAGTAGAGGTTTGAACGGTTCACATTTTGTAAGCAAGTAGTAGTAGGTTAGACAACGTATATAATGCCAAAAGTGACGGTAAGCAATGAAGTGAAAGCCTTGAATGAGAAGAAAAAATATGAGATACAAGTGAAATTCATTCATTCAAATACAATTGAACAAAACGAAACCACAAGTATAGGCATTGCAAACAAAACAACTTGTGACAAGAGGTTTGAATACGTCTGCCATTCTACTAGTACTACTTATTATAGTGCGTTTGCTGCTCTGTTCCCTAAAAATGATATCTGATGGGATACACTTGACCCTAAGGCAATTGAATTACATTTTTTGTGAATAGTTGAAACAATCCAAAATGCAGATAATGCGATACAGATTAACGTGTTGTACAAATTTACTGAAATGAGTATCTTATAATTTCTACAGAAACATGTTAAGGTATATAAGAAATGTAAATTAGAGCGTAAATTATTCATGATGGCCATGCTAAAGACACTATTGTCGAGGATTTTAAACTAAAACCATGAAGCTTAATTGTAGTTTTGGGCAAAAAGCATTAATTATGCACATGTTCTGAGGCTGGTTTGACCCATCTCCTGACTCATTAAGCACTGAGCCTTGGAACAGTTTCTCCGACAGCCTACAAGAATCTCCTCTCACTATAGTAAATGCATGTGTCAGAGCGCTGACAATGATAAAGAAAAACACTAATTTAACACTTACACATGCACACACAGGGAATAAAAGATCAAGTCATTGGTTGAGAATTCATTGTGCCGTACAAAAGTGTGAAGTGCGTGGTCGTGAGATGTCAACAGCTATGATAAGGTTAATCAGCAGCTTCTACTTTCTCCAAAAACCTCCCTGTCTGCATGAACAACATTTTACACAAGCAATTATCTCTTTTGAATAAAGGGTGTTTGCCTATCAAGAGAAGCCCACTTAAACAGGGTCAAATACAATTTGCTATCACGCCACTTTCAAACAACATATCAAATTGTTGTCACTTCCATTTACGACAGTAATGTGTACCTAGTAAATTGCACTACTGCCTTTGACTGCTGACAACAGCTAATTGTAAATGTCAGAGTTATTCATGCGCGCCTCGCCATGGTACATGATTAAAAATCACCTATAGTTCTTTTCAAATGTGTGATCGAGAACAAGGCGGTAAACATATATTTGAGCATGGATGGCACATCTGAAGAGAATCCTACATTTATTTAGTCATTTTTGAAAAGCACGCAGCCACAGAGAGGCAATTAAGAGCTGTGCTCATGCTCAGCAGAATACTGAGTGGTGATGTGTGGTCAATGCCCATGGTCCTGCTGACAGTCTCTATTTTAGATGTAACATTGTGGATGTATAACATTTAGAAGCAAGC
The DNA here is from genome assembly GCA_019453435.1 of Rhinogobius similis. Taxonomy (NCBI): domain Eukaryota; kingdom Metazoa; phylum Chordata; class Actinopteri; order Gobiiformes; family Gobiidae; genus Rhinogobius; species Rhinogobius similis. The sequence goes on from CM033635.1 coordinate 23,561,089, forward strand.
AAACAGCTACGCATGAAAGGAATACTATTTTCCTTCATCCAAACTTATTCTCAGAGATTTGTTCGGCTCAAGTACAAAGTCTGAAACAGGCGTCAAACAGGGAAGTGTCTAGGGATTCTCAGTCAGATGGTGGCTTTAGTGTTTAGCACTCTCTCCTCACAGCAAGAAGGCCCCAGGTGTGAGTCATAGAGTATCCTATAACCAGACCAATCACAACTGAGCATCTGAACTGTTGTCTGTTCAAACTCTAATAATGTTTAATGATTGTGATTGCAAACACCCCACATGTCTCATCACACTGTACATTCCATTTTAAACGCTATCATCACACAAACTAAACCTAAAAACGTGAGAGATATTTAAAGCAAAATGCATTCTAATTTCAGCTATGCGTTCATACTATAGTGGCCTGAAGGATAACAAGCAGCCATCCAATTTCTTCGCACATATCGTCTTTCTGAAAGCTCACGTTACTTCAACCAAACCAATACCCGAGCTTAACAAGCATAAAATGTACCCTTGTGTAGGTTTTCTGTCCAGTCCACTCCTCTCCATAAACCGCTTGGTCTTTACCAGCCGGGCGCTGTCCACATGCGACAATGATTTGTTTTCTTCTATGAACCATGATTACAGGTTGTCAGCAATGCTTTTACTAGACCTGATGGGTAATTTCATTCATGGTTTTTCGGACTTGACGGCTCGATTGGCACAAAGTCACGCTTGCAGCCCAAATGCATGCTAACCACACACACACTCTCGTACTATACTACACTTATAGACAAACAAATCAAGTGGCATGTCTATTATAGCGGCCTAATCAACAAGGGCCCCTGCATGTTCTGTCACAACTCACACAAGAACATTACGGATAATTTGTCTCGATAGCTTTGCGCGCAATCATTTCCGCGTATACGTTCCTGTGTGCCTTGCCGTTTAATGAGCCGAGCTAATTAAATATGGAAATTAATGACATACAAAGGAAATAGGGGGAAAGCGTAGTCCTGATGCATTTGAAGGAGTCGCTAAAAGCCTTTTATTACATTAGGGAGCGGGAAGGGGAGAAAAGGCAGCTTCCTCTAAGGAGACTATTAACTAACAGCGTGATTAGCTCTAGCCAAACAACACAAACTATTAGCTATGTTTTGTGCATTTGCATTATTCTACGCGCACCAGACATGAAATATTCAAAGAGAGTACAGCGCCGATCACTTTTATGGCACTTTTATGTTTGTTGTTGTTGTTCCGATCTGGAAAATCAACATCAGACACCCTGTGCGGAAGAGATTCACACATCCCTGTCGCCAACGAGATGTTGGCAGAACGCACGGCGAAAAGTTTTGTGATATTAATATTGCACAATGTTTTTATAAGCGTGGAGGGAATTTAGCACGAAGGTGACAAAATGACGATTGAATAATGAAAAGTTAGTAAATTGAAACGCATGCAAATGATCAAACATGTTATGCTAAATGTATGAAGCTAAAAAAAAAGACTACAAAATGTCAAAGTATTGTGTCAAGATAAAAAGTACAACTAATCAAAGCTAATCAAGTAAAATTACTGGTCTACCTCCGTTCCAAAAGCTAGCTTGAATAATAACAATAATAATGCACTCGATTTAAGCTACAATGGGGAAGACTGACTGAAGCAATGTCGCCAATCAACGCCACCAGCCACTCTGACCACCGTCAATCATTCACAAGCAAGTGAAGTGCCTTGCCTAAGGACACAACAAGCACAGTAACAGTTTGCACCAGAACAGGGCTATTCAACTTAAGGCCTGAGGTCAGATCAGGCCCGTCAAAGGATCTGATCCGGCCCGCAACCCATCTTCCAATCTATTCAAATTCTTACCTGGCATAGTACTAGTTTAGACCTGGTGTGCTCCTTAATTGTTTGATTTTGCTTAAGACCTGGTTGGATTTTGAGATTGTCCTAGTTCAGACCCGATTGGTATCTAGTCTAGGTCCTAGTTTAATTCTGGTTCAGTCCTGGATTTGAAATTTTGGGGAGCAATGTCGGTAAAACATTTTGTATTTTACTTTTAGACTCAAATCCAGTATAGCAGTTATATTTTCACTATTGACACAGATCTAGAGATATTTTCTGTGACTCCAAATTTTGTGAAAGTGCTGGTGTGGTGTCCACCTTCGGCCCAGAGGACATCGGGAACTTTTATTTAAGTGTATTTGCCCTGCACTAGAACCACAGTTGCTCCACTGTGGCACATGGTTCTCCAGCAGTGTCCGAGATCAGGACTTGGCAAGCAGCTATCTGACCTTTTATTTTAGAGTAAGAGAACTAAAAGCCAAAATATAAAAATACAAAATACAAACAAAAAGACTTCCCTCGCTGTGTCATGCCATGTCTGGTGAAAGGTAATAATATTGCTGTGATTTCTTTTCTGGTTCCTTGTTTATGGAGGTGGGTTAAGTAGCTAAAGGGGATTAGAGTTTAAAGTTGGTCTGAGACTGATGCTGCCCTGAGGGAAGGATAGCCCTCAGTCTGGCCCCGAAACACTGGAAGGAAGCGGAATGGAGCAGTGGAAGACAGGAGTTTACAAAAATCATTGCTAGCTTATGTTTTTAACTCTTAGTATTCTATCCTTAAAGGGGACATATTTTGCAAAATCCATATGTTTACAATCATTGAGGTTATGCTTTCTTTATGGTGGATTTTTTTGACAATGGGAGAGTGGTTAGTATCTTTTTCCAATTTGTTGAAAGTCATACGTTTCGGTTATTCTTATTATTCATTTCACTGTGTTGTCTATAGTGAAAAAGCCTTATGTGAACATTAAGTCAAGGTCAACACAGAAGTACGTTTTACTTCAACTCGAGTATATTTTAAATGAATGCTACGAATACTCAACTACAACATTTGCCATTGCTTGCGTCCCTTGGTGTTAGGTCATCGAGTAAATTGAACTGAATTCCTCAAAGCGAGTTGTAAAAAAACGTTTTACATCCACGTATTTCTCTAAATGCCAGCCTTGGAAGAAAAAAAAATCATCGCCTAAAGTTACATGCTATGTAATAAACGAACAAAGATTGCGATGAATAATTTCAAAGCCATTTTACTTTAGAGTTTAAAATCCATTATGTGTGAACTCAAAACATTAATTTCGCACAGGAAGATCTTACATATTTGAAGAGGCTTGAGTGCACATATACGGTTCCAAGGCTTTGTGTGCATTTTCTTAAACCGATGAGACTGATACATTCTTTGAAAGTTTTCAGTTAAGGCCTCGCTGACTAATAATTTTACGCATTCAAAATTCACAAGCCAACATTTAAAGACATGGTTTTCATTACATTTATAAGCTAAGAGGTCAGGATGTCACCCCTCGCTTTGATGCCAGAATCCACAAGTATTTCCTGCCAATAGTACATCTAAAAAAGGCAAAACCCCATTAAACTTATATTAGCCGAGCCTGACAATGAGAACTATTTTTCCAAATGATTCACAGCTATTTATGTAGAAAATCAAACAGTGCAGTGTGAATTAGTCTGCAATCATTCTCACATGCCATGTCTAAAAAAGGGATGACCAAATCAAAGAGCCTTTTGAGCTAGCCGTTAGTGATGACTCTGTGTACGCCGTGAACCCCACTGTGGAGGCATTATCCATTGTGTGTGCGTTCGTGAGCGTGCACGGGGAGCGCCCTGCAGACATAGGGTCACGCACAGTTTACAGACCAGCAGACTCCGGGCTGAAGAAGAGGCACGCCATGGGGACAGCGCATGCAGGCCGGTCCAGGGGTGTAAACCCGGAGCTGTGGGGGATTAGGGTTTGAGACTGATACTGCCCCGAGGGAAGGATAGCCCTCAGTCTGGCCCCAAAGTCTGTGGAAGAAGGAAGCGGGGTGGACGAGTGGAAGACAGAATCTGAAGGAAAATAATTGATCACTTTTTAAAATGTTTAGATATTAAAGCACACAGAACACGAGCAGACAGCGAAGAACAAAAAAATAATAACAAAAATACATGTAGGCCTGTGCAACCAACAAAACAGAATCACAGTACATCGAAACTAAGATAAATGTCCCACCCAGTCCAAAGTCTCTCAAATTTTCAATTTAAAGGCACTGTACTGGATTTTTACAATTTTAAAACATGAAAAAATAAAAAATAATAATAGTTAATATTAAAACTCTTTACGTCAGTCACATGCACTTTCCTAATGCAGTCCCAGCATCCTAAAAATACACCGCAATGATTTTATAAGCACTTTTCACAAGTCTCTGAGCCCAGAGTGAGTTTTGTTGTCCTGGTTAAAGCTAGCAATCACTAGCATGCTAACGGCGCACTTCCTGCTTCTCGTAGAATAAAACGCTCTATAGATGCAGAGAAAGCGCTGTGGTCTCATTTTCACACAAATAGATACTTCTACAATATATCTGTACTGGGGCAAAACAAATATTTTATTACACATGAAAAAAATGTGAATTTCCTGGGAAAAAATGCATGTCATATTTTTTCAGTTTTTTTTTTTTTAATGCGCTTTGTTTTTATCTACACTCAGTGTGTATAAAAGCTGGTGTATCCGACTTTTATTATTTTGTAAATAAGTCAATTTTGTCTTTTCCCTCAAAGCGTATCTTGTAAAAGCAGCTGTCGGCATCAAATAATATACTATTTTATTTCTTGTCAATCAGGAAGTAAGATGTGAAAGATGTGATTGGGGGCGGTCCACCATAGTTTCACAGAGATTGTGCCTGAACTATATTTGTGAATAAGAATAACAGATTTAAAGACCTATTACCAGTTTCACAATCAGGAATCCAGCTTTAAGAGCAGCCATGGCAGTTAAAGGGCAATTATCCAATTTGAATCATCAGTTGTTCACATGATCTAACAATGTCTGTGATTGGATAAAATTGTCTGTCCCTGCAATTGCTTCCTCATGGTTCTCATCCTTTAAAATGTAAAGGCCGTGTCATTCAGTCTCTTTTACAATAGACTGTAAATGGTGTTTTCCTGAATCAGAAGAGACTAAACTCAGGCTTTTTAATTTCTCCACAATGAGATCAGTGCAGTTCTATATCTTATCATATCTCGCAATACTTGACATTTGATACTTGATAATGACGTTAAGAGCTACAAGGTTCTAATAAGGTTATTGTTTTGAGCTTTACTTATGCAATCTTTATAAACTCAGAAGAAAAGTACTTCAAATCCTGTTCACTATGAGAGCGATGTTCACTCACCTCGACTGTTTAAAAGTGTTTGATGGTGGTTGGAGAGGCCATTGATGCAAAATGTCTGCCACTTCGCTCTCAGGGCGCATTCACACGTGTCCTGGTTTGAGCCTGGCTTAGTCCTGATGTGGACTACGTTAGGTTCTGTTCTAGTCCTGGCTGAACCCTGAGTCCAGGTCATTGTGGGAGAAGTACTCAAGTTGTTAGTCAATTAAAAGTACAGATACAGGAGCGAACAAAAAACAGAATCACATAAAAATGTATTTAAGTTAAAGTATTGAAGTATTAAAAAAAAAAAAGTTAAAGTTTAAATTTAAACGCAAAACAATAAAAAAGAAATAAAAAAGAATTGTGAACATTTTAGAAGAAAAAATGTGGCATATTGAATTCAATCTGTAATAAAATAATGAACAAATAGTTTACCGAGAATGATTTAGGCTTACTAACTACTTAATTAAGGGGTTAGGGTAAGATGTTTGGGTTTTAATTAAGTATTTACTAAGCCTGCATCATTCTTAATAAACTATTTGTTTATTATTAATTAAGTCATATTTGGTTAAGGCCCAAAAAAGTGTAGGTAGGCCTATTATAACATGTTACCAATATAGATACCCTAAGTGATATGAAAGAGTGAATGAATAATGCCCCGAATATACAATGGTTTATGTTGTAAATTAGTGGTAAAAGCTCAGTAATTCTGTGTATTAGGTGTTGTAATTGGTTCTACATAACACATTGCATTCTGCGGTTGCATTATGACACCAGTACCGGGTATAAGGCTGTTTCCATTTTTAAACCTTAGCTCGTCGTTATCAGATGTAGCCAGTGTTGGAACAGTCAACTACTGCCGCTGGTGTCCCTTTGTGTCCATCATGCCAATGCAATCATTTAATTAAACTAAGCTTGTTGCTGTGTATTTTGCATAAATTAGCATCCCTGTTAAAAACCAGATAAGATAATTTGATTACAAAAGGCTGTTACTTGATTAAACTGTTTGTTCTAATTAAAAGAGCATGCAGGTCCACAGTGGCAGAGTGGTTAGTCCTCTTACAAAGAAGGTCACGGGTTAAATCCCTGGAGAGGGTCAGTGTTTGTATAGGCTCTGAATAGTCTCACATGCACTCTGACTGCTTCCTCTGTTAAAGCATGCATGTTGTTTTGTTTGTGAGCAACATTCATATCAAGTTATAAATATAAAGTCGTCGTAGGAAAATATGTCCTATAACCCAGCCTCCAATGTCACTGGGGCTACTCGTAAGGAAAAGAGATGGCAATTGATAAAATCTTATCAATGTCATTGACAATTCTTATTGATCTCGTTCCTTAACAATTCCCTTATCGATTCCTCATAATAATAATGTGCCTTATGTATTTATTTTTATGAGCCTGTATTTCATCTACCAGTAAAAATTTGACACAGAAATGTAGGCTGCATTATGACTAATCAGGGGCTCAAATAGTCCATGTCCAGGATGAGAAATGTCCGCTGTGATCCGACCTGCTCGTCCCGAGTCCTGGAGACGTACAGGTCCTGGACAGATGGAAGGCAACAGCCGATCACCGTCTCAGCAGAGCTCACAATGTGCTGTAGTCTCTGTTTGTCCCTGGCTGTGGCTCCAGCGATCATGTCCACCGTCTTCTGGGCGTTGAGCTCCAGGTTGTTGTCGCTGCACCAGGACCACAGCCGGTCCACCGGACGATGAGTCTGTCTACAGGAGGGCTGGTGTTGAGTCCGATGAGGCTGGTGTCGCCCGCAAACTTGATCGGTTTTACAGAGTCTGGAGAGAGGCTTTAGGTGCAGGAGTGGTGTACAGAGATAAGACAAGAGGAGAATGTACACAGCCCTGTGGAAATCCTGTGCTGATAGTCCGAGTGTCAGACATTCTTCCCCGGCCTAAAACTATAATGTAAAGTTTTTAATAATTTTAAAACAATGCCATAAACAAATGATAGGCCTTATCTCTCCTGTTAGCTCCAGACCTGTCCTATTATAGCTTCCTGTCGGTCCTGTACCTTCGCTGCTCACTGGTCACGGCCCCAATGTGTGTGCACAAAAGCTTCTTCACATACAAAACTTTTGCTCGCAGTGAGGGAAGAAGTAAAGAGCTTTGTGTTAGGTTAGGGCCGAAGCATTTACAGTTGCGGCAGCCCAAAGAGGCATCGCTAAGAGAGGAGAAGTACGATTATGATAGGTTGAAGTGGAACCGGTTCTCGATTCCCATCCCTTTCGGAGCAGTACAGACAGTCAAAATGCCCAGGAACCCAGGTTTCTGCCACACAAACCCACCTACTTCAAACCCCGCTGTAGTTTTGGAAGTAAATGGGGCTAGAGAAAAATCAAATTTTACAAATATTAAGAGTTTAAAAGCATGGCAGAAGCTAAGCAGCTACTAAGTAATGTACCTAATGTGGTTGTCAGTCTAAAACCCCATGTGAAACCTCAAATTTGGCAAAATGTTGTAATACCTTGGTGGTTTTAAAGTCTCAAACAGATTTGACAAGCGGTGGGTGGTCACGGTTGAGCTCCATTGTCGAGAAGAAGCCGGAGGGGAACATGCAAGCTCCATATAGTTCCCATACAGCCCAGGAATCATACCCAGAACCTTCAAGTGTCAAATAAATGAGGTGTCTCTTGCACACAGACATAACAGGAGTCTTATTCAATCTCATGACCGCTTTGTTTATTTCTCTTATTATCTTAACCCATTGGGACAGCCCGGCTCTTTCACATGGGAGACGGTTGGAAAAAACACATTTCCGCTCTGGCCTCTAGACAGCGTGTTTGACCCAGGATCACAGGTCAGACCCAACCAAGCGAATCGTTTGCACCTCACCAGCCCTCACCTTCGATAAACCCAGACACGGACTCTTGTACCTCTTTAAAAAACAAACTCTAGCCTTCTTAACCCCTGACCGCACTTCCTTCCTGTGAGGGTGCTACTGCCACTCCCGGTGCTGCCGCCACTGCCGTGTAATCAGTCCTGGTGCCGTCCGCATGGCAACACCGTGATGGAGCAGAGGAGAGGAGAGAGAGGGGGCGGTGCGTGTCCCATAAGGCTTACCTCATCCTTCTTTCCGTTCCCAGCCCTCCCAGTGCACTCTCGCGCTCTCACAATCTCAATTTACACTGCCCGATGTCCACTGGGTTTCCAAATAGGGCCAAAATACTGCTGATGTGGCTAAATGTGATGATGAATGGAGGATTTTGTCGTAAGCTTCAAGTCTATGTAAAGGGAGAAAGTTGCATCAATAAGGGCATTTGGTTTTCAGAATATCCTTTCAAGGTTGTGGTATATTGTTTGACTTTTAACAGACATTTTTAACTTCTTTTCTTTTTTTTGCATCGATTTTACTTAAGCACATTTTTAACTGGATATTTTTACTATTACTTTACTATCCTTACTTTCTACTGAACTACATTTTTTAACTGGACTGAAAGGTAAAATATGCTTTTTCTTGTGGTTTGAGAGCTGAAGGGTTTATTTTTCTAGCACTTTCATGGTTACTACTTGAGTTCAAGTCCTGTCTCTGAGCAAACAAAATACTGAACACAAAATAACCTCTAAAATTAGGAAATGTTCCTGTTGTCAAAATCATCAGCACAATTCTTTATTATTACCCTATGAGATTCTTAAATAGTTCTCAAAATCTGTGAGAAATACTTTTACTCCAACTGAAGTCGATTTTTTGTGATACTTTTTCTTTCATTTCACCATTGTTTTGCTGTTGATGTTGTTGTTGTGATGCCTGGGCTGCTGGACATAGAAGTATTTTGTCCTGAGGGCTGTTACTCTCCTCAAAATGCTAACACGCACAATCTGCCAACTCTTCCTGACGTATCCTCCTTTTGAAACTGCACGGAGACTTTTGAGACACAAAGGCAACGAGCTAAAGTTGTGTGGTGTTGCGTCATTTGTGCATGTTCAAGAAAGTCCTGCATAGACGAGTTCAAACATCGCTCACCGCCATTGCTTGTTGTCATCTGGTGATAATACAAATCGCCGTTATCATCCCACAGCTAGCTATTGTCAGCGTTTGCAGCTAGACCCTTATCCACATTTCCTTCAATCCTCAGTGTGCCGCCCTCTGATGTATGTTCAAATCAAGATTAAATGGCCTTTAAGTGTTTTTTTTGTAGCCTATACCGCCAAATGCTACTTTGATCAGAACAGCAAATACAAGTCATTACAACCTCAAAAACATGGCATTGCACTGTGATACAGACCTATAATTAATGCTCCAAGACTTATTAAAGACACATAGATGCACTGACCAACGGTTTGTGTCCCTCTTTGGACATCCCTGGCCTATACACTAATCGAAGGTATATGCTACACCAGATCCAAATCCATCAACTCCACACAAGGCCTCAATAATGTGTTACTACAATAATGTGTGATTGTCACTGCAGTCTTTGTGTCGGTCCCAGGTCCTAATGACGACTGCATCAGAATGGCCCTGTTAAACCTCCAAACAGTGCTCCAAGTTCCTTCACAGCTGGAGGTAGAAAATTTGCTCTGGTGACCCCTGAAGGGAAATGCCTAAAGAAAGCAAAATTAATAAATGGACTCATTACTTGCTAGTTCAAATAGACTGCAAAGGCACGCTTAGACAAATGTGCGCTGCTTAGAATATAATGAACAAATTAGCACACTCATTAGTTGTGTTTCGAGGAATGGGTTTAATTAGCGCGGTGGAATAGAGTTGAAACTGCTCGAAGAAACAGTCACTTTCACGTTTTTTTTTCAGCGATTGTGCAAAAATACGACTGTTTCATAACGTTGAATATACCTCGATGCAAGATTGACTGACTTCTTTGACCGTGTTATACCGCTATACTGCTGTTTCCGCATCAAACACGCCAGGGTGCTCCTTTGTGGTTTTAAAGTCAATACGCCATACTCTTTCTGATGATTTTACTCCTTTATATTGACATTCTCCATAATCCTTCCTTACGCAGAAACAAACTTCAAACTTCAAAGCTAGCAGCTATTTGATTTAGACTTCTTCACTCCACAATATCAAATCTTTCATCAAGAGAAAAATGTACCTGACTTAATGAATATTCACAATGTTACTGACAACTTGTACAATAGTGAAATCTATATGCTCTTACCATGAGGGTCTTTTTACCTAAAACGAGCCCCAGTTCAAACAGAAGCTGTTTCTGAACTTTTTGGAGTACAAACAAATGTCTGGACTCTTTGTGAAGCTGAGACTCTGTAGTTCTGGCCTCTGATGTTTGATTTACTCTAATTATAAGTGATAACAAGCTCTGCACAGAGGAATATCAGATTTCAAATCCCGCCTATATTTTCTTAAATATAAGGAGGAGTAAAACCGGTGCCTGGAGGTTGCTGATTGACACTAGATTGTGCATTTCTTGGGTTTTGACGAGTACACTTTCAGACCAGAAGCTAATTTATGAATTAAGTCTTTGCTCATGTTTTATTAAGTGTCACCAAAAGTCTTATTGCCATTTTCAGAATTTTAGGGTCTTTTTTATTTTTATATTTTGGAATAACTTGAAAGTGATTCTTCTCATTTGACTGGAAATGGGTGGGGTATAGCATTATTTTTATGCTGAACATGCAGCGGCCTAATTGTTCCCTTTAATAAGATGGTGGACAAAAAGGAATCAATTAAGAAAAAGTTAGGCCTACCTCAGAGTCAGGGGTTCATTTTCTTTCTGTCTAATACATTTCAATCTTTCTAATATGTGAACAACTTTATGAAATCAAAGTTTCTGAATGAAACAGTAAGGTTACTGTGACACAAAAATGTAAAACCTCTATTAAAAACGTAAAAATCACACTGGGGAGTCTATGGTTGTGCATAACTTACACAAAAGAAACAACCCGTTTGACCCTTTAAACATTAATTCAACAAAATAAAGGTGTTCATGTATTTTTCTTTGTCAAATAAAATAATCTGTCACATTAGAGGAGTTTTGGTGCACTGTACAGGATGGTTTCTTGGTAATTTCCTAGTGTGATGTAATCATTTACAACCAAGAAGTTAAATTAAAAACCTAAAACATAGCTAAACTGGAGTAAAATTTATAGAAATTTTAGGAGAATTTGAAATATAATTATATTAACTGCTTTTTAATTAAATAGTAGTCCAACCTGTCATAGGCACTTTAATGTTTTTAATTTAAAGCGTAAATTGAAATGACTTTTTGAAATGACATTTATTCCTTTCATTTTATTACTTAACTCGCGACCTTATCAATTGTAGGGAGCACAAACAAACATTCATTCATGACAAAACAGCATACACAAGAAAACGGCTTTGCATTCATCTTTTCTTTAATAAGAAAAAATATCTTTCTTATTATCAGCTTGAAGCAGTAATACAAACTTGATATACACTTTTAAATATAACTTTGGGATATATTTCTCTGAGTTTTTCTTTTTATGTTCTAATGACAATATTGTGACCTGAATAATCACAATTATCAGATATACCAGATCATTTTTACATCCCATTCACTCCATTCCAAAAGCAAGCACCATTTTACATCCCTCAGAATCCATAAGTTTAATATGACTTTTTTGGGATTTTTTGGGGGGAATTACAGACTCTCAAATCAACCATTCAAACAAAACCTTGAGGGAGCACTATTTGGAGCCATACTGTATTTTATGTTGACATGTACTTTGCTAAAAATGATTCATAATCTCAAAACACCAAGAAGCACAGTGCTGCTGTCTTGAAAGAAAATGAATGCACATCGCCTGCTTCTTTCTCCCGACCTGCCAAGCGAGGTAAAAATAAGTCTGACTGGAGTGAAGAGAGAGGTACAGTAATTTGCAAGGTACCAGAAAACTCACCAAAACGAAACCAGGCTTATGCCAAATCCATTAAAAACCCAGCTGTCATGAACATTCATCCATAGTTTATGGGAGCACACTTAATTTGCATTTTTCCTTAGCAACACAAACCAAATATTTGCTTCATATTCACTTTTTATTTTGTAGAAGCAGAGTTACAGATGGGGACTGAATAAACTCAAAACTTTTTAAAGCATTTTTAATATTTGTCTTTGTTTTAGGCAGCTCTACTTAAAAGATAACACCATTAAAGAAAAAAAAAATCAAAAATGTAGTAGTAATAGTACAAAAAGACGAAAAAAGAAGTATTGGCAGAGAGAAAGAATCAAGGATACAAAAAGTCACTTGCCTGGAAACCAAACGGGAAGAAAGTTAGGCTTCGGAAACAATGGATCAAACAAAATGAGGGAGATACCAAAGCCCAAAATGTGTCGTTAAAACTTAATAATTTGTCAAAGGAACCACAAAGGAAGAATTTCTTGAAGCGAGGTAGCATATCCCTAAGGTCATCCTAAAGAGCCATAATGACGTTTTTTGCAGTTGAGGCCATTTTAAAGCAGAACTAAGTAACATTTTGATCTTGTAAAACATCCTTAGAGCCTTTTTTTTTATATTTCGCGACATGAAATGTTTGTGTATGTGATTGTACTTCCTCATTTCAATAAAAAGGACGGGAATAAAAGAAATGAAAGAAGCGTTTGCGTCTTTTTTCTGACAGTGTAATTTCACAAGAGAGCTGCAGGGGGAGCTCTGTCTCTAAAGTCACTTAGTTCTGCTTAAATATCTCCAGGCCAAGCAGTACCCTGTCATGCTCCTCGATTGGGTCGCTTCCCTCCTTCTGGGTCCTTCTGAAAGCTCCCACTTGTCCATCCTCCACCTGGTCCAGGTAAGCGAGGACAACATGCAGTGAACGACAACGTGCAGCAATCTACTGTGAGGCGCTCACCGGGTCACTCTGGGCCAGGATGCTAAAAATAAAGATAATAAATAGTAGAAGTAGTGGTAGTTGTGGCAACTGGAGTAGTGGTTGCTGGCATGGCAATGATGATATAATGGAACATAATTCATTCTTAGAAGTGGTAAGTACTTTCGAAATGCGAGTTCAAATACAAAGTTTTCATCATTTTAAAGAAGACCTACTGTGCTTTCATCTTCTATATAGTTCTAATCTACAACAACCATGGATAGTTACGTCATATTTTGGATATTTTTTACCTCTCATTTGCTGATTTGCGCCAGCACCTTTATGTTACATCGCTTTCGGAGAGCTGCAGTCCACAAAAGCGAGAAGCAGATTTTATTGTCATTCGCGCCAAAACGGCATACACAACACTGCTGAATCCTACGTGTGTCACTGTCAAGGAAATAAAACTGCAGAAAAAATTAAGTAAAGAGCAGTGGGCTTGTATTTTGGCTGAAACCTGGACTGACGGAGTAATGCTGTCTTGTCCGCCGGAGAATAAAGATTACTCAAGCACGCATAAATCACTTTAAACACAACTTCAAGTGGTTTAATGAAGGGTGAACACTAATAAGGCGATTAAAAGCTCCTGAAAGTCGATTATGCATAATATGTCTCTTATAAACAATTTGGAACTGTTTAGTTTAGTTTTCCATTGGTGTAGTGATTATATTTTTCCTTTCTTTCATGTAGTATTCAAAAAGAAGAAGGCAAAAAAGTGGTCACTCCAATAGTGACTAATACATGGTCATAGCTAGAGTATAATTTACCAAAAACATATTTCAGCCAACTATGAAAAGGTTAAGAGGGAATCACTAATCATTTGCCTGACAGCGGCAAGACTCTGCCATCGCTCATTACCAAATTCTCCTTCATAAATTGAACATGGCTTGGTGGATGTGGCCTAGTTTTTTGGGATTGCATACTGTACTGCAATACTCAAGTGTAACAGTAATTTTGTGTGTAGCTAAGGAAATCGTTTGAGCTGTCCGGGTACAATACTAGCCTAAGGGGTATAAAAATCGTACGAGAACAGTAAACTCCTGATTGTTCTGCATAAATAAAACTAATTATTGTTAAATCATAAATGAAATATTTACTTAATCCAGTATTTACCATTATGATTTAGATTTTATATAATTTGTCATTTTAATACTTCATTCGGACTAATTTGTTCAGAATTGCTTACTGATGGATTTTTGGTTTTGCTTTACTTAAGCATCTTGGCTTATTTTAAAATATTTTAAGCACTAATGTTGTTGTAAAGCACTGTACAAAGTTAAATTGATTGATTGATCCAGGAATCGTAAATGTTTGCTTGTCCCAACGTTTTGTAGATTTCACACGAGTTGACAAATCATTTAATATCGGTTTACATGTGTAATGTTATTTAGTTCAAATGTAAGTTTTGACTCTCTTATAGAGCTCCTGCAGCTGACGTCACACTGTCCCGAAACGCCCCACAGAACTCCACAGAGGCAGTGATGGTGACTGGTGGGAATTTGCATTGGAATTCACACTGGAACTAACGGAGTCGGCCACAATCAACAAACCTTATCAGTGTTTCAGGAATTGTGGATCATTTTTGAGCCCCGAGATGTCAAATGATGGAGGGAAGAAGCAAGATAGCATTTTACCGGATTGACAAAACTCCAGATCGACAAGGGAAGTGGATTTCTGCAGCTAAACAGACAGTAGTGAGTCAAACTAATTAAGATGCAAGTGTATTTCAGCATTGATTCGGGTTTTCATTTGGGGAATGATTTAACCATCATCTCATAACAAATCTAAATCTTTATTAAGATTGTGTATTGGCAATTCTGATAATTAGGAATCTTTTAATTAGGCGAGAGTCAGTTGAAGAGAAAAACTCAAAAACGACAAATGCTTTCCAAAAACACTGTTTGCGCAATTGACTGTTGAATAAAATCACAAACTAAAAGCCAAAAAAATAATGATTTTTGGGTGTTCATTACATTGACATGAGCGAATTTGCCTGCAGTCGTGTACAACAGCTTCAAACTTGTTAAAGTACGCACGTTTTCACAATTTTATTTAGACCAACGCATTTTAATTGCCAGTATCAGTAAACGTTGTATGTACAGGGTTTTCTAACAAAGTGTATTTCTCACAAACATCTCCAGGGACATTTTATGATGCTGCAGTATTAGAAGGAGGAAAGTGAATCAGATGTCGTAAGAATCACCACCATCTTTTATCAGTTTATCGTTTTTCAAGATGTATTGTTATTTACGGCAACATTTAATGACAAAGTTAAACTCAAACAAAGTGGAGCCGGTGCTTTTATTTACCACTTTTCCCCCATACTTTTGTGAATAGCGTTTGCATGTTTTCTCTTCCAATAAAATCATAGCTTGAAGCCAAACTGCAGGTGATAGAGTGCGTACAATATATGCGCAAAAATAATCATCTAAAGCCACCATTCTTCATCAAACATCGCTCCATCCTTTAGGCAAAAACAAGCGGAATCAATAACACGGCTAAAAGCTCTCATTTGCTTTGCCTTCTCCCGACAACTGAATTCACATGTAAATTTATCGACAGGCGCTCGCTCCAGTGCCGAGAAGTGGTTAAACTTGAATTTCAGATGCCATTATGGTGCTCTCCATTCCTGGGTGTATACAAGTCTAATAACGGTTATAGTAAAAGGAGAAGTGCTTGGCCAAGTTTGGATGTGGTTTCAAGCTCTCTAAGGAGGTTCATTACCGGCCTTCAAAGGAAATGTCATCAAGTTCTTTTTTCTTCCTCGGTTGGGGGAAAAAAAACATAATCATTAGTGTATTTTTCTCTTCCATTTTTTTCAAAACCGTGCCTGCCAGACAGCTTTTCTTTTACCCTGCAAAAAGGTATGACGAGCACCCTTATCCCCCTTGTTCCCGCACAAAATGCTAACTGATTAAAACCCATCACAAACTCCTATTACATTTGCATAGATAGCAAAAACAACACGCAGTATGAAAAGGGAAAAGTTATTGCAGCTATAGCTTTCGCCCTGACAAAATACTGAGCGCTATATATGCTAATTAGCCATTTTGTGTGAATGTCTAATTAATGGTATGCAAATGAGGAGCGCTGCCATTATTGGGACCTGTTTGATATGGGGACGGACGCGCCGTTAGGAAAAGGATGAAGGGGGGAAAAACATCCTTGGGAAAACAACAGGCACCAGCCCACACAGGAAATCAATTTGGTTAATTGTCAAATATGCAAACATGTAAATTGAAGTCATGCATTGCCACGACCAAGGCACCTAACTATGGTCCCTGGAGCTTGAATGCACGGAACACACACTCACACACGCGCACCTCTTATCTCATCAGGCCCTTTAATGTCGTTGGTATGCAGTGCTCCGTCCTCTGACACAATGCATGCCACTAATTACCAATTCCCTTGATAAGAGCATTGCCAATAGAATACATGATGGAAGATGAAGGGTTGTGCCTGCTAGGCCCCGACGCTATTGAGCATTCCCTACTATGCGCCACTTTGAAAATTGGCTTTCAATCAAGGCGGCGAGGACGGCTCAATTCTGCCGCACGCACTGTCTCTGCCCACAATGGCCCCGTCGAAAACAGCTGCCATCCCAGACAGCTAATGGCACAAGACGGAATGCCTATACACCTGATATGCCAGTCTCCTTCAGACAAAGAGGGCAACGCATTCTTGTCACCCTCCCCGTGCGCAAGGGTGTCTGGAGACGCACCGAACCGGATCACCTCGCGGAGTAAGCACTCGTGTGTTTTGTGTCACTGTCGGGCAATAAAATAAGTTGTTTGCGGCGAGAGACTATAAAAAGTTTTACTGTCGCTTGGCGGTAATCAAAAGAAACCCAAAATGTTAAATGCTAAACGATACTTTAATGAACAAAAGTGGCAAGATAAATCGGGATGAAAAATGAGAAATCGAAAAATGCAAAACTAAATTACACGCACAGGCAACAGTAAATAAGTATATAAATGAGGCCCATTAGTTAA
Organism: Rhinogobius similis; assembly: GCA_019453435.1. NCBI lineage: Eukaryota > Metazoa > Chordata > Actinopteri > Gobiiformes > Gobiidae > Rhinogobius > Rhinogobius similis. Next base: position 23,578,081 of record CM033635.1, read on the forward strand.
TCAGACATGGTGGCACGCTGACAAAGTGGCTAGCACTCACGACTCGCTGCAAGAAGGCCAAGGGGTTTGACTCCTGCGAGGGACCAGGCCTTTCTATGTGGAGTGTATGTTTCTCCCTGTGTTTAAGTGGGTTTCCTCCTGGCTCCGGTTTCCCCAATCAACCAAAAACGTGCTAGCAGGGAATCCTCCAGCCAATGTGGTCCTGAGTCCTGACCAAGCAGAGCTCAAGATCTGGAGACGGGTCTCTGAACGTTATACAGCAGCTGCTCACTGCTCCTGACAGATTTCCCCAGCAGCAACGAAGAATGGGTTAAATGCAGAGAATTCATCTCCTGAAGAGGAATGAATAAAGTGTACCTTAACTTTAACCATGATATATAGAAGATATAATTAGTTAAATACCAATATATTCAGTGCTTTTCAATACCTCAGTCAGTATCGATATATTGATATTTCTGATATTGATCGCCCATCACTAGTTTTGGTAGCGAAAATGACTCATGGAGTTATCTAAATCGTCCAAATCCTTCCAAATCATCCAAAAACATATCACTCCAGCCAACAAGTATTGTGTCTTTAGAAGGCTTTTGGTCTACTATGAGCGCCAACATGTTAGTGAACAATGTAAAGAAATCATCATCCAAACTGATGGTATGTTTTGGCTGCCACAATAGCGTCAGTCTTCCCCTAGACTGCACTATTGTCAAGGGGGATCTAAGGTTCTGTAAGGGCCTCAGATGAATTATTGGCTCAAGTAAAGTACTGAATGAATACTCTCTCTACTCTTAAATTAAAAAGAAAGAACTTGTTATGCTGATTGCGTAGTGTAAATTAACTGTACAGTTTAGGTATAAAAAGTCTTTACACGTCACACTTTTGAGCTTCAATAAATGTGTCTCTCTTAGATCCAGCCTAAAGTTCAGACTATTTGTTGATAAGTAATGGACGGACAGCTTATGGCAAAATCGTCATTCTCCTTCAAACTCTGAGTGAGGGCAAACATTCTCATCGCCCCAGCGCACTGATGTCTGGATCCGCTCTGAACCCTATCACCTTGCAAAAGACCATAAAGTATTCATCAATGCGCTCCAAAGTGAGGAAAGTGACTGCCACGTTCCTCCACTCGCTGTGACTAAGACGGAGATAAAATGTGCCCAGAGTAGACATCACACAGAAGATTTGTTTTTCCTTCCTCATTTTTGGTGCGGGGGAAACTTAATTGAATTTGTATGTTAATGAGGCCTGTGCATAGCTAACGAGCTCAGCGTGCGACCCATTAACACGTTGAATGATTGTTATGCCCAGGGCAAGAATCACCTATAGGAGCTCCAAACAGAAAGACAAAGCGCCAATCGGAATACATTAGCCATTCATTTGCATGTTCATCTGCATTACATACGTGTTAGACTGATATTTGTCCCCCTGCTCAATCATTCAGGCCTGACTTAGAAGATCACTGTGGGCAGAGGGGGCAAAGGTAATAAAATGAAGGAAATGCTTATGAAAATGGAATGGCTGATGAGAAAAACAATTCATTCCACAATGTAATAGAAGACATTAGGAGGACTGGTCACAAGCTATTTCATTTTAAATGTTTATGTCTCAAGTTTACTCCATTTTGCCCTTGGACATACATTATTCTGACTGGCAGAGTGGACTAATGGATAGAACTCTCTCCTCACAACAAGAAGGTATTGAGTTTGATTCCGGTTTTATGCATGTTTGTTTTTGCCACTGTCTGGATAAGTCGCCTCTGGGTTTTCAACTTAACATAAAAAACAGTTATTTAAACGTGCAGTATGTGATGTGATGTCCTTTCTGCCTCTCTGATATTGCACCATGACACAAATAACTGTGGGATAGTCTCGCTTTTTATAAAACACCATGACTTGGAACCAACCGTCTGGGATTGTGTTGGCCGTTGTTTTCCCATGCCGGATTGGACAGACTTGGTTGGACGAAAAGAAGCTTTGCAAAATGCACTGGTTATGTCTTTCAGTCTCGATGCTTTCAACACTAACACATTTTCAACACACTGCATAATGTAAAGGGTATTTTTCCTTACAGTCGCTTTACACTGGTGCTTTAAACTACTTCTGTAGAGAATTTATACAAGTAAATGTAGGTAATTGGATAATTTAAGATGAAAATTGACATCTTTATCAAGCTGTAAAGTCCTTGATGTTTCCACAATAGCAATCCAAGCAAGAACTGAACCTGATGCTGAGAAAGTTTTACATGCAATTCAGCTTTTGGAAAATGTAACAAGAACATCTTGGAAAATTATCTTTGGCTACATTCACACGGATTCAGATTTGGTCCTGGGTTCGATCCCAGTTTAATCCTACTTGGTTTGGTCCTGTTAGTTCTGGATTTAGTCGCAGTTTAGTCCCTAATTTATTGTGGTGTGTGTAAATGTGAACGCAGCCACATCGACTTAAGTGCTTATTGCGGTTCTTCGTAATGTAAGTAGGATATTAACTGATTAATACAATGATAGATGTAAACAACAAACTAATAAGTGATGACAGCAGTGGTTCATTAAAACAGGTTGCTAAATATGGATATGGAGGACACAGGGTCAATTGTGAAGATTACTATTGACTGCAAAATCACTTTGAAAAACTGGGCCCCAGAAGTTAAATGGACATTTAGTTCTAAACACATTTCTTTACATTGCCACCCCCATATTGTGTTTCAGATCAATGATGACAAGTTTGTTCTCTGGAGAGGAGAACGAAGTGTAATTGACTAAATCGCCCCCACACTCATCGCCATGACGATTTGAGTTGCACAGTTGGATCTCTCAGTAACCACGATCAAAAAGAACTTAAAATAGACATGGCAAAAGCAATTTACTGAATGTGTATTTTGCCTGAGCATTTATTTCTCACAAAGTTTCTCACAATACCATTCTTTACCTTTGTCTTTATAGACTGGAAATTTCAACTTAATAAATAGTAAAAGCATGTATTTGTTGTCTTTTTGCTATAATATGCCATTACTTGCACTTAATCATGCCAGTGTTAAATCTGACTCACCAATTTCAGTCGCAATAGACACCAAGCTTTCATTTGGCATGGTTTTGGTGTGAGGTGAATGAGTTTGTAGAATGGATAAATGCAGGTTCTGATGGCAGCGAAGCACGGATCCTCTCTGGACTCTGAGGCGTTGAAAAGGAGGGAATTGAGGGTTTTTTAGCGACTACTAGTTCTGCTGCCATGACCTCTTCTGCAGCTGAGTCACTCTTACTCATTTTCAGTGGTAGAGGAAATACCAAACCACCCCAAGGACACGGAAACTCCATAATAATGCCACACGAGACTTGAAATCAAACCATGGACTTTTTTTTTTACAGCAGGGTGGTGAAGCTGTACCGGTTAGCAGAGGACAGTGTAACATGCTAGTGGTGTTTTTGCTTTTGAAAAAGTTTACAGTTGGTGATGGAGATTGGTCGTAGATGCAGCGAGAGGAGGGTTCACTCTGCCACCAAGATTCTAAAACATCAGACAAGCTTGACATAAATCTTATCTTTGGTCGTATGTAAGTTAAGTAAATCTTGGTCTCTGACTCACTGTGAGACCTGCTACCCAAGTTTTTCAGCCACAACTCAAGATTCTCCCAACAATTAGAAATCTTTCATTGACGACCAGAACTGTGCAGTGGACACCCGGCTTTATTGAATCAGGCTTCAGTTTCACACAGAACATGATACTGATTGTATTTGGAAGTCTGAATGTTCCTCCTGACATTTACATTCTACATTTAAACTTATCCATTGTCCATATATTCATGTTATTAAGTTATCTATTTGTCTCCATGGAGATAGATAAGTTCAATGCAAAAAAGAACCAACTAAGGTATTAAAAATAGAAGACGTAATGCATTTTCTTCACTCACTGTACAAAACTTTGGTCTCTGCATAAGAGCCTGCAACGAAAACAAAAGCTTTATAATAAGTATTGAGCCACAAAGATTGAGGTCTGCTATGAATGTAGATGAAATTCAAATCTTGTCACCATATATTTGAAAGAAATGAAGCGCACACCCACCCAGGCTCCAAGCCGTATCTTAGACAACAACAGATTCTAACCTTGTGCAAATAGCTCCAGATGATTGCAAACATACAGCGCTACTGAGCTTTAAACTGCAGACTATTTTCATGCATCCTCCTGTCTTGGCCAAGGTCATTTTTGTCAGCACACAAAACGTGGAAAATATTTTATCAGACCTGTCTCCTGTTACATCCTGCCACAACGCGCACAATGTAGCAGCTTTATTTGCACCTGTTTTTTCCCTCCTTGTACGTGCTCCCGGCTTTGCATCTCTTAACCTGCCAGTCTTCTACGCACGGGTGTAATTTGTTTATAGAATTTTACCTCAATATCTTCAACCGTAATTCCATTAGTAATTGGCTGTACTTAAACGCAATGCGGCAACAGAAGCGAAAACGCGTATTGATATGAGCAGCATTCATAGCGCACGCCAGCCCATATGCTAATGCCGGGCCGTATATAGTGGGGGACTAATCTCATTTCCTCTCTTGCGTGATGTGATTGCTATTTAACTCCAGCTATTGCAGTGTTGTACGAGGCCACACAAGTGAATAGGCAGGCTCTTCATAGTTGCTGTACGGTTGATAATAAAGCTTTGGCTCTTTGAATAAGTCTAGACGCCTTCTCCGTCGCTCCCCTGGGGTCCTTATTCATATGGCGGAGAGACATAGACGGGCTAATCACTGTGGGTTTTCATGGCACACGCACTCCGAGCACATCAAAAGCCGGCGGTACACGCGGAGTGCAGATCAACCTGGGTGCAGCATTCATCCTGTGCCTCCGACGATGTACATGCAGGCTCAGCAATTGTATAAATGAGCCCCGTATGAAAGAGGAAGAGAAACGGCCTTCTACGTTTTCCAATTGAAGCAAGAATTAAATTACCTGGGTTTTTTTGTATGGATCACAAGTCGCTTCCGTGACCCAGACTCTTATTCCGACAATGCCTTGAGATAGGTTATTCTGAGCAACGCTTACAGGACACATTACGCAATACTGACTTTTTTTAAATCATGTTTGTCAAATTGTTCCCTCATCAAAAACGCACTTTGAGCTGTATTTAGCTTCATTCACGCTGGGTTGATTACCCTTTTTAAGAGCTTGTCTTCGCTGCTGCTTCTCCGAGCCTCTCAAAAACACTGCTTCAAGATTTGTGATGACATGCTGCCACGAGAACCCATGCTTATATTAGCCTGTAAGGTAGCTTTTGTTTACTCCCCTGCATCATGTTTGCAGTTCTGCCCAGGCCCGGTGAGCCCCGGAGCCCTAACCTTAACCAAATTACCTGTTCCAAAACCTAACCTTTACCCTAACCTTAACCTGATTGTGAAAAAATATATACAGTGAAAAAATAACATTTGCTAACATGCAAAGCGGTGGTTGTGTGGTATAACTGGGTTGGGAGTGGGAGTTTAAGCTGTAATTCTCTTTGCTACCTGTAGATGGAGTGCTATCACCCAATCCCGATGAGGTAACGCATAACTGGTAAAAAGACAATAAACGCAATTTCAGCACATACATCATTTAAACTTCTAAAACATGAGATGCCAAAGTAAAGGTAGTCAAGAGCATATTTAAAGCCCAATAACTAAATAGTGTCCTTTGATTCATATCCAAGCTGCTGATACGACACAAACAATTGCAAAGTGCCTTGATTTGATTGTCAAAATTTTTCTGGAGTTTGATCAACCACAGAAAGGTAACAGCCGTAGTGCTTATATGTTATGCCAATATCTACGGCATATCTGAAGAAGTATTTGAGTAATCCTTTACGCTGGTGCAGTTTTCCTCCAGGGAACCAAGAACTCAACACAACAAGAATTCATCATCCTCATATTGCGCTGTTTTACATAATGTTATTAATTCACACCCAACAATGAAGTAGCCACAACTGCCCTTGGACAGAATAACCATGATATTCTACCACTAAAGTCTACAGTGTTGTCAGACTTGTTTTCATTCTAAGCATCAATGTGAAAAGGCCATGTTGCTAGTAGCTGTGCAGCGAATGGATGCTTTCAAAATGCTTCTTTGCTTGATGTTGCCAGAAGAAGGCGGCAGGCATTAAATTTGAGTATTATTTGAGCAGCGACAGATTCAGCAATCCTACAAGGGTCGTACTCCATTTCACAGATACAGTTCAAGCACTTTTCAAGCACCTTCAAGGTAGACTGGCAGGTTATTTCCAGCGCCTTTACACTTAACTCTTTTTTTTTTTTTTCACGACAGTAACAAACTTGTAAATTAATATCTCAACTTTCTGAAATAATGTGATAAGTTTCTCTCCCAATATGCATGTTGAGAATGTGATAAAAAGTATGAGAAAAAAATGGGATGGGGAAGTGTGTTTTGTTGGAAATTTTGGGCAAATCAAAAGTATTCTCCTGTGTTTTATGGCATTTTAGAAAGTTCCATAAGTTCGATATGAAAACGCAAACGCATTCACTCAATCGGAGTCAGCTACCAACTTCCCAGCGACAAACAAACATCGGTCAAGTAAACTCGTGCCGTGAAATTATTCAGAAAGGTCGCATACAACAATATAACATCAGCACGAAGCAGATTTGGACTATTAGTGTTCTTTAGTATAAAAATTTCAAGCATTTTCAAGCCCTTTTTCCAAAATTCAAGCGCTTTCCCAACCTTGAAAACATAGTCAAAACCAAGCATTTTCTAGGATTCCAAGTATCCATACGAACCCTGATACTAGGAAACGTTTAAAATAAAATTGTGAATCCGAACATTTTGGAACATTTGCATCTACTGACCGACTATCAGCAGCACAATACCGTCCCTGCAGAACAGTCTATTTCACTTGAACTTGATGTTTACTCAGACTTTTTTTTTGTCTTACTCCCATTTCTTGCTGCATATTGAAGCTCTACGTGGAACCTTGTTAAGATCCAAACATGCATTCATTCAACTGGTCTGAAACTTTTGATCAGAACTGTACGATAAAACGGCAGGAGCGAGATTAAGTTTGTTTTTTTAAGACCCCATTAGCTCCTCAATCTACATCTTATTTGGCTATAAATATACGTTACTTTTAGCACGCAAAAGTGACAGAACAGAACTGAAACAAAACAGAAAAAGGGACTCGCTCGACTGTTGACGCGTGGAGTCCCGGTGCACATAAACCCCTGCTCATAAAGCCACTCCGGTGTTACTGGTGAGAGGTAATGTCACAGATTTGACTGAGACACCGTTTGGGCAGCAGGCAGTAGTAAAACCAGGTAGTGCCGCTTTATTGCTGGAGTGAGTGGTTGCAGCGGCAGCGGAGGGAGAGGTGCCCATGGAGCGGGGCGAGTGCAGAGCTGTCCTGTCGGGGGTCAGCCTAATGATAAGGTTAATGAAGGTTGGCCGGCTCTCAGACATGCCTCCGTGAGCTATTATAGGAGGCACAGGAGCAGAGAGACGCACTCCGGAAGGCTCAGGAAAAGCAGTGAATTAAGCAGAGAACGGGATTTGCATAAGACATCAGCCGCGACATGTTCATTTGGAAGGAGAGCCGGATAAATGCTACAACTTTAACAGCCTTTTAGAGTAGTTAAAAATGCTTGTTACCCTGATAGACTTTGAATGAGGTGTACGAATCAAGCAGGCAGTTTCATGATGAGAGGTTTTTGAGTGTTTAAGGTGAGGGGAAAACTGTTGTTTTTAGTTGTTTTTTTTGTTTTCATGTGGAAACAAACTTGTCCACTCTGCTCCCAAAGATGTTTTATTATTTCATTTAATCCACTGCATTCATAGATTTCTCTGGGACATTGTAACTTCAAAGGCTGTTTTCTTAAAATGCATTTTTCTCCCGCAGAGATCGCCACCTTAAGCAGCACCAGCACACACCAAACCAATTTTGTACATAACAAGACTTAACAAGATGGAACAAACTGAAGGATTTGTTGATTCTAAGCCCGATTTATAAAAAATTTAGGGAGTAAAAAATGAGGCGAAATTTGAATTTTCAGGCTAATTTTCAGTCAGATTTAGTTTACTCAAAAACTAAATAAGGTATCCAAAATCTCCTCTGTACATTTTTTCTAACTAATATGTGTACAAAACTAAGATAAGAAATGTAAACCTGGTCCTGTGCATTTATTTAAATTTAAATGTCACAAATATATGCAAATGTTGGCCGTTTTTTTTACATATAAATTGCCTTATTCCTGTATTAAACATGATTACACTTGCACTTGCATTAAACTTGCATTTTCCCCCCTACATTTCTGTATGTTATGTGAGTAAACTACAGGAGAAGTTTCAAATTGGCATCTTTCATTTTAAGATTTTTCATCTTTCACCTGTTGTATTCGTGCCTTAGTTTGCAACACATGAAAAAAAAACTTGAAGAGCAAGTATTTAACAGGTTAAAAAAAAAAGGTTATTAGTCAGTTACTAGTCAGTTTGCTCTCAAAAGTTTGGAAAAAAATAATGTCCAGTCTGCACCTAAAGATGTTTCATTACTTCACTTAATCACCTTGCGTCCATTTATATGGCACATTGGAACTTCAAAGGTCTATGGGTATATGGGTATGTGCAATAGGGATCAGTGCAATGTAAGGATGTGTGCAATAGGGATCAGTGCAATTAAGGGTGTGTGCAATAGGACTCTGCAGTAGAAGGGCTTGTGCAATACAGATGTGTCTAATTGTTGTCTGTGACTCTTCGACTTGTTCTGTTGAATTTTTGTAGTTGTACTAACATGACTAAACCTTGTTTTCCTGTCACTGATTAACTGAAGTGTACTGTATGTTCTTATCTTTCTGTTAACCTGCCATCTGCAGATGGAAATTAGCCTTGGGCTATAATCTGGCATATTTACATTTGTGTAAATGTTCATTAATATGCATTGTTCCCCCTTTTCCTTAAGTAAAAAAAAAAAAGGTTGTTTTCTCAAAATGCATTTTCTTTCATTTGGACAGGAAGCTTGCCCCTTAAATTAGTATACTCGAACTTTCCAATCTTTAACAAAATTCTGATGGATCACACAGGATTTGTTAATATCTGATTCTAATAAAAATTTGAATATGTATGCCAATTATTAGTATGATCTAGTTCACTCAAATACAAAAGATATCCAAAATCCCTTGTATAAATTTATATTCTATCTAATATGTCAAATCAAATCAAATCAAATCAATTAATTTTTATAATGCCCAAAATCACAACAACAGTTGCCTCGATGGGCCACAGGTAAAAGCAGTTCAGATAACTGTCCCAGAATGCCCCTGTCCTTTGACCCTCCTTCGCGGCGAGGAAAAACTACAAAAAACCCCATGGGAAAAAGTAGAAACCTCGGGGAGAACCACAGTGAAGGAGAGATCCTACTCCCACGGACGGACAGGCTGCAGATTAAACAAAATGAGAATTTTACACCTGGCTCTATCAATTTTTAAATTTTTCAAAAAACGGCCAGAATACACGCATTTGGGACGTTTTTACATATAAATGCATTGTTTTTCATGATAAAAATGTTAAATATTTTAGTTATATAATGTGAGTAAACTACAAAATTTCAAACTGATGCCTCGAGTTTCTAATGGACACTTAAAGAGCAACTGATGTTTGTACTTTACACCCGACTCCTGAAGCACTCACTTTTCTCTGCACAACACACGAAAGTAATGTGTTGAAACGCTTTTAAAAATGTCAAATAATATAGTCCCATCAAATAAACGGCCTCAACTAGTCAGAACGTCCAAAATTCAGATAAATATCCAGCACCCTGCGTTTAATTCCACCTAAAGCTTTCTGCAATCTCAAATGCAAAAGTGTAACCAACTCGTGGTCCGATATACCATTTCACACTTTGTATTGTCCAAAGCAGCCCATCAACGCCGCTTTCCACACGACCCTCTCCCTGACGTCCCGTACCTTCCCCCCCGGTGATTCCTGGATTACCCACAGCCCGCAGAGGTTTGGAGAGCCTCTGCGCAGCTTGTCAGAAAACACAGCGACAGTGCGTTCCAGTGTAGTCTCCGGAGAGGCTGAGCAGCGGGTCCCACAAGAGCCCCCCAGTGGGCAGAGCCAGTGGTGACAGATGTTTCACAAGCCACGCACGCACAAATACACACACACACACAAATACACACACACGCACAAATACACACACACGCACAAATACACCCACACCCACACACCCACACACCCACACCCACACCCACACCCACACCCACACACACACACACACACACACACACACACACACACACACACACACGTACCATCATTGACTCTCTGTCGACTGCGGCGGAGTTATCAATGGGGAGCAGACCTGTGCAGACAGCAGCGCGTCGTCGTTTTGTGAATGGGAAAGCCGATCGAGTGCGGAATCTGTTCAAATCTGGATTCGCAATTGTTTTCGGGAACCTTGCGAGACTTTCCGGACGAACAGAAAATGCAAAAAATAATCGAAAAAAAAGGAGGTAAGATAATCAGATATGAGAACTGGATAAGGATTTGTTTGATTGTTGAAAAGAAGAAGTGTGGCAGAGCACATTAATCCCCGTTAAATGAATCAATTTCTGGAAACCCCACATTAATAAATCAGCTTGAGCAAATTGAACTGTTACTAAGACCTTGATGCCAATTCCACACGTTTTACGATAATGTGTGAAACCATCAATTTCCTTTCTAACGTGTTCCTTTTTTGCCACGTATAGGAAAGAACAGATTTACAGCGGTGGAAAGTAACAAATTATAAAAAAGTTAAATTACTGTACTGGAAAAAAGGTCACAGGGGCCTTATTTATAGGTACAGAAGCTTTCGTCATTAAGTTTGTGATCTATAAAGAGACAACTTCACTTGAAAATGTGTGGTTTTGTCCCAAAACGTTTCCCAAAACAAGATTTTCACTAAAAGCAGCAAGTTTCACAAAGTTTGTATCAAAGTTTTTAATCAGAATTCCCCATATAGTTTTATAAATTAGACCCATGTACCTCTGTAGTACATTTCACAGTGGATACTTTTTACTTTTACTTACACTACATGTGAGAGGTGTCTGTAATTATTCGCCACTGTATTTTTGAAAAGTACATTCACATGGTTTGAGGAACTCTTTTAGCATATTCATTGTGACGTCTTATGGAAAAGTGATGAGTTCAAGTCCTGGATTTGTGCAAAACATAACATTTGCTAGAAAAGATTAAGAAATTGATTCAAATTGACCTTGAAAACAGCACATTTCTTTGTCAAAATCACCACGTTTAAAGCAGAGCTAAGTAACATTTTTACCTCATTAAACGTCTTTGTAAGTCCGTGTGGTGGTTGTAAATGAATTTTCAGGGCGTTTCAATTCTCCGTCGTCGCCCCCTGCTGTCTCTGAGGGGAAAAGCAGCCTTGCAACTTTCTTGACGTCGACCCGAAGACAACTCTCCTGAGAAACCCTGGTTCTCTTTTTTATATTTGGCGACATGAAATGTTTTTGTATGTTATTGTACTTCCTTTTTTTAATAAAATGGAAGTACCTTTTTCAATAAAAAGGAAGGGGGAAAAAATAGAAGTTTTAGTGTCTTTTTACTGGCAGTGTATTTTCACAAGAGACCTGCAGGGGGAGCTCCGTCGCTGAAGTGACTTAGTTCTGCTTTAACGCTTTAACAGTTCTCAAAGTCTGTGTGAAATAAATGTACGTTTTACTCTCAAAGTACATTTTTAAATACTTACACTTGTTGTTTTTTGCTCCTGTAGCCGTACTTTTACTTTAAGAGCCTATGACAGGTTGAAGTACTAATTTCACTAAAACACAGTTAAGATAATTATATTCAAGATTCTGCTAACGAATTAACAATTTTTATCACAGTTGAGCAATTTTTTAGGTTTAAAATTTAACTTCCTGGTTATTACGTCACACTAGGACATTTTGCAACTGCTAGCAACCATGTTATACACTGGGTCAAAACTCCTCTAGTGTCACTGAAATTAATATTTACATTTAAAAATATATTGGAACACCTTTATTTTGTTTGATATCAGAAAAACGTGGATCAGAAAAATGTGTTTCTTTTTGCGTAAATTGTCCCTAATGTGTCTCCCTAGTCATTGTGATGTCATCATGTTTTGAAACTCTGCTTTAACTTCCTCTAAACACATTTTTCAACTTCTTTTTTTCGCAAACTGACATTTTGTTGGTGTAAAGCTATCAAATATAATATAATAACGGGGTTTTATTCCACCAAATGATGTCAAAACCAGAAAATCATAAAAACCTGTCATTTGCACTTTAACACTGCAGGTTTATGGAGCTTAATTTGAAATAAAACAGCGTGCGCACTCTTGACACTGTTCTTATTGCTTCTATGTTTTTTCAACCCACAAAATCCAAAAGTAGCAATCCTAAATCCAGAATGTTAATGTATCCTTCTTCCTTAAAAGCCAGCCGTGCAAAGCAACAACAGAAAACTCACTGTCGCTTAATAGAATTGGTATTTCTGGCCACATCACAGAGACATTGACCTTCCATTTTAAGAATCCGACATTACAGCCACGGCTCATCTTAGCTATTGAAATTTGGGGAGCGTATGCCGCTGCTGGCAATGTCACCCAATGTTAAATATTCACATTTCCCTTTTCTTTCCTTTTTTTTTTATCTTGCTCTAAATTCAAAGACCACCCACTGACTGTTGCCATGGTGACCAGGTAATCAACGCAGTGTACTAATTTTTATGCCCAACTTCAAAAGCCAATTTTCTGCATAATCGTACACCATTGTATTTTAACTTGTTCTGTGAGTCATCTGTGGCGTTTTTCCATGCTGTAATTAACATAATGACTGCACTTTGTGAAGTATTTAGTCATAATATTTAGTTAAAAATGCAAATGACAAAAGAATGTTACAGTGGCTGAACATGGGCGCTATCACCTCACAACAAGGAGGCTGCGCTGCAATTGGTCGTGAGTGTTGGGTTTTTGAAGTCATGCAAAATTTGAATTTCAAGTAATGTTGAAAGTAAAAAATGCTATGAAAAGACTAAAAAAATAAAATAGATTAAAAATTAAAAAGGAGGAAAAAAAATATTATATGCACTTTTTGTTTTTTTTCTTGCTAATTAACATGTTTTAACACATTTAAATTGGACTGACAAAATATCATTTGACTATTACTATCGGGATTCTCCAAAAATGTATCCAGATATTTATTTATTTTTCATTATCGCGCACCTCTAAGGTTGCATGATTGATAGATGAATTAGTTTGTGACAGAAAGTATAACTCTCATTTTCAGTTTACAATATTTAAAGTTCAGTTGCAAGATGGAATATGAGAATATCTTATTTACATCATGAGTGAAAAAAACAAAAAATAAGTGCTACAGTTTAGCATGCATCGTCCTCATACAAATACAAATGCACACATTTGAAAAGAAGACTGCGTTAAATGAAGAGGACAGAAGAACTTTGAAATGTGACCCCGACTGCTAATGAAATTGTTGTCTGTGATCATTTCAAGTTACAAAGCATTTAAAATCAGTTTTAACTGAGTCATCATTATTTCACTAAAACATACTGTTTTCAATTGGAAATAAATTAAATAGAGTGTCATAATTACAAAAGCATCTGCAAAGTCATCTCGCAACCCCTGAGTCAGATGACACATTTCACTAAAATGCAGTGAACATAATTATATTTATTATATTATATTTAAGATTTTACAAACGTTTTACTATTTTTTCTCCAGTTTGATGGTGTTTATAATGTTACTTCCTGGTTGGACATGAGCTGATATGACATAAGAGGCTGCAACTTGTGATTATTTTGCTAATCGATAAGTCTTGCGTTTATTGTTTCATTTGATCGATTTGTTGCTTGCGTCACGAACAATGAGATTCTGACAATATTTAACTGACAAGAAGTTGAGAAATACTGCTCGAGAACCTCTTCACAAAGTACACTTCCAACAAAAACGGTTTCTCGATAAAAACATACTTTACAAGTTTCAGCTTTTTTTTTGAGTGAATAAACCTCTCTCTTTGACGGCGCAAAAACAACTATCCGATTATCAAATGGTTGACAATTAGTTGTTATCAATCGATTAACTTGTTTCAGCCCTAAATTCCACAACTGTTACCTAGCAACCGTACTGTAAACAAGGCCCGAAATACATTACGCATTAGTTATGATTTGACAAATAATAATACCTGAATTTTTGTTAAATGATTGTTTAAACTGGGATTCCGTTTTAGAACTCAGCGCTACTTCCTGCACATTTCAACCTTTATTTTTCAAATTTTCTTCACTTACCTGATGTAAAACTATGATAAATATTTACCACAAGGACTATCCCACCAGTCCAAGTCATAATTAGAAAAACTAGTCATGTGCACTTTAACCTTATCTATATTTGCTCTCTCTGATTGGACGAAAAGTTGCGCAAAGACAACGGACATCTGGTTAGCTGCAAAGCATATGGCTCGGGTCACCGAAATATTCCAAACAAAGTCACTCGGAAGTTTTTCAAAAATTCCAGCAGTTGCATCAAAGTAATTAGTGTCTGGTAGAAATGTGTTGTTTTCAGCTATTCTTAATCTATTATTAACCAGCTCTCACGGCGTTATTAATGAGCTTTGATGTAATGTGTTAAAGAAATGTAGAATCAGAAGACAGTGGAGGACAACCAGGACGAGCGGCGGCAAGAGTAATGACGGGGAGGCGGGAAAATGGAGAGGAAGTGAGGAAAATAACATTAAACTAGAGGAAAGGAGAAAAGGTCAGGACGGAACAAGGAACATAAAGTACTACCGGCAGAACCAAGTGTGGACAAGGATAAATCTGATCTATAATAAATAGCCTGTGTCCATCCAGTCCCTCTCTCCATTAGAAGGTCATTTTACTGCGGGAAGCGTATGGAACATCATGTGTCACTTAACAATCAGCCGACTCTGCAGGGGGAGAGGACGGACGCAAATAAAGCGCTCTGAAACAAGGCGAGACTCGCAGAAAACGGCGGCGCGCGATGGAGGCGTTTGCAAAAGTCCCGTGCTCTGGAGGGTATTGGAAAGGACGTGATTCATCGCGGGGCTGCGCAACCGATCGGATTTTAATTGAGATCGACAGTCCGTCATTTCTAATCGTCGGTGAGGGGGGTTTTTAGACGGTGAAAGCGTACGTTTCGGAGCGGAGTTCAGACTTTGTTGGAAGCGACTGTTAGTGTTTGTGTGCGTGTGTAAACGGCTGATGGTTAAATGATTAAAAAAATGTGTACTGCAATCTATGGAAGATTAAAGTTTAAAGCCATTTGTCTGTTTAAAAAAAATATCGAAAATTGAGATTGACAGTCAGTATGAAAAGAAAAAAAGAGATTATTTTTTGTCACATCCAATCTAATCCACTTTATTTGGACACAGTATATAAACTCATTTTTTATCCAAAGCACTGCACGGAAACAAAAACACATTTAAAAACAAACAGATTAACTAATTATTTAACTAATAATAATAATAATAAACCTTAAAACAGTAATTAAATACTCTAAACTCTAATAATTAGTAGCTAAAAACAAAAGCCAAAAAAAAAAAAAAAGTAATAAACTAAATAAATAAAACAGAATCAGGGCCCACACAACAGACAGTGTGATAATGTTCAAGTACTACAACAACAACTACAACAACTACTACAACAACTACTAAAACTACTACTACTGTACTGTACCTGCTTTGACCTTTCACCTCCTACTACTTTATTTCTTTACTACCACGAGTTCTGTTACTTCAAATATTCCCAAAGCTCAGCTCACTAGAACACAAATATCACAGTACTGCTACAGCAAATACTTCACCTGCCACTACTGTACTGATAGAAGTACTTTTACCTTTGTTGTTACTCAGGTGTGAACTTGCAAGTCGTGACATGGACCTGAGTCAGACTTGAGTCACTGTTTCGACGCCTTGAGACAAGACTTGATAAAATGAAAACAGACTTTGTTCAGACTTTACTTGAATGCCAGTGAATGCCAGTGTGACTTGAGACGACTTGACTGATGTATTTATGTATGTAGTTAAGTTATTTTGTCCTATATATTTAGTGTTAGTGTAGAAAACTATGTCTGACAGTTTGTCTCTACCAAAAAAACAAAACAAAAACACACATACAGGCTATTTTCAGACCAAGGGATGAGTGATATATCAGCTACAATACCAACAATATCTGTTTTTGCTTAAAAGTAATGTGGGCTAAAAAATGTCCGAATGTGTTTACATTATCATGCAACAAATGATTTTATATCCCAGAAAAATACACTATCTTACACAATTTTTGTTTTGTTATCTGCTATGATTTATTTATAAGTGAAAAGTCAATTTCTGAACTTAAACTTTAACTTAAAATCCGTGGTTTTCAGCCTCCAGAATGTGATGACGTCATGGGTCAAATAGAGGGCAAGAGCCATATTTTCCTACTGATCACTTTGTACTTTACCATGAAATATCCAAAAGGTAAATTCCCCAATGTTGCGCATGATGATTTCTATAAGTGACATGACCCTCACAAAAAAATAAAGAAGCATTTTAGCATCTGTATTGAGTATTATTGGCCTCTTGAATGTTGTGATGTCATCTGAAACCTGTGTAGCAATAGATTTGTGGATCTCACTATGGATTTTAAAATCCATAGCGAGCAATCCATCAGCAAATATCGTTTTTTGGCAACAGCCTCAAAACAAATATCTGAAATCTGTATTTGCTTCACCTACTTGAGACATGAAAACAAAAACTTGGTCACACTTTTACTACTACTACTGCTGCTATGACTACAATTACACACAAACACAATCACTCGCTACTATAAGTATCATGTTCCATTTTGTCCATTTTGTTTACAGTAACAAAAACACCCAGAAGTTAAAGTATTCTAAGTGAAGTGTGTCCTTGCTTCACACTTTAGCGTGCCCAGACAGCCCTGCAAGTGCAAATCCCCATCTGACAGACTTAATGTAGGTGTCCAGCCAGATTAGCTCCTTTTATACTTTAGTCTGGTTAAAAAAAAAAAAAAAACACACACACACACACTGACTCAGCCTTTTAATACTGCTGATGTCCGTCCTTAGAGCTTTAATCTCACCCAGATTCTTCTCTTTCTGCATATGTGACTGTGAGTTCAAACCTGCAGATTAACCTTAAAGTGTGGGTGATGCACGAGGAGATCTTTGCTGCCGCTTTTAGCAAAAAAAGAAAAAAAAAAAAAGTAGCTCAAACCAGATTACGGCACGGATCAGACAGCTGGAATGTAAGGAGACGCTTTATCCACTTCTGTTTACGCTTTAGCTCCAGACTGCTCCAAAATACACCTTAAAAGCGCAGTAACTCACATCCAACGTTAAAGTTACCAAAACATAGAAATAAGGATGTTGTGCAGAGAAAATTGAGTGGAAATGTAGTTGAATAGTTGCTTTTGGTGTATTTCTAATTCTTCTAAAAGGAAACACTCACACAATTTCCAACTCAGATCTCAGTATTCAGATTCAAGTTGAGAATCTCATATTTTTTTAGCTAGTAACAAACTTTGTCATTGTAAAAGAGTACATTTCAGCTTCCATTCATTGCTTTGTGTCAAAATCAGACCGAATTGCGCTGTCTGTATTATCATTAAAGGTGCGCTATGTAACTTTTCCGATCAGGGTTGGGCCACGTGTTTTGCTTTGCTTAAAAAGTTCCACCATTTATTCAATTCCAGGGTTATAAAACTACCTTGAAAATCAAACATTGCACTGTGGAACATTCCCGGCAAAGTAAATCGATGCTATCTCCATGGTGACAAAGCAGTGTCTTAAAGTGCAAATGACGGGTTCTTATGGAATAGAACCTGTTTACATCTGTTTACTTATCGTAGTTTTACATCTGTCAAGTGGCAGTTTGTCAAGAAAAAAATGAAAAATAAAACCAAAGCTGAGTTCTCTGCTTATGTCATCAATTAGCAACATTCTATCCCAAATGTGGAGAGAGTTTATATGCAACAGACACATTTTTCAACCAGCGATTCTCAACTTCTTTCAGTTGTGACCCGCATAACTACAGCCTTTGGCATTTGCGCTCAAATTTGGATGGAACAGAACAGGTCGTCCTTTTTCAACATCTTTTCCTTTCCTGTTTAAAGTCTATATGACAAGTTAAAAGTTACATTTCACTGAAACGTAGTGAACATCATTATAGACTTAAAGTACCCATGACAGGTTGGGCTACCCATTTAACCAAAATGTAGTTCAGATAAACATATTTCAAAATTAGCTAAAATTCTTTACAAATTTTACACCGTTTTCGCAATTTTTAGCTTTTTAATTTTACTTCCTGGTTGTAAAGTATGACATCACACTAGGAAATTACCACAGCAACCACACTGTACACTGGGCCAAAACTCATCTAATGTCACTTTTTTTTAATTTGACGAATAAAAATAAATGTAAACACCTTTATTTTGTTGAATTAATGTTTAAAGGGTCAAAAAAGTTGTTTATTTTGTGTAAATTATGCGTAACCTTTGTCTCCCCAGTGTGATGTCATCAGTTTGCTTACTTCCTGTATTTTTAAACAGGTTTTTCAACTTTTCTCCACAAACAGTGACCTGATTGGTGTAAAACTATGATTTATATTTACAACAGATATTAATACACTAAACAAAGTCAAATTTTGAAAATCATAGAAACCTGTCATACGCACTTTAAGATTTGACTAAACATTTTGCCTGTTTGTCCCTAGTTTGACAGTTTTTATAAAGTTTATATTTACTTCCTGGTTGGACATGGGCTGCAAATATGACATAGGTAGAGGTAATTCAACAACTGTTACCTAAACAAGGGCCAAAATCCATATAAATTACACAATATTTTGCGTTTAAACTGTCAAAAATATCATTAGTTGAGTGTTAACTCTCTTTATTTTCAACTGTATGTTGCATTTTGATGACATGACATAGGGGGAGGGATTCCATTTTAGAACTGAGCACTACTTCCTGTAATTTTTCCAACATTTCTTCCAAACTTCAACTTCACATATCTAAAACTAATAATAATATTTACCACAGGTGCCCTCCCAACAAACTAACTAATAATTAGACAAACATGAGGACCTGTCATGGTGACTTCAAGAACGCACAAAGCAACGAAACAACGATGCCCTGCCACACAACAACGTGAATTATAACTTAATTCTAGTAAAGAAAAATTATAATTGACTAAAGTACTCACTGACTTATCCAACCCTTTCTATTTGCGTCCATTTGTGATTCTACAGACCCAGAAACATTACGTAGAACCATATCCACAGCTTTACTAAACACAAGAAACATCATTCTTCTCAACTTACACGGTGCCGTTTCTCAGCAGCTGACCCGGCGCTGACCCTCACAGAACGGCTCCACTGATCCTATTTCGCATCCAAACAACCGAGAGCCTCTACATTTAAAGAAAAAACAGCGTCTTTGATTAAACGCATTACACAACACGGCTACATGCTGAAGACTTACTGGCAAAAAGTCATTATTGTATGCACATAGATAATGCAACGTCAGCCATAACACCGCACTCGCACTAAATGAAAACCATTGATTATCCGATTACTATGGCTCTTGTTATTAGATGTTGTCTTGGATGGCTGGGAGCTACCGATATTAGCAAGCCAGATATTATTGAGCATGCCGTTGAAAAATTAGCAGATAAAACAACTGAGGAAAATCTGAGTTTAATAGAAAGTTATCAAAAACCCCTTCAGTGTGATCGCGCAAAGTGATGTGGAAATGTGTGAAGTTATGCATAAACACATTTCCATTTTCCAGTAACTTGTCCTTTATCTGTGATTTGTACCCATAATAAAATCCAAAGGGGAACTCTCTCTTTATCAGTGTAAATGACCCTGTCTATCTCTAAATGTACAGTTAATGCTTTCCCAGCACATTCGTTTGGAAAGTACCCTTGCTGATAAACAAGAGCCTGATAGTGCGCCTGACAATTGAATTATACTGGGCTCGGAGCATGCATCATCTATTCATTTGACAGAATTATCTGCGCCGGCTTATCTCGGCGGCTTGGTTTTGTCATCTATCCGTCATATGAGGCCATTCTGATTGCGTCTCGGCGCATTAGAGTCGGCGCACTAATACTGGTGTAAAATTAAATAGTGAACCTTGCTAATGTTAGTGAGTTTTGTTCTGAAGTTTGAGTTTTTTGTTCTGCAGCAAATGATATTAAGGCTAAGACTGATACTTGGGTGTAAAAGGGTCAGTCGTGGTAACTGGAATACTCGGTGGACTGAAGATATGCTCGTTGTTTAGTTGACTAAAAAGGAACGAGGTCAAGGCGTTAAACACATGACGCATTTCTGTAATATCTGACCCAACAATATACACAAAAGATTATTACTGTCAGTTCACTCGAAAGCAATGACGCGTGCAGAAAAGTACCAAGAAACTTTTTTCTTTCTTTTCTTTATTTGTTTATTAGGACAGTGTACAGTTACATTAAGCACAATGGCAGAGATGCTTGTACCAGATTCTAGCTTCACAGCTAATTTCCATCTGTAGTCCTCAGGGGGAGGGGTCAACAAGAATTATTTACATATTTACAACAATTAAAAAAGCCACAACCCTTGTTGCTTCCACATGCAGCATCTTTCCAAACCAACTCATACAACATATTCATACACTCGTTAAACACATTCTCTATACAGTCAACATTTACATTTCAGTCATACTTAATTGTGCGTACATGTTTGCTTTTCTAAAAACCATGCTTTCACCTCTGTATTAAAAGCTGGAAGACTATTTAAGCTCAATAAACTGCATTTATATCTACAAAAGGCTAAATGCATGGATCAGTCACTCCAAAATCTCCAGCTGAATCATTCCGCAAATCTTTATAATCCCTCTCAAGTAATAAAGAATTTGTCAGCAAAAAAACAAAAAAAAGGTTGACTTTTAAAGCAGCCAGACACTTACCGCCCAAAGAGTGAGTAGTTCGAATCTCAGCGGACCAAAGTGGCTGTGACCGGAGACGCATCTGCATAAATAGATTCCAACTCGCCTGTACGACATGGAAAAAGAAAAAGAAATGATATGAGATATGTGTGTGCAAACCATAGTTCAACTTCAAAATCAGACTTGAGAAGATTTCAAGTTTGAAGTTGAAGGTGCACAATCCCCAATGGAAAAGTTGCGGGTACCACTTTAAAATGACTACACTTTTATCAGATGGAGCAAAGCATGAACACAGACTTCAGGATAAACAAACAGTTAGATAAGAATGATTCAGGTTTAGTCACTAGTTAAGGGGTTAGATAGGGTATTAATTAAGAAGTGACTAAGCCTGAATCATATAAACTGCTGATTTTTAATAGGGCAGTCATTATAAGTGTTCCCAATCTGTGCACTTTTAAAATAAAATGGTTCAAACGTGTGACGAAGTGAGCTCTACCATACGTTTGTGCCTTCCACATTATACAATAAGCTACTGGAAAGCTGCACTCATCTTGGGTCTTGATTGTAGTAAAAGTTCATTTCAAAAAAGGTCAAAGTTCAAGTCCAAACAACTCATAAACATCATCAGTTTAACAGTTGTATTATTTCGATTCATTTCGACTACTTCTTCTTCTTCTTCTTCTTCTTCTGATTGTTTGGCGGGTCGCAACCATCAAGTTAGGTATTTCGACTACTTCATATCTTCTTTCCATATTTACTGTACCTGGTCCATGTGGTATCAGGAGATGTAAGGGGAGGGGCCGCCCAGCCATTTCCTGCTTTTACCCTGTCATCAGTGACATCACCGGGAGCTACCATTTGCAGAGGGGTTTCTCAAGATAGAACTAATGTGTTCATTCTTTTCGGTAAATTCCACATCCATGAAGCAATATTCTCACAATCCAAACTCATTGTGCAATTATTATTAACTGAAATAAGTAATTACTATAATAAATGTCAGTGAGTATTTTTGGTCAGTTGCTCTCCCAACATATAGTCTTTCATGTGAAAACAACAAACTTGTCTAATCTGTTCCTAAATATGTTTTATTATTTAATTGTATCCACTTTATCCATAGATTTCTATGAGATATTGTAAATTCATACATTTTTCTAACCTCTAGGGACATAAGGATCAGCACTACACACATCAAACTGTATAATCTTGGACTCAAAGATTTTGACGAAACATACAGAAGGATTTTTTTAATTGATTATTTATTTATTATTTAATTTAATTGATTTATTGAAGTCCAATCTAGTTTACTCTAAAACTAAATAAGAAATCCAAAATCACCTTTTTTTTGGAACTAATATGTGTACAAAATGAACCAAGAAATGTAAACCTGGTTTTGTCCAGTTTTCAGATTTAAATGTCCTGAATATGTGTATTGTTGCCCATTTTTATACACACAAAATGCCTCATTTCTACATTTTTTTCTACGTGATGAAAAACTCATTTTTTCTTACATTTATGTGACTAACCTACAGGACAAGTTTCAACTTGATATCTTTGAATTTAAGATTTTTTCCTATTCACCTGCAGTGTCTTGCCTTAAAAGAGAATTTCTCAATATAAACCAGGTGTTTTGTAATTTCCCAAAATGGGATTTCCGAATATGTGTTTATTTGTCTGCTGTCTGTGCAGTAATGATATTGTTAATTGTGTCATAAAGACCAACATTAGATCAGTATTATAAAGATTCTTTTGTCAGTGTGTGGCCCCTGATGTGCGTTTGTCCTGTAAATATTTTGGTAGCACTGTTAATACCCCCCTCAAAAAAAAACACTTTCTGGACATGAGTTTTTGCCTTCGAGTCTCTTTCCAACTGCCATTTTATCCACGCAATGCTACACAAAACGTTACAGTGCGACTCGAAATAACTTTAAAGCTTGTTTTACTGAACAGAAAGCAGCAGTATACGTTTGACCTACTCAGTGCAATCCAGCCTAAACAATTTAAGAGAAGATTATCCCACGGCTTTAGTTTCCTGAATCTATCTGATAAGAACGAACCTCAGAATGAACTACAGTGCGCTAATTGTCCCTCTGGCCCTGCTACATTTACGGTCAGAGCCAGGTTGCTTATTGGCCCCGGGGGGAGATTGCCTCATGCGCGGGGCTGTGGCATGTGCTCGCCGTCGCCACGCTCGGCCTTCGCGCTGTACATCTTGTGGAATCTGAAGCGTATTTGGGTGCAAAAAGCGGCGAGCATGAAATCAGAGGAGCAGCAGAATGAATCACCGGGACACTCGAGACACTGATGTTTGGACAGACATCTCGACCCGGCCCTGACCCCGTGCATGGCGGGAGGCACCGCTGTGGCACGATTACCGGCAATTATGTTCACTAACTGATGCGATGGGCGAGCTAAAACAAGGCGACAAACAGCAGGCTCGGACAGGGAGTCATCCTTCTGGCTCCGCGATTCAGACAGCAAAGCGTATCTGGGCGGACGTGACGGATTTTTGCGCGTCTCGTCGGGTTTTTCGCAGCTCAGGGTCGCCTGCGGGAAGTGATTATTGAAGAAACACATCCGAACGATTATTGACATGTGACAAAACAAACGTGAAATGCTTATGTTCTCTTTCGTTTTAATACGTTACTGTTCTATATGTGTGGCCAGTTTTATGCAATCAAGCTTTCTGAATGCAAAAGTGAAGTTGTTGTGAAAGGTTTTATTTGTTTAATGGTTTTGCTTTGATTGTTTTGTGACTTTATTATTCACCTTATTCCAGAAGTTGCCTTACGTGCCGCCGTCTTGTTTCCGTTGTATTTACATGGAGCAGACGAGCTCAACAGAAAATAAGTTCTACACGGACTAAAAAGCCGTTTTCAGACTGACCAGGAAATCGGTGCGTTGTTGACTTGTTGTTGCTCGTGTTCATTAAACATTTTACACAAATCAACCTACTTTATGTAACATTTTAGCGACAAGACTTTTCCCTCGTTCGTCCGTCATCAGCTTTAACGGAGTTCTCGTCAAACGGAAGTGCGTTTACAACAAAAGTGCGTATCTGTGGCAAAAAACGACAAAAGTGGGCGGAGAATAAGGTGAATACATTTAGTTGTTTTTATTGTTTTGTGTCTTAGCAGCGCTTTGGAAACTCTTCTGTTTATCAAATGTTGCTAAAGATATAGTAGTAGAAGCAAAAGTCGCCACATTAAAAGCACTTTACATGTAGGCTGACTTGTTCGGGCTGCAGATTGAATTGAAATGGGTTATATTGCTTCTAAAATGGTCACGATTAGTAGTTTGTAGTTTCTTATCGTTATATTGTGACCGGAATAATCACAATTATCAGTTAACGGCATAATCTTGACATCTCCAGCTCTGATTAAGCATGACCGTTCGCCCAGATTCTGTACGAAACCTTTTAACTTTTAACAACTGTACACGTCTGCAAGGTAAATACGTGAATTTTGTATTTCCAGCAAAGAACATTGGTCACAGAAATAGAACTGCAAAAAATATGAAACATGCTGCACAAAGCAATGGCGGCTATGGTGCATGGTTCACGATATTGCTTTTATAAATAAAAGTGTAAATTGATTATGAATACAAATTCTGCAATAACAAATTTCCATCAAGAATCGACAAACACAAGGTACAGCATTATAACACCCCAAGCCAAGTAATTCTCAGATTTCTAAAGCAATTTTCAAAACAGTAAAACCAAATAGAAGAAGCCCTGTCATCTGTGTCCAAATAATTCAAATCCAATGCAAATGCTATAGAACATAATCCATCAACCAGTGGCTGTGGGAGCGGTATGTCGACATTTTTGTTTACTTCTCTGAGTAATTTCTTTGTTTTAATTATCTTATGAGCATTATTTATGGCAATGTGGGGCTTTTATTAACATTTTGGAATGAAATGACGAATGAATGTCCGTGAGATAAAAAGTTATAACAACAAATATATATCTTTTAATATATTCACTTCTATAAATGTTCTATTTCTGAGTTTCTATAGTCACAAGAGACACAGATAATTCCTGTAAGGTAAGCATGTCTGAAATTGAAAAGGGATACTCAGTAAATATACCACTCCACTGGAAAATGTTTACTTGAATATTGCGCATCGCAAACAGAACATCAAGTTCCATCAACAGCAATCATAAACCTGAAATAGACTGAAATCAAGCGCGCAGGGGCAATTTTGACGTGAGTGTCGGGGCTGTTTTTCTGCCCGTAAAAGCAGCTTTGACCTTGTAGTCAGTTATTGTTAGCCTACCAGCTGGGAAACGCTTATGAAAGTAGACACAATGCATTCAAGCCCCATCCTTCCAACCAAACACTCGAGCGCTGCGCACTTGACCCTGAACGAATGGACCGCCGGCAAATTAAATGTACATAAAGGTTATTGGTACATGTCCGCTCTTGTTCGCGGCTGGCCTGTGCGTTTCCTCGAAGAAACTCTTGATCGGGCCATTTGCCATGGCGCGCTGGACTGAATGAGCGGCTGGCCACTGTGGATTACACACGCCACTAAGTCTGTGCGCCTCCACTTGGGCTCCATTCAAGGGAGATAATGCTGTGTACATACAGGCAAACACTGTGACACTTCATATGAGCAAACATAAAGCCCGATCAAACATGTGAATGGGCCGTACGCGTGATCTGGTGTGCGTGTCCCATCATGCATCGTGCCTCTCTTTGTGTGTTAATGGGAGCGGACACATCAAATACCCCCTGACGCCTGGCAGAGATACAGGGGTGATGTAAAGAGTGTTGACCCTTACGCTGTGGACTGCAGTGGCATCTGTGCAGTGGGGGAGACAGGGACTTACAGCACCTCCAACATGGCACCCGACACTCTGAAACCACACGTTACATGGATGTTACATGGATGAATGGGAACCAGTCAAGACACACATGATTGTGCCTCATTCATTCAGGGAGTGAGTGAAAGAGCTTAATGTAACGTATGGAAAACACCAACACTTTTTACTGCATACATTAGGCTTTAAGAAAATACAACGAAACTTAGATGTATTCACAATAGAATGTATACTGTAAATCAGGCATGTCCAAACTCAGGCCCGGGGGCCAAATGCGGCCCTCAGACCAATTTTTCTTGGCCCTTAGGATTCCTGGTGAACTGGCCCACACTGTCCTGATAAGTACTTTTTACAGCACATTACAGATTTTCTACAATTCTAACCCAAATAACTAACATTTTGGTGGAATACAGACCTGATATTAAGGCAATGAGACTGAATGTAGATGTGGTGGCGCTTAAAACATCAGATAAATGCAGCTTTTTTTATCGTTTCACGATTGATTTGGGGCCCTCCGCTTGGTCTATATTTCAATATGTGGCGCTCGATGGAAAAAGTTTGGACACCCCTGCTGTAAATACATCGCTTTGCAGTCAGCGTGCATATAAGTTAAGTCAGTAGTTCCCAACCTTTTTCTCGACCCATATTTTACCCGTTTACGTGGTCAGTGACCCAATCATCCTTCTACCCAGGAAGCTACTGTCTTTGAAGAAAAAAATGTTTTCTGGTTAATAAAGAATTCTTAAAATCATTCAGAAGTTAACATAATAATGATTATAAAATACTTTATATAAGCAATTCAAATTCAATAATTAGAATTTACAAAATCTAGTTCCAAACTCTTTTCTAAAAATTCCTGGGGACCTCCTCAGAATTTTCTGGGACCCAAATTTGTGTTCTGACCCCCAGGTAGGGAATGACAGAGTTAGGGCATACCAGGGCTATTCAACGTGTGGGCCGGGGTCCAGATCAGGCCCTTCAAACGATCTGAGCTGCCCACGAACCCAATAATAATTTAAAACATTTTCTTTAGTTTACAGGTCTAATTTGGGGTTGGTTCGAGTTTAAACCTGGTTTGATCCTGGTTTAGACCTTGTTTGATTCTGGGTTAGCATCAAGTCCTAGTTTAATTCTGGTGTAGTACTAGATTGGCAAATTTGCAAAATAATGTTGGTAAAGCCTTTTGTCTTTTATTTTTCCACCAAAATCAAAATCTGAGTATTTTGTTTGACATCAAATCGTGTCAAACATGGTGACAAAGATTACATTGCACAGCCGTAACTGCCATAATATTATTTCCAGTACAATATTGTTTTTTCCCATTAAACGGTTCTAGTTGTGTGGGGCATTTACTTTACATGTTTAACTTTAAAATGAAGGTGTACACAAACTTTTTTGACCATCTAACTGAATGAAAAATGTAATGTAAAAAGTATATTATCAAAACTTTACAAGCAGCTTCCATTCCAATTATAAAAACTAACACAGTACAAATCCAAATATACTTTTAATTGTGGATGCATAATCAAATTTAAATATTGTCATCTCCCCGTGTTATGTATAGGAAAACATGCATTAATTAAGTCTGTGATAACATTTGTAAAGATTAAAAATGATAAACAATGCGGTCCAAAATTCCACTGAGTGACAAGCTTGAGACATTTATCATTACGTTTGAGTGCCGTCTGGACAGAGCATATATCTGTCAGTTTTCCCAGTGTAACATAAACGCCACACGAGAACAGCAGCCTCATAAATCATGCGTGCGCGCTGGACAGCCCACATGTTCTGTCAGAGATTTCACTTCGCTGGGGTCGATTTCGTCATGCTGAGATGTGCTCAAGCAAAGATGATTATTTATGAAAATGACTTTTAAGCTTCGTGATTAAAGATAGACTTAGTCCCTCTAATACATAATTTGTCTTCTAAATTTTTGATGGGGACATTATAGAGCAATACTAACTACAAAATTCTGACCTCACCCATTACGGACATCGGTTGTGATCTATGGAGTGGAATTTACTTGGAGGAGCACGCTGGGTTCTCCGGAGACGTCTGAGCTCACAAATGAACGAAATTCATCTTTGAAATCAAGATTATCCATTAGTAATGTGGATCACTTTGAATGGGCAGTGATGTAATAATGTAGTTTTATGTTTGCGGCGATCAAATATTCATTTTTTTTCTAATGATGGTTGGTTATTTGACTTTGCACAAATCTTGGAGATGTTATGCTGCGTTCAAGTAGTCCTCGGGAAATAGTTCTGGTGAGTTGAAAAATGCACATGAATGCGTGCAAAAGTCGAGAGAAGAACTCGGCAACTTGGGTCAAAAGCTGCTGCCTGACTTCCTACATTTTATGGTTTATGTCAGTTATCTACATAGGGCCGTCTATAGAAATTTGGTGACCCGAGGCAAGAAGCCTTACATTGGCCCAGCTCTAATACAGATTCATATAAAAAAGGTCTAATTTTGGGCACCTATGATCCTGGGGTTCAAGACAATTAACCCTTTTGTTCTCCTCTGTCTACTCCCTTGGTTGTCTATATCAAAAGAGCAACAGATTTGCGCAAAGGTTAAAAGGTTAAAGGACCCATACTATGAAAAATTGACTTTTGTGAGCTTTAAACCATGATCTAACAACAACAAACATACCTGGAGTTGCGTTTAGCTTCATTCAAGCTAATTTGATGAATCCTGGTTAGAAAATCTTCTCTGTAATCTGGCTCTGAGATCTTCTGCGCTGTTTTTAAGTCTTTCAATCATCGCTAGACTCATTCTGAGCATTTCTAATCGCCGTCTAATCACGATCATTACGACTACATTGATGGCTACATTAGCATGTCGGAGGGAAGTTTGCTGTGTCTTATCAAACTTGTGGGGTTCTAAAACATGAGATACCCAAAGTAAAGGTACTCTAGCGCATGTTTAAAGGATAATAACGCTACAAATAATGCATAATATGTCCTTTAAACACTGAGGTAAAAGTAAAAACGGTGGGAAGGCTAACAACAACAAATCTTACTGGTTTGCTTCAATAAATGTGTAATTCAGTGATTTTATTATTGGTGACTTCAAAATATTTTTAACAAAACCCTTGGAATGCAGAGGAAGTCAGAACCCCGACTTTTCATTTCAGAAGCATTAGAACCTCACTGTATTTCAGTAATTCTTTTGTAATTGATTTTGTTCAAGAGATATATTGCATTTTTGTGGATTATTTTGTACTAGAATTAGCCTTAAATGTGCGCCAAGTCTTGTTTATTTCTGATGGAGCACACTATATACTGTATGCTACTGTTTCATTGACATTGTAGGTTAAAAAAAGCATATAAGAAACAACTGTGGCTGAGATTTGTGAAAAGAAATGCAGGGGCAGCGGCTCAGTTAAAGTTTGGTGAAAATACAGCGGGAAATGCAATAAAAAAGATGCCTATAGAAAGACTAAAGAGAGACACATCCTTCCTGGTTTAGAATTGCAGAAAACAGTTTGTCCACTTCTGTCTGGGGCAGGATGTGACTCCGTAAACCTGCAGTGATGATGTCCTTTAGGCTCATCACGCTGAAGCTGCACAGTGAGGGCAGATGAGTGAGCGGATAAATATTTATGGATCATGACTGGTCCTGGCTGTGAGAGTCCAGTGTGGGAGGAAGAACGGGCAAAAATAGAGATGTTCCCAGGCAAGAAATCCAAAATATCAATGAGCTTCATCAGGACAGGGACAAAATGAGCAGTTTACTCTTTTTCTAGAATAAAGACAAGGCCATGCAGTATAATTCAGTTTGATTGGGTCATAGATTTATTGAAACAAATTACCCCAATTACTATTCTAAATGCAGTAACTTAGTCGCCCAGGTGGGTTATGCAGGAAAAAGAACATTGAATTCTGTCAACAGGACAAACGTTTTACGAGTGAATATGTTTGCCACTCATCCAAGTCGCTTCTTCAGTCCCTATGACAGGGGTTTGGTCTTATATTTGTCAAAAGGAAGGCGCTAATTACACTGAAACTAACATGTCATCCTACTAACACTTGAAGACAGAATATTAGAACGTATCAACATCGTCGCGAGAGCCGCTCCGGGCCCCGGGCTGCTGTGCATCTCCATAAAAGCCACTCGCCGCTTTGAGGACAGTGAAGTTCAGATCCTGCACAGGAGAAGAGACGTTTGAGAGGAGTCAAAGAGGCTGTCGTTGTGAGGAAAGACAATCGGTATGGAAATACAACTTGTGCCCATTTACACCTCGATCCTCAGGCCTAAACAATGGAGACAATAGGGCTGATCAAAGTATGCTAATAGGAGGGTGACCTGTTAGGGCTATTCAGCTTAAAGCCCCCGGGGCCGAATCAGGCCCTCCAAGGGTCATGATCCGGCCCTCAACCCATCTTCTAAAAATATAGAAAATATTTTTTTGTTAGTGGTTTATTCCTGGTTTAGACCTGGTTTAGTCCTGGTTTAGACCTGGTTTAGTCCTGGTTTAGACCTGGTTTAGTCCTGGTTTAGACCTGGTTTAGTCCTGGCTTAGACCTGGTTTAGGCTTGGTTTAGACCTGGTTTAGTCCTGGTGTAGTCTTGGTTTAGTCCTGGTTTAGTCCTGGTTTAGACCTGGTTCAATCCTGGTTTAGACCTGGTTTAGTCCTGGTTTAATCTTGGTTTAGACCTGGTTTAGTCTTGGTTTAGTCCAGGTGTAGTCTTGGTTTAGACCTGGTTTAGTCCTGATTTAGACCTGGTTTAGTCCTGGTGTAGTCTTGCTTTAGACCTGGTTTAGTCCTGGTTTAGACCTGGTTTAGTCCTGGTTAAATCTTGGTTTAGACCTGATGTAGTCTTGGTTTAGACCTGGTTTAGTCCTGGTTTAATATTGGTTTAGACCTGGTGTAGTCTTGGTTTAGACCTGGTTTAGTCCTGGTTTAATATTGGTTTAGTCCTGGTGTAGTCTTGGTTTAGACCTGGTTTAGTCCTGGTTTAATCTTGGTTTAGTCCTGGTTTAGTCATAGTTTAGACCTGGTTCAGTCCTGGTTTAGTCCTGATTTAGACCTGGTTTAGTCCTGGTGTAGTCTTGCTTTAGACCTGGTTTAGACCTGGTTTAGTCCTGGTTTAATCTTGGTTTAGACCTGGTGTAGTCTTGGTTTAGACCTGGTTTAGTCCTGGTTTAATATTGGTTTAGACCTGGTGTAGTCTTGGTTTAGACCTGGTTTAGTCCTGGTTTAATATTGGTTTAGACCTGGTGTAGTCTTGGTTTAGACCTGGTTTAGTCCTGGTTTAATATTGGTTTAGTCCTGGTGTAGTCTTGGTTTAGACCTGGTTTAGTCCTGGTTTAATCTTGGTTTAGTCCTGGTTTAGTCATAGTTTAGTCTTGGTTTAGACCTGGTTCAGTCCTGGTTTAGTCCTTGTTTAGTCCTGGTGTAGTCTTGGTTTAGATCTGGTTCAGTCTTTCCTATTACATGTTTTTCATATTTCAAAAGCCTTGGCCCTGAGCACAAAACCATCTGAAAAATGTGGCCCTCGATAAAATAAAATTGAATAGCCCTGTGTTAGGGTTATGTTACGTTAAGTTTTATAACATTTAAGCAATCATATTTAGACAACTGTAGGGTTGTGCTGATGTGGTTGGCTCCTGCCCTCAGACAGATGAGTCTGAGTAGAAGTACACTCAATCAAGAAGCCCTCGAGCAGCCTTCCTTTGGCTTTTTCTGTCTCAGTCTCAGTCCTAATTTCCCTGCATAGAAGAGAGCACACATTTATCCTCTTTTCCTCATGTGCAGGTGCTGCGAGTGACGCACCAGATTCCTGTCAGAGGAAGTGAAGAAACTACTTGGATGAGTGGCAAAACATAGTCACTAAAACTGTCCATTTGACAGACTTAAATTTTCTTTTGTAATCAAAGCATTATCTAACTTTAAAAAAAAAAAAGTGTCTGGTCAGTGTTTCTGGGAGTGGGAGGGGTGAGAAAAGTGCGTTGAGATCAGTTAAATGACTGCAGCAGAGATTTAAAGAGGGCATATTATGTCAAATCGACTTTTAGCTTTTAACCATGGTTTGATGGCATTCCCTCTTCATTATTTGTTGTATTTTGAATGGTTCATGCATGCTTGAGTAATCCTTCTATCCTGCATTTCATTGTTTGTTTTCACCTCCTCCCTATCTCCACCAGCTCACTCAACATGACTAATGGGTGATGTAGGGTTCATTAATGTCAGGTGTTTATCCCAAAAAATAAAAACATATCAATGAAAATAATTGTTTAAATGCCGCTACGACGAGACAGGGCTTCTCAGTGCTGCATTTGTAAACAGGAAGTCGTTTTAGACAATTTGTACCGTTTTCAATGAACTCATATAGACTCATATAAGGTTTTATTTAAATGACTATTCCTTGCATGTAGACATATAACTCAACTCCTGGAATGTTCTTCCGACGAACAACTTTGTCCCGTGGCAGAAAGTCAGAGTCAATATTGCACGTTGCGTCTCCTTTAAATGAAAACACAATCTACCCATTGCCGCCGACCCGACAATAAAGCACTATGCATTTTGATGTATGATATAGATTCAATTAAAGTTGTTTTACCAGTTTTCCAATCAATATCTCAGCAGCCTTATTTATTTGCAATAAGTGCATGACACAATAAAGAGAGTGTCCCAGCTGACCTCCAGACATCACATGACAGGACATTCTATCCCCGTATTGACAGGAAAAGGCAAGAGGCAAATGAAAAGAGCTGCGGCCATTTCAAACTGAGTCCACCAAGCACTTTATTTCCACAGTTATTGAGCCATATGTCACATTCTTAATGGAATCAATGTTTCTGACCCTTATCATATAACTGCAATGTTTATTAAAAGAACCGAGGCCAATGATGACCTCCCAGACCCATTCAAAATTATTAGCAATATCAAGTACTTATCCTCAAGAGGTGCAGCAGTGCCGTGATTGTAAACCAACAACAACAGACGTGAAGTGCTCATTCATTTATTCAGTGCATTGTTGTTACTTTCAGCTTTTGCACATCATTAGACGGTTTTAGAGTACAAGAAAATCATTTCAAAGAATTGACAATTAAAACAAACTCAATCAGGGTCAACATTTAAATGATAGAGATAGAGATGAAGCTTTTTTTCCATATTTAAAGTTAATTATGGGAAGAATTGTATAGGCTAAATCATATAAATTCCTCAAGGTTTTTATTTTGTTTAACTGCTAAATGGAGGAAACGGGTACATTATGTGGGTGTCTTTTCACAATACAAAAATTTCAAACTCAATTTTGATACCAAGTTGCATGCTCAGTTTTGATACCACAAGGATAATAAACAAACCTTTGTTTAAAACAAGGAAGGAAGGAAGGAAGGAAGGAAGGAAGGAAGGAAGGAAGGAAGGAAGGAAGGAAGGAAGGAAGAAAGACTGAAATTTTTTGTTTAAATGTTCATAGTTTGCATTAGAAAAAAGTAAAGTACATAAAGTCCATAATTTCTTTATGGAACTATGTAGTCTTACACTAGTTCTGAGAAAGCTTTGTTTTTTTTAAAGATACTTTAGTATCTAGTTTCGATCTAGTTTTAGTATCAATTAATGTGTGATTATTGATACTTTTGATAACTTTACTTAAAAACATAATTAATTTAAAACATGCACTTTGCCGATGTTTTTCAGTTGTTTGTTTTTTTGTTTTTTGTTTTTTGAGTCAAAGCAGACTTTCTGGGTTGAAAAACGTCTAAAATATTACCAAATAATAATAATAATGTGAAATAATGTGACTTCTTTTGAATGCGGCAGTGGAGACTATTTTGTTTTCTATTGGGTTTTTTATTGTAAGTTTGATTAGGGCACTTCAAAAAGATACTTCTTAGGTTTTGAAAAGCATTTTTTTCATATAGGGTCATAAAGACAACCTCTTAAAGTTGCACCTCCAAGACTTTCCAAGATTTTGCCAGATTTTACACAAGCGTTTGTTGAAAACTACTTCTAAGCCTAATTCTTGACATTTTAAACTCAAAATAAGTGAGTTAAAGTCTACTCAAATACTAAATAAGATATCCAGAGCCCACATTATTTTTCCAATTTGTCAACAAAATGCAGCAGATTCCAGATTTAAATGTCCCAAATGGATGCAATTTTGATATTTTCCATAAAATACCAAATTCATATATGAAAACACAACTTTGGATGAAAAAAGTGTCATACTTTTCTATTTAAATATGCTCTAAAGTGAACTACAGAAAGTTTCAAATCTATATGTCTAAATTTGAGATTTCTTTCCTGATCACCTGTAGTGTTTTGATGCTTCTTCCTTATGAGCAGCGAAACATCTGCCTCTGAAAAGGGCCCTATATTTTCAGCATCTCTACCTATATCCAGAATCATGGTAGAATTGCAACATTCGGCTGTTACTGTGCAACGCTCAGCAACGCTGTTTCATATGCTCTTTATTTATTTATTTTTATTATAGAAAATTGAGTATTATGAGACATTATTGTTGCTCCAATTATGCTAATTGCGCCAATAGCAACACTTTGTTTGTTACTTACACATTTCCAAATCCAATTAGGTGAGTAATCTAGATAAATTACATCCTTTGAGATTCTGGTCTAATTTTTCTTCTTCTCGGAGGAGGTAATTTAGAGTGACCTGGGCAACCTGACGACTTGGCGAGCGCACATTAAAAAAAAACAAAACAACAAAAGCCTGGAGTGGTTACAAAGCCAGGAACACTACAACAACAACAGCCAACAGTTCGAACGTGTAGCGAGAAAGCGAGAGCGCCGAGGAGTCGAGGAGAGGGAGGTGATGAATGATGTTGTTTTTCTCTGTTATAGGAGGTATAACTGTATCCTCCTCTGGGAACAGCCGAAGCCTAAGAGCCGACCAACGCGCGCCGGTCATGTGGCACGGAGACAGCCAATGGGAACGCGGCAAATTGGTTCATATGCGAGTTTACTGGGTCAGAGCCACGGCAGCAGAGGAGGCAGCGGCCAATCGCGACGCCGAGCCGGAGTCTGGAGGATCGGCCAATCAGCGCGCAGTGTCTAGTGTCTGGTACCAGTTGATGTCTGACAGTTAGACAGACTGTATCTAATTACCTCAGCCGCGGCTCAGCATGGGTCCGCCTGCTGCCTGTGTGTGTGTGTGTGCGCGCATGTGGGTGGAACAGAGAAGTAAAAATTAGAATTTGAAAGGAGGGAAAGGTGGTTTTGGAGGTTTTGGCAAAAGTTGAAAACAAGGCGTCAGATCTGGGGAGCAGCCAGAAAGGAGAGCGCGCCAGGAAAACAGCAATCGCTACAATCAGACAAGGCAAGGTTTCAGAATGATGCCATTAAATTACCCATATTAGATCGGAATAGCGTCGCAACACTCTGGATTTTTCATTAGAGAACGGAGTGAACAAAGAAAACATGTGTAGAGTAGTTAGAGATTTGTGCTACGTTTCCGTGTGGATGACTGGATTAGGTTTGTTTCAATAGTTCGATGGCAGATCAGCAGGCAGTGTCCGTTTGCCTTTTTCCCAGCTGAGGTCGACAAAACAAATCGTTAGGCTTCTGTAAATCCATTTGAGGAAAGTTGAAACATTTTGTAATAAACAAACGAATGACGTCGCACTAGAAAGACAAAGGTTATGGATAATTTGCACAAAATAAACTTAAAACATTGATTCGTTGAATAAAGGTGTTCACATGTATTTTTCTTTGTAAAATTAAACAAAACAAAAAAAATCTGTGACATTAGAGGAGTTTTGGCCCAGTGTACAGGATGGTTTCTGGTAATTTCCTAATGTGATGTCATCATTTGCAACCAGGAAGTAAAATTAAAAACCTAACAAATTGCTAAACTGGGATAACATTTGTAAAGACTTAAGGACTTAAAGAACAACAGAAGATTATCAGATAAGTGACGTAGATGATTTGAACAAAAGTCCCAGATCGAGGGAGTTTAGCAGGAAATGTTTTTGATGGTCGGAGGGGGGAAGATTTTCCATCTAGCATTCCTCAAAACAGCGTGAATGCCGCTGAAAGCAACTTGTTTTTGATGACGGAACACTGTTAGAACATGGTTAAAAGCGCAAAAAAGTCACTGTAGCAGAATATGTGTCACAGAATCGACTTCCATCAATATGCAAAACTGACATTCAAAGATGATTTTCCTTAAATGTGTTTTTCTCTCACCAGGGCACTTATTGTCTCTTCAACATAATGATTTATTGATTTATCAAGGTTTTAACACACCCCTTCCATTTGGCTCAATCTCAACCATCGGATTGTAAAAGGCCTTCTCTGAATTAGCCTATTATTGAACAAAGCGCACGCGAAGACGTCATAATGCCGGTTTGTCACGGGTTAAATCATGTGTACGACTGTATATTTCCACATTTCCTGTCTGGATGAATGGGTTGTGAAAGGAGAGCGTCGTTTCCCACACTGTAATGCCGTATCATTGTCTGGAGCACAATGTAGCCCTCATATAGTCACTTCGGTCCTTTCACAGCCCCTATCAGACAGCAGAGACTACAGCAGGTGTTAATGGGACGTACTGTGCGCTCATGTACTCAATAAAACACTGTCTATTGTGTGAGCTGGATGAGGTCCCATGCACACTTTTGCAAATACTGTACCGTGATATATTAGACAAATTGGCAGGTACTTATCAGACAGTGAAAGTCACAAAAGCGCGATCAAAGTAAAGTATAGGGGTAAAGTTGAAGGTGAAAGCATAAAAAATACATTGTTCAATATAAAGGTCCTGACGTGCTGAATGTAATGGCATGGCGAGCGCATATAAGTAAAGCCATTTTCAAATTCAGTCACGCACAATATATAAAAATGTAGAAAATATTGTGAATGCTGTTTAAAAGATATGAAAAATGTGCGTATCATATATTGTTAATAGTAAAAAATGCCACAAAAAGAGTTTTTTTTCTTCAGTATTTCACACTGTTGTGATTCATTTTACAGACGTTTCACATTTGTCGGATAATTAAACCTCAACTAAGACAAGTTTTAATGTGTTGGATTGACACAATATCATCTTAATATTGTTAATGTGATATTCATTCAGATTTCCATTTTTGTCAACATTACCCACCCCAAGTCACATGTGAGTATGTTGCCAGTTCCCAGGTGCCAGTGTTGTAAACTTGCTTTCTGCTGGTTTATTAAGGCGTAAAGTAGTTTAAAGGTGCTGTGCTGAGTTTTACTGTCTTAAAAACATGAAAAACAAAACTAGTTCCTTTTAAAGTGTTTGCTGTGGTCCACGTGTATTGCTCACTTAACTATTGTCTTCAAAGCATCCTAATTATTCACTGCAATGAGTATATAAGCACTTTTCTTTCGTTCCTTTTTTGGACCATCGCTGTTAACCTAACAACATCTAGCATGCTAACAGTGCACTTCCAGTTTCACAGGGAATAAAACGCTCTATAATTAGACGCAGAGAGCGCATAATGGGCAATTTTTTTTACTGGAATAGATATTTTTACAATATATCTGTACTGTGGAAAAACAGATATTTTTTTATCACATGAAAAAAAAAAAGACAACCCCTTTAACTGAGGATAGTTGCTTGAACGGATAAAAATTTGATGAATGTTTTTGAAGGCAGCTGGAACACCAAAACGATCAATCTGGTGAAGGCATACAAGAAGAAGTAAATAAGTATTTTTTTTCAATGTTTGTGTTCAGTACAATCAGAACACATTTGCATGTACATGGACTTCAAAAACACAGAGGAGATGTGACGAGGTGGGGCAGTGTATGTTAAATTCTTGAGAGTTAGATGCATGATTGCTTGAAAAAGACAAACATATTTATTTATTTATTTAGCACAAAAACACATATAGAAAACAATTAACAGCAAGTGTAATAATCACACAATAACAGGTCATTGAAAAATTTGCAGTAGTATCCATCCTATTTCGGAGGATGCCTCAGACGAGCTCAACAGAAAATAAGTTCTACACGGACTAAAACGCTGTTTTAAGACACACAACGTACAGGCTAGCAGTTGCAGTTATCATGCTTAGATGGCAGAAATGCTCAGAACGAGTCTGGAGATGAATTAAGGACTTAAAACAGAAAAAGATTCTCGGATAAGTGACGTGTATGATCTGAAAATCGTCACAGATTAACGGAGTTCAACAGGAAGTGTTTTTGACGCTCGGAGGAGAGAGGATTTTCTTATGACTATTACTTAAAACGGCGTGGATGTAGCTGAATGTCACTCCAGATATGTTTTTGATGACGGAACATTGTTAGAACATGGTTAAAAGCTCAAAAAAATCACTGCAGCAAAATATTTGTCTTGTCCTCTGAGTAAACCACTGACGATAAAACTTTGTTGTAACCAGGTTAAAAGCTTGTTAAACTTGATTTTGCATAACATGTCTCCTTTAAAGCAGATATTGCACTGAAAAGACCTAACCTAACATTCTGTCCTCCTAAAAAGCACAACTAAAGACAATGGAATCCTAAACGTAAACACTTCGCAAACACATTTTTACCCAAAACATTCAGACTTTTGACCGATCCACATTCACTCTGGCCTGTCGAGGAAAAAAAGTTTGGAACTATTACACGCCAACATGTGCCAGCTGTTTGTCATCCCGTCATCTGCACTTTGAACCTGGCACAACTGTATAAATGAAAGGCCGCTGTGATTAAATTTCAGTCTGGGCCCGGGCAGGCAAAAGTCCCCTCTTCATAAATATGTGTGTCGTCAGCTGCAGCATGTGGCGGAGCTGACAGGAGCAGATCCAGAGGTGAAAGGGGGCGCCTCGCACATGCTCCCCCCCTCACATAGACACACATGGGGGACACGGGGAGACAGACGGGAGCAGCTGCCTGGTGGGTTTTTCCTGTTTTGACTCTTTCTGTCTGGACACACACACAAAGACAAGAGTCAAGTGTCGCACAAGCACCACGGAGCACCTCCCTCACGGCTCCGGGGCAACGTGAAATAGTCGGGGCTTAACCGAACGGGGAGGCAATGTTGCTAATTTCAAGTAATTTATTCCTGGTCATTTCAATGTGACCCACTTTTTGGTTCTAATCATTTTTGGTTCATTATTAGGCTGTAATCTTTAGTCTGATGAATTAAATGTTAAAATGTTGAACTTAAACGATTAACATTTTTACACTGCATGATTGTTGATCAAAAGCGAATATTTAAATTAAAGATTAAAGCTGGAATACCTGATACCTGACCACATTTTTAAATCTATCTAACCACTCCCTATCTCTTACAAAGCTTTTGGCACACTGTTATTATTCATGTGCATGCATTTTTGGGTGCGTGTACTGCTTTAAAACAGCTTTTTTTCAGGTGGTGAAATGAAACTGGGGCAGACCACCAAAGCTCAGTCAATCAGAGCACAGCTTTGATACTTTATTGTCACGTGCAGACAGCACGCAGCATTTTGAGTCAGTGACTGCTTTTATAAAATACTGGGGTGTAAACAAAAATATACTCATTCACAAGAAAAAAGTGTGGTACCACAGCTTTAATCTTACGTTCCATAAACATAAACATCTAAAATAATGTAGAATATGGAAGAATTGCCAAAAATCCAAGGAAGGAAAGAAAGGAAGAAAGAAAAAAAGGAAAGATAAATCGTGACCTTTATATGGCCACTTAAGTACACCTTGTTAGCCTTAATCAAGCACGAACAAGGACTTAAATGAACACGTGGTTTAATAAGAATGATTCAGGCTTGCATAATTAAAGGGTTACTGAGGCTATTAAATTTGTAGTTATTATAAAGCGTTAGCAAATCTATGATATTGCCATTCTTCTCTTGGATCTTGTTATGATTGGATGGAAAAGGGCGACATATAAGATTTTAAAAGATTCATCATTCATGGTTTTATGTTGTTGTGTCCTTTTTTCTTCAGTTCTCCAGTGATTCAAGGCAATTTTGGGTCACGGCAACATTTTCCCGACCATTGAACAGGGTTGACTGGTCATTTTCCAGGCTGAATCAACATGCAACTAACTTTGGGTTTGGATAAAACGATCTGCACTTTTAGCCTTTGTATATTT
The DNA here is from genome assembly GCA_019453435.1 of Rhinogobius similis. Lineage (NCBI taxonomy): Eukaryota > Metazoa > Chordata > Actinopteri > Gobiiformes > Gobiidae > Rhinogobius > Rhinogobius similis. The sequence continues at coordinate 23,617,874 of CM033635.1, forward strand.
GGCCAGTACCTAAATTGTTATTGGAAATACCATCTGCTTGGTGTGGGAAATTCCCATTAATGTATTACAAGAGTTGAATATGACACTGCCTCCAGTTCCAGCAGTGTCTACTCGCTGTGCAGCAATGAAAATATCCCATGAGGCCCATAAAAAGATTTTCACCTTTGACTGTAACAAGAAACGCCAGCTGCTGTACCTCGACAAAACTGACAAATTTGGAAAAGGTTTTAAATTCGGCAACTTCTTAGAAAATTTTGGCACATTTTAAGCTTGGAAAAGATTGATTATTTAGTTGAATTTTCCTTTTGAACCAGCCATTTACAACCAAAACACATTTTTCATCACCAATCAAGCTGCTGTACCGCAAAACTGACAAACTTGAAAAACATTTTATTTTTGGCTCTACTTCTTTGAACATTCTGGGCAAGTTTTAAGCCTGTAGAGATCGATAATTGAGTTGTATTTTCCTTTTGAACCATCCCTTTTACTAAGGAGGAATTGGGATCAGAAAGTTAACATCATTGCAGGATTCAATTGACCAAAAAGGCATTTTTCATCACCAATCAAAACAGATTAAGTGAATTTGCCGACATTAGACGCTAAATGATAACACACCCAGCGGCCAGAAACATCTGAACAATACGCAGCACTTAGCAAACTCCATTGATAATACTATAAACAGCATCCGCTATTGATTCGGCATTGTGGTCTGGAATACTTTCAGGCTCGAACCGCAACTTCTCTGAATGACATCCTACGATTTGAATCGAATGCGCTTTGACAACCACGTTCTGTAAGTTGATTTTGCCCGGGAAGAAAAAAAGAAAAGTTGTTTTAATTATTCCGAAACATTCCATATCGTTCTTGCAGACTGAGTGGGCATCCTGGCAGTCGGCGGAGCATCCATAGCGCTGTGCTGTTTAGACAAGGGGGGGTTTGAACATATGCGCTCCGTGCGTCTGTGAGCATACAAGCATGTGCTCATTTGTCTCCCTGTTTGTACAGACTTTGATCACTGACAGTGCATAGAAGTGATCCATCCTAGCGTGACAATACTCAATTTGTTGTGGTGAAGTCTAATTAAAACAAGCTTGTCTTTTTGCATGAGCTGACTGGCCAACGCTGGCATAAGTTGGAATCCATATGTCCATAGCATGTAGACCTTTGTTACGCGCGGTGTACTTTTCTCTCTCTCGGTTTCTAACTCTCTCTCCGACAGTGAAGCTTGGGATGGAATGTAAAAGTTAAAATTACTGGCAAAGTGTGCAAAATGTCCGTAGAGATGCTTTGGCGAAACAATATACGTATCTATTTTAAATTAAACAAAAAAAACAACCTGGCTGCTGGCTCACAAATGGTAAATGTATCCTTCTATACTGCCCAGGGGCCTTCTTTATAAAAGCATGTATAAAATGATGTACGTGACTTTCCATGTGAAGTTTGTGATCTATAAAAAGACAACTTGATGTGGAAATGAATGGTCCTGTCCAAAAACACAGAACTTTACGCATGAGATAAAAGAAATCTGTGCTCAGACAGATGAGAAGTGAGCAAGTTTGAGGAAGTTTGGATCTGGTCCGTACGTACACTTTTAGGAAGAATTCCAAGTCAAGTTTTATCAATAAGGCACTTGATACTATTAAAGGAACGCTTTAAGTATTAAGCATCTTGCAATCGCCAGAGCTTTAAAGAGGTTATAGATGACATCATAATATTTGTATTTTTAGCAGTGCCAATGATGATGAGCTTAGAAGACAAAACATGTGTAAGAGTTGCTTCAGTTTGATATATAAGTTTACAACTCAATTTGTACCTCACATCTAAGAAAAGAAAATCAAGTTAACAGAAATAGAAAACTACTGATCTCCTCCAGAGTCCGTGTGTTGAAGAAATCAATCGTTGTGATTGAGCTGAAGTGTCCTTTATCTCCCCATTTTGTTAGCAAACAAGTTAGCTAAGCTCTGCACAGTTTGAGAAACTACTTTCAGTTTCCATTTTTACCAGATACATGTATTTGTTAATTCAATTGTTTGCCAGATAATTCATTTAAAACAGTAGCTCAACAGACAAAAATGAGACAAATAAAAGCAAAGAATTTAAAAAAAATCTGTTGTATAGGCTGTGTTGTGTTGTTTTCAGATTGGGGCAAGAGCCAGATTTTCCAATTGATTATGTTATACTTTTATATGAAATACTGAACCGTTATTAAATATTATTGGCTTAAGAATAGTTCTGTCACTCACTCAGTACAATATTGAGGGATATTGTATTGATGTCAGTGCGTTATCTCTAACTGAAAATTCCACGAAGTATGATGACACAATTCATTACTCTGTGACAGTATTCATTATTCTATAAAAGGTCCACGCGATTGTATTAAATGGTTGCAAATAGAGCGGCAGTTCTGGTGGTGAGCGTTGGTTTGAAATTCTTCAGGATTACAAGCTTCAACGTGACAAAAAGTGTAGTAATATTTCTTTAATTTCGAGTCAAAATCAAACTCAGGGACTAAATTATTCAAAATTCCAACTTGCGGAAAAAAGTGGATGGGAACATGCTTCAACCGTTGCTTCATTTTGTTTATACATCAGCGGATGAAATGTTTTGACAGTGGGAATATTGGTTTTCTATTATTACCAAAAACCTTGAAATATTTTGTATTAGTTGATTAAATGTGAGATTAGAAAGTTCTGTTTTAAAGTGCCAAAGAAATTAAAAATGTGTCGACAACATCATTTGTCTTACATTTCTAACAACTCTTCCATGACAAAGTGCACACACTGAACCATGAATTTCCAAATTAGCCTTAACTCACTTCCTCCCTGCCCCATTTTAGAATCTCTCCCCGGGACCCCTTTCTTCCCCAATAAGAACTTTGTCAATTACCTCCCCTTCCCAAATCCCTTATCCCAAATCAGTATTAGACAGATAAAATAAGCACTCTGAGTCTTCCAGTCAGAGGGGAGTGTGCGGTTCTATGGAGCGCCAACCCGGTGGAGGCCTGTTGTTGTTATTCTTTGATCAGACCGGCAGGAATAACAATCTATAATTCATATGGCTCAGTCTAGTCTGGGAACACTCGGCACTGCACCTTTAATTATTGATCAAACAGAACAGATTTAATATCAATCACTGAGGCATAGGCAGGAGCGAGCAAAGTAGGAGAAACGGTGCTATCTCCCGGGCACGGCCGTCCAACCCTCTAATGAAAATCAAAAAGAGAAAATAGCAAAGCCGGCGCACTTGATATTACGAGGGTATAGCTGCTGGAGCTGGGATAGGTATGGGTACTGGTTCAGACAGAGGAGAACTTTGTGGATACAGGAGTTCCAGGGCTCGTAGTTGGGATCTGAAGCTGAACTTTTACAAAGCCGTCTGCATTATTCAAGATTTCACTGCGGATTGGATTTATAGTTAGGTGCCTGCGAGAAAGAAAGTTTGAATTTAGATACTAGGTTCAAGCCGTGTATAATGAATTCCAGACTGATTCTACAATCTTTAATGTCTTAGTTTGCAAAAAATGTATCGCTTATGTTGTTTTTCTGCGTTAGAGGACAGCAGTCGCTTCGAAGGCTGCCCACCAACCCAGAACCCACAGTTCCCGAGGTAAGCTACAGCCCCAAGCATCGATGCAAAGGTTGGCCAAACATAACTTACATTCTAGACACTCTGGTTGAGCATGGACATTTTATTCAGCTTCAGTGATCAAGGTCACATAATCTAAACAGCAGGTGTGCACCACAGCGAAAGAAACACAAATGTGATCAGAAGTGACAAGATCGAAAGTTTCTAAGACGAGACAGTCCTCTATCTCCCAAACTGAAAAAGTTCTGCGCTGCCAAACCTGCCCCCAGTGACAGACAAGGAGATTTTTATTGATTTCACCGAGAGTGGCTGTCTGTTTATGCATAGGTATTGATTCAAAAGCGCAGGTGGAAGAGTCAAAGTATTACTCCAAATACGGAAAGTCAAGTGGATACGCAGCAGAATGATTACTTGAATTCAAGTGGAGAAAATGATCAAATATTAACTGTACACAGAAGACTTTCTACACCTCAAATTCAACTTATATGTGAGCATTGCATCAGAAAGAGTCCCATGCAGAAAAATCTCTATTGGCGACCGCTTTAGGAAGAGGGAGCAGATCAAATAATTATGAATTTCTTTACAATACTTTTATGGAGCTCAACAATGGGCTCCGGTTGTACGATACATTTCTACAAAGTTGTCCCATGATGTTCTTGAATTTATACTTTACTAATATGATAAAGTATATTTTGCTGATAGTTCTAAAATGTTAGTTTGAAAAGTCTATGATAAATATTTCTTCTTGTTGCTGTTAGGGGGTTACGGGTGACTAGAGCCTTTTACAGTGACTTTGGTCTTTATCCGGGGCACTTGCTGCACAGGGGCCAGCTAGATGTTACTTTGAAATCAGGATGGTTACAGATGACTTTAATTCTTGCTTTTTTATACAGTATGCAGTAAAAAGACATATCCGCATTTAGGTCAACCAGCAAACTTACAGTACGATTCATAAAGATGTTTTTCGTAAAACTATCAATCCCCTTCAAACCTGCTCGTCTATAATCTCTGAATTCCACACACTACTTGTACAAATAAGTGCAATGTTCTCTACTCGTCTACGTGCCACAACATTGTTTCTCCTAACATGAAACATTTTCGACACTACAAGCCTATAACTGCCACTTCTCTGCAGTTACTGTCGCTAATTGCAGCTCTCTTACTATAATAACGGTTCTCACAGTGCACTTCAAGAGTAGTGCTTAGGGCCTTGACTATCACAACTGTAGCCTTAAACAGTATTACCTCTATCACAAAAGCTCTGCAGCCACTAGTGCCCCTACTTCTGCTTTACGTCGAGTCGGATAATACCTGGCTTAAATCCTACATAAAGACGTCATTGAGAAAAAGAAGCACGGAAAAATGGCTCAGGTGCAGCAAGTGGGAGAGAGGGCTACATGGCCGAGGTATTCTGATTACACTTCAGGTCTTCGTGGGTCGTAAAAATACAGTAATATTAGCCACTTCCTGTCTTTTTTAAAGCCCATTGTTATATTTAGTGACACAGCTCGAACCGATCCGCTCTCAACACTCCCACTTGCAATTAGAGACGGACAGGCATTTTCTGTAGGGTTTTGACAGACGCGGTAAAACAGTGTAGAATTCCAGTCTGCTTCCAGAGAGCGGCGGAATGTGTAGGAGCAGAAACGAGAGAGAGAGAGGGTGAGAGGGGGACTTTCCCGAGATTTAAAAGGCAAGAAAAAAAAGTGTATTGAGAGGAAGCAGACAGTGGGAGAAACGGAGGACAGGAACAAATACGCAGGAAGGAAAATGGATGGCTTGTCTTGTATGTGAGCTCAGTGCTTTTTTCCCACAGTGGAAATGACCTAGTTATTATTACTGGAGGAGGTGCAGGGGAGGGCTGAGCATATGAAACAAGAGAAGTTGGAAGAAAAGTTACAAGTCATATTTTGAGGAGTTACATTCATTTAGTTCAACTCTTGAGGTTTTGTGCGATCTGCGCAGTAGATAGACAAGATGGTTTTGAATTTTGAACAAGTGAATTTACATGTAGTTTGGCACTTTATAAAAAATGTGCTGTAGGCCTTGGCAGGGGTCTCCAGATAAATTTTCATGAGGGCCAATCCACATAGTAACACTGGGGTCTGCAAATAAACGTGTTACATGTTGGTATAATTGATGAACTATCCTTTTTCAAAGCCTTTTAAAACATTACATTATCATCCTCCTCTCAATTTCCAATTTGCTACATTAAATAAAAGCTGTTTATGTCAAAATAACAACTAAAAGTGTGTTTTGTAGTGTATTTATTTATTTTATAGGGACAAGTATGTATATTAGACATGCAACATACTATTTGTATACATTTATAGCCAAGGCTAATTTGCTATGTCCGTCCCTGGAAGGAATTGTACAACAAACAAGGATTACACATATCTACAATTGGATTTATTTGAAAGCAAAGGCCGACAAAATCATCAAAATAGTCTATTAGTGAGTACATGTTTGGCTTCTCTTTAAAATCTGCTCAAGTGCATGTTTAAAACCGCCCCAGTCCAGGTCCAGTTTCAACTCAGGGCACACAGAGTTCCAGAGTTTAGCGCCCTGCAGAAAGTGGGAGGAGGATGTTTTTCTAAGGGCACTCCTACATTCTCATTAGAAGCTCCCCGTGTGATATAGCTGATTGTTTGTACTTAAACATTAGGAGCATAGAAGGCACTATAGACCATTGTGGCCCAGAGCTAAGTGTTCAGCGAGCCGCATATGGCCCGCAGGCCGCACACTGGAGACGCATGCCTTATAATATTCTGGTACTCCGCACTCGTTTGATTAAATTATGCACTAGTATAGTTCATTATTGTTCATCTTTTTTCATTCTGTACACTCCATAAACTTTTTTGGGACCTAGACTTTTTATTTAATAGGACTGTATTGCGTGAAATGGGGTGATGAGTGGGAGTAGCAACTTGTCAGAGGCAGGAATCAAACTCACATTACATTACTGACACCGGCATCGAGCCTAGTATATGTCCGTCCCGTTGGCCTGAAAAACGGAAAAGTTTGAAAGCATGTTGGGACTCTTATAGCATTTCCATAGAATTCTATTTGTGTTGTATTCAGGGAATTCTATATGACCGGAGTGGGAAGTACTTGCAACGGTTCTCAAGATGCATTACAGTTCTCAAAATACTAACTATGTCACAGTGAACTAATAAAAATCTTATGTAACACGCTCATTCAGTTTGCTCACAGTGTTTGTCTTTCTACTTTGGGCTTGAGGCAGGGTGAAGAAAGGGAAAATTATGTGTACATTACATTTGATGATCAATTTGAACTCATAATCTATTATTTTTGCATGGTTGTTGAGGACTTTATGGTTTCTGCTCTGTAAAGGGATTCTATTTGTGTTGTATCCTGGGAATTCCTGATCACCAAATGGGACTTTTCCAGCATCGAGGGAGGAAATAGAAAGGAGGGATGCAGTGTCAACTGTTCTCGAGATGTATTACGGCTCTCAAAATACTAACTGTGTCATGCTGAACTCAACTGCTCCGTTTAACTCTTATGCAATATTGTCATTCATTAATCTTGTTTCTCCAAATAGGAATTATAGAGGTTACAGATGCAGCTACGTTAAGCGTGAGCAGGTAAATGGTTGGCTGATAAATCCAGACTGACATCCTCTGTTTGGAATTTACAGTCTGGTCATTCATTTTATTTCAGCGACACATTGGAAACAGGCATATTGGTTGCGACGAAATTCTAGAAGCCTAGTTTAAGATTGAGTTAGAGGAAAAGTCAGAAATCTGCTGACCTGGTTAATATCTGTAATCACTGGACTGGATCTACATGAAACAAAAATACGCACACAGTTCAATTTAGCATAGATCAAAAAAAAAAAAAAGTCTTTCACAATAACCTCAGAAAGTAATTGCATTATTCAAAAGATTTTCTAGTTTTACATTTATTTGGTGGATAAAACCTGTTGGAAATACAAAAGATACTTTTTCACCAATCAGTGTCAGTGGAAAAATGTGAAGATAACAGGAGGTTAAGTGTTCCCAAACATGATGACATCACACTAGGGAGGCTCCATCCAAAAGTTTGGGTTTATACACAAGAAACTCATTTTCTTCTGATGCTTTGAACATTAGAGGAAAAATATTATTCATTATATTGTTATTGCCCTTTAAACATACTCTTGAGTTCCTTAAATTTGCCATGTTTTAAAACAAAAACAAAAAAACGTTTATCATTGATTAAATGGCAGGTTTTATCAGCCTGGGTGAATTGACACTTACTGAGAGCATCCAGCCTGTAGATGGCGCCAGACGCTACATACAATCTAGTGAAGTTAGCACTGTACACGATAACTCCCACTGCTAACCCGCATCATAGCATCTGTTTAGACTGCAGAAATTAGATGATTTAAGGATTTAAAACAGTGGAAGATTCTCCGATAACAGATGTGTGAAATCCGAAAATACGTCCCAAACCCAGAAGGTTCTGCAGGAAGCGTTTTTGACACTCGGAGGAGGGAGGATTCCTCAAAACAGCATGAATGCAGTTGAATGCATTTCAACAAACAGGTTCTCCAGGTATGTTTTTGATGACGGAACATTAAAAGCTCAAACTGTCACTGTAGCAGAACATGTGCTTCAACAAATTAAAGATCTTGATATATTGTCATTGGTCAAATCCTAGTATCTGTGACATTAAAGGAGTTTTGGCTCAGTGCACAATATGGCTGCAAGATAACAGAGAATTTCCTAGAGTGATGTCATCATTTATAACCAGGAAGTACAATTTTAAACATGCAAAATTGATTATTTTTGTGGACCCAATCTCACACAAAAAACACATTTGTGAATCATTAATTTAGATTCCATAACAGTAAATCTCTCTTTTGCCCATCATCAGGTTAAAACACCACAAAATTCTGTAGTAGTCTATTGGTCATCTATAATTAAAACAAACTATTCTCCCTTGTGATAGCGCTTTGCTCATTGATTTTTCAGACGTCTGCAATGTAATTCAGTCCTTGGTGTTATTTTCTTCTTGTCTCTTTTACAGGTAAAACACAATGTCAATCATCCCCGTCTGAACTCCATGAGATCAGAAGACTGAGGCCCAGACTTCACGTCAGGTAATATAAGTGGAGCAATGGACTGTCACGCGTGTTGTTTTTCCACTGTCTCAAGTATTTTGCTTAACGTTTGCAAGACTACAGTTTTCACTCAGTAGGCATCAACCGGCTGATCTGATTCCTCCTGACGAGATTAGGCCACGATCGCTTATTACAAACGACAATGATTTAGTGAGCTGCGAGATCTACTTTTAACATATAATTGCCTTCATGTCAGAGGCTCCGGTCACCTGCACTCACTCCCTGCTCAGGCCCGTGTGGAAGAAGATGAATGAATGAATGTATAATTTTCCAGATGGCTATAACCAGGCCATCCGTTGCCTGCTAAACACATTGGGACGTGTCACCTATATAGAGGTTAACTCACATTACTATTCACATTCACCATATGGAGCTCTGGACTGTAAAGAACTGCACTTTAAATAAAGCCCAACTTTCTTCCTGCGTGAACCGGGAAACCAGCTGAATGTGCTCCTTCTCTCGCTCTTTTCCTCTCCATATTTCCCTCGTTCTCTCTCTCTCTCTCTCTACTGTCTGTCTGAGTCAAGGTTAATAGTATGTCTCTAGAGCGCGGCGCAGTTGCCACCGGTGGTCCCATTGATCCCGTATACACGACCACCGACGCTGCCCCCCCCCCTCCGCTCGCCTTCCCCGACTCTACGTATGTGTATGCGCGCTAGATAAGGATCAGTAGACTTGATTGTGACTCACTTTGTGGCATGTGTGGTCCTCCGAGTGAGACAGCTGCCGGCGTTTAGCATAGTGTGTGTGTGCGTGTGGGTGTGCGTTCGTGTAATCATATAGGAGAAGATACCCTCGGCGGCATTAGCGAACTTGCCATGTCATCTCAATCCAGCGAGGCTCCGGTGTGCTGGGGGGAACAAGGGGAGTCATTCACCTCTGTTAAATGTATGCGCATGCCGGGGTTTTGTGCGCGCACTGTAAGCGGCGTGCGTCCAGGTGCAGAGCCGAGCGAGCATGCCATGACTCAGGGTGGTCTACACCTGTACATGCCTGCATGCAGGGACACTGGGCCTGCATTGCGGAACTGCAGAAGGCTTGACTTGACATATTAAGCAGGTGACCGTCAGACTGCAGGTACAAGCTTTCTTCGTAAAAACGCACTCAGTTAATAAGAGTTTTAAGAAGACTTTTAAAGACTTTTCCCAAAATGTGGTTGTTAACTTACTTACAAATCCTAATCTTAATGAAGAGCTAAGTAACATTTTTACCTTGTTAAACATCTTTGTACGTCTGTGTGGTGTAAATGTATTTTTGGGGTGTTTGAAGCCCCCGCCGTCGCCCCCTGCTGTCTCTGCATGGAAAACCAGCCTTGCAACATTCCTGACGCCGACCCGAAGACAACTGTCCTGAGAAACCTTGGCTCGCTTTTTTATATTTGGTGACATGAAATGTTTTTGTATGTGAATGTACGTTTTTATTTCACTAAAAAGGAGGAAAAAGAAAAAAACTGGCAGTGTATTTTCACAAGAGAGCTGCAGGGGGAGCAGTACATTTGGAAAGTGTATTGTAAATGCAGAACTTTGCGGGACCTCTATCCATGGTCTTCATCTAATAACAAAACATTTTATCTTTTCAAATTTGTAAGAAAGAGCAAGAATGTGAGCCACTAAATGATGCTTTGGGATGAGAACCGATTGGCTGAGCAGAGATAATGCACGTTTGAATCTGAAAAAGCTAATCTAAAGCTGTGCTATTGGCCCAAAAATCCATGCATGTGAAAACTAGGGTTTGGGAGCGCTAGGAATGAGTTATTTCACGGTTTGAAAATGAGGTACCCCAGCTTTAATTTCTGTCTCAGCCCACCGTGTTATTCTACCAGCGACTGCTACAAGCAACTGACGATAAAACAAATGACTTGGGAGGCAGCGCAAAAACCACTCATTTATCAAGCATTTTCGCACATGCAAAACAGACGACCGTGCTGAAAATGGAGCAAAAACTTCCTTCAAAAGTACAAAATAAAATCTCTCTTGCAGTGCTTACTATCCAACTCTCAGAATCAGTGCTGTGTGAAGCTGTTATAGGCCTAGATCTTAAATGTTTCATGTTTTACTGACAGGATATCCATAGCCTGTAAATAGTCCATCTCTCTCACTTACATGATTTGTATTTTATTTATTTGCAATGCCTCGGCAATTCAAAATCTATCAATTCAAACTATTTCATAACTTTTCCTACGTGGCAGTACTCTTACAAGCGCACATTATAGAAGCAACGGCACTCACGACTTTTGCACCTGCAGAAGACATACCAGTTTAGCAGCAGAAATAGTATGCACACTTTCCAATGCAACGTGCCCACAATTAACACATTTTACATACTAGCAGTTTAGCACCTGGATTATGTGGTATATGTTTAGATGTGCTTGTACACAAGAGAATTCAAACTGCTTTACATAATAAAAAAAAACTTGCATCAAAATTACAAGACAGATGAAGACATACATAAATGGCAAAGGCAAGAGACTAAATTGTATGTTTTTTGGTCAGTTTTCTCTCTTAACATGTAAGCTTTTATGTGGAAACAACAAACTTGTCCAAATTGCTCCTAAATAGGTTTCACTACTTCATTTAATCCACTTCATCCATAGATTTCTCTGTAATTTAAAAGGCCGTTTTCTTTCAATGCATTTTTCTCCCACAGAGACATACATAATTTAAGTGTTAAATTAGATCCCACACACACCAAACTGTATAATCTTGGACTCAGAAAGATTTTGAGGAAACATATAGAAGGATTTTTAATGTCTAATGCTAAAACTGATATTTTGAAGTTTTAAGTCAAAAAAATGAGGCGAAATATTAACTTTTAGGATCATTTTCAGTCCAATCTAGTTTACTCAAAAACTAAATAAGGTATCCAAAATCCCCTCAGCACTCACAAATTTGTGGGCAAAATAAAACATAAACAAAAACCAACAAAATAAACCAATTTCCTGTCCATTTTTCAGATTTATATGTCCCAAATATTTGTATTTTTGGTTGTTTTCACACATAAAATGCATTATTTCTACATGAAAACATAACATGATGAAAAACTTGTAATATATTTTTTTTCTTACATTTATGTGACTAAACTGCAGGAGAAGTTTCAAATTGCTATCTCTAAATTTAAGATTTTTTTCTATTCACCTGTAGTGTCTCGCCTTAAAGATTACTTTAAATGAGAAGCGTGCAGATAAAATGTTTCAGTCGAATGTACAGTTTACACAGGAAAGAGTTAGAATATTATTATTTTTTGTTGTATCAGTTTCTTTTGGGTAATTAATAACTCTATAAATAAAACAGAAAAACACAGAAAACACAAAGAAGTAAGCACAACCAGAGAGCAGAAAAAAACCAACTAAAGACAAAGGTTCAAATAAAATGTCCTATTTTGTCTGTCAAATTTGTAATCTATGTCATTTACTCATTCATTTTTTGTGATGGCCTATTCCCTGCAGCCAGAAGTACAATCCAAAGGTATCCATCTATTGTATCCATGGCTGGAGTTTTGAGGCCCAAATACAGATTTCTGAAATAAAGTAAATTAACAATGCCAAAAACAGCCTGCAGTGCCTTCTTAATCTCAGTCCAATATTTCTGAGCAACAGGACAGGACAGTGAGCCACTTTGCAAATACAATTTCTCCTGCAATTAGAATCTCCGCGTGAATAGTAGGCACTTTGACTTGGAATTTTTTTTTTTTTTTTTAAAGTGACACACTTTTCCAACCGAAACATGAGATTTTGTAGATTTGAGTTAGTTTTTTCTTACTTGCAGTTTTCTTCAGAGCGATGACGCAACGCTGCTTTGACGGATTACACTTTTTCTTGGACTATACATCGGGGCAAGGGGGCCTTTTGACTCGCACACACTGTCCCGAAGAAGTCGGACTGCAGATAGCGCCGTCGTCCTATACTTTCTCATAGGAAGACAGCGCCAAAACGGAAATAATATTAATCAGCTGACAAAACACCACAGCAACATCACATCAGAGTGTGAGCGAGCAGTCGAGACGGTCAGGTAGGAAAAACAAACTCTGGAAAAAGAATCACATGAACCTTATTGGATTAGTTAGGAAATTAACTTTAGTGTCTTCAAGTTTGCTGCAAGCAAGCGTTACATTTTGTAATAAAATCATGCAGACAGCTGTTTTGTCCATAATAACCACCAAGTATTTAGAACATTTCAACAACACGGCCATAACTCTCTCTATGAACCAAACATCAAGCCTGTGAACGTTAGCGCTAGAAGCTATATCAAAGCAAGTGTCACAGGGAATATGGAAGTACATACAGAGCGTAGTTAAAAGCTTTTACATGGTATATACTAAGAGATCTATTTTAATACTGTTTGACAACTTGAACTGATTAGAAGTGAAGTGAATCATGCAAGAATGTGTGTTTAAGCTAGCGGCGGCCAGTGGTTTGTGTCTGGCGTTATGCAAGGCTGACTTATGAGAACTGGATACTGTAGTTCTTTTATCCCATCTCTACCAAAGGGATCAGGCTGCAGATAGGGCTACAGACTGGGCGGTTCACTTCAGTGCATATTAGAGTCATGGCCCGAAGAAGCCTTTATGAATCCACGCAGACTACAGATGATGGCTGAGCTGACATTACTTGACTTTTTGAACATCGCTGCAAACTTTGTCTGAAAGGAATGCTTGGAGGACAAAAGATAAAGGAAATATGCATCAGTGCTTATTCATGAAACAGTCAAATGTGTTGTCTGACTGGCAAACACTTTCGCCTACTTGCAAGAGGGTCTTTGGTTCAGTGTTGCCTTTCTGTGTGAATGTTTTTCAGGGGTCTGGGTGGGTTTCCCCTGGGCCTTTAGTGTCCCCCGTTAACCTGAAACATGCACAGAAGGGAGAGGCAAAGGAATAAGAATGATTGAAGATTTTTTTTTCTACTCAAATCAGACACACTGCCGCGCTTTCAGAAGTTGCGAGATGGATTTTGCATAGGAAAAAAATCAAAAAATGTCTTCACATTTCTTCTCAACAAAAGAAGCTTCATACAAATAAAACTGCGCTGACGAAACCTGCGCATGGAAATGATGACAAGAGATAGTCCGAAAAAGATGTATAATATCTCATACTTATAACACAGTATTATGATATCTTAAGTGTTTGCAGATTGTGCTGCCGAGGTGTCAAGTAGTTTAAGTAGGAAGTAGTTCAGTAGCCTATAAACCAAGTTTTGGGAGATCGAGTCCCCTTTCTGACCATTTGCTGAATGCCTTCCCTGCTCTCACTTCCATTTCACACTGCACTGTCCTGTCAAAGCAGACATAAAGCTTGGAATGCAGATGTGTCGTTAAGAGGAAAATTAGAGGAAAACTGAGGCACATGTCAGATCTATTAATGTGCGCCTCAGACAAATCCAGATCAAATGGTTAATGCAAATGTATGCTACGCCTGTATAGATCTCAGTAGGTACAATGGTAATAATCCCGACATGTATCCAAATTGGACTGTAGAGCAACACTGGTTCACTGAATGTTATACTTGTTTGACTTATACCTTGTGAAGCTTATATACAAAAGGTCATTTTTTTTATAGACATGTGATGTCACCAAGCCAAGTTACAGGTCAGATCCGTGGAGAGGCGAGGCGAGCCTGTCACGTGAAAACAGATTACAGCAGAGCAGAGCAGGCCAAAGATAAAGATTAAGGGTGCATTCACACGTGTTGTTTTGATTTCATCCTAAACTGAGCTATATTTAGTCCTGATGCAGACCTAGTTTGGTTCTTTACTAATCCTTGTTAAATCCTTATTTAGTCCAGGTTTACTTTGGAGTTTAGTCCTGGTTTAGTCCTGGTTAAGTGTGGTGAATGTGCGTCTGATGTCATAAGATCTATGGTCATGTGATATGATTTTGATGTGATTTTGATTTTGACAGTTATTTGTTATTTTTAGTAAGCTTGTCACCCTGTCATCCTTACTGTTTTACTTGTGTGTTATATTTGAAAAAACTCAATAAGTAAAGTCAAAGAAAGTGAAAAGAAAGAGAGTGTGGTGAACGTGCCAGTGTGAATGCGGCCTAAAGGCTGATTTATTGAACTGGGAAAAAGTTCATGTTCAGAAAACATACCATTTTTTCGTTGCAGTACCATCGACTGGCCACTGGTCTCCATTCAAGACGGGATTAAGCTACCAACGCACGATGCAGTCTTTTTTAATAAATTCATGAGTGTTTACCTTCAACATTCCTGACCAACCAATGATTGCTCAGATTGTCGATTCACAATGGCACAGTCACTCCATTTTGACTCCCAACTTATCTCCCGTCTGAAAGCTGCGCATTGGGACGCACCGGGAAACCAAATCTCCACCGTGCGCTATACGCCATTTAATTTCCCATATCATCAAGCGTCCTCAAAAACCAGCAGAAAACGGAATTCTCTATTATAACAGTCCGTGTTAGCGACTAGCCCACTATCTCGCCCATCACTTCACACCTGTAGTTATTGCGCTCACCTATTGCCAGCGCCGTATCTCTTGGGTTGGAGAGCTAGTGTAGATTTGTGTTTCCGCTGCAAAACTAATCCACAGTACATATATGTGAACCAGGGATATAGGTATGCTGGGCCCTGAGGTGAAATCCTATATTAAACACATACTATCTGTGATCAGCATGGCCTTGCAGAATCCCTATCAGTCAAATCCCAGCTGGTGTGTGAGAGCTCCAAAAAGAGTGAGCCAGCAAAGCACTTCGGAGCGTGCCAAAAATCACAATTCCCCTCGACGGCGCTATAGCTGGTTTACATTAACTCTCACACATGCATGGCGAAGGTCCACCCACTTCGCGTTTCATTACCGGGCAAACTGTTATACCAGCCTGGCCAGTGTGCAGCGCAGAATCTGTAACGCGATGCATCTGACTTTTAAAAGATGAAAAAGAACTGTTAAAACATCCTGTTAAATTGTGTGGAGGAGGTGCGGCGGGAGAGGCAATCGCTATAAATTTGTCCTGCGGGATTAGAAGCCATGGAAACCCGAGACTAAGAGGTCAGACGTGGCCGCTACATGCATGATCTATTGTCCAGAACAGCGTGGAGCTAATGGCAAGGGAATAGCGGCATATAGCATGGCTCCGCTGGGGAATGTATACAGTATATGTTGTTTAAGTGCGAGTGCGGGTCGAGAGAAGTGTAGAAATCTTCACCTTGCAACGTCTGAGCAAAACGGGGTCAGAATGGAGGAATATAAAAGCAGTCCCGAAGCTGCTGCTCTTTTCAGTCAAAAGTTAACTTGCAAGACAGGAGTCAAGGAGCAACCTTGTGCTTTTGGTGGATTAAAAATAGTTTTGTAGAGAGTCACATGGCCACAAGGGGCTTGCGGGGAATTCAATAGATAATCCCTGGAGCAAGATCAATTGTACTTAGAACCAGTGTCGGGAAAAAACAGTTCTGCTATCAATAAAAAGTTCTATAAGATATTGATTTGTTATTGATTACGCAAATAGGTAAATGTTGAGGGAGTGCTCCTACTGAAAATAACAAAACAAAAAACATACACATATATTTTGACTTTCTTTCCGTAGTACCAGTATCTTTTTCTAATAAATTCTAAATTAAAATGTATAAAAGCAGTTTAATCTTAAGGCAAGGAAAAAAAAAATAAAACAAGTTATTCTATTATGATTTAATTTGAAGAAAGATTAAGTTTATCATCAAGCATTTGTGTAAAATGGCCCAAATTGCACATAATTACAACATATAAATCTGAAAGTGTTTTCTTTTTTTAATAGTTTAGTGGTAATAGTAAGTGATAAAAAAAAAAAAATTCAGTTCAGATCAATTCAGATCGGAGCAGAATTAGACGTTTCTTCATTAACTCGTTCCAGGATTTCAGTGTTTGGAAATTGTTGAAAAGTTTAAAATATCTTGCTTTATTAATTTCCAGTTTTGTCTTGCACGATGCAGATTGGACAATGTTGTTCTTCCCAGGTTACAGACTGACCTTTGCCTGAAGAATCTCGCCTTAATCTTTTCTATTTTCCACCACAGCTAATTCAACTCCCGACACAACTTAAATTAGTATTGGTATGCAGAGTGGCAGAGTGGTTAACCCTGCTTCTTAACCAGCAGTCCAGAAATACGCCTGGAAGCTTTAACGACCTAAATCGTGATGGCGTTTAAATGCAAGACAGTCATTCCTGCCAGTATCCTGCTCATGTAGCCAAGGGCCCAGAGTTTGCTGATACAAGCTCTATGCCACTTATGTCCCCTAATGAAAACAGCATAAGATAAATGAATGATGTGCATGATGTGTCACTGGAGAGCCATACTATTTACTTGTATAGACCAGGCAATCTAGGGCCCTTACTGTTCATAATTAAGTCCATCACACCGTGGAGTTTACACAGCAGCCCTATAGTGAATGAGGAGTTGCAGACTAGGGAACACTTGTGAAACTTTTTTACTCCTGACCGAGTGAAGATAAGAAAAGTCACGTACGAGCCACAAACAGGCCCTGCCATTGAGTTATATGGACATAGATAATTACTTATTTAGGTCATATTGGGTTATGTCCTGTCTTAGGTCATGTTCTGGTACATTTATTTATAGAAGACACATGGCTCCAGCTCTCTATCAGTAACAGCAGTAGTGGCCAAGCAGTAAGCTAAATGTAATATATCAAAAAGCCCTGCATAGACCAGATATATAACGGCGCACAGCCATATTTCAAACTGTGTTAGGATGACTGGTCCTGGTCACACGCGCTCTCCACTCACCCCATATGGATCCGTTTAAACACACCCTGGTTTGGCCCACTTTCAGAATGTCACAGGACATTTATCTTTATTCCCCTCTTCCTCCTCCCTCCAGAACCGTATGGAAGAATGGCTTTTACAGATGTGCGACTCCTCCAACTCCCCTCTCTCTCTTTTCTCCTCTCTGTCCTGAGCACTTTGCTTACATGGTTCCATGCAGTGTTCCTCGCTATGTCACCCAGCCTCGCACTCCCATCTGGAAGATATATCTCCTACAGGCAGATGCATTGAAAACATCGAAAGCAAAAGGCCCTGTTCCTTCATCATCCTGTCCTCTCCATGGTCTCTTAATCGAGCTTGGGAGGAAATTGAAGAGAAACGCGCAAGCAATAAAAATTAACATAAATGTGCATATACTATGATGAATGTATGATGTAATGCGCACGCCTGTTTACGTTAACGTCCATTGTGGCAGAATTCGTTAGGAAATTGGATTGGGCTAAAATTGTGCTGAGTTTGTCCCATCAAGTGTAAAGATGTACAAATTATATGGTGCGGAACATGAAAGGAATTACTCACAATCAGCCCCAGAGTGCACTTGCGGTGCATGTTATAAGCCTATAAGAAAATAAAGAGTTGGTGACACGCCTGCGTTTCCAATAAGCCATGTGTCCCAATGGTGAAATTTAAAGCCTGGGTTTTATTAGATACTGTAGATTAGCTAATTCATTCTACTTGCGTGTCAATTTAAATCTGCAGAGGATAGGGCAATTCAGAGGGCCATACAGTGCCGTACAGGAGCTTGTTAAGGGCCTGCACATAAAGAAGTTAAAGGTGTGCTCTTGCGATGTTGAAGATTCAAGTATTGTCAGTACAAACTATACATACTTTTAATGCTTGCTAAAGGTTGTGTTTAATAATACAACCTCCACCCCTCTCATGCATGTGCCTCATTGCAGTTTGTATGTCCTACTTACTTACCAATGAAGTGTCATAAACCATTAACCTCATTAGAAAACAAAACCTTATTTCTCAAGTGTTTTGCTGCTACATTATTCTGAACATTTTGCTGCATGTTTGAACTTTGTTAGAGCTCAGTGACTTCAGTCCTAATCACACTACTCCTCTAGGGTCTCTGTTAAACATGATTCAATGGCTTCTCTACGTTTGACTAGTCACCAAACTATCATTCATTTTGACACAAATATATGCATGTGATATATTATACTTGATGAAACAAATGTGTCTTTACAAATGTCATACTTGTTGACCTGGCAGCCTAAAACATCTTCTTCATCAAGCCCCAGTGGTCATCGCTGAAAATGAAAGCTTTCTTTGTTGCTGTTACGATTGTGAAAAGGTTGTTATGCTTCAGTACATCACTCAGTGCTGTTTAGAGACAGCCTTCAGTGGTGAGAAAGTCCTGTCTATTATCATAAATTCCAATAAATTCCCATTATTTTCCATAGAAATTTGACACCTTTGAAAAGTCCAGAAATGTTACAACCCTAACCAACCAGCAACCAATACGGCAAGTATGATGAGTATGATTAGCATTTATGTCTCACTGTATGTAAGTGGATCAATTCACTGCTGTGGTATCCACTAGTGACAAATAAACACACATGAATACACTATACTTCAGGGTGAGCACGATCTTGCAGAATCTACAGAATGGTTGCCCACTGCTCCTGACAGGTTCTAGTGCTACAATGTTTATACTCTACACTATGACTATACTATAATGTGTACTTTTTAAATCTTCAGGCTGGTCTGATGTATTTGCTTTACCTGGAACTTGCCTGCACATCTTTTTTTCAAACATGTTTTCTACAATATATTTTGAATGAATGTCATCCAGCAATAGTTACACAAAGCTGTAGTTACACAGGACTTAAACTAATGAGTCTCTTCCATTCTATATTCTGAGTAATGTCAATAATGACTCATATCTATTTACATAAACTTAACCATGATAAAACACTTTTAAACTGTGATCAGTGCGTGACATTTACCAAACAATACTGCCAGTTCCTTTCAATAGAATAAAAAACATTGTACAAAAAGTCCTCTGCCAACAAGATATGAGTCAGCCCACAGTTACAAAAGCTCTCACACAGACAGGACTAGCAGTTCCTTGCAGCTTAAATTGCTTCAAACTCAACTGTGGATAAAACAGCAGCCATGAAGATTAGTGTTTGGAGAGGCAGCTATTATACATTTAGCAGAATGTTTTTACTTTTAATAAGGGAGTGACAATTGCGTAGTTTCCATGTTACTGCAGAAACCACATTCTCCAAAAAATGCTATGGTTAGGTTTAAGTGCAACAAATAATCTGTTTATTTCTTACACGACTTCTTTATGTTGACTGCAATAAAATGATATTTGCAGCACTTTTTACTCCTTCCTGTTCAATATTATTACACTTATGTCAATTGATAATGTATGTAATAGCCTGTCCTGTTGCTGCAGGCGACTCTTTGCTCCTGGTGCAGACGGCTCTTCTGATGGTGCTTTCTCAACTGGTCCATCTGTACTCAGCCTGTTGTCCATAATTTTTAAATACTTTATAAATAAAGTTTGGTTTGACCTGATGTCCTTATTTCTTTCTTCCTTACTTTCTTGCTTCCTTACTTGCTTATTTGCTTCTGCTACTACTTTCTCCTGGAGGTCTGAAAGTGTTTGTGTTTGCAAATTAACTATGTGGTCAATGTTTGTTAAGAGATTGTTTGGGTCAGGACAGCGGCGATCTTGACTTGACCTGTAACCGTAGCCCGAGTTCGATATAACCCTATTGGCAGTATTGACAAATCAGAAGAAAGTAGCTCCAGGTGTTAGTGAGATATCTACGCTGCGAAAAGGACGCAGATAAGGTCACTATGATCAATGACTATGGGTATACATGTGGACAGAGCTAAACAAAGGAGGTTTGATAATGGAACGATTGGACATTTGGCCTTGCACTTTGTTCACATTGTTGTAATGTCTGCAAAAAAAAAAAAAAGACAGAGGAAGAGACTGGACAGCAATATGTCATCTCTTTGAAGAAATTTTAGTGGAAGATATGTTATTGTTGCAAAATGAAAAGTACAAGGAGTGCTACTGTATAATTACAGTACTAGACAGGTGTTTTTTGGGCAGGGTTATTATTCTAATACCAAAGTGGTTGTCTGTGCTAAATGTTTTGTTGGCCAAAATAAAGTTTTTTTTTAACTTATCTAAAATGGACAGAGTGCCTTGGTTTTCTGTTGTCTGACTTTCAACCACACTTTACCCTGCTAAGAACTACTCTAGTATCTTCATCATTGTTGTGTCACTGGGCAAGACACTTGCACACACCCACATTGCACACTACACAGATAACACTCTTGCAGTTGAGAGACAGTACTGGTTAGCAGTGGCTGGTTGTGGCGTTCTTCACTTACTATGACAAAAAAACCAAACAAGAAAACACTGGAGTGCTAAGTTCAGAGGTTGTAAATATTTGCAAAACGTGTTCATAAAATACAGATAATTCAAAATACACTGTGGAAATAGAGACTATCCCTGCAATTATGGGACTAAGGCAGACAGGCAATGCATCAAACTTACGTCATTTTGGGCAATTTAGAGGCTTTTATACAATAATTCAGGATAATACAACTGTTATATTGTCAACAATCTGCATCACCCTGGATGAACTCAAAGTACCAAAAACAAAAAAAGTTGCCATTGATTGCCATCCACCTGACAGGCGGCGAGGGACTACTTAAAACGGGTTGACAAAATGCCAATCCACAGCCCAGCCATTGTGTACCCGTCAAAACGCATTGTCTCGCGAGCCACCTATAGCCGCCTGTCTCAAGAACCCTCAGTGCCACAACAAAGGCGATTTGATAATGCAATGAATATGGAATCACTCCTTTCCCCATTTCACCTATAAGAGACATCCACATGGCCCTTATTACTGGTATTTAAAGCGGCTTGGAGGGCACCTTTTAATGTCCACCATGAATAGGACATAGTATGTGATTAGACGGCCATAAATCAGAGCTCATCCTGTCAGCAAAACGCTTCACGCGCACTTTAGAATGAGGAGAGATGTGAAGTGGAAATATCAGTATGCTGAATGAACCCAGTCCCCCTGAGAAGCAGACACCCAAAGGTCACTCACACATTACCGACATTTCAACAAAGAGCTAATGACATTCTTCCAAGCTCACCACGAAGGACTCTGAATAGACTTGTTTGGTGTTCCTAGTTTTTCCATTCTTTCTGTAGCCTGAGGTAGGTGGAAGTAAGTTGCATTTACTCAGCTACATTCACTTTTTTGGAAGGAATAGTACTTCTGGTAGTTATTTCAAATTTGACATGTTGTACGGTTAGAGAATGCCAGAATTTGGGCAGTATTTAATGTCTTTCAGATTATAATTCCGTCTTGCATCCGAACTTTTACTCCTCAACTTGAGTAATACTATTTTAAAGCAATGATGCTCTTACTCGAATCTTATTTTTGTCTACTTTCCCACCTGTCTATACATCGGTGTCAGAATGATGAAAGGTTTGCATTCTCTCTCCATAAAGAACAATATAAAACTCTTGCATTTCATACGTTTACCAATGTTCAGCCTTGATCAGCGTCTAGACAAGCCGTGGCGAACTGTAAACCTCTGCGCTTTTTTCCCTGAGTACACTCTATCGGATGTAATGACCCAGTCTGCTTCCACTCGGCTTATATAAGAACAGAGTTATACAAGCCGCCGCCGCAACAGCAGCTCGATGGAGAAGGGTGGACAGATATAGAGTGCGGCTGAACTGACGCTGTACATGTCTGATGGAGCAGAAATCAAGTGGGTTTAAGAGATGTACATGGAGATATGGCAGCGGAGAGTGGAGGCGGCCGGCATAAATTCTACCAGGAAGGCTGCACTTTTATACCTTTGCCTATCAGCGAATCACCTCACAACTTTTTCTTATAGATTGCCCTTTCGTTTTTCTAAAGTCCTTTATCCCATCTCTGTCACGGCAGCAGATCCATTAGTCACCTCATCTTCTTTTTTTTGGTTCTCCGTCACTATTATCATTTTGGGCCCAAGGCGATCTACAATCTTGCAAAGTCTAGCATCATTGCATCGCTTATGTCTCTAAAGTTTATATCTTCAATAAACATGTGTCTTTCAAAGTACATTTCATTGTATGTTTTCTGTTTTTCAGGTGTTGTGGCTAATAAAAGACTTTCTCAGGCATGGATTTTCAACCAGTATGTCGGAGAACACCAGCGTGCCTTGAGGTATTACGAGGTGTGCCTTTCAAAAATGTCAAATTCATGGATTTAATTGAATAATTCCCCATTTTGAAGTGTCCTGGGTGACTTCTTCATCAAAAAAGAAAGCAAAACAATCACCACTGCAAAAATTTAAGAACTTGATACAGTGACATGGCCAACATTTGCTACATTAAACACCACTTTTTCCCCTAAATGCTGTGATTTGATCATATTTTAGTAGGTGGTGTGCAGCAGAATTTTCAACCGAAAAAAAAATGTGCTGGGGTTCAAAACAGGTTGTTGTGGAAATAATTCAAGTAGCCTGAGAAGACTCTGGATGTCAAACACACAAGACGTTTATTTCCCGTCAGTACTGGAAACAGAAACATAAACACTCAGCACATTGTGGTAAAAATACCCATTCAAGTCTGGCCATGCTTCCATCATCAGGAGTATTATAATTTCGCACTATCCGCAAAGAAATGTCAACAAGGACCAAGCATTATTTGGCCTGCATTGGAAAATTCTCTGTCATCTATGTGTTTTAGGTTGGGTAATTTGGAAAAATTCACAAACTACACCCTATTCTTGGGGTGAATAAAAAGAGTTCTGGACGAATGGACAATCGTATCACATTCGGGATTGAGTTTTGGTGTTGACATCATGACATTTCATAACATTATTTATTCATTTTACACATAAATCACTCCAGAAACAAGTGTCTGAATGGAATCTTCCTAAACCCAATGACTGTAAGTCCACTCTGCAGCAACCTCTCTTTTTTGTCTTTTTACAAGAATGACAACTGATTGACTTTCTTGATGACTCGTTCCATCGCGACAAATTTATTTCCAGTTCCATCCTGACTGACTTTAACAGGAAAAGTTCTTGCCACGAATTTCTGAAAGTTGAGGATATCTGCTTCATATTTGGACACAAACCCATAGCGTAAATGCAGCAGTTGGATGCAGGAGGGGTTCCTTACACTCTTTTGTAGTTTGGTAGGAAGAGGCAATTTATCATCCTGGCACCTCTTGAACGTATAAACTGTTTGGGTTGTTAAAAATTTACATTCCCTACGACTACTTTGGCGGTATTCTTCTTGATGAAAGAAGTCGCGGCAGTCATGTGTGCCTTGAATTAGTGTGAGAACAAAAAGGGGAGTTGGAATGGTTCAGACAGTGGGAAGACAAGCGAGAGAAGGAGGAGGAGATGGAGGAGGAGGAGGAGGTGGTGCTACTGAGGGGGCTGCTATGGCGGCTTCCACACTTCAAGGGCTTTAGTGACAGGGAAGCGGCACAATTCAGCTCTGTCAGCACTTTTGGCCGGCGCATGTGTGAATGTGCATGTGTGTGTGCCTATCCACAGGGAATGAAAACTCCCTATGTTGTTGTTCCATAAAGCAAGGACACTTTGCTACATAGGCGCAGAGGACAAGTCACACATGAGCTAGTATATAGCCCAATACGATTCAGCACACCGAGGAGCTCCCGGGCTGCCTACACTGCACTTATACTTAGCCCTCATGATACTTTTATAGGGAGACTTTATAGGAAGCAATGCATCTAATTTAGCGTTTGATGTACAATCAGCGGAGCTGCTTTCTATACAGTGCATTCTGCCACAATGCCGCAAGTTTGATGTATGGGCAGATGTTTTGCATCAAGAGATGTTTCCGTTTTCTTCACTTGCCGTACAGGAACATACATCATCAGCATATGTTCAGGCAGTCTTCAGATACAGTCAAGATGAGTTGTTTTTCATGGAAGGATAAGACGAGAGAGAGAGAGAAACGTATACACATTGATGTTTAACATGTGTGGAAGCAACAGATTCTCATTTGTGCTGCAGAAGAGCAGGTCTAAATAATTAAAACTGATATATGTACAAATCAATGGGTTGATCAAACTGTTCAGTTATGCTGGTGTGAGTGCATAGGAAGTATTAGATCCAACCTATCCTGATTTACATTTTATCAATATATTACACAGTAACCATAATTACGACTAATGCTATGATATGGGCCCATTTTGCAAAGACCTTCATAAAGCAGTTAATTGTTTACGACCAATATAATCAGGCAAAGTGAGAATATCTCCCTGTATATTGTTGTTACACTGACTCTAACATCCGCTAAAACCTGCACAGAAGCCATAAAAGAACACTTTGTATCATTTAGGAGGAGATGAGTGAGGGGAAAGAGCGTCTGAGGCTCAGTTTGAGTGTGAGCATGAGGCTGAGGAGGACGCTGCAGTGGCACCCAGCAGTAAAGTGCAGCCATCCCTGGCTGGCACATAGGACACCCATTCACTCGGTGACAGCGTGTCACAGCACATGATTTATGATGGGTAATTATGGTTATGGAGGTGACATCACATCCTACTGGCTGGCTCCCGCATGTACCCATGCTGTGTATATGTGTGTCTGCTTGTGTGTTCGTGACTAATTAGTTATGCTGTCTGGATCCAGCAGCAACTGTCTTTGTTTTTCTACAGAACGGAAGACAAGGCATGTCACAACAACACATCTCACAGTTCCTCCAGACGAGCAGCTTTGCGCACGCGTTCACACTTTATCACTGAACGCACAATCACACAATGAGAACACCTATGGACCTGCTAAACTGTGCTGAGCGCTTACCATGGGCCTGCAGTGTTTGTCTGAATATACCATTATCCTGAGCTTCACACGGGACAAGTGACCACAAGAACAAGAGCCCACTATCAGTTTACACTGAGCTGAGAACTGGCGTCAGGCAGAGACGTACAATTAGAGCTGAGCCTGAACCTCAGCTCTCCTGACAGGCCCAGGCACACAGGAGGAGGAAAATGGGAAGATTATAACACAATCCTCCCTTCTGTACACCTCGGTTAATTCACATGCCAGGCCTAACAGACCCATCACTCCTGGAATAACAGTGACAAACCGTGGCACCTTTTGGATTTCTCACAAAGACTGCCACAGGAAGTGCTAATAGCTGTTAATCAACTCACTTTGTGTTAATTCTGGGACATGAAACAAACATTGCACGTGCGAGAAAACGGAATATTGTAAAACAGGCCTCATTTTCAACACACCTTTTCCTCATTGATGTATGTGATAAGGATCATGAGTGATGAACGCTGGAAGGGTCAACACAGGAACTCATATCACCCATATTAAAGTGTTGTTACAGCTGCTGTTGTGTTGAACTCAGCATATTCCATAGAGCTGGTTTGGTCATGCATAAGGACAAATACTCACTGTAATGTCACTGTATAAATGGCTCATCCACAACTATAGACACCTTAACATGCCTTTGAATTTGACTGAAGTTTGCACAAAACCAATTCAAAAGCAATATGTGAAACAAATATAGGTTTGCTCTACTTTTCTACTTTCTTTGTAATCCGTGGAGAATGATTTAAGAGCTTGTTTAGCCTCTCTTTCTGGGGGGTTCTTGAAATTTTACTAAACCTCTGGCCACCACTCGTGTGTTTTATATATGTTGGGACTTTTAATTGTTATAAATAGTTGGCACCTATTTCAGGCACCTTTTAATATGTTTATAAATCACAACCACTTCCCTAATTGCAAATTTGTATCACACAAACAGTTTCATCTCGCTATTTGGAGTTTGCAAGTTTGCATATCTTTGTTTTTTAGATGAAAAATAACATAATTACTAATAGAACAAAGTTAAAAAGAACAAAATCAACCCCCCGCTGTGAAGGTACCCATGCATGTTTAACATAATCTCTGGGGCTGCTTTGCATTTGCACAACACAGTTTGAAAAGTTTGAATCTAACAGACCGTCATTGCAGGTCGGCCACTACTGCTCCTCTCTGAAGGTCACAGCGGGACTCATGAAAGCAAACCTAATAAGCCAATTTGGAGATGACAAAATAATGGGACCAAAAAAAAAAAAAAAACTGCACCAACTGCCAGTGAGTCGCCATAATGAGGGGTATTACAGAGCTTTTGGAGGGAACTCGCCTCTCTATTCACTCAGAAGTACGGCCATAGCCACAGGGTCCTTGTTTGGGAAGGGATTTCAAAAGTCCATATTTGAACTCCGCACTGCTGCACTGTAAAACCAACAAGTTTCCACAATCAATTGGGGAAACTGCTTGGCCCAAACATTTACAGGCTCCCTACCAACATTTTGAGGAGATAAAAAGGGTGTAAAATTCGGCCCAAATTTACTCAAAATGGTTAAATATTTTTTTGTTAAAGAGAGTTGAGGAGAAGAGTTGTTAGTATTTTCAAACACACATTTACATTTTATAACAATCCTTCAGCCAACATTCAACTCAGTTAGTGAACTAAGACTGTAGAGGAAAAGGGGAGTTTAATGTCTTGCTCAATGTCACAATGTTCGGAACGTTCTACAGCATGGTATTAATAACCTAACATTTACGGGTGTTTTTTTATTGCAAATACAGTTAAAAACATAATGTATCCGCACTCATCTCTCCACAGTTCTGGCGTCTCATTTATAAAGCATCGGTACATTCAAAAACGCTGCATACGTGAGTTTCCATATTAAGTTTGGTATCTTTAAAAAGAACTTGACATGGAAATGAGCCAAAAATGGTCCAAAAAGGCTGATTTGCACCTTGATGGTTTCAGAAATGAGGCTGAAAGAAGAAAGCTAAGAAAGAAGTTAGCTAGGCTGTGGAGCGTACGTAAATTTTTAGCAAGAATTCCATGTAAAATTCTATATGCACTTACAGTTCTCAGACCTGTAAGTGCACCTTTTACATGGATTTGATTTAACACAATGGTATCTACAACTATTTTTAGAGAATCTGTTTCGCCTTTGAGTCAAGTCCACTGTGCAGTTTGACAGTGCATCAAGGCAGTAGTTGCGAATGAAAACGCTAGCATCGTTTTTTAGACCGTGGCTGAACAAAACCATATCTTTTTGCTCCATGACCCTAAAAATATTGCAACAAAAGCAACCGTTTCTGACTTTTAACCCTCGCCTTGAGCCGGGTTGGAAACTCCACAATCCGAACAAAGGCGCTCGTGAATGTTGTTATTTCAGCCGTAGTTGGTCAAACATTTTGCCCGCAGGCTCCTCATTCACATGTACAGACTGGTGAGGAAATAAAGGTTTTGCTGGGCAGCTTTCCAGAGAGCCTCGTCCACCACCGTATCAGCAATGGTAAATTAGACATGATAATGAAAAGGATAATCCCAAATGAGCACTCCACTGTAGAACCAGAAAAACAACGGCTATTCTGAGGGGAACGGAGAGGATTTTGTTCAATGGTGTAGTAAAATGTATAAAAATAAATGGTTTGACATTGAAGGTTCTTTTAAAATGCACTGTACAGTCTATTTAAAACTACTTTTTGACAATTCAGCAATGGAAAATCAAATTATGACAGTGAATCTATACGTAAAGAAAACAAAACCCAAAAGAAGGCACATTGGAATCAAGGTGTGAAGGTATTTAAATGAGGCTACGAACAAGAGTTTCTAGCTTGAAGTTGCTCTGAAGTTTGGAAAGAATTCTGTTGGAAATATGTATCCATTTTCGTTAACACCATGTCAAAGTGCTGACAATTCACAGGGAATTACTGTTTGCTCGAGAAATTGTGGCGCTTCAGAAATTTTGGACTGTGATCAAAAGCACTACAGACTGTCTTCGGCGTTGATATCCCGCTGACCTTTAGAGCTATGTTTTTGGGCCTCAAAACTCCTGCCATGGACACGATAAATGGATACCTTTGGAGGATACTCCTGGCAGCTCGGAAGAAAACAGTACAAAAACATGGACGACACAAAATGAACCTACAATTTGCCGATAATCTGGAAATTGACAAATCTAACTAATTCTGGACTGATAAAGATTTTAAATATAGGGCTGTACCAAGACGTTTTTGTTCTATGAGTGCGTTACAAAAACTGTAAACTTTAAAAACACAGGGGAGCACTTCAGGGATTATCAGAAGACAATGAACCAAGCTCAGTAGAGGGGAGACTGCGTAACATTAAACCCAACCCCAACCCTAACTACAATCCTAGCCCTTTGTTTGCACGATGTAGAACCTTTAAATTATCTTTACAAAATGATCAAAATACAGACAAAGTATTGTTAAATTTTGGTGTGATATAAAGTTTTGACGTGTAGGTGAAACTTTGCAGATCCCAGCCTGGTTACCCCTTATTTTACACATTGCAGCTTTAGCTAACTGAAACCTGTATCAGATTAGCTTCACTCTCGGTGGTCTCAGTAAAAATAGACAAGCCTGCGGAGTCACTCTACTTGACTGTGGAAGAAAGCCATAACAAAAACATGGAACACAATACCTAACAACGTGGTCTCTGCGAATTCCAACTTGCTTCTTTTAGTACACTGTATTCAGTCCAGTCCTGTGTCCTTGTATTTCATTTATCCAAAGCAACCACATTACAGAAGTGGCTACTGCAGTTTGGGTTCAGTTCCTGGACCATGTGGGGTCATCTAACAGTGTTCCTGATCATTCATTTACTCAAAGCGATTTTGGTTGATTCATGCATGTTTGACAAAGCCTGTATTGTCCTGCGTTTGAGGCTTGAGTGCTAAGTTTTCACCTGTCTTCGCCAAGAAGTCTACCCTGAAACAATGAAAACTTTGGATCATAAAAATTTCACTTCAACAAAAGAAAATCCGCTGCTTGCTACAATGAAATGAAACTATGGAGAGGCGGGGCTAATCAGTTCTGCAGTTTTGAACAGAAAGTCAGTCAATTTTTTTTGCCTTTTTAGATCAATATTTTGCTGCACAATGAACAAACTGCAAAACAATGATCTACTGTACTTGAGTAAACATGTCTTCTTTGAACATTTTCCAACATGCCAGAGAAAAACTGAGATATAAAGCCATCAAAAGCTTGTACCCCTTTTTCACAATAAGCATTTTTTTTTCACACCACTGATTCTTTAAATGTATTAACCGCTGTAACATGCACTCTTACTGGTTTATATACAGCAACACAATCACAATTGAACCTGCGATTTGTTGTCAGATGAGGACACATCTGAGAGAGAGAAATTCCTATAATGAAGATGTGCTTGCTTTGCCTGGAATGTCCCACAGTACGGCATTAAACATGTCTATCTTTATGGAGACAAGAAGGTGACGCCACCGTGCCAAGTGACAGGTCAAATCTGTGGAGAGTCGACCCTGAATGTACGTTTTTCAAGACAATTTTGAGCTATAAAAACACATGCAATTGAATAAATGTAAGCTACTGATAGGTAGTTAAATGCCGTACTGTGGAACATCCAAGGAAAGCAATGATATCTCCAAAAGGAAAAGTTAATAGTAGTCCATTAACATCATGCCAAATGTTTCTGTAATTGTGAATACATCAACTTTACAATGGTTATCAGCATAATTGGTATTATATTAATGGTATTATTCGAACACTCAAATTCACGGGACACAGATAATGAACAGATGTGAAGTTTGTGGGGAAAAAAAGTCCTCTATAAACTCCCTCAAACTCGCAAAAAAGCTGACTAGTTATATAAACCTTTAGTAATCACTGGGCTGAGCTGAATTTGTTGCCTCAGGGGTAAAACAGCTGTGAGCACTTTCAGGTAAAGGACACAATGACACACTTTTCATTCTATATGCTTAGGTAAAGTGATGCTATTTTTAGTCCTGTGCGTCTGTGTGTGTATATGTGTGCCTTCTCTCTGCTTGTTCTACTGAAAAAGAGATTAGAGAGATTATCTATGCTGTGCTGAACACCAAACCCTGCCGGGAATGTAGACCAGTCAACCTCATGAATACCTCAATAGCACATCTGTGAGATTTCAATAGTCCACCTCATCATCTCTCAGAACATCTCTTAAGGCGCACTGGAGGATTTTGGTGGTGAAGGAGCGGCAGGTAGCTCTCGGCTCTCCAATTCTACAATATTCTCGGGCTTAATAATCAAAAGACATCTTCACAGCCTCGGTTCCTGTCTGGCTTGGCACTAAGCCTGACTGTATGGGCGCACAGTAGGCGGCCCACTGAAGGGAAAGGACAAGAGAGATTGTCATCAAGTCCCCAGAACACAAGGAAAACTTTCATCTCAGGCATGGTTTCTTCAGTGGATGTAACTGGGTAGTTGTACGTGTTTAATGCAGGCATTCCACTGTGTATTATTGTGTTTGGGTGTTTTGAAGTCGTTCTGGGCGCTGTTGTGTTTCATAAGGTAAAGGTCTTATATCATGCGGTATTCAGGCTGCTTAACTACTTGGAAACCTTTAGCCTTGGTATTTTCTCTAGGTTAAAATGATTAGCCTCCAGAAGCTCTATCAGTCTGGTCACCGCCTTCTCGGCTGCATCTCAGGCCAAACTCAGATAGAACCATGCAATATAATATGAGATTTGTTTTTTCAATGACACATGAAAAAGAGACAAGCTCATCTATCATTTAAAATAAAATCAAACATCTCTCACTTCAGATGCAGCATATAGTGTTTCAGTCATTGATTTGACAGAATCGGTGATGTTTTTCAGTCCCCTGAATTCCATCCTTGTAAACATCTTTGTTTTAGGGTGTGTTCACACTTTGTGGTCTTAAATTGAGCCCATTTTAGTCCTGATGTGGATGTGGTTAGTTCTTGCTCTTCTCATGTCCTGATGTAGTCCAGGTTTAGTTTCGGGTTTAGTCATGGTTCATACCAGTGTGTTAGTTAGTCTTAGTTAGCATGAAAAATATCAGAACATAACACCAGCAGAGGGATTTCCTGGCATAGCGAAAATAGCTAAATTGCTTAGTGGATGAAAATAAACAAAAATCATGGGAGCGGGGTTCCAGAGCAGCCTATACCATTAAATGTTTAGATCTGATGCTACAGCAAATACCTGGGTGTTCTTATTGAACAAACTGCAGATGGATCTCAAAAGATCAGAGCCCAACTGGGGCAGCTAAATTAACACTCTGTGGCGTGATCGAGCCCTTGAAAAGAGCACTAAACTCCTGAAGACACTGGTGTGGCCCGTGGCACAACACAGCAATGAGGCATGGACTGCGTGTTCTGTTGACATCGACAGTCCGAAGCCTCATGCTACAGACACCACCTGAGCCTCCCCTGGACTACTCACTGAACAAATGAGTCATTCTAGAAGAAAAACAACACTTGGGAAGTGCACAACCTGTGAAGGAAGCTGGTCGAGATGTCCATGATCCCAGAGCCTCAGAAATGAGGATGGGAACAGGCAAAGGCAAGCTTAGTGGATACAGTGAGCGCTGGCACGATCAGGACAAATGTGGTAAGGGTTTATGTATATATTTATAAAACTTGATATGCGTATTTAGATGAGTAAAGCATACATATTTTTAAGCTATAATACAAAAATAAGCATCCTCTAAAATCTCATGTTTGGATAAAAGTTCTTTTAACGAGGAGTTTTAATGCATACCCTACTGGTTTGCCTCACTCCCCGCTGTCAACAATGAGAAGTGCACCGAGGATAAAATTGTTTATTGGCACTGATATTAGCAACATGATGCTAACAGGGAAACAAAATGACCTACTTTAATTTAAGCTTTGAAATCACTAGAAGAAGAAACAGGATGACTCAAACGTAAGCAAAATACTATCTGTTTTTGAGATACAAACATCATTATAGTCAATTTAACCTTTGCCATCTTTACAGGTCTGTAAACACGCATGGAACAAACAAGGTTCAATTCATTCACTTTCACAATTTCTTTCGAAGCACAGAATTGGAACACTTCCTTCACCTTTTTAAAATCTTCAGAAAGCAAAACAAACCTTCAGCGCCTCAATCGTCAGCTCAGGTGTTACTGACAGCCTTCCAAGCACCTCGGCTCCGGGGCCCCTATGGAGTTATAATCCTACTACAGGAACTGTTTTGCATATCCGCCCTATTAGAATTCCGCTTTCACACCTTTCTGCATTCTTCCTAATTGCTACCTATATGTGAATTTATCTGTCTCGGGGTGTTACATACGACCAGGCAGCTCCAAACATCAACCGGCAGAGGTATCAAAAAACGGCACATCTGCAGAATATCAATGGGCATGATGCAAGAGTCGTTCCATTCTTTTGTACCCACACCTCTTGTTCTCGCCCACCCCCCTAATGGGAGAGCTACAGTGGAAGGATAAAAAACACAAAAAACTTGCAAAGATCGAAAGCCACTTTTTCTTGAGGAGAACAAACCCTGTTATATGCCTCGGCGTGCCTACCATTGCCGTGCAGCTGTCTATAGTCTTTCAAAACAGCAGGTACCAATCTGGCAGCTCAACTGACATGAAATGCATGAGACCACACCGCAAAGAGATTTTTTGAAAGATTCAAACTAAATCTCCTAGTTATTGTTCATTGCTTTGGTCTCCAAATGTAGAAATAAAATGGTCATAAAACCAAAAGATTTTGTGTATGTGTAAAAGGTTTATAGTTGAGCGTCAAATCAACGCAGATGTGCTGCACAGCTGACAGCCAATCAGAGAGCTTAGGATGGCTGAAGCAGTGTACATGCAGAGTACGTGCACATAGTTCATAACATCCTGTCTGTCGAAGTGGGGCTGACCACTGTGGACCACAAGCACTGTGATTAGTTGATCCACAACCATATAAACAACTGATTAAGAGCAGCTTGGAGCCGCTAAAGAATATGAACGGAGCATGAGGCTCGACTATAAACCATCCTTTCTAATAGTAATATTAATCATGTGTTGGATTTATATTTCACTTAAAGTAGTACTAAACACAATTGTTTACCTCTTTGTAAGTCCATGTGGTGGTTGCAAATGTATCTTCGGGGTGTTTGAAGCCCTCACCGTCGCCCCCTGCTGTCTCTGCTCATATAACCAGCCTTGCAACTTTTCCTGGTGCCCACATGAAGAAAACACTCCTGAGAAACCTTGGCTCTCTTCTTTATATTTAGTGACATAAATTGTTTTTGTATGTGATTGTATGTTCTTATTTCAATTAAAAGGAAGGGGGGAAAAGAAAATAGAAAAGAAAAAGCTTTTGGTGTCTTTTTACTGGCACTGTATTTTCACAAGAGACCTGCAGGGGGAGCTCTGTCGCTGAAGTAGTTCTGCTTTAAGGACGCTATAAATTGATACCACAGTCACTGGGGGCATACTTTTTCTGCAGCCACAGCTGCCCTGGGGTAGTCTAACAGAAGCTATGCCATACAAGCCGACCACCACCAGCGTGCACAAGAGCCACCACTGTCTCACTGTCTCCATCCAAGCACTACCCAGGTCCAACCAACAGACGAGACCAGGCTCTCTCAAAGTGCTGTGGCTGGAACAAAGCTCTAGATTAGCTAGAGATTGTCTTATTTATTTATTTTTTTTGGTTAATATATGAAAAATATCAGGCAAAAAAAAAAAGAAAAGAAAAAAAGCATATTGATCATGAATAAATGTATTGCAAATGGAGATATGGACGTTCAGTGGTAAATACAGGGGTAATAAATATTATATAATGCAATATATTTTTTATATAGAGCCAAGCATATCTTTTCAAAATAAACAATAATAATAACCATAATAATTATAATCATAACATTACAATGTTCCTTTTAGTGCAATATATATAACACATAAATGATTTTCAGTATAACTTTTTTTTACTCCTTTTTTGAATGAATTCTCATTCATGTAATTTCTCACTTAACAAATCTTTAAACATAACTTATGAAACATTTTCTAATTTACTGCCAATATTTCCATGTTTACACACCTTTAAAATAGATCCCGCACTTGTTAACTCTCTTGCCCTGAATCCCACCTTCGCACCATTAGTTTGAGTTCACATTTGGTCTCTTGCCAGTTGATGGAATGGAACTATCATGTATAATTTTAGCTTGTTGAACTTGTGTAGATTTCTGATAATTGGAGGTGCATTAACACTCCGACATGTTTGCCAGGGAATGTTAACAGGCGTATCTGCCACCAATTATTTATGATTCACCAATACTTGTAATGAGTCGCGTGCAGGTACATGGCAGATGTAGAGAACGTGCTGCATCTGTTCTCCCGGCTATTTCAGGTGTTTTCATTTACAGATAAAATGTGTGTTCGTAACATTATACAGTCTCAGGGAAGTTTAATATTTACACAATACATTAGAGCAGAAAAAAGATCACCCTTAAGGAGTGCGTTGCAAAATTGTATACGTTAAATATTGATAGACTTAAGTGGTAATTGCACAGTTTAGAGAGAAGTTGTGTTGTAGAAGGTGTAGTAGTAGTACCAGTACTAGTAGTAGTAGTAGTAGTAGAGGTGTCAGATTAAAGTGCCTATGACAGGTTGAAGTATTCCGTTTACTAAAACACAGTTAAGATCATTATATTTAAGAGTCTGCTAAAGAATTGACTATTTTTAACCCATTTTGGCCATTTGTAAGGTTTTTTTTTTTACTTTCTGGTTGTAAATCACCAGATCTCACTA
Source organism: Rhinogobius similis (assembly GCA_019453435.1). NCBI lineage: Eukaryota > Metazoa > Chordata > Actinopteri > Gobiiformes > Gobiidae > Rhinogobius > Rhinogobius similis. The sequence goes on from CM033635.1 coordinate 23,652,949, forward strand.
GGACATTCTGTAACTAACTGTTACCTAGCAACCAGTTCGTACACTGGCCCAAAACACCTGTAATGTCACATAAATTAATATTTGACAAATAAAAATATAAACTATTTTGTTTAATTCATGTTTTAAGGATCATAAAAATGTGTTTCTTGGTAGTAAATTGTCTACCAAGTGTGATGTCTCCCTAGTGTGATGTCTCATTTTGAGGAACTCTGCTCTACTTCGTGCTACTTTTCTTCTCAAACTAACTCTTGATTGGTGTAAAACTATCCTATATATACTGTATTTATAACAGGTTTTCTTCTACCAAATAAAGTAAAAACTAGAAAAACCTGTCATGCACACTTTAAAGCTGGTTCGACAAAGGAGAGGTTCTTTTTGTTGTTGACAAATCCTCAGGTAAAAAGTACAAATGCAGTTCCCTTCAGCCTGAGTATAGTGTACATGGAGGATGTAGGTATCTAAATAAAGCTAAGGCCTTGTGGAAGCTCTCTCAGAAGTCATTATGCAGATATGTGCCATTGGGAAGGTGTAAATGAGAGTTAAACACAACATTTCCAATTCAGCTGGACAAAAAATAGATGTATTTATTTTTAAAAACCTGAAGTAGCAAAAACAATATCTGATGGTCACTTCTGCAGAGCATTTTCTCTAATTGGTGTCTACTTTAAGCAACTTTAGCAGACAAAAGTTCTGTGTCAATTTGATGCCAGCCTGAGCCAATTCGTCAACATAAATCAAACACTGAGCACATAATAAAATAATGTATGTGCCATTCCTTGTGGGTAACGTTACAGTTTTAAGTGGTTGTTGGTTGAACTCCAAAAGAACTGTTCTTTTTGTGTGCTGAATGTGATGATGTGTGACCTCTGTGTGACGTTTGTGTGACAACCTGCCAAAGGACTAAAGATGGACATTTGCCACGTTGGCTCTGATCTTTTTCATTTCATCAGGTTCATTAATATGTGTTGTCCCTTTACGAATAAAATAAAACTGAAAAGAAACTGGCACTTTTAGAGCTCATTGTTTTGTTGCGAATCTATAGCAGATACTATACTTTGCTTCAGCCGCATTGGCATTGGTTTTGTTCAAAGCTTTTATAGAAAAATCTACAATTGACTTGAGTGGTTAACATTTGCCTTTTGCGCACACATTTGCCGGTTGTTAAAAGAGCGTTTCGATTTCCTGAGATTTGCTTGGCTGTAGCTGAGGTTCTGCTGATTAAAATGACGTGCGACGTGCGGCTCGGCAAACCATTCGGCGAAGGAGTGGGTCACAGCTTCACAAAAGTAGCAGAGGTACACGTTGTAGTTGGTCAAATGTGATAAAATATAGTCAGGAAAACATAGCAGGTCATTGGTAGTATATCAGCATTGCTAATGATTCAGCATTTGCTTTTACATAATCTATCTAAATGTCTACTTAGAGCGACATGACCATTTGTTTTGAGGTTGATTTGACCCAGAGGTGAAAAAAACACAGTCATTTGAGTAAATGTGATGATTGGGACTTAGCTCGTCTGGTGCCATCTGCGCTCCTGTCCTGACCTATGACCTCTCCCTGACCCCAGCGTGACACCAGATCTTCTCGTATGTCTACATGGACTCTCCCCCTCATACGACCTAACCGTTATAGATTTGCATCCATCGGCGCATGAATCTCTGCCTTTAACAATACTAACAGTTTGAATTTGCAAAAAAAACACACATTTTCTTGACAATTTAATGCAATTTTTGGCATTGCATTCATTCATCCATTCTAAAACTATGCAGGAAAAGTCATGTTTTGCACACTTTACGTAAAAAAGTATAATAAAATCCAAATACATACTGCTCTCACGTTGCATTTTCCTGTTTTATTCAGAGTATCTTACATTTAGTTGCGCATGCTTCGCCCCAACGATTTAACAATATCGTTATCTTTTCTCGGCCTTATAAAACACATCGACTGCGCGCGAAGCCTCACACGACATGACCTTTGAGTTTATCCCTTTCTGTTTACATTTCCCTCAACCGTGCGACCGAACGGCTCCCCGCTGCGCGTCTTTAATTACCACAAATCCACGTGTCATCCTTTAAATTTGCCCGAGCGCATCCAGACCCCGGCGCTCACGTCCCCGATCGCTGTCCGGAGGAGATGAGGTAATTTGGGCTTTGTGACAGTGACAATGACACATTCCAATTTGAGTATTGTAAAACGGGCTCCATGTAGGTCATCAGACTGAGGAGCTCCGCATGGGCCCGGCTTTTCTGTGTCATCTGTGACATTGGCCAATTTGGACACGTCTTACACAACACAGTTTACCCAGTGTTCCATTTAGCAGGACCTGACATGCTCTGTCACAGAAGCAGCCGGCCACACAAATCTAATGTACTGCCACCGGGACACAAATATCATACGAATCAAAAATGCCATGCAGGGATTATTCGTGACACAAACATGGAGTCCTGTTGCAGTGTTTGTCTCTGGGGAGCATGGGTTAGCCTTATGAGCAGAGAACTATTTATTGGAATTGTTAAAGTGCCTCTGACAGATTGAAATAGACATTTAACTAAAACACAGTTAAGATAAATATATTAACATTTCTACTAAAATATTTACAAATTTTACCCCAGTTTAGCTATTTTTTAGGTTTAAAATTTCACTTCCTGGTTGTAAAGTATGACATCACACTAGGAAATCACCATAGCAACCACACTGTACATTGGCCAAAACTCATCTAATGTCACATTTTTTGTTCATTTGACAAAGAGAAACACAAGTGACATCTTTATTTTGTTGAATTAATGTTTAAAGGTTCAAAAAAGTAGCTTATTGTGTAAATTATGCATAACCTTTGTCTCCCCAGTGTGATGTCATCAGTGTGTTTACTTCCTGTAATTGTCAACAGATTTTTCAACTTTTCTCCACAAACAGTGAACTGATTGGTGTAAAGCTATAATTTATATTTACAAGAGCTATTAATACACTGAATAAAGTCAAAATTAGAAAATCGTAAAAACCTGTCATACGCACTTTAAGTATGCATTTGTCTGTTTGTTTGTTCCCATGTGACTTAAAATAAAAGTAGGACATGTATAAAGTAGAGTATTATTACTGGAAAGCATACAAAATGAAATCTAAAGAATGGACAAAACTGTTCATGTGAGGATCCACTTTGAACGCTGCTTTTGGTGGTTGTAGATTTGTTTGTCTGTGTGTTATTTTCACAAGCGAAATCCAAAATGTTTTCTTTTTTTGACATTTTTTTAAATATATATTCATCTATAAAGCACTCCTATATATTCTTGTTCTTGATACATTCTTTTTAAAGTGCATTTATGGCATGTTTTGATTTGACTTTATTTGATGAGAGAATACCTGTTGCAGCAGTTTGGGAAGTTTGGGAAGAAAAGTTAAGAAATTTGTTGAAAATTACAGGAACAGAGCAGAGTTCTAAATGGCATCACATTAAAGATTTGGAGCAATTTATAACACAATTATCGTTACTGTGTTTTAGTCAAATGAGTAATCCAACCTGTCATAGGCGCTTTAAGTGTTTACAGTAATAAAGTTATAAAAATTGAAAAAATACATTGCAAACTCACATGGCAGATGTCTAAATCGTTTTCATTTTTTTTATTATGTTAGCCTTCATCACCTTTTTGTTTGTGGCTTACAATGGTCCAGTGAATGAAAGAAAAAGAAACGTGATCTGATGAAGGCTATTTGCCAAAACGTGATGTGAAAATAAAACCTGCCACAATTTTTAAACATTTTTATAGTTGCTGTTCCCTACATTTGCACTTAATCTGATCTGATGTGCGTTACTGTTTCATCTCGGCAGAAATAAAGTCATCATGATGAAAATGTGTTGAGATGGTTCAAGGCTTTCACTACTATTTATGTGTTCAGTTATTTCCTTCCAACATCTAAACTAGTCATTTTGATTGTAAAAAAAAAATGTTTGAATACTTTTTTTGGAAGATGCAATTTGTTGTTTGAAAACCCAAATACTTCTGCCCGTGATCTAGTTGAAGCTCCAGTCCACGGCAGACGGATACTGTATTTCACAAAGTACTGCTGATGCACAAGTTTTCTATCCGGTGTTTACAGTAGCCCCTATAGCATCCATACCTAATGCTAAGCCTGTCTCATTACTCCTGTCTGCTTCTCCAAACTGCTGACAATTATCTGCTTAAAAGTTACCTCCCCTCCAGGCATCACAAAGGTCTGTCACAAAATACTGGATTATCCCTTTGAGACAGGGGTCACTTCTAAACCTTTCAGGGTGTTTGAGTCTATTTCACAAAAGTGCTAATCAGCGTATTTAGCATTTAAGTATATTTGTGCAATAAAATACTTTCAACTAACCAATAGCAGTGACAATACAACAGTAAAAGTAACAGCGCTGGTGAATGCAGTAGTAATACTGTCAGGGGCGTAGCATATTCTGGGCCCCAGATACAAACCTTCTTGGTAGGCCCCTAATGCATCATTTTTATATGATGTTTATGCCAGCAAATTCAGTTAAATATATATATATATATATATATATATATATATATATATATATATATATATATATATATATATATATATATATATATATATATTTTTTTTTTTTGTTTTTAATGCACTTTGGCTAGAATATACACCCATGGTTTCTACATATACCTGAATATAACTCGCTAATCCGCTAATCCTGTGTAGCTATCATACAGCACTGTTTCTTTTTGCAATAAGTACAAAAATATTTTCTCAAAACCTGTCAATACAATAAGGAAATACATTAACTGCAAATTCAAATCACTAGTTTTATTTGTTAACAACTTGGCTAATATGTAAACAATGATTTTCTGTTCGATGGGGTACTCAGATCTTATGCATAATTGTATTTAGTCTCTCATGAACTTTAATCAATCACAATGCATTTTCTTGTAACAAAAAGAGATTATAGTGTAAAAAAAATGCACCTAAGGAAAGAAAAAAACAAAACTCACATGCTTTTGAAGCCCTTTTATTGCTCTGGGCCCCAGGGTAACCAGCCCTTTACCCCTCCAGTCCAGCGAAAGTGAAAAAGTTCTATCTTAGAACTTTTGTAGTTGTAGAGTTCTATCTTATTATTCCCATCTGTTGATCATCACATAACAAGTAATTCATATGAATACACTCTCTTCCCTTTCTTTCATTCAGCTTTTTTTAGTTACAAGCCTTTAATTACATCTGTACGTACTCCACCACAGCACCGCAGCAGCAGAGCCATCAGCCAAATAATCCTCTCCATTTCCCCAACCATTATTAAATGTCCCGGGACACACATGTGTAACGTATATTATATTGTACCTATTGAAAACATAACTAACTAAAGGACAAATATTATGCTTGTTTGTATTGTTATTGGTCTCATGTTTGGAACTAACATGTCTAATAAAAGCGTACATTATTTATACTGTATGTGAGGCTTTTCCCAGATCAGGAATTGAGTTAACGATCCATCTACTGGTAGCAGAGGGTATTACAAAGGGGAGATAAACAAACCTAGCTTAACCTCCAAATACTATGATTAGAGTGTTGATTTATGGACTTAAAAACAGCGCGCAGAAGATCTCAGAGCTCAGCGTATGACGTCGCAAATCTGGGGCATTTGGAACTGTTTTTGTGAAGAGGACTTGAAACATGAGTCATCAAACAAGCGTGAGTGAAGATAAATACACCTCCAGGAATGTTTTCCATGAGAAGCCAATGTCATTTCATGGTTGAAAGCTCCGAAAAGTTAATTTGGGATGATGTGTGTCCTTTAAAGCAGCACAGCGTATAATGTTTCTGGTGGAAGGCACAGGAGCGTATAGAAAGTTAAAGAAAATGTTGGAACGTTCTCCATAGAGAGAGAGAAGCATGTGACGTTTTCCAGATAAGTTAAACATTCGAATAACAAGTCATAACATCACCCTCCCATCAGAAATGTTAAAAAGTGCAACTCAAAGTACATCCTTGAAATGTTTCTATCACTTCAAATCCCACAGTGCGTTCAAACGAATTGAATATTATCAGACATTACCCAATCCTTTTCTATTTCAGAACTTATCTTTATCTCCCTGCACACGAGAGTACAACACCTACCACTATGAGTCAGATCCCTGTCTCGCTAAAACGTTTCAGCACAACAGGCCCACAATGACTTCTCTATGAGAGTACACCGAGTCCCACAACGTCTGCATTCACACCACACAGCCGGGCTGAGGATGTAGGTGGTCCGTGTCCATTGTATCTCACTTTATGGAGCTCATGTGGTGGTGTGGTGGAGGCTGGCCTGCTGCTGCTGTTATGCATCACTGTGGATTATTGTAAATACTGTGACCAACTTCTCACGTTTGTACACCAGCTCACACTTACAACTGTGAGAAAATACTTGACAAATGGTCCATAGCAGGGAAGGACGAAGTGGAACAGTTTGTATGGATCGCATTTCGATGAGTTGAGCATCAGGCATAGCAGCGTGGCCGGCCATTGTTGATTGCATTTACATTTTATTAAAAAAGAGGCTACTTGTACCACTGGGCGAAGCGACACAGCGGAACAAGCAGAGAAACTTTTGTTAAATTCAGTTGAGAGGAAAGTGCAGACATCTTTCCCGTTTCCCTTCATTTGCTCCACACCTGGTAGAAGCCACAGCTGTCCCGGGGCAGAGTGGCTGCGACACCATGCGGCGATTGGTCCTGTCTCTTGACCCCTGGTGGTTCAGGCTCAATCGCAACAGCAGGAGTCGGGCCAGATGGATTCTCGTGAGTCTGTGAACTCGCAAATATCGCACGAGTCTGTGATCAACACCGGCGTTCCTGGTCCTGTTTAGTGTTTGATTTTCAACAAAAGGGGTGAATGTGACGAACTGAAAAAACAATACTAAATCTAATAGTTTCTGACTTTGATTATTAAAATTTGAGAGAGACAGCACAGCATAAATCATTCAGTCAGGTCTTTATGATACAATTTTGTTAAAGCAAACTCAGATTAAACTCTAGCTTGCGTAACAGAGCGTCATGTATTATAATATTGTGGCTGCTTGTGATCATTCTCATTTTATACACTGCACTGCTTTACACATAAACTATTGGGAGAAACACGGAGAGCCTCATCAAATTGTTCTGGGATGAATCCATTTATTGAGCTATAAAACGAGCCTCTAAAAGTAAACTTAGTATCTTCAACATAAAACATCCTTTTAGACATTCCTGAGTCCAAGCAACGACCCAAGCGTAATCTTATTTTCCCAAGTTGGCACAAGAACTGCAATTACTACACTTTAAATAGTGTTTGTTATCATTAACGATTAGCCTCTTTTACAACTCCACCCGAGCCGTGATTTGTCAATTTGTGTCACTCCACAGTTTATCCAGCAATGCAAGTTTAATGGGGGCACTATAGCGTGTTTATCCTAGTGAGTGCCGCGAGCCAGAGCGCTTCTACACCCCCTATAACCCCCACTACTGCACTCGCTGACACCATTTAAACCATTTTGCCCCGTAACTCTCCACCGTATTGGATTGTACAGTGAAAAAAACCCAGCGAGGATCCCGTGTCCAGCGAAACTACCCCTCCTCGCCGAAACACATTAGTGCATTAAGACTACAAATTGGGATTATTGCTCCAACTGGCGAGCATTTTCAGTTCACCGCACGCATGTACCGAAAATCAATTTGTATGTGTTTCCAAGCACATGTGTGTAAATGTGAGCGCTTGGCCTAATTCCCGTGTTCACCACAAATCAGCTTGGTTTAAATGAGAGCTGAACCACATGCAGATTACATACATCAAAAACTACATTACAAAATGAAAATAATCTTCTGGACTTTAATGGGACATACAATAAAGCTTCTAGACTACCCTTGTTGTGAAAAATGGTAGTGGATGTCTTCATGTGTTGTGTTTTTTGTCATATGCCTTTCCCGTACACATGTTGCGATCAAAGGAGGCAATGGTTAAAGCGGTATTCGTACCGTAAACAGGTGCACAGGGCCCTACTTTCCCCCCAAAAGCTAAACACTCAGTCGGCGGCAGCGTTATCTAAGCGTGGCGTTAGTTTTCTGGCTGCCCTGTTTGTCCAGAGCTCTGACAATATGTGGATTGCAGTGTAAAACAACTAACTCTAAACAAATCAAGGGCGATCCTTCCATCGCTGGGACGTGTCTGCCAACTCGCTCAAGTCCCATCGAATAACAGAAATGCGTTTGAACAAAAGATTTCTAAGACAGTAAGACGTTAGTAACAGCTCAGATGGTTATTTCTAATGTGGGCTCCAGTTAGTGTAATCCACAATGGAGATTTACCACCAACACTCACCATATGGACAACTATGAGCATCCAGCGTGATGTCAGCTGCAGGGAATGGAGTGTGACTCAGGGGTGACTAAACAGCTGTGTTATCAGAAAATAACTTTTGCTTATTCATTTCACTGACCACTGAACACATGATGTAAACCACATGACCTCATATGCCTCTCACTGGTGTAGGATGTTTGACGACACAATGGGAACCCGCCAATTATAACTGCAGCACTGTTCAACTGGAATCCAAAGCTGGATAAAGGAATAGCAGTAGTATTTGTATTGTTGCAAGCAGGACATTGCAAATATGTATGTGTTGAAATGACAGTACAATTTTAATATCGTGGATTATTATGTCAGAAAACTGAACTGGGAAAAAAATGAACAGTGGTTGGTAATCTTGCATTGAAATCAGGAGGTTGGTAGAATAAAACGGGGCATTCGTAGTTATAGTACAGCAGTGAGTGCAGTAATCATAGTAGAACTTGGTTGTTTTGTAGGACAAACAATTTGATTATAGTTTTGCTTGGAAAAGGACCACCGACAAGCAGATGGGGATGCTTTTGTTTTGTTTTTAAATGTTTCAGTATAATGGCATTAAACTTGACCATGCCACCGGCAGGTCACATCTGTGGAGACAGTAAAATGCATTTTTTCCTTCAAAAAATAAAAATAAATACAATTGAATGCAACATACTGTAAATATAAGTATGAGAAATAAGTGTAATGCCATATGTGAGCCACTTCAGGTCCTTATGACACTTGACCCACCTTGCCTATGAGTGGTGAGAGTGTGAAATATGGAGGTGGCTCAGATAAGCAGCCTCACTTTCATCAGTCTGCCTCCGGGCAGTTCTCGCTACAAAACTCAGAAGAGTGTGTGCCGAGTGTGTGAATGAACAATAATGATTTGTCGTGCTTTGAGACAAGCCTGTAAAGCTCATTGTAAGTACAAGGCAGTATTATTATTAATGTAATAACATCTCCATGGTGACAAGCACATGGCAGATCTCCACGAGAAAAGTCACATAGAGCACCTTAAAATAGCAGGTATAGGCCTAATGGTAGACAGTATATGTTGGACACTATTTGAAGTAATCAATGTAGGATTTGATTAACAGCAGCCTCAGTAAAGGAAAACTCATGTAGCATTGGATTGAAGCGATGAACCTTTCAGTGCAGAGAACAATCAATGCGTTTGCACTTTGGGCAGTTTTGTAGAGTTTTACTCTTTAAAATAACACTGTATTTTAGTGCAAGTATTTCTTCCGCGGTTCTACTTCCGACATTTTTGTACTCTTTGTGTCCTTTTGAAATTGGATAAAGCCCACTATTCTTTTGTCTTGTGCATGCGGTCACTGTCCATTGCATTTTAGAGACTGCAATTTCCTACAGACAGTAACAGTAAAACTCTACCTGGCAGGCTTCTTTTCCACACTCCCCTTTATATTACTATAAAAGAAGTCAATTCTTTCTTTAAGGGCAAAGCTCTCTATATGGAGCTCTCTGCCGATGCGTCTTATCTTTACTGTGACAAGGCTGCTCGATCAAACTTTATTGACAATGTAACCTGGAGAGAAAGCAAACTCAAGAATTATAAGCATTCACACGCAACCTGACTGAACCCAGTGTCCTCAGAGAAGAACTGGCAAGAGCATTTTTTCTTGAAACTCAATTTTTATGATCCATTATTGCTGTAGAAATATCCAATGTAAAAAAAAAAAAACAACAACACATTTTATTGGTGTAGAATGCTGGCTCATTTGAATGTTTGGCACTTTCAAACAGGGGAGAGAAGCACTTTTATTTAGTAAATATTTAAGTGAGTGTAATTGTAGCCATGTCATTTTAATTTGTTGCATGTACAATCACAGAAGTGACTCAGCACAGGACAAGTTCCAACTGTCCCAATCCATGCTATTAAAATTGTGTTAAAATGTATTGTGATTTTTTCTCTTTTACTTAGATAATGGTTCTCAAATGGTCTCAGTATAGCTTAGGATCAAACGCAAAAAAAGTGACCACGTTATTGACAGAATCCACCATGTTTTTTGGAAGCAGTGAAAAACATCTCATCACAACATTCAGAAGTCGGAAAGAGTCAATGGTGAATAATGACATTTTCACCCGTAAAAGTAAAAAAAAACAACTAAAATGTGAAAACGCCACTACAGTTTGATAACAAATACGAAGTACATGAAATAAACAGTAGCAGAAAACTAGATAAACAACAGGAACACTGCAGCGACGCTCACATTTATCACTGATACAGACTTTGGAATCATACAACTCATTTCATTTCTGTCCTTAAAGACACAGTATGTAACTTTATGAAGACAGAAAGTCACCTGCATATTTCCATGGCAATAGGAATATAAAAAAAATTAAAACCACTACAGAACATTCTCCATAAGCTTTGTGCCATACTGTGGGACATTATGGCTAAAAGGAACGACATTTCCATGGAAACAAACAAAAGGAGGCACCTGAGGATGAGTACGAGTCAGGTTTGTGGAGATGCAAGTCAGCTCACAGTAAGTTTTCATACATTTTTAGTGCAATAAAACTGTCAACAACAACAAAACAACAACATGCTTTCGTTTTTGTCTTATATTTCCCTAAAATGATACGTACCGTACGATACTGAATACGATGTTTCTGAGACGGTGTTCAAGAAATGAATTGTTGTGGATCGAAGCGTCCTAAATCTCGCATCATCTTTGACAAACAAGCTGCGCAGTCAGAGCAACAACGGAGAAACTACTTTCAGTTTCTATTTTGCCGTGTGTAAAGTCAATTTGAGCGAAACAATGGCTACATGGACCAAAATAAAGCAAAAAACAGGCAAATTATCACATTCTATCAGTTGCGCTGTTCTGTTTTCAAATAAAATCATGTTGGTTCGTAACATCTAAAAAGATAAAAAAATAACGTTAAAAGGTTAGCGAACAACCCGATCGACTGCTACTGTTCCAACATGGTGCGAGTTTAGATTTCTTTTTCTTTTTTTTTTCCAACTAAAAGCAGGTTAGGGATGGCAGATACTGTATCTTTCGGTCACAGATTTGGTACATCAGCAGTCGTGAACGCAAGACAAAAACGATCATACCCTTTTCAGTTTAATATCACAAAGAGGTCCCAATTTCCAACCATGTCCGGATAAAAGTTCTCTCCCATTTTTCGAACTGTACTTTCTGCATATCCATTAATAGCTGCGCCCTGCCTTCATTCCCAGCTGCTGCATGCATATAAAATCCCCCCAGTCTGCCTTAATTTGCCTGGAGGGAGTCACCGCACATGTAACCTGTTCAAAAGTGTGTTTATATTGATTCAATGCTGCTTTTATTTCCGGCGCTACCTGTATAATATTCCATATCATTCCCATAATATCCCCGGTGGGAGTGCAGCCTTATCAGCCGAGCCGTGATCATTTCTCACTTTATATTTATCTGCTGCCTATTACCGTAGGATTCATGGCTCTTTGATGTGCACTTTGGAAGTCTATGGAGTAACACTATGGGCACGGAGAGAATCAAATCACTCCAATAACCTTTCATTTGAAGGAAAGGGGGCAGTAGAACAAAGGAAGGCTTACTTTTTCTGCTTTTATCTCCACCTTGTTTGGCGCAACACGCATTAGACAATCAGTCAATCAGAATGTCTATGTAGACTTTAAAGGCGCACCATGACACTTTTCTGCCACTTGCATTGCATCCGTGACAAAAACTAAATATGCTCTTGGTTATTAAAGTTTAAAGGTTTAACATACAAGCAGTGGCAAAGAAAATATCAGATCTAAACCAGGTCTATAACAAGACTAAAAATGTAAATGGAAAATATGTAATTGTGATTTTGCTAACAGATACTGTAATTGCATTTAGATTTGCAATTTAAGTTTTTAGTTTTGTCAAGCATTAACATTTGTGAGAAGAATCTAAGAAGAACTTTACAATAACTACTCTTTTAACATCCTTAATTCATCATGAACAAATACTTTATTAAGGAGAATTCAGGCTTACTAACAATTTAATAAATACCCTGAACCTAATTTCTAATCCTAAACTCTAAATTAAACTGTTGCTAATTTTGAATCCTTCATGTTCAGTGTGAAATCATTGTTCAAGCGTTGTGTAGTTATTATACAGCGGTACCAAAGAACCACGTGTTTCAGAAAATCTTTTTAGAGGTCCAGTGTTAGCAAGATTTTTTGTTTGTTTTGTTTGTATAGAATTTAAACGTAGTCTTTGATATTTTCTAATTGCATTAATTCAAACTGCGATTTTGATTTGATTGCGATCTATATCTTGCAGCGCTAATTCTAGGTCTAAACTAGGGCTGATTAATGTGTAAAACAGGATTAAACCAAGGACCAGTCCAAAGGAGGAAAAACGTGGATAAACTGGACTCAAAATAATTAAAACACACCAGGGGAACATGTACCACAGATTGAGAACAGAATGACATTAAAGTGCGCATGACAGGTTTTTATGATTTTCTAATTTTGACTTCATTTGGTGTAATAATACCGGTTATAAGCTGATTGTGGAAAAATGTGTACAAATCTGTTGAAAATTACATGAATTAAACAAATTGATGACATCACACAGGGAAGACTCCACCCAAAAGCTATGCATAAATAACACAAAATAAACCTTTTTGTTTTGACCCTTTAAACATTATGTTAAAAAAAATAAAGATGTAACATTAAAATAAAATAAAAAATAATAAAAATCTAATGACTAATCTAAAATCTATGACTTAAGATGAGTTTTAGCCCAGTGTACAGTGTCCTAGTGTGATGTCATCATTTACAACCAGGAAGTAAAATTACACACCTAAAAAAATGCTTAACCGGGATCACATTTGCACTTTAAAAAACATATATGTATATATTTATCTTACCTGAATTTTGGTCAAATGAGAAGTCCAACCTGTCATGGGCACTTTAACCGTAACAAGCAAATGACGTCACCAGGTTACAGTTCGGATCTGTGGAGAGGCGACACTGCTCACGTAAGAATTCAGGTTTTTTCAGGCTATGTTTCGACATAAACGAATAAATGCAAGATAGATAAGATACGCAAACAAATAACATGTGGTAGAAGCACCCCCCCAGAAAAAGTTACATACTGGACCTTTAAAAGTAAACATGAAACATAAAAGAAGATCAAAATTGTACAAAAAAAAGACCATTTACGGTGACTATATTCATCAAAAGTGTCAACGTTTAACTAATTTCATGGCTGACGTTTGTTGAGTATTGCGTGGTTTAGTGTGAGGTCCTCTGCATTGTCCGAAATTTGTACTCTGCATTTGACCCGTCCTTCAATACTGGGTCATCTCTCCGAAAGCAGCGTTCGAGCAGCGCAGCAAGGGCCCCATCTCCGCAGGGTTTTTGTTGTACACCACCAAGTACGCCAAAAAGAGGAATAAATTGATGAAAGTTTGAGCATTTTATAAAACGCGATTAAATACTTTCTTGTTGCTTTCAGTAGGTGAGAGTTCATCCAAGATTACTCCATTCAAATGAAAGAGAAGTAACCTTGCATGGTCTGTATAAAATCTACTTTTATGGTAATGTATAGTGCACCGATTGGAATGTAAGTCATATTTCTAAAGCATAAATGTTCTATATTCTTCACTGGAGGCATTTGACTTGTATCATGAAATAGTTGAAGATCAAGGCCAGAAGCCACTTAATGTGCAAATGTGAGTGTTTTTCATCTCCGTGCTTTGGAAGCTTTGCAAAGACTTTTATTGACAGAGAGTAGTTCTTTTTGCAGACAACTGTTAGTTCATTTGGCTAAAGATTTGCTATTCAAAATGATTGTGTTTTAATTGTTAATGAGTGTATGGTTTTACGGCTGCTATTTTTGTCGTTATTACGTACTACATTAAATTTTTCCTAATATTGGTTGTGTCATTGTTATAAAGTGTATTTGCCTACATGACATAAACAGACACATGCTTTGGAGAAGTCGACTCTGCGACAAAATCAGAACGCTGTGCAATATCTGAATTGAATTGTCAAATATTTTCACAATCACAAACTCTTAAGCAAGAGCCGTGTGTTACTTTTTGACACAATTTGACTCCCCCAGGTCACCCAGACCGCTCCACTTTGAGGGTCAGGGCGCTTCTGTTAGTGGCAGTCTCCGTGCCCTGGTCCCGGCTCACAGGGGCCCGCTACGTTATGTTTTAAATAAAATCTAAATCATACCTAAATTATATATTTTTTCTTCATACAATCAAAAAAATTCACAAGAGGATTATTTAGTAATTCCATGTTTGTGGCGCTGTTAGACATGGCTAAAGCTACGACACAAGACACAAGTGTTTTATTAATTTATATCACTTTTCTGCACCTCTACTTCACATTGTCAAGTCTTTATGGAATGCGTTGGGTTTGGATGATGTCAGAGGAATTATGCGCAGGAAATATACAATGTAGGGTCTTGACTCAAGTGCCTTTCGTCGATAAACAATAAACGGCTGATGCTAACGTGTGCTAACTTTGCTTCGCTAAATCTGTCGGCTCAATAAAGTTATCATCACTGAAAGTAAAGAGGTTTGTCATCAGATCAAGGAAGGATTCTTTTCTGTTTGTATCAACTTTTTACTGTTCTGTTTTCACCTGAGTACATGTCGCTTTAGAAAGAGAGCTGATTGGCTGAGCAAGGGTGGTCCATCTTGCTTTGCTCTTCTGACTGACTTCTTCTGAAAAGCTGATTTAAAGTTATGTAAGCACCCAAAAGTTCTTGCATGAAAATACTTGTGGTGTGCCAAAGAGTTTGTAAGAGCTGGGGACTAATTAGAAAGATTTCAATTCTTCCTCCTCTCATGTTTGAAAATCAGATACCTCAGCTTTAAAAGTTCAGTACTTGTATTTGATAATATATATGTTTTTTTCCATCCATTGCTTACACTGCATTTTCAGCAAAGCATCAAAATTCAGAATGCCACAACTTCAACAATTACTTTGAATAGTTTGACAGAAAAATCTACTTTGGCTCCAGCCGTTGTTGCAAACCCAATCACTTCTTGTCAAAGCTTGTGGGACTTTTATCGCTTTCAACAGTTTAATGCACTTTGGGGTCAATAGACTTCACAATAACTACGGCAGGAACTAAAGGCCCAACCTAATCCAGTCATGGGAAATCAACAATATGTTCAGGAGTTTTTAAAGATTGAATCAAAAACTTCTAAACTCTGCTGAATTAAATAAACCCGCAGCTTTGTTCTCGCTGAATGTTAATGTGTAAACTTGAGATGTCTGGATGGATGGAGTACAAGTTTGTGGAATATGTTAGATTCTTATTCAATATAATGTCATGTTTGGTTTGAGGGCCTGTCACCAGTATGATATGTTAGCACTGGCACATGTGTGAAGAAATAGAGGAGTAGTGTTCAGGTAACTCTTGCAGAAAGATACGGTTATGAAATGAAACAAAGATTACACGAGTGTGCAGTGCTTCTCTTCAGAGACAGACACTGATAAGATACACATTTAGCTCTAAAAATATATCTTTGCTCAGGCTTTTTGTTTGTGAAATCGGTTACAAGTTCACCTTGCAAACTACAATTGCAATCTGATTGTGAAAGTTGGAATGCACAATGCAATTTAACAATTCTACCATTATTCTGTGATTGTAAATGCTCTGTAACTATTATAATGTGGACATCTTTTTTTGAATCCACATGAAGGCCTCAAAACCACATCCAGATGACTATATCTGGATGCATTTACAATTGGCTGCATGGATTGCATAGATACTATTCAATTGAATCTGTTGAGAACAGATCCATCTCTAACAGTGTTATAATAATGATGTATGATGTTTTACAAAAGGATCCTGCTGGGAGCCAGGGCTCTGCAGTGTTTGGAAAACATGGACAGGATATACAGCCTCAAATGCTTTTTCAATTCTGCCTCGTATGTAACCATGTAAATTGATATACGCTGTAAACGTCCTTGAGTGTCTTCTTTATGTTATCAACATGTGTACGAATGTTTGATCATATTACTTTGACTAATGCCGGTAAACCATTGTAGTAACTTTTTCAATGTTACAATTGTAGGTAAACTGCAGGTACTGTTAGGGGCAAAGATCCAGCTCAAGTAGCAGTAAAGATATATCCTGTATCATTCTGCAACTCAAGCTCAAGTGCTCAGAAAATTCCTGTTTTTACCTACCCCCTATCCCAGCCCACATCCCTGTACTTTGTTCCAATTATTTGAAAAATGAAGACTCTGGGTGATAGGGTTCAAAAATGTTACATAACCACTTTTTTCAAAAACAAAAACCTGTAAATGACAATCCCCCGATGTTACAATGAAAAGGTGGGATTATCAAACCGTTTTAGATCAATATTGCGGTTTGCTATGAACAAAGATTACAATCTACTTATGTTATAGTTCAATACTATGCACATGAAAAAGCATATTAGTGGCCTTTAATCATGTTTGATGGTTTAACACATAAAAACATGTTTTGTTTTTGTTTGTTTTCGATCAAAGACACTTATTTACTGCATCCAGCCGGCCTCTTTGAGCATCACTTAACTATCCAAACAAACCGCTTTCCCTTCTTTTATCATTTCTGCACACTTAACCCAGAATGCACCGGGCCCCATACAGCACAATCACGCACACATTAGCCTGATTGTAAACACTTTCTGGTTAAATGGCTGTTCCGTCCATCCGTGAAGGTCAAGTCTAGGCCTCTCTCCCTCTCCCCCCTCCTCCCCCCTCTCCTCCCCCGTCGACGCGCGTGTGTTTTTTCACATATGTGTCACGATGTGGGTCAAGCGTGCGAACATGTGTGTCCTTTTTCATCTCCTGCAATCCCCCTCGGACGACAGTGCCTGATTGGCCGCAGACGGGGCGCACCTCGCACCCTATTTCCTGTCCACGTGTGATGTGGAAGAAAAGTACATCTGTAGGTCCGGCCGCGGCTCGGGATGGGTGTGTTAAATGAGCGTACCTTATCTATCTCATTACCGAAGGCTCCGAGATGTGTCCGTGGCAGGAGAGACGGGCCTTCCCCCCATCTGACGGAGAAATTCGAATAATTACGGACGTCTCTAGTGGAATACGGCTAATAAATTGATACACACTAAATACCGTACCGTTGGGGAGGCCGGGGTAAAGGCGGGCGTTGTGTGTTGTGAGATTTCGTCAGATGGAACAGACAAATGAATGCATCCACGAGGAATTAATTGGATTTGGGGAGCGGTCTTGTGCACTGGGACAGGCCCGCGCCCCAGCCCCCCGCCCCGCCGCGTTTTCGAGCACACACCCACTTTTTTTTCTCTCCAGTCATGCCTCGCAGAAATGTCTGATGGGTCTCCCCTCCCCTCTGCGCCCCCCCGCTCCCCCCTGCACCGGGCCCTTGGGGACCAGTGTGCTCCTTGTGCTTTTTTGGGGGAAGAAAAACGCAAAAAAAAAAGGGAGAGTGTCGGTGCTTTTGCTTATGATAGAAATGGATGTGTCTGGTCTATGAAGGATAAGCAGGTAGTGTTAATATCTAAACTACAACTGTAACCGTTTATCGACTAATTGTGAAATAGACTATAAAAAAGAATTGATTATGGTAATTATTATCAGGAGACTCTAAGATACGAGAAAAATACCTTTTTACAACAAAGACAGCAGCATTATTAAATCAATGTCAAAAAAATAATAAACACTAGTTATTTGTTTCTAAGCAAAACAGTCATAGATTAACATGTTAATATGTAATTTAATGTAAGTTAATATGTAATTTACCAAAAACATCCATGTGCTATTGAACCATAAACACAATGTTTACAAGAGCATTAATAATCTGCCTCTTAAACTGTTTTCATAAGCGATAATAAATACTGAATGCTTTATAAGCGCTTAAATAACTGGTGCTAATGCCTTATAAATAGCAGTATATATAGTTATCTACTTATTTTAAAGCATAACCGTTTCTGATTTTCATCAATAATACACTATATTCCTAAATATTATGTAAAAATGTCAGTCACTGTATTTCAACCTTAATTTGGTTGAGTATGATTAATGATTAATTAAAGTCTCAACGCATAGTACAAATAAACTTTTGGCTAGTTGATTAATCAGTAAATATATATATATATATATATATATATATATAAAATTATCTTTTTTTTTTTGCAGCCCCATGATTATGTGAACGGTAAGTGGTAAGTGGGGCTTTGTTACTACATCATTAAGTATATGTTCACTACACCCCACTCTGCTGAAGATATGTTGTGTTTTAAGTGAGACACACATATAAGAATATACGGCTATATATCAGTTTGTATTTTCTATTTTAAAGGTGCAATTTGCAACTTTTCTTGAGGGTTTGCCACCTGCTTGTAGAAGATAAAACCGTTGTATTGCTGTGCACTTCATAATGAGGCATGAATACAAAGCATTTGTAAATCCTTAACTAATCATTGACAAATATAAATCAACCATTTACAAATGTTTCATAACAAACATTAACATTAACTAACCCTAACACTAACCCTGACCCTATCCAGTAAATGATTATTAAACATGCTTATAGTTTGCTTGTTTCATAAATATCTATAAAGGCTTTGTATGATTTCTTTCTATGCCTTCGTTTAAATTGTATCGGTTTTGCATTGGGTGAAATATTCCACAGTATGACATTAAACTTCTTGCATTTATTCAATTACAGGTGTTTTTATGGCTTTTATTGCGTTGCCTGTCTGTCTGGATGTGCTTGACCTTAATATTCAAAGTAAAGATATAGCATCCTAAGGAGACAAGCAGGTGGAGCCCTCCACTTGAAAAGTTACATAGTGCACCTTTAAGACAGTACACCGCCTCATGACCACAGGCCTGAAATCAGGAGGAGCTTCTCTCAATGAATGAATAAAGAGAATTAGAAGAGCTCATCCACAAAAATAAAGGTCTCAGTTTTGAAAATGGGTCACTGTTTAGTTTGGTTTATTCCTTTTTGATTCCATCTTCTACTCGTGTTATCCATAATTTGTACTGCAATAAAAGAGATTTGCCTTTTGAAAACTCTGCTAAACAAACAATAATTGTTGGCTTTTTTCCCCCCAAATGGCACTTATTGTTTTTCCCAATTAAGGCTTTTTAAATCATCTTAAAATATCACTTTTTATACTCTATTTGATCGTTAACATCTCAAACCCAATGTGTTTTCATTAAAGCACATACGTAATTAGGTCTCCTGCTTCACCAAAACATATGTTTCCCAATTCTGGCTAATTTTACACAATACGTCACACCAGATCCTGTGGCTGTGACTCATTTTCCCTTGTTATATCTCTTTACCCCGCGTGTCCCTCGGCCCCACACACACTCGCTGTCTTCTCCCCCTGCAGATCACCAGCCATGCTCTGCTGCCACACCCCCCTCTCTCTCTCCCTTCCCTTTCTCTCTCGCTCTTGGATACAGTGTTTCCATGGCACCCACGTTTTCTGCACGTGGAAAATCACACCGAGTTTAAAAAAAAAAAAAAAAGAAAGAAAAAGAAATGGAGGCAGTGAGGCAGACCACTCCCATTGATTCTCCGCATGCACGGCCCGGCATCGATCCAGTCTGCACCTACAGCAAACACGTCTTCACAAGGCAAACACCTGAGTCCGCGGCGGGACACGGAGCACGGGCCGCCAGTGGATTTCTGATCAGGAGCGTAATGATATTATACTTTTAGATGGGCTGATCGATGCTGTTGTTTAAAGTGTCATAGGCGGCTCGGTGGCTTCAAAAGCAGACGTGTCAGACAAACAAACGAGGCGCTCAAGTGCGTGTCTGCCTCACCATAATGTAAATGTGAGGGCAGAGGCGTGTTCTGTGAAATCAAGATGGGATGTTTATACTTTCAGGTCAAATCAATGCTGTTTTTTTTGTTCTTGTCTTAATATCTCAATGTTTGTCCACCCTGCTTCTACTAAAAATGCAAGAAACACTTCCCATTATGATGCTAGGATGGCTAATGTTATTTTAATATACTTTTACTTTATAGTTGAGTAAAACATCATTTGCAATCCAAAGAAAGAGACTAATTTTCTAATTTTTTACACCATGAGGTAGCAATTACTGTAGTACAAGTGCATACTTTGATAAAAAAGCGTGCACTTTCAATTCATTTTGTTAAGACAAACTTAATTCATTCTTGAACATGACTCATGCTGAAAAAATGAAATGTGATCTGTATTTTTACGTTCTCTTTTGCCATTGCTGATTGTACCATGGTAACTTTGACTACAAACCCATGCATGTGCTGTTGAGTGAGAGTGGAAACTGAATGTATCCACTCTAATTCCAAGAAAAAAACAAAACACTTAGCAGTGAGTGTCCAAGGTTAAAGGAAGAAAGAGAAATACAACATTTAGTACTTTTCAGTTCCAGCTGATTTTATTTCCTTCTTGGAAGAAAAGAAAAACAAATAAAAAACTGAACAACAATCTGTACAGAGGTCTGAGAGGCAGTGATTGACCCAAACATTGGCTGGTTTTAGAGCAATAAACATCAACAAAATGATATTGGCATGATTGGACAAAACATGTTCATACACAGCATATTGCACAAATGAGAAACGAAAAAATAAAATAGGACGAGAGAAAAAGATGGTCTGAGGGGACTTTTTTCAAAATAAAAAAAGTAGTAGAAGAGGAAACTCCTGGACCACAATCATCTTCAACTTGTCCAAAGATGGCTGTCCTAGTGCCTGTCGTTGATCATACATAAAACACACAATCTTTGCTTATAGTACAGTCAGTTTACATAAATATCTTCATGTTATTATTCTTTTAAAAATCTTAAACACAACAGCTATAGCTACATATACCTGAATCTGAAATACAAATGCTATTTGCCATGCCATAATATAGGAAAACAATTAGCCTGCTATACTTAACCAACAGGTACAGAAAGGTTAAATACTATTTTTTGATGCAATTTGCGCAATAACAGATGAAGCACTTCATACATCTCCCTCCCTCCGAGTCTAGGCAAAGTGGAATGAGTGTGAACGTCATCCAGTGGTTTAGAAATAAAACTTATCTTGATTTAAAAAAAAAAAAAGAAAAAAAAAAAAGCACACAGAGGTATTAGCTCTATCCAGAAAAAAACAGTGACTCTCTGGGGTCTGCGCAAATAGTGGCCACTCAGACGCGTTGGCCTCTGTTTATTGGCTGGTGAAAGATGGAGTCACTGCGCCGTTAAGAAGCATGTGGGTAAATACTGTAAACACTGTGTGAGGTCAGATTGTGCCAAACAAACCCCGCTCTCTGCGACACCAATGTAGAGCCAATGCCTACCCACTCGCTGGAAACCCCCGCTCCAATAGATTTTGTACAAAAATACAAGTAGAAAATCATGACACACTCAACATCTCCGAAAAAGTGAGAGACATTTTTGAATTAAATAAGATACACTTCTAGCCCTTCCTTCCTCCTGCGCTGGATACAGACAGGTGTATGTGCACAAACACAAACGAGACCTGTACGAGAACAATACTTCTATGTATAAAAAGGTTTGGCCGGTATAAATACATCGATATAAAAAAGAAACGCCGTCTGACACAGAGGAACTACAAAGTTGAAGCACGAGGCAGAAAGGATGCGCGTCAGGGGGAGGGGGAGCATTGGTCCTGAATTGTGCACTGAGTGTTTCAAAAGATTCAGAATACAAGGGCTTCTGAAGTTTGGAATCAGTCTAAAAGTCCTGCCGTTGAAAGAGAAGCTGGTGATAGTGAATTGTGTCCTGTTATATGGTCACACAAACGCGTAAAAGTACGCAGCAATGAACATTTACAAACAAAATCCTCCCGTTATCATGCGTGTTGTTTGGAGGAAAAAAACACCTGAATAGCAACTTGATGGTCAATGTGAATTGCCTATACCATTTGAAAACAACGTGACTTACTCTGCTCCGAGCCAAATGTAACATCAATGTTCATCAAAAAAGTTCACCGCGGGTTGCGTCTCACTGCGCTCTGCTGCTCTACATTCACAAATGCAAACTAAGCATTTAGTTCACTCCCCCCTTCTCCTCTCCTCTCATGTCTGTCTGCTCTGCGCGTGCCCGTCTGTCCATGAGTGTGGGCGCGTACCTTCTCCTCCGCTGCTCCCTTTTTATTTAGTGAACAAAAAGCGGACACCTGTCTCTTTCTACGAAGTGTCAGTAGGTGAAAACTAGGTTGGAGATGGTGGACTCCAGCCAGTCTCCTGAGATCAGCTCGCTCACTTCGGGGGTGCAGTAGTCGGGGAAGTCAAAGTGAGAGCCGGCCCCGCACTCCCCGAAGCTCCAGTCCAAGTCCCGGTCCAGCTCCGCGTCCGAGAAGCCCATGCCGCCCGCGCTCCCTCCCACCGACATGGCTTCAAACGCGCCCGGGCTGGGGTTGATCTCCAGCCGCTCGTCCTCAAACTCCTCGTCCGAAGATGACACGGAGGAGGACGAGTGCGAGGCGGACGGCGTGGGAGACGAGGCGCGCGCGTACCTGGAGGAGGAGGTGGAAGAGGAGTCGCTCGTGGCCGGGCTGTGCTCCTCGTAAAGGCTGAATGGGTCGCTGGACTCCGCCGAGCTGCTCAGAGTCGGGCTGGCCGGGACTCCCGCAGACGGGCTCAGTTCCGCGCTGCGTCTCGCCTTGTCTGGGATCTGTCTGGCTCCGGACGCAGACCGAGACTTAAAGAGGGACTGGTGATCGCCGGGAGACGCGTAGTCCAAGCTCATCTGCTTCTGCTTGCTGTGCGTCCTGCTCGTCGCCGATGACGCTTTGGACGCCGGGCTTCTCTTGCTCACGCCGGCTTTTCTCTCCCCGCTCTTCTCGGGCTTGCTGCCGCCAGACTTGACCTTCTTCCTGGGCCGGTACTTGTAGTCTGGGTAGTCGGCCATGTGTTTGAGCCGTAGCCGCTCTGCCTCGCGGATGAACGGGATCTTGTCCGTGTCTTTGAGCAGCTTCCACCGCTTGCCCAGGCGCTTGGAGATCTCCGCGTTGTGCATGTCTGGCGACTGCTCCATAATCTTTCTCCTCTCGATCTGGGACCAGACCATAAACGCGTTCATGGGTCTTTTAATGTGTCCCGTCGGCGTCTTGCACCACGCCAAGTCTCCACTGTTTCTGTCCGCCGAGGAGGGAGACTCCGGAGTGGGAGACGAGTCCATCTCCAGGTCCATGTCTCCAGTGTCCGTGGAGTCCCTGTCGCTGTCTGCGTGGCTCATGTGCTGCACCATGGTGACAAAAAAAAAAGTTCACAATTTGCTCAGTTAGGCTCAGTTCAGTCTCTGTTAAAAGTTCACTTAGGAGTTAATTGCTTCTCGTCTTGTCCAAAAAGGCAAAAAAAGCAAATGTAATCCGTGCGTCTCGGTCTCTCAGCTGCCGGTGGGGCTGAACTCTCGCCCGGGAACTTTGAGCTGTCGCCGCTGTGGGCAGAGCGAGTCCCTTATGTGAACCTGGCTCTGTGCGCGTGAGGAACCATGTGGTTGTATGGAGCGGCTGCGTTTTCTCATAGTCTCCTTGTTTCCCGTGCGCTTTGCTGATATTACTGTAAACACAACAACGGCAACCTCCAGCATTTATAGCCTCAACGCCAGACGCGCGCTCCAATGGGCTGCTGTCTCCATCGTGAATTTCCACCCCGGCCACGCCCCCCTCTCCCCCCATTGGTCGAATAAAAAAGTGGTAATAATAATAATAATGTGCAATGAGGATCGCTGTGTCTGACCTCATTCCTGTCAGACTCCAATGGAAGAAACTTGCGCGTTTAAAGGAACACCGTGTCCTTTCCCCGGTGCAAGGCGAAGCAGAGGGATATACTTAGAAGCGCCATTAGTTTCATGTGGATGAGTATAGACTATATATAGACGTTTTGTAATAAGTGGGAATGCTGAGAAGACACTAAAATTATAGCCACAACATGGTAGCGTGTTAGTCAGGAGCAGAGGAGAGTGCGGGCAAAACCCACCCAAACAAACGGGAGCCAACCTAGTATTTACAAACCATTACTACATCAGAGCAGCCACAGGTTGGGGGGATAAGCGCTCTGTTTACAAGATACTTCACCGCGCTATATGGGCCGGGCCAACGCCAAACTGTAATTATTAATGTTATGGTGCGTTGGCATATGTTTTAAATTTAGATACAGTGTTGAACAGGGGCGGTTTGGAAAGGGGGGTCCGTGAGGTCAGGAGCCCCCTTTTGAACTTTTATTGCATTTTCGCTTGTAAGTGAGTACATGATCAGAAATATAATCGTTGTATAATGTTTAATTGTGTGATTTTGTTTAATACTACTAGCACAAACTACTTTTTTACGCTACAACTTAAAAAATATCAGAAAATGTAATGTATTTAGACACAAATGTTGACTAGCTAACAGTGGAGGAGTATGGTGCGTCCCAAAACAATGCTAAAATAATATTGTTTTCAGTTTTTGACACTTTTGAAAGTATTTTATTTTTCTGCGCACGCCTACAATAGCAACATTTACTGAAACACAAGCCCGTGGATTAGACACAGTCCACTATCAAGTCTAGACATTAGCTTGTAAAAGTAAAAATGTAACCACAGCCAACATAATATGGTAATCTTAGCTGTAATTTATATTTAAAAGTACTGTAGCTTGCTGGGGCATGTCCTCACTGTCCGCACACAGCCTTGCCTCCTCTCCACTCCTCCTCCTCCTCCTCCTCCCCTCCCTCTCACTCGCTCACCCTCTCTCTCTCTCTTTCTCCCCTCCCTCCTGTGCCTTCCATGTGCTCATCGCTCCCTCCGTCTCTCTCTCTCTGTTACAGCCGTCGTCGCTAGATGTCAGGCTAGAGCCAAACGCAGCAGAAGCCCCGTCTGGCCCTATGCATTATATATGGATCTGTGTGTGTGTTAACATGTGCTGTAGATTTATCTCTGTCCTAATCGCCCGCACCAGCTACATTCATTAAATCTGGTATGGGCAGGTGATGTCATTAGCCCGGGCCTTGTTCATATCCTCCTGAGTGGCACAATGCTTTTTCCTCACATTCTCCTCTGCTAAATATTAATCAATGGTGATAGGAGATCTAAAGCAATAGAGGCAACATTTTGTCCTGCTATATATATATATTTTTTTAATAATAACACAAAGAAATAATCTGTTTGCGTTTGTAAATGTTCATATTTTTGCCAATGTTGTTGTTATTCAAGGTTTTAGCACTGGCAAAATATTAGACTGTCTCTGTCAAAGCTGAAGCCCAAATATTGAATTTCAGCAAATTAGTTTGTGCAGTGTTTGGACCAATGGAGAGCGAGGTGAGATTAGGAGCTGCTTGAATACTATTGACAATTCAGCATAATTAAGAGAATGTATAAATAGTAGAAGTTAGCTGA
The DNA here is from genome assembly GCA_019453435.1 of Rhinogobius similis. Taxonomy (NCBI): domain Eukaryota; kingdom Metazoa; phylum Chordata; class Actinopteri; order Gobiiformes; family Gobiidae; genus Rhinogobius; species Rhinogobius similis. The sequence goes on from CM033635.1 coordinate 23,678,606, forward strand.
ATGGAAGTTGACTTCATTCTTCAATAGCGTACGGCGCATTTAAAGTGAGATAAAGAGGTACAGCCAAAATGTATAATATAACGTATTGTAACAAAAAAGTAAAACTTAGTTAAGGCAAGTTTTAGGATGTCACAGGCTGCCTGAGTAAAGTGGGCGGTTCCTACCTTTTGTGCCAAAGGTCAGAGGTCAGATTCCTCAACATGGAGCTACAAACTTCAGCAACAAATTGCACTATAGTTCCAGACTGGTGTAGAGGGCAGGGCTGGGTAAGGAGGGCAGCTGGGGAAGCCATTTACACATATAACCTTTTTGTTATGAAGGACACTGTTTGGGAGAATTGTCACATTCAAGGCAAATCCCAAGCTTCAGAAATGAAGAACATCATTTACCCGTTGCTTGTTCCATGTTGCTACGGCAATAGAATAGAATAATATGAAGATAATAGATAATTGCGTTTGACTAATTTCCGATTTGTGTTGGAGTTGTAGTAGCCCTCCTTGAGCTAGAAATCTTGGAAACAGAACATGCCTGGAAAAGCATATCTGAATACTGTTGTTCTTAGAAAACTTCAGTTTAGTAAATGTTTACTAACTTTATACTTAACCTTTAACTGCCCCAGTGTGAAGAGAAAGCATAATTGTGTAATTAAAAATACAATAGTTGTAGAAGAGTACATTTGTAACTTTTATGGATCAATAAGTGAATAAGCCTTTGGGCTTTATCACACATCCATAAGTGAGCTGACCCCGTCTGACCTAAATGTACAGTGCCACTCATTCTCCCATCCATATGCTCTGGCCGAGTCTCTGCATACGAATGAAGACTGTCATATAGGATTTAGAATACATAAAGCTTTGTGAGGCAGATTTACAATCTTCTATCAAAGTGTCAGTGTAAAAACAAGGGCTGTACGCATAATTTCTGATTACTGATAGATTGCCTTTTTATTTTTCACTTCTACCTTAGTTTTTATAGATTTATTTATTTATTTATTATTCAGAGGAGCATTGTCCTCTTGGTGGTTGCAATCCACTTTATATGCACAGTGACCCCTGCAGTGGTGTGCTGCTGGTAGTAAAGAGGTGAGAGGCAGTTAAGTAGAAATATTACACACTTTGTAAATAAAAGTGTGAATAAAAAAAAAGCAGCCAGGTCTGTCTGGAAGAGTGAGAGCCCGGGGCTACATGATGTCATTCAGGCGTTCACACTCAAATGTGCACTTGATGACTGCTTGACTCACTCACATATCAGCAGCTGGGGGCCACTGTTAGTCAGAGCGCTGCTGTTACTGGACACGTTAGTGAGGAGAGAAAAGACTGTATGCTTCAGCTGCATTTCTATACTATTCTCCATTCGCACTTAGCTTGATTTTATGTGCTGAGTAAGTCAAGAGCAGGTGAAAATCTTTGTGCTATTCCAAGCCTGGTCTAATAGAAAGACACAAGCAGTTTAGTGCAAAATCTATGATCATTTACTATGTTATGCCTGTGTTCTAATCTGAAAAGGGACAAACAGTATTATGACATTGGAATGTTAAAACAGTGTTCCCTCGTTGTTCATTTACTCAGTTGTATTTCAATTGATTCATGCACACTTGAGTAAACCTTTTGTCACATTCAAGGCTTGATTGCTCACCTACCCTTTACACCCGCCCACCTTTTCCTGCTTATTTGTGATGATTCATAATTCCTGCAAATATCATAGAGTGGTTCTTACAACATGCAAAGTAAAATCCTAAGGTAAACTGCCAAGGGGCTCTCTAAAAGTTCAGCATTTTGTTCCGGGAGCAAATGTTTTCATATTTTTTTTAGCAAATGTTTATTTTTAAATGTTATCGTCCTTTATTTCATAGGACAGTGTAGTGCGAAAAAGCGAGTGGAGAGAGAAGGACATTCAGCAAACTGTCAGCGCCGAATACTCTCAATGCTGCGGATGATGTACCATGTATTATTTCATTTTTAGATTAAAATTAGGGTTTGGGTTGAGATTAGGGTTAGGGTTAGTTTAAAGTTAGGGCTTTGGAACATGGCACGCCCTGTAACAAAATGCTTAATATCTAGACAGTCCCAAAATGCCACAATGAAGGGGCGGGGCCTCTCAGTTCAGTAGTTTAGGAAGTAAATTTACCTGTTTTGGGTCAATATTATGCATTTGTAAAATAATACTCTAATTTAGAACTAAACACTTGAAAAAAAGCATATGTCAGTGTTGTTGTGTTTGTCAGAATGGAAAAATAGAGACGCTCTAGGCCAGATAAATGAAGTGTCTTGTCCAACAGCACCAGGGAAATACCTGTTACATCACAGGGATCACACCGGCAACCTTAAAGGGTCAACGTCTGTACCAACCGAATCCCTCCACGCTGCGCAAATATTTGTCAAAATAATCCCATTAACGCGACGAGCTAGACATAACATTCATTGCGCAATTCCGTTCATAACATTACGTCTCGCCAAAATCATAAAAGTCATCATAACATAACAAATTTCTCGTGCAGGCAGGAGCAGTGTGCGTGGAGGTGCGCGCGGGGGCCCTAGCAGGTTTAATTATACTTCCTGATTAGATCTTTATGTTCACAACACACACCGTTCTGCCTGTCTATCCTTTATTCATCACGAGATATATGTCAGGCTAAAAACAGTCGTAAACTCTTTAAAATTTCACAACGCGGGCCCCCTTTTTACCCCCCTCGGTGCTTACATAAATCAAACCCATAAATAATAATGAGCTGCCTTCATCAGTCTATATCTTTAGCCTGCCCCAATTACAAGTGAGCACCTGCCACAAAGATTACTCATGTTTGCTATCCAGTCCCCGTCTATCTGTCTTCTCCCCTCCAGCTTAGCACGCCCAGTGCGTTGTCATGCGCCGGTGCTGTTTGAACAGGTGAAGGCGGCTTGGTACACCGCCGTAATCTTATCTGATACGTGAAAAGCAGATGTCAGGTAAAGCTTGTCTGCCAGACGCTTTGGTAGTGGAGGGGTGCCCTGGCGTTAGCCCGTCGCGCCCCGGTCCTATATCGTTTTGTCATCTCTCTACGTGTTTACCCCAAATACACGGGTGCTTTGTCTCCCGCCTTGTTGACGCCTAGAGGGGTAGTGTCATTATGAAAGAGTGCGAAGGGAGGCTGGAGCTGGCGGAAAGAGACAACTTCAGAAGAGGGAAAAAAACATCGTGACTCGCTCAAAAATTGTGTTAGATGACAAGTTGTCGTTGATATTTCGGGGGTTAGAGCTGTAGATTTGAAAAGGGCTATTTTAGGAGATGTAAAGAATGAGACGGTTGTGTTTTGTTGGGCTTTTAAGTGGAAAGACTAAAGCGAGCGTGAAAAGTGACATTTTTTAATATGCACTTTCCAACAATAGCCTGTGAGTTTAGTACTTTTATGTTAGTGCAAGAAGTAAAACTTGGGGAATCTGTATGGCTTGGGTTTGTGTCTGTCTTCTGTCTAGTGTGCCATGGTCATTTCTCTCTCTGGTTGTTGAATTGAGCTGTATTACCATTGGTTGACTGAGCAAGACGAACCTTTCGAGCATGTGACCGCTGTTTGTCAGAGGAAAGTTAGCAAGTGTCAGTTTTATTGCATGAGGAAGTGAATGACGATTGCACAAAGTATAGAAAAATGTGTTAGATTTAGACTGTCTTTGGTTGCAAAACAACTAAAGAACTTATAACTGGCCAAAACATACAAGAAAAAGTCACATTTTTAACAAACTCTGCCTTGATCCAGGTGGTAGACAATACGGGCCAGGGTTTAGTACCACAATAAACTTTGATTTCCGTTGACCCATATATTTAGTGACCCGTTTTTGAGCCAATTATTGATTAGCGCTGGTTAGACTTTTCAACATCTTGTCCAAGTCTTGGCCCAGTGTAAGAATATAGATGATGTAACAGCCTTGTTTTACCATAAATGTTAGCTGTTGTTTTTATTTTCCACGTCAGTAAATAAATGGAATGGGTCAGGCGAAGCTTACGGAGTAAAACCTATTTCAAATCAATATGCTACACACTGCACACTGGGAGGTAAAGATGATTTGCTGGTGCGACCCCTGGAAAAAAGGCCTTAAGGAAAGAAGGAGAATTACTATTACAATATACTGTTAAGTAATTAAACTGTGTATCTCAAATAAATATATAGCCTACATTCAGTATATATAAATGATTTTTGAAATTTATACGGTACAGAGGTGTAAAAATAACATAATAAAACACATTTATTCCAGTGGGATCTGCATAGAGAGCTGAATGAATGATTTTAATATGCGATTTTTAATAAAACATAAACCTTAACCCGATATGTCAGGCTAACCCTAGAGCAAACTGCAGGCTAAATGAGCTTCCATCATGTGACTGTGAGGAAGTTTGCCTTTTAACAGGGAGCTGGCACTGTAATAACCGAGACGCGCATTAAAACTGGGAGTAGAACACTGCCGTTCTCTGTGTGTATGAAGAGCGTAAAGTAAAATTAAGAAGCCAGCAGGAGATGGGAATGTAAAGACGCAGGGAGCCCGGGTTAAGTGCGCGTCAATGCAGTCAGGCTTACTCATTAACATCTAGCTGGCTTTTTCAGCTGCCTATAGGAATGACGCTGCTACTTCGACCCCGTAGCCCGTCATCTGGGGTCAAGCGCACAATGAGGGTCTTTGTGCCGGCCCTCTGTGTGCGTACATGTGTGTCCAGCGCTAACCGAATTGGAGCCCTTCCAGCGATTCAGTGTTTTAAAGCCAGTGGGAAGTCCCCCCCCCCCTTGTCCAACCTCCTGTCCGCCCATCAGTTAAACAGTAAAAGAGGGTAAAAAAAACCCAAGACTAAGCAGTGATTTGCATACACACGGGTGAGTCATCGCCAGTCGGTCAGTGTTTGGTGATCTAGACGGTGCAGGTGGCCACAACAGAGCTCCAACCCACTGCTGCCATCGCTCAAGACAACAACACCAAGTTATTCTCAAGTTGCCAAGGAACAAGCAGTCCGCATTCTCGCTCCGTCTATCTGTGGGTCTAGTGTTACTGCCAGGTGTAGTGCACTGGACTGGAACAGCAAGCAACAGAACAAGGGCGATGGGGAATGAATGGCGGACTGAAAAAAGAATGATACACTTTGTCCAAGCGAAATGCAAAAGAAGAAATTGTAATAGGAATGGAGGATTAGTCAGTGTTGAAATGGTTGTTTATTTGGAATGATGTCAATGGGGTAAAACAAAGTGGTGCTAAACTAGTCAAAATGGTAGTAATGTATTGAGCACTCACTGAATGGGCCCGGTAATCATTTAGCTCTTTGAAACAACCGGTGTATTGGAGCAAACTTAAAATCCTTGCCAATAAAACTTGATTAGTATGTTAAAACAAATGAGAAAGCAAGAGTAACAGAACTAATCATTTCTGTAGTTTTCTTACAGGTGGAGATTCACTGGGAAATTAAACAATGAAGTCATCATTGTTAAACTTAAACTGTTAAAATTAGCAGTCATCTTAGTTTTGGTGTGTTTCCAGTCATTTAAATGTAGCTAACAATGTGAATAATTGTAAATACGATTCCGTCCAGGTTTACTCCTGTTTTCCAGCACATTGCCAGCATACGTTTACAGGTTGCATGTGCAAGAAGAATAATTCTGTTTGGTTACGTACTTCAAAATCATATTGTGAGATCAATGAAACAACATAAGGAACATAAGGAACACAAAGCATGCTACAGCCATTGTTTTCTTGTTTTCTTTTTTAGATAGCATGCCACAGGGCAGCTTTACAGTTGGCGTTCCTGACAGGTGCATTTCACAATTTACAGTTGCTCATATTGAATATCAACACTGAGGAGCTGTTGAACACTGTGTTTTCCCCTGTGCCATAAAAGTCAGCCACACTGATAGTACACACGAAAGAGATGAAAAAAAAAGCACAGCTAAAAAGAGAAAGGCTATCGTGCGAAGGACTTCAGCTGTTCAATGCAATGCTGTGAATCCTCGTGTATCTCGTGCCTTTCCTGTAATCCAGCGTTTTTGGCCGAAGCAAGGGGAGAACATCCCAGCAGCGGATGTCGAGGGGAACTAAATGTGTGATCGCGAGTCGGAGGTGTGGTCAAGGCCGATGCCACTCCCCGGGAACTCCCAACATCCTCCGCTCCGGATGGTGACGAGGCAGGTCAGATGATTGCTGTGTCATAGACTCCAGAAACACTGATTCAAGCTCACACACACATAAACACACACAGTAGCCTGAAAGTCATGCTGACGCCAAACCCACAGCAGCCAGTGCTCTCACCAGTGTACCGCTGCAGGACCCAGACGTGCCGCAGAGTCAAATCCACACACACTCTCCCATCAAACTCTCTCGCTCTCTCATACAGCTGCACTCACTACACTCAACTCACATACAACCAGCGCGATTTTGGGGGCATTGTCTAAAAGCCAGAGGAGTAGGAAGGAGCATTTGGATGAGAGCGGTTTCGAGAAGGGGAACTACAGTATTTGGACTTTTTTTTTTTTTTGCGAAGTCGTTGAGCTCAAAATCTCGGGAAGAATTCGCCTCGTCATGACCGTGTCGGGACCCCGATCTGGATATACTGCTTGAGACTTTGAGAGTTTTGGATAGGAAGTTGCGACGGAGTTTGTGTCGCTTTGAGAGTTTGAGAGATTTGCATGCAGAATTGGAGGGGAAAGACGAAATGTGTGCAGCAGGGGAAAATGGAACATCGAATTTGCGCCAATGCCAGAAATCGATACCTTTTTGCTCAATTCTAGCTGGCAAATCTTTCCCCTCTTCCTATACTGTACCAACTCTGCACTACAGCATCCCCCCCCTCCTCTCTGTGTTGCTCCCTGCAGCAGGCTGGCTGAGGTCAGGCGGGCTGCTCTTGTCCTCACGTAGCCCGCAGTGCGATGTCCTCAGCCGGGCATGCATTCGAGTCGCCGCGAGGGTCGACCGAGCGAGCAAGCAGCAACCGGAGCGACGAAGGGAGCAGCTCAGGAGAATCAGCACTAGACAGGATCCAGACGCAGTGACCTACATCAGCCTGGGAAGAGAGAGGGAAGCTGAGGAGAGGAGAGAGAGAGGGATGGGGAGGGGCAGAGGATGCATGGCAAGAAATCAAGAAGCAAAATGTTCATCTAGGGAAAAAAGTGCACGACGTAGAATTTTTAAGAGTAAATCCTGCGCTGACTAGTTATAACACATCAAAAAAGAAAAATTTGCCCCCTAATCTTTATCCTGACTTCACTTTCCTCCCCTTTTCCAGGGTGATGCTCATCATGCCACTCTCTCGCTGTGGGAGGATTAGTCTGTGTCTCTGGCTGCCTGCTTATCTGTCTGCTGCCGAGTTAGACGGGAAGGGAGGGTGGCAGAGGGGGTATGGAGGAAGAGGAGGGAGAGAGACACAGGCAGCATCGGTGTACAGCCCAGATCCGCCCGGCTTATTGCATTTTCCTGCAGTACAGTTAGTTGAGGAGAGGAGCACTGCGGCACGGAGGCAGACCGGGAACATTTTGTACTTTGCAGGCAGGTGTTGAGGACGCAGGCGAGCGCTGCAGAGGGAGTAGGAAGATGTACTGCTCTCCAATGAGATTCAGATGTGTTATGTAAAATGCACTTCATAAATTTAGAACTTGGAAATGAGCAAACTGCAACATCAAGCTGCCAAGTTGTGCATAATGGCAGCCTGGCACACGGAAAGGTCACGCTCGGATTTTCAGTTTGTCTCAAAGAAAAAGCATCATGTTGCATTATATATCACAGCGTTCACAACCCGTGGCCCCATATGGTAATTGCAAATGAATATGTGCTTCATACAAATGTCCTGTTGAAATATGTTATATGAATCCACATTATAAAGCCACTCTCTCCAAAAGAACCTCCAGCATAACCAACCGATTAATTAATTAAAATCCTTGCATAACTTAGTAAGATCTAGTCGTCCCATACATGGATAGAGAAACCTTAAGCATTATTGAAACACTATGTTGATGTACTCTTTGTGCTAGTCCCAAATAATGATAAAGATAGAAGGTTGAGTTGGGATGGGCAAGTAAGGAGCTGTATACACGGCCATAAGCCACAATATTTTGAAATTAGATTGGCCTCTTTTTTACGCAACAAGCTAGGTGTTCATTGAATTTGCATCTTCTCTGCCAAAAACGATGGCTGAGGTAGTTCCACTGGGCGACGGGAGGCCGTTTTGACTTATAAATCCTGGAGAGCGCAGCCCTGATCTGTGTTGTGATAGGCTGCCTCTAAATTATAGCACTTTCAGGCCTAATACATTCATATCTACACATGAAACTGTCAGAAACTCAAGTATTAAACCTCACTTTTACTTCAGAGTGTGCCAGTAATGCTCCAGAAAAGCACATGGTGTAAATATTATCTCTGAATTGAAAACAGAAAGCTAAAATAGTTTCTCTTCGCATCTATTCATTTGCGTCTAAATGCAAATCAATTAAGCGAGAATGGTGCCGTGCAAACAGAGCCCAAGTTAAAGCTAATCCAAATCAATACGTAACCCAATGCACAATTACTGTACACGAGGCGCCGTCCACCAGTGCAGAGCATTCAAATGTGACACTTTTGAAGCCTGAACTATTGATCTTGTTTTGCTTAATCGTTACTTACCCTTTTTTTTTTTTTTTTCAAAACACAGCATTATAAGATTTTTTATCATCAACATTAATGTTCAGCAGATTTAATATTCCGTACTGATACCTGTACTTGTTCATGCTGTCATTGTTAAATTATTTGGCCAAAATTTTAGACAGCGTGACTTGTCTTCCTCAACCTCCTTCATAAAGTATGTTCCTATGACCAACACCCCAACCATCAACTCAACCGTTGTTCCATTTGTTCAAAACACACACACACACACACACGCACGCACGCACGCACACACACACACACACACACACACACACACACACACATATATCAGCATCAAAACCAATGCATCCAATATCCAGCCCCTGTCACCATCGGACACGGCCCACATATAACTGACATCAATGGCATATCAATATATTTGGCACGGGGTAATAACATATTCATTCTTCCTTAAAAACAAATTTACTTAATATTGGCAAAATGGGTGGACATTAATACACTTGTCAATTCAAGGACCAAAACTCTATACCTAATAAAGCGCTATGAGATTGAGAAATGTTTAAGCGATTTTTAATGGTCAGCAATCCAAGACAATGCTGTGCAATCATGCTTTTGAATCAACCTCTCATACATCTTGCCTGACAGCTAGCGTTGTCGCGCCGGCCGACGGGCATTTCGTCCGTCTTTGCATACAGAAAACTGGTCGCACGGCTCGCAAAAGCGCAAAATCTTGGGTATATGTAGCTCCGTGCTCACGCTAATCCTGCCTATTTCGTCGACGCCTCGAAGTGTGCCTGACCGCGAGCTCGCCTGATCATCAGTCCCCCCAGTGCAGGCATCGACACTAAACACAGATCAATACCAATAGTGAAACAGATAGATCAGGTTGGCGTTAGCGTTATACCCCCGGGACCCCGTGTGGCAGTGCAAGTCAGTCTCTAAAGCAACATACCTCACTCACAGTAACAACGTGTTTATCCTAAGGTGAACATCTAGCAACCCTGGGGACTTTGTAGAAAAAAAAGAGGCCAGTATATTAGAAGGAATACTGTAAGAATCCAGTCGGGTGAGTGTTTCCTAATAAGGTCAGCGCCTCGCGAAGAGATTTGAAAATTGAAGTGGGCCGAGGCATTTAAAGGGTTAGTTTAGTTGGGTCTGTAAGCCGAGCAGATTTACAGAAGAGCTGTGAGGCCTGTCCAGAGCGCCCGCTGACAGGCTAACCTCTGTGTTCGGGCTTCTGCAGCGTCTGATTGGCTAAGATTGGACAGATCACTGGAGGAAAACTAAATCCTTTGTTATATCTTCGACACAATTTCTAACAACAGTCATTTTCGTCTCTGGGCCCCTCCGTGATTGCTTAGAAATCCCATGAAGCCACTTTAAATCTCAGACTTTTGGACTGATTTCAAATAAATCACTACTTTTACAACTTATCAGATAATGCAGCAAGGAATTTTGTGCATTGTAATAAATCTAAAGAAAAAGAAAGACTGGCGTTGTCACAACTCAACAACAAATGTCACAACTAAAACCAAAATCGAACTGGTCTAAGCGTAGAGCGAAACCTGGACTAGACCAGTACCAATCCAGCACTAGAAAAGAACATCAGAATTTAACTATGCTCAAACCAGGAACCAACTTTGAATATGTATGCTAAAAGAAACACCAATACTCCACAAAAAGCACATTAAAAGGTGATCTTGAGCTTCATCATATCATAACCTTTAAAGCTTTTGCCAAGATGGTTCCACCCAAACAAGAGATGACTTTTGGCTGCATTGAAATTACACACAACAACAAAATCAAGACTATCACAGATCTTTTCAATGTCAAAAATTGGATCTGGACAAAACCAGGAGCCAACTTGTGCTCGAAATTAGGTTTAAAGTGTTTGTTTGTCCCGATTTAAGAGAGAATAGAGCATGAAAATAGAAATGTTAAATGAGACATTTTCGTATATTTTTTTCCTTTTCTCTCTAGCACTCGGTGTTGAACTATAAGTATCATCATTTTACATTTTGTTCAATGTAAAGCACAAAATAGCTCAATAATAGAAATGGGAAAGTTGACTTCCTGTTGAGAAGCCCCGCCTCCTCATAGTGACGTTTCATCATAGTAAGCAGCAGATTTTCATTAATTTTTATTCATTTTTATTCTATTACTATTCCAATCTAACTCTTACTTTTTTAAATAATCGCAAGTAAGTACATAACTGTGGGCGGGGATAGGGGGTAGGTGAGAACTCAAATTTTCTGGGCACTCAAGCCTCAAATGCAAGACAAACATGCATGAATCAATCCAAATACAACTCAGACTGAACTAAAAATGAGAAAACACCAAGCTGATTTTGCAGAATATATCCCCTTTGATTACTTTCTTGCTTTAAAATCAGTTTCAAACCAAAACCAAAACCTGAACACTGGCAGCAACCTCACTCTTCAGCCGCCAATGTAAAAGTTATGAGCTGATCAAACTGAATCTCTGCAGCAGTGATGTTTGGCCTTACTGTACGGTCTATTTTTGAAAAGCCAGTCTAATGAGCCGGCCTCTAAAGGTTAAATCTGGTTAGAGACTGTCCTCAGCTGACCATCTGACCTAGTGCTCTTTATTAGCTGTTAGCCACCGGCCTGGAGCAGCTATTGTTTTTATGAGCATCACCACGTTTATGCTGCAGGTGTGTTATGACTAAACATCACATGCTTCTAGGAGGTTTTTGACCATTGTTGCTGTTGAAGGATGTTATTTTGGAGGACTTGATTGTTGAAAGTTTGGACCTGACCTATATAGGCTGCTTTACGGTAAATATTACAAAGAAAAGTATATAAAAAGAATCAATTTATCTTATACACAACAATCATATCCTGTTAAAATATATCTTGATTATGCAAGAGCTTGTCCCATTCCTAATTAGGCCCTATAGACCATTTAAAATCATCAAAATACTGGAATGAAGGCAACTGGAAGAAAATAAAATAGACCGTAATGCATTTTCAATGATTAGCTCACATCAGATCTAAATATGAATCATTTTAAATATTTGTGTAGGGAAAAAATGTAAATTAAATGTTTGTTGGCTTTGCTATTACAAGGGATAGAAAATATAGCCGCAACATTGTATTTGAGCCACACAAAAAGTATAATTTATGGTGAAGTATGAAACATATCTGTTAAAATCAGGATTTCGCCGTCATCGAGAATGCTATGTCTCCTGTTAAATAAACAAATTCAGTAAAATACAATAGCAAATCAGGCTCTGCTATCACTAACAATCATCCGAGTGGTTTTCATTTGCCAAAACCACCTTGATTTTTCATGCTTTGTGACATTCTGAGGTTAATCCCTGTTTCTCTGTTGAAATCACACTATGTTCCACTTCACTTTGCCTTTTAAAGGGTCTATTCGATCCTATTTTTAAACCTTTAAAGTCTCGTAACAGATACATAATAATTTGGAATTTAACAAAGCGGAGAGTTTGAACCATTTTGAGGTAAAAGTCAACTCAGCAGAGCTATAGGTTATCTCTGTACAACACTGCAAGTCCAAGTTAATTTTCTCAGGACTTTCTGGTACAATCAGCCGTAGCCCCGGAGCAGCAACTTTAGCATTTACCTCCTCCGCAGTGGCAGCTCATTTGTCACTGCTGATTGGTCAGTGGCCTGTTTATAACCTCTATCTGGAATTTAGCCTGTGAGCGTAACTTACCTTAGACATCTTATTCAATAGAAGGTGAGCCTCCCCTGCGCTCTCACGTTCTGTGTTTCCTATACAGCCATAGAGTGTTGTATTGTAACTCTGCGTGCACTTTTTCTTCATATTTATTTATGAAAATAAAGGGTTCAGGGTTCTTTTTTTGCATCATTTATTCATTCCATTAATGTTGTTTTACAAGTGATGTGGATATATGACTTGTGCACTTACATAGATGTCTGTAAAGTAATGTAAGTGCTCAGAGGCATTGACAAGTAACAGCGATATATAGATAGATTTGACCACTTTATGTACAATCTTTTATTATAGTTTGCACTGAGGAATAGGTTGTGTTAACATGCTGGAGTGTGATGATGTCAAAATTTCAGATAGATGCACCCAGGAAGCAGATTAAGCACCTGCACAGGGGCCCAAAGTCACCCAGCAGTACCTACAATTTTATTTTTTATTGCAAATGAAGACAAATGTTACTTTGGCCAACTAGACAACATAAAAAGAATCAGAAAACAAGAACACACATAGTTAAAAAATATACCATGATTAGGAGGAGGATCTCAAAGGGGTGTGTTCTTAAAGTGTGTATGATTGTTCTAATTTTGACTTTATTCAGTGTATTAATACCTCTTGTAAGTACAAATTATAGTTTTACACCAGTCAGGTAGCTGTTTGTGGAGAAATGTTGAACAATCTGTTAAAAAAATGACAGGAAGTGAACAAATTGATGACATCATACTAGGGAGTCAAAGGTTACGCATACTTTATTCAAAATAAACAACTTTTTTTTTTATCCTTTAAACACTGATTCAACAAAATAACACATACTTTTCTTTGTCAAATAAAAAAATCGGTGACGTTAAAGGAGTTATGACCCATTGAACAGGACGGTTTCTTGTTAATTTCCTTGTGTGATGTCATCATTTACAACCAGGAAGTAAAGTAAAGGAAGGAAAAAAATAGCTAAACTGGAGTAAAATGTGTAAAGATTTAGCAGAAAGTCTAGGTCTGGGTGCTATATTCTGGTACAGTACTTTCTTTGCGTCAAAGTAAAGACATTTTGGAACAAAGCTGGAATAAAACAAGCAATGCCAGCCTGTTTTTATATACAAACAGTTAAGCTGATAAAACCAGTGCATCTTTTGTACAACTGGATCTCGAAATCAAAAACAAAAACATCAAGCACATTTTCTGATTCTCCAACCCCCAACTTTATCATCTCGCACCAGTTGTTGTAAGAAAATTATAAGTGTTTCAGTGCTCCCTGAAAGCTGTGACAAAAGCAAGGCACGGAGGAAAAAAAAAGAACGATTTGAAAGAAAAAAACTTGACTTGAATGCCTAAATGTCAGCGTGTAACCCAAATCCCCGGCTCTCAACTAAACAATGGCGCGGTTCTCTCTGGATGCACTCAAAGAGCTCTCAGTTCATTCCGATTGAAACATAAACCTTTCACGTAAATCACAAAAAAGTCGCGGAAAGAGAGGGAAAAAACAGCTCCGAGCAGCTTTCACTCTCTCTCTCTCTTCCTTGATTATAGATGAAACTTCAGCCAAAGCCGGTCGGCAGATAGGAGCAGCCGATAGACTTGTCAGTGTCTCTGGATCACTTGCCCATTATGGCAGGCTCCACACAGGGAGGCGATCATGTCCAGATGCAACGGAAAAGTGGGTCACCACATTAAGAGTGTGCCAGACCCTATACTTTCCCCATATGCACCGAGAACCACTGCTTACACTAGCGCACATATGCACACTGGTAGTTGCCAAGTCACACGTTTTTTTCTTTTTTTTTCCCCCTTCTTCTTCATCTTCCCCCCGTCGTCTCCCGAAATAGCACGGAGCAGGACGCAGTGTGTGCATACATGAGGGTCGACTGTTTCCATCTGGTGTGTATCTTGCATCTGTCCATAAGTCCCCCGCCTGCACTCCATTGGCCTTAGATTGTAAAAAAAGACGGTCACCAGATTTGCGTTGGAAGTGCGTTAGGGGACGTAAGGGGTGGGGTAAAGTTTGTGTTAATATTTGGATAGTCCTTGGAACGTGGGGATAAATGATCTGGTTTTATAAGTCAGATGGCTTTGGAACGCTTTACTTCTGCAGCTGCCGTTTTCACTCTGTGTGTTGACTGTGCGTTCAAGTGTACATTAAGTTAAAGTGGGAGAGTTTAATTAGAAAACATTCCACTTCTGGTTCACTGAGTTGCGTCGTCGTTTCAGATCAAGTTGAGGTTCTGGCATTTGGAGCTTTCAACGATCTTCCTTGAAAGTCGCGTCCTTATCTAAAACTTTTTTTCATGTGTGCATGTTTGAGTAATACTGTCATCTGGTAGGAATTTCCAACTTTTTTGTCTGTGTTTTTCTGTCCGGACGTGTACTGATTATTTTAAAATGCTTTTGTTTTTCTTCAGCAGAAAACCAAATTTGACATTAGTAGCTTTTCTATTCAAAGTAGATTCACTTTTATTGTCTAACTCATTGAGTAAGAAATTCACGTTGTACAAGCAATGAGTATGAACACACACAAAAACAGACAATGGAAATGCCAGTCGCTACTCATTCACAATACCAAGAACAAACAACATCACCCCAGCTGTGACAGTTTTCGTGCAAACCTGACAATATTCAATACAATACAATTCTCCTATCCGAATTCAATCATAGTTTCAAGTCTCTGGCACCCACAAAGTGCGCCGAGTCCTGAAGCTTAAAACACTTACTGCACAGCACAAGTCTACAACTGCATTACACATTATCAAGCATCCAAAAAGTATAGATAAGTTAGCTGAACTATTGCACTAGTATCCATCATTTAATTCACAAGTTTCTTAAGATTTAGAAGTGAGATTGACAGGGGAACCATGGAATTTTAGAGTTAGAGAGTTCTTTTTGGACTGATTAAAACTACTTCAGTAGCGTGAGTCCAACAGGTTTGCTTCTCCTGTCGCACTGAAGGATGGGTCAAATGCAGAGAAGGAACTGACTCTGTTACTTACTCTCCAGGATACACATATCTCCATTTTTTTTTAATCTCCCGACATTGCACTTTGCACTTCAAACTGAGATGGAACAAGCAATTAGATTAGTTTATTTCCATAATGATATTTTTTTTATTCCTCGTAAGCAGCCACATTTGTTTCGATACGGATGGCCGTGTATGTCCCGGGTTGGCTAATCCTCATGTCAATCACGCCCATCTGAACCCGGAGAGAAGAAATCATTGACCGGGCCGTATTGATCTGTGTAAAAATACAGAGAGATATCATCCTAAACTTTCCAGGCAACTTACAAGGATCAATAAAGTCTACCTTAACCTACTGTCAGGAACGCTGTGTCCATGTGCACCTTTCAAAACCAGCTCAACCTGCCCCGGGCCAGACTTACATACAATAAGACTGAGGAAAAATGCACAACAGAAACTAAGAAGAGTCATCTGCACATCGTCTTTTAGCATGCAGCTTTATAACCCTGGACTAAATCGCGCAGTTTTATCTTAAGTACAGGGTGTGTTTCCCATAGGCTTTTAAGTCCGGTCTTCAGTCTTTTTTGCCATAATACCCCTCTCATATGACACCCAAACTAGTAGCTCGCTCTAAGCCCCCCTACCCTCCCCAGACCCTTTCATGCCCAAACAACAGCCATCTGACAGCCGTGGAGGAGTGCGGTCTGGCCTGCACATCTTTTTAATGGGCGGTTTACAGGCGAACAGGCAGTTTGTTCTTCACCGAGGGGAGTTTTATGTTGCTGCGTTGTAGAGGTCATGTGGAATCCATTGGACCGGGGCCAGCATGGGATTTGCTGGGGATCTCAGCGTGCAAGGCTGCAGAAAAAAAAATAGAGAAAATAATAACTTGTTGGGAAATTTGAGTATGTTTGTGGAGACTAAATTTGGGTTGAAGTAAATCAAGTCTGTGGCTGCAGTTACAGAGAGAGTAGATTCATGGAGACAAGCTGGGTGACTTTGTACAATTGGTTCATTTTAGTTCTTACAATTTGATGCAGGGAAAAGAAGATTAGAACTGAAGTTGAAAAAAAAAAATAAAAATAAAAATCACTATCAGATATTTTCCATGGGACTTTCCCTAACCAAACAATGAAAGGCACTGATACAAGAAACTGTGACTAATCAGATTAATTATTGAATATCAAACCAAGCCCCTCAAACTGTACTGTTACGATGGTGCGTGTGTCCTTTGTCGAAGAAAATGTTATTTATATTTCAGCACTATTCAATGTTGTTGTTGTGACATTTTGTTGTGTAAAATAAACAAAAGAATCTGTTATCTCCTTTGTGGCAGCGTTGTTTTTGAAATAAAATATCATCTGCGCCTGAGGATTGGTGTTATAATGTGAACTTTAAATCTTAAATAAATCTAAGGAACTTGTCTTGCAAAAAGCCTACGCTACCAATAACAATTACTAATCAAAATGTTGAGAAGTATGCCTTTTTATAATGGTGTAGGAAAGAAAGATCTCTGTCAAAATATGTTCCTAGAGGCGGCACTGGCAGCTGCTTCCTCCGGCACGATCTCTTGCTCAGACACAGTAACTTTTTGTCTGAAAGTTGAACCTCTTTACTCTTTCTATAGTTTTCAAGCGAGTTTTCAAGTCACTGCATTGCATCAGGACGGCGCTGCGCAGTGGCGAACCAGCCTGGGAGTGTACAATTATACGAATGCCCTCGTGTAAAGCAAAAAAACCTTTAACTTAAATCCTAACCTTTAACCTGCGGATGTGGCGCGGTAACTTGAGCGTGCAGAGGAAGAACAGGCTCCAGTGCATGAGCTCAAAGATCACAGGGCGACCGGAGGCATTTGAGCACCATCTACGAAGAGACGAGGAGGAATTGTGAGCATCATTCAGGACTCTTCCCATCCTCCCACAGCCAGTTTGAATGACTAACTTCAGAAAAAAGACACAGGGTGAGGAAAGGAAACACAAATATCTTCTATACTCAGGGCAGTCAAAGGTGATTCTATGAAATGAGGATGTGGTGTGAGCTTGATCATTTCAGTGTAACGTGTTTATTTGTTGTCAAATCAAATCAAATCAAATCAATTTATTTTTATAATGCCCAAAATCACAACAACAGTTGCCTCGATGGGCCAGTTGCCTCGATGGGCCAAGTTGCCTCGATGGGCCAAAGTTATTTGATTGGGCCAAAGTTGTCTAAAGTTATTTGATTGATTGACTGATTGATACGTTGATATTCTGACTATTGTTTTCATAGGATACCAATGGAGTAAAAACACTTAAACTCGCCCAATGTAAAATGTAGCATCGGTCAGCCCAGGAGAAAAACGTTAAATCTCAAGCCTGAAAAACACAACAATATTTTCTAAACATTGCATGTGATTTTGGGCTTGAAATGCTGCTTCAATTTGTCCCGGGGAGAAGTGTAAAAGGGGGCCAGCTGGCATCTCGAACGGCATGCGAGGCTGCAGAAATTTGTTTAGGAAAATTGCAGCTGTTTTGTGGGGACTTTATTTGGGTTTGAACCTCGGTCTATCATCCAAATAGCTCAAATAGCACGGCGCTATTTATGACCGTGGATGTAGCTAAGGCCAACAGTGCTAGCATATCCCGGCGTGACCCCTTCCTCAGAAACCTCTCCGTGTTTCCAAAACCCATGACACACTTTAATTTGCTCACAGTGCCGTCACATTCTCTTCACTTATCGCTGTACGAGTAGTGACAAATGACACAACTGAGCAAAGTCAAAATATTGTCTCCAGTGTAAAAGCAAACAAGTTCATTCGGCTGAAATAAATCGAAGAAATGGAAAGAATAGCCCAAAAAGAATAAACAAAGCCCTTTTCCTTGTATTTGAGGGGAATAACACTAATGATGTGTTTATAAATAGTACCAATGTACACAAAAAATAGACATCCAATCAGATAAAAGTAAACTCTGAGATGATTTGTATTTTAAGGCCAGTTTGGTGAAGAAAAATATGGTGTTTTTCTTTCGTTTCTTGTATTCACGAAAGATGTATACAACATTTGGAACAATTGGAGCAATGCAACTGACAAAGTAAGCATGTTAAAGGGGATATATCACACAAAATCAACTTTAATGAGCTTTCAGCCTTGTTACATTCATCAATAGTTTGCTCCAAGTTGTATTTTATTTGATATATGCATGTTAAAGAGTCTTCACCTATCCCCTGTGCCAGGGCCATTCAACTTTTAGACTAATCTAAAAATTAAGACTCCAAATGACACATTTTTGCATAAAAAAAAACCCAAAACATATAAATAACATTCCACTGCTAGTTACGGTGAAATGTCACAATGAAGAGGCGAAGCAAATCAGTTTTGCAGTTTTCAGGGGTGGAAGAAGTACTTACTTATTACTCAAGTAAAAGTACAGGTACATGTGCAAAAAATTACTCAAGTAATAGTAAAAGTATCACATTAAAAAATCTACTGAAATAAATGTGTTGAAGTACCCGTTTGAAAATGTACTTCAAGATTAAAAAGTTAAAGTATTTCAAACACCAGCTTTACACATTAAATGTCGTAATTTTGGTCAGCAAAGGTATATTTAGAGTAATCTCTTAATTTTTTTAGATAATTTTGTGTGTATATTTGGTTGTTGTTGAGTTTGAACTTAAACCTTTCAGGCAAAATGTCACCTCCAATGTGCAAAAAATAACCCCTCAAACAAAATGAAAAGTACGTTCTACTTTTCAGGTGAGTTAAAAAATGTAGTGGAGTAAAAAGTACAGATATTTGGTCTCAAATGTAGTGAAGTAAAAGTAAAAAGTAATCCAAAAAGTGTCCACTGTAAAAACGATAAAGTACTTAAGCACAGTACTTTTACTTTTGTACTTTGTTACTTTCCACCACTGGCAGTTTTAAACAGGAAGTCAATGGTCTATTATTCAGCCATGTTAGATCAGTTTTGGGGTTTACAATGAATCAAAAATGTAAAATGACAATGTACTTATGGTACACTTCAAGTGCCTAAAAAAAACACAATATCTCTCTTTTAAGGGTACACACACATTACTTTAAAAGAGGAACTAAACTGGGACTAAACTTCAAATAAAGCTAGAAATGTTAGCAGATTATAAATGACCACAAAACATTTTTTCAGATGAAGCTAAAAACTAATCATTTTCTTGGGGCCCCCTAGTGGCTTGGACGTATCCCAGTTAGAAATGGCCCAGACGGTGTATACACTCCCCTTTCCATTGTGTATATAACCACTATACAGGAGGCAGACA
This sequence comes from Rhinogobius similis, assembly GCA_019453435.1. NCBI lineage: Eukaryota > Metazoa > Chordata > Actinopteri > Gobiiformes > Gobiidae > Rhinogobius > Rhinogobius similis. The sequence continues at coordinate 23,698,118 of CM033635.1, forward strand.
AACACACAGATGCAGCTTGGAAAAAAGTAATATGATTAGAGTGGACAGCGAGTGTCACCCCGTGGGGCAAATCATCTGTGTTATGATGCGTAATGGGGGGCCCGTCTGAGGAGGTGTGGATGTGTGTGCGCGCATGTGTCCCGGTGTCGCACGGGTCAGTCGCGAGCAACGCCCATGGGTGCTGTGCATTGATTAGTGTCTGAGTGCCGGTCAGGTCCTGAGCTGGAGATGGAGTGGTGGTGACAGAGGGGAGCGGAGGTACTGGCAGCTTTGAGTGACGCCTTCAGGGACATGCAGAGCGTAGGAGGATGCAGCAGACACTTCCATGCGCCGGTTGTGTGTTGCTAGATAATGGCTTTACATTGTGTTTTCGCCGCGTTTGGCTATCAGGGTCACCACCGGTATCCGCAATAACCTTTTAGAGTGCGGCGAGAACGGTCTTCTTTGACACGACGCAAATGGAAGCGTGGTGTTCGCAATGCTGCACTGCGTCACTGAAACTTTGCGTAGAGTCGGAAATTGGTTATTGGCTCAAGAAAGTCATGGCTAAGATTCCCTGACCGTAGTTCTCCACCTCATTGTGAAGCATGTCCAAAAGGCTATCCTCAAGTTAAGTACTCTTTATCATGAAACAAGCTCAAGATCTAGACCAGAAATGCATGTACTCTGCACAGGTTTCCCAAATGGTAAGCGTGGGCCAAATGCAGAAGATAGAGTTGGAGTAGACCTGGAGTTAGCATTAAGAGCTTACATGGCATTTGAAAGCTTGAATCATCATCAGACAGTTGTTATCACATTTATAAAAATCAAAGGGCTATATTGGAAACTAAAAGAACATACAATTGAAACAAGACTGTGAGAGAGCGCAAACAAACATTTTACACAACGCATAACAAGCAGTCCAGCATAGCCATCCCATTTGTTCCATTTTCGAATATCAGTAATCATTTCGGTTCAGTCCTTGATAGTTGATTATTAGTGCAATTGGGTCATCCATTTTTTTCGTAACGGTCTTGTCTGCCGCCAACAGTGCGCTCCAAAGGTATCCATTTGTTGAGTCCATGCCATGGCAGGGGTTTTGAGGGCCAAATATTGTACATAGTTCTGAAGTCAAGTGGAATACCAATACTGAAAACAGTCTACAACGCTTTGTTAATCTCAGAACGCTGGTCCATCTATAGCTCAAACGTATTTTGAATGGGAGAGTTAGCGTTTTGGCGACCTATCTCTCAACCACACGTCAGTATCTCACAATCTCATTAGAAAACATCGCTGCCGTTAGCACCTTTATGTGTTGATTGTTACTGTTAGCAATCGGCACCTAAATCAGCATGCACGCTTACAACCACTTATTAAACATTTCTTTTAAAAGTCAGAACAATATTGCACTAAAACGCAGTGGGCCACAACAGTTTGACAAATAAATGTGTGTTCTGTGTCACCAAGCGCCACTAATTAGTGAACTTTATAAAGGGGAGGTTGTTAGTTGGATAATAATGGCTAATAGGCTTACTTGTTGGCAGATATATTGTCACAACCCGTGCTGCTGTGTTCAGTGTAGGGTTTGGTTTCCAGCGCCTTCAAGAGCTCGGGCACGGGACACGCGGGGCCCTCACAGTTTGTCTCTAACGGTCCACCTCTGCGCACTGTTTACCCTTTTCTTTCTTTTCTGCTTCCCACTACACATTGTATCAAAAATACTTTCACATACCTGACCATTCATGCGCACGTCCTGACCTCTGTCGACGTTTCGCCTCATTGAGACGTCTTCGGAAGTGGTTAGTTTGTTTACTTTGTTTTGAGTTTGGATATTAGGTTTTCTGTTGTGTCCTCAGAGCTGGGCCGTGACAATTAAACAACCACCATTTGCATGCGCTGTCTGCAAATGTCATAATTCATGTTTTTATTTTGCTGCCTTATTAAAATGAATGGTAAAGAAAGTATCAGGCTGTGTGCGCAGCTATTCTAAACTCTCTCCTGGAAAGTTCTAGAGTTCTTTAATTGGAATGGATTTTGTGTGTTCACATTATTAGTCTACATATTTTGATAAAAAAATAAATCTTTATCAAATAATTAGATAAGATTTCATCATGGGACATTTGCTTCAATACTATGTTAACTATGTTACATTAATTGCCAAGAGTTATTTATGTGAGGGTGCAATGCATTCAGTTCACTGGAAAAATACACTTCAGTTTCAGGTATGCAGAAACTTAAACAACCATAGAACAACTTTATGGCTATTTTCATGAAAAGGCTTTTCTGTGTAGCAAATACCACCACCAAGGCCTACCATGCAGCTCATATAATTAAATGCTTTCAAAAGTCAGTTCTGAGAAACCAAAATAAATACCCACTATTGTCCCCTTTCATGGAAAGCCCTCAGTCCATCTGTTACATTTAATTACTTTTAATGGGCATTTATTATACTGGGAAGAATAGCAGCAGCAAATATACAAGTTAACAGTTAATGCACTAGCTTTATCTGTCTGTCCATTTAGAAAACTTATTCTTGGTGCATGCTAAGGACCATGGATATTGATTGGTTTTTGTAACACATAGCCCAATAAGAAACTAAGCAAATAAGTCTCTAAATCACTCCCTTACTTACTGTTTTCCTCTATGTTTTACTCATCTGGTCCCCTATATCCCACACAAAGTGCCTTCGGGGCGACGCGACCTGCTGTTCCAATTGTACATTGTGCCTTTCTAATTACAGATCTCCAGCAAGTTTTTTCAAACAAAACATACACACCCAAATATCATCAACCCACAAGGCAGAATGACCCACCACTGTTACCAAACAACTGCCAACCAAATGCTTGTTAAAATCGTCCATTGCACACTGGCTTAAAACTTTGCTCAAAGCTCCGAAGGGAAGACCCGCGTTTGTGCTCATTAAATTTGACCACTGCGGTGCGGGGTGTGAGAAGCTGAAATCAAACAATCGCCAACAGAAAGCAGAGGGGAGCAAGGCTGTTTGTTACACAACAGTGAGTCAATGGCATGAGGCGGCATGTGCAGTCATAGCAGGCTGTCGGCATGGGCAGAGAGCAGGTGCTACTGTTCTCCTGATGACAATTAGACCAGTGTTTTAAGGAGGCGACCATGTTGGCGTGCACAAGCAGACCAGTATGGTAAAAAATAATAATGATAACAGCGGACAAATGTTCAGGCCCAAAGGGAATCCCATGAAATAGACGTGTTGGTGGTTTGCGACACACCATTACCGAAATCTACAAAATAATTCAATGCTATAGTCCCTGTGCCTTTGGGGATTGTCTGGTGTCCCTTGAAAAAAATGTTCAATTCGAGTTAACAGATTCACGCATGGGTTGAATAATTTACCGTTATGGCGTGTCCTCAGCAAACTTCTGTACCAAAAATTAAAACAACACAACCCCCATTTTTCAAATTTACCGAACCAGACAGTGGCACGGACATTATTTGCCACTCTATATGCTGCTTTTTTTAATTTGCAATATCTGTTTTGTTAATATTTTACAAGGTGGTGTGCTTTTTTCATCCCAAAATAGTGGGCAGCGAATCAGACATGATTAAAAAGAACACTGTTATAGCCTATAAGAAGAGCAATTTGGATGAATTTTGGATCTGGATGCCCTTACTGTTTTACCTAACCACTAAGACTGGACTTGAACTCAGCAAAAGTATGCAAACCAGCTTTGTTTGAATCGGTGGTTGTTGGGTTCACTCATCCAAAACATGATACACAGCAATTTGATACGATGTTGCAAAAGCTAATCCAGTCATCTTCAAAATGAGATGTTCGCGACTAAATCATGGATCCTTTGAATGGCTCTTTAATGTTAGCAATTCAAACCGGATCTCATCACTGTCAAATATTGTGCAGCCCATGTCATTTACAAAAGATTACAATGGGACACAGAGTTACAATGGCTGGCAAAAAGAAATACATTTAAGTATAATCACTATAATATAATACATTTAAATATAATCACTACTATAATCACAATTCTGATTACTTTTTCACATACTGTTCAATAACAATTTTCGGTTTGATTTTATTGCTTTCATTTCTCATTTCATGCACACAAACTTTTAATCTACTGTATACCACGCAAAATTCAAGTCCCAATTCTTCCTCGAAAATACGAACTCAAAACCACACGCTTGGCAGAGACCTTTCCCTTTAAACACGCAAGCAAATCATTGATGATTTGAAACAACTTGATCTTGAACTGTATAGTCTTGTTCTTTAATGAGTCACTATATTAGTTGATAAAAACCAATCCATTGTATTTAAGTCTAATCTTATTTGTATTTTATTTTTTCTGATTCTTTGAAATATTGGTCAATGAAGAACAGGAAGTGTCTACAGCTTTTTCTGAATGATACGCTTGTCCAGCTTAATAAACAAAAGCAATGACATTTTGTTTAGTGTCCATGTTGTCCACTTTCCACATATTGCAAAAGCTAAACCAGAACGCTAATAATAATAATAGTGTAATGATGCAAAGGCCTTGGGGGATTCCGCGAATAGAACTTTGAAGCCACAGCACAATAAAGTGAAAGCATCTTGTCTGTTTGTCACCCACATACATGTTTGTTGAGAACAGCACATTCTGTTTTGGAGTCGCGCTGAATGCTTGTGTGTGTCAGACTTCTCTCCCCAGGCTCTTTGTAGCTTTTATAGCCCAGGCGGTCTTATCTAACCAGGTCTCTGGAGAGGAGCGAAGACTGGAGGAGCAGAACAGAGCAGGCATGCAAAGCAAAGTGGAGGAGCTGGAAGTGGTATCAACAGAAACAAAAATGAAGGAGAAAAAAAATCCATCATAATGAGTCATGTAAGTCTAGCTCGCAGTCTGGAAATACACTGGGCTTAAATAAAGCAACAAAGCAATAACAGAGCATGTCTGGTGCATCTTTAATGAGAATTACTTCGACTCGGATGAACAACTCCGCCAACCAGGGGAGATGCAACGGCAAAACTACAAAATATACTGTATCGGTGGAGAGAATTGTAAAAGGCTTGTAGGCTGCACAATGTGTTTGCAATGTCATGTATTGTTAAATCCACATCAGCCATATTTTCTGGTAGTTTTTGGTTGACTGCAGCAAAGATCACTGGGAAAAATCCATTGTCACAAACAATGGGCAGAGCATTTACCGCTGAAATACTTTAGTCATTGAAAAATTTATTATTTTGTAACCTTATCTGTTTACTCGAATAAAAGACACAGCATCATGGCCTCTTGATATGTGGCCATCTAATATCTGGATTTGTGTTGTTTGGCCCCAAAAAGCATCAAAAACACAATTTTAAATATGAACTGAGCGAGACAATTGGTTACTTCAATTTGTTGATTATTTTCTTAATTCATTCACTATTGTCCACCATCTGATGGAAGGGAACAATCAAGGTCCTGGGCATTTAAAACATAAATGGAAAGCTATGACCCCCATACCTTTCAGTCATATCAATCATTCTGGGAAGAATCAGGACCATAGTAGACCAAATTAGACTAAATACACATTCCACCTCAACTTTTTCCCTTTAAAACAAGACCCTAATTGTTGTTGTAGTTTTTTTCTTGCACTATTGGATTTGACTTTGAAATGAGAATTGTCAAAACACAACAGATGCTCCAGATGCTCAACATCTTCCAACAGCAGTTTTACTTGTATTTATGTCTACATAAAAAAATAAGTTACCACTTAGAATTAAAGTAAATCAGACAGAGGGACCAAAACTATCAATCAAGCCATCAATCAAGATTTTTTTAATGAAGCGCTTTTCATACAAAAATGTAATAAGGAGCGCTTTGCAGTGCCTTAGAAAACACATGCCCCATTCCAACTCAACCACCAAATGCATGCTGAGTAAAGATGAACCAGCTGAGGAAGCATGATCAGGAGCAGAGCGCCGTCCACAGTGACAGTACACCGACAGAGGTCCCAGACGAGATGAAACAGACACTGGACAGTTTGATATAGTGTCCTTTTCACAACGAGACCAGTCATTTATTCCAAAGGGTTCAAAACCAGCTTCAGTTTTAATTGTAAGTCAGTTTATCAGGCGTTTTGGGAAAATCAACCATAATGATAAAGGGTTTACATAATACATACAATCCGCTTTAGGAAAATTAAATCGCTACTATTGTACTACATTATCGTCCCCACAGCTGAACCAACAAGAAATCCTTGAAGCAGACTTTAAAAGAATTATATATGTTGGTAATCTATCAGCAGATCTGGTCTGTAACACTGCATGACCTGCGTGGGTGAAGGAGCATGATCTACTGTAACCAGCTGTAGGAGTTATGTACAGGAGGCAGTTTAGATCAGGCAGATGATTCATACACGTGTTCTCTACAGCTGTCCAAACAATAACCTGTGTTTACTTTAATATAATTCTTCTTCCTCCGCTGTTTGGGCAGGGCTACCTGGCTGCAGCGTGAACAATTGACCCAGTTTGACTTGTGAGGTCACCTTGTTGCCTTGACTGAGTAAACGTCAGTAAAGTGTCAGATTAGCCGGTGGTCGACTCAATCACACTAATAGGACGAGAAGTGGAGTGACTGGTGATCTTTCACGTTGGTTTAGGCCTAACGCAGTCAATCAAAGATACAGTGCAGGGTAGAGATAACAGGTACAAGTCGCGGGAAACAAACTTTCCGTTAGCAAGAGAAACAAGGTCTCAAACTTGATCTATTGGTGTTGTGTGGTATTATCTTGATCATGCTTTTTACCGCTAGACGTACATTTCCCCTGTAGCTCTGAATCACGTTATATTTAAAGTCTCCTTTGGGCAAGGCCTAGTACCAAATAAACAAAGGATTTCCCACTCTTTAGCCGTACAATTTCCAATAAAGTTCACGTGCTGAATCCCCGTTAATAAAATGTAACCTTGTATAGCATTTTTCACTAGAGCTATGTTGCCAGTGATGTAAACAACAAACACCCCAAAGTAAAAAACATTCCTCTCACTCAAAGTACATTTTGTTGAAAGTGAGTGTTTTCCACAAATCTTGCCGGAGACACGAACTGTCAGTCACGGCAATAATGTTTTCCCAATGTAATGCTACATGACAGCTGGCATGTCGATCACATTTCTTAAGAATCCCTCAATTCTCTTTAAAACGTCCCATCAGCAGCCAAAATACCATGCATTTGCAGGTGTGCCTATGCTCTTCTGTTGTGCATTTCGCAGCCCAAGACCTCCTCCTTTTTTCCAGGAGAATTGGATTATCTCACCAGACTGCGTAAAGTGCTATCTAGCTGGTTGGGAACAACTTCATTTGGCAGCAACCATGGCAGGCCATCCATACACTGCATGTTTGGTGAGGCGAGGGTGCAATGTAGTTTCCATGGGAGACAGTGACAACATTGTAAAGGGCTCTAAGCATACTCCTCATCGTGCCGAGATGCACATTTATGCTAATACCACACAACTGTACGCCGCCGCAGCATCACATTACTGGAGCGTGATGTTCCATGCTCCAGGGCCAAACTGGGCTGGCTCTCTGCGTGTCGCTCTGTCTGTCCTCAGATCTGTTTGCAAACTGCTGAGCACAAGTGGTGGTTCACACTGGATTAGCTGCGAGTTGGCTAAACAGCAGATAGTGAAGATAACTGCGGAGGTGTGTATGTGCGTGTTGGGATGAGGGAGTGCAGCTGATATCAGCAAGTGTGGCGGAAAAACACTGATAAGGCTTCTTGTGCACTTAATGCGCCCAACGGTTAGGCGCTAACGAACGCGAGGATTTTATTGCGAAATCTTGTTTATACACACAGCAAGAAAGCACAAGACTAAGGAGGAAAAGTGAAAAACATAAAGGGGAGTTAGTTGTGGCGTGATCTGTTTGACAGTCGTGACCTGGAGCAGAGTGTACTCAAAACAAGACAAGATTAGGGCACATGCAGACAAACAGGTTTAACTGTACAGACACTGTCCTGCTAAGTGAATGATGGGATGTGCTTTCTGACAATATGATGGATATTTTACAAAAGCAGGGCTGACATGGGTATCAATAACCATACAATACAGGTTAACCAATAAAGCTGAACATGCCATTTCAGCACAACTTTGATTGACGTTCATTCCATGGCACACCCCTTATGCACATAACAATGAAATACTTTGAATTGAACTCTGATCCTTAATGTGACCTTTAAAATGCATTCAACTTTCAAAAAATGTTGCAGCACCAAGTAAATAGCAAAGGTTTTAGCTGAAGATTAATGAATGAATGTCAGTATTTAGGACAGGCCCATTGAGTCACAAACCAGTGGCAGTGTAATCTATAATCTATAGAAAAAAACATGCTTATTGGCCATTTTATTGTAGAAAATCTTGTTATAAATCTTATACTGGTTACAGAAGCAGGGACATGGCTTTTTGGTACACATGAAACAATTCTCAGTCCTCTGGCACTTTCCAGTAATAAATCCACAAAACTACATTTGTAAATATTATACCGACTTGACGTTATCATTTCAAAACATTGTCATCTTAAGTTAAAGGTGATAAATCGCTAGAAGTAAACCTAGTAATGTGAGCTGGGAATATGCTGATTGTACTGTTTCACACTGAAGACACTAACCAGATGTTAGCGGACCTTTTGGCAGACGGGGGCGGCTTTAGTGGGGGAAAAAAAGAAGAAAAAAAATAGCAGTCTATCATTGGAGGGATTTAAAATAGTCTAGAAGGGGAGGGTGAAAAATTTGGCCAACTGTTCTTCCCCTGATTCCAGCAGTAATTAGCAGCCCTGGAGGGGTGAGCTTCAAAAGTTCACTTTGAAATCTTTAAGGATTTTGTGGAATAAAAACAAAATGTGGGACTTACATACATATTAGGTTTCAAGATTTACTATAAAACACTGCACCATTTTTAATAACCTTAATGAAGCATGAATAAAGACTTAATTCACGATGAACAAATGGTTTTACAAGAACCATTCAGGGTTAGTAACTACTTAACTTACTTAATTAAGGGGTTAGGGTAGTGTGACAAAGTGGGTCTTTGTCCCTTTTAATCACTCTTAATTTGTATTTTTCAATTTCTCATATTCAACTGTAAACTTAATCCCGGGTTTGTTTTGTTTAGTTTTTTAGTTATCACACAACACATAAGTTCCTTTTCAATATGTTTATTTGTTTAAATTTGTATTTCAGTTCACTTCAGCAACTTACCTTGTCCTCCACATGGTCTGGTCAAAGAGGAGGAGGGCCTCATGGCGGCCATTTTTATAACCTTTGTAGGCGTCATGGGCCAGACCATGTGGAGGGGAGAACTGCCATAGTTCAATTTGGTTTTAGTTTAATAAGGTATTTAAAATTTGTTTTTGTGTTTGTAGTTTCAGTTAGACATTTGAATTGTTTTGGGGACATTGGTCCATGGAGGGGGGAAAGTAATCCCATTGCCTCTTTGAGGATTGAGTTGGTGCAGTTACCTGCAATCAAGGTGTACTGTCCTAGGGGAGGGGCCTAGGGCATAAAAGGGTTCTGCTGGCCCATTTCAGAGAGAGACTTCAGTGCAGTTGTGTGCACATGTTTTGTTCGTTTTAATAAATCTTGTCTGGTACAAGACTTTTGTATGTCTGCCTCCTACTTCGACCACTACGGGCCAGCTTCCCCACAGGTAGGATTAGGTATTAATTAAGAGGTTGTTAAGGCATAATCATTCTTTATAAGCTTTATTAAGGCTATTAAAAGTGTTGTTATGAAAAAGTGTTACAACCAATGACCAACACATTGCATTGCGTTTATTGAAATTGGAGAAATAAACAATATCAGTCACTCACGTTGTGTTATTTGCCAAATATGAACAAAAATAGTGATGTGTCCCATGTAAGAATGCTGTTTAAAAAATGCAAGACAATGACTTTCACTCATCCCCGCTGTCAAAACTTAATTTTTTCCAAACTATCCATGACTCACTGCTGCAAAAATGTCGAACTCAAACAGTCTCGGTGTTCGAAAGTCTTCAAACCTACGACAGAGGCCAAGGTGTGTAATATGAGAAACAAACTAGAAGGATAGAAGTGTCTGTATTGTACTAACGCTTTCTGCCAGCAAAGAGTCAAACCCAGGGGAGAAGCAGTGATCTTCACCTTTACACCGATGTTTCTCTTGGTCAAAAGCCCATCTATCCATGTATCCCCTCTTTTCATGCAAAGGTTATTCTGAAAGGCTCTTGCTCCCCTGATGATTGATTGATGTCAGACTGTTTAATGCATAAATGGTTCCGTTGTGCACACTTAATGCAGAATAGCGCGGGAACCCTCTCCACTGGTGTTAGCTCGTTTTACCTAAGGAAAACAACAGTAATCCCCTTGATGCCAAACAAATAGAAAATGGGAATATGTGCGGGGCAAGTGGGCGACCCTGTCTGCCACCTCAATGGAAGACATCAACAAAGCTCCGTCTATAACACCAGGAAAAAAATACATCTGTGCAACATTCAAAACATAGCATCTGCTTCTGTATTGCATGATATAAACAAACAACACTACTGTATGATGCTTCAGTGTCATCTTTTCAGTGTGCATTTTCATGGTAACTTCAATGGCAAATGTGCCCTTGTTGAAGCGCAAACCTTAAATAATTACTTTTGCATACATTGTACCCAACACATGCACGACTCTCAGTAACAAACACAGAGCAAGGTCTGTGCTAATCCAGTCTGTGCTGTTCGGATAGGATGATGTTATTTATTCTCAGTCATACGCAGTTGGATGTATATTTCATAGTGTTTGGTTTGCCTTTAACGTACACATACAGTGTGAAAAAGTGACTTGAAAACTACACATTACCCATAAACGAAACGCAAATAATTTCACAGTATGCTAGCAAGAGGAATATCATTAGGACCTGACCGATTTATGCTTCATTCACACATATTAATTACTGCGCATGCGTATTAATTAACCACTCCTATCAAAGCGTTCATTTCAATAGTAGTCAGGTCTGTTGAAAAAACTGTTACGCAAACTTAATTTCTGATATTGAATTTGACTTAAAAAGGCAGAATAACAACGAATGTAGCCTAATGAACTCAAGTTAGCCTGACCCAAGTTTTATAACCATCTTCATAAGAACAATTTACTGTATGATCACTACATATATCGGCAGCTATATTGCGATCGCCACCTACAAACCCCGCAAATCTATATCAGTCTGTATACTAGCTTTAAGCGTAAAATGTTGTGCATAACTTTTGTCCAATATAATTTTAGGTCCACTAAACATAGCAAGATAAAGTTACCTTGTGATGAGAGTGTTGTAGCCACAGTGTTTGGGCTAAAATGTTGAATGAAAATGAATAAGAAATAACCCAAACCCTGTCTATAAGTGTTTAGTCCTGTTTCCCCATCTAACTATAATGTCCATCATGGCTCAAAATCTGACTCAATAAGACAGAAGAATTGTTTGTAATGCATCAAAGTCTTCTCTTAATGGAGGTTCTGGATACAAACATTCAAGAATAGACTCACTAAACTCAGACGTAACATTCTGGCTCAAGAGTTCCACACTACAACAAGGGGCGGCCAATTACAATTAGTACATTTTCCAAAAGGTCTGATAACCTGCACTATTTTATCTGCGCCAACCCTGAATAATTAAAGCTTTAGAAACACAGTACCAGCAAGTTTGTTGATTAAGCATATCTAACAGCCAGGGCACTGAACTGGCGACATTTCTTCTTAAGTTACTGCTGCCCTCCAAAACTAAAGAGTCACTTTGTGTGTTATATTGCGCTCACAAACGTACTTTACTGGACTGATTATTATTCAGTCTTACCCTCTGGAATCGAGGGTAAGCACTCCTGGCTTCAAGGGCAGTGGCGCTGTACTTTGTGTCTCTGTCACCTTCACACACACACACACACACACACACACACACACACACACACACACTCATCTTTCAGCGTGAGCGAGTGGGAAAAGAGAAAGCTTGAGTCTCCACCAAATCCCTAAAAGCTGTCATTGACTTCAAACACAGTGGATTCTTCACAGTGGAGTGCTCCTAGCTGGGCGACGGCGCTGTCTGTATTTTTCTATAGGATCCTTTTGATATGGCCTCGGCTGCGTCCTGAGCGCTCTCCCCTCGTCCTATAAGGTAGACCACCGCCTTTCTTTTCATCGCAAATCAGCTCACACTTTTTTCGGCTATTCTCTGAAGGAAAAGTGAAATAAAACGCTTTCTAAAACACTGCCAATGTCGCTTCAATTAACACCTATTCCCAAGCCAAAACGTATGTGGATGTACCTCGTGGCCCGTGAACCCAAGCTGTCGCGGTGTGAGCAAATTGGACGTTAAGATTAAAGACATAAATGAAAGCAAAAGTCCCTGGGAGAGGAATACAATAGGGAGGCTCAATTAAGCATTGACGTTGGAATATCATATGTAAATGAAAGTATGTAGTCTTTCTGAAGTAAAGTTGTGAAAATTATTGGCAATTCACAGACCAAATGTGGCTAACTTTTCGTATGTTTTTTTTTTTTTTAGAGAAATGCGCGAAGAAGATTGATAAATTAAAATAGATAAAAGATTACTGAGGTTAAGATAATTTTCTTTTCTAGAAGAATTCTAGCTGGTAGTGTCAAGGGCACTGGTGTTTTCAACAAGGAGTTCTTGCAGAGAGAATTTTCCGCCAAGCCATTTTACAAGACCTTGACTGTCAACTGATCGTCTTTTGGTTTATATTCACAAAACAACAAAAACTCTCTACTGAATTTCCTTAAAAACTGTCAAATCTGTACGCCTGACAGTCTTTGAAAAAAAAAAAGGGTAAAACTTATTCCTGCCTTAAAGCGTGGACAAAGACTTAGTAACTACTTAACTGGTACTCTAACTCTAACCCTAACTCTTAACCGTAACCCTAACCTTAAAAGTTGTTACAGAGCCTGAATTATGCTTAATAAAATGCTTTGTTAATGCCAATAAGGTGTAGTTATTATAAAATGGTACCATAAATTGAAGCATCTTGATCCCACTAGTATTGCAGGTTCAAATAAATGTAATGTTCAAACGTATGCTCGCACATAACAGACTTGTTGCTTTCTTGCGTCAAATTGAAAAGAACATACACGTTTTCTTTGGCTTCATATTTAGACTAACAATGCAAAGAATGGGGCAGGGAATAACCTTGCATCAGTGCACCACTTTGTGATGGTATTATGATGCAACGGCGCTGTATACAATGCGCGTTTTCTTTACATTGAGGGTCATTGTCACAGGAGGCATTTCATTACAACCAACGGGATTGTCATGAGCAATGCCTCCTCGTGTGATGCAACAAACCCAGAGACACAATATGAATGAAAACTACAACTGAACATACATTATTTATTTTTCTTTTTTAAATTATTTGCACAATATATGCCTATACGCAACACCCTGCATGGCACACATTCTTTAATCCCAACCCAAGAACATATACAGTTGGAGTTACGTAGAGGAAGTGGATTTTCTCAAATTGACTAATCCATGTTAGTACTAATCTTGTTTAGATGATACAGTTGGCAACAATATGGCGGGTAATTAACTAGACCTACTTTAGTCATTGGATTACTTAATGCCTTTTCCCGCAATCGTTACAACAGTTTACACAAAACAACCGGGGCACTTTCAACCTGAGTTGTCCTCATTGATGGCCCTGATAGTTGGTTGTCCGTAGGTTCCAAGACAAAAGCTCTACAAGTGAAGACATTTTGCCGTTTGAGCATTGCAACGTCTTCACTTTTGGCCGGTTGACAGAATGTAATCTTCTTTTGCCAATAGTGTAAATGTTTTTTGATTTGCGTGCTGCTACATTTGTCGCGTTGCACCAAGTCACCCTTGAAAAAGAGGTTTCAATCTCAATGGGGACTTACCTGGTTAAAATAAACGTGACTAAAATAGTGGATTCGCAATTTTATCCCCAATAGGTTGGAATGCAGCAAGTTTAGCCTTGATTCACTCTCTTTCCTGTTAGGGTGCAAATCACTTTTTAATGTTAAGTAGCACCGATGAAAACTTCCTGGAGAACGACAGTGATGATGTAGCAGGGAACACACCGCTCGAGGATAACGAGGAAAGTTGTTGGGTGTAAAATGATATGTTAAGATTGGGATTAGAGATAATGTCTGTGATGTTAATGTTTATATTGAATCATTGCTCAATACATTTAAGATCAACAATCCTGAAGTATTTAAGAAAATATGGGACGTGATCTTTAAAATCCAGGACCTATGAACTAATGTTGACTTGTTTTGCTTTTGAATGTAAGGTATCGTAATGTAATGTGTTTGATTCTTTTATAATTATTGTTCTTGTTAATGAACTCTGTACATTGAATGAACCTAAGCGTTTGGGGGAGGGGGGTGGCGGGAGGCCTGGTGGGTTATTTTTAAAAATTCTATAAATCTGTGAAACGATACAGGACTTTCTTTTAAAGAAAAGAAAAATGATGAACTAAGTAATAATTTATTGCTCAATGTTTGTCCTTATAAATATTATCTGTATCACGGTAAATGTAACTAATAAAAAAAGGGGGGAAAAAAAGATCAACAATCATTTTTGATGCTCAGTATTTTTCATGTGTACGTAAGGAACTTTTCGTCGTACGATCAGGTTTGAGCTTAATAATTAAAACCTATGACTCATTACAAATAATAACTAACTACCTTAGTGTTTCATTGTGCTATTTATGCAGCTCATGTTTTATTTATCATATGGTATATTTAGAAAAGTGTTTCATGGGATTGCTCTGCTTAAGAGTTGTTTTTTACAGCATACCATTTATTTTAATGCAATTGAGAAATGTATGTGTATTTTGTAAGATATACATTTGTAATTACTTGATACTGATATCTGTTTGAAATGTGTGAACATATTGCTCATGTGTGAAGTTGTATTTGAAGATGAGTATTTGTCTGAGAATGTGAATTGTTGACTGGATACGATCACATTGTATAATATATTTCTTAAAATCATTGATGGAAACTAGCTATTTTACATAATATGGTGTGGAACATCTCCATACATTGTAGCTTCAAATAAAGATTCACTATCATTGTTTATTTTAAGATCTTTGTAGCAGTATCACAGAGTAAAATGTGTGTTGTGAAAGGCTTACTTGAGATTTTAAAAGACTCGCCAAAGCAAGAGAATAAGCTAGAATAGACTGACATAAATTAAGACAGCAATTGTGAGCATAAATAAACAGCATATTGTTTTAACTAAACTCTGACTTGCCATGTGCCAAATGTTCATTATAAACTGTGAATATTCAACAGACAGAGGATCCCCGCTCACTCTTCGTATACGCTGCACTGTTCACTCTGCCGCCTGATCAATTACCCATTTAAACAGCATTCATTTTCATGTGTAATGTATGAGTGATGTGGGGATTGCATGTTCCTATCAGTGTCAAAGTGAAATGAGTGGGGTGATAATCTATTCTGTGACCCAAATTTATGTGTAGAGCTGGGGTACAAAAGCCCGCCGCTGCATCCATTCCCATCCTTGCTTTTTTCCCGATTTCACAGCTCATCACTGTCAGCCGGATACACTGCATACGCGCCGCAACCACCATGATAAAAGGAATGTGTTACCCTTCTAATCCGGAGAAGATGTTTTGAAAGGCGTACTGTTATTAATAAATGCATGAGAGCCAACAGAAAAAGGAACATTCTGCGGCTTTGCAAAAATAAAGACAAGAAGTAGAAGGGAAGAAAAAAATCACTCCTTGTTAGCATTCTCTCAGACGCTAGCAGCTACTACCGCCTCAATGAGGGTAGGCATTAACTCCGGTCAGCTTCTCTATCTATTATTCACAGCTCTGCGAGGAGAAACACTGGTGGCGAGATCAACAGCAGTCACTTACAATATATCCCCAAGCAACTGCAATCCCATTCATGTGCAAAAGAAAGCCTTAATAACCGTGGCCGAAGATACGGGAGAGGCTGCAAAGTTGGCAAAAGCTGCAGCTGGTGGTGTGGAGAATGCGCTACTTTGATTTGATTTGCAGGGACCCAGTACAGTAGAAAGTAGAAGCAAGAGAAAAAAAAATGCATGGACAGAATGGGTATTGTGTGCCGAGGTGTTCGATAAAAATGGACTTGTTCTGTCCGTGGAGAGGGAGATTGGGACTTTTTGTTCACTTCACAGGGTTGAAAGGGAACATAAATGTTGCAACATCCTCAGGTGAGGGCCTTTGCATCAGAAAGAAGTTAACAATTCAGTTGTCAAGATGTACTGATTTAGGTTGAAAGATCTCATTTTGTTTTGTTTTTTTTAAATAAAGAAATCAATAGTTCTGATAGATTGTGAGGGTAAACAAGAGTGAGTTCCTTGTGCATGTGGTCAGATGATTTCACAGGTTTATGTGTATCTCTGTTATTCCTTCCTATAGAGCCATGTTCAATGGTCAGAGGTGCACGGAGGCTGAACACTTTAAGTGTGATGCTCCTCTCAGCTCTGTGCTTGTTCAGGTAACAGGGGACTATTCTCCAGCAGGCCCTTACAACACTGCATACAATGAAGAGTAAGTGAATAGTGTGCTGGGCAGTGGTTTGAGATGAGAGTGCTGTCAGTATATCCCTGGACACTTCAGTACACTGTTCAGAGGGAAAAACATGTCTTTGTGCAGTTCTTTAATGTCAGAAAAGGTGACCACTGCTCCTGAGTAAATTCTCTCTGCGCACACACAAGTTGAGTTTCTCCTTTATTACAGGCAGCAGCCTGCAGGACACCTGTATATATAAGACATATGTGCTCATGCGTGTCCACAGATTGTGGGTGCACGTCTGAAATGTTAATAAATTCAAGGGGAAATTGCTTTGTGTTTATCTGTAATATGACAAAATGCCTCTACTTTGATCCCAGTGCATGTTATAAGCTCACAAACACACAAATGGCATTTCAAATGCTAATTCTCCATTGTGTGGGGGTTTATTAAATAATATGTGAATGCAATATATGCTTTGTGTGTGGACAATGAAATCTGTGGCTCCATCCTGACAGACCGGTCTGTTTGTCATGTGGTATTATATGATATATGCAACTGGCCATCATCTATAGATGTGATCACTATTGTAAATAAAGGATGTCTTCTATTCATGCCCATGTTTGATATTACTGATAAAAATGTCCACGAAGCCAGATGGAGCTGGTTTAGAGACAGCTTCCACCTCTGTGATGTTTGTACTTGCATTTCAAATTTTACTTCAATGGAAATGTTTTGGTTTGAGTGCTGTTCTGGCAGCCACAGAATATTTAACAAGCAAAATAGCCTTGCTTTTTGCTTTTTTTATGTACTCGGCTGCTTTCTGTTGCTATGCAACCACATCCTCCAAATTGTCAGGTTCAGGGCCACATCCCCTCCCTCTCTGCCCCTTTTCCAAAAATTGAGGAAGAGAAAGGTACTTTGTGGGTGAAGTGAGGCGTGAACAGAGCGGCGCCACCCTCAGGATTACTCATTTGAATAAATATTTCACTGTTTGACTTCTCTACATAGTCCAATGTGCACAAGTGTTTTTACCTTGTCACCTTTGTTCAGAGCACATTCACTTTCCCTTCTGTCCAACAGTGGGAGTCCTTTTCTTATTGCCGTTCCTTCTCTGCTGCCTCCTTTTCATCAGAAATCCCTGTCCCTCACTGGGCTTTGTTTGTGTGTGCAGCTCCTCTCCCCGTGTACATACTGTATGTCTGTGAGGCAGACTGTCTCTATAATTGGGTTATTCTTCTCTTCACCGGTCTGATGCACTCAGACACACATGCACACACCGCACACACGTGCACGCACACGCAGCTGCATGTGGACACTTTGTATGCTCGCCTCTAGGAAAATATAGGACTAAACTTCAGATTAAATACAAAAGCTATGTGATATGACCAGTGATAGAGCAAATGAATGAATGAATTAAATAAAACCATTCAGCAGCATTTAAACATCAGAATCATCCATTTACAATAAATATTTTGCAGAACAGGAATCTTTTTTAAGGGTAAGGTCATTACAGTGTACTCTATGTTGTACTTTACATTACACATTAATAGGAATATGGTCCTTGAATATTTGAAATACAATATTTGAAATAAAATACATATTTAACTTGAATGGCAAAGCTGAGGCCTAGGGAACTATGAAGAGGGAGATTATCTGAAGAGGAATTGCTCCTGAGTGAAAAGGGCAGGCCTTGGTGACCCAATGTCAGTGTATTATACAGAATTGTTCGGTTCATGTCTGGCCTGCAGGTGGAGAAATGGAATTGTGGAGGGGCAGTGTTAGCCAGCAGGAAAGACTGGTGGAGGTGTCTGGGGGTAGTTAAGATGCACAGAAAGAAAAGGAAGCGCTCAGTGGTATTTTTTTACTTCAGAAAAAAAGTTTAGCTTTTAAAAAGGCCATGATTCTTAAAATATTGTGTATTGTTACTAGATTCACCTAAATTCTCCTAGACCTAGTCGGAAAGGCTGGTACAGAATAAATGAGCAGAGTATAGAAGCTCATATTAAGAATGTAGTGACTGTTGTTCACTAAAATTGTACAATCTTAAATAAGTAAAAAAGTTTTAAAAAGTGACTGGATCAAGTAGTATTAATCTTGATTTGAAAACATTTAGACTTTTCCAGTAGAACAAGTACGTTTTGTTCTTATTTTAAGAGCAGTAATATATTTTTTTCCTAATTTCAATATTTACAATGCTTGTCTTTTTACATTGGCAGTCTTACTTCAAAATGTACTCATTTGCTGGTGGCTGCTGGCTTAATGAAGATAATCATTTTTACCACATTTTGGTGAACACATATACGTTTGTTTTTGACCATACTGACATGACTACACATTGTCTGCTTCAAATGTGACTTAAACATAAAATGTAAGGTTTATTTTGTGTTTTTATTGATCCACAACGAACTTTTAATTACAGAAAGACAGATGGTTTACTAGGTCAAATTGTGTATTTAAGATTTGGTCCGTAACCATCAGAGAAAATTACATCATGCATGTTTAACTAAATGTGGGCAGGCAGGTATTTATCACGTTGTGTGGACAAAAATGGGGGACAAAAATCTGATGATGTAAATCGTGTTTTTAATCAGATCAGTAAAATGATTCAGAAGTTCAAAAATGTGTCAAAATAGGTTCATGTTGGGCCAGTAGTAGGTATGAGGTTTGGATGTCTGTAATGTCCCCATAAGAATGTAAACCTATCATGCGTGCGCAGACTAATGTGGTGTACAATTTGAAGAAAAGCTTTTTTTTTTTTCTTCTTTTTTGCTACTATGTAAACACGGGTGTTTACATAATCATGCACATAAATGCTGTATGGACCATTTAAATGCCATAACACTGATTACAGTGTACATTTTCACTGTCTCCAATTACATGGTAATTTACTGCACACATTTCATTGAAGTGACTGAACTGAAGATCACATTTTATATTGGACAAAATACAGATAATATTGTGGACATACTGTGGACAAGGTTAAAGTCCCAGACGGTGCCTTTGCCTGTGTGTTGAGGGATGTTGAATCCGTCTAATCACAGCGCTTTATTAACTTGGCTTTTAAACATGATCTTGGGTACCATTGCTTTGACTTATCATGCGTTAGAACTAATAAAACAAAATGATTTACAAAAAACAAAATGACTTCAAGTCACTTTTGCATTTTCCATGTCAGGAATTCAGTTACAGCGCCATCTACTGGCTGCAGAGGGAAAGTTGAGATGAACAAATGTTAGCTTGCATCCGACATGCTAATGCAGCCAAATGCTCAGAATGAGTCAGGCAAATACTTACGGACTTAAAAACAGTGCAGAGGATCTCAGAGCTCTGTCTCTGAGTGTTTTTCACGTTCGAAAGGGATAGAAATTTCTAAACAGGATTCATCAAACTAGTGTGAATGAAGCAAAATACAAACCCAGTAGTGTCTTTGATGAGGGAACAATGTTAGAACTCGGTAAAAATCTCAAAAAAATCTATTGCGCATAATATATGTACGGCAACTGCAATCTTTAAATGTTTACAAAGTGTATTCTTAATTTTATGCATGCCTCTTTTATATATTTTATTATATTTCATTCATTGTTTTATGTTGCACCTTACGCCGAAGTTACGCAAGTTCCTATGTTTGTGAATTTTTGATCACTGACAATGGCAATAAACCGTTTCTGATTCTTTATTACACTACAGTTATAACCTGAAACCTTGCGATTTCCCTACTTTAACAAAATGAATCTTGTGCAAAATCAGATCGTTTTGTCATATCTTTTCTACTCTATATAAAAAATCAGCCCAATAAACCTGACAGGGTATCGTGACTGTGTACAGTATAGCCGCTTACTTGGAGCTCGTGGATGCAAATGCATATGGACAGATGCACACGGGAATACATTCTCCATGAAAGGGCAAGGTATAGTGAGGATCAACATGCAACTCTTCCCCCCTCGACACCCCGGTCTCACCACCGCTGGTACAAACCTGGCTCTCGGTGAGGTGACCCTGTTTTAATGCGCGCTGAAAAGGTCGTCCCCGGTCCTGTCCACTGATTCAGAAAGTCCCTTCTAGGGCCGTATGCATGGATGGGCAGGGGTGTAATACCGCCAGACACAGGGGACATTGCTCTGTTTACACCATTGACACCCCCTCCGATGCACACGCCAGTATACAGAAAGCGAAATCAAAGGCAACGGCACGCCTGAGTGGGTGTCAAACCCTCAACCTCTCCGGGATTTGTTTGAAATGGTCCCAACATCACGGTAAACTGCACCGTGGAGATGGGCCATTTTTTCACTGTGCGCTCTTGCCATTGGTTAATGAGGGAAAAGGAGCAAAGAAAATAGGGCGAGTGCACCGGAGCCAAAATGTGATATGAGGTGCCAACAAAATGTACACACTCGGAAAAGAAAAGAGAAAAAATACATTGCAGGAGGCGTTTGATGGATGGCAGTATATACGGAGGTGGGCAAATCCATGCTATTAAGTTTGCGGGATGCTCATATTGGGCTGTACAGAGACATACAAGAAGTGAGCCAGGGAAAGAAAACTATAAATCCAACCTGGATCTCACTTAGAAATCGCACACTTTGCATTTTTAGTTCACCTATATACAGTGCTTATACTATACGGGACGGCAATGTTACACAAGGGAAAGAGTATGACTTTCTGTTGTTATTGTAACGTTTAACTGGTCAAATTAGCATTAACAGTGACAATAACTAATTTCCGACAGATTCTTAAACCATACAAGACTGGCATAAGTACATGTTTAATACCTCAAATACATCCGGACATGAGCATAATAGAGCTTAGTCGTCTATTTCTGTGTGGAACAGTATGATCTCCAGAGGACTTTTGACCAATCAAAAGATATAATATTTTGTTTTGAATACTAATTTCCATAGCAAAAGTATTAGATTCCTGTCACCCATGCATGCTAACCTCATGTGTCCGCCAAAATGTATGATTTTCCTGAAAAACAAATCGAGCAAAATTAAAAGAACACACCCTCCAAGGCTGTGTTAGGTAATGAAGCAATGGGTTTATTAGCACTATATTCTATTTGACCCTGTATTGGGACATTGCTATTGCCAACTCAAGGCTAGAAAAACAAGTGAAAAAGGTACCATGAGTCAAAACAAGTGGAAAGTTTGCTTGTTATACGGAAGCAAACAGAAATAGAAATATATATATATAGAAATAGTATGCAGTCAAACGTGGGTCAACTTCATTTAAGGCAATGGCTGTCAACATTTTGTGTTTACGTGTCTCTCTTTTATATGAAATGGAAAAGAAAATTGCAAATACATAATAATGAGATCAGAGGTTGCACTTTCAAGAAATTCTGACATATATACTCTCTACGTCTTAAGATCAATTGCTGGCACCAATAACTTTTTGATTGTTTCTCCAACTCTTCACTTCCACATCACGGCGATACTGCCACAGGGATTTTTGGGAACAAACCAAAAAACGCTTGACGATTGAGATGGTTTGGAGTACTGAAAAAGAAAAACTGAGAAAGGATGATGTATTTAGAGTCACAGGTAGGTCCAGAAAAGACCAAACAGACTTATAGATTCTTCTGAGATGGACGTAGAGCAAGTTGGTTTGAGTATCGAAGCTGCAGAAGCCAGTGGAGAAGGAAACTCTCAAAATGGAACGACTAATGTAACAGAAGATTGTGACAGACAACTTTTTTACAGCGGATGGAGGAGTTGAGAACAATCCAAAAGCAGGTACGCCCACACAAACGCCGTAGATGTCCGCTTCCATGTACAATTGTCAGTCCTGTCCAGTATCCTTCCACCCTTGATATTGGGGTTACCGTATGTAGGAATGGCCTCAGAGACATTTCATTATGTGTATGTCTTGTACACATGGTTGAGCTTGTGTAACCATGCCGCGTCCTGCTCGGCCCAATCACAATTCTGCTTTGACCTGGGACGTGAACTGTACTCCGGCGCTGAAGGAGTGCTCACACATGTCAGGCGGGACATCAGGGTCAATCATAACTGGACACGCTGCAGATGGTCCACTGTCAGAGAGCACAGACGATCTTTTTTTCTATCTCTTAAATGTCAACTTTTCAAATGGAAGACGGAATTTCTGCCTGAAAAACATAACCTTCAAGGTCTAAATACAGTCATTCTATTGTTGTAGCATACGTGCACTGAATTCCAAAAAGACAACATATGACAGAAATGCTTACGTAAGCAGCGGTATAGTTTTATTCTCTTGCCAGTACTGTCAATATTTTTATATATATTATAACAATACCATGCAGTATAAAACACACAGAGTAATTAGCTATAATTATGTTTAGGTAGCATTAAAAATAATACAAAATGTATATCATTACAATATTAAATTGTGTTCCAATCTGGGTCATGGTGTTTTCCCCCTCAACAGCAGATAGTTTCGTGATGCATTTTAACATAAAGATCTGACACACCACCAACCTTCTGTGCAATATTAATTTAATTCTGTAACTTGGTTAAATTTCCTCTGGAAGACTTTACTGTAGTTCTGACACAACAATACCGTCTTCCTAAATAAACGCTCCGTCAGTTGCCAATACTTTTCATTCTTCACAGTTTTTTACCTGTCCATTAACCTGGGAAGCGGATTCTGTGCGCATAAAGCACTTAAAGCCCCGATACATCCGCATGTGGCTAACTTGCATATCAATACACGCAAAAACTGTTAGAAGAGCTAAACTTTGCGGATGTGCTGTGGCGTTTGCTCTGATTGGTTCCTTCTTCTTCATGGAGAGAGGAGTCTGAAGTGCCCCGTGCTGCTCTCGGCTCTCATGGCTCCTCTCATGGCTCTCATGGCGCTGACACGTAAAGAGTGTAAAGACATGCAGAGACAGAGGGACGAGTCAGATCCAAAATGAATGAGCTCAAATCAAGTTTGTCAACATGAGTGCTGAGAGTTGGAGTTGGGTCAATTTAAATCTCAAACATTGCACAGCCCGGCCCTGTGTTAAGTTCATGTCCAACGTGATGGTTTCACTCCAGAGGCAATCATTTCAGTGGGGCTACTTTTCCGTGCGTAAGGTGGAGCAGCATCTCATCTCAATGCCTGCCAGTACGGTGTACAACCACCAAATCTTTTAGGGGTACACCGTACCGGCCCATACTGGTTTACTTTCACCCCTACAAGTAAGTAATGTACAAATTCAAAGGCTCTCCGTCAGTCTCATATCTGAGAGTCGTTGCTCGCTGTTGGGAAATCTGCATTTGACCCAGTCCTTCAATGCTGGGAGCACCTGTCGGGAATCGTTGGATTAATCACCACATCTTGAGCTAGGCTTGGTAAGACTATCTCGGCTGGAGGATAAACCTTTTCTGCATCTTTTAGGTTGATGGTTAAATTGAAAGGCCTTGAGGAAACCCATACAAACTGGTGAGAAACAAACACTCACAGACAGGCCTGACGCGACACAGTGGGAGTGTGTTTGTTTTTTATCATTTGGGAAACCATTTTCCATTCTGGCTCTGTCCAATTTAATTGAACTGGTTGGCCATGAGACACTTGTTTTTTGTGCACATGTTCACACAGTGTCTTTACATTAGACAACAGACAAACTTCTGAGTGACTTCTGGAAGTGTTCCTGAGATCATTTATTGTGTCCCATAAATCTATAATTGTATACATTTCTGTACCATCAAAATTAGCTTTTCTCTCTCGTTGAACAGATGTGTTGTTTATTTTCTGGACTGAATAATACACTGTTTAATGAGATTTGTGAACCATTACATTTAGTTTGTCCCAACATTTTGAAATGTTATGTTTTTGTAGTCTTCCCACACAGAGCCAAACATATCCTTTTGGTGGTTAGTCAATTGGCAAATCAGTTATTTTTAGAGATTTATTCCACAACAATAACTGATTTTTTTGTAACTGTCAACATATGTATCATGCTCTGTCTTGTTAAATATCCTTCCATTGCATTTTGACTGTTAACGTGTCCAAATTCAGCACTTATATTCATGCCAACCCCTCTGCCAACTGTCACTGCCAAACCTTATACGTACTGAGGCAGCAGCCGTCAAATTGTCATATTAGACAGCCAGGTCTGATTGGACGGATGAAATTCGTTTGGGCTCTGCTCCGGTTTACCTTCATTTGAATTTGATGGGGCAAAATCAGCCGCTATAATGGCTTTCTCACCACGCGTCGCCATTTGTAATACTACTTTGATTTACCTGTGTGCTATGTCCTGTGGCTTCGATGGCCCAGGTACAGTGGAAGAGAGAAAGCATTAGTATGTATTAGCTGGCAGATGGACCACAGTGCTCCCTTGTTGCTCCCCATAACAATGAGCCATGTTCCCATTTATCAGACGAGACACACTTAACTCTCCCCTCATCTGCTTTTGTCTCAATCACCCATGCGATTTGCGTTTACCTCGTCACTCTTCGAG
Source organism: Rhinogobius similis (assembly GCA_019453435.1). Lineage (NCBI taxonomy): Eukaryota > Metazoa > Chordata > Actinopteri > Gobiiformes > Gobiidae > Rhinogobius > Rhinogobius similis. The sequence goes on from CM033635.1 coordinate 23,723,020, forward strand.
CTTCTTCCGCCTTTGTCTTGCTGCACATATGTACCGTGTTTCTTTCAAACACATCTTCCCCCCGCGGTAAACATTGCCCCTAAGGATTGTCTCTTACCTTCAAACATCACAGTGTATGCATCAGCTCAGGTTTATTGGTGTGACAGATTTACAAGCCTCTGGGGGGAGAAGAAGCAGGATGTGTAAGACAAAATGGCCAACAGCGTTAATTATTGAGCTGCATCCATTAATGTGCCTTAAAAAGTCCTAACTGTGTCTTAAAAACGATGGTTGACATGTAACACACTATAAACCAGTGGCTCAACAAAGTCTAAGTTAAAGGGGTTGTTTTTGTGATGGGGCCGTAACCACTTGTCTCCATGGAGATGTTACTGATTAGTGTAGAATGTTCCACATGAGGCCAAATATCAGGTCAGATCTGTGCAGAGGTGAGACCCTGCTCACACTAAGGAAAAGGATGTGTTCTTTTCAGGGTGTTTCAGAGCAATACAGACACCAGTGTCAATGAATGCAAGATAAATATGTGTGAGCAGTCGAGTGGGTGGTAGATATGCAAATTATACTTAATAGAATTAATCCAACGAGGCCACTGGAACCTAATCAAGAAAGAAAAAATATGTAAATAAAACAAAAGATAAGGCGCATACGTAAGTACATTGAAAGAGACGTGAAGTTGTTATGCTATGTTATGACTTTTCCTCGTGTCAACATCTTCCTTCCAGTTCACTTTAGAAAAATCCATAGTTGTTGGATTCTTTTTATACATACTGTATGTTGAATAGATTTCATTTTACACACAAGTTTGTTCTTTCAGTTTCTTTAGTGGACGTCAAAATATTACACACAAGAAAAAGAAAGGCAAGAAGGTTTTGTGCCTGTAACGTTGAACCCCAGACCTTCACAACATCATCACTCTCTATGACGGACCAGCCCAATCACCAGCTTCAAAGAAGGCGTCCCCAGTGGTGCACACTGACCAACTCGACCACCGGCTGCAGTGAAGGACCCCAGGACTCTTAGCGCCCAACACACAACATGATGGGATGCTGTGACGGGGTGCAATGATGATGGCGCTTGATTGCGCTTCTTTGCCCCTCTGCGGCACTGACCCAGCAGAAGACGGATCACGACCTGCAGGCGCAGCCCACCAAATCGGAAGACAAGTGTATCGGAGACAGAGAAAGAGTGAGTGGTTTGGGGAAATTATACTATGGGTTGTGCCATGTACTGGTCGCCAACCCATACTGTCACATATGTCTAATGTGACAAAGTGAAAATTTCAAAGCAAAAGAATAACATTACGCTGGTGACAATAGATCAACGAACTCGCCTTTAGAAAAGTTACACCTTTAATATGCATGAAATAGAAAGGTAACACTTTATTTTAGGGTACACTTATTAACATCTAACTAGCTACTAATTAGCATACTAACAAGTGGTTAATTAGTGGTTAATTGCTTGCTTATTAATACTTATTAATGCCTTATTCTGCATAAGCTTATTTTGCTGATAATTAGACATTTACTAATAGTTTTCTATGAATAAACACCTTTTTACTGCTTATTAGTATGATGTTAGGACCTTTTTCAACATGAATTATGATCCTAATTGGCATTTGGTAATATGGGTGTTGTTAAGAGCTAATAGCACAAGAAATGTTGTTTTTACTTATTACCACTTAGTAAATATAGCTAATTTATAATAATTTTTATGTAACTACACACTCCTAGTAGGTGTTAACAGTGTCTAACTAACCATTAATTAAGTGGTTAAAGTCTGAATATGTTCCCCATTCTAAAGTGATGTTCTGATCATAACTAATAAATGACTAGTTTGACACTAACTAATATAAAACTGGTCCCTTTTCTAAAGTGGTCACTTCTTCACACTTAATTATTGTACTGTGGCATGCATATTAATAGTTAAAAATGCAATTGTACATCAAAGTAATATTAATGATCACATTGTATGTAAGATTTCAACAAAGTTTTATTTCATCCCCTGCAAAACTGATGATAAACAGAGATATATATCAACTTTTGAACTTTTGTCTGTCTGTCTGTCTGTCTCTCTGTCTGTCTGTCTGTCCTGTGTGTGTGTGTCTGTCTGTCTGTCTCTCTGTCTGTCTGTCTGTCTGTCCTGTGTGTGTGTGTGTCTGTCTGTCTGTCTGTCCTGTGTGTGTGTCTGTCTGTCTCTCTGTCTGTCCTGTGTGTGTGTGTCTGTCTGTGTGTCTGTGTGTCTGTCTGTCCTGTCTGTCCTTTGTGTGTGTGTGTGTGTGTGTGTGTGTGTGTGTGTGTGTGTGTGTGTGTGTGTGTGTGTGTGTGTGTGTGTGTGTGTGTGTCTGTCTGTCTGTCTCTCTGTCTGTCATGTGTTTGTGTGTCTGTCTGTCTGTCTCTCTCTCTCTCTCTCTCTATATATATATATATATATATATATATAGTTTGTTTTATAATGTAAGAGTTCAAAAGTTGATATATATCTCTGTTTATCATCAGTTTTGCAGGGGATGAAATAAAACTTTGTTGAAATCTTACATACAATGTGATCATTAATATTACTTTGATGTACAATTGCATTTTTAACTATTAATATGCATGCCACAGTACAATAATTAAGTGTGAAGAAGTGACCACTTTAGAAAAGGGACCAGTTTTATATTAGTTAGTGTCAAACTAGTCATTTATTAGTTATGATCAGAACATCACTTTAGAATGGGGAACATATTCAGACTTTAACGACTTAATTAATGGTTAGTTAGACACTGTTAACACCTACTAGTAGTGTGTAGTTACATAAAAATAAGCTATATTTACTAAGTGGTAATAAGTAAAAACAACATTTCTTGTGCTATTAGCTCTTAACAACACCCATATTACTAAATGCCAATTAGGATCATAATTCATGTTGAAAAAGATCCTAACATCATACTAATAAGCAGTAAAAAGGTGTTTATTCATAGAAAACTATTAGTAAATGTCTAATTATCAGCAAAATAAGCTTATGCAGAATAAGACATTAATAAGTATTAATAAGCAAGCAATTAACCACTAATTAACCACTTGTTAGTATTCTAATTAGTAGCTAGTTAGATGTTAATAAGTGTACCCTAAAATAAAGTGTTACCAATAGGGATAGTAATGGAAAATGTAAATGTGGAAATTACAATGATTTGTTTAACTTTATAGATTCTGTTTTTCTGTGGCAATAGTTGTGCATGCATATGAACAATGTCCTGTCTTCTTTACTACAAAATGTTTTAATGTCTGATGATTGAATGATTGTGTTGTTTTGTGCAGCCTCTTGACCAGCTCATCATTGTAAATGAGAGTGTGTTCTGAACTGAGCTATCTGGTAAAACTGCTAAATAATAGTTTAAATATATTTAATAAATAATAATAATAATAATAATATTGTCTTGGATTTATTTTGCACTATTATCCATACATTCCATCTATCTTGGGGCTGGAAACATGGCTACCAAACTTGAGCTAATGGCTTCTCTGACAACCATCTTAGGTAAGTGCTTGAAGTGGGGCAAGAACGTACTTGCCGGAGATCGAACCGCGTACCTTAAAACGGCCACCTGAGCCACTGTCTTGAAAAGCCTTCTCTTGTATGATGTTTAGATGAAAAAAGCGTAGAAAGCATAAACTCACCTCATCTGTAATCCCATTTAACCCAATTAAAATGTTGTTTACTTTACATCTCAACAGATGTATCCAAACATATATCACATGAAGTATCTTCGCATGTTGGCTGCATGTCTTTAAACAGTGTGCTCGTGCTCTATTTCTTTAGTAGGCTAAGTGGATAATTCCATACACCAGGGGTCATCTCCTTGGCATGTGGATAGGGTCTGGAAGCACAGCTGCGTGAGTGAGGGCTTGACCCTTGCTTCAGGTTGTGTAGGTCTCCTGCTTTACCACTCAACATATATCATTTGAGGGTCAGTAAATAACTCCTGATACTATTATTTCCATCTGCGTGCTTTTTAAGGTTAGCTTTATGGAGGGATATAAGAAGCTGCACGCAATGTACTTGATGCTATTGATTTTATACATTCATTAATATCCAGGCTTATTAGATTATGGAAACTGAGGTATAGCAGAACCGCCTTGGGGAGGTTGCGGTTTCGATCCTGAGCGGAACGATAATGGCCTGTTTGTGCAGAATTCTCCAATCTTTGCTGCTGGAAGCTTCAGTGGTCAAGAGATACAAATGGAACAAAACGAAAATAGAAACTAATGAGTTGATTTCAACATGTGATATGGGGACCACTGGTGAACCACAGATCTACAAATTAAAGTTTATTTATCTGATTCTGAGCCTCTAGTTCGGAAAGTTACATACAGTCCAGTTTTAGGTATAGTTGTGCTGGTTGAGGAATACAGTCTGGTCTCTTCTACTTTTTCATTAGCATGTTTGCTTCACATTCTCATGGTCTTCATTTGTGTCTCTAAGTATGCATGTTCTCTACATGTATGAGTTTCCAATACAGGGTACTCTGGCAAGGGTACTGTCACTATCTCTCTCCGACAAATAGTCAAGGCCTGGAAGCAAACCCACAATGCCACGATGGTAGCGTATGTGCAACGCCTTCAACCACTGTACCACCTGTAAGCAAATGATAACCATATCCATGAAATCATCTCTGCAAGTCAAATGCATCGCTTTTTCTTCTTTAGTCTTCCTCCTCGCCTCCTGTTTGGCTGTTTCTAACCTTAGCATTCTTTCAGCTAGCGTATACAATTTCTCATAACTCCATGTTTGGTCTTTGCCACCTTTCACAGATTCCTATCAAAAGCCCAAAATTGTGACACAGCTTTTCCATCATTCCCTGAGATTCAATTTTACAAAACGCATCATGTTGTATATCCACTATATTGCGATTCTTACAATAGCTACACACTTTGTCCGTACCATACAAAAAGGTGATGCCGGCTGCAGACATTGATTCAGACTCAATTTACACTCAGATGCGGCCAGTGTTTTCTCAGCCGGTGCCCTCGTGACCTCCAGAGCTAGCACCCTAACAAAGTAGCACCTTGCCCCCATGCTGAGTAGTGGTTTAGCAGCCTGGCTCCGAGTGATTATCCAGGGAATACAACCAACATGCTTCCCCAAGGGCTATGCTTGAGCCAGGGCCAGGGAGCAGCCTTAGACCCTTATGGACTTTCCTTCACTCCACCCTCCGGGGTATTTCTTTGAACCACCAGCACAGCACACAGAACGGGCCCTGGCTAACAAGTGTGTTAACAGCAACGACAAACCACACTTAAAAGAAGAAATATGGTATCGTGGACGGTGAGGACTGGTGATACAAATTAGCCATGTAGATGATGGTTCTTGCTTTCGGATATAATGTTGAGAATGATCAAATATAATTCTGTTTATGTGTGCCTCTCACAAAAAATTGGCTTCAGTAGAGGATACTAGGGTAATGAATGCTGATCAAATAATGTAGAAAGACTGTTTGTGTCGGGGTGCACGGTGGCAGAGCGGCTAGAGCTTCTGCCTCTCAATAAGGAGATTGTGGGTTCGAATCCCAGACCACCCCAACATCGTGGTTTCGAATTCTGAACCACCCTAACATCACACGATCTCTCTGGGTGGAGTCTGCATGTCCTCCCCGTGTTACCGTGGGTTCTCTCCGGGTTCTCTGGCTTCCTCCCACCGTCCAAAGACATGACTGTGTAGGTTAATTGGTAACTCTAAATTGTCCCTAGTGTGTGAATGTGAGAGTGAATGGTTGTCTGTCCTTGTCTCTGTCTCTCTGTGTCAGCCCTGCGACGAGTTGGCCACTGTCCAGGGTGTACCCCGCCTAAGGCCCAAAGTCACTGGGATAGGCTCCAGTCACCCGTGACCCCTAACAGGAATAAGCGGTAGAAAATCAATGAATGAATGTTTGTGTCATAAACCTTGCATTATAGGTTATAGTCATTTAATTTAAACTTTTTACACAAACCCGTTCAGGCCTTTCAGATGTTCTTTTCATAAGGAGTCCATTGCGTATCCTCTGCTATCTAACTAACCATCTATTTGGATTATTTTTTCTTTTCTTTTTTTCCACTGCATCCTCCAGGCTATCCCTTTGAACCACCAGCGCTGCTCACAGGAGGAGCTCGGTAACAAGTGTGTAAACAGCAAACCCCACTTAAATGAAATATATATATAAAATATTTTGGACAGTGGGGAATAGAGATAGTCAATTATGACAGGAGAGTTAAATTAGCATCATACTGGGACAGATGGCGGATGTAGCTGCGGGTTGAAACATATGGACATGCAAAAGCGCAGAGATTGGCCATCAATTCTAACGCAACCTGTGTGGAGCTTCCAGCTTGTACACAACGAGCTAGCGCACACATATGCACGCGCACATAAGACACACTCGCCTTCTGTCACGTCAGTTACGAGCACCTTAGGGCTTAAGAAATGTTGGGTGGACAGATGATGCAATAATGTCACATTACGGATCGGGGGAAATAAATGTAGGCCATACAGGCTGATATCTGTTTCTGCAGCGGGGGAAGAGAGCATTAGCAGCTGTTTGAGAGGAATCACATGTGATATATATGTGACAGTTATCATGGACAATCTGAGAATGTAATGGGAGGAATGGGGATTCTCCTTTGAAGCCCGTTTCCATCTTTATAATTGAGATCTTTCCTTCCCTTCTCTCTAGCGTCCTTTCTATTCTTTCTGCAACCTCTCTTTTTATGAAGTGTAATTGAGGGGAAGAGATCGTAATCTATGTGCGTCTCCGTGATTGACACAAAGGCATTTTAACCCCCTCCAACGCGGGACTCTTCCTATAGCTTCCTTCCATCCACACGTCTCCAGCACCATTACACGCACAGGACCTATATATGTCACAACCACTAAGCGCTCACAGCACCGCACCTTCAACGTATACGGAGCAAAGTGAGGGGCGAGGCGGAGAAGTGAGGTGGAATCTGGAGCCAGCCATCCGTTGCAGGGTGTGTGTGTGATGTGTTTGGCGTCTATATGAAGTAAATGGCAGAGCTGGAGGATCGGATTGGCGTTGGCGGCGATTCCAGCCAACAAGCCCGTGCCCCTCGCTGCGAAGCCGGGAGATGTTTTAGCCCCGGGCCAGAGGAGAAGATGGGGTGGCACTCGTGGGGGGCTGGCGGCAAAAAACTTTCTCAGCATCTCGACGCGTGTGCCGTCGGATGAGAGCTGACATTTTTCACAGCACTTCAGGTATCTGGATACAGCATGACATGAACATGACAAGTTGTGGGTGTTGGCTGAGTGATGAAAGAATGGGAGCAGAGGGGGATGATAAGGCAGGCAAAAAAGTGGGTTTACTTTAGCTTTTTTTTTTTTTTTTTTTTACAATTGCAATAGATTTAACCAACCTTTAAAGTGCTGCCATAAAGCTTCGTGACCTAAATTCATGCAATACATCAAAGTGAAAAGCATCAATGGTAATGTTAAGTAGTATCGACATCTAATGCATGTTATATGAGGGTGGGCTTTCATGGTGGCTAAATTATTTCTAAACTAAATAGGTGATTGCTTCATAGAGAAGCAGTGATTCAATTGAGTCGCCACATACTCTTCATGTAAATCAGCAGAATTTATTACAGAACCAGGTTTGCGCCAACTCATTTCAATAATGGCCAATATAGCAAAGCAGCGCAAATCTTCAAAGCATTAGGACCTGATTGCCACAGGTTCCACTAAATCTGACACAAACACAAAGTAAATCATGTTACGATCCCGTTACATTATTAATTCAAACATTAATTTCAACATTTCCCGAGAGAGGGATGTTACTACACTCTATACACGCACTAATGTCGTTTGGATTGCACGGTTGAACGGAATGGACGTAGAATTTAGTGCTTTGCCCAAGAGACCAGAGTCCAGCGCAGGACACAGGAAGAGCTGTGGATGTTTTATTAAGCACAGCAGTCTGGATAAGAGACAGGGGTAATGGAATTTGTCGCAAGTACCACAAAGATGATAATGGGATTAGGATTTAGTTGCTTGACTGCCATTAAAGCTGGCCTCATGTTGCCTCACATGCTGTTTTGGGACATTCTTTGAGCACTATTCTAGCTCCCCACTTAAGTCACAGATGTTTAACCCCAAAGTTGTAGCACTGCATTCAATTTTGAATTACTTTTATCTGTCAGTTATAAAGAAAAGGTAAGCGTCATTATATAACTTGTTCAAGAAATTGTGTGGAAAAGATAGAAGGTTTGTTCTTAGCCACTACTGACAGGAAAACCCACAGATATGGAATATTCACTGGGTTCAGAATGATGATAAATTAGGACTTGCCAGAATATTATATACTTTTAATGGGAAAAAGTCCTCAAAATGCTGATAAAACGGGATGCAAAAACCCAAGAATACAATTCCACATAGAAAGACACCTTTTTTTTTTCTTATGAGCTGTGACTTCTAGTTTTAAGGAGTTTTGAAGACTCACCACTTTTCTATCAGCGGCAGCTACAAACCTCCAAAGGGGGTGCCAGGTCTTCCATGGTTCTGCTCAGAGGACCTTTTTCACAAAGTACAGACCTCCCACTCTTTCCATCTTTACCTCGATGTACTAAGTCACACTAGGTAAGCAATTATCTGTTACATTGAAACCTCTTTTTGGACGCTATGTTGTTGTTTTGGATATTCTTTGGAAATTAGGCTGAAATATGAAGGAGGGGCTATAGGGTACGTTGGCCACTGCATCTGTATTTGTGAGACTTTGATGGGCCTTCATAGCTCAAATGTTGTGATATTAAGTAATAATAAGACATAAAAAGTACTCAAAAGTGTTTTGAAGATGCAGTACATGGCCTGTGTAGGTATCATATTTTTATGCAAATAAAAAACAATAAATTCAAAGACTAAATTTGTCCTACGTCGCATGTTTGAATTCAATCTATTTACTGATTTAAATATATTCTTTTTACTATTAGCCATACAATGAAGAACTCTCCTGTCTTATCAGCGCCTTATTACTTTGCCTCCCCTTTGCCTATGGCTCCATTTTCACAAAGGTTTTGCTATTCATTATATTGTAATAGGGTTCATCAGTTCAAGGTAAGCTCCGTTCTACGTCCATTATCTGTCTTTTGTCACCGGCGAGATACGGGACACAATTACATCTTACACCTGAATGCTAATGTATATGCGATTGAAATCAGGAGAAACTAAATGCCGCGATTTAAGTTTTCTAAGTAGTGTTCATAAACGACGAACTGACCCGTGCATTAAAAAGATTTCCCAGAGTTCAATGCTAAGCGTGAAGAAAGAGTCTAGATGCGGAATAGAAAGGTCAACAACCCTCTCTCATTGTCATTCCACATGAGCGTGAGGCTGCAGATTAGTTCGCCTAAACCCCAATCTCATCGCGGTGACCAGCCTTGCATCTGCATATAAGCTTTACTGTATATATGAAACTTTAATGAGGCATGCATTACCGGCAATCACGCGCACGCTCACAAGTAAGCAACCCCTATAGAAGATGTGTCTGGCAGGCCGCCGCGAGCATGTGTGGAGGAAAAATATAAATAAAGAGATTGAGGAATCAAGTTTGAAATGGGGCTCGACACTCCGCTCTCTGGCAATCCGGTAACCCATTACAAATGGGGACACCGGCGCCAAATGATCTCTCTGCATCTACGCGCCCGGTCGGAATAAGAGTGGACACGGGCAACAATACCCATTTACTTTGCGTCCATCTCGTGCAAACAAAACGCCGGGGTGTTTGTGACCTCCCACTGCCAGATGTGACTCGCCGCGTAGGAGAGAGAAAGACAAAGAGAGAGAAAGAAAGAGCGCCGTGGAGCCTCGTGGACAGGTTGTGCTTTCACCTCAAAACAAGACAGGTTAAGTTGATGAAATAACCAGTACTGACATGTTTGAAAGAAAAAAAAAGGCTTGACAGTTAAAAGGATAACATCTTTGCAGCAGTGTTTCCCGTTAAAAAAGTTAAATGATTCTATATGCATGTGTGATGTGTGATTGTTATGCTTTTATAGCTATATCTTATTATTTTGAGGATGTCAAACGCCTGTTAATTGAACCATTGATACACAGGGATGTAAAAAATGTGCAACCAATGGTGTTGAAATATTATACATGATGCACAACCTAATAAAAACTTAACAAAAAAGTGAAAAGAGTACAATGAAACAATCTAAAAATTGTTTTGACGAGGAAGACCAGTAGAATGAGTTGAATGTGAATTTGAGTCGTGCTAAAAGTAATAGTTATGACCTATTTGAAGTTTGCTAAAGATCCTGTTTTATTCTTTTGTTGTTGTTTTTTATTTAACCAGAAGAAAAACTCATTGACGTTAAAATGTATTTTGCAAGACAGTGCAGCATAAAGTGCTAATCTTAAATAAAGCATCTGCAGGTTGATAGCTTTGTTTCATGTTCATTTAAAACTACTGTAATTTGAAAGAGTCCAATGAAACTAGCTCTTTTACTACTAGCTCCAGGGACCGCAGACGGAAAGTAGCAGCAGCTAAATCTGGCGCAGATCATCTTTTCTTTTATAAGATTAATGAACTTGTACATGGTCCCTGATAATTAAAAACTAAATTAATGAAAGTGCAGGTTGTAGCTGCGGATGCTGTTCACTTCTATGAGCTGCTGGAGATAAGGTGGCACCAACCTAAGAGTAGATTTGTCAATTAAAAGGTACCCATGTTTCAATTTGCGGTGGGCCAAGAAGAGCCAACACACCCAGGCATACAGGACACAATGACGGGTCAGCAACCTTCAATTTGTTATGAAACACAGTGCACTATCAAAAAAAAAGATTCGTACATGTTTTTTTTACGTGCTTCAAATACACATGATTTGATTGTAAAGTAAAGGCATAATTTCTGTTGTTAATATGCGGTTTTGCAAGATAAACAGTCATAAATTAAAATACCAAGATATTCTACTGAAGGACAATGTTAGCTGAATATTTTTTCTCCTCATTAGGTAATATTTTACGTGAGTACACATTGTAAGTATCTTTTCCCAACTCCATCTTGCACACTCTCCATCTCGAGTGAACCCGGCGAACGGTTTGCAATTTCATTTCAAGACCAAATTGGATATTATGAACACATCCTGCTTGTGTTTATGAAACCAAATCTTAGGGAAAATGTTTGCAATTGAGAAAGAGAGACAACCTCAAGAGTAAATACAGGAGAAATTCACTGAGATGAGATGTTGAAAGGGAATCTGCAGGCCTGGCAACACATTACGCCTTGACATTTGGGCAGTAAGCGCGGGCTCAAATGTCAGACAGGTTATGACAGGAATGGTGATAGGCAGATTATGGCTGACCTCTGACCTGGAAGCACACAGAGGTTATGGCTCAGTCAAGCGTCCATGGGCTAATGTGATTTCAGAGCACGGAATGAAAGAAGAGAAGAGACCAGAAGTTGAGCTAAACAAGGACAGGCTAAGAGGGAGAGCTCGCCAAGAACAACAGTTCGGAGATGATTCATGGAAATCCGTGCTGCTGTGCTCAAAAAAGCAAAACAAATATCCCAAAAGCAGGCATTTCGGGTCCTTTCGAGTTCAAACGGAGGTCCTTCCTTCCCTCCGAGCCATGATCATAACCAGATTACCTCCTGCCATTACGTCAGCCGGGCCTGAGAATCAATATGTACCATTAGTGCTAATCACTCTGTAATTAGTGATATATGCAAGGCTTGCACAAGATCCACCCACTGCGAACGCTTCCCCAGGTTGAGCAGCCGGCTTATCTATGCAAAACACTGCACGTTACATTAGGCTCTACAGAGATCTAAAGCATATACCTGCCTTGGACACATTAGCAATTAACAATGTGGAGTGAAATGACACTGACAAAGAAGAAATTAAAAACAGATTTGTGCTGAAGTAAGTGGGGTAATAGCATGATTGTCTGATGTTTTTGAACCAGTTTAATGACACGTATCGCAGCTATAGGTACAGTTTTTACATGTAAAATGATAATACATATTTTGCTTAAGGCAGTGCCAGAACTGTCAAGTGGTTGTCTTTAACTTTTCACATTTTTTATGAGAAGACACTATCAGGTAAAAATAGATTTCCGTCAAGTGTACTCTTTGCAACTTTACTTCTACAATATAACTTCACTGAATTGAAAGCAGGCATTCCATAAGAGATTGAGAAATTATTTAAAATTCATTATATAGACCTACTTAACAGTTGGGCTCCATGCACCGCTATGCATAGATTAGTACTCTGTGAACAGTGTGAACATTGTCTTCTTTGAAAAAGTTTAGTCTCACAATGAGTTTTATTCAACACAGATTTTACTGTTGAATCTGAGTGACACGTTTCTGTAGAACTTTTTTTCCGGCGAATGGTCCCCCACCTACTTGTCTCTGTGGAAATGTTGCTGCTTTGCATTCTTTTCTTTTTCCATGTGCATTTATTCAAGGTTGTTTTATCGCAAAAAAATACCTGAAAAAAATCAAATTTCACCGTGAGCGAGCTTGCCTCACCTCGTATCTGAAGTGTAACTTGCCCTGGTGGTGGTTGTCTCCATGAAGATTAGTTCAATGCCATACTGTGAATATTCAAAGCAAAGCAATAATCTCCATGGAGACAAGTAAGTGGAGGACCTTTCTCCACCGTGAATATATTAGAGCTCAATAGTGACCGCTTCATTCCGGAAGTACATTTTCCATTTATTTTCCCCTTAGGGATTCCGAAAAAGAATAATAGTTCAAATAAAAGTAAGAAAGTTTGCTCCGTGCTAATCAGCTCTATTGTAAGTAATGACTAAAAACCTAGAACTCAAGTATGTTGCAAAAATTTGCTTTTTTTCTTTGGTGTGTGTCAGCAAGAAAACCGGTTTATAGTTTTATATGTACAAAAAATGGTTCAAACTGTGTCTGCCATTTCTTGTCAACGCCTTTCTGAATGCTGCAAAATATTGATTTATCATAATATTTGGCAAACCTGGGTGCCAGGGAACAGGAAATGTTTCATTCATTTCCAACATCGGGGTAATAAATAACAGAGTGAGCAGGATCTGTTATGAATCAGTCTGGCAAAGGGCATCTCTATCTCGTCCAAATGCACTGTCAATAGAATGATTCCAATGGCTCTAAAATCCTCCAGGAATCACTGCTTGTGACCTGGAGATATTAGTCAGGTCTTGGGGTCAAAAGGTCTCCAAAACTACAATACAAAGTTACCTATTTCCATGTAACCAGGGTAACCAATATCAGTAGTTGGCAAAAGGTATTACCCTTCTGTGATGCAATTTAACCTTCTATGATTCAAGGTACTGAAATATGAAATCCATTCCCATTACAGTTTTGTGAGAATCTTGTTTCCAATCCGCACTGTTATAACTGAACCTTCTCCAATCAGCCTATTGCGCACACACACGCACAATATCAGATTAAGCTTTACAAAGATCTGAGGCCCTACCTGTTTTACCTGAGGCACTCCTTCGCCTTCAAGTCTAAAGCAAATTAGCAAAACCCACTGAGCTTTAAATCCCTCCTTACTTCGGCTTGCTGGATTTCCCATCACGGCACAGTGGAACAACAAGGATCAACTCAAAGCAGGTGGAGAAGAAAGGCGCATGCACTGGCTTCTCTTATTGCTCATCCAGCTGCGCATTAGCGATGCCTTTTATATACTATGAATGATCCTGGAGCGCCAGTTGCAGCGAGATGGGGAGAAAACCACTCGCCGTTGGGCATAAAGACGGGGTAGGCTTTGATTATTGATTCGCTGTCTCTCTTCTTTACACATAAGGTAGCATCTCGACTTAAAAAAGAGCCACGGAGAAGAGGAAAGAAAGTGGGAGAGAGCGTCCTTTGAGGGAACAAATCCAGCTGAGGGATTCCAATGGAGATTTGGAGTCAATGCAAAAATAACATATCAATTTGAGTGGAAGATAAACATGATTGAACCGTGTTGTTTTCCAAGAACTGAATAATTTCAATAACAGAATTTGAAAGAGTCAAACATCTATTCAAAGTTTCTTGCGATGGGTGCGTAGAGTGAATAGCATTTTTGTTTCTCTCTCTGAATGGATCAATGTTTAAATATATGGAAGAACACATGGTGCAATCCAGGAAACTGCGGGGATTTTTTTCACTTATGACTGGATAAAATGCCCAGAAACGTATGTCTTACTTGCAAACTAAAGGACGGTTAAAGCACTCCCAGTTCACACATAAAGTTAAACTGATCACCACAAAAAAGAGTCTTATAATCCAGCACATAAACATTGTACATATTTGTTACAGATTAAACCAGATAGCATTAGCATATTGTATTGTACCATAATCTCCCAGTTGCCTTGAAAACAGCATAAGTACATACGGAAGAAGGTACATTCATTTTCAAGCTGTTTTTGTTTTGTTTTTATAGAACTAAATTGTCTAAAAATATTAGTTCTTGTTTGTTCTTGCTTTATCGAAGTGACAGGAGTTTAGAAACTGAACAGTGAAGTGTGGACAGAAAACTGTTCAGGTCTTGTTAAAATGTACTTAACATTTGGATTAATATATGATTAAGCTTACGATTATTATTATAATATTTATTTTTGTTCGGACAAAAAGACAAACTAACAAACAGTTAAACTATAATATAATATAGAGTTTATATTGATTGGGTATTTCTAGTATTAAAATATATACCGTATCATTATAGTGAGCGATTCATCATAACATAAAACAATTTGGTCTGAAATAAAAACAACTTTGTATTTTATGTACATAATAAACATGATTCATCCACTCCACTGTAAAACCGCTGCTATTTCACCAATTGAATATAATTTAACATCATGTGAAAACATCCTACATGCCTTTAATATATTATGTCTTTGAAGATGCCGTAATGGTCTTTCTGCTTTTCTGATGCCATGTTTGTACATTTACATAATACGTTATGGCAAAAGATGAAAAAAACAGTTTTTTTCTCCTTTTTGGCCTCATGTCTAAAAATACACATTAGGATGCTGCAATACAGTAGCAACCAGCTCTGTTGATGAATGGGGCTAAGTACAGGCCGGGGATCGGTGGTGCACCTCTGGAGAGCCATCCCTATCCTCCAGGGACGCTCCCGGTGGAATACATGAGCTCCAAAACTGTAGTACACAACATTTTGTCATATGACCTCGGCGGTGACTCCAATGACTTCTGTGTACCTTTGACACCACCTTTATTGAATGTACCAGTCCGGTTTGTGCTTTTATTGCTGAAAGAAGGGAGATAGGCTGTGGCAGTGAAGGAGACCAGAGAATGGAGGTCACACACAGACACTGGCTGTATTATTTCTTTTGACTCCCGAGATCGATATTGATGAGAGAATGTATGCTTTGAGACATGTGTTTTCTATTTGTTCTATGTGCCCTATAGACAGCGTTTCAATAGGTAACCAAACTTTTATCAAGGTGTCATTTCGTGTGATTCGAGAAGAATTTGAATTTCACTTGAATTTCACAAAAATGATGATAATTCCCAACATAAATAAAATTGAATACATGATTAATCGCAATTGAATCGAAATCGCAGTTTTAATGGACGAAATTAGTAAATCACAGGTTGCAATTTTTGCACTCACCCATGCGCATGCAACAACTAAATATCCTGTTTTATTCTGCATAAAAACTATTAACACTGTAGTTTAGATTTGTACAAAGCGTGTTCTGAAATACTAATACGTTTTTATATTCATTTGTCAATTAATAGATTTCAAACTATTTCAGTCTTTTTGTCTAAATGTAAACTTTGAACACAATCTTATTTAAGGTCTAAACGCAAGTCCGCAAATCTAAATGCAATTGCAATAGATATTTTTCCTAAATCGGGCCGCCCATTTTCCTTTTAAAATGGTGAGCAGCAAAAAATGGCAATGTTGAGCAGAGGAAAACTGACTTCAATGGAGGACAATGAAATCACATGTTCTGTTGGAAGAATGCGTCACTTTTTTATTATACCATGTCAAAGTGCTCACTATTCACAGGGGAAATCTTGGACTGAGATTAACAATGGATGACACAAACTTCGTCAACTGTTCAGGACTGGACAGATATTGTAATTGACAAATGGGATTTTGGTCCAATTTTTGGTCCAGATATTGAAACAAATTGAACGGCTTTTAACATTTTAATTTTTTAATGACTTAATGACACATCCCTAAAACTTATTTTCAGTTAAATTAGCTACAGCTTTGTCAAAACCCAACAAATGCCCAAACTATTGTCAACCAGGCCCTGCTAAAGACACCAGTTGCACTTCTTCATACATTTAACAAAGAAAATTTAGGCAGGATTTAAAATCTGATATTCCTTTGAGCAGAGCTTGATTCCAAGTGTAATCAGAGTAAATCAGACACCAGAGGCCAAAGCTACAGAGTCTCAGCTTCACAAAGAGTCCAGCCGATAGCCAATAGGGTTCAGAAACAGCTTCAGTTTGAATTGAGATTTGAATTTTTTTATGTTATTTTTTAAAAAGTAGTTAAAAAAAAAAGATTATGAGGCACTCTGTAATGGTGAAGAATACTTAAAAGTCCTTCGGGGACAGCTAAGGGTTCGCGTTGGGCTCAGCGGTCACCATTTTGGTTCTTATTCGATTCAATTCGCTACTTTAATGTATTTATTTTGGGAATTATCTTCATGCTATGATGTTTTTTGTCTGCCTTCTACATCTTATTACAAACACTGTTATATATATTTTCCTATTCTTAGTAACTTATTGAATGTTTTTGCAATTCTTAATATAAGTTGTATTGATTTTGGATGAAACAAAAAAAAACCCATCTGCAATCCAAAAATGGAACGAAAAACCAGCCGCGCTCCACCGGGAACACGCTTGTAAATAATTGTCATCACCGCTCTTGAGGGATGTTGAGTGGTGCCATTTGATTGAAAGCAAAAGCCATTCAAAGTAAGAAATCCATGCTCCAGTTTTTAGTCGGAAGATTAAAATAGTCATTTATGTAAGATGCCGTTTTATCTCCTCTCTCGGCGCGATATAAAACATCTCATCAGCTTGTCAGTCGAACAATGGTAAGCCCTGGGTTCTTAACAGTGCTGGCGTACGGGCCGCGATACTCTGGCTCCGGCGCAGTGAAAGAGACGTCTAAATTAGATTTTCCCGAGCATAGATATTGTGTGGCTTATAGTGGCCTTGCTTATGTTTATTTCCTTTTACTGTCGCTTTTATTCACAGGGGCTCAAGGTTCCTATCCGCCGTGCTCTTTCATTGGGAAGGATTAGGCTTTTTTTTTTTCTTCCGTTCCCAAACGTAGGCGAGCG
Organism: Rhinogobius similis; assembly: GCA_019453435.1. NCBI lineage: Eukaryota > Metazoa > Chordata > Actinopteri > Gobiiformes > Gobiidae > Rhinogobius > Rhinogobius similis. Next base: position 23,740,300 of record CM033635.1, read on the forward strand.
CGCGCAGGTCGGTCACTCGCCGTCACGGGCACAAAGGTAGCAGGCAGGGGCCAAACGCGAATGGGCAAGCGAGACATGTTGCCGAGCAGAAGCGCGCGTGTGTTTGGCTGTCGCTAAGGAAGAGGTAAAAAAAAGGACGAGCGAGAGAGAGAGAGAGAGAGAGAGGGAGGGGTAACGGGAGGGAGAGGGCGGGTGGACCGTCAGCGCAAAACCTATTAGTATGTCTGAGCCCGCATCTCCAAATCTTGTTACTCTGAACTGATGCAACAGGAATGCAATACAAAGTCCCTGTTCTCCGGCGCTCCCTCGCTCCCCCGCTCACTTATACCGCACTCTACCTGCGCTCCCGCTCCATCGCCGGAGCGTCTTCCTCTCTGCGCCTCTGGACATACTCGTTCGTCTAACTCCGTATCTCCAATTCCCCGAGCTGAAGAATCAACCCGTTCTTTTTTTTTTTTTTTTGCAGATTCTTTTCCTCAATCAAAATCACTGTCTTTAGGAGGTTTCGAATCTTTTTCTTCTTCCCCCTCAGCTTCTTTATAGCCAGAGATCTATTTTTCGTCCTCTTTGAAAGTGTTTTGTGCCTCCACACATACTTAAAACTAAAAATAGGATTTGTTCTTTTGATGTGATGTCTTTTATCCTTCAAAAAAATGCGCCTTTTATCTTGTGGTCCACCTTGATTACACTGTTCTATTTCTCCATCTATTCCTCCATAACAACACAGCCACATTTCTCACTGTAAAAAAATAAAAATAAATGGACCAATTTGCTTTCCCATACCGCTCTAAGAACTGATTCTGGACTTATAGTGGAGCTGGATCAGGCTCATATTTGTGAAGTTTGAAAGAGTCTCATCTGATGAAGGAACTGAGAAATAAATGATTAAAGTTGTTCACAAATGAGTCTTATTGGAATAAAAATACATTATTTTCATTTCTGAATTACATAGATCTAAATGTTAATATATATGGGTCTCAAAATGAAACTATGGCTCTGTGTACTGCAGCAGTTAGCTAACGTTCCTCACAGCTAATGCTAACTTTTAATAAGATTAAAGAGAAAAAAACAATTAAAATGTAAAATGAAGATTGTTTTGCTTATTGGTTGTTTTTATGTATACTTGGTGTTTTTTATGTTTTTTATGTTTATGTTTTTATGTCTTTAAACCTCATAGAGATAGATTTGGGCAAGAAGTACTCAGTAGCACAAAGCACTAGCCATTCAAAAAATAAATTACCAAGTGAAATTCTGTGCTCAGAGTCCATTGTAGGGTCACAGTAGCCATGAAATTCACAGTACCGCAAAAGGCATTGTCGTTTTTGTTTGTTCATTTTTTTAAGATTAAGATTACCTGTTTTGTACATATTATAAATGTATTAGTATTTATTCGCATAATCATTGATATACAAGCTTCCAAACGATTGTATATGTTAACCTAGCATTGTTACTACTCAAAGTTTTAAGAACAGTTGTAAATTAAGTGACGTCTTGTGCTCAGAAAGATTCCGTTTGCACCCATCACCTATCCCCACCCACAGCCAGATACTTACTGTGATTCTCAACATTTGCGAAAACACATTTAACTGTGAACAAAACAGACAGATAAATGCAGTTTGTACCTACACTGAAAGATTGTGCCTTTATCAAAACAAAACAAAATGTATGAACCTTTCTCAACTTAAATGACTGTTGAATCGAGGTTACAATTGATAGATTTTAAATCGTGAAAATACAGTCAAACTGACAACTAGCATGACTGACGCAAATTCGGCAAATGACTAAGATTGGGGAATGACACTTTTTGACATCGGGCAACAAAAGTAAGGTTTAAATAGTCTTTCACATAGAAAATTTTCAAAATTAAAAACACTGGGTAGCATTTTAAAATATGGCCTGTCAGTTAGTATAAGTATTTAAATACGAGAGGCGGGGCCAGTAGTAGAGAATAAAGACATTTAACTTCCTGTTTTAGATAACGAATGCGGTTTACAATCTTAAAAGAGGTTCCAAAATCTGGAAAGTGTGTTATCAATCTGCGGTTTACAGTGCAAAAACTGGCACAAAAAGTAAAACAATTAAACAATATAGGCTTTGCAACTGATTATTAATGAACACAAGAATGAAGCATCTCACGTCTTCTTGAATCTGTACGTTTCCCCTTCATTTTTTAACACTTTCGCCTTTACCACCACACCTTAAAAGCACACAGCCATTTGCCAAACGATCACATATTTTGGACACGCCTGCTTCATGGGACAGGAAAAGTATAGCATACGCCGTTGCCGTGCCAATTCCATTAACATAGCGCTTGGACTGAGCCCGGTGTTGATACAGTCGGCAGCACTCGCTAATGGAAAGTCCACAGTGACAAATCCAAACTGAAATGTATGGTTTCCTGACTCCACGTTTTGGCCCTTTAAAACGAAAGAAAACAGACGGGATTTTCTTATGCTTATCCTGTAGGTGCGCTTTCTTGTAAAAAAACAGCCTGCACTGGTCAGCGAAGGTAAACAGTTCAGGTTTATACTTGTCATATTAAAGGATTTGGGTCAGAATAAAGCACTCAGAAATATCCCTTGATGCGGCTTGAGTCGATTGGTCTCCGGGGGTGATATTGTGGCTCTATTGATTTTGAATGCATGTCTGATTGGAAACAGTCAAATTACGGGAATCAAAACGGATGGGGTAGATTTGAGGTCATGAGCGCGTTGTATATTGACCTTATTCTGCCCCGCCCACTTTTGCCGTTTTTTGCACTTTTGTTGTAAACGCACTTCCGTTTGACGAGAACTCCATTAAAGCTAATGACGAACGAGGGAAAAGTCTTGCCGCTAAAATGTTACATAAAGTAGGTTGATTTGTGTAAAATGTTTAATGAACACGAGCAACAACAAGTCAACAACGCTCCGATTTCCTGGGCCGTCTGAAAACGGCTTTTTAGTCGTGTAGAACTTATTTTCTGTTGAGCTCGTCTGCTCCATGTAAACTAATACAACAGAAACAAGACGGCGGCACGTAAGGCAACTTCTGGAATAAGGTGAATAGTACTCTAAAAAAAGAGTTCTGTGACTGAAAGGATTGTGTCTGCAGTTTTAAAGTGCATTTGGTAATGATTGTATGTGTTTTATCTGTTTGTATCAGGATTTAAATGCATCTGTTGTGTTTGCGCTTTACACTTTATAATAACGACATGTATTCCTGCCTTAACAAAGACTTAATTCATAGTGAACAAGAATGATTCAGGTTTAGTGATTGCTTAAAACCCTAATTCCTAACTCCAACCCTAATGGAGTAGTTACTAAGCCTGAATCATGCTTAATAAACTATTTTTTCATTATGATTTATGTCTTTGTTCATGCAAATTAAAATGACAAAAAATATTATAATGACTTGCCTTTTTATGCTTCATGTTTTATAATAAGCAATCAGAATGACTTTTTTCCCACCAAATCTTTTCACTTTTCACCCCCCAAATCCCAAAAACTACAATGGAGCCGGCTTGCAAAATGAAATTGACGTCTTTCAGTTCATTTTCTGTATAATTGTATTTTTTTGAGTTGTTTATTTTGTTATTTGATCTAAGTTAACTAAAATATACTGTTGTCAACTACTAAGATTATAAATTGACAATTTTTAAATCATTTTGTTCAAGTTATGTTGTAACTCTGCAGCTCAATGCCTTGCAGGCCCCAAGGATGTCCCGACTTCAGCTTTAGAAATCACTAAACAATAAATATATCTGCCATGTTGTTATGAACTTAAATCTGAAATTCAATAAAGTCTATTATTGGAATTATTCTGGTGATGTCATAACCTCAGAATAGAAGCCACTTTTCCCCATTCATAACTGTGTACTTTGCCACGAAATATCTCAAGGATAAATTCACAAATGTTGAACCTGATGATTTCTCTTAGAGACTAGACCTATGAACTCAAAAGTCTGCATTTTAACAGTATTGATTTTAGCTGCCCTTCATCTGTATTAAACAGAATTAGCTGAGGGAATGTTGTGATGTCACATGAACTACTGATTATCTAAGCGAGACAAGGCTGGTGAATAGGAAATTCTTTGAAATTCTTCTGTAGTTAACTTGCATAAATATTAGTAAAAAAATGCATTACACATTTTTCATCATACAAGTTTCTATGTATAAACTGAATGGATTGAAACAAAAACGTACACATTTCAAATATAGAAGTTATGCAGAGACATTCTTTTATTGGATGAATGCTCCTTCCTCAACATTCTGACTTAAGCAGCACTGAGTGGGAGAATTATTGACCTTATTCCGCTCCGCCCACTTTTGCCTCTTTTTGCCACAGAGCTGCACCCCTGCTGTAAACGCACTTCCGGTTATACAAAGTCGATAGATTTGAGTAAAATGTTTAATGTACATGTACAACAACAAGTCGTCAAGGTACCGATTTCTGGGGCGGCCTGAAAACAGCTTTGTAGTCCGTATAGAACTTATTTTCTGTTGAGCTCGTCTGCCCCATGTAAACGAATACAGCACAACTGATAAAATGTGTTTCTTTGCTTGTCTTTGACAGTAGTTTCCTCAAAATTTGGACTTAGAAACATCTTGTATAAGGACAGAAAGGTAATGAGCTCAACTGTGTGAGATCCCAAAGTCTGTATCAGTGACAAATGTGAGCATAACTGCAGAGTTCCTGTTGTTTATCTGGTTTTCTACAACAGTTGACTTGATTTTCTTATTTTTAGACATCAGATACAAAGTAAATATAAGGCAGAGCTGCAGAATTTTATATTTGTTATCAGACTGCAGCTGCTTTTTCACATTTTAGTTGTGCTTTGAGCTTTTACAGGAGAAAATGTCATTACAGTGATCCCTCGCTCTATCGCGTTTCATCTTTCACGGCTTCGCTGCTTCACAGATTTTTTTTACAGTGCGAATATTTTTACAGTGCATCCACTGAACTTCAGCGCACGGCACAAGAACGGGACCCTTTGACGAGTCGTTCATTGCAGTTCTCAAATATAATCGAAGGTGGCATATCCGTTTATAAAAATCTTCTTGCTCAGAAAAAGAAAGAGCGCCAACAACTACCCATGACAATGTTCTTCTCTCGGAGAAAGACTCCGAGACTGCGCCTTCAGTAGAAACAGACGCTACAGCGGAGCGGAGTCAGGACGAAGAGGCACAGACTGTGAAATACGCGAGTGACAATGTTTACAACCTGGTATTACTATATTAAAATTATTGTTTTAAACTAATTTTGGGCTTTAAAACAGGTTTTGATTTTTGGTTTCATTCCATAGTTCAGTATTGCATTGTAAAATAATAAAAAATAAAGCTGTGACTACTTCACGGATTTCACTTTTCGCGTGTTATTTTTGGAACGCAACTCCCGCGATAAACGAGGGATCACTGTACTCACCATTGACTCCAAGCGTTTTTGGCCCTCACCGCTGAAGTTCAGAATGCTGTGACGTCATCTGCATAACCTCTTTTTGGGACGCCCAGATCTGAAAAACAGATAGAGACACGATTCAATTCCTTGCTTAATTTTGTTGACATATTCGATGAAAAGTTTTAGCTTTGTAATTTAGTCTTTAAGTAAACTTGATCTTATTGCAAAATTGGGGTAAAAATTCTAACATTGACATGTTTTTTAGTAGAACTTAAATAACTCAGTCCTCAAAAAAGAGAACTCAACAAATCCTTCTGTATGACCGGAAAGTTTGGTGCGAAGTGGACAGTGTGGTTGTTTCCAGGTAAAAGTTTAAATGTTGAAAACTTTTAAACAAAAATGTATTTTAAAAAATCAGTTTTGCCTGTAGTGTCTCTCATGATCAGCAAAACAATGAAGACCCTGTTTATTCCAAGGACTTCCAAGTGTATGCTCCTGTGATGAATAAATATAAGGCCACTGGGAATCATGGTCAAATTAATGTCATTCTCTGTCTAAGGTTATAAAAATGACTGACTTGTTTTCCTGTGGCTTTCTTCTCTTGCCGATACGGTAAACATTTTTCCCCGTGCCTGGTCTTTATAAAGCGCATATGTTAATGTATCTATTGTTAATGAGCAATGACCTATCCTGCCGTTTACGTCAAAGCATGTGTAATTGCTCCAGAAAGGCCAGATGCTGGGTCGCTTACTAATTTCACATCTGACAAATAACGCATTAATTTTTGGGAAAACGCAAAGCTTCGTTTCAATTCAACTGTTGCTGTAATTTTGCCACATTGTTCTCCTCCGGCGCTCTGCCTGACACGCCATACTTAAACGACTGTGAGCGCAGTGGTCCGTCTCTGTGGGAGAAAAAAACCCCTGGAAGAAATAAATGCTAGGAGTTATCTTTTAGCCCGCCGTGGTATATGTCACGTCGTACTGGTGTCAAAGGCATGTTCGTGACACATCCCTCATCCCAGTGGGAAAACTAGTCACAATGAATCCCAGCGCACCTTCCGTAGACTTTCTCTTTGTCTCCTGGATCTCACACCACAGGGATTTCTCTAATATTCTTTGTATTCCCAACATGGATTGTGAGTGTTTCCTTAAAGCACATGAATCTCCCTGTGGGGGCGTGTGGAGCTGACCCACCTCCCCCTGTCAGCGCACCCCGGCTCGCTGCGCTCTCCCCGGGGACGCCGCCACTGTCTCCCCTACAGTTAGATAAGTTATAGAACGTGCCATCTCCCTTCCCCGACAATAATACATGGTGTGCTGGGCTGAGGTATATCTTCTTTATTGACACGTATCTAATGTGTTCAGTGTGAAATGTGTGATTCCTTTGTTAAGTCCTGCCTTGCTCTATGATGGACTACTTCATCATGTTAGCAGGGATGTGATTAAATGTATGTTGTTTTATGACGACGCTGTAATTGAGGGAAGGTGTAATAAAAGTTGCCCAAGGCGGTTTTTTCTCTGACTGGTGAATGCAGAAAGGCCTAAATAAGCGCGAGCTGTTGGAAATATGAGAGAGGGGGGCTCTCCTTATAACTCCCCTGGCACAGTGGTAACGGCGCGCCTGGTGGATGTGAAAACAGAGCAGGTATGGCACGCACACAACAGCCGTGAGTTGTGTCCTGTCTGGGGATTCGATGAAATAAGCCAACTCCAGAAGTCATAAATCTGGCTGAAATTGGTCTTATATGAGGCCAAATAAAGCATTGGAGTGCCAGCGCCTGTGCATTCAAATGCAAACATTGGCTGGAAAGCAGGGGGAAATGGCAGACAAACATGTACCATATAATTTGGGATATGCATTATACATGTTTTGTGAGCAAGAAATCATGTCACATTGGAGCACAAAGCACACTCTGACACATGGGCAGAAAATATCAAGCAAAAACAATAGCAAGGAGGTAAATCATTTACCTAACATTGCCCTTGAGAGTATATGGCTGAGTGTAAAGCCATTTATATAAGGCCTGGTCCAGCCAGGTTCAGAGTAATGAAAGAAAAAGGCACTCTGACAAGCGGGCCTCGCCGTCATACTCCACTGCATATCGCACTGGTCTCGCTTTGTTATTGAGTTAACATGGCGCGCTCAGATTCACAGTGGGATAGAGGTGCCAGGCTGGAGGAACACTTATAAATGAGATTTTATCGAAAACAAGAAAAATCTGTTTAATACACGCTGAGAATTATGCATAATATCTGCACAGGCCGTTCTGTACACCAAAGTGGGGAAAGAAATCTCATCTAAAAGTGATGCAAAATGATATAATGGGCTTCTGTGGGACCGCACTCTGAATACTGCATTGATAATCCTGTATCGTTACCGTGATGTCTTTGGCGTACAGTTATTTCTGGAGCAATTTGTGGGATAGCTCTAGACAGTTGTAAAAATACCATTTGTTACATTTGAGCGACTACAGACCCCAGATTTAACTCAGGTCAAAGCCAAAACCTGAACTAATGAAAGAAACAGGCTGCTCTGACACACGCCTCTCACTCGCATACTCTACTGAACATTACAAAGGCCCCACGTTAGCACTTTTGTTATTAAACTAACACTCTACGCTATATCAGATTTACTTTGAGACAGAAGCTGGCGGAGCGCACCAATGGTTTAAATGACACTTTTCTCCGAACTGGTTAAAGATATTTTTACACCGAGACAAAAATTCCCTCATTACGGGTGAATTCCTCCAGCTATAGCCTGGCGCGCGCTTCCACATCTGTACATATCTCCTCCCGGCTTTGACGCGGCTGTACAGTGTGTAAGAGCGCGGAGGCAGCCCGATCCAGTCTTCAATTATTCACCTATGACGCCTTTTCAACTCAAGACGCCCCAGCCTCTTGAATCTGCCTCGCACCCGTTCCTATATCGTAAACTTTACTCCCGCTCTCTCCCCAATTCGCGTTCGCGTGTCTGGCCTTCTTTTCATGCCTCGCAACCTTTCATCCGCCCAATCCGAGCCTAGCCATCATCACTTCCACTGTGATGTATCTCAACTATACTTGACAGGTAGTGGGTGCGCCTTATTCCGTTCTCGACCCTTCTCGTACCCCGACTCAATCGCCATGTCTCTTCCCCGCACAATCTTCCCCATTCTCTCATGTCAGGGAAAACGAGTGAACCTGTAGGCATGGCTCCTGCTACTTTTGATCAGTGACTTCGCCGGGATTGCCTTACTTCCCTTAAGGGTGGCAGAGGCTGAGAAAGAATGAAAGTTGTGTCAAGTCTGGCTGATGTGCGCAGCTACGGCGAGAGGAAGAAGCAGCGAGGAGCAAAGTTGGCAGCGCGTTCGCTGGTAGCGCTAAACAAACCTCCCTTTTTGCTAATACGAGATGTTGTAAGGGCGGTGGTGTTTTTGAAGGGAAGAAAAATAATGAAACGTTTTAATGAGGATCCCCCATGGCTTGGTTCAATAGTAAACCACTTTGTGCCGTAGTTTTGAAGGCCAAAATGTTATTGCAGGTGTCGGGGATTAATGTGTGATGTGTCTGAAGTGCAAACGGTAAAATCAATGGCTTATTCCGTATGCAGCTGGGTTCATAAATTTTCAAATGCTCACTCCTGGTCCACTTTCAGCACGCCTCGTATGGACTTTTGACGGCCAGAATATGTACCTATGATAATGTTAGTTAAAGGCGTTGCCGTCATCTACCTTTTTTGTTTGACTTTTCAATAAACATCTTTTTTTAACCCGTAGATCAAGCAGAGTTGACATTTTTGTTTTAGTTTATCCGTGTTTTAAAGTCCGTAGACCAGTTCCGATCACGTCAAATTACCCGTGTTGTGTACCTTGGCTGTTAGCTGCGATTGTTTCCGCTTCTCACTTCACTACGCCAGCTAATGCATCCTCTGGTGACATTGTATATTCTATTCAAAAATAACCACGAGTAGCTTTTGTCACGCAATATTCTATGACGTTCAATGGTAAATAGTCACGTGCATATGGTGCTTTTCTACCTTCAAGGCACTCAAAGCGATTTACGTCAAGAACCACTCACGCATTCACACTCACATTCATACAGCAGTGAATGCAGATGCAGTGGACAAGGCTAAGGATAAGTATCTTGCCCAAGGACACAAGGGTAGTATTCACCTGTGGAAGCTGAGATCAAACCGCCAACCTGTGGGCCAGTGGATCAGAACGCTCTATCAATGATGTTTATGTCGAGAGTGGGTTTCGAACCATTGACCTTCATTAAGGGATAAGCACTCCGCCAACTACGCTACTGTTGCCCATTAAGGACGTAAGAAAGAAATACTGAAACTAATATTCCTGAAGTACTGAAAAAGTAAAAATGTAAAAACAACACATGTATAAAACAACCTCAAATCTGATTAAAATGTTAACATCTCAAATTGTGACAGAGGCCAAAGTGAACAAATGTGTTTTAAGAAGTGATTTAAAAACATATATACGAAGAATTTGCAAAGGCAGCGTGTTCCAAAGTTTTGGTACAAAGGCCCGCTCTCCTCTACAGTGGGACAGCGTCATTCAAACATTTAAAAACAAATGAAAGCACTTTAAAATGGACCCTAAATTAAATCTAATTAGAATAGTTGTGTTGTCTCTTGTCTGATAAAGAAGAAACTACTTTAACTATACTATACTAAACTACACCAATTTCCTGAATGAAAGGCAACAACAAAAGAGTGTGTATGTTGTGTATGTTTATAAGGTAAATGTAAGACTTCCTTCTAACAACACTAGCTGTAATTTTGTCAGATTGCTCTCTTTCAACAGAGAGCCACGTGACCACACAATAATCAACAGTGTGCGCAGACGATTACAGCAATTTCTCCATTTATCCACAGCTTGAACTGGCAGAAACGGACTTATCGTGGATTCTGTAGTTATGTCCAGACTCCTGCACACATGCTTTGAAAATTCAGCCCCGAATGAACCTGAATATTCTGATGTGGACGACTTTGATGACTGAGAGCTTCCACAAACTTAATGCAATCTCTCATACAGCTCCCTTCTGTGGCGTAATGAATGGACACATGGGACAGCCGGGGCGCCGCTCAATGCATTTTCAATATCTTCACGTCTTCCATACTGTAAGATTCATGACTGCGGCTTTCTTTGCCTTTATTCACCTTTACATATTCTACACAGTTTAGTTCGGGGGATTGGGAGGTCATGCTTTGGCTAACAGAAAACAGGACGTCAGCTAGAATCGTGCTGCATTTGCGAACCAAATTGCCAAAGTGCTGTGAGAACTTCATCCAATCGCTCACTACCTCATAACGAAAGATTTGGAGCGATTTCTTTCAGTCGGCGTTTAATGTTCTGCTTACAATGTTCAACCACCTCCAAGATAAAGCGCTCTTGGAGTTCAGGCATTGTAGGTTCCTTCATTTCTAACAAGAAAAGAAAGAAAAAGACAGCGGAGTCTGCCAAACAAAGCTAAAGTTACAAAGCTCCGAGTAGACGGAGAGCCATTAAAACCGGAGGTGTTAAACTTTGGACGACCTACGGGACACGCTGCATAAAACGCCAGCAAATTATGCCAACGAGGAGTAGTGCAGACTAGAAATAAAAAGTTGTGGATGTAGCTGAGGGCGTGAGGTGAGCGCTCGTGCAGGCCATCCCACACACACTGAGGCGCTGTCTGTCAGAGGCTGTTTAAGATTATGAAGCTGGCTCGCAACACAGTCATTACCATAAGCCAAGCCTTTATCACACAATTGGAACATACTCAAAAACCTCAAACTGTCACTTAAACCAAACACAGTAGGAGGATCAAATGTATGTTGTCTGTTTATTCCTTGAGTTTTCAATGGTGTTTCAAGCAGTAATTGTACAGCTTAGAGGGAAGATGATCATTACTCGCTGTAAACGAGCAAAGATAATTCCTTGGTTCGAGTTTGTATTGGATGACGACGCTTAAAACCATGCCCAAAACTGCAAAAAGTAACGTCTCGGAAAGTTTGAATTGAAAATGTTTTACCGTTATTTGCTATGATTGATGAAATTTAAAACTCAATGTTGTTGAAGAAGAGCAGTAAGATAAGTTCACTTTCTAGAATCTTTGCACTTTAAAACTGAGCTGAAGACATGTGGAACAAAAAACTGGCACAAAGTTCGAAGTCTTATCTGTCATCAAAAATAAACAAAAGTTCAATTGTTTTTCCACTATAATCCCAGAAAGTTGTGTCGTCATTCAACTCCATTGTGTCATTGTTGTCGGCTGAAAGGACTTTAAACCATAATATGACAAGTTTGTGGAGCCAATCCCATACAAATAATGATAAATTTGATTGTTTGTGGATTTCTATGTTGGAGATTTTTTGTCAAAATCAAGGACCGCATTAAGAACTGTTAAAAAAGACAGTACTCTGCTCACTCTGCTACTGTAAAGGCCACATTTAAAAAGTACTGGCACATCCTTACACCGGATTCCGAGCTCTCCAACATCTTCAAACACCCTCTTTTATTCGTGAACAGGAGGTGGAAGAACCTGAAAGACAGCCTTGCCAATGTCAACCTTAAAGCCACTCTCGATGTGGCGATCGTGCTCAATGCAACAGTTCTTTTCAAACCCTCTCGCAGTGGAAAGAAATCACCCAGGAATATCAAACTCGTGCATCCACATGTGGCCTAAAACTAAAATAAAGAAGATGAGCACAAAAGTACAATTTGCAGAAATGACAGAGTATTGGCCACTGCGCATTTCAGTGATGCCCACCATGACTGCACTTGGGTTTGTGGGTATAGAGATGGCCCCTCCTTCTCCTTGAGGAGGACCATGTAAGGTTTGAAAACAGAGAGAAGCTCTCTGGTTTGAAACACTACAAACCCTTGCACCTCAGGGACTCAATGAAGAACTTGTTTTAAATGTTTTTGTAAACTGTCTCAGTGTATGATGAAATGTGTATGTCTTGGCAGATACTGATTTGAAGCCAGCATCTGTGTCCACTTCACATATGTTTCCTACAGTTTAAAGAGTCTGGAACAGTGATTATCAAACTTTACTCGGAATAATATCCCAGCATAGGTTAATTAACAGTTTTAGTTTTATATAATAGCAACGTTGCAGTCTAAACAGGGAGGACTAAACGATGGAGGCCTTGCTCATGGGCTAAAAAGAATGACTTGACTCAAACCCCATCAATATAGGAAGTACCTGCCTATACCATACCATAGTTTTATAACCACAGAGAGATAAGAAAGTGTGAACCGCGTTTGTTTGTGGGTACTGAGCACCCCTAAACTTTAGAATCAACCTTGTTATTCAGTTATTTGTCTTGGCAAATAGATGTTGCTAAGATTAATCCAAGATCTTCTTAAAGGTGCTCTATACCTATGCCAAGTTAGAGGTCACAGCGAGAATGCATGTTTTTCAATATATGTTTTCAGGAATGAATACACTTTTAATTGGAAAAATGTATGAAATGTGCATGAAATGTGCAAAAAATATCTCCATCTGGAAACAAGCAGGTGGCAGATTCTCCATCAGAAATGCTCTGCACACGCAAATTCTCAGTCTGTAATTAACAGTCTTCGTCAACAAAGACTATGGAATGATGCCTTTTATGTTTGTGATAACGATTATTACACCAGACTTCACTGAACTTTAATAACTGTATAAGAAGTTGTTACAATGAATTGCCATTAGTGTTGCCATCAGTGTTCATTCTTTATTTATAACTATGCATACCATACTCCATGTTTGTATCTCGTTAATAATAAATTAGACTAAATACTTTTGGGTCTTTCCTCGCCATAATGTTCGAACAACAACAAAACCCCATACGCCTTTGGAGAATTTAAATTGCAGTCCTTCCTTTCAATCTGAGCGCATTTACATACATTTTTAAACTGCAATTACAATTGGACAAAGGCCACGTGATTCTTCTGCCTCAATGTAAATGTACTAATGCATCTCTCCGCCGCATTACACCAGGGTGAGTGAAGGGAAACAACTAGCACATGTGGGAAATGTAAAAGTTCATGCATTAAAAATACATATATGTTTTTTCATGATAAATCTTTCATCGTCTACATGGAAAACCTTAAAAGAAAAAACAGGTTATTTGAGATGATTGGTGTAGTTTCTCATGACACAATTTAGATTTGACATCAACTGGAGACACAGTTCTTACATTATAAAGCACTTTGCAGAAGCTAACTCCTCTGTGAAAGCACAAACAATCGAAGTGGAACTACGCAACATAGAAAGTATTTTATGACAACAATGCATTTTTTCTTCTAGCAGATAAACAATACTGTCGAGACATTTTCAGAATTTTCTTCTCCTTTCACAGTGGGAATTTTTTTATATGCTCTTGTCTGTGTGGTGCGTTTGCTCTGATCTGTTCTTTAGCAACTACCTACATCGAACTAAAGCTTTAGAAAAAGATGAACCATAAAAGACAATCAAAAACTATTGTGCATTGCATAAAGGGGCTGTACGCAATTATATTTGTATCTTTTTTCATGTAATAACGCAAAGTTTGTATTGTCCTAGTACAGATGTGTGCTGACTGAATTTAATCATCCAATCCAATCTGACTTTAGAGTACAAAAGGTCGACCAAAGTGCATTTCACAGTGTTAAAAAGAGAAAACAGGCTTTTTTTTAACAGAAGGTTTCAGTTTAGAAAGTGACTCCATTTGGCTAAGGTGCACATGCAGGGAGCTCATTCCAGAGTTTTGGGCAGAAAAATAGATATGCCCCCCCCCCTTTGATTTTCTCTTTGTTTTGGGACAACAAGTAAACGTAGGTCATTGGTTAGACTGTTACTGATGAGGCCAGGCCCTGCAAAGATTGTGTTTTATCCTTTGTAAACTAGAACATTTGCTGTTAGCATGCTACTTATTTTTAACCTTACAGTGATGTTAAAACTCTGCTCTGGCCTGTGAAAGTTGAGAATAGTGATCATCAATTCATCACATTGAATAATTAGGAAGTTTTGTAATGAATTAAGATTGGAATTAGCATTAGGAAAGTGAGGAATAAATTGGCACCTCTGAAATGATAATATATGAGAACTAGAGTAAATGTATTATATATTAATACAAATAGAACACACATGAAAAAAGGAAAATACTATAAAATGGAGTTGTTTTTTTTTTTTAATCAACTTAAATAATTAAATTTAAAAAATATTAACTTAAATCAACACAAATAATTAAATTAAAAAACATTAACATTTTTAGATATGTAATCAGGTTTTCTGTTTTATTTAAAATAATATTGTAGAATGCATTTAAATTGACATATATATATATTATGTATTATTTTAAATCAATTTGTATTTTTTTCTTTTATTTTTTAATTGGAGAGAGACAGTGCATATTACAGTGTGAATATGCCAGATTATAACAAAAGATGAGGACAAAACATTACAAGAAACACTTGTAAAAGGCCTCACAGCCTTGGAGACTGTTCCAATAATGACTACCTTTGACAGAAAGCACGGTTTGTCCAAATGTAGTGTCTGTGTTGTACCTCGCAGTCCGCTCAAGCCGTGGCCCTGGTGCCCTCCCACTCACTCTAATGCTGTCTCTCATCGGGGGAGGAGCCAGACGGTGAAGAATACAAAACATTAATTTTTATGTTTTTTTTGTTTTTTTTTTATATTTTTTCCAGATTTTCCTCAAAATAATAAAATAAACTCTCCCCTTTTACCAGATTTGATTCCCACATGATGATTTCAAAAGTAAATCACACCAAACTAATATAGCATACAATCAATAGACCTTTTAAAAGTAAGTAGTAAGTTAAATAAAAACGGAATGAAGGCAAAAGTGAAGTGTAACACAATGAGATTTCACTGCAGAAACTGGGATTTAGCCTCAGAATATCACAAAATACGACAAATTTGGATGATTTTGGAAAGCGAAAAGCACTCCGACACATGTGAGTGAGAGCTGCTTTAAACACATTTATTATATGTATTTTACACTATGTTTTAATGAATTATGATAAACTCTTTGTATTTTTGATGAAGGAACAATCCAGATTTAGGGTTTTACTGGAAAAATACTCACAGAAATGTTGAGCCCACAATAATTTTAAATTTAATCTAAAGATATATTAGATACTATTCCATAAATTAGAATCTTTTTAAGCTATTTTGTATTTGAAGTCCATCGTTTGTTATAAAAAAGCAAACTAGCTGATATTTCTACCCTGGAAATTCAAATGTGTTGCTTTTTTTCCCAACACAGACACTTAAAACCAGTAGAATTTAGATCTAATGTGAGGTAATCATTGAAAATGTATAGTCAACTTAATTTTGCCTCTGTTCCGGAATTTTAATGAAAAAGTTCATTAATAAATAGTAAATCAGTGTTTTACAACCTTTTTTGAGTCGCGGTCTATAGTGTCCGACCTAAAATCCAAAATGTAATGTGGCAAATAATGTCTTCTCCACAGTCTAGTTCTTTGGCGATTATGATAGTTTTGCTTTCTTATTTGGTTCCAGACGTTCAGGACACTCCAAAAAGGCACATTACTCAATGAAATCCAGGCGTGAATCCAAATTGGCCACTTTCTCAAGGCACACCTGAGCATACCGGTTGAAAATTAAAGCGATAAATTATGTGTCAAATTTTGAAATAAACCTGTTAATGATATCTGCCATTGTAAAAATCTGGCACAGCAACTGCAATTCATGACATCTTTGCATTCTAAACAAAGTACATATCACTATTAAAACACGAAATAATCTTCTGCTATTGTATTTTCACGTTCTTTACGCAGTAAATACCCATTTGTTTCCTTCAGCCTCATTAACAATTGTCTTCAGGTTAGTCCATCCTTCTCCTTGTCTGTTTTACAAATGATTCTTAAAGCGCAAGGACAATTCTCTGCTTTAGGAAACACTTTAATTATACACTAGTAACCCTACCCATTTATAAACACTACAACATCCCTTTAAGCTCTTTTCGATTAGTCAAGTCAGCCCTGATTGGTCTGAGGCCAGTTGCGATTACTCCCCTTACATACAACATACATTACGCGGTGCAGAAGTGTGAATGAAAAGCAACAAGGATTTTTGACTCACAGAAAATATAATAACAGAATGTGCGAATGGTCTGTTTGGAAAAGCAACAAAACTTTAACTTTATCAGAAAATGTAATAAAAGTGTGGCTCATATACAATCCCCCAATCCGTGGATTTATTACGGAAAATAATCAACACCAGAATCTCGCCTGATGGAACGTGTTATTCCAAAAGATATTGCACATCCCCAAACATAATATTTTGTGTTGAAGTTGGCGCGAGTTTTTAAGGAGCATCTCAGGACATGTAAAAACGAGGTTCAAAAGATGTCAGAAGACTTGAAACGTATCGGATTTGGAGGCTGCAGAAGACAAGTTTTCATGTTTTTCTAACCATTACGTTGTCTGGAGGTGAAGTATCTGTGGTTAAGTGGCAGTTTGTGAACAAAAGTTGAAAATTACAGGAAATAATGAGTTCTAAATAAAAATCCAACTATTGTGTTATCAATCAAGATTCTAGCCAAAATGCAGAGAGAATTTACAGGCAAGGAACACATGAAAACACGTGTAAATTAGGCATCTTTGGGTAATTTTGACCCCATCTAGATTTTTTTTCGCTATAAAACGTTTATGGGTGGTCCAAGACATGACTCAACATACAATTCATGCAAAATTGTTAATGAAAACGTATATTTCTCTTGACCAAATATGCATAGCTCAATTGAAGAGAGCATGAGGGAATTACTTCTACATATAGGCTGGATATAGTAGGCAGCGCTTCATATTACGGGGTGTGGTTTGCTATGGGAGAAACTTAGGGGAAATTCTCCCTTGATTCAATAGGAAACATAACTTTTTCCCTCTCTAGAGCTGTACTTTTCGATACAAATTATATCAGTTTAACCCGCACTGACTGTTAGCATTCTTGGACAATGAAGCAAATTTGAGCCGTTCGATCACATTATTCTTCTCCGTGTCTCAATTTAACTCCTAAACTCTGCGTTTGCTCCTGTAGTTGTTGGACAGTGGGTGCAAGAGCAGCTCTGACACATTAAAATGAATGGATTGTCTTGTCAGAGTGTATGCATACTGCGTTCTAGATGTCCCTGAATTGTCTTTGTTTTGACTTTTAAATTCACACTGGAACACCATTACAGCTCCGAACGAGGAAAAGCTTAGTACGTGTTATTTTCCCTTTAATTGGTATTTACTGCCCACTTCCTCTTGGCGAAACTGCTCCTGTCCTGCCTTTGAGCCTCTTATAAATACATGCGCTGTTATGCTAATTTTGCTAATGTCTACAACAAAAACGGAGGTTAACTTTCAAACATTCATTTATAACTTACAAATGAAATATCACTGTCCAGTTTCATAAATGAACTCGATTGGATTTGAGTCATTACAGTACGTAAACCATCATGTATCGCACCGACTTGACAACTAGAACACAGAAACTCGTAGAAAACGTCTCTCCAAGGTCTTAGTTCCGACGGTATGGAATGTAGCAATAATGTGTCATATCTGCTGCCCATGACCAACCAGGAAGTACAGTCAAAAACCAAAATGGTAAAACGTGAAAAACTAGACAAGACCTTGCAAAGTATTCATCATTTTACTATTATTATTCAATGTTTTGAACCATATCGCCGTAGCATATTCTGTTCATTGACAAAGGCAATAAACCTTTTGCTGATTCTGAACGAGATTTTAGCAAACTAGGTGGTTGTCTTGTTACTTAAGATAGTGTTTCCCAACCAGGGGTACGGGGACCTCAAGGGGGGTGAGGAATTACCAGGGGGTACTTGGAATGGTTTCAGGTTTTAAATGAAGATGAAATGTACCTCTATTTGAATAAAAAAGTGTCATTAGTTGTACATTTAGCTTATTTTGGAGTGTCTTGGATCATACATGTAATCAAAATGAAAAATATAATTGCAATAATTGACTATATTCGACAAGTAAACCGGTTTATTTGCCCGAAATTCAAGTTAAGGGGTACTCTGAGTGTAAAACAAAGCTTAGGGGGTACGCGAGACAAAAAAACGTTGGGAACCACTGACTTAAGAGATGAATTTAGAGCAATTCCCAAAGTTCAAATATCAATGTATCTGTACTATCTTATAGCAATTGGGAATTCAACTTAAAACAAGTGCTTTTCTGGACTTTCAGTAAACAGTACAGCATAATTTAAACCTGGAAAAACGTTAAGCAGTAGACAACGAAGCAAGACTTAGGAAGATGCAGGAAGATACAGTTGGTGACGAACTAGCCGATAACACTGATAGTACCACGAAATTCAAGCTCGCCAAGCGTTCCTTAGTGTTGTGCTGAGTTCTTTTCTGTCTTAAATTGAACGCATTAACAGTTTTTTTTAAAGGACATGTCAAATGTATTCAAGATCAAAACATGTGAAGGAGTCCACAGTCACATTTCACGCCATCATTTATTATCACTGCCTGCTTTTACTCTCCTTCAAAGGTCATGCCATTCAAATCTTAGCCTTCTGTCATCTACTGTTACAATAAGAATATGCTAATGTATGCAGAAAAACAATTCAGGAGACATTCTGATGGCGAACAGAAATAAGAAATATGTGGGTAATTGACTATTTTTTAAAGAACAACCTAGAAAAACCTAGGTCCGATGAGCGCACAAGAAATTAGCCTTTTGATATTAACTTTTCTGTTGAAGGTTCTACCATCTTGTCTCCATGGAGATGTTTTGCTTTGTCTGCTGTGTTCATGTGGTCCTCGGGAATGAGTGAAAATGTTTGGACGTGAACAATTGCACTAGTCAGAAAAACATCTCGTCAACTCAAAGGTCAAAAGCTGCTTCACAACTTCTATCTGACGTCATCTGCTTTGAGGAGACGGATGAAAATGAGCTAATTTGTCAATTTATCTTTAACATTTGAGCTCGTTGACATTTAGGGGTTTACTATCAGTTGTCTATAGATAAGAGCAACAAATGTGTCCAAGATAGACCTGGCCTTATTGCTTAATAAGTGATGGAACACAACTGGACAAATGAGGGATTACATTGTTTAATTAATAATGTTTCAAATGAAAGTAAAAAATAGTAAGATATTGTCCAAAACTATTAACTGGGAAACTTTTAGAATTTGAAAAGAACACCAACGCAGTGGACTCAGAGATTGTCAAAATTCCATCTTTCCGAGATAAAAAGAAGATGAATGCAGACAATTTGGAACCTCTGGAATCCAGAACTCCCAAGAACTACATGAATGCAGCATGAACTTGTCAATGAAGTAAACCATTGGATACAACCAGACCAAGGTACAGGTCAGGTGTCTCATTTATAAAAGTATAACATTTTTCCTAACACAACTTGCTACTACTCCTCTCTCTTAGCCCAGAATATTTTGACCATTTTTGGCTCATTTCCACTTCAAGGTGTCTTTTTATAGATCACAAACTAAGTGTGGAAAGTAATGTACACAACATTTTTGTACCTACATGAGCTTTTTAAATAAAACCCCATATCTGGAGAGAGTTGTAGATGGATTTGCATGTTTTTTTTAAAGAAATAAAACACATGCAGCTATAAATATCCAATAAAAGACAAATTCTACCATAAAAACGTTACCTCCTCTCCATCTCGTTTTAAAATCTGAGGCTTTATGTAATGTTTCGATGTCACTTGAACGCAACCTTTTCACACACCGCTCCTCGCTCTTTCCAGGCCCATTCTCGTGCTTTTCTTCCAACTATCACCTCTGACTTGAGCGAGCATTTAGCTGTCAACTGTGAAAGCCACTTATTTACAACCTCCACCCCTCCTTATACGTCGCCCCCGTTCCTCTATTCTGCCCTCTTTCCCCCCGCGCCATAGCACCCATGAATTGCAAAGTTCACGGCAACGGCGACCTGTTGTTCGCCTCTTGTTCATTTGTCAATCGCGCAGCCAGCTCGCCCTTGCAATCAAAGTTAATGAGCAAAGAGACAAAGACCTGTTCGCAATCCTTGTGCAATCAGAGGATGTAAAGTGTTGCGCAGACACATATGTACGTGGATGACATGACAGGAGCCTAAAGTTTCACGGGTGAGTGGGTTTACAAGCTTAAATTGGTTTCTAAGTACAGGGTAGCTACTATTGAAGGCCACAGCTACGGAAGAGGGCACGCTATTACTGAAACAAGCCAGGAAGCGGGGATTGAAAGTGTGAGGGACATGTAATATCAATGTAAAAGAGAAAGGTAACAAAAGGTATCTAATGGCGAGGATATAAAATGTTTTGTATTACGGTTTGCATGGATGCGCTTGTGTGTATTGTCTGTAAAATGAACCGAAATGGGACAAATGGTTGTGCATAGCTGTGTGTCAACAGCTTTTAACCTTAATGGTAATTTAGTATATGTAAAAAACAGAGCCTCATCCACATATCGTGCAAAAAACATAACCCATTTTCAAGAATAAAAAGGATAAGGAGCTCTGCGTGGTACGTGTACAACATATAGATTTAAAAACATTATCCAAAACAGCTGCAGAGAAAAAATAGCTCTGTCTGCGCCCTGAGGAAGGCCATGCTAGGCTGAAATGCGTTGGTGTGTAGTTTATGTGAATAGTCACGGTGTAAGAAAGCCTATTTCATTTTCTAAACTCACACCGAGAACCTGATTAGTATGATAGTATAACTAGTATGCTGAATGTCAGGTCAAGTCCTCATCAATTGAGATCTCAGGACTTATTACTGTCGCACCGTCAACACGTCTCCTTATTTATGGAACATTACACAGAGACAATCTTATGCCTTTGAATGAATTTAAAGTGTTTGTTAAAAATTATCCACAATGCCAACGCTCTTTCGTTGCATGATTTTATTCTATATTGCGTATGTAAGTGCATGTGTATTATTTATGAAACTGTATAGATGTTTTATTGTCATATCTTGATAGTGTGTTGTATTATGAGTATTTTTCACCCTGGAGAGACTCAAATGACAACGATATTTGGTTGGAACACAATGAATGAAAGAGAACTAGAATGATATGATGACATACTGATAGACACATCACGTCTGGCGCGTAGACCCCGTCAGAGAATGATGATCGATGTGCAGGAGGTGTAGAGCAGAACATGATGGGAGTCTTCCCCCGGAGCCCAGACACTCGTGGTTCTGAAAGAAAATGAGACTCTGTAAATATAGTGCCGAGGTGTAGAGGTGGTGCTGGGGCGGAGGGAGGCTGCACAGGGTACTCATGAAAAAAGAGTAATTCTCTCATTGACTTTACCCTGTATAAATCAGTTAAAATAAATAAGTACAATCTTACCACTCATTTTTGTGCACCAGAATTGTATTTTAAAAAGACATATATAAAAATATAGTTGTATGTTCACACATTCATGCCACAAATGATTTTATATTCATGATAAATGCATTATTATTTTTCCTAAGTTAAAAAGTTAAGTTTGTAACAGTAAGCCAAATGTCAGATATCGACATTGGCTCAGAAAACAGGTTTGAAGTCCATTATTTCTGTATCTGAATCAGGTAAGAAAATATATGTTGAGGATTTTTTATAAACATTTTCAGTAAACATTTGTTTTTTTGTTATTAGGTGTTTACCAGTCGCTCAGTGGTGGACAGCAGGTAACCTCTGAAATGTATTTCTTGTAAATTGTTACATTTAGTTGTTCCCTCATGAAGTATTATAAAAGCAGCAAAATCAGAATGCTGCACGCTGTCTGCATCTAATTGTAAAACATTTTAGTTCACTGAGAGCTGATTGGCTGTCCTTGGGTGGTCCTCCTGTTTCACTTCTCCGCCAGAAAACTGATCTAAAGCTGTCTTTATGCTCTAAAATGCATACTCTTCAATAATAAGCGACATGCAGAAGGGTTTGTGAGAATTTGGACGTTTTTCGACAGACTTAAATAGATTCTTCCGAGCTCAAGTGCAGGAGCTTTAATATGTTCAAAGAGTGCACTGAACCAGCTTTTAGTATTTTGGTAATCTGTGCTGTAAAAATGAATAAGAATACAATACTAAACCATGCGCTGTCCTTCTAGCTTGGTACTCTTGAACATGAACCTATATATAGCTTAAATTTCCTAAAAGGATGACGAGAAATTTCTTTATGATGGGCCGATAAAGTGTACTTACTCTTCAAAACGTCTCCAGAACACCTCAAGTATAAAGTCTCTAGAGAATAAAGAAACTGTATTTGCAAACAGAAACAAGCAGCTGAAATTAAAGACAAGAATAAGCCCTTCCTGGGTTTTCGCGGTGCCTTCCTCTCCCCACTGCCCACTGCAAACAAATTAAAAAATCATTAGCCTTGTAACTGTGACATCGATGCCAAAAGAGCGTTTGTTGGAGTCTAATCCCGGTCATTCTGGCTGTGTGAGAGTGAAAGAGAGAAATGGCCCGGGGCGTATTGTGAAGGTGTGCGGTGAAATTGCAGGTCCATCCTCGAGTGACCTCCGTGACCCTTTGTCAGGCCGGTAAAAAATGCCCAATCCATCATGGCCGCTCCGAGCCGTCCCACCGCAGCGAAGTGGTGCGGTTATAGGGCCGTGGTTCACATGATGGTGTCCATTTCACTGGGGGGCTTTGATACAGTGTGTGTCAAAGGGCAGAGATTGGGCAAAGCTAATGGAGTAAAACTAAAGTGTAAAAATGTTATTGAAAAAAGTCATTAAAAAAAGTCAGCGTGTCCAATCCCAAATGTTAATAGGGAGGCAGGATACGTTTTTACGGGTTTATAATATACATTTTAGCTAACTGGAACGTTAAAAGCCCACCATGTAACATTTATTTTCTTTATTTTTCTTGAAGTTTTAAGAAAATACATAGAATACAGAGCGAGAGACACATTTACATACTGTAGTCCTAAAAATGTAGTCCAGTGTAATTATCCCATTTGGTCCGAAGTCTATCAAACGTGTCCATTTTCAAATTAAGTCAGAATTTTTTCCATTTTGCCAAGGTTCATTATAATTTCGATCTAGTCTCTGTTCGTCGGCTCGACTTGTGTCATCCTATTTTTTTGTGATGATTTTTTGTCTTCTTCTTGTCACACATGCTCTAATTGTATCCACTTATTGTGTCCATCACAGAAGTTTTGAGGCCCAAACACATACATCTCCCCAAACCTGGCAATTAACTTAACGTTCTGGCAGTTATGTTAGTCAAAGGAAAAACGGTGTTGCTAATTTTTTCTTTAAATATACAACAACTTGTCACTGAAAAATAAATAAACATATACTTATAGAACAAAGCATGGTGGACTGCACCCTGACCCCTGACATTCCACATGGGCAAAAGAAAGAAAGTGAACTCAACTTTCTTCTAAACTTTTATGCATTTATCAAAGGACAAATATTGTGCATCGTTTGTGCTATTAATGCTCTTGAGTAACTTTACTTAGGAATCTCATGTTTTATAACTTAAAATATTGTATCTATTGAAAAGCACACGTTAGTTTTCATGGGTCAAGAGTTCCCTCATCTGGGTTTGGTGTTAGCAGAGGAAAATACCAATGGAAAAGAAAGCAAAAAGCTAGCTTGCCTCCAAAATGCTAACATAAGCACGCAGTTATAATGCACGCTATTTGACAGAAATTGTCAGTCTGGCTATGATTTATGGGCTTGAAACAGCACAGGAGACGACTTTCTACCGTCGTCGCAATTGTGGGAAACTAGAAACTGAGCGACTTGTGAGGCTCAGAAAAGGTGCAGAAGGATAAGATGACCTCGTAAACAGGTTTAAAATTAAAATACAACTCCAGGAATGTGTCTGATGAGGGAACAAGGTTACAGCACGGTTAAAAGTGAACAAAATTAAGTAAAATATGTGTCCTTTAAACCCAAATACGCAAATAAGCAACAATAGCTGCAGGTGAGTATGGCGTCATGTGCTCCTCTTGTGGTCAACGGATTGAAGCGTGAACGTGTATTCTTTACGAAGACGGGGATGAGCTCAGAACATACATCAGTGCAGTGTCTCACAGCGTCCCGAGCCTGATGAATGTCCTTGTGCCCCGCCGGCCTGCCCCTGTCTCTTTCATAGCTCACTTTTCCAGGCTCGCCTCTAATCCCACACTACTCCATCAGCGGCCACAGAGCGCTCACTGTTGCAGCGGCGTCCTGTATGTTTTGGCAGGTCACGCGGAGCCGGAGCCGCAGCCAGGAGGTTCAGCTGGCGGGAGGAGCGAGCTGTTCCTCACTGGCTGACACGGTTCGACCACACCTGCGCTGGAGACACACACACGCCGCTCTTATTTCCACAACACGGGCCGGTCCCAGCGCAGATCCCGACCGCTGAGCCACATCCGTCACTCAGCTGGCGGCCTCTGGACCGAGATCAGGGCAGATGCTGCACTTTTTTTATTTATTTTGAGGTGCCTAGAGGAAGATATATCTGCCAATGTTTTACGGAAGGCAATTAATAAAAATCAGATGCGAATGGAAGAAGGAGCTGCCCACATTTGTCAATAGTTCAAAACATCACGTGTCTGTGAATAGATAAACATTTAGAACAGCCCTTTAAAAACGTGAAAAAACAAAGAGCAAGAATCGTATGATGATTGTCTGTGCTTTTGAATGCAGTTCTGTTTAGTGTAATGGTGTTATACTTTAAAGCAAACATATTCTTCTACAGTGACTTTTTTGAGCTTTTAACCATGTTCTAACAATGTTCTTCATTAAAAACATACCTGAAGTAGCATTCAGCTGCATTCACGCTGTTTTAAGGAATGTTTATCAGAAAATCCTCCCCCCTCCAAGTGTCAAATACACTTCCTGCAAGCTCCTTCTATCCGGGACGAATTTTCAGATCATCTTATCTGAGAATCTTCCACTGTTTTAAGCACTTGAATCATCGCTAAACTCGTTCTGAGCATTTCTGCCGCTTGAACACGTTAACTGCAGCAGCAAATCTGCATTATGAGATCTTTTCAGCGCTAACTTCACTAGATTGTATATTGCGCTGGTGCCATCTGCCGGCTGGATGCAGTCAGTAAGTGCAATTTCATAGTAAATGGAATAAAATATGAATTAAAATTAATTTTTGAGAATTATGAGGATATTATGTTTTATACTATATAGAATTATATCTTTGAATTTGTTCAGGAGTTATGCTTTTTTTTTTCTCTCTTTATGTTATAATCTTAATGTCTATGTAAGTAAAAGGGGTTGAGAAGAGAAAAGTTTTGCGCTTCTACTCACTCCTTTTTGAATATGGGAGATTAAAAAACGTTTTTGATTTGGGCATTTGTGTTTGTGCAATGTTTGGCATATAAAAAACAAGTTGAATAAAAATAAATACATGAGTAAAATAATAAAGTAAAATAAAACAAACATAATCCCGTGCTTGATGGTTGTCAGAGAGGATAAAGGAGATAAAAGGCACTTTTAAGCAATTGGCTCCAGAGCAGCTGAAGTAGTTTAGTACAAATAAATGTGACTGTCGGTTTAACGAAAACAAATAATCTATAATGCATCCATATTGTTAGAGTAATTATAGTAAACAATAAATAAAAAATACAAATTTGACTGAATATTTTGTTGTTGTAATGTAAGCAGTAAAATACTTTGATAATTACACTGATTAATCAGCTGCTGATTTAAAAAGCCAAATGAATTTAAGAGAGTACTTTTATCTCATGACTGCCCGCCTCAGAAGGCGCCACATAAAACGCAGCACACAGACTGGAACAGCCATGCGTTTGAGCTAAATTATGTGAAATACTTTAAACGACTGGGCCACGGTCAATGTCATAGACTAGCATTCAATAACGCACTCATTTATATGCACTTGAATTCAGCGCACACAGGAGGACACAGTGGAATGCACAAATACAGCCTATTTCATGCACGCACAGAAGTGAAAGGTGACATTTAAATCTAATATTGAAAACCTTTGAAAAGAGAATCGCACAAATGTTCAATGTTGAATTCAAGTAATTGTGGCTCCTGGTCAACATCCAATGAATTTTAAAACCACATCCAAAGACCTTGAATAGATCTTAGTAAAAATATTTTCCAATTCCAACTAAAGTATACATTATTTTGTTTGAGCATTAACAGTGATTACTGTGCTAATGGTTTAGCCAAAGAAATATATGGGTTTGCATGTAACTGGCATCAGAGAGAGTGCAGTTTTTGTTAATATGTATAAAAATCAAAATACATTCACTCCAGTCTCACTTTGTGGCAGGCTTGCTTTGTAGCCACAGCTGCCCTAAGGCGGACTGACAGGCATGGCTTATATTGGGCCTAACCAGCATGACTCATTTGTACAGGGGACAGGGCTGAAATGTGACCATGCAGTTTGGTGCTCTCTGTTTACATCAGTCTGCTCACTCCTGCCTCCTCTGCATCTCAAGTCAAACTCAAACAGAGCTGTGGTTTGAGGTACACTTTATTGTCCCTGCAGAGAAATGTGGCCACTGCCTTTGATCGGTTTGTTGATTTCAGTGCCACAAAAAAAAATATTTACAATAAAATCAAACTGTCCTCAGCTCGGATTAACAGATTTGTATTTATTCTTCTCTGATTGGTTAATTCACCAGTCAGTCACATCTATCAGACTGTGGAATATAAACACATTTAAATATATATTTAAAACTCTGCTTTCACACACTGTGGTTGAAACCAATTTAAAGAAGTTAGTGCAGCCTAATAATGGTATTGTTGTATGTAAGAAGCTGGAACTGGGAAGTTTGAATGCATTTTGTTTAATTTATTGTAGAAAAGGGGTGGGGATTAAACATGTTTAACTTCCTTCACTCCCTTTTTGGACACACAAGAAGAGAGAATATGTTGTTTCACTCAGGTGCATGTAACTTGATGATAGACATTTACTGTGTTGCCTTTGTTGTCATGATTGAGTATGTTTTTCGCTTTCCCATATTGTCCAAATAAAATGTATTCCTTCATCCATTCAACTCTCCCACCTATCAGGGCAGTGGGATCCAGAAGTTGTGAAGTTTCAGTAAACAGTGAAAACATGGCTGGCCAGACCAGGTGAAATGTGGACAAACAAATCGATCATCACGCTTTGGCTTAGTGCGTGATCATCTCTGACAGCTACTCTAAAGGTAGAGAGACTAAAATAAAAAGTCAATTGGTCACAATGCAAAGAAAGCAAGATTATATTGTTAGACGTCTCAAACTAAACTGGCAATGGCAAATCAGTATTTCAATAAACCTAAAAATGAAATAAAAAACCATGAAAACAATTTCTTCAAAGTCCAAGAAAACAGTTTCCAACTGTCATCCACTGATCGATCCACGCAGTGCAGAGCCGCTCACAGCCAAGTGCTGAGAGGAGGAGCGCAGCATGCACACAGCACAGATTGAGGCTGCTTTTTGGACCAGGCCTTGGGCACCAAATAGTGATTCACTGTGGTGGAGATAAAGATGGACTGTGGCTGGCTGCAAGTCTGCCGTCCTGGGTGTGAGAGACAGATGAGTCATTGCAGTGTCCCAGAGCTGACAGGCTGTTCCGACAGGAGACAGGAGATGTGGAACACAAGGTTAGACTGGAGGACAGGACGCCCGACACCCAACGCACACGGGTCAAAGAGAAAATGAAGTCAGAATGAATTCTCTCCTCTCTCCCCTGTCGCAATATTCAACACTTCATGCTCCAAATCACATTATTTTTGGTATTTGTGCTCTGAAAATTGCATTACTTTCCTCAATTTCGAGCAGACAGGGAAGCTTTTTGTAGTGGTTACATCACATATTGGCAAGTGTACATTAGCACTTCAACCAATAAATCCTGCAATTTCTATGAAAATTTACTTTTTTGTGCTCCTTCCTTTCAACTTCCTTTCAACTTTTTCAGTATCACCACACAGAGCCAAATATTTCACTTCGTTGTCTGCTTTCTCCAGGATCAGTCGACTGTGAATATTGTGTAGGCTCACTTCAGGAGAAACCATTCCATTCTGATGCACCAGGGAGGCTGTGTGCAGATATGCAGATTCATGTAGTATTGATATTAACACAGTGCATTGTGCTCTTTATTTTTGTCAACGCACCCCACAATAGACTTCACTTTTGTGTTGCCAAGAGGGATCTGTTGAGGCCAAAAATCCCAGATAGCAATGACAAACCTGGCATTATGTTGCTATGTGAATCAAAATGTTAAGCTTCCTGGAAACAAGTACAGCCAATAATCACAGGACTTGAATTAAAATATCAGAAAATAATGATATATGGTAAGAATTTGTTAGCCTTGGATTGGTCTTGGACAGTGTTGGGAAGTGTGTTGCTAATGATGAATTATAAAGTTTTTGCTAAATCTGGTGGAGAGCATATTTTCTCTTTTTATATGAATGTTAGCTGTGCACTGTCCTTGGTTTAAATAAACTGAAAATATGCATTCAGAATACTCATTTTGAGTTATTTTCAGGTATCACTTGGTACCATTCAGGAAAACAGATTCTTAAATTCTACATTAGTACTGGATCACACAATTTAGGCTTCAAACTGCACAACAATAGTAAAAAAAAAAAAAAAAAAAAAATAGAACATCCTGATCTTGTGGTGAATGTGTGTGATTTATTCTACTCTAAACCAATAAAAATAAATAAATGTAGACAGTGAAACAAACATAAAACTGTTTTTACATCATAACATAATGCAACTTACAGTGACAGTATTCTGAAGTACACTGAATGGATTTACAATACAAAATACTTTATTTCAGGGATTCAGTACTCTGTTATTAAATATATTTTTGAAGTATTCTTTCCAACACTGATCTTAGACTGCATCAATCAGGGACAACGCGCTAAAACTTTCTACTCGATCACTGTGAGACTGACAATAGAAGTGCTTGCTTCCAGACAATGGGAATACTTTAATAATGTATTGAATGTGTATATGTGCATGTATATCTTGTGCTTCAGAGGTACATATAAACCTGTTAATCCCTGAGAGCCCCGCACAACAACGCCAGAGTGTACTGACGTTAGTGTGTGCACATACGGCAAATAAATGTCTTGATTCTTGAGTCCTTGACATTACAAGTACAGCACAAGCAAACAAAAGACAGTCGGTGTTTTAGTTCTGCACAAACAACATCGAAGCGCCCTTGGATTGTCACGGAATTGCTGAACATTTATTCATGATTAAAAGCAATGAACCCCAACACAAAAGAAAGAAAGAAACAGTCTTCGTTTTTGAACATATACAATTCCAGTGCTCAACTTTCTGGTCCCATTCCGACAAACTACCAAAACCTATTCAACTAACTTCATTCCCCATCGTTCTGCGCCTCTTGTGTCCTGTACGGAAAAGGACCCCATCAGCGTTTTCCTTTATTCGCCACCTATTTGAAATTCCGAAACGGTTTCATATGGGCAAATTCACACACCTAGAAGCATACGTAACCCAATCACGCTTCTAATTTCCTCGCCTGTGGGCCTTTTCGCCGCCTCCGGGCTTGTATTGCTAACATGTAATCCAATCTCTAACACACAACCACTCTGCTCTTACAGTGCATCCGTGTTGCGTCCTCATTTGATTTCGTAACTATTGTTGGGAATGTTTACCTCGTTATACTGGAGGCTTTTTCTGCATGAGCGTGTTCATGTGATTATCCTCTCTCATGTGGATCTGCCGTTACTGCCCCGAAGGTGTCCCCTAAGGCCTTCCCCCCCCCCCCACCCCCCGCTCCCTTCACCCTTTTCACTCCGAACGCTCGCCCCCATCCCGCAGAACCTCCCTCTCCCCCTCCCACAGCTCCGCCCCGGCCCCTCCCCATGCCCTCTTTAGCCACGACACGTCGAATCAAGCAGAAATTAATGCAGATGATGCATTCACTGTCTCATTGTCTCCCTCAGCGGCGCGAGAGGATATCGGGATGACAGCGACATGGGGCGAAGAACTGACGCGAGGCTTTTAGCCATGCTCACGGCTGTTTGTGTACAGTGTGCGTAAATGTACGAGAACGGCCGGGTTTGGGAGTTGCATGTGGAAGTGTTGAGGTTGCACCATATAGTATGAAGACAAGTTAGGCATGGTTAATTCAGTGGGTGTACACAGTATCTACGGGGTAAGTGGGGAGGATAATGCATTTAAATTAAAACTTGAACAGAGGACAAGCTCTATACATATTATACCGAGACTGTTTCAATGATGCGTTCATTCGACTTGTCTTTGTATGAAATTCGGAGTGAGGAAACGTGTAAATCCTGTCTATCTGTGTTCAATTTCTCCAAAGTACTGCACAGAATACAGAGCAAATACAACTTCAGCAAATAGACAGATGTTAAGGCACGTACTAAATGCAATAAAAAGATGGATAAATATATATTAAAAAGCCAATGAAATAAAACAATCAAAAAAATAAAAAGACAGTTAGAGGACCACACAATTCTCATGCTGGATTAAAAGTCAGTGAGTATAAGTGATTTGTTTTGTTGTTGTTTTTTCTGGGCTGAAGGCTTTATTAGACAGTACAGCTGTAGCATGAAAGGCGGAGTGAGAAAATAGAGACATTGGGCAAATGGTCATATTCAAGCAGTGAATCCAGCTGGTTCTCTGGTCACCCTTGATCTCAATGGGTTTTCAAATAAAAGTTAATAAAATAAAACTATTAAACAACCACAGATGTGCAACACCTTAGCAAGCTTTTACAATGGGGTTTTAACATAACTTTAGAGCATCAACTGAAGTGGATGTCTTTTGGTGAGGATATGAGTTGTTTTCAGGACATCAATCTGGAGATAACCACGACGAATAAAATATGGTAGAATAGCTTAGTCTTTACATCGTCTCAAAGCGTAAACATATTTACTGATAATGCAAAGAGGTACGTTTTCTTATCGGTTGCTTGTTTGAAAAGAAAAGTTATACGTTAAGGTTGTCCAAAGTAAGACCTGCGAGCCAAACTTGGTCCATCGGGCGTCAAGTTCGGGCCGCGAGGAGGTGCTGAGACTATCTATTATTAACCAATTAACCAAAAAAAATCAAATCTATTCCACTAGAAACAACAATTGAAGACAGTTTGATCATAAAATATCTTTGCAGAAGAACATTTCATGAGCAAACCTGAATAGATTTCGACCTTGGAACGGTAACGCGCATTTACCAGGGATTCCAATTTTTTTTTACTTGATGTGCCATAATAAACCCAAACAAGTGACATGAATTAAAAATCGCATAACGTCAACAGGTAATGCTCAGTGTGCCCTTGTGTCTAACAAAGCAGCATATAAATGAATTGACCATGGCAACAATCACTCTAATGAATCTGCATAATATGTTTACAGAGGGTTTTCTCTTTTCTTCTCACCTAAGCATATAAAAAATACTTACAATCAACATTAGATTCAGCGGCGATTCCCCAACCTCTTTTGTGTCTTACAGGTTACGCTCGCATCGTTGTTATGACAAACCCTTCAAGACATGCGCTTGGACAAGTCAATACCACGTCCCCTTGTGCAAATGAAAATGCCCTTTTTCTGCTACTATCCATGTGAATATGACTGTAACTATGACGTTTGGTCCTTCTGGGGTTGAGTGTGTGCGGGAGTCACATTGTAATCCGCCACCTGGAGAGAGCACAAAGAGGTTACGGGTAATATGCGAACCGCTGTTTGATTGATGAGCCAATCAGAGCGCCACAAAGGATTTCATTAACAATAGACACCCTGCCACAAATCAGCAATCATCGGCACACACACACAGTCACTTATCAACACTTATCAGCGAGCACACAAAAACACACAAAGTCACTTATCGACAGGCACCGGGGCCCCCACACTTACAAAAAAAAACACACGGTTGATGGCTGGGTATAACTAAGGGTGTTATCACAAAGTCAGCAGTAATAATGTGGGCATTTCATCAAGTCGCACGGGAGAGCAGAGAGAATGCATATGGGTCAGCGGTTTGCGTTTGGGAAAATCAAAAGCCCCGAGCATGTGTTCATTGTTTCCCGCCGCATTTGGCCCGTTTCTCAATCACTTGTGATGGAGAGTGGGGCTACTTGACAGGCCTAAAAAGAAGGGAAAAAATGAAACAGGCAACGGAATTACGCTTTTTTTTGGGGGGGGAAGTAAATGAGTTTTGCGCCCCGTGAGCCCCTGGCCTTCATTCTGAGGTCTGTATTTGTTAGACGAGAGGCACAGCTGTGGAGCCATACAAACACTGTGGTGATGCTGAGGATTGTGCGAGGCTGGGCTTTATATTGTGCTCGGCCATGAACTTGCCTTTTGTGACTAAGTGGCCACTGCCCAGGGTGCATGCCGCCTGAGGTTCATAGGTACCCATGAACCCTGAAGTGGACAGGGATGAGTGGAGAGTTCTTTACTTTTAACGAAAATACACGGTGGATTCTGAGGCTGGACAGTTCCAAACTTTACCAATGTGTCTCTGGATAAAAACTTCTTCAATATGTTGTGTGATTGGCACAAAATTGACACAGACAGTCACTTCTATCAGTTTGCCCCGGGCCAGTTGTGGCACACCAAAATACAACTAAAGCTGTCGAGAAAAGCATTGGATAAATGGAAGAAATACTGGAAATGGAGGAATAAAAAGGCCTCACTATTGTGTTAACGAACCAGTACATTTGATCTTAAAAGAAGTGCAACTTTACTGGTGTTCAGTCCTCTTTTTGTCCATACTTTGCCTTGAATGTTCCACAGTATGGCATTAAGGTGAGACACTACAGGCAAAACTCTTTTCTTCTTCTCTCTCAACATATACACTTTCATTTGGAAAGAATAAAATTGTCCTATCTAAACCTAAAAATGTTTTATTCTTTTATTTAATCAGTCTACATTTATAGATTTTATGGTTCAAAATCCATTTATCTCCCATGTGTCAACAAAATGAAGTAAGAAAAAAAAAATCTTGAAAAACATCCATTCTTAGTGTAAAATCTGACCTGTAACTTGGCCTTGCAAGGTCATCTTTTGTCTTTTGGATCAGTTGAATGCCATACTTTTAAACACTGTAGCCAAAAAATAATAATATCCCAGCGAAGCCAAGCAGGAGGTCAACCCCTCAACAGTAAAGTTCCACCTTTAAAAATACATATTATGACTTTATCAGCTAAATGGCATATAATCGATGACATTCAAGGATTATTATTGTATTTTTGGACATCTTAAATCACCATATTGATCTAAAATGACTTTGAAAGAAACAAGTATGCTGACTTCCGGGTTGAAAATTGCAGCGCTGATTTCCACCTGTCCTGCCTATGATGATGATGAAGATTTTTCCATTTCAAGACTTTAAGACAGCTGAAACCTTTGTGTGTCACCAAATTTAAAAAGTAGTAAAAGCAAATACAACGAAAAAGGAAGTAAAGATCAGTGTGGCATGTTTTGGGAGCCATTGATTGACTTTAAAAACACTGTCATGAATTCAAACGTTCACACTCTTCCTTAACTGCTGTAATATTCACAGTTTTACACACTGCCTGCCTCTTGCTGCACTCTGATCCCTTGATTTCTTTCTTTTTTTTTTGGTATTATTATGAAGCTGACGAGGGGCGAGGGCCAAGACACACAGCAGTCACACTAAGCGCCGTAATGGGCTATACTTTCTCATTAAGTCTGACAGCGGTGTTATTTTGGCTCGGCTGTGTATTGGACCGGCTTCGTTATTATTGATTGCGATAATAAGATACGTGGACTCACAGATTATTTGCATCCCTGAGCAGCCCGTGTTGTCATCGAGGGGCGGGGGCTTGATGTGATTATGACGGTCATATCCACATCGCCGGGGGGCAAAACTGCTGTCTGCTCCTGCCTCTGCACCTATCCCCCGCTCGTGTGTGTTGGGCGCGCTCCTCCTGCCATCTCCATAGCATGTCTAAGTCTAATTGGCTATAGACACTCGAGATCCTACCCCTAGAATCCATTTTGTACGGTTACCAAGGTGACAGCACTGGTCGTCTGTGTTGGCAGACAGAAACATGCCGGTGTGCGCTCGCCTGCGTGATCGTAAGTCTGCACGGGTATATGTGTATGCTGCGGGAAAAAACACCACTCAATTCTGTGTTAATTAGCTCCATCTATTAGCAGCAAATCCACTAATTAAAGCCGAGCTGAGACGCGACCCAGAGAAAGCTATCTGCAGCGGCCATATGGGGGGCTAAATATGGAGGGGACCCGCGAATGACAACTCTGTATACCACAGTCGGGCGGGCGTGCGGGAAGGAGGGGGACGTGTGCGCGCATCCAAGAAGGTCAATGCAAAGCCTGTTGTTTTGCATCTAACAACTGGAGATTATCTCAGTTTATGTCGTACGAGGCGTTTAGCTTGATAAATGATTGTCATTTTATTGTTATTTATTTACTATTTCATTCAATTCATATTTTCCTACTGAAGTATATTCTGAGCCTTACACAAGGTACAATCATTATAAGTTAGTAGGAAGGAAGTTACTTTTGCTCAAATACATAAAAGTATTGTAGTACTTTTAGTTTTTTAAAGTAGAAAACATTGTACATCTCAGGTGAGGTGATTATTATCATCATCATCATTATTATAATTTATCATTATTATTAACATGAGCTGTTGTTGTTTTCTTCTGGCACTCTATGATCTATTTATGTTGATTTTGTTTTTTTAAACGGGGTATGTCAGCTACAGCGTGTCTGTGGAACTGTACAACATGAAGGAAAGGATATGTGTGCCACCTGTGACTCCAATATTGTGCAGCTTCACATGACTCCCTGTCGCCACAGCCCAAGGTAATAATCATTTGAACGAACAGTAAGCTACAGCCTAACATGTGGACCCGGAAATACGTGAGGACAAGGTAAGGTCTAAAGTCAAGTAGTTGCATTTAGCTTAATGGCAATAATCAACATGCACCTGGAGCAGATAGCTAGCTAGCTAAGTTGAGAGCAGCAGCTTCCGGGAGTGTTATTATTATTATTATTATTATTATTATTATTATTATTATTATTAAGACTTTTACTATGCTTTTATTATTGTAATGTCTTATTTCCCCTCATATGACACCCTTTTTGTGTGGCAGTAGTCTGTTGACAGTTGACTATTCTCCATATTAGGGACATCTTACGTAAAGGCTGATGTGACCGTTGAGCTGGACGGCCGATAACTCATTCTACTGACGGTGAGGTACAGAAATTTCCCATTCTAAAACTTTAAACCAGGCCTCCATTGCCACTGGCCCCACCCACAATCAGAATACACTTGATAGAAACCACAAATCTGGCGATTTTGACAGTTCACAGCTCTAATGATCAGCATTTCTTGCTTTCATCAACTCATTTTCTACCACTTGTTCCCGTTAGGGGTCACAGGTGACTGGAGCCAGTGTTATCACAGAGATATAGACACACAACCATTCACTCTCACGTTCATTAACTGGGGACAATTTAGAGTTACCAATTAACCTGAACACAGTCATGTCTTTGGACGGTGGGAGGAAGCCGGAGAACCTGGACAGAACCCACGGTAACACGGGGAGAACATGCAGACTTCATCCCGAGAGATCGTGTGATGTTGGTCTGGTGCGGGATTTGAACCCATGATCTCCTTATTGGGAGGCAAGATTTCTAGCCGCCCTGCCACTGTGCATCCTAGCTTCCATTTAAATGACATTTATTATTTGCATGTTCCACACGTTCAGAATGAGCTAGGAAAACAAGCTTTTAGTTTCTCTGCTCCTTCTTCTTGGAACGCTCAACAGTTGGAAACTCAATGGTCTGATCTGGTTTCCTTTGACACATTACGTTCCCTTTTTTCAAAAAAGACAGCGCGTCACAATTTCTCAGTGCTTGTGCTTTTAAATCTGTCATTGTCAGCTTACTTTCCTTGGTGTGAAAGTATAACACTTTACAATTATTGCACTGTATGTAATCTGCTTATGATTGTTGCTTTGTTTCAGTTTTTAGGTCAGATTGTTTTGTTATTATTATTGTATCCCTCCCACTATCTTCGGGTTATTTTGATCCAATCTAGATTTGTTTTATTACTTTTTTTATTTTATTTCATCGCTATGAAACTTTCATGGGTGGTCCAAAACATCACTCAACATCCAATGTATGCACATTTTATGCACATGGTATGAAAAAGTATATTGCTCTTTGATAGCACAGTGCCTTACAGCAAGAAGGTTGCAGGATCGATTCCCACTCAAGACCGGGCCTTTCTGTGTGGAGTTTGCATGTTTCTCTCTGTGTCTGGGTGGGTTTCCTCCAGGTTCTCTGGTTTCCCCCATCAACCCATGACATGTACATTAGGTACAAAATCCTAAAATAACGTATACCTTAACCTTAACCAAATGTGCATAGCTTGATTAAAGAGGACACGAGGGGTATTCATACACTTTTGATGCTCCTGTTGTGTGCTGCTGACCACTGGGCCAAGTCCCCCTCGGTAAAGAGATCTCAATCTCATGGCTATTTTCCTGCTTAAATAAAGGTTAAATAAGTAAGTAAATAAAAATTGCTTCATTCACAGCGTTGTTTTTGTCCTACCACAGGGCTGTGATGTCGTTACAATTGCTTGTATGGTTGTTAGATAAACCTAAGTTAGGACAAACTACACACTAGAAGTAGATAGTATAAACACAAGGCACAAACAGGGTCTACACATTCAAAAGCCATCGACAAAAGTGTTTCCAATAAAGCCAGCGGATCAGGGTGAACTGCATCTCAATGGACGTTTAGCCTTGATTCAGTTGCTTGTCAGAACGAAAACACCATGACTGAACAGACAAAATAAAAAAAGAAAAAAAACAAGACAGCCAGTTTGAATGGTACACGTTTTTGCTAAGGAGTTCTTTTTACAGCGCACAGAAGCAGGAACTTCAAGGCCGAAATAGAAAAGGGAGGAACGGCTAACGCTTGTCTGCTTTTAAGGCGCCAGGCGATTGAAATCCTGATTTGATAGATGGAAATCAGGGGGCCTGCTGTGAAGCTCCTCTCTGTCTGTACACCCGCCCTCCCTCGCTCTCCCTCCCCTCCCTCGCACCCTGCTCGCTCGTCCACCTTCAATTCAGACGGAAGAAGAATGGGAACCAGCCCAGCAACGAGGGACACAACAGAAATGTGAATATCACCCGTGGAAAAAAAAAAAATGAGAGGAGCACAAAGACGAGCTGATGGCTTGTGATGGGAAGAATAACAGAAATGAATTTAGTAAACTGCTGTTGATTAAAGGGTTTTGATTAAAAATGTCTTAAGTCTGGAAATGAAAAGTTACAGTAGGGCTGGACCGTATGCTAAAACACAGTGTAATATCACAATTTTCTTGGAGCCAACTGACAATTTCGATTTCATTACGATACATTTAGAGGTGGGAAATAGATTGAAAAATGTATAATATCACAGGTGTTGTTTTGTATATCTGCAAAATTACCGTAAGTGTGTCGTCTATAAATAAATCTATAACAATTGAACTAAAAAAGAGACAGACGTGTTAACGTGTTATAGTCACCCAAACAGTGATATTTCAGCACTTTTGCAATGATTTTATGGACAATTTACTTCAGTCTTGTCATTTCGTGCTGTGAGGAGTTCAGAGCTGCAGAGAATGTTCAGGTTTCTAAGAGCAGACTCAAGACCTACCTTTTTAGCGTAGCCTTTGATTAATATTTAGTTGTGCATTTATTTATTTATGGTATTTATTGTGTTCACTCATTTTAGGCTTACTATTTTAGATGTACTTATGTCCAAGTTTGACTCTATTTCTACCCAATTCTTTATTTATTTCTTCATATTTATTTATCTATTGTTGTATTTATTTTAGGCTCTCCAGTGTTTCCTCTGAGGGGCCCTCTGTACCAGGAGCGGTGGTCGGCTGTGGCTGCTGGGCCCTGGCTCATGGGCCCCTGGTGGAGGTTTGGTGTGTGCTTCATCCTGTGGCTGCAGATGACTCACTGCTCCTGGTGCAGACGGCTCCTCTGATGGTGCTTCTTTAACTGGTGCATCTGTACTCAGCCTCATGTATTTTAGGGCGTATGTGTGCATGGGGTGTGAAAGTGTGGGTATGTGACTGTTTGTGTTTGTGTGGGTCAGGTGGTTGTCGGGTGGAAATGGCATGTGGAAATGTTTTTAATGCTCTGTAAAGTACTATTGTGAATAAAGTTTTTTCATTCAAGAGAAAATGAAAACTACAATATGTAAACTTCACCAAAACAGTAGATCATAGTCACACAAACGGGATCACGCTGCAAAAAGTGAATTTCTAGATGAGTTAAAACGACTTGATTTCAGGATATTAATCTTCATTTCAGACATTGACTGACTACATAAGATTAGTTAAGACTATTTCTAGATTATTTGGCTTGTTTCAAACCAGTTCTGACTTGATTCGATACAGTACGTCTAACTTCAAGCCAAATTATCTGCCAATGGGTTCAGCTCATTTGACTTACCCCATTGGCAAATGAAAATTATCACATGATCAGTCAGAAATAACTTGAAAACAGGGAAATACTTTACATCACA
Organism: Rhinogobius similis; assembly: GCA_019453435.1. Classification (NCBI taxonomy): domain Eukaryota; kingdom Metazoa; phylum Chordata; class Actinopteri; order Gobiiformes; family Gobiidae; genus Rhinogobius; species Rhinogobius similis. Next base: position 23,779,113 of record CM033635.1, read on the forward strand.
CGCAATTAAATCAGTCAAACTACTCAAATCCAGTCATTTTAAGATCAGCTACATAAACAATTTTTAAATATACAATCCTCATATCGTCCAGCCCTACTTTACAGTCATTGTTAACCAGAACAGTGAATACTTTAAATACATTTTACGATCAAGTTGTCTGTCTTGTGTTAATGTCAAGTCTGATTTACTATTCATTCATTTGTTTCTGCTAAAAATACCGTAAAATCTGCTTTATATTGACATTTCTTCAGCGGTGCAAAGCAGGGACTGTGATGTTTTTGTGTTCATTATGAAGGAAATCTGATTTGTGTGCAAAATAATTGTTGTTTGGACAGCCACTGGAGAAAGAATATGTCATCCTTGTGAATATAGTGGCTAATTTGATTCTATTATTTGCCGTAAATGACCTACACCGTGCTGGAAAAGGCCCTTAGCCACACACCCGCGCTATAAATTTGATCTATATTTTAAAAACAATGCTATTCCGACATCTCTTAAAACGAACCAAAGTGCATGATACCTCTGAGATTGACCTTTAATTACCATTTTATATCATTTTCTAATAAACATAATGTGCAATAAATTACCTCGGCGAATACATTATCGCGCAAACTGAATAATTAATGACAAACCATTAACTCAAAAGTCATTTTCCAAAGCGCGCCCCGCCACTTTTCCCTCTGCCTTTTAATGGATTTACTATCTATTTGCGACGCATCCCCAATCACGCTGAAGTGAGAGATTGCCGTTTAGCGAATAAACACGGGGGAAACTTGCGGCAGTAGTTGAGTAGAATGAATTTTTAATAGAAAGAGATGGCGGGGAAGGGGGGAGAGGGGAGGCGAGGGGTTCGGGGAGGGTGAGTTAGGGGGGTCGGTGTGGAGCATGAAAGCACATTCAGGTGTCAATCTCCTGGAGGAATTAGAGAGCGCAGCGGGATGCCACTTATTTGGGCCCCAGCGCCTGGCCGGCCGGTGTCTGTGTGTAACCAGTGATCAGGGCCGCATTAGTGTCCGGGCTATTACTGCTGCAGCGCCTCGGCCTCTCAATCAGGCTGCGGTGTTTACACGTCACACATGTGCAGGAGCCACGGTTAATGCGACGGCGGAATGGAGATATGTACGTCTAGTGTCACCATCGAGTTTTCGGATGTATTTTTCAGTTTTGTTAATGTTTTGCGGTAAGGCTCAACAGACAAAAGCGTTTTTTCTAATCTGCTCCTAAAGGTGTTTAGTTCTTTCGTTTAATTCACTTTCACTTTCTTATTAAATTGCATTTTTCTGCATCAGAGACATAAGGATCATCATTTAAAGTAGCACCTACACACATCGAACAGTCTTGTGCGTTACAAGAGTTTGACGGAATGTACAGACAATTTAATTCCAAGCTTTTACATGCAAAAAAGTTTGAATTTTTTTGCCAATTTTTAGTCAAATCTAGCTTACTCGAAATTGAAATGTAATTTTTGGGGGTTTTGTATGTGTACAAAATGAACCAAGAAATTTAAACCTGGTTTTGCCCATTTTTTATACTTAAATGTTGCAAATATATGCAATTTTGGCAGTTTTACAGATAAAATGCCTTATTTCTACGTGAAAACATTACACGATGAAAAACTTAAAACATTTTAAGGATGATATATTTTTGTTTTAGATTTTTTCCTATTCTCATCTTAAAGAATACATTTGACCCCCCAAAAATGTTACAAAAAACAAAACAAAAAACATCACCACTCATCAAAAATATAAATGGAGTTCCAAATGTTGTTTTTTAAGTCCATTTCTGCTGTCAAATTATGTTCATTACGGGTGCATTTACCTAGCTTTTGTTTATTCCCCGATTTTAATTCTGTCTGCTGCCAGTAGATGGATGCTAATACAAATCCTGAAGAGGGAATGCCTGACAGATATAAGGTGATGTGAGATTTCTGTAGATACAGTTCTAAAACATGAAACATCAAAGTAAAGAACAACACAAATAATGCATAATATGTGTCCTTTAACACACAACTAAATTATTCAACATATATTTTATGACATATTTATGTATTATTTATTGAATTGTTGTGGCCTGGCTATTTTTCTTCTTTCACTTTTCAGGTCAAAGGGCAGAGTAAGTGTCCTTTGGTTTATTTGTTAAGCACATGCATGTTTGTCCATTAATTAATGACAAACTTGTTTTAAGGGTCAATAGTAAGTATTTTTCAAACTGCACTCTTGGCAAATAAGAGAAAGAAAGAAAGAAAGAAAGAAAGAAAGAAAGAAAGAAAGAAAGAAAGAAAGAAAGAAAGAAAGAAAGAAAGAAAGAAAGAAAGAAAGAAAGAAAGAAAGAAAGAAAGAAAGAAAGAAAGAAAGAAAGAAAGAAAGAAAGAAAGAAAGAAAGAAAGAATGGTTGTGACATATTCTGTCACCAGTCCCATGTTCACATTTGTTTTGGTGGTTGTCTTGTTTTTAAGATTATTTCCTGTTGCTTGGAATAGGTAACATTCGCAAGAAAGCTGTAATTAATGACTAGATTTAGGGAATAAATTAGAGAATTTTACTTAAATCAAGCAAAATTTCCTTGAACTGTGATATCCATTAAGAAAATATTACAATTTTAAGGATACCTTTCCAACATCGAGTCTTAAAATGAGAAAAAATATTCTTAAAATGAGCAAATTACAAGCAAATTTATACTGATTTATTCTTTTATGAGAATGATTTCCTTGAATTCCACCTTTTATTGAGAACATTTTGCTTCAATCAAGCCATTTACAGGGAAAACTTGCTTAAATTAAGACATTTTTTCAGTTTTCTTATTTTATCCTTGAAGTTGTTAGAAAAACAATCTTAAAAAAAATAAGTTTTCTAAGCAAGAAATTTTTTGCTTACTCAATTGGCAGATTTTTTTTGCTTAAAACAAGTAAAGATTTGTAATTTAAAGTGTTTTTCCTTGTTTCTATGGCATTTTTTGCCATGTAGTTTCATAATTGTGTTTATTCTGTTCAAAATCGAATAATAAGAACTAAAAATAACAATATTTTAAGACAACCTACTCCAAAAATGATGTGGCCGTAAATGTTACAATAAAGCCGGGGTTTTGATTTTCACGCCATAAAACTGGAAGGAGTTCATTTCTTTGTGAATATTTACAAGCCTTGTGAATGGAAAAAAAAAATAGAAGCATTTCTCTGTGAATATGTATATGTTGACACAAAAAAATGTATGTCCCAACTTAGAAATGAGACTATTACTAACATGTTGTAATAAATGAATGTTATTTAAATCCAAGTGTGTTTAGGAGAAAGAGATACTTGGGTCCTTGTAAGTTAGATTTTAAAAAACAGCCAACAGTTAAAGATTTCCAACTTCCGAACCACAAAAGTCTATTAGCGCTGCATTCACGACTGAATTAAAGGTGGGTTCAAACCAGTTGAATGACAATAGTTCACCCGAGGCGCTATGTCACTGTCGTAGGCACTAACTTTTGCGAAGAGTCTTGAAAATGATGAATGTACCATAAATGCCGAAAGTATTGCACCCATTAAGACTCTTTCAATCTTGACAACTGCTTGTTTTCTGCTTGTCAAACCATAAGTTGTTTTGGGGAATTCTCAATCTTTCACTACAGCTGCCACAGACAAGGTTGATTGTCATTTGTGTAGCTCAAAGTGAAAACAACAGATGGTGCAAATGATTGTTTGCTACATCCAAATATGAGTTTCCACAAGCAAAATTGTCTCATGGAATCTCATTTTTTAATCCAAATTAAATTGTTAGATTAAATAGATTTGGTTGTCGGAAATATTAATTAAATGGCAGTGGAAGTAGTGTTTTGCTCACTGTTGTATGAACTTAAAGGTGCTGTGTAACTTTTCTGTCTCCATTGAGATGTCCTTGCTTTGCCTGGAATGTTCCACAGTATGGCATTTAACATCTGTATTGCATATATTCAATTATTTTGGAATTTGATTTTCTCTCGTTCGAAAATGACTTGAAAAACATGCAATCTTAAAGCTGAAGTTTTTTGTAAATGAGTACATTTTGTGTTTCACTCTAATGGTATATTGAAAAGCAGCAAGTATTTGATGCCGTTTTCCACAATATTTTATCATCAACCTGGGAATAAAACTTGATAGTAGTGCTCTGACTGACTGCTCTTGGGCGGAGGAGAGAGGAGCAGAGAGGAGACAGGAGCAGAGAGGAGGAAAGAGAAGACAGGAGCAGAGAGAAGGAAAGAGAAGACAGGAGCAGAGAGGAGGAAAGAGGAGACAGGAGTAGAGAGGAGACAGAAGCAGAGAGAAGGAAAGAGGAGACAGGAGCAGAGAGGAGGAAAGAGGAGACAGGAGGAGAGAGAAGACAGGAGCAGAGAGAAGGAGAGAGAAGACAGGAGCAGAGAGAAGGAGAGAGAAGACAGGAGCAGACAGGAGGAGAGAGAAGACAGGAGCAGAGAGGAGGAGAGAGAAGACAGGAGCAGAGAGGAGGAGAGAGGAGACAGGAGCAGACAGGAGGAAAGAGAAGACAGGAGCAGAGAGGAGGAAAGAGAAGACAGGAGCAGAGAGAAGGAAAGGTGAAGACAAGAGCAGAGAGGAGGAAAGAGAAGACAGGAGCAGAGAGAAGGAGAGAGGAGACAGGAGCAGAGAGGAGGAAAGAGGTGACAGGAGTAGAGAGGAGACAGAAGCAGAGAGAAGGAAAGAGGAGACAGGAGCAGAGAGGAGGAAAGAGGAGACAGGAGCAGAGAGGAGACAGGAGCAGAGAGAAGGAGAGAGAAGACAGGAGCAGAGAGAAGGAGAGAGAAGACAGGAGCAGACAGGAGGAGAGAGAAGACAGGAGCAGAGAGGAGGAGAGAGAAGACAGGAGCAGAGAGGAGGAGAGAGGAGACAGGAGCAGACAGGAGGAAAGAGAAGACAGGAGCAGAGAGAAGGAGAGAGGAAACAGGAGCAGAGAGGAGACAGGAGCAGAGAGGAGGAGAGAGGAGATAGGAGCAGAGAGAAGGAAATAGGAGACAGGAGCAGAGAGAAGGAAAGAGGAGACAGGAGCAGAGAGGAGGAGGGAGGAGACAGGAGCAGAGAGGAGGAAAGAGGAGACAGGAGCAGAGAGGAGACCAGAGCAGAGAGAAGGAAAGAGGAGACAGGAGCAGAGAGGAGGAGAGAGGAGACAGGAGCAGACAGGAGGAAAGAGAAGACAGGAGCAGAGAGGAGGAAAGAGGAGACAGGAGCAGAGAGGAGGAGAGAGGAGAGCAGAGAGAAGGAAAGAGGAGACAGGAGCAGAGAGAAGGAAAGAGGAGACAGGAGCAGAGAGGAGGAAAGAGGAGACAGGAGCAGAGAGGAGGAAAGAGGAGACAGGAGCAGAGAGGAGGAGAGAGGAGACAGGAGCAGAGAGGAGGAGAGAGGAGACAGGAGCAGACAGGAGGAAAGAGAAGACAGGAGCAGAGAGGAGGAAAGAGGAGACAGGAGCAGAGAGGAGGAGAGAGGAGACAGGAGCAGAGAGAAGGAAAGAGGAGACAGGAGCAGAGAGGAGGAGAGAGGAGACAGGAGCAGAGAGAAGGAAAGAGGAGACAGGAGCAGAGAGGAGGAAAGAGGAGACAGGAGCAGAGAGAAGGAGAGAGGAGACAGGAGCAGAGAGGAGGAAAGAGGAGACAGGAGCAGAGAGGAGGAAAGAGGAGACAGGAGCAGAGAGAAGGAGAGAGGAGACAGGAGCAGAGAGAAGGAGAGAGGAGACAGGAGCAGAGAGGAGGAGAGAGGAGACAGGAGCAGAGAGGAGGAAAGAGGAGAAAGGAGCAGAGTGGAGGAGAGGGGAGGAGAGAGGAGCAGAGAGATAGGAGATAAAAAAAGCTAGCCTGCTTTATAACATGTATTTTCTCACAAAAAGGGTAGAATATTGAAAATGAAATGCAACGTAAAACACAAGGTGCTCCAGTGCTGAAAATGATACCAAAGTATAATAAACAAGTTATGTGAGGAGCACAGGAAATCTTTACTGTTTCTATTCTACAGCAGCGTGGATTAAAAGGTCATAGCAACCATCAAAAATGTCTTCTAACCTTGGTGATAAAGCACAGCTATAGAAGGTCCTTCACAAATCCGGATGAAATAGTTATTTATCAAATACCAATGCGGACGAGCTTGGTTTTCATAAAATACCAAGCACTCTGCAATAGGTACTTTTCAATTACAAAGCATATAATAATAAGCCTACATATGGTGAAGCAAGATTGTCCATACAAAAGAATAGCAATGCATAGTTTTGATGTTTTTGATCAACGAATCTAATTGAATTATTACAGCAAGTCCCTTCAATATCGCCATTCACAATTATCAGGATTCTTGATGTTAATGTTCGTATTTTACGACATAATGCTAACATTTTCTTGCTGATCTGCATTTACTTACTTTACTACATATGGCCAGTTCTAAAGAACAACAGGACCGACTGAAAAGAACCAGAGCCAGTTTCCTCCTACCTCATAGGTGTGGCATATCAAGATGCTGATTAGACAGCATTAATATTACATAGGTGTGCCTTAGGCTGGCCTCAATAAAAGTACACTCTGAAAAAGGATCTGTACACAATTCCTGGAAGGTGAAAGCATTCTAGCATGGCCAACATACTCACCAGACATGTCACCCATCGAGCATGTTTGGGATGCTCTGGATTGGCGCATATGCAGCATGTTCCACTTCCTGCCAATATCCAGCAACTTCACACAGCCCTTTGGAGAGGAGTGGACCCACATTCCACAGGCCACAAGAGGAGTGGACCAACATTCCACAGGCCACAACTGACAACCTGATCAACGTACGCCAAGGAAAAGTGTTGCACTTCGTGAGGCAAATGTTGGTCACACCAGATGCTAACAGGTTTTTAATTCCACTATTGGAGAGACAATGATACTTGTGAGAATTGTTCCTAAACTATGGCGGGCGGGGTCAAAGTACTTTATTAAGCATAGTGTTTAAAGTTGTACAACAAATTGCATCCATTGTCAACTAAAGTGAAATCCTCCTGCATCAGAACCAGGTAATACTGCCATTTTTTTTTTCATTTTTTTACCATGCAAACTTTATAAATTCACATCAAATCCTGAATAATATCTCACTATTAAACCAAAACACATCAGTTTCACCTTTCTTCCATCTGAGATCAATAAAAGTGATTGATTCAGGTAGAAACAAATTCAAACGTAAAGGCTAACATTTACTTGCTGCGAGAGATGTGCGGGTCCACCTAGTACTTTTATTGCCTCCGTAGAGTGCATTGTATTGTCAAATAAAAAAAATGAATTGATGTGAAAGTTGTAAGTTAATGCCAGTTGGCTTTGCAGAACACTATCTCACTGGCTGCTGATATAGTAAGTGTATAATGACATGACGTATCGGTCTGAGATATGTGCATACATCCACACTTTTGCCCAACTGTGAAGCGACTCCATCTTATTTATGAGCCCGTGTTGCAGCGAATGACGCAACGCACCAATGATGTAAGCCTTCCATATTATCTGACGGACTGTTAAGTGACTAATCAGTGCGATATTTTTAGCCCGGACAGCTCAGAAGGGTGCAGTCCATAGTGTCCGGCACTTATCTAAGTGATGGGGTTTTTGGTTCTTTAAACTAAATAGAATCGTTATGGATTAGAGCTGTTAAAATGGCTGGTTCATTTTTGTATTTCTTTCCCACAGAATGATACGTTTCTACGTGTCATGTTTTGCCAAAATTGAGTTGTATAATGATGTATAATTGTTCCTCCACCTTGAAATTCTTTAGCGTTCGGTGATTTGTTTTAGCTTTTCAAGAGCAAAAATCATGTCCTATTTTCCTTTTTCTCAAACTAAACCTAATGGGTCTATACCTTTGTTGTTTTCCCTAGCCAATTGTTATAATCTTTGACACGCATTGGATAATCATTCTGTATTTTACACATTTTAAACCGCACTACTGATTTTAAAACACTTCATAAAAGAAACAAGCACATTGACTTCTGGCTGAAAACTACAGCACGGAAATCTGACCGGCCCTTTTTTCAACAAGGCACAAAGCTACAGATCAGCGTAGCGAAAATTTAAACAAACTAAGAACAAATTAGTAAAGACAAGTGGGCGTGTATTGGAGAAAATGGGTTGAAAATAGTTGAAGCAATGACACTTTTTCTTGAGTGGATCATGGACAACGTTGCATGGATCAATGACTTTAGAAAACAATTATTACCCGGTGGGAAAAAAAAGTCGATTTTGCATCCTAAGTCTTCTTTTAGATGAGACACTGCAGGTGAATAGGAAAAAACTTTACAATTAAAGATATCAATATGAAACTTCTCCTGTAGTTTACTCACATAAACGCAAGAAAAAAACAAATTACAAGTTTTTCATCATGTAGTGTAATGCATATTATGAGCTCATATTGGGGACATTTAAATCTGAAAAATGGACAGAACCAGATTTAAATTTCTTGGTTCATTCTGTACACACATTAGTTACAACAATTCCAGGAATTTTTTGATTTCTTATTTAGTTTTTGAGTAATCTATATATATTTAAAAGTTTAATAAATCAGGCTTAGAATTAGATATCAACAAATCCGGTAAATTGGTATATTCCGTCAAAATCTAAGTACACCATTGTAAAGTAGTGTGGGTGGGTGCTACTTTAAGGGCTGATCTTTATGCCATTGTGGGGGGGAAATATATTACAAGAAAATGGCCTTTGAAGTTACAATGTACCAAAGAATTCCATGGATGAAGTGGATTAACTGAAATAATGGAGCATTTTTTTAGGAGCAGATTGGACAAAGTTGTTGTTTCCAGATGAAAGGCTACATACGTACAGTGTTTTGCCTGAAGTCTCTAACTAAAACTCCTGCTGTTTCTCAGTATAACTTTGTGTAAAACAGACAGAAAAAAAAAATCACACAACAGAAATCCAACATCACATCAATACTTATCATCAATCGTCCGTTTTTGTCTGACAACGTCGTGAATTTAAAACAGACTCCGCTTTCATCAGCCGGCCTACAGAATCCGTCACTGTAGGACACCAAACACATTTCACTTGTCCCATTTTCCCACCTGTATCTCCACTTTAGTTGTCAGCTGGAGAGCCACGGATGTAAAGAACATCGGTGCAGATTATAGGTCTAGGGCAGCGAGATGGAATCCCGAGCCACCTCCACCTCCCACATCCGACCGCATCTCCTCCTGCCCTTATCCTCCGGACGAATCACCGCACTATACTTAAATTGTTTACCATACATGCACAGGCTCGGCACTCTTGTCTAATGGCGTGTATAGGTGGCACTTACAAGCATTCAAAACCTCGACTTCTTTCAAACCTCGGAGCGCAATAACTCGATTCAAAAGAGTGCGCGCAGGTAGGAGCCCGCTGTCCAATTCTGAGGCCCTCTTTTCAATTCTTTACACTCCATTGCGTTCTGCCCTCCCCTGCCCCTTTCCTCACAGCGGTACTCAGTCTCTCTCTAGGCCCTCAAATCACCGTCTCCATCTATGTGCAGGGGGAGGAGGGGGGCGCGCCGAAAAATCAATACAACACCAAACAATGCCTCATAGGCCTAGGGGCGCACTGTGTGGAAAGGTCACTGCTATACATTATGTATGGTGGCCAGCTAATGGTCAGGGTGCTCGCGGACAAATGGACTGTAAGCATGTCCCTAGTGTGATGATCGCACACGGGAGGAGCTCACCGTGCGGCCTTATTGCTCTGGATAACAAAGCCAAAAAACACCTATAGGCTGCAATTGACGTGGTGGATGGGGGTGTAGTGAATGTGTGAAAGTGTATGTATAAGCCACTTCAGGCAGAAAGAGATGCCAGATCAACTTAGGTGCACTGCTTTTGTTTGTTCGTCTGTGATTTAAGCTGACATCGACAGTTCACCAAGCAACAAAACTGGCAATTTGTAAGAGAGTTGGGAGTCTTGTGTTCTTGCCTTGACCCCTGTGTGCATTGAGCTTAAGTCTCTTCAGTGCAATAAAAAATATGTTCATTTCACATTAAGCAAGGACACACTTTGGGACTAGATTTAGCATTGAAATGTGTTGATTTTGTGTGCCATTGTAGAGGAAAGGTCAGGTTTACACAAACGAGATCAGAAAGTAGTTAATTGAGTGAAAGTATCTTTCGCTCGGCTTTAAAAAGGCATTGAAAATATACTGTATGTCCAAACTTTTCTCAGTCCATATATTGTTACAAATATAAAGCAAAGGGCCAGAGCTTGGTGTTCAATACCCAGAGTCAATAAATGTGCATTTTATAAGGCCTGGAACATTCATTTTGAGTCTGTATGGCAATTACAGTGGTGAAATGATATACACATTGCAACAAAACGCACAGGCCAGGACAGTACAGTACAGTACAGGTCGTTTGGGCAAATTCAAAAGGAGCCATAGTTTGGACGCCCAAGTGGTAGAGCAGCCATTCCCAAACTCTACACTCCCAACCCCCTTATCAGCCCGATAATTCCTCGGGGTCCCCTAATAATAATTTGCTCTAAATTCCATGTTTTTCTGGTTAAATTTACATACTAAAAGAGAAATAGTGTAGGCTTAATATTCATTTAAAGTAGAATATTATTTAAATTGGTTTTAAAGCTCAATTTATTTATTCTTGTTGTGTGGACAACTTTTGGGGCCCCCCACATTGCCCTTGGACCCCACTTTGGGAATGACTGCTGTAGACTATGGTTTGATTGAACAACATGACAACATTCACCACAGCAGCAGAAACATCAGCCACCTCAGCTTCCGTTTCCATCTTATCATCACCACAAGTGCAGGCCAGTATATAATTACCCGCCCGTCCTGTATTGGAAACTCACAACGGATCATAAACACGGTACATTACTGGGAAGGGAAGACATTTTAAAAAGTATTATTTTAGTTTGTAACACCTTATAACAACTACACTTATTCATGCTTTAATAAAACATGACCAAAGACTTAATTTACAGTGAACAAATAATGTATTACAACGTTTAAGGCTTAGTAAGTACTTAATTAATCCTTTAACCTTTATTCCTTACCCTAATCTAACCCTAATCTTAATTTTGACTAAGTAGTTACTGTTCATTTTGAATTAAGTCTGTGGTTCCTTTTAGTTTTTATTGTATTTTACACAAACAAGACTGCAATAAAGATTCAAATTTACCTGACACCAACAAAACTAAACGTGTCCAATATTTCAGAAGGTGTCGAAATAAAGTTTGAAAGCCACGTTGAATTTTTATTTTGGCGGAAATACTGTAAACTGTGCCGTTTCATTTTGGGTATTACAGTAGGTTACAGAAAAACGACATAGAAAGAAGCAGACAGTTGCGGAATAAAAATAGAGCAGAGTATTGCACTTGCTGGTAGTAATAGGCACTGAAATGTGAGCCAACCAATCACAAAGCACAGCCACGCTTCCCCAATTCGATTCACTATTTTAAATTCAGGCCGGCACTTTTGACAGAGTGGATTTATGATGGCGAATATTATCTATCTATGGCTCTTTCAGTTTCAACAACCGAGAGCTTATCGTTATCGCCTAGATTACAACTATTCCAACAATTCTGACATTACGTGTAGAGTAAGTTGGCAGTTAACGGAAATAATAAATGACTAATTTGCATTTTTCATCATAATTATAGATAGCAATATAGATATGTCAAAACTCTTCATTGTGTTCCCAAAATGTGCAAAGACAAATCGTACAGTTGGCGTATCCCACTTCGCTTATCATAATGGCAATCTGGTATTTTTGTCAGATTAAGGGGTTTTGGAATGGACAATCTACTTTTGGCTTTTCTATAGAATGTAATGAAAAATATCAGCCATTATCAACCTAATGCCTTTTTAAACAGCGGGTCATTCATTTGTTTAATTAGAATGGCGCGGGTGCTTAGAATAAGAATGGATGATCTCATTTGGTCCCTGTCAAACTCCCGAAAGGATTCAAAAGGGGTCTTGTCATTTTATTTTCAGCACAACATACATTTAGCGCATAATGAGCTCGGGCAATCCCGGCCAATCGCGGGCTACGTACGCGGGGTGGGGTGGGGGGGTCCAACCTATGGGGAGCGGCGGAGACAGTGACCACGGTAACAAGGACCCGGGAAAACATGTACAATTATTTCCTGGCGGGGTGCGAGAGTCAGTGCAAAGGTATGATGTGGTAATTGGGCGGACACGGCAAGTAGCAAAAGGCGGTTTATTTATAGATATAGGACAATATGACGGTTTGTGTGTGTGTGATTGGGAGGGGGGGGTGGGGGGGTGGGAGGGTCAAAACGGAGAGAGTCTGACCTTCATGTAGGAGTTGACACAAGGAACGTCGACTCTGGGATAAGACTCAGGTTGAACAGGCATATTGAAAAGGTCAAGGCTGTCAGTCAAGACCAATGCGAGCGCGCACGCACACAAATTGCGCGAGGAACTTCAAAGTGGTTGTGATGTTGCGCCGGTGAAAAAAGTACAGGAGAACAGTGGCAGGTCGCACGCTGTGTAAACGAGGGGGTGCGGGCAGGACGGAAGGGCGGTGAGGGGGGGAGCGTGCCGGGTGAAAGAAGTGAAGTTAACTTGTGTAAAAGTTGTCAAAAGTAAAGCAATGGGTGTGCTTTTGAGCTGGGATTTCGTTCTACGTGCGACATAAACTATGACAGGGAAAGGTTGTTGCTAAAACTAATGGGAGTGCTTCAGGGAAATGCGCTTTCCCCTGTCAACTTTGAAAAGACAGCCTTCAGCCAAGTACTTCAGACACGAAATTTTTGCTTAAGGCGAACACAAAAACAAATCTCAAATTTAGAGGTTTCAATTTGAAACTTTAATGTACCAATAAATGTAAGAAAACACATTCAGCAGACATTCAAATCTGAAAAATGGATAGAGGCAAGTTTAAAATGCTTTCTTTATTTTGTTGGCATGTTAGACACAAAAAGAAAGCTTTTGGATTTCTTATTTAGCGATTTAATAAATTACACCTGACTGAAAAATGGCATAAAAATTTAAATCTCACCTTATTTTTTGGAGTTAAATCTAATAAGTCATGCTTAGAATAAGATATCAACAAATCTTTATGTACAATTCATCAAAACAACATTATATTTGGTGAATGTAGGTGCAATTTTAACAGACGATCGTTATGTCCCTGTGAGAAAACTACATTTGAATTTACATTTTTAATTGATCTAAGTTGATAAAATACAATAAATAACACATCTTTTGGTGTTTCCACGTGAAAGCTCTTATGTTGAGACGGCAAACTCCTTCTACTTCTTACTACTATTACTATTACTCTAAGCTCAGTAACCAACTTCTGTTTTCTAAATTACTTTTAAATGTACCTTGATGCCGGGAGCAGGGAAAATCAGCCCATTCTAACTCAGAACTTTTGAAATGCAATTGTTTATATAGTTTAAGATTTTGTGACTTTCTGTGTTGAGTTGAATGCTACCTTTGACAGGTCTTTCTTGTAAAATATATTCTGAATCCCAAAGGAACTTCCTGTTGAATATGAAATACTATATGGAGATGTTTTGTGATAAAAGAGGTGCATAGTCATCTGCTTTGTGTGTCCAAACCAAGATCACATCCTCAGTGGACACATTAATACAGTTAATAAAGAAGCAAGTTTACGTCACTCAACCATCAGTCCGTCATCTATTATTTAAATGTCAGTGTGTTATCAGTAACTACTAGCCTTCACTGCTTTGTTGTTTTTGTCTCAGGTGGTACAACAGTCGTAAATACAGGAACATATTGGGTGAGCGAGTGTTTGACCCCGTGACCCCTGCTCACAAAAGAATTGATTGCATACATAAAGATCATCCAATCTGCCGTTGTGCTGGACTCAGTCAACCTCGATGCTGAAAAATAGGCTACATGCGGTATATGATAATGGAATAGTTTTATTCTCTTCAAGGACAGTCGAATGGAACATCATAAACCATTTCTATTAAATAAATAAATACACAGTTTCCTCTCATGAAGTTACATAGTGTAGACTTCAATGTGATTTGTCAAGGATTTAGAAAAGGACCTCAAAATTATCATTTTTGGTTTTGTTTTGACCTTTCTGTACACTTTTAAAACACATTGCAAACACAAATCCATTAATCTCTTGCTCACATTTAGCCTTCTTTCATTGACCCGTTTAAAACAGACAAAAATATTGACTCTTCACTTTTGAACACTTTCCTGTCCAAAGAGAAAAACAGCGACATTGAACCAAGCGTTGAAATTCTTGACTTTTGGATACCGATTCCCCAACTGGTGTCAACACTTTTTATATCCTTAACCGCCACAGATTCTACAAGCCATTATTTCTCCCCTGTCTTCACGCTACAAGGTTGGGAGGCAAGGATCCCCAAATACCAAAAATCTTAGGACACATGCACACACAACCTCACGCACACACACACTTGGAGAGACAGAGAGTGCATGCCAAAACGGTGAACCATGTCAAATTAAAAGAGAAGTCTGCACTCTTTCGGGCTGTCTACTCGGGACACACAAACACACACAATTTGGACAACTGCCAAAAATCCCCGGAGCTAGCAGTTTTTCACCCTTTTTTTTCCCCTCCGCACACCCAAGCGGGGGTCACGGTGTACAAACTTGTTTTGGTGTGTTTATGGATTGTGATTGGTCGCTGTGTTGCTAGCCGAAAAAGCCTGTTAGTATTCCTGGTAGTAACAAGCGCTAGCTCACCCCCCACGGCCCACCCATCTCGCTAATCTGCCTTCTGATTGGCTGATTAGGCGCCACTCTCTCTCTCTCTCTCTGGTTCGCTTTTTCGCTCAGGTTTTTGCTTTTACTGTACCTTTACAGCGAGCAGATTGCCTCCCATTCACAACGCCAGAGGAAGTGGTGACACATGCTGGTGCAATCAAAGAGAAAAACACCACTTTGATTGACAGCTGCAATATATAAACAGTGGAGATGGGGGATGGAAGGTAATTTTCCTGCTAAATAAATGATGACCTTACGCTTTTTATGTGACTACAAATGGTTGTAATTGTATAAATAAATAAAAAATTTCTTTAGTTACGTGGCAGCCATTTATTTGTGAACTAAGCGCAAAGGAGAAATATTCATGGATGTATTAAATGAACTGGATAAGGCACGCCCCCCGTTTCCGCGAGTCAAAGTGCTTAGTGGCCGTGCGAGATATTGCAGCCTCTTGGGCCCAATTTTTCTGTCTCTCTGGAATCTCTGAAATGACTGTTTTTATATTAAATGACGTCACAGTAAACATGTGCGAGCCACAAACATGTGCGTTGGACAAACAGAAGCACGTGGACAAGGCTAGACACATTAGCTCTAATATGAAGAACACAATTACAATCGCACAAGCTAACATTTACACCAAAACCTGAGAACTGCGTGGTCTCTCACCTTGTTCAAAGCATCATGGGAAGTTGTCATCACACGGTGGGAGGTGCTAGCCCCAGGAAGTAATGCGGTAGAAAAAAACTTTTTTTGTCTTCATGTGCCAATGAGCACATGCCATAGGGATAAATAGGACGTCATTTTGAGTTCATATTCCAGATTTTATTATAGTTCTATGCTAATATTATGCAAAATTTTGAGCTTTTAGCCATGTTCTAACATTGTTCTGTCATCAAAAACACACCTGTTAGTAGCATTTGGTTTGATTCACGTATGAATACTCAATTTAAAATCCTCTCCCTCACACACTGCGTTCTGAACTCCTCCGACGTAGATGACGCTGACTTCACTTACCCCAGAATCTTTGGCATCTCCCAATGCAGTTATAAAGTGATGTTTTTCTTTGTAAAAGCATTTTATTTTTAGTTGTAAAATATTAGATGTCAAACTGAAGATCAGGTTTAAAGGCTAAAAACAATACAAAACTATTCATTTCCTTGCAGGACTGGATTGAAATTATAACTGACATTTGAAAATTGGAAAAAATAATTGATTTGAATTGAATTGATTTGAAAATTGACCTATTTGACAGACTTTGGACAAGGTGGCACATATATTTTAGTTTAAACGTGCTGTGATTCTGTTCCGTTGGTGTCCTGTGCTACACGTGCGTTTGTAATTTATTTATTCATTTATTTATATTTTGATCTGTGTGCTCTCGTTGTGTTCGGTGTACTATGGGGTTTGTAAAATCTTAAAATTAAAAACAGGAAAAAGAAAAAGGAGAAAAGAGAGGTATCAATTGGAATCAATTTGGTATGTTAATTTTTAGTCCATAAATATGTGTGCGTCAGGCAGATTTGACCCATATTCATAACAGAAATCCATTGTATTCGGGGTATTGCTGACTTTTTTTTTCTTCCCTAACACCAGAGTCACATGACCCGCGGTGAGGAGCAAGTATTGAGCTGTGTGTCCGAATCGCTCTGTGACTGAGTGCACTGTTTAGTCTGCTAAAGAGAGCAGGACATTGTAGTGAATGAGGGGTTAGGGCTAGGGAGGACGTTCAGACACAGCCATAAAACTGAAAAATTGATAGAAATGTATTGATTGATTGTGGTAGAATGAAATATTAGAAGTCTACGGCTGCAAGCTAATTCAATGAAATAATAAAGCATCTTTAGGTGCAGATTGGCCATTGATAAAGCATTTATGTTGAACGCAAAGTGACAAAAAAAAAAAACACCTAAAGATAATAATGAATGAATAAATAAATAAAAGTAGCTCTGCTTGTGGCGTCTCACATTGAGTGAAAATGTGTTACATGTATCATAGTAACTTCCTTTTCAACAACATAAACAACAATTAATTATTCAGGTAAGATAACGCTATAACCATATATTCTATTTCACAATATGAATGTGTGCATATCCTATTTGAAAATTGCATTCTACCTCTCAGAACTACTTCTCGCCACTTACTCAGAAACACATACTGTAAATACACATACCCATGTTATATTTATAATTTAGCATGCCGTTGCTATGATTTACGGTTATTACCCACAAACTACACGTTTCCAAGTAACAAGTGACGGCAGTGACCAATAAATCCATTACACCGGAGCATCAAAATCAAACATTTACTGATCACAGCTGCCACAACCATCAATTTAGAGCTGTGCTTCATGTAATGTGAAAGAGCAGATTTCATTGCATTTTGGACCTTATTTTTGCACAGAACATGGGAAAAAATAATATAAAATGTTGGGCTTGTAGTGATTGAGTGTACAATCATGATGCCTATAGAATCTTGGTAGATAATTTGTCTACAAGGAAAAACATGAGTTGATGAGAGAAAAAAACAATTTGATAAAAAGAAGACGAAATATGTGTAATACATTATTATTGCAACACTGACATGATTCACCAACACTTTGTTATATAGTGTATAAGAATTTTCAGTTAATTACAAAAGATAAAACACATCTTTTGTATATCAGCAACAATCTGACACTCAGGGCAGTTAGAGATATGGCTTTACATGGCTTTATACAGATTTATAATGGGCAGAGATGGGCGATTTAAAAGCACTAAATGCTCAAAATCACCTCAAAACATACACTTTCAGATGCCATGTTTCAGTTGTTAGAAGATTTTGTAACATTTTACAATAACTCCACTAATTTTTGACTTAGTAAAGTGTCACAGAGGACTTAATTCATAGGTAACAAATGGTTTATTAAGAATAATTCAGGCTTAGTAACTACTTAACTAATACCTAACCATAACCCTAATCCTAACCTGAATTAAGTAGTTACGAAGCCTGAATACTGCTTAATAAGCTCTTTGTTCATTATGAATTAAATCTTTGTCCATACAAACAAATGTTAATAATTAAATAGCAAAACTTGCTGCAACAAAGCCAAATTTGTGTTCTAAAATGCAGCTGTACTTTTGTATGATGTTATTTGTTGTTGTATAAATGTCAGCACCACAGCTGACAGTAAAGCTTATGACCATTCTGACATTTGAGCAGTTTATGCTGATTTCCTTTACATTGCTTACATTAGCGTCTGGATCCAATGTGGCTGCATATGGCGTGCAGATCACGGCTGGCATAAATGTTTTCGCTTTTTAAAGGGTTTAAGATTGAAATTATATTTGGTACCTAGTTGAAATAGTTTGGACTGTGCAATTTTGGAAGTTTTTTTATTTATTCATTTACTTAAACTCCACAAACCAAAAACATATTAAAGGGGCTGTATCTAATTTTTACTGTTTTGAAACGTGACAAACCGAAGTAGCTCATGTTCTGGTTTTTTACAGGTAATAAAGTAAAATCTGTGGTGTAAAAGCGTCTATTCAGGTGAAAATGAGACCACAGCACTTTCTCTGCATCTATTTATTGAGCGTTTTATTCTACGAGAAGCAGGAAGTGCGCCGTTAGCATGCTAATGTTTGTTAGCCTTACCGTGATGTGAATATTAAGGATGCTGGGACTGCGTTAGGCAAGTGGGCAATATATTTGACTGCTGTAAGACTCTAAAACAGTAAAAATAAGGCACAGCCCCTTTAACAAACACAAACACTTTATATCAGTTCCAACTTCTAATGCATTTGATATAATATGATAATGTTTGTTAGCTTTACCGTGACGTGAATATTTAGGATGCTGGGACTGCGTTAGGCAAGTGAGCGATACATTTGACTGCTGAAAGACCGTAAAACAATAAAAATAAGGTACAGCCCCTTTAACAAACACATTATATCGGTTCCAACTTCCAATGCATTTGATATAAAGACACCATTATGCATAGTGATGAAAAACAGCTCTGTGCCGACGTGCGTTCATGCCCACACATGTTTCTGAGAGCACACCGCCACACTTCCAAACACCTTCTCCGGTAATAATCTGTTGTAGGCGATAATTTATTCTCTGTCTTGGAAACTGCCCCCCCTTCTCCTCCTCCTTCAACCCTACGCACTCCAGCTGGCACTAAAACTCACCCGCCGCGCGTGTCAGAGGGGCGGGACCAGGGATTTGATGTGTGCGTGACAGGTGGAGACTGGGAGAGAGTAATTGGTGTGCGAATGTGACGGAGCTTTGTCAGTCTTGTTATTGACACAAACAGTTTGGGCGCAGGGGCATTCTGAGTTTTATCACACGGAAGTAAATCGCCGGGTATAATTTGTCGTATGGGGGGAGTAAGTTGGAAGTGGCAAAAACAATAAAAACATGAAAGCGGTTTTATGTTGTGGTCATCTTGTGCATGGATTGTGACACAAAATCAAGACTTGAGTGAAAGTGTCTTGTTATTCAGTTGCTCTTTACCCACATTGAAGTTTATAAGTTGACATTACTCCGACTGCTATAGCCATGGATCATTGTTTGGTTCTTTTTTGTTTTGTTTTTTACACACTACTGATCTAAAATGACTTAATACAAAAAAAGGGTCCACTGGTTTCCGTTTGTTCCGTTCTCTTTTGTGTTACAATCGTCACAGCAACATGACACATGCGACTCGTGGAAAAAAGTATTCAAAATAGCTCTGCGACGCTGCTAAATCTTCTTTTTAATTTTTAGTTTAATTTTTTTTTTTTTTCAATTTTAAAACAGTAAACACAAAGAACAGAACAGAACAAGACCAGAGAGAGAACAATAGACAAATAAAAACTCATTTTAAAAGGCGACAAAGACATCCTAAAAACATTTAATACATATATCCCTAAGTCCCATTCGGTTTCAAATTATGTCCGAATGAAATTTTTTCCATTTTTCATAGGTCAAGTGTAAGTGTCATGTGTAATTTTTTTCCTAAGGGCCTTTTCGCACACCGCCTATGGTATACTCCAGAGGTGTCCATCAATTGTGTCCATGGCAGGTGTTTAGAGGCCTTCTGAAATCCGGTGGGATGATAAAAACTTTCTCTAGCGTTGTGTTTGTTCCAGTCAAATATTTCTGTGCAATAAGACAGTCCCAAAATACATGGTAAAAGCGGGCTTTTTGGTAATCACATTTTCTCCAGCAGTCGGCATGTTTTTATGAAAAAAGTGATACATTTTTGCAATAAAACTCGCTCGAAACAACAGACATTTTCCAATTTTTCATCTGTCAAAAGAAAATAACATTCTCTTGATAATTGGAGCTGAATCCTTAAAAAATAAATAAATGTAGAACTAAATAAGAACAGAGCAATATGCCTTTGAGGGCGGAAGAAAACAGGATTTTTGAGAGCAAATTGGTCTTGAATGCAGCAGAATAAATATAAATCAAACATGCGTGAATCACTTTGATTGGGTTAATGGGAAAAGAAAACAACTATGCCACGGTTTGAAGCTGGTTCTTAAAAGTTGATTCTGAAAAACATGAATCAAGATCCCAATCTGCATCTTCTGAACGTTACGCTTCACTGTGATTGGTCAGATCCACCTGCCACTCACTCAGAGCGTTATGGAGGCCGACCAAAATCAAGACAGAGACAGGGAAAGTGAGAGCTGAATCTCAATCTGCAGATCTCATAGAAACAGCATATTGTCAGAAGATACTTTTTTATCACCGTATTGTCTAGTTCTACCATTAACGCTCCTGTTTCAACAACCGAGCCACGAAATTAAATAAAGTTGGCAATTCACCAAACAATCCATATTAAATTGTATTTGCTATTTCTTTCACTTGACCCACAACCCATCATTGAAGTTTGATTACTTGACTCTGTTTTTGGGCTTTCATCCAAAAAACTGGCCAAAATTGCCCTTCATTTCCGCAGAATGGAAGGGTTCAAGATTACTACTGTCTCTGGCTATAATGTCTACACTTCACCTCCAGCTTCTGTCAAATCAACCTGGGATAATTCCGCTGGATACCGCAAAAAAAAAACACGGGCACCGGGCCAAAGTCAGCCCGGGCTTGTCGTCTCGGGCCCAAACCCAAACAGACGTGGGGGCAGGCAGGTACGAGAAGGCCTTTTGCAATATTCATCCGCCGATACCTCCAGTAAGGCTGTATTATTTATCGAGCGCGAATGGGCTCTGTCATCAGCGGCTCCGACGGTGGGAGCCTCCAGCGCAGCCACGAGGAAGACCGGACCGGAGCAAAGAGGCGGGTTTTCCCAAAAGTATAAGCGGACGCGGCGCAATCTGTTCAAAACACGGCTAATGAGAGGAGAGGGCGAAGAGAAGGGGAAGACGCTTAGAGCAACCGGTGTAAATGAGTGTGTGGTGATGCGTGAGCGAGTGCAGGGGTAAAAACTACGTCCAATTTGTGAAATGGATAAACAAGAACATGCGGAAGAAGCTTTAAGGGGTTAGGAGTTGAGGTAAGGGTTAATTAAGTTATGCGGGAATCATTCTTAAAAAAAAAAGATTGGTTCATCATCAATTAAGGCGAGACACTACAGGCAAAACGAATTTTTATTTTTTGTTTTTTGGTCAGTTTGCGCTCTCAACATATAGGCTTTCATGTGGAAACAAGAAACGTATCCGATCTGCTCCTTAACATGTTTTATTCTCCCATTTAATTCACTTCATCCATATATCTCTATGGGACACTGTAACTTCAAAGGCGTTTTTTTTTTAAATGCCTTTTTCTCACTTCGGGACATAAGGATCACCCACACACCAAACTTTATTATCTTGGACTCGACAAGATTTTGATGAAACGAACAGAAGGATTTTTTTTATATCTAATTCTAAAATTGGTTTATTGAAGTTTTAAATAAAAATAAATTGGCAAATTTATTGTTCAGTTCAATATAGTTTATTTTAAAACTAAAAAGAAAACTAAAGAAATCAAGAATCCCCTCTGTATTTTTTTTTTGTAGCTAATATGTTTACAAAATGAACAAAGACATTTAAACCTGGTTCTGTCCATTTTTCAGGTTTATTTGTCCTAAATATGTATATTTATTACACATAAAATGCCTTATTTCTACATGAAAACACGACATGATGTAAAACTTTTACATTCAGTTTTTTCTTATATTTATTTGAGTATACAGGAGAAGTTTCAAATTGATAACTTTACATTTAAGATTTGTTCCTATTCACCTGCAGTGTCTCACCTTAAGTCTTTATCGTGCTTAGACTTCGTTATTAGAAAATGCTGCTAAAAAGTGTAGCATCAAAGCACAAAATGATAATACTGGAAGAAGGCAGACATATACTGTACACCTCTAACATATTTCTGTTCTGCGATGGTGTTGATAAAATAACCAAAACTCGACTCAAATGTTGACTTTTGTTCAAGAAATACATTTGGTCTGCATTATAGTTAAAACCAACTCACAGTGCTTTTTAAAGGGCCTGTACCTGATTTTGCACCATTAGACAGGAACTTGTTTTAGTTTGAACCTTTAGCCACATCGTCCTTCCTTTCACTCGATATTGGACCATGACTCAGAAACAACTGCCTGGGACAGTCCTAGCAGTTGTTTCCATACAGATCCTCTATCTCTGCTTCCTATATATATATATATAGGAAGCTATCTCTGCTTCCAATTAGCTTTTTTAGCACTGGGACAGTGTCAAGCAGTTATTTTCCCATGAGTCATAGTTAACAATGTGACTGATTGGAAAAAAAAAGGTGACACTGGCAGTAGCTTCTTTACAGCAATTATAACGTGCACTGATTACATTTTACACACCCAGTGTTTTACTTATTTAGCTCATACTAAACAGTGCATGATGTATAGACAATTTATCTTAACTAGAATAAATTAAAATCAGGTACAAGCCCTTTAAAGTAATGTTTTTTGCATTCTGTGTAATCATTTCCTAATGTAGTATGTTGTGCAAAATCATCTTTAACGAGCTTTTAAGCGTTTTTCTCATAATTAGTTTACTCAGTGTTGTATTTTAATGGATTCATGCATGTTTGAAATCCTGTTTTGTCCTGTATTTGTCCTGAAACTTTCACCTATACCCCTGTGCGCTCCCGTTTTTTAGTTGCGACTGAAAAATTAAGCCTTCGAATGATACACGCTGGGCTCTAAAATACCACTTTTCAAAAATAAAAATATGTAAATGACAATCTGCTGCTTGTTTTATGGTGAAATGTCACTATGCAGGCAGGGTTTATCAGCTCTTCAGTTTTGAACAGGAAGTCAATGGACTGGTTTCTATTACTGAGCTGTTTTAGATCAATGTTGCGGTTTACAATAGACAAAATGAACAAAGAAGATCAACTTTTGTTATAGCACAATACTAGATACCTGGGAAAAAACATCATGCTTTCCTTTCCTTTAAGCTTGATAACACTTTTTTTAAACCTTTGCACTCGTACTAATACTAGGGCTGCAAGATTGGTCGCAATAGAATCAAAATCACAATTAGCAAAGCACAAAAGTTCGATTTTTTGAAGCCCCATAATTTACTCCACAAATAACAAAATATCGTGTTTTATTCTGAATTAGAAAACTGCTAACCCTGTAGTTTAAATTTGTACAAACATCTGAAATAACAGCATTCTGAATACATGGGATTCTTATATTAGTTTGTGAGCTTTTACTGTCTGCTTTAAATTAATGCTGTGTACTTTGATCTTCTCGCGTCTATTTTCCCGTATGTTTTTTAATACCGCAAAAAAAAAAAAAAAAAACATTCATAGACCTGTTTCAGTCTTTTCATCAATTCTCCAACACGTTTAAAATGTCAACTTTGACCAGAATCCTATCATTGAAACCTAAATCGCAAATCTAACCGCAAAACTGGTCATCAAAACCGCAATTGAGATATTTTTTCCAGCCCACTTAATAATCTCAAATCTACCTGGTCACCATATACTCCATTACCTCCCTCCTCGTCCCTGTGAATGACACCGACGCTTACATAATTTATCCCCTTCCCTTCGAACGGCATTAATCAAATCATATGCTCCTCTAATGTGCTCCTACAGCTCAGTGTGTTCAATTAGACCATTAACACGTGAAACCTTCTGTCCAAATAGTTAATACCACGAGCTTTAAATAGCCATGGGATGGAAAAATGATCGGGCTAATCATTTGCGGTATGCTTTATTAATTGCGCCGGGCTGTTATGAAGGCAGTTATTAGGCCTGTAGTGGTAATAAGCGGGCGACGGTAGCAACGGGCTAGTGATGATGGTGTTCTCATTTGGGCCGTATGGATTCTTGCTATTGATCTGACGTAATGTATTGCCGACTCTCCGCGCGCCTTGGCTCACTCGCACATCACTCTCCGGGCGGACGGCGGAGTTGACGGCTGACTTGTGTGACATCGGGCCATTAGTGCTCTACACTCCAGCGTACACCTGATAGCAGACGTTAGCTGAGGTGCTCGCATTGATCGGCGGGAGGTTTTGAATGAGCTGACAAGCCATCGACCCGCTCCCCCGTACAAGCGCGTCTGATCCGGGGGGTAGATGGTAGAGTCGGCGTTGGGAGAAGAGGGGAGGTGACGCAACGCAGCCTTGACGCGTATCCGTAATGTGTTGTCAGCAGGTTGAGATGTGCAGCACCTATAGCCCTGAGTGCAAGGGAGGATCACGTCACCTCTTGGCTGTGGAGTGGAGATGGAAAAACAACGTGTGAAGGAAAAGAAATCAACCGGATAGGCGATCGCAAGGCGAGAAAACCAGACGAAGATGCTTTCTTGTTTCACAAATGGTACGACTCGCAGTTAAATTACCTTAAATTCTACATCATGATTTAGCGATTATTCGTGATTACTAAAACCATAACCAAACCACAATGACATTTTCGATTTTCTTTCATTCCCGTTGTCTAGCAAACAAATTCATCAAGTTCGAGACCAGCTTTATGAAATCGAACTGAACGACAAGTAAATGTGACAAAAACAGGCTGATGAAAAACTACGTCACATTTAGATGAACTATAAATTGAATCAAAAACACTTAATACTGCTTCTATGATAGTCACGCTCATGATTTTTTTTTAGTTCTTATGATTATCTGCTTTATGCAAATGTTCGGGATGCATACAGCTCAGCCCCCCTTCCCCCACTGGGAAGGTCTGATCACAACCTGGTTCATCTCACCACCTCCTATGTGCCTCTAGTGAAACGTCAGCCCCCGAGTACGAGGACAGTGAGAAGATGGACTGACGGAACACTGGAGACACTACAGGACTGCTTTGAGTTGACAGACTGGCAGGCACTCACTGAGCCCCACGGAGAGGACATCGATGGGCTTACTGAGTGCATCACTAGCTACATCAACTTCTGTGAGGACAACGTCTTCCCAGCCAGGACCGTGAGCTGTTACTCGAACAACAAGCCATGGATTACCAAGGACATTAAAATCACTCTCAACAAGAAGAAGAAGGCGTTCAGTGCGGGCAACAAGGAGGAGGTGCGAGCTACGCAGAGGGACCTGAGAGTGCAAATGAAGAGGGCCAGGAAGAGGGCCAGGAAGAAGCTGGAGTGGAAGCTCCAGCAGAACAACATCAGGGAAGTCTGGAGTGGCATGAGGACCATCACTGGATACAAGCCAACCAGTGGTGGAGGCATCGAGGGCAGTGTGGACAAGGCCAATGTGTTTAACAGGTTCTTCAACCGTTATGACACTGCAGTCTCTGACCTCCTCCCAGAAGTCTCTACTGCAGAGCGGCAGCCAGCAGCCACTCCTCTCTCCCTCACTCCCCCCACCCCTCTGCAAGACGGCCCCGCTCACACCTCATCCTCATACCCTCAGTCTGACTGCACTCTCCTGGAGATCACCGGCACCCCTCCCCCTCCTGACACCTCCACATTGACTTTCACTGCTGACCAGGTGAGGGGACAGTTGCAGAGACTCCGAGCTGGAAAAGCTGCAGGCCCTGGCGTGAGCCCCAGAGTCCTGAAAGCTTGTGCCCCCAGCTCAGTGCAGTTCTGCAACAGATCTTCAACCTGAGCCTGAGTCTTCAGAGAGTCCCCTGGTGTGGAAGACATCGTGCCTCGTTCCTGTCCCAAAGACGCGCGTCCCAGCGACCCCAAGGACTACAGGCCTGTGGCACTGACCTCCCACGTCATGACGACTCTGGAACGACTTCGTCCTGGAGCAGCTGCGACCCATGGTGCAGCATCTACAGGACCCTCTCCAGTTGCCTACCAGCACCACCTCGGAGTGGGCGACGCCATCATCTACTTGCTCCACAGAGTCGCCCACCTGGACAAGCCGCTACCACTGTGAGAATCATGTTCTTTGACTTCTCCAGTGCGTTCGACACCATCAGGCCGGCTCTGCTGGCTGAGAAGCTGGCAGCGATGCAAGTAGATGCCCCTCTGGTGTCCTGGATTGTGGATTACCTCACTGGCAGACCACAGTATGTGCGGCTGCAGGGCTGTGTGTCTGACAGTGTCATCAGCAACACCGAGAGCGCCGCAAGGGACCGTCCTCTCTCCTTTCCTCTTCACCCTCTACACCACAGACTTCAACCACTGCACAGAGTCCTGCCACCTTCTGAATTTCTCTGAAGACTCTGCAGTGGTTGTACATCAGCGGTGGTGATGAGAGGAGTACAGGACTGTGGTGGACAACTTTGTCACCTGGGCGAGAATAACCACCTCCTCCTCAGCGTGACGAAGACCAAAGAACTGGTGGTGGATCTGAGGAGGACCAAAGCTGCTGTGACCCCCATCTCCATCCAGGGGTCAGTGTGGACATTGTGGAGGAGTACAAGTACTTGCCAGGGTGTATTTGGACAATAAACTGGACTGGGGCAAGAACGTGACACTGTCTACAAGAAGGGCCAGAGCCGTCTCTACTTTCTGGCGGCTGAGGGGTCCTGACATCTGCAGGACGATGCTCAGGATGTTCTACGAGTCTATGGTGGCAAGTGCCATCACGTATGCTGTGGCCTGCTGGGGCAGCAGTCTGCGGCGTGAGGGACACTAATAGACTCAACAAGATCATCAAGAAGGCCGGACATGTTGTGGGGGGAGGAGCTGGACTCTCTGACTGTTGTGTCGGAGAGGAGGATGTTGTCCAAAATCAGGACTATTCTGGACTTTCCCTCCCACCCGCTCCACAAAGTGCTGGTCAAGAGCTCATTTAGCAACAGACTGTTACTGCCACGATGCTCCACCGAGAGACACAGGAAATCATTCCTGCCTGTCGCCATCAAACTACTGAACTCTGTGCTGTAAATCCGCTTGTGAAGTCATTGTGCAATATTAAGTCCACTGTGCAATATTAAGTCCACTTATATACACAAACTGTACATGATCATGTGAATATGTAAATAGACAAGGATAGTAGAGTTAATCTTATTGTAAAATTGTTCATATCGGGGGTTTAGTTGAGTATTGTTCATATCGGGGGTTTAGTTGATTAATAAAGACACTTATAAGTTAAGTTAAATGGGGTAGACATTATATAGAGCTATTGTATTTTATTTTTATTTCTATATATCTTATATTGTTTTAATACTTACTGTCTCTACTGGTCGGTTGCACATGTAACGAAAAGAATTTCCCCTTGGGGATAAATAAAAGTAATTCTGATTCTGATATATCCTCTGAACTGAATAATTATGAATATCGATTAAAGTGCCTCTGATAGGTTGAACAAAAATGCAGTTAAGATAAATATATTTCAAATTCTGCTCAAATCTTTACAACTTTCACCCCAGTTTAGCTATTTGTTTTAGGTTCTTAGTTTTACTTCCTGGTTGTAAACAATGACATCACACTAGGGAATCACCAATAAACCACCCTGTACAGTGCACCAAAACTCCTCTGATGTATCTAATTGTTTTATTTGACAAAGAAAAATATATGTGAACGCCTTCATTTTGTTGAAGTAATGTTTAAAGGGTCAAATAAAAGATGTGTAAATTATGCATAACCTTTGTCTCCCTAATTTTGTTTTACTTCCTGTAAATTTCAACTGATTTTTTAACTTTTCTCCACAAACAGCTACCTGATTGGTGTAAAACTATAATGGATGTGTATATCAAGTATTAATACACAAAATAAAGTAAAACATAGAAAATCATAAAAACCTGTCATACGCACTTTAACCTCTAATCTTGGCATCCCTTATTCCAATAGATTCATTCAGAGTTTGTGATTTCTACATTAGTTAGCTGAGAAGTGAATAAAAGCTAATCCAGTTGGCAAACCAAACAACAATAAATTATTAAAATAAAAACATGCACTCGTAATGATGATATAAACCTTTGGGTCTCATCTCGATTAACTAAAAAACAGCACTATCCTTCAGTCTAGATTTTCCTCATAACAGACAACAAATGTACACAATAGCTGGTAATAATGCGCAGGATTTATATAACGCCTTTCATGACACCCAAAGCGCTTTACATTACATTATTCATTCACATCACAGTTGGTGGCGGTAAGCTACTAAAACATTATGAAATTACTCCAAGCTGAAAAAAGCGGTGGATACAATGTCTTGTTCTTGGGATTCTGCACGGTGGTCGTTTTTGTGCCTTTTCTTGTTCAGACGTTTGCTCAGGGCACCCCGAAATGACTAATTATTACATACCAAATAATAACAGAAGACACATTTGATATTTAGTTAGTTGTGCTTTGCCAGTGGTGCAGTGGATAAGGTTTGGTTGCACAAATCCAGCTGCTGCCATCATGTTCGATCAATCCCCTCATTACGGCTTTTCCTCTTACGACTTTTGCCTCTTTTTGCTATGTAACTTCATATCCGTTTTATTGGCGCTTACGGTCAAGCAGAAACTCGGTTCGCGCAAGCTGCAAACGAGGGAAAGGTCTTGCTGTTAAAATAATATATAGGGTAGATTGATTTGCTCAAAATGTTCAATGTCCATGTGCACCAACAAGTAGCAACAATGCACAGATTATCTGAGCGGGCTGAAAACGTTGTAGTCCGTATAGAACTTATTTGCTGCAAAGATTGGATGCCCCATGAAAAATGAATAAAACCAGAAGGAAGGTGAATAGCCCTTGACCTCTGCCAAATGTCTTTCCCCTCTCTCTCCCCATTTCAGGCCACAACTGTCTTGTCAAATAGAGTCTTCAAGCTGAAATTTGTTTCAAAAGTAAATAAATAAAACAGATTAAGTGGTCATTCTGGGCTATACTAAATATACTTATAGTACATGATATAATTTTCTTATCAGTGACATGCATGGAACCATACTGTTACCCTGAACTCTGACCTCTGTGACAGCATTGGTCGACATGGATTCTAACTCCACCAACTGTAACTCCCCTAGAATATATTCAATCTATAGCAGAGGTCTCAAACTCTGTATTATAAAACTACAACCACCATAATGCACTACAGCATTAGTCCCCTCCCCCAGTGCGGTGCCAACAGATAAACTCACCATGGATACTCTACACTTCTCCATGGAGTTTTCAACTTTCCTCAACAAATAAACTACTTAAATAATTGTATGAGTTTATTACTAAAACACAAACACAGTTTGAAGGTATTATAATTTCGAAATTTGAAACTATACCAAATATACCTTAAAAATGTAAAAACTTCTGGCAACTAAAATCTCTTTATAAAGATTTATAAAGATTTTGTGGGTAAAGAAAATGTATTTTAGTGCATTTCAAGTCTGTCTCTGTTATGGCCCCTGACCAGCTCTGATTTTCTAAATTCGGTCCCCTCTGATGAGTTTGAGACCCCTATAGTATAGTCTGTGTAATCCCTCATTCATCCAGGAGTGTTCCATCATAGAAAAGCTTTCAAAGGTCGTCATCTGGACACTGTTCTGACTTAAAAACAGTGTCCAGATGACGACCTTTTGAAACCTTTCTACAATCTATGGAATACATTTTTTTTCTACTCATAATTCATGGATTTTTTTATATCCATCTGTGACCGTTTAATTGTACACCCAAGCTGTACAGCATATATCATCTGAAAGTACAGTTTGTTAATTATATGTTTTCCACTCTTACTATAGATGAATTAAAAGCCTTGTGTTTCAAAAGCAGTTTTCTGTACGAGCGCCTCAGTTTCGGGGTCGTGCTGTTCTTAATAGCGGTCTCACCTTTGTGGCTTACAGGGAGACCGGGAACACAGCTTTCATTAATGCTCGTAGCAGCACCTTTGCTCTTTTGTGTCCGTGCTGGGAAAAAGGCCAGCCGCTTTAATTACTGAAAATGTCATCCATATCCTCATACACAAGTGAGATATAAAGAGCCAAGTCTTTAGCTGCCAGCGCTAACACTTTGAAACAGGACTGGTACAGTGCGAGAATATTGATCAAGAAAGTTACGGAAAAGTAAGCTGGAAGTTGAAGATGGTAGAAAAGGGGGAGCGGTTGTACCAGTGAAAAAGAAAGAAAAAGCAATTCCTTGAAGATTGAGCCATGTTATGTCAAAAATATAAGAAGAATATGTGGTTATTATAGATTTTTTAACACATGTTTGATTTTTACATGCAGTAGAAACAACAATAATAACGCACAGATATGTAGATGCATTGCAGATATAATAGATAATGCTGTTATGTCGGCTTTGTATTATTCTTTAATTTATCCATATCTTTCTTATTGTATTGTCTGGGCAAGTGCATTTCCAATTTATCGTCAAAGAATTTTACTTTTTTGGTCCGTTTAATTTGTTTTTGTTTGTTTGACGCTCCCGGTGCTCCCAGTGCCCCAGAAAAAAATAAATAAATAAATAAATAAATATATATATATATATATATATATATATATATATATATATATATATATATATATAGATGGCCAAAGGAAGAGAAACAGACCACAGACGTTAAGACACGAAAGCTCCTGACCATGCATGGAGGGTTCCATCCCAAATCCAGCACCCTGAGACTGTACACTAGCCGTAGGGAAGGAGGCCGTGGACTAGTGAGCGTGAGAGCCACTATCCAGGATGAAACATCCAAGATCCACAAGTACATCAAGGATAAGGCCCCAGATGATGATGTGCTCAGTGAATGTCTCAGGCAATGGGGAACAGAAGGTGAGGTGCCGGAGGAGGGACCATCATGGGAGGACAAGCCCCTACATGGGATGTACCACCGGAACATAACTGAAGTGGCTGATATCAAGAAATCCTACCAGTGGCTAGAGCGGGCCGGACTAAAGGACAGCACAGAGGCTCATCATGACTGCATAGGAACAGGCCCTGAGCACCAGAGCAATAGAGGCCCAGATCTACCACACCAGACAAGACCCACGGTGTAGGCTGTGCAAAGAAGCTCCTGAGACAGTCCAACACATAACTGCAGGATGTAAGATGCTGGCAGGGAAAGCATACATGGAACACCACAACCAAGTGGCTGGTATAGTGTACAGAAACATCTGTGCGGAGTACGGGCTGGAAACCCCAAGGTCAAAGTGGGAAACACCTCCAAAGGTGGTAGAGAATGACCGAGCGAAGATCCTGTGGGACTTCCAGATACAGACTGACAGAATGGTAATGGCAAACCAACCAGACATCGTGGAAGGCCGTTGTGGTTGATGTGGCGATACCAAGTGATGGCAACATCAGGAGAAAGGAACATGAGAAACTGGAGAAATACCAAGGGCTCAGAGAAGAGCTGGAGAAGGCCTGGAAGGTGAAGGCCAAGGTGGTGCCCGTGGTGATCGGAGCACTTGGGGCAGTGACCCCCAAACTGGAGGAGTGGTTACAACAGATCCCTGGAGGAACATCAGACATCTCAGTCCAGAAGAGCGCAGTGCTAGGAACAGCTAAGATACTGCGCCGAACCCTCAAGCTCCCTGGCCTCTGGTAGAGGACCCGAGCTCAGAGATGGATGTGACCACCCGCGGAGGGTGAGCAGGGAATTTTTTTATATATACAAAAATATACAGTATTTGCTTTTACCTCTAAGTTCTTTAAAAACTGACTGAACAACATTTGTAAAATCTGAGTCACAAGTGAAGATAATTATAGTTTAAATGGACTGTTTGAAAGACTGAATGCCGTTTTGCTCAAAGAATAGCCTGTTACGAGACGAAGTTAAAGTTTCAGTTCTGCCTCAAGTGTTTCTTCACTTGTGTCCAAAGGAAAACGGCGACGGGAGTGAGACAATTGCACGATTATAAATTACAGTTCCATAACATTTTCCTCTGTTTTAAATACCGAACATGTCGAGCATATCCTCTCACAGACGTGGGGCTATTTGAACCGCCTCTTAAGCTGCCAATGTTAACACTTTGAAACATGGCTGACAGAATATACATCAACCTTTATGGAGTCAGAAAGCAAGGGAAAGTGAGTGAGAGGAGATTTGACTGACAGGAAACAAGTGCCTGTGGGTATCCTGTGGTCATGAGGCATACTTTAGACCTGTTAGGCATCCAAGGTTCCTCATGCAAGCAATTTAGACGCTGATTACTCCGGCTTCTCCTAAGTACTGCCGCATTTATCGTGTCTTTTGGGAAGAAGGGAGGTTGATCGGACGGGAACCAGGGGCAATAAAATCGTCAAGAACAAGATCTCACTCGCATTGAACTTTTCCTGCAGGACAAACAATAAAAAACAGGCTGCAGTTTGAGACGAAGAAGCGCGCCGGGTGATGTTTGGTCTTGAAAGTTTTACGGTTGAGGTCGAGGCAAGGATATTCAGCGAATGAGTTTAAGTTTATGTGGATGGCAATGGTCAAGGTAAGAATGTGTTGCTGATGAACTGCTGCAATAAGAAGGAGTGACCTGTACAAAGCAAGTTAGTGAAAAAAAAAAACTTTGTGGTGTTGCAATAAAGGAAGATGTAGTACAGTTAGGTAGTACTGATCCACGATTCAAAGCGTATCCCTATACTAGAGTAAAGACTGACAAAATACATTGGAATTTTGTGTCACGATAGGGCTGGACGAACAGAACAAAAAGTTATTATCACGATTTTCTTGGAACCGATTTAAGAAAAATATTTAATTGTGATTTTTCTGATTGGATTAGATTTATGTTTCAATAATAGGATTCAGTTCAAATTCACATTTCGATCACAATTTTGTTGCTTTTTGTCACGTTCAGTTGTTGAGTTCAGTGTTTGTCGTATTTAAACGTGTGGTTTTTAGTCCCGTTTTTGTCGCTTTTAGTCGTGTTTTGGTGCATTGAGTCGCGTTTGTTGTCTATCGGCGCATTTTGTCGCTTTTGAACGCATTTTTATTGCTTTTGGTCGTGCTTTTGTCTCTTGTTTCAGAACATGTTTGTACAAATCCAAATTACAGTGCTTTTATTCAAATCAAAGCAAGACATTTTGTTGTTTGTGGAAGAAATTATTGCACTTCAAACATTGCAACATTTGCGATTTTGTTTAATTGTGTACCCCTAGTCTGTAAGAGGTCAATAAAGTCATCTGCTCAGAGGCTAAACAACAGGAGAAAAAGTGTGTGTGAACAGACAGCTGCATTAAAGAGACAAACAATTAATCACGAAACTACGATTTCACAAAAAAACAGCAGGTGACTAAATGCAGAACTCTGCATTTTGTTATAAATTTACGTTGTTTTAGAGTATAATCAAACGCAACTCTTTATAGCCAAGACGTCCATCACGATATATTGCCAAATTGATAATACAGCCATACAAATAAACTTCATGCCGGGTGCAGTTTGATTAGGGTTAACAGTGGTTTATGTTTCAGTGCTCCAAGTCCATAATGCTTACCGGAATTGTACTTTTAATTACAAAGCAGTTGTGGGTAATACACAAAAATACATTTAGTTAGTTTAGAGACATGGGTAAAGCCTGCGCAAAAATAACTGTAACTGGTTTGTGATCACCTTTTTGTTCATTCTCAAGTCTGATGGAAAAAGGGTAAAAAAAAAATAAAGGTACACAATATATGACCAAATAAAGTTAGAAATAACCAACTCAATGTAACCGCAGTGTACACATATAAATATAAATGGAAATATCTATCTTGTTTTAGGAGTGAGCGTGAACTTTAACATCAAGATGCAACATTTTACCCATAACTCTGGCAAAGTGTCAAAGGTCCCATTCCAGTATTGGCCATATACGTTAACATTATTTATGAGCTATTTGTGTTTGATTGTTCGTTTTTTGTGTCCATTTCCAAATCCAAAAGATAACAAAACGAGGTGTAGAGTTAATGCTGAACAGTTTTATGCTTATTACTTGTTTGGGCGCCTACACACTTTGCATTATTTGGTTCTTAATTGAGCTAATTTTTAATCCTGATGAAGACTTGATTGAAGACGTGTTTAGTCCTGATCTAGTCCAAGTTTATTTTCTGGTTTAGTCCAAATTTTGTTAAGTTAACGCACCCTTAGCTTGGGTTTTACTTGAGCTCCTGACATATAAGCTCTTAACCTCCAGTGACTGACCACATAAAAGTGGTTTAAACACCAACAATAGCTACGTTCTATAGGTTAAGGCACTCTCGTAGCTCTTGCTCTTAAACCCCACATGTCTCGGTCACACGGTCGGTTTTCTCCAGAGATGCTCAAAGTACAATCGGTGTGTACATTAAAATTACATACCAGCGCAGACATCATCTCATATTAAAAGAGAAGGGGAATGGAACCGAAAAGCCTGCATGAGACCCAGACAAACTAAATATGATTCATAATTAATAAGCAAAAACCGAGAGTTACAGGGCTCTCCACCTGACTACCCACTGAGCTGAACATCCGGCCCAGTCAAGTGTGGATTGTTCTGGCCACGGCGTGCACATATGCAGACAAGTGTCATGCCTGGATGCACCGACACACTTCTTTCGGAGCTAATGAGGCCTTGGGAGATAGGAGAGGGCATCTTTGCATTTAACCACGCTTTTTTACACAGCGTGGTGTACTGGACATGGACCCATTTTACACCGTTTGCACATCTCCCCAGCGTTTTTCCTATCGGGAGTGTTGCGTTTAAAGTTAGAGGAGTGTGTTTAAGGCATTCTAGGGATATATGGTAAAAAAAAGGGGTCGCTTTAAAGGTTTTCTAATGTTTTTCGTTTCTGTCTTTTTTTGTTTGTGATGTACTGTACACGTTTTGAGTGAAAATAAGTATTTTGGTTCAGGAATCACCAAACCAGTCACACAGTTAGCTAACAAATGTTCATATTTAGATGTTTTGAGAGCACGAACAAAGACTTAAAGCTGGGGTGACTGATTTTCAAACTAAGACGAGTGTTTTTTAGATATAAAGGTTTATAAATCTGACATACTAGGTCCTCGTACAAACCATTTCTCACATTGTTGACATCCACATCCATTAATCTTAGGCACATGGACAGCTTTTTTCAAACGGTGAAGTGAAACTGGGATGAACCTCCTAAAAGCAGCCAATCAGAGCACTGCTTTTGGATCTTACTGACAGGTTGCAGAGAAATGAAATACTTTATTATTGTATTCAGACAGTGTGCAGTGAAGTGAACTAGCTTTTGTTACAACTTTCTGCTTTTGAAATATACTCTTTGGGGGAAACAAAAAATGATATAATTTACAAATAAGTCAGGTATCCCAGCTTTAATTCATAATGAATCAATAACTGCTTAACCTTCGTTGAGCAGTTACTAAGCCTGAATCATTCTTAATAAAATATGTGTTCATTATGAATTAAGTCTTTATGTTAATAAGGCCAATTAAAGTATAGTTATTTATTACATATAATTCGTCAAATACCTTGATATAGAACTATACTTTTCAAATTCCAGAAGTTGTGAATTGTTTCAGCTCTTTTTTTATTGACCGTAAAGCAATAAAGTTCCCAATTCTGTCCCATACGGCACATAAAACATCACAAGTCAGTGGCACTTACTACAAAGTTTATGCGAAAATTCCTAGGGCAGAAAAAGTAAACATGCCCTAATTTTTTTGCTCCTTTAAGAGAAAACAACTCCTCTCCAATTACTATTGCACGCGCCATCACAGCTAATGTATATGCGAGCTACATTATGAAGAGTGCAATACGTTCGCAACATTTCACAACTAAGTGCAAAAAGAGTGGGAGAACTTGGCTGACGGCTAAACGCTCCAAATGCAAGCAGGCGTGCTCGTAAACATGCTAAAAAACACTGCAACCAAGTGTCATAAGTATTGGGCGCCGCGTGGAAGGGCCCCTGACTCCACTTCAAAGGCCCTCCATCTGACAGTGGCTAATGATGAACACTCAGATGAAGAGCAAAGACACAGCGATCCGGGCTTACACATTAAACAGGCCTCTTCCCGTCTTTAACACCAGAGATAAAAGACCGGGCTAGCTCTTGCCCAGTCGCGGCTAATGTGCGTTTAAGTCCTCACACATACATACATGCGTGCATAAACGCGTACACAGGCAGACGCACTTATCATGCAAATGCAGAATAATTACTGTCTTGTCTGAGGGAGCCTGAGTGCCTTTTGAAGATAGCGATCCTCAGAAGATTCATTGATGTTGCAGCGGGTAATGGAGGATCGGGAGGCAGAGTACGGTCGGTATACAAAATCCGCATGTCACGGTTAAGAGGGAAGGGGTGTAGTACAAGAGTCGGTCACATCGGGAGACCACAGGCAGGTGAGCGGAGCTGTGGTGGGGAGATGTCAGGGGGAGTGAGTTTGGGAGGCTGAAATCTAACACTCAAATTCAAAAGCTGCACTCAACCATTTCCATATGTATACCGATATTTGGACCACATGTCAAGGGGGGAGGGAAATCTGGGTGAGTTCCTGACAAGCCTTTGAGAAAGCCAATGGAAATGTATACAAAGTGGAAGTATACATTTTGTGTAAATGTCTGATTATCTGAAAGCACAAAAGGAATCCTTTAGGGAGACCATGAGCAACCTCAGGGCAGAATCTCAATGTTACTTGTGTTTAGGCCTGAAAGGTAACTGAGGATTTACACACTTATGTTGATTACTGGGAAAAAAACACACACACAAAAGTAATGTCTAATAATTGTTAATGATTTTGAAAGTACTAGCAATGGCTAATCTTTCTGGATAGCAGTCGAAACATTTTGAAGCTTAAAACCAGGATGAAAACCACTGAACTCTTTGTCATTCTTGGATGAATGTAGGATTACATCAACATTTAAATAATAAACTGTTATTTCACAGACTCTAGCAACGATGTATTTTTTTTTCTTGGAAGAGTAATTTGCTGAAAAACATGATTACCAACCTAAGGCGCCATTCCCTTTTTTTTTTTTTTTTTTGGTCCTGGTTTATTCCCAGTTTGAGTCCTCATGGTTCATTGGTCCCAGGTTTAGTTCCATGTTTTGATCCGGGTTTAGCTCAAAGTTTAGTTTTTAGGTTTAATTGTTTAGTTCAAGGTTTAGTTCCAGATTTAGTTCCACATTTAATTCCAGGTTTAGTTCCAGGTTTAGTTCAAGGTTTAGTTCCAGGTTTGGTTCTAGGTTTAGTTCAAGGTTTAGTTCCAGGTTTGGTTCTAGGTTTAGTTCCAGGTTTAGTTCCAGGTTTAGTTCAAGGTTTAGTTCCAGGTTTAGTTCCGGGTTTATTTCCAGGTTTAGGTCCAGGTTTAGTTCCAGATTTAGTTTTAGATTTAGTACCAGATTTAGTTCTAGGTTTAGTTCCAGGCTTAGTACCAGGTTTAGTTCCAGTTCAGTCTTGACATGGTGATTCCTCAAGTGTGAACGCACCCTAAAAGTTAACTTCTTCTGTCCCATTGCCCATATCAAGAAGAATTATTTGGGTGGTTGACCTCTAAATATGTAGTCCAGAGCAGTTAGTTTTGAACACTCAGTACATATTCCACTCAAAACCACCGAATAACTGAACCGTGGACACATGCCAAAACAACTACCTTTCTACAGTGGCCAAAACTCACTTTCCAGCATTTGACCTCCATGATGTATGTCATGCCAGAGCGCTCGTTTTTCTGTCTATACTCAAAAACTACCACAACATCTCCCAGTATTTGAACCCACGCCAAGAGCAATAATATCCTCCCCACGTCTCATATTATATTATATCATGACAACAGCACTGTACATTCATCTATATTTAAACTGTCTTCACTGTATGGCATATTAAAGTTATTATCATGTATTTCACAGTTCACAAACTTCTGATTTGGTATCTAACAGAAGTGCTTTTCAGTGTTCAGCTGCAAGTATAGGGACATTTGCACTGGTTTATATATGAATGGCCCAAGGCAAAAGATCAAACTCC
Organism: Rhinogobius similis; assembly: GCA_019453435.1. Taxonomy (NCBI): domain Eukaryota; kingdom Metazoa; phylum Chordata; class Actinopteri; order Gobiiformes; family Gobiidae; genus Rhinogobius; species Rhinogobius similis. Next base: position 23,816,990 of record CM033635.1, read on the forward strand.
ACCGTGAGATGTTTATAAGTCATGGCATGTATGGGTGCAATAAGAAACAACATCCAGTATGGGTGAGACAGGGAAATTGTACTACAAGGAAATTTGCAAGTGGTGCGACATGTTGGAGAGAAGTAAATAATTTACATATGTGCTATTAAGAAAGATGCCAACGAAAGTAAAATAATGTATTGACAGTAATCACGCTCATGACATTAATTTATTTTTTTGATTATTTCTTACTTATGTGAGATTCTTCGAAGTTTATTTCAGGTATTTGTTTGCTTCTGCATTGGAGAAAGAAAAATAGAAAGTCATGCACTCAGATGAGGTTTGGACTTCTTAACCCTATGTTCAATATGTAAAATAATAATACAAACACAAGTGTCCTTCAAGCTTTTAATTCCTCTTTTCAATAAGGTCTTTTAATTTGTTAGAATCACCTCAGTTTTTTGTATTAGAAATGTATGAGGTGGTCAAAGGAGCCTGCTCTGACCTTGTACAAGTCATTTTTTTCCACATATTTTACTACCATTGCAAGATTGCCAGTTTATAAAAATATGGCAGGACTATATGATGTACCACAGTGTAAAGTCACATATGCAAGATAACCTTAAGAGGAAAAATAAAGATAAAGCAGAAATAATGGTTGGAGTAACCAAGGTTACAATGCAGACATAGTTTGGAGGAGGACTGGCTGCTAGGGTGAAGGATATCACCGGCCTGCATAGCTGCAGTCCTGGCAGTGTTTCACAGAAATAGTGAACAGATAGCAGCGGGCTAAACACACACACACACACACACACACACACACATACATACACGTGCATACAAATGACCAGGCAGGAATTTCAACTACACACAGACCTGCACAGGCAGCCACACAAACTAATTGGCCACCCCATTAGTAATTTATTAAGCTTGTCCTTGTAAATTTTATCAGGTATCCAGCAGGGGAATAGATTTATTGATTGGCTGTGCATTCATCAGGCCCAGAAAACAGAGGCAGAGCAGGCGAGCGAGGGCGAGATGCAGACGAGGAGAGAGAGTACATTTATCAGCTCGGACAGCAGCGGCTTCCAGGCGGCTTTGCCAGAGATCAGCTCCGAGTGTGTTGTGATTCCCCCTGGGTCACCACTATATCCTCCTTCATTCACAGCACTGCCTGGCTGCAGCTCATCAATGTGCGCAGGCCGATCAATGATTCTCATAAAACAGCAGCCTGGCTTTAGCTTATACCTTCTCATGGCCAAAAAAACAACAACAACTGACACAAAACCCGCTGTCAAACTTCATCCTAACCCCCAGGAGCACGGGCTGGCTGCAGGGCAAACACAGGGTCACTGCTGCACAGTAAATTGTGAGAGACGTCTTGTATAGACTGGAGCTGCTAGACTAACGATATGTATGAGGTTGTGACCTCATTACTGTAACCCCACTGTCCTGCCGCTTTCCTGGATTTTTTTCAATTTTTTATCATCAGGTGTTGTCTTGCATCGACCGGCCAGGGAAGTATGTTGTTATTGTAATGGCTTTGGTCTCGGAGGCTCATCTACCCTGCCCATCACTCCACTATCACTAGTCACTGTGTGAACACTGGCTGTCTGTCAAAAGGAAAACACCTTGCTAGCACATACACTGCAGTCTTAACAGAAGCGCGAAAGGTTAGCCACTTGACTTATTCATTCACAGTTCCAGCAAGGTTTGAATATCCCACATGTTATCATCATATGTTATAATGTAACAGTGTACAGTTGTGATTGGTGTGGCAGATTGGACAGGTGCACTGTCAGCTTACAGCCATCGTAATTTATCCGCCTGGAGCATTTACAAGAATGTATGGATGTGAGCTGGCGGTCACACAAGGCAGCATTCCCCCATGAGATGGACGATCAAATCAAACAAGCAAGAGGCTGAAATATAGGCCCTCAGGACTAGTCTTATACTTTATGCTCCCATTTCAATATTCACATTCATTATGTATATGTAGCTGAAGATTATGGTCTAACACATGTTTAAGAAGATACAGGTGAACCAGGGACAACACAAACATACTATTTGCAAATGAAGTTACAAAGCCTTGTATCTCATATTGGTGTCACAGTATTTGTTAAACTAGAGCAGGGTCATAAAAATTAGCTAAAGTTGTGGATAATCATGTCTTAGAAGGTAGAAACAATCAAATTATGTCCAGCGGAGGCATTGCCAGACTTGAACAGTCAATGCTGTCACATTGTGTTGGGAGTTGACTTTCTCTTGGCGCATTATCGATGGGAAATCAATGTTTGCTTCAGACATAGGGAGTGTCAACCTTTTTGTCCAGACAACTTCAAGGACTTTCTGAAAATAATTCATCGACTATGTTGTCAATATTAAGTAAGCGCTAAAGAGTTTATTAAACCAGGAAGACTGTACAAACCTCATTTCTATCATCATGTTATTTCCACTCCATCATATCCTCCTGTGCCCCATCTTCACAGCGGCAGAACCATGGCCTCCTCAGCTATCCATCTCCGTACCTTCATCCCCAGATTTTCCCTGCTGAGGTCAAAGTGCCAAAGTCCGTCAATAGCCTACTCTTCATAACAACTCACACATTCGGCTTTGCTTGCTTGAAATGCAGAGCTACAAACCCATGCTACCTTTTGATATTTTTGTCGGATTTGTGACATCTACAGCAGACCTCGATGCCCTCAAACTTGCTGGGGCTGCTCTGGCTCTGCTTTTATTCGTCCAGCACGGCCCACGTTCGCCATCTTCCCACTTTCACAGTTTTCCTCCTGCGTTGGCTAACCTCTAGAGATTTGCGATTCTTTTTTTTTTTTTTTTAACAGAGATGTCCTGACCCAGCCTTCCAGCCATCACAACATGCCCTTTGTCAAAGTCGGTCAAATCTTTTCGCGCTTTGCAGATAGATGTTTCTTGCTTCACTTTTCTGGCACAATGGCCCATGGCAAATTACACAGGGCCCGTAGTGTCAGAGCGGGTGTCAGTGTAGCAAGCTTCATTGAGAGGATGAAGACGGACGGTTCTCTGTAGTCACGGAAACGGGGGGAGAGAAAAGGTCCTGACAGTGCAGTGCCGAAGCAGCAGAACAACACAAAGTCAGTCAGCAGATATCAGGGGGTTAGCTTGATGTGTTAGCCTGCAGTGGATTGTACGGGAAGTCTAACCCGTCAGGACAAGGCAGCTTTCAATCTCTCTTCTAACCCCTGTGCTTTGAGACTTCCCGGCCCACAAAACAGACTTTAACTGCTTACGAGGCGGATAGGACAGCGCATGAAAAAAGAAGTGTCCATTTGGGAGACAGGAATAAGAGTCGGAGCTGTTTTCTGTTTTCAATAATCGATTTGAGCAATTTGAAGACTATGTTGGTACCCTACGTAAAAATGTTCATGATATATTATAATAAGCGAGACATAAAAAATAAAGTTTTAGAAGTCGTTGATGCTATAAGATCTGAAATGGGCTCTGCGTACGATATTTCAGTATTAGTTTTAAATTGGTATTACTGACTACTTCTGGTCCAGTTCTCTATGAGGTATTTGCAGAGAGGTGATGATAAATGGAGGTTTTTGTAGTTGAATGTTAATGCTAATGCTAACTTTGTAGTATAATACAGATAAAAATGGTAAATAATCTATAAATAAAAACAACCAGGTAGTCTTTACTTTACTTTACTTTACTTTACTGAAACCTTTGGTCTTACTCAGCATGTGAGTGGCCCCACTCACAGCAGAGGACACACTCTGGACCTGCTAATTACTAAAGGGGTTAATATTTCAAACATCAGTGTGGTCGATGTGGCACTGTCTGATCATTTCTGTGTTTTCTTTGACCTGTCTGTTATTCCCAAATCACCGGCTGGTCCTGCAGTTGTTCGGAGGAGACACATAAATGACAGCACAAGTGCACTCTTCGTGGAAATGATATACTTTGAAAATCCTTCATGTTCAAATGTTGACAACTTCTTAAATTCTGTTACATCTAATATCTTGAATGTTCTGGACACCATTGCTCCTATGAAGGTTAAAATGGTTAAAAATAAGCAGAAGGCGCCATGGAGGAATAATGAGACAGTCAGGGCACAGAAAAGGGAGTGCCGCAGGGCTGAGCGAAAATGGCGCAAGTCAAAGCTCCAGATTCATAAAGAGATTTATAGAGAAAAGTTGTACATGTACAACCTCATTTTATGTAAAACAAGGGAAGGATTTTTTTCTGAAATAATTGGAAATTGCAGTAAAAACTCGCGTGCTCTGTTTGCAACAGTAAACAGACTAACAAACCCTCCAATTCTGCTGCCATTAGAACTAATTTCCACAGCTAAGTGCAATGAGTTTGCAGTATTCTTTAATGACAAGGTTCAGGGCATTAAAAATGCCATAAATTCCACAGTGCAAATAATAACTTTAAAACCACCTACACATTTAGAGCTGACTCAGTTTGCACCTGTAACTGACAAAACTGTCCAAGAGATCATCACCAGTCTGAGTTCTTCTACATGCTGCCTCGATGTGTTACCCACCAGATTTCTAAAGTCTGTTCTGAGCACTTTGTTAACACCACTCACTCACATAGTTAACATGTCGCTTCAATCTGGAACATTCCCAAGGGCCTTGAAAACTGCGGTCATTAAGCCTCTCCTAAAGAAGAGCAGTCTTGATGCCTCAGTACTGAAAAATTATCGGCCCATCTCAAATCTGCCATTTTTAGGCAAAGTCCTCGAAAAGGTTGTTTACCAACAGCTCACTGACTTCCTCTTAATAAACAACTCATTTGATGTTTTTCAGTCAGGTTTTAGACCTCACCACAGCACTGAGACTGCTCTTATCAAGGTGACAAATGACATCCGCCTGAACACTGACGCGGGCAAAGCCTCAGTCTTAATTCTGTTAGATCTGAGCGCTGCTTTTGACACTGTCGATCATGGGATCCTCCTACAGAGACTAGAGGACTGGGTGGGCATCACTGGCACTGCCCTAAATTGGTTGAAGTCCTACCTTGAGGACAGAGAGTACTTTGTTGAGATTGGTAACTGTGTCTCCAGACCACGTGAGCTTGACCTGTGGGGTGCCCCAAGGGTCAATCCTGGGACCCCTTCTGTTCAACCTCTATATGCTGCCCTTAGGTCAGTTAATACTCAGCACAAATGTGTCTTATCACAACTACGCAGACGACACTCAGATCTATGTCTCACTGACGGCAGGTGAATATGGACCAGTGGATTCACTCTGTCATTGCATCCAACAGATCAGCTTGTGGATGCAAAACAATTTTCTTCAGCTAAACTCAGACAAGACTGAAATCATCGTCTTTGGGCCGCAGAAACAGAGAGAAAGTGTCAGCAGTCACCTCCAGTCTCTCGCTCTAAAACCGACAAATCAAGTTAGAAATCTGGGGGTAATAATGGACTCAGACCTGAACCTAAACAGCCACATCAAATCAATAACATCAACAGCTTTTTACCACCTAAAAAACATTGCCAAAATTAAAGGTATAGTGTCTAAACCAGACTTGGAGAGACTTATCCATGCATTTGTCTCCAGTAGGTTAGACTACTGCAACGGCCTGTTCACTGGCCTCTCCAAACGAGCTGTAAAACAGCTGCAGTACATCCAGAATGCTGCTGCTCGGGTCCTGACAAGAACCAGGAAGTACGATCACATTAGTCCTGTGCTCAGGTCTCTGCACTGGCTTCCTGTGGCTCAGAGAATTGACTTTAAAGCAGCTCTGCTTGTGTTCAAGTCTCTCCACGGCCAAGCACCAAAGTACATCTCTGACATGTTAGTGCCATATGAACCATCTTGCACTCTGAGGACCTCAGGGACCGGCCTCCTGCAGGTGCCTAGAGTCAGGACTAAACATGGGGAATCAGCATTTCAGTTTTTTGCAGCTAAAATCTGGAACAGTCTCCCTGAAGATGTGAGACAGGCCTCCACTCTGACAATGTTTAAATCCAGGCTAAAAACAGTTCTCTTTAGACGTGCATACGACTGAAAGATCTATCTGCACTCTTCTCTTTTAAAGTACTTTATTTTAAAATGATTTTAAAATGATTCTGTGTGTCTTTTTGTGTGATTTTAATGCAACTTTTCCTGTTTATGTAAAGCACTTTGAATTGCCCTATGTACGAATTGTGCTCTACAAATAAACTTGCCTTGCCTACATTTTAATTGTCTGTTTCCGCATATTTCACGTTTTTGTACAGGTCGCTATGAAAAACGGTTAGCTTAGCCAACAATTAATACAAGATAAACCCTCATCTAAATTACACTAATTGATTTCCAAGCAATTTTACTGCTGTAGCTCCCAAGATGTGTTATTGGACATGTTTTAAACTAAGCAGGATTGGGAACAGGGGATTGGGGGATGGAAAACCGCTGAGAATATCAACAACGCACTCCTGTCCTTAGGCAAGACACTTCACCCACCCAGCCGAGTGTGAATGTGGTGAGAGATTGGTGTTCATTCATTCATTTAAAAACGAACAATGCAGAAAATTAGGACGCAACTTTGAACACCTGGAAAAGAGTTTACCGGATATAATTATTTGCGCGAATGTACATATTAACGTTTAGGAGCGCGTAAAAGACAGAAAGACAAATAAATGTGAAATAATGAACCTTTGCATGCTTACGTTTCTCCAAAAGAAGCCCTGTCCATCCAAAAACCCATCGGTGAACCACTGAAGATATTAGTTGTCTGTCAGTGCTCGCCTTAATTAACTACTGGTCTGTCCAATGTCATGTCCAAAGCATTTGATGAGGAGATACCTTGCATAACTCAGATGTTTTCCTTACATTTCATCAAACACCAGGTATGAACAGTCCACCGCCATTCCGCGCAAAGAATGTGATGAACTATTATGCCCCCATTGTCTCAAATAAATGTGTTTTGCTAGGCCATTCTGTTGTCAAATTTCTGCTCCTTAGTCCAGGTCAGAATTTGAGTGGCTTCCGACTGTGTTTGTGTGTGAACAAAAGGCCAAAACCCAGTGAGGAGTATGGCCTTTAGCATTTCCTCTAGTGCAGAAAAACAGGAATCGCTGGAAGTGGGAGGTAAATAGAAAAGTCAAGGAAGACGAACAAGGATTATGGTGGGACTAGTTCTCATTGGCAAGTAAACGGTAATCCAAGCATGTTGCCGTGCATTCGAGTTGATTTTGTTTTTTCACCTTTGTGGGCGTTTTGCGTGTGGGCAGCGGTGGCAGCAGTGGTTAAATCAACATGACAGGCGCAAGTCCCAGCTGTAAACATCAGGTTCTCAAAAGCAATTCTTTATACATAGCATTTTTTCCTCTTTCATTGCACTAGAGTTTTGGAAGCCATATTTTGAGGGCTGGGATCAGAAAACGAGAGTGGCTTCCAAGATGCTTTCCCCTTAGGCATGGCCCTGACGACGTATTGTTCCAGGATTCCCCAGCACGGCTCACCGGGAGGCAAAACACCGCCCGCTGCGATTGGTTGAAGCAAACCGTGCGTCTGGGATTTGGGAATACCGCGTCCTAATCCTCGGCATGGCTTCCTCACAGTCCCCGGACCGCGCAGGTTGGAACATGTAGGTGGAACAGAGTAAACACACACACATGCTAAGACATATGGGCTGGCGTGATAAGGCCCGTGGATGTCTTAAGTCCATTATTGTATGGATTCTAGCACTTAGGCCCCAGGCGCTTGGCCACTATACTCCGGTGTAAGCTCTGCAAATATTCATGATATCATGCGAGAAAGTGAAGGAAGTACATCTTCAGCAACATGTTCTCAGCATCAAGGCCTATTTTAGCTTACACTTCTTTTCACAAAACTCTTCCGTCAAACCCACAAGAGGTTAAAATTACCATGTAAATGCATCACACATTCCTAAAAGTACTAGTGTGTAATAAACATGTAACTGCATTTAGATATATATTTTCTCGTTATTTTTATCAGCGAGTAACCTTTCTTCTGCCATAACGCAATTATAGTTACCGTCAGTGCAGTACAGCTTGTTATTTTTACTCTTTTAGTTCCAGCGGTGAAAGATGAGACTCACGCGCTCTCGTCTCATTCAGAGAAGCTGCTAAGTTGTATTTGTTAGTTATTTGGGGAGGTAAAAACGAGCAAGATGAAGAATTTAAGACAGGGAGTGGCTAAAAAAAGAGATTGACCGTGAATGTAGAAGCAGCGTAAGGCAGGCGTGTAGACTTTACTGATATTTTCCTGGTTAGTGCGACACATGGCTTTGTACAATCTTATCCCAAAACAAACAAGCAAACATGCAGTAGATAGTATTTTCTGGATTTTTGTTATTATTTGCAAGTCTTTGTGATGAAAGTAGAAGTTTACAGATCTTTAAAGACGTGAACCAGGCGAGTGCGGATGCAGCCGCTTACGTTCTCTTGGGTGCAGTTATTTTGATCTATCTGGCCGTGGTTCACCTCCGGTTTTACAAATATACAAGCATGTCATGTAGCGTGCATGTGTTTGTTATGTTCATGCTCTTTTTGGCCCGTGTCTGCTGCGTAAAAGTGACAGTTGTTTGTCCTGGATTATTGTGATTGTACAGATTGTGCGTCTGGACGAGAACCGTTTGTAACTAACACGGGTTGTGGCTGCGTTTGGTGATTTGCAGGCTGAGGCTAAATAAGGCAGGAATGAGCAAATGTTGTGGGAGTCATTTTTTGCTTGACTTTACCTGGTAATTAGTTAGTTTCACCCTTCAATATCGCAAATACTACCTCAATTACATTTGGAGAGAAGTAACGGGCAAATAACGAATTACTTTTTATGAAAGAACTTGCCCAACACTGCTACGTATTACTACTTTATTTGACCTAGTTGAAGTTATTTCATTTACACACTGACTTTAAAGACAATGGATTCTTTTTAACTCATCACAAAGTCAACTTACTGAAACAGAACTTGCAAAACCTTGAACCTCCTCGCTGTGAGTCAGTTACTTTAACAACTGTGCTCACTACGCTTCCAAACAGCATAGAAATGATTGATATTAACCCTTTGGAATTAGCTTCAAATTCTGACCATATTAATACTGTATATTCATTCATCTCTTTTGTGGGAGGCTAAAATCAATCGGACAATCTATGGGCTTTAAAAGGGTATAGCGATGAATATAGGCCAGTTAATCACTCTTAGACATACACTGACAGACAATCATTCATTCTCACATTCATTCACGGGGCACAAGTTAAAGTCATCAATTCACTTAACACATGCATGTCTTTGAGAGGAGACTGGAAAACCAATCTGCACCATATTATATAGGCTTTTGATAAACCCCGATCAACTTGCAGGCCATGTTTGAGCGTTCGATTTTACAGTCATAAAATACAATAAAGCAGACCGCTTCCCACCGTTTGGTTACATTCTTTCGGTCGTAATTAAAGCGCTAAAAGAAAACTCAATTACAGGAAGTAGAAGAATTTTTCTGTCAGTATTTATTCACGCAAGCCATTTTCTTTATGAATATTTTAGCAACCTTCAGAGCAGCAAAGGAATACTCTAAAAATGTGGTTAATTAATTTGAGGAAAAAAAGAGAGTTATTTCCATAAAATGTCCCTTTTATTATTATTATTTAGTATTTCGTGGTATTTCAGTTCAAGTGATGTCTCAGTCACAGCCACATTTATTTGCAAAAATGTTAGACAAAGAAAAGGAAAATCAATTGTTGAATAGTTTTACATACGTGTTTAATTCCACATTAAAGGCTTCATATCTAACCACTGTTTTCTTTTTTTTTCTTTTTTTTCTGTTTTTTTATATTTTAAACAGCGAATAAACAGAACATAAAAGAACACGACACAGAGAGGAAACAAAATTAAAAGGTTGACAAAAGGCACCCCAAAAAACTACGATACATACCGAACAACAAAAATGTCTCATCAAGTCCAAAGTTTGTCAAATTTGTCAATTTGCCAAGAGTAAGCTCCAAAGACATCCGTTTATTGTGTCCATAACAGGAGATTTGAGGCCCAAATACATAACTCTAGTTTATCAATCTCAGTCCAATGTTTCTGTGCAGTAGGACAGTCCCAAAACACATGGTAATGGTGAACCACAATTTCACCAACAGCTGCTATTTCCCTGTGAATAGTGAGCACTTTACATACATTTTTTCCCAGCAGAATTGTTTCCAAACATGTCATTTTGTTGTCCTCCATTGTGATGTACATATATTTTCCCATTCTTCATCTGTCAAAACAAAATGACCTTAGTTTCAATACATTTAGTAGAGTGGCTGTCCAGATTATTCATGCAGCTATATGTAACTTTTCCTGGGGAGTGTACAACGGAGCTTGTCTCCATGGAGATGTAAATTCTTTGCATATAATGTTCCGCAGTACCAATAAAAACACCTGTTAGATATATAAAAATCCACGCAAAGCAATAACATCCAAAGTTACATCTTTGATAGTTGATAATGTTCACTCCAAAGCACATTAGCTCTTTGTTAGTTTAGTAAATGGCTAAAACCTGCCTCCTAACCGTGACGATTTTGCTTCACTAGGCTGAAAGTTTCAGAAGAAAACCCACAATGTTATCCAAGCCACAAAAGGCTAATGGAACTCATGACTAACCTCACTCAAAAGTCGTTATTGGTTATAGCTTAGCACCCATCAATAACAATGTGAAAGACTATTAGTACCTCATTGCCAGTAGCTTACATTTCTTTGTTCATTTATTATTTCTCATCTTCCCATGCATTCTACCAGCCATACTGTATTGTACACAGACAATTACAATTAGACACTCATTTTCGATTGAACGCATCTAGTTCAAGAACATTTCAACCTTCAAGATGGAATTAACAGGCTGTAAAGAGTAGAGCCGGCTGTCAATTACGAGCAGAAAAATAATCATCAGTCGCATTTGTCACTTGAGCTGCAAAGCCAAGAGTGAACCTTTTCATGGCACCTTTTGCAATAATTGTTGGATATCGGTGGCCCGTCGCATGCTGCATCTTGCCCATATTGCCTGCTACAAATTCTGTGGCGCACTTGAATCCGAATGGCAGAATTTACACTGAAAATGGCTGGTGGTTGGAAGGACGCTGGAGCTAATTTGGAGTCGAAGGGGAAGGGGTTGGGAGGGGCCTCGCAATCTGTGCTGGTTAACTTCTCCCTGTTGACCCCGCAGAAGGGGCCACGACACCCCCCATCTGCGCGGCACCATCACTCATTGCAAAATAAGAAATGATATTCAGGCAGTATCTCCGTTTTTCACAATGCACAGATCCGGGTGTGTCATTATTACCACTTAAAAGCACAGGAAGTGTTTACATTCAAGCTATAGATGAATCAGGATCAGGGCGCCATATGTTTGTCGCAAATTGATTTTTACCTCATGAAGAAACGCCACAAACCCCCAACACATTAAACAGTTTTAATTAAGACCCCTTGGTACCCACGTGAGCGGTGCGGAGCGGCAATGTTCACGTGCACGCTGCCTGGAGAGAGTCGGTGTGAATTCGCAGTGCCTTGCCGCCAGTGAGAACACTTGAGAAACAAGTTAATTGACATTGACTATTCATATATACACAGTGTTGGCTGGGCTAGCGACTGTGCAGATGGTGTTTTGTAAGCCCCCCGTATCAACCGCAAGTCCAAAAATGAGGAGAAAACGACCAAGCCTCTGTTTGTGAAGACGGGTAGATTTCAAATTTAAGCGCAGATTTTACAATGTAGGAAAGTACACACAGATACGAAACAAAATTTGGTGACAAAAACAAATATTTCGACGTATCTTTGGAGGATCCAGATTATCAGAAGATATTTTGGCAATCCAACAGAAATGGGCTAAAATGTGCCTTTAAATACATTAACTGAGGTGTAAAGACTAGTCCCAAAACAAAGGTGCAGAAATATCACTTTGTACACAAGATTTGGTACCACTTTATAATAACTACACCTTAATTAGCCTTAACCAAGCATGAACAAAGACTTAATTCATAACGAACATGTAGTTTATTAAGCATGACTCAGGATTAGTAACTGCTTGATTAAGGTTAAGAATTAGGGTTAGAGTGTTAGTCAAGTAATTACTAAACCCGAATCATTCTTAATAAACTATTTGTTCATTATGAATTAAGTCTTTGTTCATGCTTTACTAAGGCAGTAATAGGTGTAGTTATTATTAAGTGTTTCCCAAGATTGCAAGTTTGTTGTTAGTTTGTTTGATTTTTTTTGTTCCATTTCTCAAAGTATGCATTTGTTCCATTTTGATTTTTCACATTTACAGTATTATCAATAATTCAAGAGATTGCCATTCTCTATGTACAAAACTATAGATTCAAAATTACAGTCATGCATTTGTTTGCCTTTCAAAAGTAATAAAAGTATTTTATGTGATGCAATAACAATAAAATAAGGAAATACATTTACTTAATTAATGTATTGTATTTTTTGAGTGCATATTCCCTTTTACCGAAGCACGTTTTTTTATTATCTTTCTGAAAAAGTAATAAAAACACTTCTTATGAAAACTGACTAAATCCCTATACATTCGAGCGTACATAGGCATTCTCGCTTTCATTTTTTCCCCCGAAACACCTCACAAACTCATTTTTTTTAGCAAAGCAGTTCGCAGTCCTTTTGCAAATAACTGTAATGAAAGTTGTATGTGAAATGTGCAAACAGTTTGGCGTTGCACCTCGGGGTCACAGTTGGTGGTGGGGAGCGTACATTATAGTTAAATATAGTGCAGTCAATTGGCAGGCCTTTTACAACAGCCTGTCTGCATCTGCCACATTCTGGAGCACAGCCAGGGCAGCATGATTCATTTAATGCAAGGCCAGTTTCATTTGGTCAGTATTGACATATGGGACGGCAGGCCTATATAAAAAGTAAAATGCATTGGCTTTTAAATGTCGCTGTATAAGTTCTGCAATTAGTCACATGATATTATTACTGCAGTAAATATGATAAAAGGAATATGGATTTTGACAGTCCTGCACACTTCAAAGCTTTCTCCAGTTCCAGAAGTAAGTTTCACCTTTATTTTCTTATTACTTTTTCAAAATTTCAAATAGGCTAGTAATAGTCTACAGGTACAATTGAAGATTAATATGTTTCTAGTCCAAAAAAAGCACATTTAAAAGCAAAAGAAGTGTTGAAGAGTAAATACTTCCCATCGTTCGTCCAAGTAACTTTTCAGTTCTGACAGGGTTCTAAATCACTTGCCTTGGATCCTTCTTTCATTCTTGAATACTTTACGTAGAGTGAGTCTAGACACCACTTCTTCCATCGCATCTTGAGCCAAACTCTAACAGAACCGTGCAATCAGTTTATTTCAGCGACGGGTGTGAGACTGAGGAGGTTACATCTATTATTTAGAACAAAATCAAACTTCTCTCACCAGCGTTTTATGATTTTCTCTTTAATTCTGTAGAAATACGCAAAGTTTTTCAGTTGCTTGTGATATTTTCTGCTTTTCTTTGTTCCCTGTAAGCAGCAGTATATGTTTTGATACAGACAGGCCATGCGTGTCCCTGATTGGCTAATCCACCTGTTACGCCAATCTCAAATAAAACTGACACCCTAGTTGTTTACAGTAAGGAGTATCTGTTAGTTCAGTCCATTGATCTACCCAAAGGTTTTCACTCTTTTCACCACTTACTGTAGCTTATTAGCCTCAAGCAAGCTTTCAAACATTGTTTTTCTTTTTCTGAAAGTATGGGAAAAAATTAATACACATTTCTTTCAGTGGAACAAAGTGGCGTGACATTGTTGAACTCCACTTTAGTTTCACAACAGTACTGCCCCTTTAGATTTAGCATCTTAAACACTAAGGCAAAGGCTGCATCAACATCTAAAAACAATCTTTTTACAAGTATAACCTACTCAAAATAGTTTCTGTGTTATTAAAAGAAAAAGAATTCAGATAATATTTTAATAACGTCTTAATGCTTCAATCTTAAAAGTGACATTAATTGCTCATCTAACGCACAGTTCACATAAATTTCTGAACAAGGTTAACACTTTTAAAAAAAACATTTATAGATGTAAAACACCAACAAGGCCAATCCGACTGCAAAACCCTCAATTGGTGAAGTTCAGCAAACAACAACGACACGCTACGGTTTGGTTAGCATTCAGATAAACGCCGCAAATGTGCTGTACACAATATTATCCTAACACCACCCCTGTATCGTTTTCAAACACTATAACAGTGACTATTTCTGATTCGACAGTCCCCAGAAAACCGTATGCACAGCAGGAGCAGAAAAAGATAATTCTCTCTTACACAATTGCTGATTAAATCTATTGATAGTTGCAGCTAGTTATATAACTTAAGTCTGGCTAATGAGTTACAAAAGGTGTCAAGGTGTACCAGATATTATACACAATGCTAATGAGCAGTTAAGCGCGTGGTAACCTCTATCCACATCTCAAAACCGAGAGCCCCGATTTGAATTTTAAATATCCTTTCACAAATTCACTACCATCAACTCTCCTCTTGGTTCGGCGCTTGTTGGCTGTTGTTGGCCCGGTGCCACTGTGCACTAGTGCTTTCTGCATGGATGCTCTTTGCTGCTTGTCCTCTGCCTGCCCAAAGGATAACTCCATGAATTTTTAATCTCTCCACACTCGACTGCTCTTATTTACATTATATTTTTGACCAGATTTTTTGACATATCCAATTACTCCTTCCACGCTGCCTTCTGTCTAATTTAAAAGCTTGAAAGCACAAGTTATGGCAGTTGCTATAGACATGCAAATGCGAGTTTTAAATCTCGCCGTGCCAAAGGTAAAAGGGGTTTCGATGGTGTTCATTATGGCTTAAGTGCTTATTACAGTGTTGATTAACTTCCCTGTCCTCCTGCTCTGATGAATGGGACTTAATATGGCAGATACGCACAGTCAAAAAGGGCACTGGTGGTAATAATGAAGGGGAGAAAAAAAAAAAAGAACTATCTACATGGTATAGAACTTGCGAACGATGGTGTCTGTCTCAAACCGTGAAAATGGCTATGGCACCTCCAAGTCACACATTTATGCCTCAGACGAAGGGAGCTGGTCGCCATAGCAACCCCGCTTTTTGGGCTTAGCGTGCTGATAACAAGGTGTGGATGTGACGGGTGGGTAGGACTTGGCGGGGTGGGGGGAGATGGGTGTGTGCAAAAAAGGGGCAGGGGTAACGTCAAGCCAAAATGCAGTTGTTGTTGTTGTTGAAGCGTCGCAAACTCAAAATGGAGCTTTTAGAATAAGACAATGCGGGGAACTTCAAATTGGTGTATTTAAGAGCACTGAACACTGTAGCTAATACATTTTGTTGGCTAAATTGCATTCTTCCGACTCGTATGGGGGGGAAATAGTAGGTTGTTTAAAATGAGTGCAGCGAGGCCTGTTATTGCAATTTTTCACAACAGAAGAAGCTGGCCTCTAAGCTGTATAATTTAGGCAGGAGTGAGGTTTGCCAACAAAAAGCTGCAGAAAACTAATTTCGAAGCGGTGTGAATTCTCAGTCACCCATTATGTTTAGTCAACAGTGTAGATGCGGACACCTGGTTGTGGAATTAAAGTTGGATGAAGTGGTTTGGTGGAAAGTTTGTATGAGATTATTCAACAGCCGGATTCCATAAAGAGAAAGCGCGCACAAAGTGGAAACTCAAGTGTATTTGTTTTACATTACTGAGCGAAATAGAAAAAATACAGCGAGAAAATACAAGCGAGTACAGTGCAATAGCAGATAAGATACCGTTTCTAAAACCAGAGCAGATAGATGGATAGATTTTCACTGCGCTTCTCAGTCACCTTTGTATCTCAGTCAAAGGTCTCAGTGCAGCTTAGCAGGAGGATTTGTCATTTATGCATTCATTCCTTTCAAGAGTTTCTAACCCATTAGAACAGTTCTGGTGTCCAATTTAAACAGATTTTTCAACATGCATGTAAACCTGAGAAGTACCATTGCGGTATCTTGATTCAAATCTCAAAGGTCCCAACAAACATATGGAGTTGAGGAACGAAACAGCCAAGAATATCCGACCTGTGTTTGGACGTGTACTAGAGCCAGGCGATATGGCTAAAAATTATTATCATGATTTTCTCGGGACCAGAACATGATTTCAGTTTCATCACAATTCGTGCTCACTTTGTATTTTTCTACTATAGAGCTGCGCGATTTAGGAAAAATATATAATTAATTGTGATTTTTCTGACCAGTGTGATATTTTTTAATAATAGCATTCTGTTCAAATTCACATTTCAAACACAATTTTGACGCTTTTCGTCATGTTTTTGTCCTGTTCAGTTCTGTTTGTCACATTTAAACGTGTCATTTTTAGTTGCATCTTTGTCGTTTTTAGTAGTATTTCGGTGCATTGAGTCGCGTTTGTTATTTGTAGGCATGTTTTTGTCGCTTATGAACGCATTTTTATCGCTTTTGGTTGCGACTTTGTTACCTTCAATTGTGTTTGTCACATTTAAACATGTCTTTGTCACTGTTGGTTGCATTTTTATCACTTTTAGTCGCGTTTTGGTGCACTGAGTCGCGTTTGGTGCATTGAATCACGTTTGTTTTTGTAGGTGCGTTTTTGTTACTTTTGGTTGCGTTTTTGTCATTTGTTTTAGAACATGTTTGTATTTTTTTGTTTGTGGAAGAAAGTATTGCACTGAAGAATTGCAGTTTTTGCGATTTGTTAATTGCATCCATTAAAAATTGGGATTTTGTGACGATTTGGTTTAACTGTGCAGCCCTGGTCTATGAGAGGTAAATAAAGTCATCTGCTCAGAGGCTTTAGAGGCTTAACAACAGGAGAAAAAGTGTGTTTGAACAGACAAACAATGAATCGCGATACCACGATTTCACAAAAATAGCAGATTGTCACAGGGACGAGCTCACGATTCGATTTTTATCACCAAATCGCCCAGGCCTGACGTGTACTCACTCGTGTTAGATCAGCAGAGATGACAAACTTAGGCCCCTCGCTGCGGACTATAGCACATTTTCTATTTTGGTCCGCTATGATAAAGAAGATGGGGGAAAAAAATTTAACTTAAACGTATTTAACGGAATACTTAACGGAAATGAGGTGTTAATTATCCATGTCTGCTTAAAGTGTGGTTAT
Source organism: Rhinogobius similis (assembly GCA_019453435.1). Lineage (NCBI taxonomy): Eukaryota > Metazoa > Chordata > Actinopteri > Gobiiformes > Gobiidae > Rhinogobius > Rhinogobius similis. The sequence goes on from CM033635.1 coordinate 23,834,043, forward strand.
ATGTTTGATCACCGTTTTATGAGCAATTACAGTTACAAAGTTTTAGTACTAATGCTAAATTACTTGACACCTCTGAACATCTCTGAGCCCCCGCTTGCACCATAGAACTGTAATTAAAACTGGAAGATGAACTCAAAATGGTGCCCTATTTATCCCTATGGCATGTGCTCATTGGCGCATGACCCCAAAAAAGTTTTTTCCACAATTACTTCCTGATACGGAGGCTGCCATCTTTGCTTTAAGGGCACCACGTGATGACAATCCCCATGATGCTTTGAGTGGCGGGAGCGAACGCGCAGTTTGCCAGTTTTTGTGTTAACATTAGCTTGTGTGATTGCAGTTGTATTCTTCATATTAGATCAAATGTTAAAGCATAAAATACAACTTACAGCTATCATTAGTCTAGCCACATCCACATGCTTGGGTTTGTATCCTCCGACGTGCTCATTAATGCGGCTCGCACATGTTTACCGCGACGTCACTTAATACAAAAACGGTAATTATGGTGATTTTAGAAACAGTTAAAAGAACATTTCCTTTTATTTTATTTAAATACAGATAACAATAACAACAAAAAGTATTATCTGCAATTATAATGTGCAATGATATAAAAAGGCTTGGCTCAAGAGGCTGCAGTACCTCGCACAGCCTCTAATCAATCTGGGACACGGACAGAGGGGGCCTTATCCAGTTCATTTAATACATCCATGGCTTGCACCTTGTTTACTGCATGTAGATTGGGATAGGAGTGGTTTGAGAGGTTTTGGGGCAAAGACAAACTGAGTTTTCACTTGGAGTTCACTGTGACTGTAAACAGAGTAAGTATGTATTTATGGAGTGAGTCTATGTCATCGAAGAAATGTCAGTTTTGGCTCAGTTGGACTAAAGCTGTTGGAATTATTTTGTCTGCAAAATAGGTTCCTAGATGCTGTTGGGTGGGATTCGTCATAGAAACCTTGCAACACTGTGGAACCCTACTTCTGTACCCCCAGCTACCATGTTGTGCGTACTGCCTGAGTCCATAACAAATCACACGGTCAAACCAACTCATTTCTAAAGACAAGTTGGATGAAGTGTCTTGCCCAAGGACACAACTTCAGCAGGGACGGGGAAAGAGTGCTGACGTAGGATCCTAAAATTGAAAAGCTGAAAAGAAGCAAGTGTCTTTTACGAGGTGCAGTAATTGGAACAGTTGCTTTGTCAACAACTATTTTTCAATCGGGCTGACACACCTTTTTGTCTCCCATTGTGCCTGCACCTGATGGATTTCAAAGTGTAGAAAACAGCTGCAGCAAAGGGTAAGTCTGTGCTAACTCTGTCAACACACTGTCTGTACGTCATATCGGGCAGCTTTGGCTAATCTTCTAATCTGAAAAAAATTGGATGAATCTTAATTTCATCAGCCTGAAAGTTCTAGCTAATAGTTCAAAGGGTTGTCTTGAAACTATTGTCACAGTTTAAAGCAGGAAAGCCCGTAGTTAAACCATTTACAAGTCCAAGCTGTCGAAGGATTTTTCCTCATTAGTCTAAACCCCTGGTCCCTGGTGCGAGTGTTTCCCACACAGTCTCCGAAGCACCTGCATTCGAGAAGCAACATTTGGCTTGACTTCCCCACAGCGACTCGATACACTGTTGAAATCACGCCGGGACGGGCTGGTGAATGGAAGGAGAAGCGCACACATTGGACCACCACATGTTCCAGCTCGAGCCCAAACAGCTGACAGTGAAGCCTGAGCCGCGGCCATCTGCTCCTGGTGCTGCCCTGTCACTGACACAACCTGCACCCAACATCGTCCCTCGCAATGAAAAATAACCCCTCGCGGAACAGTGCGACGAATGCAAAGTGGTAAACAATCAGTCTAATTTTGGCTAATGGTCCCAAAACCACCCATTTTGATAAGTCATTTAGCTTAACACAAATGAGTAAATCTGGTGTTGTGGGGGAGATCAATCTGTGTGCCAAACAAGTTAGCAGCATTCATTTATCAAATACAACATAGCCCAAATTAACACTGTGAATGTATAAAGCATATTTTAAGGTGGGCTGTACGTATGGATCGGTGATACTTACAAAAATGAATGTCTTGATGACAATATTCAGACATTATTATGAACAAAACAAAAGCAAAACATGTCTTTAAATGTATTATTTGAGGTTTTATTATCAGTAAAATGTAAAATGTCTTCAAAATGTATCACTAAAGTGCAGAAAAATACTTTTAATCAGCTCTTTTTGTAGCATTTTTCACTATAAACAGTATACTCCATATTTGATTTTGCATAATTTCAACACAATATTCACGATATTATCTAAATTTCTAACCATATGTCAATCTCTCCACTACATTTCAAAGGAGATGTTATTGCTTTGCGTGGAATGTTCCGCAGTATGGCATTTGACTATCTTGCGTTTAACCAATTTTGTTTGTCATTGCTGAAAAAATTGCATTACTGTTAGCACCTTTCCGCAGATCTGACCTGTAACTTGGCCTGGTGTCCATGGAGATAGATACGAAGATAGATACATACTTGGAACAATCCAGGCAAAGCAAGAACATCTCCATGGAGACAAGAAGGTGGCAGACTCTCCACCAGAAAAAGATACATGTTATTCCAACTAGGCACTACTATTCAGAAGATAAAATAGTTAAATGTGCAATATTAAAATCTAAGTTTGACCCTTCTCATTGGTAGAAACTATGGGCCTGTAGAAGCTGCCTGACAAGCAAAGACTACACACTTTTCCAACACTAAAACAGCATCTGGACCTCTGTCTTATTGAGTTCATATGGGTGTGATTGAAAGGCAGATTAGACAAACAGAGGAATGCGCGATTCGTCCCGTTCGTATAAACAAACATGGTGGTTTACATGAAAATGAAAGGAAAAGAACAACACAAAAGACTGAAAAACGTTGCGTACCTCTGCTGAATCGATCACTAACAAAATCAAATGAGCCTTCTTTCAACGTTTGTTTCTTTTGGATGCGTGCATTTTAGAATCTTGACATGGGCGAAATTGTAATAGCTTCAAAAACTGCCGCTCGCTTGAAATGTTTCTGCAGCGGTCAGCTCCTATTTAAACTCTTCCGACATTTCAATCAAGGTTAAGAGAGCGAATTACAAGGACGATTAGAAACAAAATCCTAAAGTTGTAGTTTGTCCGTTGTATATAGCAACCCTGTCTCCTCTACACAGACTTCATACCTGCTCTTCCTCTCATATTCCCCATACATCACTGTCAGAACATTTGCGCTTTATTAAGATCAAAGTGAACTGGCGCGCACATTTCTCATCAGAGTTCACCCTGATACAATCTGGGCCTTGTCTTGGTAATCAACTCAGCAGCTCAGACGGAGAAAAAGCAAGCAGCCAAGTGCCAAAACTCTATCTCCTCTGCACACACACACACATACATCCAGTCAGCCATACACACACGCACCGGCTAATCAAGAGGGCAAATGGGCCGGCTTCCATGAAAACTGAGCGACAGGAAGTTACGGCCATGTCACAGGAAATAGGATGTGTCTTTTCCCAAAGGCAGCAGTATCCCCACGATTAGAGGGGCCAGATTGAGCTGTCTCTTTGCATTACACACACACAGCCAAGCAGACGTATGAGACAAGCTGGACTTCCAACACGGACGCATACACACACATGTTGTTTTGCCCCCGTTCCTTTATAAACTGGCCAGACTTCCTGTTTAGGGTGACATTGAAAGAGAGGGCAAGTCGGGGGAGTGCGAGAAGGCTTCCTGTTATGACTGCAGCCGCCGGACGACAATCCACTCAAACAAGTTCGCAGAAGTGTGTGTGAAAATAATGTGGTCACAAAATGAAAACAAACAGAGGAACATAAGAATAAATCAGGGTTTTACAAGAGTTGGCTTCAGAGGTTCACTTTGGAGCAGACCGAAAGTGTCTTAATCGTACCGGTCTATGTAAGAGATCCAAAGTGGGCTGTGAGAAGTACTACCTCCTATAGTGGTCTGGCTCCATTTCGGCTCCTGGAACGCTTTTGAGCGAGATGGATGGATACGAGAGAATGCAGACTCAGGTGAAAACAGGACGGAAAAAGCAGATATAAACAGAAAAATAATGATTTCTCACCAAACTGACTTGATCCTGTGATGGGAACTATAAGTTTTACTGATAGACTTAGCAAAACAAAGATAGCGCATGTTAGCATCAGCTGTTTCCTGTTTATTGACGCATGGCACTTGCATTAAGAGCGAAAATCGGATATTTCCAGTGCATAATGCATCTAACATTTTCCAAACCTTATGCATTATGTAGAGAGACGTTAAAACACGATGTAAAGGTGCAGAGAAGTGATATAAATGCAGAAAAAGTTGTCAACGAACCGGAAGTTGTTTCTTAGCTTTAGCCATGTCACAAACTTGCAATTGCGTCTTTTTTGTGAATAGCAGAGATTAAAAAGTATAATTCAGGTAGCTTTTAGATTTTAGTTAAGAAAACTACTACAGGCCAAAACCTTAGCTTCATACTTCATACTGCCTTTGTGTTCTTAGGCAAAACACTTGGTTCACCTCAGTTGCTGTCATGTTTTATTTTAGTTTGTACCGTTAAAGGTGCTGTACCTGATTTTGACCATTTTGAAACATGCTCAATTTTCTGCATGTAATAAAGTAAAATCTGTCACAGTACAAATATATTGGAAAAGCATCTATTCGAGTGAAAATGAGACCATAGCGCTTTCTTTGCATCTATTTATAGCGATATGAGAAATAGGAAGTGCACCGTTAGCATGCTAATGTTTGTTAGTTTTACCCAGGATGGCAAAACTCGTGAAAAGTGCTTAGAAACTCATTGCAGTGAATATTTAGGATGCTGGGTCTGCCTTTGGTAAGTGAACGACATGGACTGCTGTAAGAAACTAACTAGTTCTGTTTTTCAAATTTAAAACAGTCAAAATCATGTACAGCACCTTTAACACTAATACCAGAACAGATGCATTAACAGTTATTTTTCAGATTAAACCTCTATCTCTGAGACTCAAAATTAAATATGACCTTTTGCCTGCTTTATTCTTCCACACAAGTTGGAGCAGTTTGAAGCTTTAAACAAACAATTACTACATACTGTGTTGACTTCAAAGGTAACAAATCTGGCATTCTGTTACTTAGAAAAACACAATTAGTTTTGTTCAGAAATAAATATTGTTGCGCCTCTAATGCTTTTAAACCCGGTGTGCAGTTAAATCTATTGTAAAAAACCTTGGATTTTTCAAATGTTATCTGGCATCTATTTACAAAGAGACACTTTTATTTGAGCGAAGGCTTATTTGCGGGTGTAATCGAAAGCTGTAGCTAATTGGCTTAACTTATGAAAAAGCCAGAACAAAACTTTCTCTTTTCCAAGTCCCATGTTTGTGGCTTCAAAGCCTCAGGTAGAACACTCATGAATATTCTGAGATCAAAGAATTCCCACTATTTAAGGTGATCTGCCAAACTTGCACATTTGCCAGTTCCGTTGGCATTTTGTAAATTCAACTTGTACAACATTTTAGAGGCACAGTTTAAACCTGACAGTCACACCGTCACAAGACCACAAGGTTATGAATAGTTTAAAATATTGACAGAAATTGACAATATACAGTAAATTGGCTTAAGTTGCTTGGATGTGCCCTTTATGTGTTTACTTATACAAGGACAGTGTACAATAAACTTTGATTTAAAAGTTAGGCAGGTCAATGTAACAATCATATATTTTTACTGTTAATATATATTTTATTATACAGCACAGTAATGTAATAAATATTGCTTATGGTGGTGGAAGACTATGGGTGTCCTTTGTCGATCCTTTTAAAACTCTTTCCAAAATAATAAACTGTGTAAATCTAAAGCCTAAAGAATCCAATGATAGCACTTGTACATGAAAGCTGCGGTATCTAACTTCTTTTTTTCTTTTCTTTTGTGTGTAATAGAGTGCATTTTCTTCTCCAAGCTGTTCTCTCAAGCAGCACTTTGTGACAAAATGAGACCATTGTGTGCTGTTTTCTATGTAAAGTAGTTTGTTTCTTGTCAACCAGGAAGTAAGACCTGAAAGCGGTGCTCTGATTGGCTGTGCTTGGAAGTTAATGAATGTGAATGCAAAGGTGTGACCACTTCATCCTTTCACCAAATAAACTACCCGAGTTTTAAAATATTGAATTTACTGTTAAGCAAAAGTTATGTTATTGTTTATATTGTGCTATGATTAAGTTGGTCTTGAACTTTTAATTTCACTTTAGAATAGGCTCTGTGCATGGTATGTAGTATAATACGATCAGGAAGACCAATCCAAGATGGCGGTGTGTTGTTTTCAATGACTTGTGCTTATTGGCGCATGATGCCAAAAATTAATTTGTCTTCCTCTTTACTTCCTGAATATGGACTAGCGCCTCCGTGAGAACAGAGACGTGCACAGACCAATCAGCGCGATGCCGGCTAGTAAAAGTAGAAATAACCTATACATTAAAAACAACCAGGTAGTCTTTAGTTTAATACATATATTTTTTACATTCATTAGCTGTGAGATAGTGATTTTGACTTTGTGCAATACATAACGCTTCACTCTTAATGTAATCCCACCTCATTGCAAGTGCCAAATAGCCAAATAACGTCCTTGTCCTTAACGTGGCTGTTTACAGAATGTTCTCGCTAATTTAATATGCAGCCTTTTCTTGTGATACTGTCAGAACTGTAACCCTGCTGAACTCGAACATAATGGTTTTACCCAGAGTGAACTCCCACTCCGGCACACCGTTAGCCTCCTCCACAGCCATGGCATTCTCCCGCTGCACTTGACTCCCTCTTACCTTTGCTTTATTGTTCTTGCAACATAACCATTGTGTCTGAAGGTTGTACAGAGAAAGACTGTTTATGTTTTTGTGTTGGGGAATAATAAAAGTTTGCATTCCTTTGATACTCTCATCAGCATTCCGCACATGAACTGGACTATTGCTCCGGTGAATCTGTTGTGTTTTTGAAAGCTATACACTTACTTGGAAGTGTTCATAATGACTTTCTTACTTCTCAGTAGAAAACAAGATTCTTGGTAAATGTTCCTATGCATTTTTGTGTTGGTTGGCTCCATTTTTTTCATGAAGTATTTAGTGTTAGACCACAGTTTTAGATCACGGTTTGAAAATGTTGTTCATTGTAAACCACACATTTGATTAATCAGGCTGACAAAACAATAGACATTATTACATTCAGACTTCATTTGAAAATAGACAAACATGACAAACTCTGGACTAAATTGGATGTTTATGTTGGATTATATGTGCCGTGACTGATTTAAATGTCTGTTGTTGCTGATGTTTATTTTGCTCTCTCTGTCATGCTCAGTGTTCCGTGTTTTCCTGGTTTTTTTTGTACTGAAAAATAGGTAAAAAAGAAAGTATGAAAAAAAAATAGAAACAAACCCATCGTTGTGTTCAAAACTACAGAACTGAGTTACCTAAGTGGCTTTTTTTTTAGCTCTACAGTCTATTTTATTTTTATTTTTATATATGCAAGTACAGAAATGTGAACGGAGAGACTTCAAAGGTCTCAGATCCAGGACGAACAAGGATGAATCAAACAAAATACTCCTTTGACAAAGTTAAAGATGAAGGGACGCCGTTGTGACAAAAAGCTCATAACCCATTTAAGACTTTGTTTCTATTTCAGTTGTGTTTTAATTTAATGTACCTGACGACTACTTTAGGTCTTTCTGATCTTTACTTTGGATGGCTGACTTTGGGTGATGTTACTTAGACCCAAAATGTCTACTTCAGGCCCTAGTCACTGACAACTCCCAACAGAAATAAGGTCAACATAGTTCTCCTCATGGCTGTCTTGAGAACTCCAGATAAAATATCAGGTATTGATCTAGAGTGATGGCCATGTTTAAATTAAACCTATTGTACACACCTAAGACCTTATTGTTCCTGGGGATTTTGTTTACTGGGTGCATTCAATAAGATAATACTGCGGTAAACTTCACCTCCAATTAGATTAGAGGTGAACGTTTAATCTCGACAAATCGACAAAACAATACAATGAGTCAGCCTGACACACAAAGAGCAATGAGAGATATTCCCTTAAGAGCGCTTTAATAGCATTAGTGTGAATCTGATTAGCGTCTATGAGATTACTATGTCAGGGTATGTACCAGTGTATCAAAGTGAATGACAGCGGGTAAGACGGGGTGCTTAACACAAGGCCCTTTGCGTAATCAGTCAGATACAGATCTTTTGGCAAGAAAAAGGACGGAAGGATTGTCAAGGTAACAATGTGCTGGGGGCGAACTGCGAGGAAGACCTAAAACAATGCGATCAGCACGAAGAAAGTGATGGATAGTCCGGGGCCGGTTTGTGCCATCCCAATTTAAACCAACTTGGCCTCAAAGTCAACCCCTTGTTGTGAAACATTAACCACTTCAAACGGAAAGCCTCTTAAAGCTCCCACAATCTGATGCTGTCAAGAATAAGCTTATTAAGTAGACTCTTGTTTAATATTGTGTTACACTGCATTTGGAGAACACAGATTCTGATTAAGATCATACTCAACAAGGTATTTCATGACCTGCTTTGACTGCGTTTTCCTGCCCTTGCATACTCCAATCATAAGAATGGGGAAATGATTATACTTATAATCTGAAGTTGACAAGATGTTTAAATGCCATTTTACAATTATGCAGGTCCAGTGTGCCTGGGAACACTAGAGGTCATTGAGGTATTGCCAGGTGTGCTTAGGGAAAAAAAATAAAAAAACAAAAAAACACAGGGATTATATTGAATAACTTACTGTTTGGAGTGTATTGATCTAACATCTGCACCAAAAACACACAAAACAATCAATACTGGCGAGTCTAAAGAACAAGACAGTAGAACGAACATGATTTGCCATGTTATATTTATGGATTATTTATTTATTTATTTTTTTTTTTTTTTGCTGAATTTGTGATTTTGTAATGTTTTAGAGGGTGTGTGCGTTGAGCTTGAAAAATGCTGATCTAGGTCAAGTTAAAGGTTTCCAAAATCAAGTTTAAGACCTGAAATATATTGATTACATTTGAATTATTGTAGCAAGTACCTGAGTCATGTCAACTACAAGCCATCAACAGTATGGTTTAATTAATGCCTTAGAACATTGTGAGTAAAAAGGGTAGCACTTTATAGTAACTACACGTATGACATGCATGAACAAAGGCTAAATTCATAGTTAACAAATAGTTTGTTAAGAATGATTCAGGATTAGTAACTATTTAACTAATAATCCAACTGATTCCTAACCCCAACCCTAACCCTAACCTTCATTAAGTAGTTACTAATCCTGAATCATGCTTAATAAACTATTTGTTCATGATGAATTAAGTCTTTGTTAATGCTTTGTTAAGGCAAAACAAGGTATAGTTATTATAAAGTGGTACCGTAAAAAGTACAGTGTAATAACAGGATAAGTAAAGCACAAATGCAGTGTAATTATATTTCAGTACTGGGAAATTACAGCAACAGTACAGAGAAATGACACTGTAATTAAAGAGTAATTAGTAATTATGAGCATCTGTAATTATAATGTAATTACAGTGTAAGCACAAAATCGTTACAACTTAAACAATTTCATTTCACTAAGTGGGCTGACTAAATACTGCATAGTTATATGATGAGTACAGGGTAATTACAACCTATGTAGTGTAATAAATATAACCGTATGAAAAAAATCCCTAAGTATGGTGTAATTACAGCCTAACGACAGTGTACTTACAGCCCAAGTCCAATGTAATTACAGCCTAACTGTAGTGTAATTACAGCCTTAGTACAATGTAATTACAGCCAAATAAAAGTGTAATTACAGCCTAACTACAATGTAATTACAGCCTTAGTACAATGTAATTACAGCCAAATAAAAGTGTAATTACAGCCTAACTACAATGTAATTACAGCCTAACAACAATGTAATTACAGCCTAACTGTAGTGTAATTACAGCCTAACTACAATGTAATTACAGCCTTAGTACAATGTAATTACAGCCAAATAAAAGTGTAATTACAGCCTAACTACAATGTAATTACAGCCTAACTACAATGTAATTACAGCCTAACTGTAGTGTAATTACAGCCTTAGTACAATGTAATTACAGCCTAATAAAAGTGTAATTACAGCCTAACTACAATGTAATTACAGCCTTAGTACAATGTAATTACAGCCTAACTACAGTGTAATTACAGCCTTAGTACAATGTAATTACAGCCAAATAAAAGTGTAATTACAGCCTAACTACAATGTAATTACAGCCTTAGTACAATGTAATTACTGCCTAACTGTAGTGTAATTACAGCCTAACTACAATGTAATTACAGCCTAACTGTAGTGTAATTACAGCCTTAGTACAATGTAATTACAGCCTAACTGTAGTGTAATTACAGCCTTAGTACAGTGTAATTACAGCCTTAGTACAATGTAATTACCGCCTAAGTAAAGTGTAATTACAGCCTAAGTAAAGTGTAATTACAGGCTAACCACAGTGTAATTACATCCTAAGTAAAGTGTAATTACAGCCTTAGTACAGTGTAATTACATCCTTAGTACAATGTAATTACAGCCTAAGTAAAGTGTAATTACAGGCTAACCACAGTGTAATTACATCCTAAGTACAACGTAATTACAGGCTAATTACAGCTTTAGTGCAATGTAATTACAGCTTAAGTACAGTGTATTTACAGCCTTAGTACAGTCTTATCCCTTAGTACAGTATAATTACAGCCTAATTATGGTCCAATTACAGTGTGATTACAGCCTAAGTAGAGTGTACTTACAGCATAAGTACAGTGTAATTACAGCCTTAGGGCATTGCAATTACAGCCTCAGTACAGTGTAATTACAGCATACGTACAGTGCAACTACAACGTAAGTACAGTGTAACTGTTGTGTAATTAAGTATTTCAGATTCAAGTGTTGTTGTTTTTTTTGTTGTTTTTTTAAATGTGTCTCTGTTTTACAGCTCTCTGTTGAAAATTGCAGCTGTTTTTATTTATTTAGCACTTTCTCTGATGTGACAGAGTGCATGAATATTAGTTCATTGCTGGTTAAAAATATAAATAAAGACATAGCATGGCCTCACTATGCAGCATCATACGCCATTACCTAAAGCCCCATAGAATGCTAACAAGTTTCCGCATCACACGCTAACACCTTATTCTGAGTAATGACCTAATCTCATTTCGGACCTTGAAACTGCCCAGGCTGGAACAACTGACTACATCTTCTGGGGGAATGTGATCACCGTGTGTAGTCAGCGTGGAAGACTGAAAACAGTATGATATCTGGATAGGTGAAAGTGATGGATAGCGCTGGTGAGCTATGTCCTGCTGATGTCCTGTCACACTGCGGAGCCTTACCTCACCGTCCTTATTTAGATTCCAGGCAGAGGCTCGCCGCGACCCCAAGAGACCCGGCCCGCTCTAAATCATTACGGGACAGGGACGGGGGAGTGCGGGAGAGAGAGAGAGAGCCCGAAACGCAACACGGACCGAGGAACAATGGCGGCGCGCTCACACATGAAGTACATGATAATCTGGCCCGATGCAGTTTGTTCTGATGGAATATGATAATGTAATCTGCCTTACAGTCTGATTCCCGAAGCCCAGGAATGTCTTAACTTCACCTATGGCTCAGGGCTGATAAGGCATCGAGCTCTCTTCTCCTTTTTACCAGTCTTATATCAAATGCCAAGCTTCGACGCGGATCAACAACACACCGCTTTTGTAAGTCTTGGCGCACACACATATAGCGGGAGAAGAAGACCTTGTGTGGCTGACTGATAAGGCGAGCCAGATATTTCAGATTAAAGGTTGACATTTTGATTTATGTGCTCAGCCGAAAAAGAAAAGTCTAAATTAAATCTTTTTATAACCTGATAAAGATTTCAAGCTCTTAGAAGTGACCAATATTGAGCCAACGCGGTGACGGCTGCCCTTTGACCCCGGAGTTTTTAGTAATTAAAAGCGACGGCGCACCCGACATCAACTTCGAGGATAAAATGTGAGCATGTACGGCCAATATAGTCACTCATGAAAACAAACTGTTAACCTGTCAGTGTATCTCAGGCTCATCTGGTTTGTTTAGAATAGCGTCAGTGGCATAATCTGATTGCTTGATAATCTGTTTTTTCAACCATGAATATATGATGCTATGTGATGATTTGTTGGTCAAAGTCATAAATTGCTGAATAAAGAATGACTTTTCAGTAAACTGCAATATGCATTAATGTAATCTATATGCAATTAAGTCAGGAATTTGTTATTTATTTAGTTTAATGACTTGTAAGTAATTATTACATTATTACAAATAAACCTTCGGGTCCTCCTTAAAAAAAACTTCAGCTGTTGCTCTCCCATGAAAATAAAAGTATTAGTTTGATGTGGGTCTAACCTACTTTTTGTGAAAAGTGGGTTCATTTTTCATGGTTTTACCCCACTGAACACCACCTGTTTAAAATGTCACGTCCAAAAAACCTAAATATGTCGCTTTCCTATATAAAGGATGCAATGTGACTTTAGTTTATAAAGATACTATATTATTGGCTCCAGACAGAACAAAAATTACCCAGAGAACAAAAGTTCTTTAGTTCTTTTTTTATATATATTCTTTATATCTGTAGAAATGTGCACAAAATCACACTCCTCTTGAAAAAAAAAATAAAAGTAGGTTCAATAGGAACACATTGGGTTGCATGAGCTCTTTGAAACATGTCACATACTTTTTCATTTTATTTTTCATTACTGATTTGCTCATTACACATTACACTTACTTACATATGCAAAACCTGAAATGTTCCTTGTAAATGATTGTTATTCTGGACGATGAATGGTTGTTTTCAGCGTTCATATTGTTACTTGTTTGATCCCAGTTTGAGTTTGATTCTAATGTCGACTTGATTTGGTCCTGTTTTAGTCCTGGTTTAGCCTTAGCCTAGTCCATGTTTAGTTCCAGATTCAGTCCTAGTTCAGTCCAGTTTTTAATGTGGTGTTTGTGCAAGTATGAACGCACCCCTAGTGTCCGATCTGCAACCAAGACCCAAAGTATCTACTTCAAGCACCAGTCACCCACAACTCCCAGCAGATATAAGGTCAACATCTTTCATAAAACATATAGAGACAAACGATTTTTCCTCATGGCTGTCTGGAGAGCTCTAGATAAAATATCAGGTATTGATCCAGCGTGGTACTCATGTTTAAATTAAACCTATTGTACACACCAAAGCCCTTCTTGTTCCTGGGGATTTTGTTTACTGGGTGCATTCAATAAGATAATACTGCGGTAAACTTCACCTCCAGTTAAATTAGAGGTGAACGTTTAATCTCGACAAATCGACAAAACAATACAATGAGTCAGCCTGACACACAAAGAGCAGTGAGAGATATTCCCTTAACAAAAGTGAAACTCCAATTCTGGGTGAAGTGTCTTGCCTGACGAAACAATCACAGTTTCTTATGGGTCATTCCCAGCGGTCTCTCATCCATAAAACAGACCCAACCCTACTTAGCGTTCGAGATCGGACGAGATTTGACCACTACAGTATACTTATTTGGTGAAAAACACTGACAAATGAGTGAGTTGTCAAGGCAAAAATTAAGCCGAGACACTGCAGGTGAATGGGAAAATATCTTAAATTTAAAGATATAAATGTAAAACCTTTCCGGTAGTTTACTCACATAAATATAAGAAAAAATAAATCATGCTTAGATATTAACAAATCCGGTACGTTGCATCAAAATTTGGTGTGTGTTGGAGCTATTTTAAGTGGTGATCTTTATGTATCTGTTTGAGAGAAATACATTTTTAAAAAACGGCCTTTGAAGTTAAAATGCCCCATAGGGATGCAAGTGAATTAAATGAAGTAATAAAATATCTTTAGGAGCAGATTGGACAAGTTTGTTGTTTCCGCATGAAAGCCGATATGCTGAGAGAGCAAACTGACTAACTGCTATTTGTTTTTGTCGTCCTGTTTTGCACAGTGTCTTGCCTTAAAGGAAAAATAGTACACATTTTTTTCATATTGTTATTAGCCTTTAAACATGCTTGAGTACCTTAAATTTGCCATATAAAAAAAAAAAAAGATTAAATGACACTGAGTACATCCAGCCAGTAGATGGCGGCTTAGTGCTTACATAGTCTACTAAAGTTTAACCTGAACAGATGCTATGGGGCAGGTTAGCAGGAGCGGTTATCGTGTTTAAACTGCAGAAATGCTCAGAAGGAGCTTGCCGATGATTTAAGGACTTAAAACAGTGTGAAGATTGTCGGATAAGTGACATATGAAGTCTGAAAATACATCCCAGAACAAGGAAGTTTAGCAGGAAGTGTTTTGGACAGTCGGAGGGGGTAGGATTTTTGAATGAACATTTCTCAAAACAGCGTGAATGCAACTGAATGCAACTTCAGGTATGTTTTGATGATGGAACAGTCTTAAAACATGGTTAAAAGCTCAAAAAAGTCACTGTAGCAGAATATGTGTCCTTTAACAAATAATCCTCGCCGCTTGGACCCTGACAGGTAACTGATGAAGCTAGAGAAGACCTCTGATTGATTTGCACGGGGAAAACCTATGCCCCCCTAAAGGTCGCCATTTTAAAACGCATCCTCATTTGCACAGAAAAGCCAAAAGCAAATCTTTTTATAACCTTACAACGATTTCCCCGGTACAACTGACCAATATTGAACCAATACTGTGACGGTTGCCCTCTTGAACCCCAGTAGCATCCCGTAATTAGCGCCAATGCTATGTGGCCGGCGCCCGTCTGATAATGAAGCGAGCTTGTTACACGCTCGGAGAGACACTTAGGAGGTGCGAGGCTTTTCATTAGGCTCTGCTTGAAGGGATTGTTAGCAACGTTGGCAGCTGTTAATTGCGACTAAGAAGATGTTTTTTGCGCCCGGTAATACACCTATACGTACGTGCGCCACTGGGAAGGCGATGCGCGGCGGGTCAGAAGAGGAGCCAGAAAGGTCGCTTGGGGTCAGGGCTCTCAGATGTTGCGCGTTGCAGACAGAAGCAGGTCATGGAGAAAACACATTCACAGGGACTTATTAATGATTTACATACATGCAGAGCTAGAGGAGAAGGAAAAAACACTGCGTTCCCAAGAGTAACAAGGCAGCGTTCAGCCATAGAGCAATTTCTTTCTTTCTATGCATTAATTGAGTGGGGTATTGACGCACGGAGAGCAGCACATCTTGACAGTCACATGCATGTATTCATAGTTCTGGGATTTTGCAGGGACCTGATTTGTGCCAAAACAGACAACCTGACCCCATTTTAACCCCGAGTTGTTGCGTAAGTCTAACCACTTCATTCAAATTTAACAAAATATAATCGCAAAATACGCTGCTGAAAAGTAAGTAGTCATGTCTAATACACCGCCTTCGATGAAAATGCATTATTTAAACAGGTTTTTAGCAAAGTGGTCTTCGGAAGTCATGTACAGAAAGATGCAATCTACAGAGTAGGCAATATCTTCACATGAGGTAAACTAAAATTTGAATAAATAAATAATGAATCACTGTGACCTTACACTATGGCTGCAGGACTGAATCAGTTTGGTAAGGGCAGCTCACTAAGCTGTACATAAAACAATTAAGCATCATATAGCTTTGACTCGGAGAATGTACAGAATGAGTAAGAAATGTTAATTGCAAATGGCTCCAATTAAATACAAGATGCTGTAAGTGAAGTATTTGCCTCCAGCACGCCAATTAGCAAACAGCAGGCATGAAAAATACTATTTATTTCTGTGTGTACTCACAAGATCACGAGGTAGGATCAGATTTATTACCCATAAAAACAAATCCTGGTAAAGTGGAGGAGGTGGCATGTGGCTGAAATGTAAAGCTGAAGGAAGAGATACTGCATTTATGAATAGTTTGAGGCATTTACACATAATATATGCTTGTACAGTGGTGGAAAGTAATAAAATATGTATGTACTGTACCTTGTAGTTTTTACTGTGGACACTATTACATTAAGTAGTAGAAAGTAGTTGTGCATTATATCTAAACTCGTTCAGGGGAAGGACTGCAGTTCTTAATGATATTGAACTATACTACGTAGTAATACTCAATTTCGTTTATTATTTTATGTATTATGGGTAAAGTATCACAATACTCATTAATATTAAATCACAATATATCAAAATCGTAATATATATTGTATTGTTCTCTTTGTATCGTGACTGAGTGCTACTGTGACAAAAGCGTATCGTCTCAGCCCTGGTAAGTAGCAAGTAGTATGTAGTAGGAAGTAGTAGTAAGTAATAGTAAGTTGTAGGAAGTCGTGGTAGTGAGTAGTAGTAAGTAGAGAAGGCAGGTGGCAAGTACTTAGTAATAAAACGCAATTTCGTTTTTTGTATTTTTACATTTATTATTATGGATATTGCTATGCTTCATCAACACTGAATTGTAACAAAAGCGTATTGTCCCAGCTCTAGTAAGTTGTAAGTAGTAGTAAGTTGTAATATGAATTTATCCATCAATCATTTCCATTGTTGGTGTTTTATGTCCGATACAACATTTCTAGCGCTCTCAGTACTTTATTATTATTATGTTGCCATGTTCCCCAAACCCTCCTAATCTGCTACTGTAAATACATACCAGAAACAGCCTGGAAACACGTACAACATTAGTGTCTGGTTTGTCCTGGTTTGACTACATAGCTCCACACGTTTTACACAAAATAGCGCGCGCGTCCCGGTGTGCACACTCGGCACATTCACAATAAGTTTCACAGCATGTTCGTGAATATCTCCAAGTCACACGCACCCGGCGCCTAATCCAATAAGCCACGGGAGATCAGAGGGGCCCGCTTCACTCACCTAGTCTCAGATTGTCACTAAAAAAAAAGAGTAATCTAATCATAGCTGCTACCCTTGGGTCTTATTGTAGGGACAGAATGTGAAAGATAGTGTTTTGCAAATGTAGGGTTATACAGTATTTAAACAATGAGCAAGGATGAAGATATGCTTAAATTGATGTGGTTTATCGGCATGACTTAAAGTGCGCATTAAAGGTTTTTATCATTTTCGAATTTTGACTTTATTCAGTGTATTAATGCCGGTTGTAAACATAAATTTTAATTTTACGTGAATCAAGTAGCCGTTTGTGGAGAAAAGAGGAAAACATTGTAGAAAGTTAGAGGAAATAAACAGATGGATGACATCACACTAGGGAGACAAAGGTTATGCATAGTTTACACAAAAGAAACTACTTTTGTGACCTTTTAAACATGAATTTGTGAAAATACAGCCGTTCACGTGTGTTTTTACAAAAAATCAGTGGCATACGAGTTTTGGCCCTTTGTACAGGATGGTCATGTGGTAATTTCCCAGCGTGATGTCATAATTTACAACCAGGAAGTAAAATTAAAAACCTAAAGGATTGCTAAACCTAAACAGGGTTTGTCAAATTATGTTGTACTTTTTGAATGGTTTGCTTGTTTGTTTTCAATCCGCAACAAACTGCTTAAATATCGAAGAGTTATTTTGAAGTTGGACGTCTTTACTGTCACAACCAGTCACTTCTGGCTAAGGCAAGGTTTAGAAAGTGAAACATGTAGCGACAAACAAAAGGAGTCATTACAGTCTGACCTTCCTGTGGCGACGAGACAAGGGCATTCGCCGTTCCGTACATAAAACAATTAAGCATCATATAGCTTCGACTTGGAGAATGTACAGAATGAGTAAGAAATGTTAATTGTAAATAGCTCCAGTTAAATGCTAAGTGAAGGATTTGCCTCCAGCTACAGCCAATTAACAAACAGCAGGCATGACAAGGCTTATTTACTTTGTATGCACTCACAAGATCAGATTTACATGTCTAGAAATAAATGGAGATCGTGGAGATGAGGTTGAATAGGGTTGAGAAACAAGGTTGAAATGGCAGGATGAAGGGAAACGCAGGTATTGTTTTTGATGAGTGGCTTGAGAGGTGATGGCAAGCTGTGATCGGATGACAGAGACAAGTTACAAGGAAGGAAATAAATATACCAATAAATTTACATGGAAAGAGATTAACGCAACTCTCGGGATCCAGAACACACTCTTCTTCTATTCTTTACAAAGAGTGAGTCTGGTCACCACGTCCTCCATCGCCCCTCGAGCCAAACTCAAGCAGTAGCGTACAATCAGATTTGTTATTTTCAGTGACGCATGTGAAACAAACAAGTTCATTGGTCATGTAGCATTTAGAACAAGATCCAACTTCTCTCACCTCAGATTAGCAGAGTTTTGTGCTTTCCGCTTTGAGTTTGCAGAAATATGCAATGTTTTTCAGTCCATGTGATCATTTTAAGGTGGTATCACAAAGGTATATTTGTTATTGAGACTAGAGTGGTAGAATTATATTTTGCAGAAAAAAAATACGGCATGATCCTTTCGGCCAGTTAAGCAGGAGGCCTGAAAACCAACAAAAATGATCACTGGACCACATTTGGCCCCTGGGCCATAGACAACCCATTACTAAAGATTCAAGATTTGAAGCAAATGGAACTATGAGTGAATTTTTCTATTTAGCAAAACGTGGTCTTGCATCTAATTCTGGCAAACAATTGTTGCAAAGCAGACTTTATAAACAGAGCAAAGCATAAAAGTAAGTGTCCAGCTGTTAATCCAGTGCAGATTTATCCATTGCCGCCGGAGGTGGTGCTAATAAATATGGACTTAAAAGAGACAGATCCTTGGTAATCATTTAGTTATTCATTTGTAAACAGTTCCCATCCATTTGGGCAGATGTGTTTTCGCAGACGTCCAGAGTTGTGAATGTGGGATTAATCTCCCGTCATGTAAAGCCTCAAATCAATAACAACAGCAGCCGGTAGCCATTACGATCAGAGAAAATATTACAGTCAAGAATCATCTGAGCAAGTGAAAAGTTGTACAACAAAGCTATGGGTCCGGAGTAATAAAACTTCTGTCTGAGGGATTTGGATTGAGTAGCAGTTTGAAGTATGTAAATATATTTAAAAAACATGTACAAACAAAAGCTCAATGTCCTCTGGTTAAGGGGTAAATCCTCTTGGTGTTGGGTAAAAACAATCCTTGAGTTTCAGATAGAATGGTGGCTGAGCTGTAACAATGTTCAAAACTCTCAGCACAATATTATCATTAATGCATCTCATGGTATGATACTTATCGCAATTTTCAAGACTAAAATTATTTTAGTTTTTTTTTTTTCTTTACACTATTTTTTTTTTTCTTTTTAAATGCCTTGACAACAGTTCTAACATAGTGTTACTGTAATTAAAAAAAAGCTTAAAACAACTATAAATCATGTTATCTTTACTGAAATGGACCAAAGGATCAGGCTCATGTTATTTCCTCTGTTTTTTTGCTGCAGCTACAACAAAAGATTACATTTAAGCAAAGGAGATTGTAAGTTTTATTGTGACAGCCCACAATACGATTAAGACAAGACAGTATCACGATATTTTGGTTATTGTTACATGAGTGTGAGTTCTTAGGCCATTGGCTAAGTCTTTCTGCCCAGTATATCAAAGTAGCGTATAAACCAGCACTATATGATCAAAAGACTATCATAGAAATAAACGTGTGACCCATTTGGCGAACTAAATCTTGGCAGAGGATTGGTTTTGAATTGGACCCCTAGAGAAGTTCTAGAAGTAGCACTTTAGCATGAGGGTTATTTCGGGCTATGTCTGTATTTTCCTTTTAAAAGAGCATTGTAGAACCAAAACAATCCATACACTTGAGCATTAGAAATGATGTCAGTGCGTTCTAATGAAGTCCCCAGAGTGCAGGATGCCTGGTGTGTTTGTTTTCAATGGAAAGATGCTCATTGTTGCTCAGACTAAACAAAAAGAAGGTTTGGTATTCCGGGCGTATTCCCATGTTCACTGTCCCGGAGAGCACCGCGCAAGCATGTAACTTTTGGAGCCTTATTCAAAGTGATCCTGATAAATTATTCAGCATGACATCACAAATGTGAAAGTTTTGCTTAACAGTTTTAGTTCACGTTTTGAGATATAGAGAGAGCAAAGAGTTGTGAAAATTCGGGTATAAAAACAAAATGGATTTGGAGGTGGAAGACGAGAGGGTGTAATGAAAACAGAAACTTCATTCAAATTAAGATGAAATATTTGCTGTGATATCTTTAAAAGGAGGGTTTAAAATGATATTTCTGCATCTAATTTTATAGTCCATTCATGTTTTGTAAAAGACCCGGTAAGAAAATGTCCCAAAGCCCTAACCCTATTACCCTAAACTTAAATTTAACCAAATTAAACATAACCCTAACCCCAACCTTACCCATAACGTGAAAAGATGTATATTAAAAAATAAAACATTTGCTAGCAATGCCACCAAAGCCAAGAGGCAGTTGTGTGGCATAACTGAGTTGGGGAAAAAATGTAGCGTACCCTGTACCACAAGCATGTTTTAGCTCATTTATCATTGACTGTTATTGTCTAAATATTGCCATAGTGATTTAAGGTGAGACACTACAGGTGAATAGGAAAAAATCTTAAATTTAAAGATATCAACTTGAAACGTCTCCTATAGTTTACTCACATTAATGTAAGAAAAAAACGTATTACAGGTTTTTCATCATGTCATGTTTTCAAGTAGAAATAAGGCATTTTATGTGTAAAAACGTCCAAAAATACACATATTTGCATAAAATACACATGTAAATCTTAATAATGGACAGAACCAGGTTTAAATTTCTTGGTTCATTTTGCACATATAAAAATTTACAGAGGGGTTTTTGGATTTCATTCATTCCATTTTTTGTTTTGAATGAATGAAATCCCCCCAAAAAATATTTTGTTTTTGAGTGAACTAGATTGGACTGAAACTTGTCCTAAGAATTCAAATTTCGTCTCATTTTTCTGACTTAAAACTTCCTTAAATCCTAAATCCTTCTGTATGTTTCGTCAAAATCTCGCTGAGTCCAAGATTATACAGTTTGGTGTGTGTAGGAGCTACTTTAAATGGTGATCCTTATGTCCCTAGAGGAGAAAAATGTATTTTTAGAAAACGGCCTTTGAATGTACAATGTCCCAAAGAAATCTATGGATGAAGTGGATTAAATGACATAATAAAACATCTTTAGGAGCAGATTGGACCAGTTTGTTGTTTCCACATGTAAGTTGATATGCTGACCAATACAAAAAATTGAAAAAAATGTGTTGTGTCTCTTGTTAATGGTGAAAATGACTTCCATTTAAAACTATTTCACGTGTTGCCCTGGCAGAAAAAAAGCGTGAAAGGTGTAGTTTATTATCCAGCCATAGGTTCCACCGTCCTCTGCATTAAAGCCATCCCTCAGTGCCACTCGAAGGCTGTGTGTGACCACCGTGCAGCACCAGGGGAGTCATCTCCGGGTCCTGAACCAGAATCATGGTCGGGAGTATTGTCCTGGAAAATTAAATCATTTTGCATGTTATCGGTTCATGGGAGGTACTGTAATATCTGACGGCGGTTCATCCGGACACAGAGAACATATTAACGCCATACAGTGCCGACCAATTTTACACTGTGTTAATATTTAAAACTACACAGAGCGTGTCATTTTTCTTCCTTCAATTGACCTTTTTTTTTTGCATCATGGAGGTGGGTAACACGACTACATTTGGACATTTTTAAACAGAGCTTTTTTGTTTCTTACTGGTTGTTGTCACATAGTTTAGTTTTACTTTTTAGTTTGATTGAAAAAATGTCCTTTGGGGGCCACGGGGGATTTCGTTATCAGTGTACAGTAAGTGGTCAGTGATAAGGGCTGGTGACAGATGGAAGTGGTCTTTATTGATTTGGTTGTTACTCTGCTTTGGCCAAAATGACATATAAAACTAATAACCCGACAGGCCACATGGTCACGCTGTAGGAAAGTGGTCGGTAGAAAATCTTTGTTTCCTAGTTTGTTTTGTCAGAGCGACCGGCTAAAAACGCTTCTGTTGCAGAAGCCAGTGGCAGGCCCCGTTTATCCCAAATCATTCGTCATTCAATCGCTGCAGTTGAAAAGCAAAGCCAAATTGCCAATTGTGGTCGCAATTGGCGAGTTTGTACATAGCATTTGGGCGACAATCAACCACCCTTTGATTGGAGGTGTGTAAAATGCCTTGCCAAAGTTCAGAAACAGAATAAGGATGTGAAGCAAATTGCCAGCAAGCGTATAGATCAAAAGCTGTGGTGTGATAAGTCGGAATTTCCAAACTTTTTACATCATACCAATATCTGTATCAACCTCCAAAGTGCACATGAACTGCTTAAAGGAGACATGTTAATCAAAATCAACATTTATGGCCTTAAAACCATGTTATAATGGTGTTTAGCTCCAAGTTGTATTCTTTAATTAATGAATACAAGAAAACGATTACACATCTGAAGCGTATGTACAAAGCAATGATAATTAAACATGATAAGAAATGTCAAACAGAATTTAATGGACATGTATGCCAGCACTAAATAAGACTGTCATGTTATGTTGGTTATATTTTGAGATGTGATGATTGGTCAATTGTCATTCAGTCAGATTTTTCTCTTGGTGAAGGTTTTTTTTCTTTTCATAAATGTGCTTAATGTTTTGTTTTTGTTCAGCTCGTGAAGGAAATGACACATGGACGAATAAAGTTGAATTGGATTTAGATTGGTTCTGTATTTTCCTGCATCTGGAGCTTGATTATTTAGACTTTTTTTCTGTTTTCACTTACTCCTTATCTCCGCCCACTTTCCTACTTTCATACAAACCGTTAAGAAAATCGTGTGTGACCATTAAAAAAAAAAAAAAAAAAAACACTAATGAAACTTGCTAAGATGAAATGCAACTAAGAAGAGGTGGTTCTGCAGTTTTGAAATAGGAGAGCAATACACCCATTTCAATTATTAAGCCTATTTCGATCAATTTTGCAGTTTACTTTGTTCAATGTGTCAAAAAATAATGTTACAGTTCATTACAACTGGAGAAAAGAACAACAAATTGTCTTGCACGTTACAGATGACAAACGCATAGTACATTTCAAATCGGCAAAAGTTTGAAACTCTGTCGCACTTTTTGAACTTGCGCGTTAATTTCTCCTCAGTGCGCTCAAAATAAATGGTCTTGCTTCCCTTTCTTGTCAAGCTTCAAAGCGCTTTCTTTATTTTATTATAAACAATCTTTGTTTAGCATCTAGTTTGAATAGCCCTGCCTTTGTGATATTGTTGTTTAAAGAAAGAGCCGTTGTTCCCCCAGTGTGCAGCATCCGTATGAATTTGGAGATCCAGGTAGATATTTTGATTTATACATTTGCATTGCTTTTCCCTCCTCTCCTCCTCATCTTTTGTTCACACTGCACGACCCCAACTCTCTTCTTTCCTTCCCTCATTATACCTGCATGTTGTTATTGTCACTATAGCGCCCAGACAGCGGCGCTACTCAAAAGCCCGGGAGATATACTACAAGTGCTCCACTATGTTAATACAGCCAAACGCCAGGGCCAAGATATTCGCGCGCACATAATTGAAAATAGAATGCATAATGAAATCACCATCCGCATGCAGGCAGACACGGTGTAGTCGATGTAAATGTGCTGAGTGTGCAGGAGCAGGGCCTTGACCCGGTGTGTCTGTGACTCATAATGGCTTCAAACACCAAGTCCAAGCACAAGCACCGTCAGGCAGTGCATAAAGAGCGGCGTGCATGCAAAGCGGTCGACGCGCGGGTAATTTTTTGGAGCTGGAAAGATAAGGAAATGTGTATTTGTATTTGTGTATTTGCACCGAGCCACTTAATCCCTATCGGCCCCGGAGCCAGGAAGACTTGGGAAAACAAAGCTAAAAGAAACAAGGGGGGAAAAGGAAAGCATTGATGACTTTTGCAGAAGGCTGTGGATTTGAATGCAAATGGTCTGTTAATGCCAGATAAGCAGGTGTGAGTAATCAAATGGCTATTACGAAACATTTTATATAAAGCGGTAAAGTATAGTATCAATAGGATGAAATGTTTCGTCTTCGGAACAGGTTCAAATCTGATCTGATCTAATGCGTTTTCTTGTTGCATCCTTGCTAACGTTATCTCCCAAAACTGATTATAAAAGGTAGGGGATATAATCATTGTTTAATTTATTCACTTTTTTGTTGATGCAGAAGAGTGGTAGGTTGATCACCCAAAGCAATTTTTTCTTCTTGTCCTAAAACAAAACTAAAAACACTGAACTCATGATGCTGATTGGGAGGAGTAGGGCATCTGGTCTGAAACAAAGAAAAAAAGGCTTTGCAACACGGAATCTTGGTGTGTTCTTGGGCAAGGCAATGAATGAGATTAAAGGGGACATATTATGCAAAATGTACTCTTATTAGCGTTTAGCGTGTTACGTCCGCTGTTCGGGGAAGGTTTGAAGTTCTTTTTCCATTCAATCCAAAAGAGAAAAAAATCCCATATGTGGATGCAGAAACCAACCCCAATACTAAATACGAGGTGTTGGGAACTGTTAACGAACGGTTGCAATGTCCCGCAACCGAGCCACTAAAGAGCTTGTGGCTTTAAAACTCATGAAAAAAGATCTTCAAAGTCAGGTTACTGGAAAGCTGCACGAGTATCTCTTCAGTGGTAGTAGATGTTTTACCCAGGCGCTCTTCTGGTTGAGGATCTATCTAGTAGCAAGTAAGCAGGAGAGAGGCACGACTCATCGTGCAATATCCATAGAGAGTTGGAGATGTTTAGCTGTATTAAAGAGCTGGACCCAGAAAGCTTCAGTCTCATCAAACTGACTGATGTTTCTAATTTCCAAAGTGATCAATGCATAGTGTTTGACCTGCTGTGTCAGTTTCAATGATTTTATGCAAGAGAAGTTAAGATTTCCACTGAGTAAACCACAAGGTGCAGCCGTTCCAAGTAAAACTGATAGACTTTGGATTGGCCAAGTACAGAGATTAGGTGATAACAGGACAGCAGATGCAGCCAATTTGCTTTTGTGCCTGAGACGTGATCCTGGGTCTTCCACTGTGGAAGGGCCTGTGGAGCCTGACCTGCTCCCTCTTTGACTGGTGTCTGGGAAGCCTAGATTGTATGGCCTTGTCCGAGTTTGAATACCTTTCAAAGATTGTGAGCTTCTTGGAAAAACAAGCAGATGAGCTGTTAAATGACGCGATATACATCTGGAAGTACTTTGTTCATGAGAACACCAAGCGGAGACTAAAGACATTTCAGGAGTTTAAGGAAATAACTGGCAAGAATCCTGAAATGTTCGGTCTCCAGCCTTCATCCGCAAACTTGGACCAGCTCATCAAGGTTTCTAAAAAGCATGAGTCGTATCAGGAGTACAATGGCAAGGAAGTGTTTCACGACCTGCTCAGAAGAATGTTTGAAATGGATGCAGAGTTAAGGATTACACCATCAGTTACTTGCATCTTTTGTATGGATTACTTACAGAAAACAGCTACCTGCATAATCATGGATTACTTACAGAATATAGTCAGAGCTGAACAAGAAAAAATGACTTGCATCTTTTTTTTTAATTGTTTATTGTGTGCTTGTTGTGACACACAACTGTATGTTGTGTCTGTTTATTGTCTATAAATGTAATTGTATATGTTATGTTGTAACAGCAACTGTAGTTTCAACGGTTTGTTAAACGCTTTGAGTGCCTATTAAGTGGAAAAGCGCTCTATAAATAAAAATCATCATCATCAGAAGCGCTCTTCATAACCTTCTAACCTTTATAACCATGAACCATTTACCAGAAGATTAGCCCATGAGCTAATGCGAGTCACTGAGATGGAGTCCAGGTCATCTCCACAAGAGAACATTGAAGACATTGTTGAGGTGACAAAGATGAAGGTAATCCTAGAAAGAGCTGCAAAGAAACCAGCCAGTTGTGCTTCAGATGATGAGATGATTTTTTGTCCGAGTCCACCCACCTTCTTTGGATATTCTGATAGGACTGATATGTACCAACCAACACTTATACCCAAAATACTTGTCTGTTTGAGAGCCAATGAAGGTGTTTTCTTTGAACCCTTTGGAGATCCAACAATGCTTTTACTGCTATATAATGAACCATCAAGTAGCAGTGACCAAGAGACATCTCCAAGTGAAATATAAGTTGCCTCACCGTCAACTGATCTTCAAACTGTGGATGTGAGGAAGTGGTGCTAAAAGACATCAAGAGCCAGTCTCCAGAATAAGACAGCAGCAGTAGAATCACAATTACGAGTGCTGAAACAAGTCAGATTGCATCCAGAGTAGAGGGAGCAGAGGCTATGATTATGTACGAAGAACCCTTGGAAGCTGAAGATTCCACAATTCTGCAAGATGAACAAAACAATGCTTTGGAGATAGCAGCGGTTCTGGAAGCAGTCAAAGAGGAGCTGACTCTGAACTTCAGTGATGTCTTGGAGGACATTTGTTATTTGTTATCAACTCTTTGAAAAGTAAAGGTCTTACTATAGACCACATATATATAACACATACAAAAATTATTAGTTTTGAACAGGAAATCAATAGATCTGTTCTATTATTAAATATTTTAAATCAATATTGCAGTTTACAATTTACAACAACAAAAAATAATTTTAAAAAATCTATGAAAATCAATTAAAATTGAATCCCCCCCAAAATTAGCATCAAATGACTTCTTTAAACTGTAGGGCTGATTGTGAAAGGTAGGGCTCCACGCAGGGGCTTTGGCGAACCTTTTAGACCATATCTAAAAGGTTCGCCAAAGTCTTTTCACTTTGGAAGAGCAGCAGGTCGAGGGTTAAAATCCCACTCTTGCCGCGTTCTAGGGCAAGGCTATTCATCGTAATCAATTTGACTGTGAGAAGGAAGGGCATCTGATCTAAACTCCATGACGATAGGACATCTGAATTTAATCTAAATTGAAAAAAAAATCATTGTTTTATTGAATCTAGAAAAGCAAGTGTCCCAAAACATTAATTAAAAATGAAAGAAACCAAATTAAATATAGATTATAAAAGTCTTCCATTGATCGACAGGGACAACCAATTGGGTCACACATGCAAATATATTCACCCAGTCTTGGTGCTTGTGAGATAAGGCTCCGTGTGTGCATGCTCTCTTTGCATTAGCCACTTAATCCCTAACGGCCAGAAAGCCCGGATGAGTCAGGGAAAACAAAGCCAAAGGAAGCGGAGGGAAAAAAATAAAAATAAAAGCAATGATGTTTTCTGCAGCCGGCTTATCTCTGCACTTTTGTTTCGGACACAGTTTATCAGGGCTAAACATTCAGGGGAGGAAAGCTTGGTCATTCTCAAGGGAGCCCGGGGATCCAGACAGCTTCTGCAAAGTGCACATTGGAAACTATTTCAATCCCCACTCCCTCCATTTCTCTCGCTCTCTCAGTTCATTTCATATCTCTCACCCGGCTTGCCTTCTCTCCCTCCCCTGTTTTCCAGGCCTTTCTACAGCTCGGTCTGGCTTACCTTCCCTGCCCTCTTTACCTCACGTCAACTCTTATGACTAAGCTAGAAAATAGAAAGCGAGAGAGAGAGAAGAGAGGGCGGGAGGGAGTGGAGGGAAGGGGAGGAGATAGAAGGGAAAAACAATGTGCATACAGTGGGATTGTTTACAGTGCAGACTTTATATAGAAGCCGACGTGTCCCCAGTTCGGCGAGGTAAACACGGGCGGCATATGCGTGAGTTAAATAATGCACCGCTGTGAATGGGGCCAGCAGCTAAACAGAAGCTAATAAATATGATTATGATTTTATCAGCTCATTGGCATTAGCTTCAGGAAGTCTGGTCTGACATTCAGCAAGGCAATACTTACTCCCATGCTGTTTAAATGTGCTATACAAACTGTTATGTATAGTTGTTATATGTTGTAACTTTAGCGATTATGGAAAGAAAGCCAGGATTATAGTCGTCTGCAGTTTTATGTACTTTGCACACACCTCAATTTGAATATAAACATTAAACCGGTGAGTGCTTGTTTGAACAGGTATTCGATTCTGTACAATGGGTTAAACATTACTTTGCCGGCTACATTACACATACCAACAGTCTATCGTAAATGACATTCATTTTTTACCATTGCGCGCTTTTCCGAGGTCAAAAGGTTTACTTGATAGCAAAACAAGAAATCTGTTTAAAAGTAAATGGAAAGTGTACATTTCACTACATTTGTTTTTATCTGTGTGATTGCAATTGCAAGAAAGGGTCAAACTTCAGAGCAATGTTTTGTTTTCTTTTTTTACCGTTTTTGTCGTGGTACACTTTTTGGTTTATAATATATTCCATGACACACCACCTACTAAACCACCACCAAATCAGACCTTTAAGTAAAAAAATGGTGTATAATGTGGCGAATACTGGCCGTGCCGATATCTAAATTGCTATTGGTGATTATTTTGCTGTCTTTTTTGATGCATAAGTATGTTCAAGATGTTGCACTCTCAGTTTTGCAACTTTTAATACAGTCCAAAGACACTCCAAAAGGTAGATTATTCAATTAACCCATGTGTGAAATACAATTTGAAGGTTTTTCAAGTCTTTACCTCATGGCACACTCCTTTTTTTTTTCTTTAACCTAAAATACGGTATCATTGCCACTAAACAAAATTCACAAACTAAGAATGTGTTTTGGCGATGTGGTGCAACATAAAACAATGAATAATAACTGTAAAAAGCACACATAAAAGCTTGTTCGACACAAGAATGAACTTTGACCAAAATATACAGCATGAGCAGGACAACAGCGCAAAACTAGCGGTGCAAACAGATGACATATTGTTGACCTGAGTTATTCAAAGTGACAGGTGCTATGAAGTGTCCATGAGTCCAGCGGCAAGTGGGGAATACTGTGATTGTGGGTGCGTCCATAGCAACACACTCCAGGGACTGATTTACAAAAAGAAAAATCCACCTGATCCTTGTGTTTCAAGCTATTGCTCTTTAGAATGCCCTCAAGTTGACACTAACTTACCCTACTTGTTTTTGACCAAAATGCAATTGTAGGCTACGATGCACTTGGCTTCACTAATAGCACATTGTGACAGGCGTGCATGACATGGGCCCCTGGTAGCTTAAATTGTCCACTGACACGTGCAGTAACCTTATCCAGCTGCAAAATAACAACTGCTTTGCAAAATCGCTCTTCAGTTTTCACCCCGATTTGCATTTCGTCCGATTTGCACAGCCCTGTCTCTCCAGCAAAAAGTACAAATTGCATTGCTAAGCTAATTTATGCTCTCCGCAATGATCTCCTCCCATTGACATCAGTGCCTCTTGCAGGAGACCAGACCACCGTGCAGTTAAACAACCCTTGACTACGGAGAATTACCTCACACAACCTCGCTTTGACAAATCTTAGAGTATAGATATCGACCTAAACGGGGTAGAAAAAAGGAGGAGGAGATGAGGCAGGAAGAGAGAAGGGCATTGCTGGATGAAAAATGGACGCGCATATGTGGAGAGAGAGGCAGACAGGGGCCGACGTGGGCAGACGCGGTATAGATGCTGGGAGGGGCCGAGCCAAAGCGGGAGGGGAGAGGAAGGGAATCCGGGACACTGGAGTTCAGTTCAGTCCAGTCAGTGCCGCAAAAACAGTATGAAACGGGAAAAAATAATGCAGAAAGATGTTGGCTGTGATAAAAGCAATGTTTACGCAGCTACGGTCAAATGTCCTGCGTGACTACAAAGGCGCGCGTTCAGATTTTTGATGTTCGGATGCGGTCTTGACACAAACAGAAGACTGTGCGGTTGGAGATGGAGGAAAGATGACGTATACGCTTTAGGGACTGTTTCTCTCTCTCTTTCTCGCAAGCGTCCGTAAGCAAATAGTGGTGAGGTGACCCAAGGACATAGTCACATGCTGATTTTCTTCGCTTTTTTCCCTCTGTGCTGCAGCGTGCTGGTTCTATACGCACCGCAGTGAAGACGAGCAGGAGGTAGGGCTGCCTGCCGGATTGGTGAGATCGACTTCACAGCCTGTTAACCTGAAGAGCGGGTCATGTGCTTTAATGACTGCCAGTGTTCATTACGAATTTGAGAAATGTGCATTATTCAAAGTGCAAGAAAGTGAAGCTCGGAGACCTGTGCGGGGCCAGTTTATTATTAACCGCCTTATCACCATGAGTCATGATGTGCAACTTCAATGACTTCTACTGTACGATGAATTATACACGAACTGGTGGTGAAGGAGTCTAAAGGGGGTGGTTAGGATACAGTACCTGGCTAGGGTTCAGTGAATTGAGATCATGACATATTAGCATAAGGAGGAGTTGAAGGCCTTGGATTTCTTGGAGCGCAGATAAGAAGACATTTATGATGCACAACAAGCAGAGAGCGAAAAGTTTGACCTCATTAGTGTGATGTGTTTTGGAGTTGAGGTAAGTACGGTAAGAGTAGTCCAAATCAATTCACGTATCAGACGTATCAATCGACGTGAAGCTGAAGTTTGGAATTCATTTGCACACTTTTGCTTGCAACGGCGTCGGATTGAAACACAAAGCCGATCGATGAAAAGGTGAGATGAGGTAACACGGATTTGCTTGCGCAGATTTTGCTCGCAGTCGTGCGGTGCCCTCCGTTGCTTTTGGCACTTCAGTCAAAAGCGAGCGAGGGAACATGTTTTCTGTGGGTTTTGGCGCATTGGAGCATTTATCATCGTCACACAACAAAAGCAAAATTATATATTCATTCAAAGTCATAGGTTTCAGTCGACATGAGTGCCAAGAAAGGCCAAATGTGCAAACCATGATTTTCTCACATTAGAATGGACACACTAATGATTCCATTGGCCCAACAACTTCCTGAATCATTGCTAAAAAGTTAGTTGGGTCTCCAAAGACAATCACTATTTTGCATGCCAGGAAAACCAGAAACAGTACTTTAACCCTAACTTTATATTATTACTGACAATAAACTAATAAACTATTCACCTTATTCTCCCCGCCCACTTTCGTTTTTTGCCACAGATACGCACTTTTGTTGTAAACGCACTTCCGTTTGACGAGAACTCCGTTAAAGCTGATGACGGATGAACGAGGGAAAAGTCTCACCAATAAAATGTTACATAATGTAGGTTGATTTGTGTAAAACGTTTAATGAACACGAGCAACAACAAGTCAACAACGCTCCGAATTCCTGGGCAGTCTGAAAAAGTTTTTTTAGTCCGTGTAGAACTTATTTTCTGTTAAGGTCATCTGCTCCATGTAAACTAATACAACGGAAACAAGACGGCGGTGCATAAAGCAACTTCCGGAATAAGGTGAATAGGTTGAAGGTAGATATGGATATTACTCATTGGCACATAATGGCACAACATAATGAACATATAAATAATAACCATGTGTCTGCGCTATGTACAAACAGCAAAATTACTGTTTTTTGTTCTCATTAAAATCAAAGGGATGGAATATTTAAATAAGTACCAAGCTGCGTGCTCATCTGTTCTATTCATGTAACTCCTGGAAGGGTTTATAGTGAAGAAGAAATCTATTTCAGTTTGTTTTTTTCTCCATGAGAGTACTAATAAATCACTCTGTTGTCCATCAGCTGTCAAATGGGCCCAGTATGTCTTAATTCTTGACTCATTTTTATGCTTCACCTCATCCCTTACTCAAATTCTGCTGGGGGTGTGAAGTGTTCTTGAAATGGAAGGTACTAATAGAGCTGTTTAGATTCAAGATGGCTCCAGCTAGCATGAGTGGGGCAGGTCAGTCTTACCAGAAATCAATGATTATTAGGTTTGCATGTAGCCATTATGCAAACAATTTGAATTTAATTTTATTTAAAACAGCCCAATGTCACAATAGCAGTTGCCTCAAAGAACAATTCCTGTCCTGAAAGAGAAAGCACGCAGGCAATGACACAAAAAGGTGAACAGTGTAACCTGACAAAATGAGGAGATGAGGTCATGGAGGGGTCGTAGAGGTTAAGGGTTAAGGCAGCAGAACAGACAAGAATAGCATGTGTTTAATAAAACACAGTTGGAATATTCAAATGAGGTTTTTCATTTGCATTTCACTTTTTCATCTGTGTAAGGAATTTGTCACGTGAAGCTATTAGCATTTGGACCACCACCTGGGTAAAATACGACATTACTCCAGCCCGACATGGTGCCCGTTTCGCATAAATGCACTAGAAAGATGTGGTGGTTGTGTAAATCAAGATAGAAGAAAGGGAGACAGTGCAAAAAGTCAATGGCAAAAACAGGGATTACTCGTTTCCAAATTTACCAGTCACAACATTATCAGCATTATGATTAACCTAGCCCTGTCATATGAATTATCACGATATTTGTGACTTCGCAGACTCTTGAGAATCCATCTGAACGGTGTTCCGCTGTGTGCTGGACCAATCACATCGCTGCACTGTGGTTTGGGCGGAAGTGAAAAGGACAAACCTAAACGAACATGGCGACGCTGACAGACGTACTTCAGCCTATTTCAATAAACGTACGTACTATTTTGCTATGACAAAACTTTGACATAGAAGTGCTTTGTGCATTTGAGGACGGGGAAGAAGTCTGTGTTTTTCTCTCAACTGGATTTCTTGATTTCTCGGCTTGTTCCGCTTCTGCGACACTGCGACCAATCAGTTCAAATGTTCGTCATGACGTTACACATTTTCCTGACAACTTTCGGCGAGAGTTTGTCTAGATTGATAATGTGTAGAACTAAATTCATCTGGGGTAATAAAAGGAAAATTATTTGATTTAAAATGCTTACATTAGCTATAAAATGTGAGAGGAATGGCAGTACCAAACTTGCAAAATTATTATTACGCATCTCAAATTTTAGCTATACAACAATGAAAGAACAATCAAAATCAGGCAAATGGAGATTGATAAATATGACTAAATATAATTGCTGGAAATTACTGACACTTCCAAATAAGGACATTACCCTTATAATAAATGGATTAAGAATATACTATAGTGTGCAAGAAAGTAATGCAATTCTGTAATTTGGGAAAAGAACTCCCAATACTGAGGGAAATAAATGGGGATCCAGATTTCCATCCAAGCCAGACTGATTGTACCTTCAAAGCATGGCATCAAAAGGGCTTAAAAATATTCGAGCAAATTGTAGATAAAAAAGGACAAATGACGTTTGAAACAATACAAGCGAAATATTGACTCCCACACTCTCACTTTTTTAGATACCTGCAAGTTAGAAGCTACATGGAGCAAAATGTGTGTGTGTACAGGTGTGTATGTATATATGTGTATATGTGTGTGTATGTATGTAATAGTAATTAATTGTAGAACGTGAGAGCATGTATGTACACATTTTTAAACTTAAAATTATCATTATTATTTATTTATTGTTATTATTTTTTCCCCTTTTCCTTTTTTCTTCCCTTTTTTACCTTTTTTATGTCTATTATAGTCTATAATAATTTCTTACTTAAAAACAAAAGAAGTAAATTCAGAGTGATACACATATTAATCTGGTGTGAGCCAGGTTACATTACAATAACAGTTTGTGATATATTTTGCAGACTTAATAATATCAACTTCTGAATATCTAGACATTGATGAAGTAAAATATATTTAAAGCAGGGCAAAGTAATACTATCCCTCAATTGCAAAAAGCACTGCATTACTACGGTATATGCATAACTAAGCCGATGTCACTAATGTGTAAACAAAGCCACACAGCAAGTGTTTTTTTTTTCTTCTTAATAGAAAAGAAAATGTGTATGGATTATTCAAGAGAAAACCAAAAGAAACACTAATCAAATATCCACAAAAGAGGAATTTTAACACAAAGCAATGAGACCAAAGTTCAGTTTTTAATAGCTTTAAAATGTGCAAAAGAAAGTGTCGTCACATACATACAACACCTGCTAGCAAGGCTAAGGTCAAGCTGTTAATTCCACAACTCATAATGAAAATATACTAAACTTGATCCAATGAATGGGGTTATTTTCAGAGTTCAGTTTAGCATCGTGGCACTATACATGCTGCCTTTACTCGGCTGAATAGGTACACATGCACTTTGGATTGGACTTCATCATCCTCAGTAACGAGTACGAGTTTGCTGCTAACATGTTGTGATGTGTGTAGGGAAGAGGATGTAAAGGTGAAAAGTGTCCACACAGCCTATCAACAACACATTAACACATGGATCTACAGCTGACACATGCTAATGAACACAATTAACCCAATGACCACATGCTTAGGTTATGAGGACATTACCTCTGACCTTTATGCATACACCGGTTAACGTGTTAGTTATAGTTATTTTCTTGAATGATAGTTGCCTCATTTGCTCTCGCTACAAACCATCTATCCGTTAGTTTCATGCTGCTAATAGATGTGCCAATCTTTTGCCAATTCAACAACCTTCATTTCCCTAATGTTATCAGAAGAGTGACACAATCCATGCATCTTTTGAGAAAGTAAACTAGAACATTTTGTGTTACATGTAAATGTCAATCAATCAGTCAATCAATGTTGAGTACTTCAAAAAAGTCTGAATAAAGCGTACATTAAAGCATACATAATACATTGGAAATTCAATATTTCTTTAGTTTTAACAGTAGGTTTTAAAGAGGGGGTATTAGGCATCTTTTTGGAACTTGTTATAACGTGCTTGGTTTTATATGTAATCTGAACCAGCTTTAGGCATTTGACGGCCATAAACAAGGTTTAAAAATCAGATATATTTATTTATCAGTGTTTTCATGTCTACAACATGAGAAATAGCCTACTCATACGTAAAGGGGGGTTAGGGGGTCCTCCCCAAAGAAAACTTCAATAAATCACATATAATTTCTGATATTCTGGTGCATTTTATTTCAACTCATAAATAGGCTTCAGGTTTTATGCTGAATTTAAAGATAAAGCTAGAATTTTAGAGTGGCGCACACTTGTACATGGATACAATTTTGACAGTACATTGCAGCTAGTCTTTAGGTTGGGGATGTGTTTTAAGAGGCAACTTGGTTTGTATCAATTACTGAGGCAGACTGCCTCTTGTGCACAGCCGACCAGAGCATGTGGCCTCCCTCATGGTGGTGACCCTAAACAACCGCTTAGGTTGTCTATGACTCTGCCCAGCCCTAATGGAATTCATGCATGTTCGAGCAATCTTGGATCTTTTCTTGGCACTATTCAAAAACTATTCAGTTCATCTTTACGGTTAGTTCTAAGAGACCGTGGCTTTTGTACAGCGGACATCCCACAAGCTTACATAACCAGGAAGTACCAGGTAAAGCAGGTATAGTGCCCCACTGCAGAACAGAACGGCAGACAGCGGTACACAGCTACAGCACAGAGTTATTTATGCTACTTGTCTTTTTGGTTTCTAATTGAAAATGTGTCTCAGACAGTGCATTTGGTCGGCAAACGTCAAACAAAAAATGTTTGTTTACTCCTGTCAACAGTGGTGAGCTACTTCGCGCAAATAATAACTGTTAAAATGCTGTCTTTTCTGTTTATTACTGTTACTTTTACATTCATAAACTCGCGTGCGCTTGTCTTGCATTGACGCTCTAAAAGGGGAGTGACTTTAAAGCTACAAAAACAAAACTTCAATTCAAATTCAACATTTTTAATCTGTTGTTTTTGTGGAATATAGCATTTTCAAATGATAACGTGTTAATTAATACCCCATAGAAGTGTAAAACCCCATGGTTAAGGTGGAATTAATTCTATGATATATGAGACCTTGTGGCAGGATTTTCAATTTTATTTGGACATGAATATTTATATTAACATTTATTATTAAAAATTATTAATCAGGTGTTGTAGATGCAATTTGTTCTTGAGATATCTCTCTCTCATTAGCATTTGCCTTCTACTGAAAGACCTTGTTTGCAGCCATTTGACGCACCTATGACAAAAGAAAACAAAATAAAATATGAATCAAGCTAGTCTTTTATGATTTTCTCTCATAAAAATATGTCAGTTCAAATCTGTTGTTTAAATAGAAGAAAAATAGAAAGAAATGAATGAAATGCTTTGTTATTTTCAAGACCTCTAGCAAATGATTTGGTTAGATTCCAGGACAGCTATCCAAAGTGCTGTGACACTGATCCAAGCTGACAATGTGCGCAAGTGTTCCGACTTTATGGGAATGCTTTTCTTTATTTAGCCCCTTATGAAATGTTGATGCAACCAACTCACATCGGAGGGTAAGTGAGCAGCAAGAAGTGGGAGAAATCTGATTTGTATTCTCCGGCGCTCCCAGAAAATCACTTCATGCCAATCTAAGTGATCCGCGGGGCAGCATTCACCCTGTTCCAAAATGTTATTGTTATGCTAATGAGAATAAATTAATCCAAAAGGGGTTGGATGGAGAACAAAAACAAAACCCAAAAAAATTCTCAAATTGCTCCACAAACCTGGTCGGAGTGAAGTTTGTAAAATGTTAAACAGCATGAGAGACATCTAAGGCCTCATCAAGAGCAAATTTGTTGGCCCGATCCCCCAGCGCTCAAAGACACAAACAAAGCGGTTACTTTGTAGTGATGGTCATGCACAAAACAAATGGTGCTTTATGAATACAGCAACAGATGGTACAGATGGTATGTAGACATTTTCTGAGAGGTTGTTGCGCACACATTTTACAGACATTTCAAAGAGTCTTTGAAACAATCATGCAAGGAGACTAAAACGCTGCCATCATATATATTTGGCAGAGGAAAGTTAGCGCAGAAAGACCGTGCCAGCAAGCAGCATAAAACCTGTTCTGCAATAAACATGGGCATTTCGTTTCTCGTTTTAATTTAATTATCTTCAATGTGACAGAAAAGATTGCATTGCGGTCTGTACTTGGAGTTGTACAAGAGAATTCAATCAAGATTGCGCATGTATATCAAAGAGTTACAATGTAAGCGAAAGCAATTCACCTCCAAAGTGTTCAATAGTTTGAAATACGTTCTATTAAGGTTTGTTTTCATGCGAGCTGCTAATTAGTGGGATGAAATATAATTACTACGATATTTTAGTTTTAAGGAGGTTAAGGTCTTGATTACATTAACTTTTTTCTATAGTTACTAATTAGTTGTCTCCATCATTATTATAATTTACAAAACCTGCATCTCTTTGGGAGTTTGTTTGATGAAAAATTGGATGATAAATGTTGAATGGTCTATTTTGCTATAGCTTCCGGCTGTTATTACTGCAAAGTCATATTTATTGTAAGTTTAATTAGGTGAAGGTGATGTAAAGTGTAAAAGTTCTGCCTAATCTTCGCATATGTCTTTTCTTTCCTCTCTGGATAAATCTGTTGTTCTGCCATTGCCACATATTTAGTACTCCGATGTTTGTGGAGCCTGTTTCTGAATTTATTCCCAGGCTGCTTTTCATATTAGAGATTTGAGCGGATATTGATATTCAAATTGAATTTCATCCTAAACTGTCTGCTGGATTTGTCATAATACCGAGTTTCCTGTTCGAAGTACATTTTCAGCTGAATTGTACTAAAACCTGCGTTTAACGACCAGCACATTTGAGTCTGTTTTACGTGTGTGATAATAAGGCCCTTGATATAGAGATTGGGATTGTGTCGACAAGCCCAAACGACTTAAGTAATAAAACTAATGAGGGATTTAAGATGCTTATTTCCCAAGTTAAAGGCCCTGTACCTGATTTTTACTGTTTTGTAACGGGAAAATGGAACTAGTTTGTTTTGAAGTCTTTACAGCAGTCACATGTATCGCTCACTTTCCTAATGCAGTCCCAGCAGCATAGTAAATATTGACTGCATTAGCAAATATTAGCATGCTAATGACAAACTTCCTTGTAGACTTGTAGACTAAAACATTCTATATTTTTTTTATTTTTGTACTGAGGCAAATCAGATTTTACTTTATTTCATACAAAACATTTCTGTTTTTCATGTTTCAAAACAGTACAAATCAGGTACAACACCTTTAACATTCACTTTGAAATATTCTGACAGTATTGGCTTTTGCCACCTACATCGTGGAGAAAATGGGGCAATCAGCGCCATTCTGGATCTATCAAATGGCTTTTACATGGCTTTTCCCAAACTTATAATGGGCAGAGATTGTTGTTAATCCAAGAACTGAAAGCTCAAAATCACTTGAAACTGATAGTTAAGGCATATTTTCTTCAGAGTTAACATTTGTTTACAGCAGCAAATACCAATATGGCGCCAGGTGGTATTTTTGTCACGTGTCTGGCAAAACACAACAGTGAGAAAAATAGTAGTAAAGATCCAGTTGGTAAATAAATTGTTCCATAGCTGTTTGGTTACTGTATTTGTTTTTTTATGCGATTGGTCTTACGATTAGATGCATGATTTTAGACATTGCTGCCTAAAACACTGCAGTCTATCCTATGACATAGTTATCATCCGAATCTTTGTAAACATTCATTTGTTCACCTGCTCTTGGTTTTTCTCTTAGTGTTGTGTTTAACTGCAATTCCATCTATTGCAAGTTCTTGTGTTGGAGTTGGCTGACCTGTCCAAGTACCAAGAGAGCCATTATTACTTGCAATCCAAAGCAGAATTCAAGTTGAGCTGGTGCAATTTTGGGTCATCTAAGACGTTTAGAATCTATTTCTATTCAAAAACAGTTCAGATGAGAAATGGTTTTCAAGGTTAGAGGTAAAATTGTCAGTTTTTAAGTCAAAATATTTGATCTGCATGAGAAATGAAAATCTTTTGAACACAATGGAAATGAGAAGCAAGTGTGTAAGAGAAAAAAAAGAAGCAAATGAGCTTAAGTAGAGTACTCCATGTACACTCTGCCAAATATCTTTCTTGCTTGATATTCCTTTTGGTGTTTGATGAGACCAACTTGATACAAAAGAACATAATAATTTATTACCAGTTATAGAATGTAAATCTTGGAAACTTAATTAATCTATTCACTACTGAACCCTTGTTGGTACCACCATTCTTCAATAACAGGTAATGTTTAATTTTAAATTTGCATCTCACCTACCCCACACATATGCTCAGCCTTACCCACCACAGTGCCTGGCTCCTCTCGAACAGCACATTTTGTTTCGTGGGTGTGTCCTGCCCACACACCCCCTTTCCGCAGTCACACTCAGCAATCAGCCCTTTTTATGTCTGTCTATCTGTCTGGAAAAATGGGCTGTTACCAAGGCGACTTGTCACCATGACGACATCCATCCGACCGCCCCGTCCTCATCCCCTACAACTTGTCCTGTCAAGTCTCCCTACCTCTACCCCCTCGCTCATAATCCACCCCCCGTTTTGATTCAAGTCTGTCATCTCACCCCATTTGCACCCCACCAAGCGCCATCATCTCCTGCTCCCCTTAGTCTTTCACACTCAGTCTAGTAGTCACTCCCTCAAATAAAAAAAAAAAAAAGAAAGAAAAAATCCCCAGAGAGACCAGGCAGTAAGGGAGATAAAGAGGGAACCATCGCTGACATGATCCCCTTCTTTCTGGCACCCTGGCAAGTAATGAGAATAGCCGCGAGCTACAGGGGGGGTTGTAAGAAATGGATAGCAGGCCGAGGTGAGAGGTTGGCTGGGATGGATGGATTGACGGATGGGTGAATGGGAAGATGGGATGGGAGGATATGGTAGGTGGTAATCCCATGCACACCTCTGTAATGGTGACCTCGATTCCTTATCAGCTATAGGTGAGGTGAGCGCGATTCGTGCCAGGAAGCGGCCGCCGAGGAGGTAGGCAGCGTGGCGTTTGAGAGATGGCGCCGCGACTCCCGCTGCGGGGCATACATCTGGTAGGAACTGTGGATCGGTGGACACATACGGCAGAGGGGAAGATGAATCAGGTCGCACAACTGCGCCTAATGATCTCAGAGGGAATGAGGCAGGAAGGAAATATCCTTCATGTCAGTGTCATTAACCTAGGGGATGGACTGAGTGAGTGTGTGTCTCTGGAAAGGGAGGGGGGTTAGCAGCTAATCTAGAGGCTCAGGTGCGTGGCCCGTTACCCCACCCATCATGCACACCCAGAGAACCATGGGATTCCCCCCTCCCGCGAGCCAGATGATCAGAGCAGATAGAAGGGAAAGTAGGCCAAACAAACAGACTGGGCTAGCGTTACATCACAGACAGAGGCACATGGCGAGTATTCACATGCGCAGGAGCAGACAGGGTTCAGAGCTGGGATATCCTGTTTTTGTTTTGCTCACAAAGCAAGAAGAGTGCAGAACAACAAAAACGTTCAACTCGCCTCCAAGTGTCGGGTCTTACTTGTGAGGCTTTTGATGTGCAAGTTCCCAGCAGTGACCAGGGGGCGCTAGAAGCTTTATTGAAGAAACCTAAACTCCCTGCTTTCATTAATGCCAGCGAGAAATTACACAATAATAATAACATTGGCCTATATTGGACTTTACAAACTTGTCAAGTTTCTCAAAGCTCTGCCCAGAAGTAATTATTTAGTCACTCTACACTTGGTGGTGGTACTACAGGTTTTGTCTGGGGTAGACTGGTGGAAGTAGGCATACGATCTAATCACAAAGCCACGGTCGCCTAAACCAGAGCACAGGGGAGTGTTTCAGACAGGAGCCTAATGCCAAGGAAATGTTCCTCCAAATTGTTTTATACAAACTGACAAGCTGTATGCAGTATCTCTGTACTTAATTCAAACTTAATTCTAAAAAATGATGTGCTCATTATGTTTTATACATTTCTGAAGAATAGCTTTGTTCATTTGTAAATAATTTATTACTATAGTTTGCTCATATACTTGCACATACGTTTCTAATTAAACGTATATAAAATCCTCTAGATTGTTAAAACAGTTAATTTTGAAATGCGCATAAAGGCAAGGCCAAATGTTTAGTAAGTAACTGACAGAAAAAACATTGCGCTTTTGAAATCACATTGAGTCCATGATGGGTCAAGAGAGTGCAAATGCTATTTTTCCATTTTTTTTTTTTTTTTCACCTCCAACTTTCATAATCTAATATTTTTATCCAAACCTAACAGACTCTTTCCAAGAAACAACAGCATGAGACAGAAGAGGTGATCTGAGGAAAGAACAACATCGGACTGACTAAACAACCACAATGATAGCCACACTAAAACAGGCCTGTGTGTCGAAGCGATCTGCCAAAGTGTGCCTGCCGTACGTGTTACCTTGTGTGTTGATTAGCACTTGGAGCACATTCTGGCCTGTTTGGTGTCTATGACTAGATTAAACTGTGAGTGTGCCCTAGGGCCTAAAATTAGACTTCCATTTGACAGACTCGCCTTCCCACTCCCACAAACCCTCTGTGCTTCGCGGTAACCTTGTTTTCAGACGAAATGAATGATGCCGACTTTATTACAACCCGTGATTTGACCAGAGAAGAACTCATTTTGTGTTTCTCCAGACACTTGATCAACAATATCTGCTTCTATACGATTATGTACGGAATCACCTTGCAAAAAGGCCGACAAACAAACCAACCGATTCACCTTGTTAATGTTGAATGCAATGATACCAACAAGGCTATCATATTGTGTGCAATGCAGGTTTAAAATGTATCCATCAGATTCTTTCAGTATCACTTTTATAAGAAATAAGTGCTGACCTCTGGTGTTTTAGACTCATATACCTATAACTGCAATATAAACCGCAATTCCACTAAGTTTCACCACCCCACTGTTTGGTCTGTCACATATATGGGTGTAAGTGCTTCAGACAGTGCAAACAATAAGACTTAAGAAACTCAATTTCGTCACCTATTTGTTGTTATTGTGCTTCAGCGATCTCAGGGCCCGGAGGCTACAGTGTACGCGCCTGTTTGCCGGTCCCACTTGGATGACACTATTTTACCTGTGCATGCCTGAGGGAGCGTTATTTGCCCTTGTATATGGAACACTAGTTCAATACCAGGGAAAGTGCTGTGGTGCTTCGTAGCGCCAGAGGTTTATATTAATGATTCCGTCTTGCATGTATATTCTTTCTCTGCGTGTGTCCCGCTCTTGTTTGCTTATGTTGTGTGATAGAACGTATGCGTGTTCCCAGCAGGTCAGCTAAGGTAGCCAATAGAGAAGCTGTCTGCAAGTCTCTGCAGTGTAAATCATCCTAAGGCTTTTTTCCCCCTGTAATCTCTTGCGCTCATGTCCAGGCGGCTCTGTTTACATAATTACTTCCCTGAATACATTAAAGCTGGCCTTCCCCTTTTTCTGTGTAGTCATCCAGGCTTTCTTTGTAGCCGGGCCGCCTGGAGTGTCTGCAAATGATGTGCGCAGTTTGTTTATTAAAAGCAATTTGGTTTTGATTGTTATCCACATTAGGCAAGGTAGGAATATCAATCCAGTCGTACACTTGTTAACACAATTTCAGACTTGTTAGCATAGTGAGGCGTTTGTGGTGTTTATTTAATGATAATGATGGGAAATTTTCCAGCTAGTCACAGGACATCCTTGAGGTGGCCTGATCTTACCTAAAGGTTTAAGATATGCACATATGGCACAGCTGATAAATGAAAATCTTAAACTCTGCTTCCATATGGAAACGTTGACCTTTTAGGAGTACGAGCAAGCGTGTGTGAGGAGCATTTTACAGAAAGCCGACTCATTTATTCATTTTCCCCTGCACATCCTGCTAAGGTCACGGGAGGCTACATTCTCTCCCGGTGTCTTTAGGCAGGAATTGAGGTAGACCTTAGATAATCGCCGGCTTATTGCGGAACTATCACACGGACACAGACAACAAATTGTTTATTCTTGTTACCGTACCTCTTTGTGCAGTGATATTCCTATCTCGGTTTGTCTTGTGTGCTTGTTATGCTTATAGCGCAACGCAGACTACAAAAACAATGCGAAGAGAGAGCGGAGCACCTTTTGCAAACTGTGCACCGTGGGAAATGTTTGACAGTGGGAGTGAAGCGACCAAAATGAATGAGTCTAGGGACAAGTTAAGAATGATTCACATTCACGCTGAGAAACTCCACCTCTGAAAATACTGTAATAGGTCTGCCAGAGCAGTAGGGGGCAATAGGCAGCTGACCTGTAAACTCATAGCACACAGTAAGAAGCCATTCTCATACTTTCCAACAGATGTCTAGGGAAGATCAAGGTTCATTTTGTTGAATTATACCCATTACATAGCTCATGGGGCTGGCAGTTTGAATCCCGCTCTTGACATAAACGTCCCTAGTTGAGTGGGCAGATCCACTGACCCACAGGTAGTCGGTGCAATTCCAGCTAGCTCAGATGAACACTGCCACTGTGTCCTTGCAAGACACTTAACCCGCCTTGCCCCCAGTGTTTGCGTACACTGGTGTGTGAATGTGCGAGTGAGCGGGTGAACGGTTCCTTGATTTAAAGTGCTTTGAGTGGCTCGAAGGTGGAAAAGCACTATATAAAAATGTAACCGTATTGTCTCGTAGGTCTCGTAGGTGAAAAACTCTGTGTTGATTCAATGGGAACTGCTCTTTAATGTTTCCCTGCAAATTATGTGTATTTCATTAAATTATATATTTTAAAGGGCCCATGACAGGTCGGGCTACTCATTTAACCAAAATGTAGTTCAGATAAACATATTTCAAAATTAGCTAAAATTCTTTACAAATTTTACACTGTTTTTGCAATTTTTAGCTTTTTAATTTTACTTCCTGGTTGTAAACTATGACATCACGCTAGGAAATTACCATAGCAACAACACTGTACATTGGGCCAAAACTCATCTAATGTCACATTTTTTTAAAAATTGACAAATAAAAATACGTTAACACCTTTATTTTGTTGAATTAATGTTTAAAGAGTCAAAAAAGTAGTTATGTAAATTATGTTTAACCTTTGACTCCCCAGTGTGATGTCATCAGTTTGTTTACTTCCTGTATTTTTCAACAGGTTTTCCAACTTTTCTCCACAAACCGCAATCTGATTGGTGTAAAACTATAATTTCTATTTACAACAAGTATTAATACACTAAATAAAGTCAAAATTAGAAAATCATAGAAACCTGTCATACGCACATCAATTTGAGTCACAATTGATGTTGACATGGCGTTATCCTAGAAAAGTAAACTGATTATTCTGTAGATGTTAAAATACAGCAGGTGGCGCTAGCATCGCAGTAATATTTAGCCCGCACACAGCTACCTTTAGCATTCCTGGATGTTTATACAAATTTCGGCTGTTCTCCATGTGTTTGTATTTGACAGTACTATATCCTAAAGTCAGCATTTGCTCTTGTAGCTGTTAATTAGTGGGAAATAGAGCAGCTCTTCTACATTGAAATAAATAGATTGCTTACCCTTATTGGTGACCCAACCTTCCAGAAGTGGATTTTCCTCAGATCTGACTGTATGTAAGAGTGCACCTTACTGTTTGCGTCACTATGGAGCGGATTTCTATTCTACAGATCAATCCCACCAGTGGACACTAGAGGTGCTGTGAAACGCTGTCAATGGGTATGACA
Source organism: Rhinogobius similis (assembly GCA_019453435.1). Taxonomy (NCBI): domain Eukaryota; kingdom Metazoa; phylum Chordata; class Actinopteri; order Gobiiformes; family Gobiidae; genus Rhinogobius; species Rhinogobius similis. Next base: position 23,878,325 of record CM033635.1, read on the forward strand.
CTTCACCCAGATTGCATATTACCGTCAGTGGGTGCGGCTAGTTTCAAATGGAAGGGCATCTGACACACGCAACATTCATGCGAAGGTGTACTGTCTTGATTTCCAAAAGCATGCAAAATCATCTCCAGCTGAAAGCCTTTGCCCGTGCAGTCCCAAACACAGTATATTTTTCTCTTTTTCCTTCTGCACATCTAAATTACATAGATGTATAATCAGTTGGGTGAGGCACTTGACAGCAAATTACAGCTGAATCCAATGTATATAAAAAAAATAAACAAAGCGCTTTAACATTCAATCACCAAACACACACTGTGTTTTACCATAGTCAACTATTTTCTTGGCCCAAATGTCTGCGCTTTGGGCCTTGGCAAAGACAATGGGGTCTTATACAATGCATACAGAGATAATAAAAGCGGTCTGGCACTGAGCGGAATGACAAACACAATTCATCAAGTGTCTTTAGAGGAGGCGATGGGCCCGAATGTCCATGGATTTGGCCTTGAGAATCTGGGTTTGACAATAGCTCATTCTTCCAGTTTTGAATAAGCAGCAAGTTGGAAGTTTTTGGGAAGAACTCGGACTTCCTGTTTGGAGCCGGTGACAGTTGCTCACCGACATCCTGGAATTCACACACCCGCAGTGACAGATGTAAACAACTTTGCATGCATTCGGCAGCTGGTCGCATAACCCAGAGTGACTTGGCAAGCTATAAAAACTTCAAAAGAGCAAAAAAAGGGAAAGAAATCACTCTACTTCAGCGTGTCTCAACAGCCCGTGGGGTTGGTAGTTAAAGTCCCCAGTCTGGAAGTCAATGTTTGTTCCCCACTTTGCGATGCAGCGCTCGTCGACCAATCAGAAAGGCAACAGACAACAGCGCCAGGGTGCCAGGGCAGGGGAGCGCGGGGGCATGCTGCGAGGGAAATGAGGGGGCATTGTGGAATGGATGTTGTGCCGGAGAGCGGGGGTGTGGAGTCGGACGGGAGGGGGGGGGCAGCGTACCGACCCCGGCCTCCTGTTGAGAAGCGCAGGTTAGGGATTAGGACTGATGGATGAGGGTGGAATGGGGCGCACGGAGGCCCCGCTGAGGAACGGAGAGCCAGGACAGAGGAAACAGCTGGGACGAGGAAGAAGGGGGGGGCGGCTGGAGGGTCGGTGGAGGGGTATGGCAGCATTTTGTTCAAACTTCCTGGAGAGGCGAACACTAACAAACACATTTGGACAGCTCAAGGGGAGTTAGGGAGGGAGTGAGTGAGAGAGAGCGGGTGGGGGGAGAAGTTTGTTTGGGAAAGTAACGCACGTCCAGACAGGATTTTATGTTCCAGGCCATGCAGTCTAATTGGTTATTGCTGTTTTTAATGGCTCTTACATAAGTCAGACTTTTAATGCGTTGAGGCCAAAGATCTTAACAAAGCCTCATGCGAGTTAACTTTTAAAGATATCCTGCTGACTGCAAAACACACAAAACGAAATACAATCTAGCAACGTCAGCCAAACTCATTGCTTTTTTCATAGAGAGGTTATGCACCGACATGCTTTTCTTCGGAAATAGCTCCTCAAAATTCTGACTGTTTCTTTACTCTCTGTGGCTTATCGTTTGTACGTGCTGTTGTTTCACTCAAATTAGCTTTAACCGGCAAAATAGAAGCTGAAATTAGTTTCTTCGTTGTTGTTTTGACTGTGCAGAGCTTAGCGAGTTTGATTGCAAACGGCGGTTGGAGGTTTAGGACACTTCAACTGCACCCCAACAACAAATGGGCTCAACGTATTATTTAAAGAGAACGGTAATAAGTGTGTGATAACAAAGTGTCTCGTAGCGTGGTTTATCTGGTTTGATTTTATTTTTTTTCGATGTCGGGTAAAAACGAAATAGTGAGCAGAGTTATAGACTTTCATATCTGTTGTTAGACGGTAGCAGCTCTTTCACTTTTTACTTGTGTTTTGAGTCCTTACAGACGAAAACATCATTACTCACAGTTGACTCTCACGCGTTTTTGCCGCTCACTGCTAAAAGTCAGAACGCTATGACGTCACCCGCTTAACCTCTATAGCAAATTGAAGTGAGATTGATTCGAAACCCTTCCCTTTCCAACACATTTCCACCCTAAATCAATGACACACAATTACTCTCACTACCATAAACGAACACGTTGAATTGTCCACGTTACACCTTACAAAAAAAATAGTTCAATCTGGGTGTAAATAAAAACAATATTCTTTTCTATGCGACTACTATGCTACAGTAATATCATCAACGCAAATTCCACGGTACGTTGAAACTTCACACATTTCCAAGTCAATCAAACTTATTCCTACTAACACTTTCATTTTCTTTCAGGGCATTTTATAGTCTAGCGTGTGCAATCAAAAGTTCTTTACAGGCATTTAATGGGGCCATGACTGATTAATGAGTTGCCAACTGTGGCTTTGAATGTAAGAAGTGAACTGCCAGAAATAATATTAGTTCTTATAGAAAATCTTTATTAATACAGGGAGTTTGATAGATATTGTGTGAATAATACATGCATTAGTATTGATATTGTCAGTCAATACAATTTCCAGCAGCCATTTTGCAAAGAACTCTAAAGCTCTTATGCTATGAAAGAGAAATGCATAGGAACAAAACAGCTTTGTTGTACAAGGCCATTACTGTCATAATGTGTATGAATAAATTGTTATATCCATACTGATTGTGTAAGTGATGGTATAGGCTGATGTTAGCATTGCTGTTGCTTAGTGTGAGTGCTAGCATGTTGATTAATTAGCGCAAATAAATAAATAAACAAATGTGCTAATTGGTGTACTTTGAATTGGAGAGGCTGAATAAAAGTGTGATTGCATGCTATTTATTTAATGATGTTAAATTTGCATTTTACCTTACCAGTGCACAAAATGATAAAGATCCATCTTGTAACAAATTTCAACGTACCTTTTTATTTATTTTTTAACTTTCAGACATTGATATAAGCATATAGGATTCAAAAAAGTACATGATAATATTTTTCAATAAGAAAAAAATGAAAAAATACTAGTTCATAAATGCATCTGCAAGTTCAGGTGGAAATGTGGAATGTGGAAATGTGGAAATAAAGAATCCTTACATATCTTGTGCAAAATATAGTCTATATGTGAAATCAATCAAGTGAAAATTGAATATGTATTGCCCAACTAAGTAAGGATTAAGATGAATCACCGTGCCTGGGTCTCTGTGATAATTTAGATCAGCTATTGACAAAATTAAAGAATAAATGATGGAGTTTCAATCAGGATTTTCATTGGCTGATGTCAATTTTATGCACACAATTAAGTTTTAAAAGGTAAAATAAAGGCATGTTATGTGTACGTCAATATAATATAATATAATGTAATATACAATCTAATTAGAAAGAAAAACCATCAATTTACTATACAAACCCTTAACGAAAAATAAAATCCTGACAACCAAGCGCATTTTTTTAACCCAACAGTCACAGCCGAAGCGTCTCCCTCCCCTTCCGTTGTACAGTGCTTGAATCTGACACCCCGGTCTCGCCATGACATGATCCCAGCGTGACATTTCCCATTCTCAAACGTTCGACGAGATCTGCCGCGACACATCTGTTAAGTCATAAAATGTCACAAAATTTTGGAAAATGTCACCTAAGTGCGCTGTGGGAAAGAAGAGCGAGCCGAGTTGACGGATGGCGGCTGACAGGGGGACTCGGGCTGAGTGGCAGGGTCGCCGGGGTCAGGGAGGTCTCCTTAGGCTGAGGAGGTGTTGTATGTCAAAACCGGGCCGATTTAATTAGGGAAAATCTAATTAGCTGACCCCTATGTGTCCTCTTAGCATGTTACTGGCGGTCTAAATATATTTTTTCCGTTTACCTGTAGTGTATTCCCTTGCACGGTGCCGCTGGGGAGGTTTATTTGCGGTCCGGCGCTTGTTATGTCGGTGTTTATTCCCGTAGATGCTGATGAGGCAGCGTTTTCCTTGATTAACTTTGTGTGTGGTTGTGAGACATCTTACCCAGGGAGACTAAACATATGCTGTGACTTTCTACTCTGGCTTTCAAGGCATTTCCTAAAAGATGCATAGAATTTGATAACAGGGCTAAACATTTAATAGTTACTGTAGGGACATGTTATCAATGCCAACCAACTGAAGAGTTACTGGTTAACAAAAAACGGTAGTATTTTGATTTTTCATGTTTTTCTCGCCTCATTGTATGTTTGACAATTGTAAGAATATGAACAGATTTATCTTGAAATATTTCTCTGGCCAGTTAAGTGTACAGTGCTGTTCAGAAGTGATTAAAAAGAGAAAAATTAAGCTTCTTAAATTTTTTGCTGGACTTATTTGCACTATAACATTAAACCGATTACGTAAGTTTGCTGTGAGAAGAGAGGGTTTCCTGAATGTTCAGCACTTCCTGGAGTACAGATACAGTCGGTGACCGAGAGTATCCACTCTTGGACCTCCGTTGGGGAAAACAATCCATTCATTTTATTGTGTCAGGGCTGCTCTATCCCCCACTGTCCAACAAAAGCAAACGCCGGGTTTAGGAGTTGTACTGTGTCAAATGCAGACATGGAGACATGGAGAAAAATAAAGTGATCGAACGGTCCAAATGTGTCTAGTTTTCCAAGAATACTAACAGCAGATGCGGGCTATATGTTACTGTGATGCTAGTGCCGCCTGCATTTTTACATCTACAGGACAGTCCGTTTACTTTTCTGAGGAAACGCCAGGTCAACAACATCTGTTACACGGTTGTGATTTGAATTGGTTGTTTTTAAAATAGACATAATTCGTTGGGAAATGTATAGGCAGAGGGGAAAAGTTGCGTTTCTATTAAATCAACAGAGAGTTTCCCCATGGTAGACCACACCCCCTAATATGAGTCGCTGCCATAGGATAGGAACATTTTTGTTTTCAGCTAGTCGGCCTTTATTTAGCTAACAGACAACAGCATAGATGGAAGGATTACTTAAACATACATTTATGAAATAAAAAACAACTTTGGGTATATTTTTGATGACGGAACAAGATTACCTCCCCTTTAAAGAGCCTATGGCAAGTTGAACGACTCCTTTAACTAAAATGCAGTTTAGAAGAATATATTTAAAATTTGGCAAACATTCTTTACAAATTTTATCTCAGTTTAGCAATTTTGTATGTTTTTAATTTTACTTCCTGGTTGTAAATGATGACATCACTCTAGGAAATTAAAGTGCCTCTGACGGGTCTGACTAATAATTTAACTAAAATGCAGTTAAAGTAAATATATTTCATATTCTGCAAAAAGATTTTTACAATTTCACCCCAGTATAGCATTTTAGCAAGTTTTTTTAATTTTACTTCCTGGTTGTAAATGATGACATCACACAACTATCCTGCACAGTGGACCAAAAACCTTTCTAATGTTACAGTTTGTTGGTTTTTTTTGACAAAGAAAAATACATGTGAACACCTTTATTTTGTTGAATCAAAGTTAGAGGATCAAAAAAGTGGTTTCTTTTGTGTAAATTATGCATAACCCTGGAGTGATGTCATCAATTTGTTTACTTCCTATAATTTTCAGCATATTTTTCAACTTTTCTACGCCTGATTGGTGTAAAACTATAATTTAAATTAACAAGAGATATTAATACACTGAATAAAGTCAAAATTAGAAAATCATAAAAACACACTTTAAACCTCGCCCAAGTGGTCTGAGCAAGTCACTACATCAACGTCCCTCCCGTATATGACACTGATGAGGCTGCGTTTTCCTTGATTAACTCTCTCTTCATGCGGCTCTTCTCACACGCACACCGGCGCACAGGCAGATTAAACCTGCATCGTGTCAACAGGGTTACTGCTTATAGTATATCCATTTAACTACTCGCCAGTGGCTGAATTACAGTGACTCATCCCGTCCCAACCCCCTCGCTCCCTCCCTCTCTCTCCCCACCTCGCTCACCCCCAAGCCAGACCGATCAGAGGCTAAATCCAAGACTCATCAGTCGAATGCCCTGGATTCATCCCCCTAGGATAAATATATACAATGTGTTTAACGGCTTAACAGGGCCTTTGCAAGCTGCGCATAAGCACACACATACACACAGGCAGCAGTCGGCCGCTGCTGCTGTTGTGTGTACATTTAGCAGTGCTGGCTGGAGACAGGAGAGACGGTAAACAAGGCTGAGAGAACATACTGACCTCCATCGAGCGCTCACTCTCTGTTCGTCCGCTTTTTTCTCTCTTTTCTTTTTTTACTGCCAGCGCCCCGACCCCAATTAGTAATATAACAGCCAATAAATCAGGTAAAAACCATAGTGGCACAGTGTTGTTTAAGAATACGCTGCTCGTATGCTCTCGGGGCATTTGGTTAAGCATGTACAGAAATATTGGGATGTCAGGGTTAAGCAGTAGTTACATGGACTCTGACTGGGACGTATAAAAAAAAAATCAAAAAAATCAGCAGTATTAAACATACTCTTTGCATTTATTTTGTGCTGGAAAATCTGGCTGATTAAAGCTAATTGTACAACATTTGATCACACAAACTCGTAAAAAAAGAGTTGTGTGCGTTGCTACATGACGCTTTGGGATGACAGTAGATTGGCTGTCTAGGATGGTCCGCCTTGCTTCACTCCTCTGTTCTAAAAAAAAAAAAAATCAAGCCTGTGAATTCTACTGATTTTGCAAAGGGCTTGTGAGAGATAGGAAGTTGTTGGACAAAATATCTACTTTCTCCTTTTACGGCTCGCAAAATCAGGTTATCAAGCTTTAATGTAGACTTTATTTTCCCCTTAAATGTAATTGACACATGTTCGTATTTGAGTCCTCTTTTTGCAGGTAAATCTTCAGAAGCTTGGGATAAACCACCATACAGATCTGAGTTTGATTCCCATGTGGAGTGGGGCCTTTCTGTGTGCCGTTTGCATGTTCTCCCAGTGTTTTGTTGTGTTTTCTCCAGCACACCCCTTTCCCTCATCAACCTAACACATGCACTTTAAGCTAACCCTCAAACCAGTCTTGACCAATCCTCGCTACACCTAGATGTATCCCGACAAATGGCATTGAAGCATGGGTAAAATTTTCCTGTAGGGACATTAAAGTGCATCTTCACCTAAGAGTTGTCACACTATTGCACAAGCCATTTTCAAGGCCTTCATGTTGTTACATTTTCATCTTATAAAATCAATAAGACTTTGGCTCATTACACTGCGTCATTAGTTCCCTTCAATATAAGGCCAGGACTTGGATAGCGTCCCCACGAGCATGTCTTCTCTAAGCATTAGCCCCTATATGCATTAAGTCTCGCCTGGATATCCCTATAGCGCCATCATCGTGTTAATGCTCATTCTGGCTCGCGTGATGGCTTGAGCTGCGGGCCCCCTGCTGCATAACCTTCTATCAGTGTTAAGATCCCCCACAGGCGCATAAAACAGCTAACACAAAGATCCAGGCCTAACACTCTTCCAATCTCACCAGCTGGACATGTTTCGGCAAAGAGTCAAAACACAAGATTGGGCGACTTGCTCCAGTTGGGCAAAAAGCAATTCTGGATTAAATGGTTTGTAAATGGATGGCCAACAAAAGGAAATGGTGATCAAGTTTGTTTTATGTGTGAAACTTTGGAAAGAAATGAAGGATACAAGTGTAACTGTGGACTGTGTTTTTATCTTGTATTTTTATATTATGGGTTTAAGAGAATGCTTAAAAACAAATCTAAATCTAACCCCTATTAAATATAGGTGGGTTAGCAGTCTTGCCACACAAGGGTCCTTGGTTCCATTCCCAATTTGCATACTTTCCTCATGTCTAGTTGGCGTCCTCAGTGTACCCCAGTTTCACACATCAACCTAAAACAAGAACAACACAGATAACCCTCCAGCTAGGTACTCTCAACATACAACTACCTTAAGATCTATAGAAGGTCACTGGACTTGATTTTCAACCAGTGTGGAACACTAGCGTGCTTTGAAAAATATTTATGTTAAGGGATTGGAACTTGGATGTAAATTAATCATAAACCACTTTGCAGTGTCATGAACAAAGCAAAAAAGGATAACGAACACCAATGACAACTTTCACAGACCTGACAGTGGCACGGGGATATTACTTATAAAAAGGTTTGAGTTGGGAATGTTTTAGTATCTGTCACTTGAAAATTGAAAAAAAAAAAAAAAAACACTAATATAGATGATAAGCTTTAACTTAAACAAATACATGGTAAAAATGTCACATTTATAAAGTGCTTTTCTACTTTCAAGGAACTCAAAGCACTTTACATTAAAGTACCCATGATAGGTTGGACCTGTCATTTTACTAAAATGCAGGTAAGACATTTATATTAAACATTTGACCAAAAATATACAAATTATCCCAGTTTTGTTTTGTTTTTAGCTTTGTAATTTTAATTCGTGGTTGTAAATCATGACATCACATTAAGAAATGACCATAGCAACCACACTGTACCTTTATTTTGTTGAATTAATGTTTAAAGGGTCGAAAAAGTTGTATGTAACCTTAGGATGGAGTGAATCTGCATCTCTCTGGTATGATGTCATCAATTTGCTTTTACTTCCTGTAATTTTCAACAGATTTTCACACCTCTCTCCACAAACGGCTACTTGATTGGTCTAAAACTACAATTTATATTTACAACAGGTATTAATACACAAAATAAAGTCAGCATTCAACAATCATACAAAACCTGTCATACGCACTTTAAAAAACAACTCACTCATTAACACACATTCATACACCGCTCTGTACGCAGACACCGAGGGTGAGGTGGGTTAAGTGTCAATATTCACCTGAGGGAGCTGGAATCACATCCAACATAGCTACTGCCGCTTGCCAAAATTTCTCCATCACTTCATAATTTTATGCACTTGTTATTCATGCCTGCATCGATGGTCACAAGATTGCAATGTCAACATATCAGTGTGTTTTGGATAACTCAGAGATATCTAGAAGAGGCTGCTAGAAACTGCTAGTAAGTATACTGCTAGGCTAAGTGCACTCTGCTGACACAATATAAATAGCACCAACACGTGTCGACAGGCCTCCACCATCCGGGTGCTCCCAGTTCAACAGGCATCATTCATACGTCCAATCAATCATACGCCAACAAGAAGTTATACAAGAGGATTGGCTACCTGTCAAGTAAGAAAATAGTCACGGTGTACCTTTTTGACAGTTGTCAGTATTCGTTTCCATGTGTATTGCATAGTCACAAATGCTTAAGTAGGCTATGTCTCGCGGATAATACAAAAATATAAAACATAAAGCAAGTTTAGACCTATCCTTGAACCTTAAGTGAGTACTGTAACAGGTAGCATCCGGCACGAAACCTCTTTAATGACCGTGGCTGAAAATATGTCCTAAAAAGAACTGTACAAAAGTTGTTTCATTGGAATAACAATAAAACACAAAAAGTTTACTTTAATCCAAAAAACAAAGCTCCAAATGACCCCCAACCTGTCTCCAAATGGCATAATGTGCGCACAAACCCAGGCCGCGGTGACAAACTTCCCTCCGTGCCTCAGTAACTATACGGACTGTTCTAAATCAAATGCCCAGTCGATACATCTCATCAGGAAACCAGGGGCTATTTGTGGCCTTACAAAGAGCTGCGTTCCAATTCTCAACGGACATCAACGGCAGCAGCCTGTTTGGAGGCGAGACAGGGCCTATTGTCGCAGAGGCACCGGCGAATAGACAGCCAATAATGACGGGTGGAAATGGAAGCAAGCGCACTAAATGTCACAGCGCGTCTCTGGGGCGTTGCACAATGCTTTAGCCTGTTTGGTATAGGACCTGTTTATAAAAGAGGACCCACACAGAGAAGGAAACTAGAAAATAAGGTGGAGGAAATGAGAGAGGAGTTAGTCTCTGCTGATGTGCCAGCGCGTCCATACATAGATGCTTTTTGTGTTCGTCGAATGGGGAAAAGAGTACATTGTCCGCGGAGGAATTAGTATTGGCCACCGAGAACTGTAAATTATGAAGGAAGATTATGAATAAATTACAAAAATGCATTGTTGGCAAGCATCAACGTCTGTACCAATGTCTAGCTGTTTAAATTAAAATTGTTTGCAGCTGATCAAAGCGTTGCTCCCTGGAGATCTTGAGCTAGGTTTATGATGAAGGATTAGCCTGTTTAGCACGTTTCAAGTTAAGGTAATTGGAGAACCAAGAATCAACCTACCCAGACACGGGCAGAACGCGCAAACTCACACGCATTCGCCGCAAATCCCTCCTTGATGAACTTTGACAACTTGACGTGATCCGATCTGGTTGCCATCACTTCGTAAACATTTCACCAAATTTACACCTGTTCGGTCCTTCTGCCCGAAAGTGTCAACATTCATAATTTACTCGCGGACAAAACGGAACGGCGCTCTTGTCTCTAAACTAGAAATGCATCACTTGTGCGAGGGTCCATTGTGTGTTGTCAAGAACGCTCCCATCTCCCAAATGTGCGCAAGGCTCTAATTCACACTGACCCGCCCCATTGTTAGAAGTGGGGAGAGCAGATGAGCTATAGGTCCGACTTTGGGCTTGATTGAATGGGAAGTCCACTGCCGGAGCTGTCTCTCTCTGCATTTTCCGCAACACTATTCCCCTGGCTGTCTGCCTTCATTCTCATCGCGGCTGCATTGTTAGAACACAAGTGCCCGGGCAACACATACACACACACAAATATATAGTTAGGAAACAGCCTTGGGCGAAGAGATTTCTTTATTGCTCTGATCAAAACATTCATCCGTCCTATCTCCCTCCCTCCTGATACTGCCTTGCTTATTAAATCATTCCCGCTTCTATTTCGCTTGAACTTATCCGATGGTATTACCTTGCCCCTAGACTCGAGTGCGAAGCTTCCAACACGCACAGGCCTCGATTTAAGTTTATTCTTTTCTTGGAGATCAATTAGATGGAAATGGGAATGCGCAAAAGGTTTTATAAAACAAGTGTTGACCTTGACATGGGAGCCAAAAGATATCAGAATTCCACAAGAAGATTTCAGCGTGGGTCAGTGTGCTGATGCAATAACACCAAGAGGCATGTTAACGTTGCAATGAAGGGGGTTTTATAGCTAGAAATAGGTCAGAGAAGTAGAATTACAGTCATATGGTGTTACTAGTCCTTGTCAGCAGTACTTGTTAGAAGAAGAAAAAATCGACAGGGTGTCTTTTGTGAATGTCTTGGGGAAAGTTAAAATGAGAGCAGGAGGATGAAGCAGGGAGCAGTGGAGGTTGCTGAGGAGGCATAAAATAGTACTCCGGGGTCCTCTGCTGAGCGCGTTTGAGAAATTCACTAATCCAATTACGCAGAAAAGAACATATACTACTTTAGGGCTTCCACAGATGTTTGTGCTCACACATTGAACACACATATGCTAAAACACAACACTTCAAAGACGCCAAGTTCCCAAAGCTAGATAATGGTACACTTGCTCCCTATGCTGTTTGAAATGCACATGATAACGGCATAACGCTCAGAGATAGGAGACGTTCATTGTTTGGATCACAATTATTATCCAGTAAGTTAGCGTACTGGGACTTAGTTCAAGCACTGGTACTTTGAGGTAACTTTAAAACATTAAATGATAAAGAAGTGATGACGTTATGGAATCTATAATGCATGCATCTGTTTGGAATGTTGCTTTGAATCCAGTCCCAGCTAAAATTAGCTTCAGGACTTAAGTGCATTCAAAGTTCAGGCAATCAAGAGGATGTTTGCACAACACCGCATGGTGCCAAAAACTGGGAAAACATATAACTGTATGTAAATATAAGGAGGGTAATTTCACTGCTTGCTCCAAATGGAATATTATCCATGAGCCACCATGAGCTCCATATATTGCAGTTGGCCAGATTTTAAAAAAAAAAGTTTAAATACAAACAAAAAAAGCACCACTCAATTCTATGACGATGTTAATGTAATTTTATTATGTTTACAGTGTGTGATGGTTTTTGTGATGGTCACAGATCACTGTATGGTTTTTGCATCTAATTATTGAGTATTTTATTGATCACAAACCCGGAAGAAGAGACAAATGCTCTGAGGGGATTGACTAAGCATTGGCATGTGAACACTTGTGATGTGTCAAAGGGTTTGTGAGAGCTAAGTCATATAGATTTAAATACCTATTTCGTCCTTTTGAAAATTGGGTAATCTAGACCTCTGTTCAATTCTTTCTCAATGCAATAATTTCTTCTAGGGCATGGAGAAACAACTGTGTGCCCCTACTGGCCTGACTTCAGTGGTTTCAACACGTAAGTATGCTCATGTGAATGAATGAGCCTTTTATTACATACCACTCTGTGTTTATTTTATGGCCTTGGGGTTTTTGTGACAATTGTGTTTTCCAATTAAATCAGCAAATCAATTTCTATGTTAAGACTGCAAGACAACATGACTCACACTGTCATACAATTAACAAGAACTCATTTTGATGTTTTTTAATGTTCCCTCAAAGGCTATTCACAGCGTTGTGCTTTCCTTCCTCCAGATAATCTTTGGACGGTGAATGTGAAGGATATTGCCTTTCTTCCGTTTAAAGTGTCCTTGATGTTAACAATCTCGTATCTTTTCACACTGTCAGATGCAATATTGATTGTCAAAATAAAACGTAAATGGCATGATCACAAACACTCCAATACAATTATAAAAAAAACGTACATTGCGAGCACTGCATCTCCGTTCTGTGAAAAGAATCCTTCAATCCTTCCTCAGATAAAACTTCAGCAAAGTGCATTGATTTTAACGGGAAAATGGCTGAGATGAGGTCGCATTGATTGGATACATTTTAAAGGAGGTTGTTGCTACATTTGTGGATCAAGTGCGGGAGAATTACTAAATGATACCAGAGTCCTTACAATTGCGCACAGAGCTCTCCGTTCAATCCGTTCAATAAGCGTCATTACATCCAGACTTTATCATCATTATTGACTGCTATTAATTCAAGGTCAACATTATGGCCTATAAGCGCACTCGGCTGGCCATAGCAGATGCTCTCCATAGGCTAACGCTAACAGCTGCCGCGACGGGATTAGCTCGCCGCCGCGCACCGACGCACACACGCACTCTTCTTCGCTGACACATTTGCCCCCCGTCACTCCGCCCAGCGCCACGGCTCGAATCAGAGAGAGAGGTGAGTAATCTTATCACGTCGGGCTCATCGCTGTATTGTGGACGCATCTGTCACACCTAAATGAATCACTCCCACACCATTTCCCTGAGTCATACATATAGTAATATTGACTGGTGCGAGGGAAAAGGCCGCGGTTGTCGAACAAAAAAATGGCACTGATCGATCACTTGAACATGTGCTTTCTATTCGCTAAAGGCCACACTTTAGCCAAAACATGCTCCAAATCTACGCAGCAGATTTAAAGTCAATTGGTGCTGACCGTATGATGCAATCAGGCCTTTTATACTAATCCAAGCCTGGTCATTACATTACGGGCTGATGAGAACCTTGCACGGTACATCCCTTAACCCCTGGGATGGAGCTCAATCTATAGCTATCTGCATAGAATTATCCGCTGCGTTCTCTCAAGTGTTAGCCTATTTTCCCGCAACATAGGATTCCGTATAAAAACAAGGATTGGAGAAAATCCCAAAGTCTTATATGATTCAATCCTATACATTGGACTCCAAAACATGCTGTATTTAGTACATGTATTAGTGGATCCTCGTATAGAGAGGAGAGGATTGGGGAAATGTCCAGATTTTGAAAAGCCGCTGTTGGGAAAGTAGAAAAGAGCATTTAGAATGTTGAAAGGCAAAAATAATGAGCTACATGAGGACAGATCAAGTTTAATTACAAAATGACCTCTTTAGAGAGTTTGTGCTCCACTTTCCAGACTGACACACTGGCATTAACCATGTCACTTTTTAGGATTAACACCTATATAGGACAGATTCATTTGCACGTTACCCGGGCATCACAGGACTCTTACATGTTCATTGTGTTACTTTTCTGATGAAGGGTCAACTACCTGCGTCTGATGTAGTTTATTTGTCTGGAATGTTCCACAGTATGACATTAAACTTATCAATTGCCATACAGATCTCTAGAAAAGTAAGGTAAGAGGTGAGGTATTTTTGAGCAATAAAAACACTTGAATTGAAACACATATTTACCTTAAAGTCAATATGACAGGTTCTCATTTTTATCTAATTATGACGTGGGAGAGCACATGTGGTAATTAGTTATCATAGTTTTACATCAGTCAAGATGCAGTTTTGTGAGGAAATTAAGAATAATACATTTTTAAGATGGCATCCCTCCACCTATGTCATCAAAAAGCCACGTACCATCAAAACTACAAGGACAATTGAAACGTAACTGACACATTTTTCGGACAGTTTAAACCATCCTTCAATAAAATAAATGTATTATTAAGTATTATTAATGTCAATTCCTAACTGTTGCGTAATTTCTATGGATTTTGGCCCTTGTTTTCAAAATGGTTGCTGCCCATGTCCAACCAGGAAGTAATTTAACTTCCCAAAAACTTTCAAAATGCTTGCAAAATGCTTAGTAAAATCTTAAATAAAAATCATGTTCACTACGTTTTAATGAAATGTGTTGTCTAATCTGTCATATAGACTTCAACTTAATCCCTTTGGCCCCCCTTTGCTGAAATTAATGCTTTAGAAAATTTTGTAAAATGTGTGTTTTCCCCCAAAGAGTATGCTGTAAAACCCAGACTTTGTGACAAAAACTGGCAGCTCCCCAGTTCCACTTAACTGTCTGAAAACTTCTAACTTCTAAAACTGTGCATGCACCTAAAAGGAATGTAGATATTAATGACGTGCCAAAGAGTTTGTGAAACAAAGGCAGATTTAAATAGCTAGTTTAATTTTCAATTATTATGATAATGAGTATTCAGAGAAGACCTTATCTGGCACATCCTTACATTATAATAAAAAAAAAAGCAAATACATGTAAATTTAAGAAGATCCACTAACAATGTGGATATCTACTTGTCTTATTCTTGCTCGACCATCTCACTCTGGACCTCCTTTTGCCCCCAGCCTACCGTTTGGGAATCCTCAGTGTACAACAGGCCTAGAGCTGTGACCAGAACCTGTCCTGGCAGCTTTACAATTCAGTTTGATGTTGGCCTTTGTATTCTGGGAGGGAGTCCTGGTTCAGCTTGACTTTTTAATTAAATAAAAGCAGCAGAGGTCACTGTGCCATGTCTGGAGCTGAGGGATGTGGGGGTGGGATGAAGACGAGAGAAATCTGAGGAACATGAGGCTTTACAATGACAATGTCCAACCAGTCAAGTGTCTGATCAGCTAGACATACGTTTTGATTTGAGTCAACATTAAAACAATAATAATTTCCAATGTTATGATTGTTTGGCTTCATTTTATATCTCACTACGAAGCATAATATCCAAACATCTTCTTTTGGGGAACTGCCTTTTTTTCTCAATGCACATAACACTTGGATTCAGAGTATGTTGCCCTCTACTGGAAACTGCGGTAAGTGCCCAGAGCATGAAATGACTTTTGAGAACTACTCTTTGCGACGTGATGCTAACAGATTGATAAATAAGATTACGATTTTGGTTCAAGTCTTAAATGTCTGGTGAGGATCGTCAAGAAAAAAAAACTGTGACTAAACCCATAACAAAACCTGGACTTGACCATGCCTAAACCAGGTCTAGAACCAGACCAAACAGGGTCAACAGGATTTTCAGTTCAGAATTTCTAGGTGGGACTAGCATTCTAAGTTCAAAAGTCCTAACCTAAACCAAATGAATTGTCCCTAAACCTAACCCCAATCCTAACCCAAACATTGAATGATTGAACCTAATCCTAACCTTACTGTAATTGTGGAATAGTATATTATATAAGAATAAAAACAACAATTTAAAAAATGCAAAAACATTTGAATGCTAAGTTAAAGTTGAGCTTTGAATCCCATCAACGCATCAATATCTAAACGTGCACGAATTAAACCAAACTATAGGTACTTTTTTGACGGGGAATTACATTATAAAATGGTTAAAACCTCTAAAAAGTCAATAAACCACAACAAGAAACATTTCACAATTCTGTATCTTGTAGCTAAAAGTTACCCCATGTTTCTTTAACCTGAAATGAGCATCCCGATCATCCTGTGGTGACTTATCATTATGACAAGTGGGACACAGCCCAGTGGGTCGAGATGAGCCCCGCGTTCTCATTGGCCGCTCACGGTGAATGGGGTCATGGGATCCGTCACAGATGGTGCAGATGGGGTGTCCCTCTCCCCCTTTTCACCTACCCCTGACCAAACCTTGTACCCCCAACCGACACCCCCCCAATTCCCATCCCGCGTGAGCCGCAATCACACTATACAGAGCCTTAATGGGAGGCATCATGGAGTATCGATCGGCCTGGGTTGACCATTTCATCAGACGGGGGGAACTGAGAAAAGAATTGTTAAGTAAACATCGCGGGCGGCTGCACACATGGAAGATTTATTCGATAGTTGTTTTTCCATTCTTGGAAGATTCAAAAAGCAGCATTCATTTGGTGTCTTTTGTCAACAATCCATTTTGCTAACAGCGTTTAGGCACACAGCAGGAAGCGCATTTGACTTTTTTTTTCCCCTTTCTTTTTCAACTGTAAATGCCACAGAATCATAACAAGGCGTCAAGGCTTTTAGCTCAGAGCTTCTTCCACAAAAACAACGCCTACTTTCGCCTGGACGTCGCAGGTGTTTAGATACAAACAGTATACTTATTTTTGTTTTATTTTACCAAATGACAACTTGTATATTCCCTGGACGGGCAATTTTACCTTTTTTAATTATAGCAAGGAAAGCCTAGAGGCGGCAAATGCTCATTACTTGACAGCTAAAACTCTGTTATTACCCAAGATTAAAAACAGAACAATTTTGCACAGTGGGGATATACTTTTCCACGTTCGATAAATCATCTTCAGCGAAAAAATCCTACTGTGACCCCCCTCCGGTGAAGTGTTATTTGAAACAAGCTACGAGTCCAACTTTTTCGGGAGAGGCAAATTGTACGCGCGTTTGCTTGGCAGGTTTTTAATCAAGCTGGAGGAATCTGAATTTTGTCTCATCGGCCAAGAGGGGGTCCGTTTAAAAATTCACCTCACTTGAACTGTTAAAAGCCCCCCTGCACAGGTCAGATTCATCGCCCCGTCTTTCGGCTTTCGTCCTATCAATCCACGCTGCGAGCCCCCCCCAGTGCAGCGGGCCATCTGCTGCATAGGCCACGGCCACACCGGGCTTTCATGTCTCATCTGATGTTACACCAATCGAGGTACTGCATCTAAATGAGCTTTAATTTAAACTAGGCAAACAAAACAGAAGCCCGGCAGCATATAAATGATCGCAGCAAGCCAAACATTTGAGGGGTTTGAAAGCTCAAGTGATGCAAGTCTAATAGAAAATTCAATCTGCTTTTTAGGGGAAATTGTAAACATGTACTTTTTACGCCTTAGAGCTTTGTGAGTGAGAGGTGCAAATTAAATATAATCTTGTGATGTAAGCAGTTATTATTAGTCTACGCCAAATCGTTGTGAGAGAAGCGGCGAGGGGACAGACAATAGATAAAGATGAAGTCCAAGTGCACGGTCGCATCTAGAAAGGGTAGAGAAACCATCATTTATGTTTGGAACCAAGACTTTTTTGAACATCTTTATAAAAACGGGAAGTTCAATTGAGATTCAGAATCTTTTTTACACCAGAATCCCGGCTGCCAGCTTAATCAATACAACACAAAACAAAACATAACACAAAACATTACGTTGCATAGTTGCATCTGTCAAGAAAAGCATAAACCTGTCTTAGTCACGACACATTTTTTGAACTTGTCCAAGATTCCAATTTAAGATATTTTTGCCAAGTTACAAATAAAGACAATAAAGTATCTTTGTTTGCTTTCCACAATAAATCCTTTAAATAGCTGTGCCATCAGAATGTTCAGAATTGGAGGTGAAAACGTGAAGTCAACTTTGTCATTGATTAACTCTGTGTTTTTCAACCTTTTTTTGAGTTGTGTCACACTTTTTGGGTTTAAAAGGTAGCACGGCACACCACCTTCTACTAAAATATTACCAAATCAGACCATTTGGTAGAATATGGTAAATAATGTTTGTGCCACCGTCTGGTTCCACAAAATTGGAAATAGTGATGGTTTTGTGGGGTTTTTTGGTGCAGAATTTGCTCAGGACACTCCAAAATGGCAAATTAGTCCAGTGTTTTTCAACCCTTTTTGAGCTGAGGCACATGTTTTGAGTTTAAAACATAGCATGGCACGCCGCCTTCTACTAAAACATTACCAAAGCAGACCGTTTAGTTTAAAAATGTGATAAATAATGTTTGTGCCGCTGTCTGGTTCCACAAAATTGGAAATAGTGATAGTTTTGTGGGGTTTTTTTGCTGCAGAAGTTGCTCAGGACACTCCAAAATGGTGAATTAGTCAATTATATCTGCATTTGTGAATCTGTGAACTCGAAATGGACATTTTTTCAAGGCACACCTGGCAAAACCTCAAGGCACACTAGTGTTCCCCGGCACACTGGTTGAAAATGAAGGGATTAGCTGACATCAGATCTAAAAGCTAATGGTTTGTGACAAAAACAACACGTTTGAAAGTCAGGGTAGAAATGTCAGTTAGTTTGCTTTTCAAGAATTGTATTTCCTAGCATCAGAGTTGCATTTGGGCTTCAAAAAAGTACATTTTGGGGTAACGTTTATAGTATATTTTAAGGCTTTCTCGACATGTATTCAAGTATTTGTGCCGTACAATGTAAAAATCAGGATTGCTTCATAAAAAGTTTTCATAATCTCGTATTAAATGTTAAAATATATTAGTAAATATCTGTAAACCAAGCTCTGATATCACTCACATGTATCTGAGTGTTTTTTATTTGTCAAACCCACCATAATTTATCTTATTTTGTGATATTCTGAGGTGAATCCAAGTTTCTCCACTGAAACCTCATTATGTTCTATTTCACTTTTGCCTCCATTTCGAAATTTAGAACGTATTTATTTATTAACTTTTAAAGAATCTGTTTTTCCTTCACCTCTCTCTGTGTGGTTGATGCGTTGGATTGTCGCCTCATGGTTTACATTTCAGCGTTTACATTGCACCGATTGTGTTAATCTTGACTCATTAGTCCGTTAGGTTAATCTGTTGTCCTCCATGCTGGTAATTTGTCATTTCCCACTCACTCCCCCACAGCACAAAGGCACGCTCCTCCTACCGCTCCTACCAAACAAAAATAAAATACTGATGCATTTCACTGAGTATACGTACTGTCTGCACAAAATATTAACTTTAACCCCTCAAAGCCGAAATAGTCGTCAAACTCTATTAATTTAAGAATGACTTTGAAAGCAGAATAGACAAAGTAAAAATACATAATAAGTTTAAGTGTTAAATTGTGTGACTGTGGGTACAGTTACATGGCCAGAGGAGAAAAAATAAATCAGATAAGTAGAATAATCAGAAAACTCATTGTTAGACCTGATTTTTGGGGTCGGTTTTAGGAGAAATCTGATCATCAAAAACACTTGGAAACACCTGTCCATTAATCAATGGATTTGGATGGATAGTTTTAGTCTTTTATGTGTTTGGTACATTATTTTGCATACTTTTTGCATACTTATTTTCCCTTAAAATATGCACAATCAGGGATAAATCAGATTACTTACATCTAGGGATATCAGATATCAGTGATATCAGGAAGTTTCCTCAGATATGGTCCAATATTGAAATGTAGATATTTGGCATCGTCATTTTTTCTGCCTCAGACTGCGCTCAGTTCTCATGTGTTATTCCCAGTTTGTCCTCAGTGCATCGGATTTGACTTTTTGAACAGACTAATGCAGGGGTGTCCAAACTTTTTCCATCGAGGGCCAAATATTGAAATATAGACCAAGCGGAGGGCCACAAATCAATCGCGAAACGTTAAAAAAAGCTTCATTTATCTGATGTTTTAAGCGCCGCCACATCTACATTCAGTCTCATTGCCTTAATATCAGGTCTGTATTGCAGAAAAGGTCTGAATTGTAGAAAATCTGAAATGTGCTGTAAATAATACTTCTCAGGACAATGTGGGCCAATTCACCAGGAAGCCTAAGGGCCAAGAAAAATTGGTCTGAGGGCCGCATTTGGCCCCCGGGCCTGAGTTTGGACATGCCTGGACTAATGAGTCAATTAGGCTGAAAATATGTCTGTAGAAACAGTTTTATATCCCAGATGAATGCATTTTGCTATTTTGTGAATTTTACTACAGCTTAACATAAAGTGTGGTCTTATCGCTATTGGAAAATGACGGGTATCAGCCACAACGGTAAGACACGCAACAAATATCACACTGTATCAGCTCAAAAAATGTATATTGAGCAATCTACTGCTACTACAGCTACTCCCGTCTGATGTGATTGTTTGCATCACATTTCGATAATCTGATAAATCAGATAACGATCAGACTTTTGGTGTGCCTGTAAACACAACCAGCGACTCACCTGCCGGATCTGTATTGTGTCTCTCGGGTTCAGAGGTCACCGATAGAGGGAGAAACGGTCGGAGTAATTTCTAGGATCATCTGGGCCAAGAGAGAAAAACACAACATAAAAACATTCATCATCATTGACAGAGGTAATTACACTCCAATAAGTGTCACTGGAAAAAAGGTGCGGTAAACATGAAGACATACAGCGGAGCCGACTCACTGAATCATACGGTCGTGAAGGTGCGGTGCGGGCTTAAAAATGTCTGAAAACATTTCCCAAAAAACGAAAAGAAATATATTAAAAGAACATAACATGAGAGGGAGCCGATTTTAGACGCTTTGATGATTTTTAGTAACAAAACAAAACATAAAACAAAGACTAGGCAATTGTAATACAAAAGCTTTTCGTTTGCCGGGCTGATTAATTATTCATTTAGGCTACAGAAATAGTCTAACAAACAAACACATGCTACTAGATGTTAACTGCAAGTCCCGGCTAATTGCTTCGTGTAGTCGTGTTTTGTTTTTGTTAAAATATTCACTCATGGGTCAGCTGTCAGTTCTTCAACGTTATTCATCGACCAGCAGCTCTCAAGGAAGTTTATGTAACAATTAATTTTTAAAAATGCTATACTATATATATTCATAAGCTACTATAACCTTACTTTTGAAAGGAGACATATTATGCTCTTTTGAAATATTATTAAATTCTAACATAATAGATCTTCATTTTATATTGCATACATTAGTAGGCTTAGAAACAGACTTATTGATTTCCTGTTCAAAATGGCGGAACTGATAAGCCCCGCCTCTTTACAAACAGTGGGTTGTTATTTACATGTTTGTTTGTTTTATAACGCTATAATAATGCTACATGTGTCACTCGGAGTCTTCATTTTTCAAATAATCACAGCTAAGTACAGAGATGTGGGTGCAGATACTATTATTTAGAAAGAAATGTAGGCTAAAACTGTCAACGGTCAAGCACAAGGAATTACTCCAGAAAACTTGATATACAGTGAATAAATTGCAATGTATTTCCCTTAACCGAAGCTACTTTCTACTTACTTTGAATTGAAAATACTGTGTACTGTATCACAAACATGATAGCGTTTTTATAATGTTATCTTACGTATTTGAAAGCTGCGTTTATCTGATGTTTTAAGCGCCACCGCATCTACATTCAGTCTCATTGCCTTAATATCAGGTTTGTATCGCACCAAAATGTTAGTTATTTAGGTTGGAATTGTAGAAAGTCTGAAATGTGCTGTAAATAGTACTTATCAGGACAGTGTGGGCCAGTTCACCAGGAAGCCTGAGGGCCAAAAAAAATTGGTCTGAGGGCCGCATTTGGCCCCCAGGCCTGAGTTTCGACATGCCTGGCATAGGGTATTTGTAATGAGTATTTTACTGTGCTGCATTGCATTGTGTTGTTGTTGTTGTAGAATACCAAAAACTAGTTTAGTAAGTAAACAAGTCTAGGGCAAGTTTCAGGGTCAAGTCCTATAGGCACTGATCTACCTCCACTCCACTTGGGGCAGTATATATCACCCCAAACCGGTAGTTTCAGACTGGCATCTGTATGGTCAGCCAAAATGTCAAAACAGTGTCCAAATGCCTGCCTTTGAAACCTTTGACACCGTACAGCATACCTGGACAAATGACTGAATACATGGCCTCGTACGAGTAGAATATTTGCAAAAGAAATCTAAAAAACCTTGTCCATCTTTTTCTCAGCTATTGCAGTGGTTCTCAAACTGTGGTATGTGCAGGGATGGGCCCACGCAGATCTTTTTTGAGCCGACACAGATACAGGATCTAATTTGGCTTTCTGATGTGGCTAATAACCAAAATTTGTCAATACCAACATAGAGATTTATAAAGAAGTCTATAGAAAGGCCCACAAATCACTTTTTAGTTGAGGTAATGTTCACAGATTAACTTTTTATAATGAAATAGTAACAAATAACAAAAAATAATAACAGAATGCAGTCATCTGGGATATAAAATAATATGTTGTATGAACGTGTGAACATACGACAACAAGTTAGCCCAACGCTTTTGTAATTCTTGTAACCCTAAACCTAACCCAAACCTTTCCCTGACTGTGAAAAAGGATATTCCGACTTTTGCTAGCATAGCCATCAATGCAAAGATGTGATCTGTGGCATAAGACGGTTGGCGGAAAAATTAAGCAGTTGAGAACAAGTTAGCTTGAATGTAGCTAAAGCAAAAGTTTGTTGTGGTAAGTTCTTGTAGCCTTTAAAGGAGAAAGATTGTGCATTTTTTATTTTTAGTATTTTTATTAGTCTTTAAACATGCTCTGTAAACACTGCCTGTAGATGGGGCCTAGCACTACACACCATTTAGTTCTGTTATCCCTTTAAGAGACGGTACGGTCAGGTTAGCAGTAGCGGTTATCGTGTTTAGGCAGCAGAAATGCTCAAAACAAGTCTGGCGATGATTTATTCTCAGATAAGTGACGTATATGATCTGAAAACAACGTCACTGATCGAGGGAGTTCAGCATGAAGTGTTTTTGACGGTCAGATTTTCTAATGAACATTCCTCAAAATGGCGTGAATGCAGCTAAATGCAACTCCGGGTTTGTTTTTGATGACAGAACATTGTTAGACCAGGGTTAAAAGCTCCAAAAAGTTTATGTAGCAGAATATGTCTCTTTTAAGTGGTGTCAGCAACTCAAGATCCAAAACCCAAAACATAAATCTTCTTAAAGTATCGCCCCTTTTCATATTCAGTGACATTTGCCATCGTTTTCATGATTATCTAACAGTGATGAGGCTACACCATACGGGAACGTCCTCAAAATGGCGACTACAACAAAAAAGTCACATGAGTGAACCCATAAATATCAAACGCTCCTTCACTTCAGATGATACACAAGTACTCCACAGTTCGTATATATTTGTCAATCTACAGTCAGTTTTACCCACATTTTTCGTCCTCCTTTGGGTACGCTCATGTTGTAGAGCAGCGTTAGACCTGGTTTAGCTCCAGTTAGACCTGTTTAGCTTATATTTTCCTTATAGGTGGTACTTGGTGTAAAAAGTTTGAGAACTACTGAACTATTAAAACAAAATAGAAATCACAGCATTTGATAGTGAGGTGTGATATGAGTTACAATCCAGAGGTAATGACAATGTGTGATAAAATGGAAATTTCACATCTCACCTTTTAGTCTTCAAAATGATAGTAAAATACACCTGTCATGTGTGAACTCCCTTCAGGTTTAGCAGCGCGGAATGTTTTGAAGATACAGTAATTATACATGAGAACGTCGTTATCTCTCACCATCGTAATGTCAAAAGACTTTCACAACAAAGATAAGTCATAATAGATTACTTTTGACAATGGAAGAACGGCTAACGAACGCATCGTGACATCACTCGTATTTCAGGTTCTCCGCCTCTTCGTTTAGTTCACTGGGCAAAATGTTAATAGTTTTTCTCAACTCAATTTTGCGGCTAAATGATTTGATTTACAACCACAACTCAACATTAGTTAGACTTAATCATTTTGTTGATTTTAATTAACAAAGGCTTTTGATTCATTGTAGACAACGAAACACTTTTATTGGTTTAGTATGTGGAGTTTTTTTTTAAGATTCAAGTCTATTTTTAAAGTTATATATTTTATCTTTTTATTGCATGTTTATAGACTCCTGCTGTTCTGTCTGTTGCAACACTGGAATTTACCCGTTGTGGGACAAATAAAGGTTCTGTATCGTATCTTAGTATCTAAAATTTGACTGATTTTGAGCGAGTATTTTTAACAGTGTAATCCTCAACATTTTTGCTCTGGACTAAAAAGTAGAAAGTAAAGGTTTTGTTTCAACACATTCATTGTGACATTTTGCTTAAAAGTTTTGAGTTCAAGATCCAGCTTTGTGCAAACAGAATTATACACATAAAATCACATAACACCCAACACTTGAACAGCTCTCAAAATCTGTGAGAAACACTTTTTACACTTAAAGCACAGAATGTTAAAGTGTACTTCAAAACCTTACTTAAGTAGATTATTTATGTGCCACTTTTACTTTGACTTGAGTGTTTTTTTGGTTTTTTTTGCACATGTAAGTGTACTTTTACTTAAAGGCCATTTATCTGATTTGTCGTCTTAAAACGTGACCACAAAACAACTTCATTTGGAACTGTTTGCAGCGGTCCAACTTATTTCTCACTTTGTTAACACATTTCTTGCATTCTACATAACTTTCAGAGGCCAGAGGAGAATTTTTCCACCACCAGGACTGCTAACAACAGCTAGCATGCTAACAGCGCACAAATGTTACTTCCTGATTCATGGACAAAACAAACAAAACAAAACAAAAACGCTTCATAATCAGATGCAGACAGCACACAGTGGTCTCATTTTGACACTAAACGCTACTTTTTACCAAATATTTGCGCTGGGGGTTAACAAACTTAGGTAACTCTTTATAATAAATACGTTTAAAGTTTATCAAGAATGATTCAGGCTCAGTGACTACCTAACTAGTACTTTGTTGAGGTAAATTAAGGTGTAGATATTATAAAGTGGTAACCTTAAAAAAATTTTTTTAAAAATAAAAAATCAAGTACGGCCCCTTTAAGTGACAAAATTGTAGTACTTCTCCACCGCTGCTGAAATCCTATATCAAAATCAATATGTCCTCCTCAAATTCACAATGTAAAAATCTTACAAACGGATCATTTTCTCACTTCCAACACAAATAATCTTCACGAACAAATCTCCCATGAATCAAAGTGACCCGCATCCATCATCCGTGACGTGTTGATAAATGATTTTTAATAAAACGCCCCGGGAACTACTACAGCCGGACCGATTTTTTTCCTTTTTTCTTTTTCCTGGCCGCGAGACTGTCCGCCCTCCAACTCGCTCCAATCACTTCACCCAATTCTCCCGGTCCGCTGGCCTCTTTCCCATCTCCTCCATCAGTCTGCGCTCAAATCCCCTTTTGTCAGTAGGGCTTAACGGTTACAGTATCGACCCGTCTCATCAGCCCCGTCATCAGGCCCGAGGGTGGGGGTGCGAAGGGGGGGCGCAGGGGTCCCCCCGCCTTCATAACAGCGGCGTCTACCGGAGGTCGCTCATCTGATTACGGCATTTTTGATCCGTGCCCGACAAGCGAGCGCGGGAGGTTGTACGTACTTTTTCATCAAGTTGAGTGCTCTTCAAAAGCATCAAAAGCACGTGAAATAATAAAGTATCGGGGTTGCGCTTGTGGTAAAGTCCGTAAGAACCTTAGCGGGGCCTTGCTAACGCGGAAGGTCTTGGTAATGCGGCGCTGCTAATCTCGTGTTTAAGTGCATTGTTTGAAAGTATGACTGGAAAGAGCTTTTAGTCGAAGGTTTTTGAGGAGCAGGAGGATCTTCCAAGCAACATTAAGTCAATGATTGTCATAGTTTTGGTTGATTAGACAGGGGAGGCGTATATTTCAGCACAAAACTTATTATTTTAGGTATTTAAATTAGATTAAACTATATTTTTGACATATTTTATGCCAGATATTGTACCTGTTTCAAGCCCAATACATTTACATAAAGTGTCTCTCTCAAGGGCATTTAAATATTTGGTTTGAGTACTTCAAATAATGTACAACATTAGCAACATCGCATTATATTAGGGCTGCAACAAGTTAATAGATTAATCGCACGAATAGATCGATTATAGAAATAGTTGTCAACAAATAGACCCTTTAAAACATTGTAAGCAAAACATTCTAAATTCCAGAATGAAGGCAAAAGTCAAGTGGAACATAATGGGATTTCACTGGAGAGACTGGGATTTAACCTCAGAATATCACAAAATATGAAAAACGAGATTATTTTGGAAAATGAAAAGCACTCCGACACGTGTGAGTGACATCAGAGCTGCTTTAAACACATTTATTATTGTATTTACATTATGTTTTAGGAAATTTAGGATCAACTCTTTGCATTTTTGATGAAGGTACTATCCAGATTTGTAGGTTTTACTGGACAAATACTTACAGAAATGTTGAGCCCACAATAGTTTTTCATTTTGCCTGGAGATATATTAGATACTATAACTGATATTTCTACCCTGGGAATCCAAATGTATTTCTTTTTTCCCAACACAAACACTTAAAAACAGTAGAATTTAGATCTAATGTGAGATCTAATCATTGAAAAATGTACAGACAACTTAATTTTGCCTCCATTCTGGAATTCTGATGACATCACATTTTAAAGGGTCTATTAAGTAACCAAATTATCGCTAACTGGTCTCAAATCAAACTCCAAAACATGCCATGAGCTGAGAGAAGAGGTTTTATTACTCTGACGGTTCAGGATAAAAACACAAAAATGACACGAGAAATGTGTAGATTTTGTGAAAACACGCTTTCATTTGTAAATATCCACCAGGTTGTCCTCGAATGGCTTCACTTCAGCTTTATCTGGGTAAAATTGAGTCAAAAATCTCATATTTAAGGGTCTTTTGTGCTTTAAACAACTAATCGATTAATAGAAAGAATAATTGCTAGACTAATCGATGACCATAATAATCAGTAGTTGGCATTATCTCAATATTCAGATAATATTTTAACAATGCGAGAGTGTCTGTCGAAATGTAGATAATGTAGTGAATGTTGTTTTGAATTTATGCATAATTTGAGTAGAGTATATTGTTATTGTTATTGTTATAATAAAAAAAATGCATCAAAAAGAGCTGATTAAGAATAACAATTTAAAAAGTTACGTTTTTAAGGGTTTATAGTCATATTTCTGAACTTTTGTGATTATTTTTCCGACATTTCACATTCGCCTGAAAATTTAATCTCGGGTATTATAAGACAAAGACATGTTTTAACACATTTCTGTTCAGATTGAATTAATTGAAACCTTTTTTTTTAATTATTTTTGTCAACATTGCCCACCTCGAGTGCCTATAAATGTCTTGATTGAGGTTCATGTCCAGCGTCAAACCAGAAAGGACCATAAAAGGACAGAAATGTACCTTTATTCCCTTGTTTGGGAGATTACACCAGATATTTCTGCCTGTTTTAAGGTCATTTTTAGTAGTTGCCATTCTAATTATACATAAATCCAAAACAACTACTGCGATATTGCAGTTTTTAGCTCTAGTGCTAGCGTAAAGTTGATTAGTGTGTGGACTTTTTTTATCTTCTTGGATTAGCACAAAATGAAGTGAACTCTTGGGGACGAGCGTTTTGGAATGTGAAGAGGGAAAAGGCAGAATGACTAAAACGCAACATTTTTTGTCGTGTACAAAAAGTCTAAAACGTCTTTCACCTTCAGAAACACTCTCCATAAGATTACGTTAGGTTAAAGCTCAAATACGACATAGAAAACGAAAGGCTAAGGGGGAAAACAACAACAACAACAACAGAGCATTGATTCGGTCATAGTTTGGATTGGGGACAGATTAGCAGACTATTAGGATGGGATTAACTGGCCAGGTTAAGCTATTTGATCATCATCTAAATATGGCTTAGGAGCTGCGGACGAGCTGATGTCACATGGAACTAATCCCGCCATGATTTCAGCATGATTTAGAAATAATCCACTCACATGATTTTAGCATGATGTCAAGTAAAGGCAGCTGTGCTTGTATGTGTGTGTAAACTTAAACTTATTGAATGTGTGATTGAGGCTAATAGGAGCAAATGTGTTGTTTTAATGGCGCTTTAAATAGAGATAATCCAGATTTGTTAGATCTGGTTTCTATGAAATTAAACATGTTATGTAATTTAAGCCACTAGAGGGCTTTCACTAAAAAATCTAGAGTTGAAATGTGGTCGCAAGTGGTTTATGTTCATGTTTACAAAGTCATACAATGTGGTTCAATAGTGCCATGTACCTGTTGTTTGTTAGTGTTGTTACAAACAAGGACATAGTAAATATATAAAATTCCGATAGTTAAAAAAAAATTAAAAAAAATAGGGATGGGCAAAATTTTGGTTCCAATGACCGTATTGGCCATAAAAAAAAGAAAAGAAAGAAAGTCAATATTTAGCATAGACATTCTTCTTTTTTTCAATTTTGTTTAAATTTGTTTTTCTTTTTTTTTCAATTTTTTTCAAATTGTTTTTCTTTTTTTTCAATTTGTTTTTCTTTTTTTTCCCCAATTTTGTTTCTTTTCCCCCCCTTTTTTTCCCATGTTTGTTTTTCAATTTGTTTTTCTTTTTTTTTTCCAATTTTGTTTCAATTTGTTTTTCTTTTTTTTTTTCAATTTTTTTTTCTTTTTCAATTTTTTCCAATTATTTTAGTATAGTTTAGTTTAGTTTAGTCACGTAATTTAATGAGTTTAAATGGAAGAGCAATAAGGCTAAAAATACTGTATGGCCATATGTTTACATAATAATTGTGTTAATTGTTATTATTCATTTATAAGTGAAAAATCAATTTGTGAATTTCACTTCCAACAAATTTGAAAATTTGAAAATATAAAATCGGTTTCAGCAAATATCGGTTAGCAGTGCAAAAGTAGCACGAAAGCAAAAATCATACTGGCCCACCACCATTTTTTCATCATTACGCTTTTAGTTTAGGTTATTTTTGTATGTGTTTTTTTTTTTTCAATACGTCTCAACCACAATCCCTAAAACTATAATGAAAACAGGACATCCATATAAACATAATGCCCTGGTCTATAGATGACTGTATATTGCACACATATTGAGCCAGACCAGTGTGTTGATATCAGGAGGTGCAGACTAAGCAGTTCACGTCTGAGCGTAAATCCTGTTATGTGTGTAATATAGAGAAGCTTTACCGATCTGTCATTTCACATACATACACGGAAAATTATGTACAGAGCGCTACTGATTTTGATAACAATTGTGCAGATAGCTGTGGGTGTTAAATCCATAAGAATGTGGATCTCTATGGGAAAATACTGGTCGATTATTTCTAGCCCAATACATGGACATGGAAAAGTATACTGCTCAATGCTATTTTCAACAAGAGTATGTATTCTGTTTGTTTGTTTACTATATAACATTTCAGGTCTCCGTGAAAATAATAGGAGCAAATGTGTAATGTGTATATGTTATGCAGAAAAGTAAACTTTACTCTTCTTTTTGCCAGAACAAGCCAGAAGCAGATGGACATTAACAGCATTTCAGTGGCTCGAGTCGCACTCTAGAAATTCTTGGAGAGTCCTCCGAAGTTTAAAAGACAATTTAAAGTTACAACACTTGTATCTCACCAACTGTGTGCAGCGCTTGTTTATAAAATATAGTTCTCTGAAAAAGAAAGTGGCTGAATGGATCTGAATGTGTAATAATGTAATGTAAAACGCTCTGGATCTGTCGCTATAAACCAACTTGCAACTGTGCGTACTCAAGGGAGTACTTAGCATGTTACACAATCTGGTATCTGTGTCTTATTTTTGTGTTATCTTGGAGAAAGGGGGAACCTCCTTTTCAATTATGTAAAAATATATAGATTTTTTTTTTTTTTAATGCTGAATAAACAACATAATTGAAATTAATAAAAATGAAATGACATTGATTTGCCTAAAGATATCTATCTTTAATGGGGGGGAAAGGACCTTTATTGCAAGAGGGGTTTCCTCTGTGTGTGACCTACAACTTGATAACACTGCTTGCTTATACTGTATGTTACCGTTAGCGGGTGGAAGAAAGCCATTACAAAAATTGGATGACACATTAAGGACAGGACCAAAATAATAACGTCCATCTGCAAAAAAAATCTTATTTGGGCTTGAAAATTGACCTTTTTGACAGATTGTGGACTAAACTGGACTTTTATTTCCACTTTAATGTGCTATAAATCTGTTTGTGTGTTCTTTTTTGCTCTCTGTTCTCTGTTTCTTGTGTTTTATGTTTAATTTAAAAAACATTCAAATAAATATATAGATACCATATGTTAAATGTCATACTGTTGGACATTCCAAGCCAAGCAATAACATCTCATTGAAGAGAAAAAGAAAAGTTACACGTTACACCTTTAATATATGTATTTATGAACAATATTCAATAGTCATTTTCAGCAGTTGTGTCAAACTAAAACGTACACAGAGGAAACGTTTGGCGCTCTGACTGAGAATAGAGTATTATATAACCGCCTCTATTATATGACATAAAACATAAGTATATATATGTGCAAAGTGACAGCCCATCACTGCTCTAACAATATCCCCGCTTTAATACCTTTAAGGGGAACATGCACGGGGCTGGAATGGTGGCAATGCTTTTACAATAAAAGTGTCTGATTATGCAAAGCCCGTGTGTGAATGCCAAGGGTTTGCATATGCTGTTTTTGTTTTTCTATATCCACATCTGTGTCAGAGCCCCCACCGGACCCCCCTCCCCCCAGCGCCCCTCGCACATCCACATATAAACACACAGATACCAGCATCCCAGCGCCAAAATCCCCTGAAAGCTTTTGATCCCGGAGAAACTCTGCCCCTCCTCTTCCTCCTTTCATTCCGGCGCGGGATTAAAACTATTCCAATTGGAGGGAATTTCTGTGTATCTTGGTGGAAGTTTGACAGCGGATTGACGTGGTGAAGATGTGTGACGCGTACTGTCGGTGCTGGACTGTGAGGTGACGGTTCAGACCTTGCTTTAGTCCCAGTTTTTGTTTGTTTTTTTCGTACAGTTCAAGTTTTAGTACTATGTCTGATTCCTGATTTAATCCTTCTTAAATTGTTCAAGGACAAGGTACAATGAGATTATGTACATTGTAGATCTGATTAAAAGACAATATTATGCTTTATTTGTAATATTATTGGACTTTAAACATGCTCTTGAGTGTCTTGTTTTTTTGACAGTTCATGTTTTGGAATGAAAAATAACATGTTTTTACAAAGACCAGTATAACTTTATCACTGCCTTGGGAGATGCCATAATAACTTAGCTGTGGCTCCATCTACTGGCTGCAGAGGCGATTACAAATGTATATATGCGTGTTTAGACAGCCGAAATGCTGAGAGCGAGTCTGGTGATGATTTCAGGACTTAAAACAGCTGAAGGTTCTTGTAAGTGATGTCTAAAAAGCGGAAAAAACGTCATAGATTGAGGGAGTTCAGCAGGAAGTGTTTTTGACGGTCAGCGGGGAGAGGATTTTCTTACTAGGATTCCTCAAACTTGCGTGAATGCAGCTAAACGCAACTCCAGGTTTGTTTTTATTGATGGAACGGGTCAAAAAAGCTCAAAAAAGCCACTATAGCATAATATGTGTCCATTAAGTCTAGGCTAGGATTCAGTCTAGTCTAGGTTTTGTTAAAGGTTTGTTAAAGACTCGTTTACAATTTGTTTAGGCCTTATCCTGGTTTTGTCTTGGTAAAGATTTAGTACAGGCCTGTTTAAAACCACAAGTCAACCTGGTTTAGTCCTATTATACAGACTCGGGTTGTGAAAAGTATTGAAAATCAGATACTAATCGATATTAATGAATTTAGATACTCATTTGAACAAGTAACGATACTAAAAAAGTCATATTAACAGGACGAAATGCGGTCTTTTGTTTTAGAATGATCTTGAACTGTCAGAAAAAGACCACAATGTTTAAGAAAGAAGCGTGCTGAAATGTTTCTATTGTCTAACCTTGGCCTGAAAGAGCATTTAAAAATATTAGTGTGGTAATGTTTCAACCAAATATCATGAAAATATTCAAGTCAGATCAAAGCAAACTGTTCACCTGTGTTTAAAGGACACATATTATACTACATTTTTGAGCTTTTAAACATGTTAGAACATTGTTCCCTCATCAAAAACATACCAGGAGCAGTATTTAGCTTCGTTCACAGTCAAGTTTGAATGAATAATCCTGTCCTCTTCCCTCTAAACCTCAGAAAAAACACTGAACTGATTTTTTCAATTTTGTGACCGCATAGAGCTCAGAAATCTTCTACAAAATCTTTAAGTTAAAGTTCAAGCCAGACTCGTTCTGCGCATTTCTGCTGGCAAAATACGTTTATTCCAACTACGAGCCTGCATTAGTATGACGTCAAGCTAGGTTTGTTAGTCTCTCCTTTGTAATTCCCTTAGCAGCCAGTAGATGGAGCGCTAACTAAATTTCTGACG
This sequence comes from Rhinogobius similis, assembly GCA_019453435.1. NCBI lineage: Eukaryota > Metazoa > Chordata > Actinopteri > Gobiiformes > Gobiidae > Rhinogobius > Rhinogobius similis. Next base: position 23,910,867 of record CM033635.1, read on the forward strand.
TGGGAAACTGGTGACTGATATGAAGTCATGGGTTTTTTGTTGAGTTTCTTTTATTTTTTAATTCTAAGACACATGATGCTAAAGCAAAGGTACTCAAGAACATGTTTAAATGCCAATAACAAAAATAACAAAATAATTAATAACGTTTCCTTTACGTTTTATTGCTCAGTACTTCCCTCGGCATGAGCAAAAATGTTTTGTACAGCCGGTATTGCCCGAGCTTGAACATTTCATAAACCTCCGATCCCACACACAATCCCTAAATTTACCTTTCATTTCTTCGCGGGCTAAAAACTTTGACAGCGGCGCCACATCCTAACGACGTATGACAAGCCGCATAGGTGCAGAACTGTGCTATAGGTGTGTTTGTGACAGCTGTCTCCTTCCCCCACAACACCGACATCCCCAGCTTCAAAAGAGAGCCAGCGGGAGCATAAAGGAACACCGGCAAGATCATCGGGCTGAGATGATGTTCCCCAGAGGGTTATTCCGGCACTGCATCCCACCATCCAGCACACCCCATCCACCAGCTCCGAGCTCCGAGCCCCGTGCGCTCCGATATGTGTCGCAGCTGTGCCGTGCAACATACCAGGGTGAAGATGATGAAAGTGAATGAGAGGGGTGACCTAAAAATGTCACCGCGGGAACTAGAGGAAAACACAGAATGCAAGCGCGACAGAACGAAACGGGGGAAAGAAGGAGAATATTGAAGTGTGCGGGGAAATATTGATAGCATTACAAGTGTTTCCTTTTCGGCAAATTATTCCCCAGGTGTGCACAGAAACTGAATTTTCACACTCCTAACTAAGGAAGCATGAAGTAAAGTGACAAGTTTGTATCTTGGGAAACAGCCAATCAGAACGACGATGGTCTCTTTGCGCGGTACAGTGACATACAGAAATAATGAGGTGGTTATTCCAAATAAATCAGAATCATAATATTGGCTTGGTATTTTCAAAAGTGGCTGCTCATTATTTGGATATTTTTGAACTGGTTTGTTGTTTTAATTAGGAGACATACATTGATTTTGTTTCAAATTTTCTGTACAGATATTGTTCACACGTGACATTTTGAGGATCAAAAGTTTAGTGCTCACAAGGTTTCAAAAGTGTTATGAAGAAAACCTTAAAACTGTGTATATTTTGAATTCAATTGTTATACAGCAAGGAGCACTGGGTAAAGTGGTTACTGGTCTCTTAATCCCCTGTCTAGAATCTTAATACCTTTAAAATAAGGCTTCAAAATTGCCTTTTGACGACATATTTTACATACAAAACATGTATTGAAGCTGGCAAGTAACTTTAACCAGGAATAATGTGTTACATATATATTGTTCAACTATTTTTTCGTGTTTTTGTCAGCCAATAGACCCTTCTAGTGTTTGGAAACAAAACACATTCATTCTATTAGCCTGGTAACTTCCACGAGTTGCTAATGCATTTCAATGAGAGGAGTAGCGTCAGCCTCCAAACATCCCAAACTGTGAAAATCAAAGGCTGTTTTGGTAACTAATCGACCATCGACCGACGGGACTGAGTAAATTTATCGCAATTAGCGCAAAAAAAAAAAAATTGGCATACATCTGAACAACCCCGTACATAACATTTGTGGACAATAATGCACCAAAAACATAACAGCTTGACGAGAAATAAGTGAACTTTCGAAACTGAAGATTGAAGTTAGATATTGATTGTTATCACTCGTTGGCAAATGTGATGGACATATAAACAACAACTCTGTGTCTCTGCTGTCTACAAAAGACAAAATTACAGTTTCTTATTTGTTGCCTCGTTAAAATGAAGAGGGTAGAATGTTTACCTAAGTACCAGGCTGTGCACACAACTGTTCTAAACACATCGCTCCTGAAAGGGTCTATTAGATCTAGCTATCGTTGTCTTTCTGTCACTCTCCGTCTCCTCTTTCATCTTCCCATTACAGAGTAAACCTTTCAACATCAGTCTGCAATTTGCTTGTTAATTTGGCACAAGTTTTTCATCTAGATTTATTTGGACTTGGGGCATCTGGAAAATTTCAATCAAACTGTATTCACAAAATGTATTGCAACTTCACATCAACGGAGCAAAAGTACTTATAGATTCTATTCAGGTTTAAGTCACCAAATCACCTGTAAGTATTTTATTTTTGAACCTCAAGGCCAAAACGCTGGCTCCCAAAATTTCTTGATTTAAATTCATATGATTTTTTCCCTAACCATTAATGTACTTTTTGATGTGCGTATGGAAAAAACGCCCTGCCATACCGGCGCTCATACATTTCTAGCACTTCTGCAAAATGAGTTTTCTTTTGCTGACTTTACATTTAAATGAGACGAGGGATTATCCTAATGTTCAGTGCTTAGGGCATAAGTGTACCCCCACCATCTCCACCGCCGACCCGCCCTTTTTCATCATGTCGCACGTACGGGACGGGTGCGTGTTTAGAATCCGTCTCCATGGCAACTAACTCCGCAACGCGCGATGGGGGCCAAAATTTCAGAGGGATGATTGGTGACAGTTTTTTGGGTTCATTGGCGGTGCGAAGCGAAATGGGGCAAGCTAGCTGTTCTTATTAAGGATACCCCCACCGCCACGCGCCACCTCCACCCTCCACCCTCCGCGCGCACCCCCCCGCAGTCTCTCCCCACACAGAATGCAACGCTCGGGCCTTATCTCCGCCTCCCTCCCTCTCTCGTCCCTCTCTCTCTTAGGCACAGAGATGGGAGAGGAAAGTGGCGTGTAATTACATCCTAATCTTTGGCCGGTATCTCCAGAGCTACAGGCCCGACTAGCGCGCGTACAGTCGAGGCAGGGCGAGCAGCGCACCCACATCGGCCCCGTAGAAATCAAGCATGAACAGTCTTACACATGAAATCTGGTTGGATATGACGGCATGTCTATCAATCCGCCGCTTGACTGATAGAGAAAGACGCTCAAAGTGACAGATGCTAGTCTCGCTGATTGCTCGAGACGTGCGCATGTTTAGTTATGTGGATGTAGGAGCAGTCGTCATTATGGGGGGGAAAAAGAGCGCGTGCTGATAAAGTCGGGCTAGGCTAAAACATCTTTAACTGTTCACACGCTTGTTATCGCAGTGTTTTACAAGTTGTCAAGTGCTTCCTCTCGTGTGTCTCAACTTGTAAGTCTTGAGAGATGAAGAGACAGAAGCCAAAAGAGGTCACGCTGAATATTTCCAATACGGAGTGAAGAACTGCGAGTGAAATAGTATAGAATAGGTGCTTGCAGTCGTTGGAATGGTTTATGGTGTTGAACATGCGGTTGTTATCACCTTAGTGTCTTGGGTTTGCTTCTCTGTTGCGATTGTTTGCAGAATCTTTACACTCTCCCCAAATCACTCACACGGCTGTCTTGTCAAATGAAGGCTTTGGGACAGAAAATCTAATATAGTAGAACATTTAGAAGAATGAAAAAATGGGTGTTTTGGTGTTAGGGTGTAAAGGTTCTGGAGCCTGTAGCTTTTTACTTGAACTGATAAAAAAGTGATATTAATTTGCGAAAAGTGAATGCTCTTAGGCTGCTTATTTTGAAAATAATCTTCTTAATTAGGTTGATGAATCACTTTATAACTACAATTGTAATAACCTTCAACAAAGTATTTCATATAAACAAACGGTTTAATGATTAAGGCAAACGACTCATTGGATACCCTAACCTAACTTACCCTAACCCTTACCTAAGACAGTGTTAGTTCACAAAAGTAACTAAACTTTTTACTGATTAGTGCCTTAGATCTGCTTTTTTGTGGAGTGGAGTTTGGCTTTTGTTGCTACTCAGGCAAGTTTTTGTTCACCAACCAGAGGGTAGCCAGTTAAAGTCTTAACCAGCTTGTGAATTGTGTTGTTTTACTTGTTGTTGCAATGTTACAAAGACAGGGATGTATCTTCGCTGTGAAGAAAATAGCATCAGAATGGAAAAAAGGGCACCTTTTTATTCCTTAATTAGCCTTAGTAAAGCAAAGATTTAAAGGCCCTGTACCTGATTTTATTTACTCTTGTTAAGATAAATCCTCTTTACATCGCACATTGTTTGATAGAGGCAACTACATGGAAAGACACTGGGTTTGTAATGTATAATCTGTGCATATTATAAACGCACTTTCTTAGGAATGAACTAGTATTTGCCAGGGTCACCTCTTTTCAGCCAATCAGGCACTTCGTACATTAAGAATCATGGGAAAATAACTGCTTGACACTATCCCAGACATGTGATTCTGTGTCATGGTGCAGTTTCAAAAGTGCTAAAAGCTGCATAAGACTACTCCAGACAGTCATTTCTGAGTCACGGTGCAATATTGAGTGACAGGAAGGACTATGTGGGCAGGGCTAACATGTTCCTGTCTCACGGTTCAAAATCAGGTACAGACCCTTTAATTCATAATAAACAAAGGGTTTATCAATAGTTAGGGTTAGGCATAAAGTAGTTAGGTCTGAATTATTTATAAGAAACTATTTGTTCGTTATGAAATAAGTCTTTATTCATGCTTAATTGCGGTTCTTACAAGTGTATTTTTTGAAAAAGTGATTCAACAACCTAATTATTAAAATGTATTTGACAATAAACAAGCCTATAAGAGTATATTTCCATCAGAATGCATGTATACAATTCATACAAAAGCCAAGAGAAGTGTATAGAAAAAGTCTGTGGCTTATTCCTCCAGCATACCAGTCATACGTGCAGCTTTTTCAGAGCATGCACACTTCTGAGCACATGTCCTCCCCTCTCCCTCCTCCTCTTCAGCTCCTCGCGATGTACAGCTCAGATCTATAGCCGGGGCCTTGTGCATTATACATGCAAAGCTAATTTGTTGTGCGCACATATCCAGTCAGTCATGGAGGCATTCACTTAACTGCGTTTAAAGTGCACTGAAGTTGTTAAAAGTAGGCCAGTGTAGCTTGTCAGGGGCAGGCGAGTGGATAAACAAGTCGCGATCGGTTTGGTTCCATTCCAGTAGAAGGACTCTGAATTAAACATAACATAGGCAGGGATGGTGTTTTTGCCGAGGCCAGCAGTAGACCTCTAGGCTATGTTCAATCAATGTGGCGGCGAATCAAATCAAAGGGTCAGGCTTTCAATGGTACTGTACAGCTGCAAGTGGTGCCAGGTATGAGCAGAACAGGGAGTGGACTGGCAAAAGTGTGTCAACATGATGGTAATTAGGAGACATAAGCACATGGATGTAGAGAAATCTGGACTTTTTCCCACTAAAAATGGAAAAAGTCGTGTGTTCGAGAAATTGTACAGCTGGACCACCATCCAAAGACGAGCTTTTATGATAATTGGTGACTCCAAATTTGCCCAAAACTGGGAATGAATGCAAGTGGATGGTTGGCTGCAGCCCCCCATGATTTACATAGCGTACAGCTGAATAATTAACACATGAATAGCCTTAATTTTGATTGCAGAAAATTCTAGTCATTTTCATGGGTAATTTCAGAGCCGAAATAAGGAGTGTCTCTTCATTGCACAGAGTGAAATAGACCATGTGGAATAAATAAATACATTTGTATAAATAGTTGTTGTAAGCCCTCATTCGTCCATTGTGAGCCATTGTAGAAAAAGTCTCAAAGGTAGACATTATTCCCAAAACATATTTTTCTTTAAAGTCTATATGACAGGTTCTCACGTTTTTCAAATTCTGACTTAGTATGGTGGGAGGGCACCTGTGGTAAATATTTATCATAGTTTTACATCTGTGAAGTTGCAGTTTGTGAAGAAATGTTTAAAAATAAAAGTTTAAAATTACAGGAAGTAGCGCCAAGTTGGAAAGTGAAATCCCTCCACCTATGTCATCAAAAAGTGACGTAGAGTTGAAAATAAAGAGACAGTTAACACTCAACATAAACATCTTTCTGATAGTTTAAATGGTCATTCAACAAAATAAATGTGTTATCAGGCATTATTATTTGTCAAATCATAACTATTGTGTCATTTTAATGGGTTTTGGCCCTTGTTTTCAAAATGGCTGCTAGGTAACAGTTGTGGAATTACCTCTACACTTGTAATATTTGCTGCCCATGTCCAACCAGGAAGTAACATTATACACATTATGAAAACTGTCCACCTGAGGACAAACAGGCAAAATGTTTAGCAAAATCTTAAATATAATCATGTCCACTAGGTTTTAGTGAAATGTGACGTCAAACCTGTCATAGACTTAAAGTAATATAGTTACAGTAAGGTTTGTGGAACAGGATGCTTTTGGCACTAACCGCTAATGGTAACAATCTACACAAAACAATTCTACATGTAGTAATATTTTCTAACGAGGCTCTAGCATTTTCATAGTTTGTGATGTTTGGAGGCTAACGCTAACTCTCCCATTGAATTGCTAACACATTAAATAGTGCTAATGGAACGCAGCGTTTTGTTTACAAGCATCGGAAGGCTCTATTGACCTTATTCCGCCCCGCCCACTTTTGCCTCTTTTTGCCAGAGATCCGCGCTCCTGTAGTAAACACACTGCAGTAAACGCACTTCCAGTTGGACGAAAACCCTGTTCATGAAAGTGGAAAACGAGGGAGAAGTTTTAACGCTAAAATTATATATAAAGTAGATGGATTTGTGTAAAATGTTGAACGTACACGTGCAACAACAAGTTAGCAACGCACCGATTTCCTGGGCGGCCTGAAAACGGATTTTTAGTCCATGTAGAACTTATTTTCTGTTGAGCTCGTCTGCCCCATGTAAACGAACACAAAGGGAAAAAAAGTTGCACCTACGGCAACTTCCGGGATAAGGTGAATAGAGCTTCGAATGGAACACCAAAAAACAGCCGTTACCATGGAAATCTACCATATTTGTTGTACGTTTGTGATACATTTGCAAAATCAATGTAAAAAGGTAAAGGATAAACTGTTACTCTAGTAGTAAACACATTTATCACGGTGTTAGAATACTTTCGGATGAAGACTAAGTTTAGTCTATTAAAATCTCCTTCTGTTTAACATTCGGCTAACTGAAAATTCTATAAGACGTGCCGAGCTCTATACACGGTTACACAAACAGATGAGTAACACTACTGCATCAATGTCTTCATATAATAAACACAAAGTATAACCATAAGGACTTTCCATAAACCCATCGACTATAATAAATGATCCTTCATGGCATGTAACTTTATGCAAGTCCCTTTGTTTCCACCGCGCTAAATTTATCCAAATGTACTACCCATGCAGTAAAGTGTTTCATTTAGACGTCTCAGGAGTTGTCATGGTGCAATTAAGATCGGTCACAGCTAATGTCTGAACCTACGGGATTCTCAGCACCGACACTTTCCTGTTAGATACACACCGAAACAATCTGCTGTTAGTGAACATTTGACTCATCGGGGGACAGGACCATAATCTCAGGTGAAAATGAACTCACCGCATCAGTGAAGGGTTTAAAGGGACCTGCTGCTGAGACCAATGCAAATAGGAGCTAAGATTAGGAGATACAAACGTGGCACTTGTTAACCTGATGGTGCATTCAAGATCTCTTTCTTTCTTTCTTTCTTTCTTTACTCTGAATGTATTCCTCAGGTTAATAACTATTTAATGCAATTAATTAGGTCTGGGCTATGTTAAACTGACTCTGCTATATGTTGTTTTGAGGCCGGCCTGGAGCTTCAGTCATTTGCTCGACTTGTTTTGATAATTTTATGGTTAAAGGTGCACTATATAGGCCTAACTTATGTACGTTTTGAGTAATAAAAGCATTTGTAATGAATTAATGTATTTCAAACAGGCACAACATAAATCAAAAGTCATATAACAACACTGCAAGAGCACAGGTCTAAATGAAAGATGCTAAGCTACAGAGCTGTTAAGTTCACATGTTTACAATGGAATGGGAAGAAAAGATTTATCCCATCCCCGTTCCTAAATATAACTTTTAAAATTCAGTTTACTGTTGCGTGTTCATGATGTACTCAATAAGTTAACCAAACATGTTTCATAGTTCATCAATAGCATTTCTTTACATTTCTTCTTAACGTTCATCAAGTTGCAACTCAAATCTAGGCTGAATCCATTCAAAATGTTGATATTAAATATAGAAATTGATAAGTTTTTGATTGATGTCTGAAATTTGGGTTGTAACTGTATTCGTTGACCCTAAAGTTGTAGATATTATGCTACTGATTAAAATGCTGTTATATAGTTTTTGGTAAAGAATACTGCTGTACTTTGCTGTAGGAAATACTGAACGAAATGCTGTAGATGGATATGTTCAATGCCATACTGTGAAACATTAAAGGCAAAGCATCACCATTCAACCAGAGACTATTTAACTTTTGATACTTTCAGTGCTAGCGTCTGCAAGTTTACAAAAAGCTTGAAAAAGGCTTTTATTTGCTGTTAATTTTACCTTCATAATAGTCTTGAGTTATGTAAATGCAAACAGGAAAGGCGATGAAATGAGTGCCTCCTAAAGCAGCTATTCATAGAGGCTAACATGACAGTAACATGACATTTATGAGGGTCGTAATATGTCACGGAAAAGGCAGCCATTTAAATGACAAGTAGGTCTTTATTCTGACTGATTACCATTCAATTACCACTCAGTCATAGGTCCAATACTTACTGACACCTTTAACACATTACGCAAGTAGTTAAACATGCAATAAAATAACAATGGAACGGATTCTTCAGCAAATAAAAAAGAAAATGGCAAAATATTTGTTTTCTGTCGGTGCAATCCCTTCAAACGGAAGCTGAAATGTGTGAATTGATATGACAAATGCAAATTTGAGCAGAACAAACTGAAACTACTACTTTTTCTTACCGTACGATAATTGAAAACACAACATTTACTGTCATAATGATGTTGAAAGGTGCAGTAGGTACATTTTCGGTACCACTTTAGACTAAGTACATATTATTTTGCCTTAATAAAGCATTAATAAAGACTTAATTAATAATGAATATATAGTTAATTAAACACGATTCAGGTTTAGTAACTACTTAATTAAGGTTAGGGTTAGAAATTAGGGTTAGAATATTTAAGTAGTTATTAAGCCTGAATCATACTTAATAAACTATTATTATGAATTAAGTCTTAGCTCATGCTTTATTAAGGCAGGAATAAGTGTAGTTATTATAAAGTGTTGCTACATACATCTTTAATCAATGAATAAAGGCATCAAGGTTTCTTAAATACAGCCAATGAGTGTTGAAAATAATCTAAAAACAATAATTAAAAAATCGTATGTTAAAGGACAATTAGTATTCATTATATTATGCATTATTTGTACTGTTATTGACCTTTAAACATGCTCTTGAGAACTTAACTGTGTCATCTCATGTTTTTGAACAATTGTTGACAAAAAAAAAAAAAAACTTCACATCACTCGTTTCCAGAAATGGACCTTTGGCTCTGTCTAGTAGCTGCAAAGAGAATTACATAAATGTGATAAACAAACAAACCTAGCTTGCCTTAGACAGGCTAATGCAGCCACGCGGTTGTAATGATTGGGATGTGGGGCAGAAATGCTCAGAACGAGTCCAGCGAGGATTTATAGAGCTAAAAATGGCACATAAAATCTCTGAGCCATGTCCAGTCTTAGTCCACCTGACTAGTATGATATGACAGATCGGAGAAATTCAGAACGGAGTGTTTTGTGATGCTCAGAGTGGACAGAATTCACCCATCTAGCGTGTAAGAAGCTGGATGCAACTCCATGTATGTTTCTGATGAAGGAACAATGTGAGACCATCAAAAAATGTTGCATAATGTGTGTCTTTTAAGGCTACCTAAAAGAGTAAAGTAAAGTAAAGTAGTAATAAATATTATATAGTTGACTGCAGGGCGTATATTCAGTCTTTTTAATGATTGCTAACATTTTTCAGCACTTCTAAAGCTGCACAGTTTGGGCAACAGAAACGGACGCGCATGAGAGCAGATGATGACAAGACAGTAAAGTAGGCCTGCTGCGTGTGACCATATCTGACTCGGTGAACTGTATGAACTCTCAGCCTCTGCAGCAGTGGCCCGGCAGAACGCAGCTTAAATCAAATATGCTCCACTTTTATTAACTCTATTATTTAACGTGTTGTTCAGCTTTATACCGAAGCACTTCAGTTCGAGATCAACTATCTTTGATGTATTTAAAAGAAAGGTTACATTAATTGATTCGAAGATGTCAGACTAATACTATAAAAATGCTAATGTACACTGACACTGACTGACTATTAAAGGAGACATATTATGTTTTTTCTTAGGGACTCCGTATTTAACAATTGGCATATGTAGATCATCATTTTACATTTTGTTCACTGTACATCCCAATATTGATCTAAAACGGTTTCATCGACTTCTGTGACTTCTGCCAATATACTAAACGAGCGATGACAGGACTTCAACTGCTGCTGCAAAGAACATCGCTGAAATGGTCGATGTAAACCCTCATTCGTCCAGGTGTGGTCCATCGTAGAAAGGGGTTCAGAGGTTGTCATCCGGACGCCGTTTAAAGATCGAGATCGATCGATCTTTAAACGGCGTCCGGATGACAACCTCTGAACCCCTTTCTACGATAAACATCGCTGAAAGTTAATCAAGCAAAAATACTGCAATACCGCTAAAAACAAATGCACCCATCAGTCAAGCGCGCTGTTTAAGTCAAAGTTTCTTCCTTTAAATCTGTCCCAACCACATTAGTAATTCACATGAGTCTGCATATCTTGTCTCTTCTCCCCCGGTGGTGCTGTAGAACTCCAGAGGTCGCAGAAGGGTCACTTGCTCGTGTCCATCCCTTGTCTGTTGACTGCGTATCCCCGGCTGACCTTGGCAGACTCGCCCCTCCTCTGCGTCCCTGTCTGTGCTGCCCCGGGTCTAACTCCTGTCTGTCTCGAATGGCAATGAGTCCTGGCTATTTTTAAAGCCGTGTTCTGCATTCAGACGCGACCTATAGACCCCGGCGTGATTCATAAGTGCCGGGACATTGTTCTGCACTAAAAGGGGGGAAAAAGAAGGAGCTTTTAAAAGTCAAATATGATGCATTATTTAGGCTCGGTGAAGGCTGGATCGTTTTCAAAACAATATATGGGAGGCATGTTTATTTGCCAGGTTCTTACGGGGAGACCTGTTTTTAGCATACCTTGACAGTTTCGGCGGCTCTCTGTGGTTTACCTCAGAAGCGTCACTTGGTGTTGCTGTGACATGTAGGTTTTGGCGCCGTTTTCCCACTTGGAGCCGTAGAATGACAGCGCCATCTGCAGTCCGACTGTATCTCAGGTGTGCTAAAGTTGCTATACGCCCTCGTCCCAAATTAGTCTGACGGGTGCGTTTCTGGATCTCGATGGCTTCCCTGATCCAGCAATGGTATTTGTTGCTCTCTGTGCTTGTAACCTTAGTGCTGTGCCAATCCATGAGATGTGGGAGATGCAGATGGCGCTGTCGTCCTGCTGCTCTAAGTAAGTCAAAATCTGTTTCAATCAGCAGTGCTGACCAGACACGTCACAGTAACTCCAAGTGACACTTCTGAGGAAGGCTACAGAGTGCAGCTGAAACTGTCAAGGTATGATCAAAACAGAGGTCTGTTTATAAGAAACCTAATGACCATGGCAAAGGAAGACTTGTTATTTTGAGTCAGTGTCACAGAGAACACTTGGATTAGGTGCTAGTTGACAATAATGTGAAATCTGACGCGCTGAAAGGGCTAATTAGCAGCATGGTTATATCAACATGATGCTTACATTTTGAACCGAGAGTGTACTATATAAAGGGTTCTATGTTCCCACAGCTTGGTTTTGTAGCATTTAAAATATATTTCTGAAGGTAAATCCATAACCTCATCACCAGAATCTCAAAACCAGGCCCTAATCTAACCATAAACTTACAACAAGGCCCTAACCTTAACCATTATCAATAAATGTAACCATAACCTTATAACAAAGTCTTAATATTTACCATGTCCCTATAAAACAGTTCTAAGCATAAACAATGTCCCTAAATGTGGGAACATGGGCTCATAGAACACTTTTATCAAAACTCTCTTAACCTATGCTAATAGTACTGATATTTGGAATCCAATTAATAAGGAACTTCTGGAACATTTTTGTACATGGTTTTAATGGTAGGAGAAACTGGAACACCCAAAGAAACTGTACACAGACACAGAACAGAAAAAGGGAATGAAACTGAAAGTCCCATTCTGCCGGGAACCAAATCGGCGACCTTTTTTTTATTCCCTCAGAAAGCCTTTTGCCTCATGCACGTTTTTGAGGCGCAAACAGCATTTCAAAACTGTTTAAAGCTCAGACAGACAAAAGTTTGGAAGCATCAAAACTCACAGAGAAATGTGAAATGTGGTGTTTTTACAGTGGCAAACCAAGCCAAGAGTCAATTCAACACAGCAAGCAAGAAAGACATCAGACAAGAGCCTTCCAAACAAAACACGCGCAGCGCAAAACAAGCCAAGAAATTTCAAATAATAACTGTATAATTCCAAAGGCAAGAGCAGAAACTGAGCTATCCAGGACATATCGATTAAGGAAGGAAGGAAAAAAGGTGAGACCCAAGGATGGAAGATAGAGGAGCAGTTAGACAGTGGACAGTGTCATCAGAATACATCACAACCAGAGCTGTCTGAGAGCATGAAATAGTGTTGTCTGGTGAATATTACATCTAGCCTTCAGCTGACAGTGATGGTTCCCTTGAGAAGATGCCTGGATGTGGGAACCAAAATGCATCTATTGCTTTATTCATAGATATTTTTTATGTAACGGCACGTCAAAAGGAGTCAAGTTTATGCATTGAGAGTCTAGAGGAGGTTTGATCATTTATACTTTGGGTTTATTTCCTTCAATCATACGCACAATGTATAAGAAAATCCATATTATAAAAAGTAGGTCAAGAATAGTAAGTGTTTGAATGGGGTTCAGCAGTGGACAGGGACATCTGGTTCTGGAAGTAAAAGTATCCATTATTTCCCGTATATATGAAGAAAAAAAAAAAATCTGTTTCTCAAACTTTATAAATCAGTGTTGTAAATGAAGCCTTATACCAGGGCTATTCAACTGTATTTTACCGAGGGCCAGATTTTTCGGATGGTTTTGTCCTCTGGGCCAAAAACCAGGTTTGAACCAGGTTTGAACCAGGTCCAAACCAGGTCTAAACCAGCACTAAAACAGGACTAAACCAAGTCTAAACAAGGTCTAAACCAGCACTAAACCAGGAGTAAACCAGGTCTAAACCAGCACTAAACCAGGAGTAAACCAGGATTAAACAAGGACTAAACCAGGCTTAAACCAAGTATAAATCAAATAAACCAATACTAAAGCAGGACTAAAGCAGGTCTAAACCAGAGCTAAACCAGGTCTAAATCAGGACTAAACCAGGACTAAAACAGGATTAAACCAGGACTAAACAAGGACTAACCTAGGTATAAATCAAGACTAAACCAGGGCTAAAGCAGGACTAAACCTGGTCTAAACTAAACTAGGTCTAAACCAGGACTAAACCAATAAATAAGTTATAATAAATAAAATATTTCCTTTATTTTTGGAAGATGGGTTGAGGGCCGGATCATATCCCTTGGAGGGCCTGATTTGGCCCCCGGGCCTTAAGTTGTATAGCCCTGCCTTATACAGTATACCTTCAAGTTTCAAGCTGTTGTCTCTCTTGAATATATTTCATGTTCATAACTTTTACCATTGATCTGACTTTAAACGCATTAGTTCCATCAAGTCTATTGAACAAAATGAAACGTAATTGTACTTATGGAACAAGAAATCCCTCTGTGCTTAATTTCATTTTATCGTAATTTTAAAAGCCCAAAAGAAAATCAAGATTGTGTCTAATTTACATGTACTTATGAAAGTTAAAGTCACTGCATATGCTAATTGAATATATTCAAAGTCTCATTACTAGCACTCCCTTTCAAAACTTTACATTATACTTCTGGAATCACAAGTCCCACTGTTGATCCCCATACATTTAGATCTATATTTAAAAATCAAACCAACAATTCCCTTTAAAGTGTCACATAACGGCGCAACATGACTCAACTCCTACGGTTTCAGAAATGGTTGAATTAGTTGAAAGTCCCCTTCAATGCAACCTGCCAAATTTTCATAAAACCATTCTACCAACATAATACCGTCATTGCATTTGCAGCATATTACCGACAATGGCCTCCCGTGTTGTGTTGAAAGCAGCCTTTTTTCCGCCACTCCATACAAACCTAATGTCAGCCCTGCAAGTACAGCAACATTCACACTCCAAATCGCATTCATATGGCGCATTTGTATTGAGTCATCCTGGGTCAGAGCAGTTGTGTCTTTATTACCTCTGTCTGAATAGAGAATCTGACATTGCTATGTAAATGGTATATATTTATTACTGCAGTTGTTGTGCTCGCATCGTGTGGCGACAAGTCAGTGTCACATTAAGTTGCAAAATGCTAACGCAGTGGGCGATAAGGTTACATCTCTCCATGGCTGTTGGCATTTGGGACGTATTCAAAGCTATGTTGGTGCATAACCAAAGGTGGCTGATTAAAGTAGGCTTAAAATGGCTGCCCTTGAGCTATGGCTACAGTTAAACAAAGTGGGATTCAACATTCACATTATTAAATCAGTCCCATGTCAGATATGGGAAAATCTACTTTCTAAAGCAGAAGAGGTATGAATGGAATGAATGAAGTGAATGACACAAAGGGCTATTTACTGGACTGCCTTGAGCTGTTGATAATGTCATTTGCAACTTTTAATTAAGGTTTAAGGAAAGGTAAATATGTTAAAATAACCAACATAGCAGTAGTATTTAGTGTGTTTTAAGGATCAATAAAAGGGCTGTCACAAATGATTCTTTTAATTGTCGACTATATAATCAGCAGTTATTTTAGTCAAAGGATTGAACATTGACCTAAAAAGGTATTATCACCTCAATAAAGGTTGAAATATGGTGATTGAAAGGTTATAGATAAAGAATATTGTGGGTCAAACACTGTCAGTTCTTGGCATACGTCATCAGAGGCACATAGCACCTAACAACGAAGCACAGACAGAATGGACAGAACAAGGCTGGAATGCATACAATTGCAATGTCTTAGGGTTCATGTCTCCAGGTCCCAGGTCACGTACTTGCAGCCTCATGCCTCTTCTTTGAACTCTCGTGCGACTTCAATTTATTCTACAGCAAATATTTAACTAGTAAAGTGTAGAAAAAAATCAGTACATTCTTTGACATTTTGATTTAATAATGCTACATTTTCTGTCAGAAAAGTTCTTTTTGGATGCGTTTTAGTCTATATAGTCGAGATAACAATTCGTGTTACAAAAAAACTACTTTTTTTTTCTGCTAGTCACAATAAGTTGATTAATTGTTTCAGTTAGATGATAATAAACATATTTAAATATATACCCAAAAAAAAAAAAAAAAAGTTAATTTCTTGGATCCCAATTGATTGAGTACCATAGATTGTATTAATAAATATCTTATTCCATAATTGTATGTACCAAAATACAAAGTGATGTGGAAAATAGTATGTTCAGAAAGACCAAGAGGGCCTTGAGTTTGGTTAATCGGACCATAATCTCTTGTAAACATGAATATTTGTTGACGAAACAGAGAGAGGTGTTATTAAAAAAAATATATATATGGAATTACGGTCACACTTTGGATTCGGAAACATAAAAAAGGAGCTTGAAAAAAGAAACCCCACTTGTTTATTTTGACCATACTACAAGCCAGTACTTTTCAGTAACCTAAACTCTAAGAACTTTTCGCAGCACTACCATCTCCCCAGGGGTGATTTACTGGCAGCCAGCAGCCCACACAGTGCAAAAACACACAACATCAACAGATTAAAAACTGTCCAAACAAGTCCGATGCTACTGCCTCTTAATCCTAGCAACACATTGAGATGAAAAACAGTGATAACGCCGCTGAAACAAATAAAAGATTAATCTAATAAGTGTGCTGGCTCTGGTCTGGTCTGCTGTATAAACAGGCTGAGGTAATGTTAATGTATGTGTGTGTGTGTGTGTGTGTCATGGCCTAACAGGCAGAGAGCTCGTGCACCACCAAAGCTGCCCTCACCATCTGGCCTTGGCAAAATGAACACACACTCTCTCTCCGTCCTTTCCCGCTGCCTCGCTCGCCCATCCGTTAGCTAGGGGATTTGAGGCGCAGCCACCCAGAGAGAATATCATTGCATATTCCAGTCATATTCCCCGGGATGTTTTGCTTTCTAAAAAAAACTGTTTGTATGCCAACACACAGGCCAGGAAGTTGGGCGTAGAGCGAGAGTTCGGCATGGGTGCTCCGTGTACACCTGTAAATGTCTGGAATTTGGAATGGAACGATTGAAAAGTGGGGAAATTAGAAGCATTAAAGTTGAGCGTGAGCCGCCAAGAAGGTAGCGGGCTCAGATCTTGCCGAAACACGTTCTTTTCTTCAGTCGCTCCCCCTGCTGGTCAGATTTTGCCGTCCTCTGAGTGAGAGACAGGAGGATTTAGCCAATCAGAATGGAGGATGAACTCTCAGACGAGTCAGTCCGGTCGGTGTGGCTGTGTTGCGATACAGCAAACGCTCTTTTTTGCTTAATTTTTGGACGTAAACAGCTCTGTGCATTTGAAGTGTGTTTACCGTCGCTTCATACTTCCGACCGTTAATGTCAAGGCTGTGTTCTGGTAAATAACCACCCACCAGAAGGCACTCAAAGTCAGAATTGGCGGAAATAGAGGAAAATGTGGAACTAGAAACAAACACTGATGTGCCCACCGCAATTTTATTTTCTTAAACGATGACACGAAGGATTCACCATCGTCATGTAGCATTTTTGGCGCAAATGGAAAAAATTTGCGCAAATCAACGAGGAAGTAAGTGGACTTGTTTTTTAGATCAATATTGCGATTTACAGTATAATGTCCAAATTATTACTACAAAAGTGCAGTAGGTCTAACAATATGTCTTAACAATAACACATTAGTTTAGTGACCATATACTAATGGCTAACTTGTATTTAAGCAGTTTATCAGATTCTTGTGTTAAAATACTATTAAAGTTTCAGCCAGTATTTACCCATTAAATAACATGTTTGTCTTATGTTTGTGTGTCTACTGTATAGTTATAATCTATAATATCCATCATAATTATTTACTATATTGGTCATTTTAAAGTGTAACAGTTCTTTAAAACAACTCTATAAAAGACAACGTCTGCAGACTTCCGTTTTGATTTGTGCTAAAATATCAACATAACGCTGCTAAATCATACTTGCATCACCGAATAAGAGTAGGCGCGCACAACACTACCCAAAAAGTGAACAACCACTAACTTACCAATTCATTAGAAATGATTAATAAGTGGCCCCTAAACTAAAGTCAGCATTGGTCTGGTGGTCTGTAAACCGTAACGGCCTGTAAACGTGGGAGATAAAGTACACCGTGTTAGGGTGACCTGTCAGACCCGGTTGAGTCAGCCGTGTGGTGCGACAGAAGTGGTCTCTGTGGTGTGACCTCTTCAGGACAGTTTTCCAAAGCCAGACAGTAATTGGAACAGAGCACCAACAACAACAAACAAGCAGCGGATCAAACAGGCCACTAGCATCCGGACACGGGCCAGCAGGACAGTAAAGCCCGGATTCCACTGCGGCCTGTGCAGGTAAACCCTCAGCTTTGGGTCCATACTGCAGTTTGTTAGTCCAGACTGAAGCTATAGTCTGGAGACAGAGGGGCGGACCAGTGCTTATCCTAAATAGTCCTTGTTTTGGTGATAAACAGTTTAGTTTCTGAGGGAATAAAGAAGAGGAAGAAAATCTTTAGTCAGAAAACAAAGCTAATGTTTATTAGCAACAGCTGTATCCGGTTTAGAGTCAGCAAGTTCAAAAGCTATAAAACAGAACAAATCCTCTCTTTTTGTAATAGGCCGCTGTACTAATCAACAGCATACATCTGAAACATCAGCTCATTCAAGTTGGCAAAACATGAATAGCAAAAAGTTGTTTTATCTCGAAGCTATGTTGTTTTTTTCTTGCCCCGACATTATCTTCTGGTCAAAATGCAACGGTCAGGACTGTAATAAACCCTATGACTCCAAACTAGTCTTCAAACCCAAATAGTTTCAAGACTAAGGGTTCATTAATACTTGTCCTGGTTTGGGCTTAGTTTTTGTAGACTTTGCTTGGTCCTGTTAGGGTCCTGGTTTAGTTCTGTTCTTGTCCAGATTTGGTTCAAGGCTAGCTCCAGTTTTGATGTGATGTGTGCAAGAGTAAACACACCCTTCGCTATGTAGACCAGTCAAGGTCAGACCGCAACATTTTGCCTATTTCAAACAAAAAAATGTGAAAGATTTTGAGCACGGTTATTTACTTTAACCTACTTTTAATACTTTTAATACTGCATTGTTCTAGGTGTTCTTTTAGTTTCTCAAGTTTGACATTCCACCAGGAAAAGGTGGAAACCATGTATTATATTTCATTAGGGAGTTGAAAAAAAAAAGAAAAAAATCAAATGCGGGCAAAGTTCTAAAAGCAGCAGGAGTTAGTTGAAGGTGAGAAAGTGTCCGTGCCGGAGGTCGTGTCAGTATTTATAATGAGTGTAAGGCTGAGTGAATGCAGCCAGTGTACAGTGCAGCGCTCACCTGCAGCAGGCCTGTGGGGCATGGGGGGGCCGAGGTGTGGGGGCCGCGGTGTGTTCATGTGTGCCTTATGAGCCTCCGGGGGGCGCACAGGTTAGAGGCGAGTTCACAAGTTCAGGGACTTCCAACGTGCTGGAAGAAATGTGAAAACAAGCCCTATGCACATCACACATGAATGACACGCGGTGTGAGGGACCCGTGCTGTGCGGAGTGTAGTGGTTTTAAAGACGCCACTGTTGTAGATTATTAGGCGAGATTATTACGACAAACCTAAATGCGAGATATCCTCATTGTTATGCTAATTTAAAAGTTTGATGTAGATATGGGTTTAGGATTCTGTACGCGTAGTTGATTGGTTGTTAGTCACCAAACACAGGCAATACAATATGGGGGATTCATATCTTTTGAGTGTCTTGAGTGATATTCAGACAATATTAGGTCAGTCCAATAGAAAAGAAATGCGTCAAAACATGTCTTTAAACATTTTAGTTGAGACAAATGGGAAACATCTGTAAAATGAATCATAAAAGTGCAGAAATATCACATTACACCGTCCATTTTTTCATTTTTAATCGGCTCTTTCTGTAGCATTTTAACTAGAAATGATATTCTTCTGCCTACATTCAAAACATTCACCATCATTATCTAAATTTCAATATATTTCCCACATCTAATCCGGGTCCATGATATTTCTCTAAAATAAGATTCTAGAAAACAGGACTAAGGAATAAAACAGATTCATTTACAATATTTTGATGATAATATAGTCAGAATAGGAGAACCGTGAATGGGAATCAACATCATCTTTAACACTTTATAATAACGACACTTTTAATAGTCTTAGAAAGCCATGAACAAAGATTTAAGATTATAAAATTCAGGCTTAGTAATTTCTTCATTAATACCTTAACCTTAACCCTAACACCCAACCCCTTAAATAAGATCCTTAATAAACCATGTGTTCATTATGAAGTCTTCATTCATACTTTATTAAAGCAATGTATAAATATTTTTGATTGATTTTTGAGATGAGATGGTTGCATGCTTGAGCGATCTCTTAAGAACACTGAAAGTTAACCAAATCACACAATATTCATGGATGTCAGAACTGGTGCCATGTGTAAACCGCATTATTTCTTCATTTATGTCATGTTTAACTTTTGCACCATGCACTCTCAATGTTACCTGCAACGTCTTCCACTTTTAATCCAACCGCAACGCCCAATCCACGCGGCAACCCTGAAGAAATTTGTTTTAGAAACGCCATATTAAAGGATTTCCTGTAACTGTTTATCCTTTTTGAGGGCATTCCAAAGCAAACACAAACACAACAAACCCAAATCACTCGACAGCGGTGTAAGCAGCTTTACCGGGAAAAAGATCACAGCGATGTTTGTTCCGTCTGTCAAAATTCACAGAAACTGATGACAGGATTAAAAGAGTGCAAAGTGGGGCCAGATAGGCTTTTGGTCAGCCCCTGCAGGCTCTTTTGATGATCTGAGCACACATCCTCGGTGACTAAGTTCCGACTTCAAGCCAAAATGATCAATTCAGATTTATGCTGTTTAAAGTGGGACTTAAAATGGCAGAAAGATTAGAGGCCCTTTGGGAGAGCAAGAGGAGCAGAACTGATCACCTGAAAAGTTGAGAAAGGAAAGGGGCGAGTATGTGTTGGTGTTGACGTGAAAATGCTAATTCTTGGTATGGAGATTATGTAAGATTAACAAGTTTATTTCAATGTTCCCGCGCTAAACACAGTATGCTCCCAAAATAGTTGCGTTATTAAGGCAACTGTTTTTGTCTCTGAAACTACACTGTCCTTGATCTAAAGTTTCTTTATTTTAAATTGTGAACTTGTTAATGCAGTGTGTATTTATGTTGTTTCAAATGAATGAAGGTTGGAGTAAAGGTTGCTTGTCAGTCTGGTAATTATTTTGATATGAATATTGTATTATTTATTTACTTATGTGCACCCTGAAGAGGGCAGAAACCTGTGTTTTTAATACTGTACTTCAGCCATGTACAAATAAGGCTTTTTCATTGTTATACTCAAAAGTGCCTTGGGGTTCTTCTTTCTCTCACAAGGATGGCATCTGCGGATTTTGAGAGCATAAACAATCACCCACCACTTCCACCTGACTGGTTGTACTGTTTTAAGATCCGTTAAGCGCCCCTATTGCTTTATTTTTATTGCATTATTTAGTTGTACAGACCCTTCCAGGAGTGTGTAGAACTGTTGTGCATGCAGCCTGGTACTTACCTCAACATTCTATCACATTTATTTGATTGGGAAAGCCAATACAAAACAAAAAATGAGTTGTTTGTTGACAGCGCAGACACACAATTGTTGTTTAATCACATTTGTCAATGAGTAATTGACTACTGCCAATATCTAACTTCAACCTTTAGTATGTAAGTAATAAGTAATAAATGACTAACACTAATACTAAATACTAATAAATAGGGTTAAAAAAAACACTAATCTATTGAAATAAACCACATTAAACCTGATATAACATGCTTTAACACTTGAAATCATTACCGCATTACCGTTATTTTCATTTCGGATCTCGAGTTAGTTACATATTTTTGGGGGTCCCGGCCCGAAACGTTACGGACAGCAAAAGAACGGCTCGAGCTCTGAATTCAACTTGCTCAAACGCATATGTTCCCGAGTACAGAGCCACTTATAAAAAACGGTGGCGTGTCTCCTCCCATGGTATCTGGAGTTAGCATCGCCCGCTAAACCCCCCGTGTACTAAATAATTCAGGGAGGACAACAAGACTTACCCCATCTCAGGTCCTAACCCCTGCTGCGCCTCATTTCTTCCACCATCCGGCTCGCTCGCTCCCTCTCCTCCATCTCATCCCTCTCTACCCCTGTCTCACAAACACACAATAAATTGTATTCAGGCTTTCAAGCAGAGAAACCCATCCAAGGACATATAACGCTACTAAATATTCCATTGTGCCAAATAGCATGTTTTCCTTTATTCAAAAGAAAGTGGAGTGCTCATTACTGAAAAGCATAATGATGATGAAAAACAGATTGGGAGGCATAAGGGAAAAGACATAATTACATCAAAGTATCGAAAACAGAAAGGCTTGTGCACTATATATATGAAAAAAAAACACACACAATCAACATTAGCCCTTCATGGCGCACTTTAGGACAACAGCTTTTTGAGTACGGTTAAAAATGACTCCAATGTCACATGTTTCATTTAGTCGTCGATGCGATTCACAGGGACTTGTGAAGGCAACACCGAGCGTGCCAAAATACGCTAATTGCAAACTTGTCTCAAAAGTCCCATTCTATATAGGAGTTCAAAATGGACGACCTTCTTCGCGCAATATCGCCGCACAGGTGTGAAGTGTTGCTGCCGATGAAAAAAAACGTAATAGTGTGATATTCAGAGATGAAGCGCATTAGTACACAGTGCCATGCCCGGGCCATGAAAGTTGTTTTGCCTTTCTATGTTTATATGTGCACATCAAGTAGAAGTAATTTTAATATATATTGCGATGAGAAAAATGCTTTTTCACGCTATGTGGTTTATGAATGTGTACTATACATTATTTACACTTTGCTTAAGCCTGGAGTAAATTGCCGGCGGTTCGATCATCCGTAATGTGCGATTGCTCAAACAGAATGCTTGTCTAATTACACTGGTGCTTTCATCCTGTTTGGAGTTCTGAAGTTGTTGCATACAAAATCAGAAGGGGAGGAGGAAAGACAATCGCAAAGGCATTCGTCCATGTTGTTGCAATGGTAAATGTATGCATCCACGATCAGGCTCAAAGCATGTTCTTATTCTATCTAGAAAACAAAGCCAACCACCATGAATAAATTAATAGTACATTTTTCAAGTGTTTCAAGTGTTTAATATAATTTCATTGTATTATTTTGTTATGATTATGTATGTAAGAGAAATGTTTATGTGTACAGGAAAAACAACTTTGGTTGAGTTGTAATTTGATTCATCAGATTTTGAAGTGAAATGTTGGAACATATCTCACATTAAAGTATGAACCTTGAACAGATTTTTTTCTGTTTAAAAATTTGAGATGAAAAATTCACCTAAACATTCAATGCATAGATTTTCAAGCCCTTACACTGAACAGTTTAACTTCAGATTGAGTGAATTTAGCAGAGCAAGGTTTTAACTGATCCAAGTCAGTGAATCTTGGCATCTTGGATCTTCGTTGTGAAATTTCTCACTACGAAGTTTACCCTGAATTTCATTTCCACTCATGGTCAAGTGGATAGCACATATGCCTGTCGTGTGAGGCAGGTCACAATTACGCGAGTTTGATTTCGGCTCTGACCGTTTACTGCGTGTCCATCTTTCTCTCATCCTCTTTTCATGCTGTACTGTCCTGAAGGGGAATAAATGCAACTTTAAACTGAGAAAAACGCAGAGAAAATGTACACTGCAAAGTTCATTAGCTTTAACAATTCAAACATGTTTTTTTGCAGGGTTAGAACTTTGCCAGTATTAATAGCATCTTCCATATTATTTCCTTGTATTCTTGTTGTGATTATGTATATGATAAATGTTGAAACACAACTTGATCTTTGGGTAACGTTGTGTTGCGTTGCTTGAACTATAACAAGAAATGCTGTAACCTATTTAATAAACCTATTCTGATAAATGGCATTTCTCTGTATTCCTTGCCAGAGAGCAACGGAATTAGCCTATTTACATGTTAACGGCGCGCCATTAAGTCAGCGTTGATAAACCCAATGCTTGACAGAAAAGCATAGAAGATGTATTAAGGGCTTGCGGATTTCCATCACAGCCAACACTTATGTAATTAACCCATTTACCTCCAACAAAAGAATCTGCATACATTAACTTTCAAAAGTACACAAACCATTAAAACACTTTCAAGGACTTCCAGCACCTGTGGGAATCCCGGGTCGTGGATCATCCTTCTGACAGCTGTGGAACTTTGCTGTTTTTTTTCTCCTTCTGACCCTGGAGGCCCGACGCCCGAAGCCACACAAGCGCGCGCGTTAGATGTTTTGCCAGCCATTTGACCAGATACAGGCTCGACTTGGGCCGAGGCGGTGAGTCCTAATTGATCTTCCCGGGACCAGCGCAGCTCCTCAGCACTCGGCTGCAGCTGGCTTTAGGGGATTCTGCAGGGGGATGCACTCCACCTCACAGAGCACCGGGCTGCTCGAGGCTCGTGTCCTTCTCTTTGAGGCTCGTCGTCGTTCTCTGGCCTGAAGGATGTCCACTGCAGCCGACACATCCAAGCTAACATGACAGACAATTGTGTTAAGGTATAGGGAGAATAGCTACAGGCGACTTGAAGGGGGAACGGATTCACTAAAGGATCCAAATGATTGCGATATGGCACAGTAATTCGAAGTTTACATGACAGGTTCGACGATACATTTCACTAAAACGTAGTTAACATGATAGTATTTAAGATTTTACTAAACTATTTTTCCCCAGTTTGACACTTTTGGTGATGTTCATTCCCCAATTCCCCAACTGTTACTTAGCAACCATCCAGTAAACAAGGGCCAAAATCCATATTAATAACACAATAGTTATGATTTGACAAATAATAATACCAGATAACACCTTTATTTGATTGAATGATGGTTTAAACTGTCTGTTTTGTGTAAATTGTCACTGCATTTTTGTTGGAATGTCACTTTTTGATGACATAGATAGATGGATTCCATTTTAGAACATAGCACAAGTTGGTGTAATTTTCAATTTCTTTTTAACTATTTTTCTTCACTAACTGCCACTTGACTGTAAAACAATGGTAAACATTTATCACTTTCAAACTAATTCATAATTAGAAAACATTAGAACCTGTCATGTGTACTTTAAATTATAACAATTTACACACAAATTTGTTATATTAAAACAAATTTTCTTCACGCCATAATGTGTTAGTCAAACTCTGTCAAAATAAAAACTACAGAGACAAAACCAAAGCTAATTTAGATTTAATAAGGAAAAGCATAAATAAAATCAGACTTTTTCTGTACTGTTTTCATTTTAAAAACAGTACATTACTGTCAGATGGACGACATCAATTAGTGTTACTGCCTTTGTTTATTGTGTTAGCCAATATTGATATATACCTCTGCAAAACATCGTGCAGCCCAGTCCACATTGTTTTTCTCTTTAGCATTCTTTGGCACTGCAAAGAATTAAAACTGTAATAATAAAGTTAAACATAATATATGTTCATGCTGTTTCATTTTCTGAGATTTCTTAGATTGTCTTTTCAACCTCTACTTGTGCTGAAACGCTCAAAGGACTAATTGGCAGCAGGTTTCTCTGACAGATTTCGAGCAACATGATGCAAACAGATTTATTATTTAAAAACAATGAACAATTCCGGTAAGAGTGTATGAGCCTGCGACATCTAAAGGAGCACATGAATGACCATTTAATCAGAGGAAAGAGAAAAGTTCTTCAGTGTAATGTACAAAAATCAGGTGCTCTTCAAGGATCCGTTGGAGAAGTAGATTGGAAAAAAGAAAGCGATGACGTCTGAGGCACTCTGACATTAAAGCTGGAGTAGGTGATTTATACAACGCAAAATCTGAAGTGTTTAAATCTGTGCAGCCCGTCCATCGATCTCGCAAACATCATTCATATTCACATGCATTCTTTTTCGAGTGCGTGCACAGCTTTAAAACAACTTTTTTTCAGACGGCAGAGTGGACCACCCGAGCGCAGCCAATCAGAACGCTGCATTCATACCTTACTTACGGGTTGACGAGAAATACGGTACTTTATTGGAACGTGCAGACGGTGTGCAGCGGCGTCATTTTTGTCACAAAGTCCTGCTTTCACAATATGACAGATAACACAAAATGTACTCATTCATTTAAACCAGCTTTAAGTCTAAAATCAAGAAAATTAAGTAAGCGAAATGCCAGCTAAATTACCGATTTGGAAGTGGAAAAATCATTATAAACTGCTTACATTTTTTATTCAGCATCATCTGAGACTATTTCTGTTTTCTGATTCTAAGAGATACTGTTTATTGATAGGCTTCACCTTCCTGTTTATAGGTGATATCCTGAGGACCTTTTCCCGCTCAAAAGATATAATATTTTGTTTTGAATTGCTAGTCAATATGGCAACGGCGCTTGATTTCATTACCCTGAAACCCATGGATATTCCGCTTCATCACACATGCTTAGATACTCTTGCACTACTGAGACCAACATATTAAAAATACATCCATGTAAATAATGCACCGGGCAGCTAATGGTCTTTTATAGGGCAGACAAAACAAACAGTGAGGTCTTGACATTCTCTGGGAGTTGAGGCAGAGGATGTTTATTGTATTTTGACTTGACGTGTATTTTATCTCAGCAAAAACTTGATGTACTTTAAGAAGAAACATCGCGATTTATTGATTATTCACGATTGTTGACACCATGACCGAGTGATCGAGAAAACCTAATTCACTTTCGAGCCATCGTCTAATACAGGGGCGTTTTCTATCCAATCGGAGATACTCAAAACTGTGGTCGATGCGATGTGTCTTTCGTAAAGGTTCAACATAAGCTGAACAATATATCGCAAAAAGTGGCAAACGCAATAAAAGACATCACAACAAAATAAATATATCGCAATATATATCACAACAAGCCCTCCATCTGAGAAAATTGTACTGTTTTAAACATGAAAAACAACAAAAATGTTTTTTTTTCCATGTCATGCCTAAATCAGCCTTGATTTGGTTTCGTATGTGAAAATACAAATGAGTATAACTGAAATTAATGTATGAAATGTATATTAAAATATTACAATACTGTTAATATCACATATAAAAGCTGGCTGCTGTGTGCTGGACCAATCACAGCGCAGCATTGTGGTTTGGGCGGAAGTCAAATGGGCGAACCTAAACAAACATGGTGGAGCCGACGGATGTTTTTTATCAGATTTACAGACTGATTTGTTTTGGAAAATGTGCACATAGAAGCGCTTTGTGCATTTCAGGACGAGGAAGAAGTAACAACAGGTTGATATCTCGGCTTGTTCTGCTGTTGTGATGCTTCATCCAATCAGCTTCGAATGTTCATCATGATGTTATGCCTTTTCTGGACAGTTTTCAGCGAGAGACTCTCCAGATCGGATGTGTAGAACTCGATTCAGGAGTCCCGAGGATTTTCCCTCTGGGACACTTTCTTCGTGAGCAGAAATATGAACTTCAACTTTCTGAATGTCAATGTGGCACAAACAGCCAGATTAAAAAGATTAGGTTTATTTTTGACTAGTATTAAAGAGAATTAACTTTTGCTTCGATTATATTAACTATGCTTAGTTCTTACCTGAATAATTACAATTATCAATTAACAGATTCATCTTGATGTGTATCGTAACAGGTCTGTACAATGAGCAGCATTGTGTATGAATAACACTGAGATACAAACAGTCTTTCTTAAATTATAATGTATTTTATATTATAATAACCAATTCACTTAGGAATGAGCTGTCAATATCAATATCCACTAATATAAAAATATGTGAGCAATTCTTTGCAATAACAAGGCAAACACTGCAGTTCACAAAAAGCAATGTGCTAAAAAACATTCTCCTTTTATTATAATTATATTGTTCTGTTCGTGTGTGCTGTATACATGGTTTATCTTAAATTATACAGAATCGATATGATTGCTGTAAAAATACATCTTCCATAACTTCATATTTTGTTACTTTGTGCCCCACTGTGCATTCCAATAGTTCTTTTTATCAGATGTGTATTGGATGTGCAGACTAGAAGCATAACATAATCATGATTGTATGTGCATAATGTATGTATTATATATATGCATGCCAGTGAGTATTATGTACAGAAATGCATTTACATATGGCATGTGCATGTAAATCTAAGAATGTTTTTTTCTCCTCAAGGAAAAATTGCTATTTATTTATTATCGACAAAGAGATGTTTGCTCAAACTGTTTTTTATGTATGATTTAAAGGCTATTTTGCAATTCTTTTTATAGTATTAGAACAGCATAAATAAGAGTATATGTCGCAGTTTGTGTTGACTTTTGTTTTGTTATTTCATGATTAAAATACACCAATTAAATTATGCAGGTAATGACTGCATTGGTAGAATAAGAGATGGGACCTCAGCAGTGGTGGAAAAAGTGCTACATTTTGAGTAAAAGTATAAAAGTATAGATACAGGAACAAAAAAATCAATAAGGTAAAGGTAAGACATGAAAAACTGGAAAGCATCTCAGGCGGTACCTCTTTAAAATGTACTTTTAGAGTCAAAAGTAAATGGATTTCAGACATATTTTGAGAAATAGTGATCTGAAGTTTAGAAATGTGTTGATTTTATGTAACAGAAACCACTGAATGGATTTCCTTCCGTTTCATTTGCATCGTATATTTTTGTATGCTTAAATTTGGAACGTTAGTGCAAACAACGAATGTGCTTTTGTGCCATCTCAGGCAGTCTCAAGCAGTAAAGAAAAGTACTTTTTAGTCAATTTCAAAACATAGAGTGGAGTAGAAAGTACAGATTTGTGCTCTCAAATGTAGTGAGGTAACAGTAAAAAGTATCCACTGTAAAACGTACTAAAGTAAAGAAAAGATACAAACAAATCCGACCTAAGTATAGTACTTTGGTAGGTCGGTTCCTCTTCCCACTGTGAGTAATAACAAAAGCTTTATGTTGACTAAATTAAACAATATGAACATTTGTGTTTCTTGCACCGCTCAATTAAATATGATTTACAGCACATTTTCTCCTTTTGGTTTAACCTGAAAATACTTGATTTGTCATTTCAATTACAATAGCTACAAATGATAAATCAAATGTTAGATCCAGACAGTCTCAGTTACTCTTGCGTGGCAAAATTACTACTTTGTACCGCTACATACGTATTATTTTTGAAGTAACAGTCCTCTTACTTGAGTACAATTCTTGGCTACTCTGTGCTGCACTTCAGGAAAAGCTCATACTCACTCCTCCATATTACATCCCTGCACCGTGATGTTGGACTGAGCAGAGGAGACCAACATATTAAAGATGCATACATGTAAATAATGCACCTGGAAGCTAATGGCCTTTTTATACAGCAGAGTAAACAAAGTATGGATATTCCCAAGGAGTCAAGGTGGACGATGAGATGGAACATTCATTTATTCATAATCCGGGCTTTTTTCCGCGCTTATCTAAAAGTATTGACGCAGCTTTGTGCCTGGGGTGAGGTAAAAGCTTGGACATGTCCAAGATAAATGATGTGACAGCTCTAATGTTCGTTAAATAACCATTCTGCCACAGGTGAGGTTTGCCGTTATCACACTGTTAAAAAAAGAAAAATGAGAAATTGCTACAATTGATCTAGGGTCTAGCATTACAGATGCATTTGTTCTTTGCGTTTGACCCAAGCCACAAGCGCCCAGGGACCAACAGGATTGTGGAGCTGGAGGATTAAAGGGCCTGTACCTAACTTTTTTTTTTTTTTTTTTAAAGTTCAGGCTAACATCATGGTGCCACACCTGCTTGTCCATGTTTGCCTGGTGAACACTTGGATGGGAGACTTCACCCACATGGTTTAGTGTGGAGTGAAAGAATAATGACAACTGTGTAGCGTTTAGAGAGACTTCTACAAGTCTGTAAAACTCTTTACAAGCGTAAGGCATTATTGTTATTTTCCTTATTATGACTATTATGATTACCATTAAGAGTGTTGTACAGGTACCTATTGTGAAATAAATTATACTAACTTATTTACATTTGCATTTTTAATAAAACACATTTTGTTTGATGAGAACCATATGGAAGCAACATTCAGGGACACTTGGGCGGGGCTAATATATCAAACTGAAACATGTTCACTGACATAGTACTCATTTGAGTATAGACACTGTTATGTAAATATCAATGCTACTTAACATAAGTTCATTTTAGATCTAGACATTCTTTAGTTGTTAGGCCCATTTATTCACTGTTATGTGCTAAAATACTGCCCTCCAGCAGCATACTGGACAGATCCATCCATGTCAGGGGTTCTGTTTGTCCTTAAAAGTAATAGTGAGTATATTTTAAAGCATAGCATGGTTTATATTTGTCCATCAATAATTTACAACAATCACTTAGTCCACCATCTGTATAAAAAAATTACGCAATATTTGTCACAATTGCTACAATAATTACTATATCGACTTATTGTTCATTAAATGATGCTGGAACACCATTTTTGGGCATCAATAAGTCTTTGTACTAACAGGTACCTTTTTTTTTTTTTTTTTTGATAATTTATACACATCAGCTTCAGCTTTTGAGAGTTAAATAAAGAACATAATTCAGAAATGATACTAAGTACTTAAGTGTTCTTTCAGTTTTTTGTTTTGTTTTTTAGAATATGGTTCATTTGGAATATTCTCCGAGTCAGAGGCAGTAGTTTCAATATTATCGTTTATCAAGAGCCAGTCTAAAGTATTTGATTAAAAACTGTCACACTGTCATCTCTATTCCTCATGTTTCAAAATCAGGTCCAGAGCCCTTTTTATAAATACACCGGTTATGAGTTTAACATGCCACAAATCCATATCGCTGTATTCACGCCGACCCACAAAACTCCCAAACACGTACATTCTCCAACATCTTTGCTCATCGCACACAGGTGGCCAATCAAAAGTAGACTGCGCGCTTTTTGGACCCGTGCGCGTCTCTCACTCTCACTGGCGCGCACCACTTTTACAGCCAGCCTGCGATATCTCTCGGCCCACACCAGATGACCAACTGTTCCGCTGCCTCTTGTCGGGCCAGGGATCACAACAAGGCTCCCAGACATTAAAATGAGTCAGCCCTCTCCGTCTCGCCTGCATGAGCGAAATGTAGAGACGCGCTTTATCGTTGCAAGGGGATGGCGGGATGAAGTCATGTACTGCTCAAGTGGGAGATAGAGGGGCGCATAAAGCCGATACCGTTTGAAGGAGATGATGAAAGGCGTAAAGGTTGCGTCTGGGTCCCGCTGACCTCAAAGACTGGGGTTCATTTGCATATCTGAAGCTACAACCACACTAATGGCTTTTCTATTTTAAACCGACGGGAAAAATACGTGCCGCACTATATTCCGTGTACAATTGTGAGGAAAGGCTCCATATTCGTTGTCAGGCATAATGGGACTTGGTTCTATAGGTAGGAAGATTAAAGTTGATGTATATCTGTACTCGAGGTTGTATTGAAATGGTGGCTATTAGTACTGGAAAAAACACAAAAAAGTAATTCATTGAAGGATTTTAAGTTAGATGGCTTTTTGTTGTAAATATAAGTATACTATATTATATACTTTTATATACTCAATTGTATTGTTTTTTATAGATAGATAGATTTGGAGGATTTGTTACGGTAGAGCAGTGTTTCCCAACCAAGTGGTACGTGAGGAATTACCAGGGTATGAATGGTTTCAGGTTTTAAATGAGGATGACATGTACTTTATCTGAAAACAAAAGTGTTATTAGTTGTAAATGTTGCATCTTTTGGAGTATCTTGGACCACAAATTGAATTAAAACAAAACTTTAACAGCAATAATTGACTATATTCGACAACTGAACCCATGTATTTGCCCGAAACTCAAGTTAAGGGGTACTCACCTCCTCCGCCCTGGACCCACTGCAGTTCGCCTACAGAGCCAACAGATCTGTAGACGACGCCATCAACCTGGCCCTCCACTTCATCCTGAAGCATCTGGACTCCCCGGGAACCTACGCCAGGGTCCTGTTTGTGGACTTCAGCTCTGCATTCAACACCATCATCCCTGCTCTGCTCCAGGACAAGCTCTCTCAGCTCCACGTGCCTGACTCCATCTGCAGGTGGATCACTGACTTCCTGACGGACCGGAGGCAGTGCGTGCGGCTGGGGAAGAATGTCTCAGAGACTCGGACTATCAACACAGGAACTCCACAGGGCTGTGTACTTTCTCCTCTGCTCTTCTCCCTGTACACCAACTGCTGCAACTCCAGCCACAACTCTGTAAAACTGATCAAGTTTGCAGACGACACCACCCTCATCGGACTCATCTCGGACGGCGATGAGTCTGTCTACAGGAGGGAGGTGGACCGGCTGGTGTCCTGGTGCAGCACCAACAACCTGGAGCTCAACGCCCAGAAGACAGTGGAGATGATCGTGGACTTCAGGAAAGTCTCAGCCCCCCTGCCCCCCCTTGCCCTGACAGACTCTCCCATCACCACCGTGGACTCTTTCCGCTTCCTTGGCACCACCATCACTCAAGACCTCAAGTGGGAGCCGACCATCAGCTCCATCATCAAGAAGGCCCAGCAGAGGATGTACTTCCTGCGGCAGCTGAGGAAAGCCAAGCTGCCGGGCGCAGATGATGGTGCAGTTCTACACGGCCATCATCGGGTCCATCCTCACCTCCTCCATCACCGTGGTACGCTGGAGCCACAGCCAGGGACAAACAGAGACTACAGCGCATTGTGCGCTCTGCTGAGAAGGTGATCGGCTGCAGCCTTCCATCTGTCCAGGACCTGTGTCTCCAGGACTCGGGGACGAGCAGGTCGGATCACAGCTGACCCTTCTCACCCTGGACATGGACTATTTGAGCCACTCCCCTCGGGCAGGAGGCTACGGTCCATCCGGACCAGAACCTCCCGCCACAAGAACAGTTTCTTTCCCTCTGCCGTTGGACTCATGAACACTTTGTAACACCTGTCACTTCAACAATAATACTATTTAAGAACAATCTATTTGCACTACTCATTTGCACATTGCACTATCTGCCAACTGTACATTCTGTATATAGTCTATCTTAGTCTATTTTATTCTTAATTTTATGCATGCCTTTTTATATATTTTTTATATTTTATCCTTTGCTTTATGTTGCACCTACGCCGAAGCAAGTTCCTACGTTTGTGAATTTCACTGACAATGGCAATAAACAATTTCTGATTCTGATTCTGATTCTGATTCTCTGAGTGTGAAACAAACCTTAGGGGGTACTCGAGACAAAAAAAGGTTAGGAACCACTGAGATAGAGTCAGCAGATCGGGTGTCAGGGCAGTTTGAGGCGAGTAACAGCCCTCAGGACAAACAACTCCTCAGTCAGCGTCTAGGTAGAGCAGTTGAACTCTGGAGACAAAACAAGGACAGCCTCCTGCCTCGCTCTGCGTCTGTTGTTTCAGACGGTGAAGTATTTTCTCTGGTATTTTCTGCTGCATTTGGTCCATAGCTACCTCCGAGCACGGTCTTCATGGTTACAAAGAAAAAAAATTCACAATCTAACTTCAGTCTTTTGAACTGCACAAGGCACTCTCTGTTGGTTAAAATCTTAAAATGTCGTGTTAAAACTTGAGCACAAAAATAAATAACGAAAGTGTCTGCCAGGTAGAGCCACGAGAGCAGCTTTTTTAAACTAAAATGGGAACTTCGACCTCGAAACCACTGAATAACTACAATGTCTGCATAATGTATCGGAAAAACAATTGTCATTGCGATTTTGGAGATCTGTACGATACATTGTGTGCGTTTGTTGTATGGTGTGTTTTTTCTCATTTTGACCTATCAGACGTGACCTTAAATGCACAGATGCACAAAGATACTATGCTAAGGCTAAAGCGAGCACATAAATGGACTCTTAGCAGTGGATAAAACACTTTGTAGCGCTAGTTAGAGAGACGGAGAGATGGAACACAGTTGCGAATCAATCCGCAAATGGGGTGAAGTACGTGCTTCTTTTAACAGCTTGTGTGAATAAAAGCTATTTTTGTCTCTCGTTCCTTGTTCACTCTTTAAAATTATTGCATATTTGAAATTTTACATTTTTCAAAGGACAAGCGCTACCGTAGCCTGCTGCTAACTCAAATCTAGTCGCTGACACAAATGGATAAAACATATCAAGGGACATCTGCAAGACATTTTATAATCTATTAATTCAGTTTGTTTAGTGATTTGTTGCTCTCTGTTTGTATTTGTTCATTTAAAAAGGCAACTCAACAAACCATTTAAACTTCACCATTTGAAAAAGTCAAATTCATTTTTCAAAACAGTTAAGCGACCTTTCGTAGCAAGCGCAGTGCATTTGCATAGATCTGACTTGGCCGCTGACAGAACCGATGCGCCGTTTTTCTCCCCATGTATTGTTATCTCAACGCGCTCCTCTATTCCTTGGCATCTGTTAAATAAAAAATAAACACTTGCACACAAATGCGATTAATTGTAATTTTTATAAATGAAGTGTTACTTTTCTCAATTATAGATCCCAGATGCCGTAAAAGTTTACAGTTTTTCCCTGTTACTTTAAAGTTGGCAGATGTAGCGATAATAAATGTGCAATATTGGCTGTAAGATTTACTACGGGGAGAGGAGGAAAGTTGCACCAGAACTCGCAGTGAACCGTGAAGTTGAGCTGCGAAAACAGGTGCACGTCTCATTCCCCGACTTGAAAACTTCGATCAAAATAAATAACATGCCTAAAGAAAAAAAGAAAAAAAACACAGACAAGATCTAAACACAAGAGTGATGTTTACACTGAGCATATATTCCACTAATAAGCGGCTCAAAGATAAGGCAGGTCGGATCAGAGGGAATAACTGAGAAGGTTCAGAGGGCGGCGAAAACCTTTCAGAGTACGTTCGATATCTCGCAAATGCGTAAACACCAGATCTGATGGTTT
The DNA here is from genome assembly GCA_019453435.1 of Rhinogobius similis. Lineage (NCBI taxonomy): Eukaryota > Metazoa > Chordata > Actinopteri > Gobiiformes > Gobiidae > Rhinogobius > Rhinogobius similis. The sequence continues at coordinate 23,945,098 of CM033635.1, forward strand.
CTCCGCGCGGTAATAAATCCATACAAAACACGAAAGGCAAAAGTGAAAGTTAACGTAAAGGTTAGGTAAATGGATTAATGGTGGAGTTGTGGTTGGAAACCGTTTGAGAGCCCATAGAAAGAAGAGAACGTTTCGACTCGGGCTTTAGTAGCATAATCCTCGACCTCCTAAGTTAACTCGAGATCTGGAGGAGGATTCGTAGGCGCTGCACATTGCTCCTGACACGTTGTACTACAGTAGCATCAAATACATTGGAGTTATTAGTCAGAATTCTTTAAATGTCGTATAAGGATATTGAAGAGAAGTTTTAGCTCAAATCTGGCAGAGTGACATGTTCTGATATATAGACACTGAAAAGCAATTCATGTGTTTTGGGATTGTCCAAGTGTTCAGAAATATTGATTTGACACTAACTGTGCACTTGACTTAACAACTGTGTATTTGGGCCTCAGAACTCCTGCCATGGACCACAACAAATGGATGCTTTTGCTTTGGAACATAATTCTGGCAGCATCGAACAGGAAAGAAACCCATAACAACGAAATGGCTGACACAAACTGAACCAACGATCCTATTCACCTTATTCTGGAAGATGAGCTCAACAGAAAATAAGTTCTACACGGACTAAAAAGCCGTTTTCAGACTGACCAGGAAATCGGTGCGTTGTTGACTTGTTGTTGCTCGTGTTCATTAAACATTTTACACAAATCAATCTACTTTATGTAACATTTTAGCTGCAAGACTTTTCCCTCGTTCGTCCTGAGCTTTAACGGAGTTCTCGTCAAACGGAAGTGCGTTCACAACAAAAGTACATATCTGTGGCAAAAAACGGCAAAAGTGGGCGGGGCAGAATAAGGTGAATAGTGCCTAATAATATCTTTTGGACTCAATTTGAAAAGTGACCTTTCTGACAGACTTTGGAGCAAATGGGAATCTTCTGGGTCCCTTGTGCTTTTTTATTCTCTCTGTGTCGTGTTCTATGTCGTCTTTTTTGTTCTTCGTGTTTGAAGGAAAAGCGGTTCACAAATGTTAATACAAATTTGAATTCAATAGAATGTCAATGTTAGTGAATGAATGTGCAAATGCAAGTGTAAAGTGGTTTCACAAAAAGGGTTCTCACCTGTAGTTCCTCACCCTAATAGGAAAAAAAAGCTACAATTCGTGTCAGAAGGTACTAAAAATGACACCAGAGGTTTCATTTATATTAAAAAATGGTGTATATTAAAATATGCTACGTATTGCACGTTCCGTGTTAAATTTGTGATCTGTAAAAAGAAAACTTAAGGTATTAAAAGATTTTGCACATGAGATTAGGCAAAAGGAGTTCTTTGATAAAATGTACAACTTTTAATGGGTTTAAAGCAGTGGAGAAAGAAGTGCTCGGTTAGTTCAAGTAAAAGTATAAGTATTTGCAAAAAAAAAAATTGGTAAAATAAAAAGAAGCACATATAAACCTACTTCCCATTTAAAACTCTACTTTAAAAAGCTGCTTACACTAATTTACTGTAAACCCATTAAATATAATAATTTTGATAAAGACTTTGAGTCAACAGTGGTCATTTCAATTATTACATTTTTCAAATTTTCTTGTTCATTTATATATTTTTGTTTGCTCAAAGCTGGGACCTTTAGGTAAGACATCACCATGAACTGTACAAAAAGTACTTTCTACTTTTCAGTCAAGTTAAAAATGTAGGAGAAAAAGTATAGTCATTTGCTTTCAAATGTAGTGAAGAAAAAAGTATCCACTGTAAAATGACTTTAGAAAAGTACAAATAAATATTTTACTTAAAACCTATATGACAGGTTCTGATGAATTTCTAATTATGACTTAGTTTGTAGGGATAGTAATTCTGGTAGATATTTATGATAGTTTTACATCTGAGAAGTTGCAGCTTGTGAAGAAATTTTGAAAAAAGAAGATTGAAAATGACAGGAAGTAGAGCTGACGTCTAAAACAGAATCCCTCCATCTATGTCAGAGGGGGGCAAACTAAGGCCCGGGGGCCATATGCGGCCCTTTTGGCATTTTGATCCGGCCCGCAAAGCATTCAATAAAAAATTGTATGAGTTAGGTGTGGTGCATTTGTCATTTTATAGTTTCCTGAGCAGCTGCTTGTTCATTAAAAATCAGTTTTGAGAACAGCCACCACTAGAATAACACCAAACTTTGATGCATTGGATAAAAGGAGTGATCAACTGCACTGTTCCCACTAAATAAAGGTCATGATTTTTGCTATTCTGTAGTAATTTTTTGTGTATTTTAGGCATTAAGTCTATGTGTAGTAGCGTGTGTAAAATGGTCCGGCCCCCAGGCAAGTGTAAAAATCCAATGTGGCCCTTGCGTCAAAATAATTGCCCACCCCTGATCTATGTCATCAAAAAGCGACGTAATGTTGAAATAGAGACAATTTACAAACAACCGCCACGTTTACTAACAATTTAAACGTTCATTGAACATAATAAAGTTGTTATCAGGTATTATTATTTGTAAAATCATGACCATTGTTTAAATGATATGGATTTTGACCCTTGTTTTCAAAATGGTTTCTAGGTAACAGTTGTGGAATTACCTCTATCTATGTCATATTTGCTGCCCATGTAAAACCAGGAAATACGATTAAAATCTTCACAAAACCGTCAAACTGGGAACAAACGGGCAAATGGTTTAGTAAATCTTGAAAATAATCACGTTCACAACACTTTAGTGAAATGACTCATATAGACTTTAAGGTATTAAGCCAACAGGTATCATTTATTTTGCACATTCTTTTGAATAAAGTGGCCCCATAGGATTTGGATTAGGCTGTCTGTGTTGTAAATAGAAAAAATAAAGAGGAGCCTACAGTTACGAACATATCAATACTACCACAAGCTCTCTGTATCTAATGCTTTTCTGAAAGGGGAGCTTTTAATTGTCTTTTAATATTAATCAAATTATACTCCAGCAAAGTTCACCCTCCATCCTGGACTGACACCGACAAGTGTTTGCACAAGAAAATGAGTCGAACTTCAGTTTTTGTGAGAAATAAAAAAAAAAACCTGGAGAATAAATGAAGCGCATTACTTTCAAGAAACGGCCTGTATTCCCCGTTCCACCAAAATGACATTAAATTCTTAAGACGTCTAGGAGCTGATGTGCTCGGACATTCGTGAAATTATCCCCCCGCACCACTTTGAGCTTGAAATGTCCTGTCCCTGCTGCGTACTTTCACTCGATTAGGCATCCTCAATGTCAGATCACACCCTTGCCAAGACTTTGCGGAACATTTGAATAAGAAGCACTCTAAAAATTGAGATTAAAGCCTTAAATCCATTACATACTGACAAAAATTAGTCGAAAATGTCAACCGAAAGTCTGCCTTTGTAGTTTATAAGCCGGGGCGAAATGCGGAGTGAATTGATTAGATGTAAATTTCAGCAGACAGTGCGATAGAAGGACTAGTAAAAACAAAATGTCGTCCAAACTAGCAAGTTAAATTGAAGCTGATTGTATTCTCCGCGCACACTCGCCGGCGTCCCTAAGCTCTGTCTAAATATTGAAGGAGAGTGCGGTGAAAGGAGTCGGCTATCCAGAGAATTCAACCCAATCTGCATATTCATCACAATTAATTAGAATTCCTCTCTCTGTCTCTCTCACTCGCCGACATTTTTTATTTATTTTTTTATCTTTCCTGCTTTATTTCTCAAGAGGTAACTACAAGACAATGCCGGGGCGGTGATCGGAATCAGAAATCAGGTAAGGCACAAGCACACACACACACAGCTTAACTTCTGAATCTTAGACTTGTGAATGCAAGCGTCTGCATCAGATAGCATTAAGAGGGGACTTCGATGCTAACGTGTGCTAACTTTTGTTTTGGCGTTATTGTCTGAACTCTTCTAAAGGGAGCGAATATTATCTGGTAACCCTAAAAAAAAAAGAAACAGGGAAACAAAAGAAGGTATAGAAAAATGTAGGAGAACTTGGAGATAGTTAATGGTAAAAGAGTTTGGCACTTGTCCTCCAAGTCCAACGTTTTTTTTTTTTGTTGTTTTTTTTTTTTTGCACCAATGTTAGATGATGAACCATAAAAGAACATTGAATTCTTTCAATTGGACAAAAGGTTTTTAAGAGTAAATTTGTTTCGTCACTCTTCGTCACTTCTTCAGTTCCTCTGATACAGAGCAGGGTTGCCAGATTTTCAGAGAGCAACAAGCAACCAAGTCTTAGGGATAAAAAAAGAAAAAAAAGTTCAAAACCAAGCGACTTAAGCCCGACATGAATAAAATAAGTAACTTGTTGAAGTGTCACCGATGAACGCGACCTAACATGCGTAAATTTTATAGCATTTTTGCATAAATACCTATTTTAAACATGAATAGATTGTATTTCAGTCAATACTGAGTCTATAACAATGAAACAGAACAAATAAAGCAAAAATTACCTATTTTTATGATATTTAAGAGTACGGAGTAAGTCCAAAAATGCAACCCATGACTTTCAAAATTCACAAGAAACCTAAAATAAAAGCCAAAAGTTGCTGTAAAGAAGCGGATTTGTCAAGTCTAACTGCTGATACACAATGCAATGTGTACTACTGATGAAATGAAAGTACTAGAAACACATATAGGGACTACTGCTGTTACTAATACTGCCTATTAAGGGCTGAAGAATTTTTTTTTTTAAACAAAATAAAATAACTACTTAATGACTCGACTTCTGCCAAAAAAAGACCTCACATTAGCACTGACATGACTTCAAACTCCATTCAGGTAAAATGGGAAACTTGCTGTTGTGAAACTAATGCGTTCCACAAAAGACTTATGCCCAAATAAGCACGCTAATTAAATAAACATACAAACCCAAACAGCCTATTATCTACAAAATGAGCAAAAAAGACAGATGAGTTCTCCGTGAGCGTCCCTAAAAAGCACAGCACGATACAAAGACGTACGGCTTGTCAACAAAAGAGGAGGCAGCACCATTTCCCACTTTTCATGTTGGAAAAAAACTAAATTGAAGAGATGAATAGAAGTTGGAGTGATGGGTACATGGCAAAAATACAATTAAAACATGGTTATTCAAATGGTTCACACAAAGAACTCCCAAGCAGATTACACGTTCTGCATTTGTCATTTTCACAAGTACAATTTTAATAATAATTTTACTACGCTGATTAAATACTGTTAATCTCAACCAATCTGTCTAAAAATGAAAGTTGGCACGGTTTCACATGCCCTTAAGTGTATTGTTGTTGCTTTTTAGTGCTGGATTAAACGATGAGTGTCCAAAATCCAAAATTAATCAGATTGTAACATGTATGCAGAACATGTGGCGCGACAAGATTAAGTAAACAAGCAATTTTTAAATGGTTATACTGACGCGCCAACAGGCAACGTAAGGTCTTCCAGTGTATAAACAACGTAAATTGTTTTAACGGATTTTTTGATAACCTGTAAAACGACATCCTTAATAGAAAACATTCTGAGTGACGCACATAAAAGTCAAATTCACTACATTTCAGACCTGTTTTCTGAACACGCAAAATGTCAATAAACCAGTATGTACGAGTATACCAGAAGTTTACTGGTACACTGAGGAATGAAGCAGTTAAATCAGGTGTGGCTGTATAATAATATAAAACACAGTACCACATGCAGAGGCGGATTGAATCAGAATACGTTATTGATCCTCAAGGGCAATTATTGGGGCCCTTGGCATGAAGGGGCCTGGAAGCAAGAATTTTTATCGATTATTTAAAACTGCTTGTTTTGTTTGTTTGACAACTAATGTTTAAAGTGAAATTGTATCTTATCACAACAGCTGCATCCTCAGGGTCCCTCTGCAGTTTGGTCTGACACTCCACTGTGGCGGTGCTGATCACCTGTCACGACGGCACAGACAACGGTTAAGATCTGACACCAATAAATCCTAAATCTGAAGGATAGCTTGAAAATATGTGAATGAATCAAAACACATCTCCAGCTTTTGAGGGATGAGGTGTGGAGGGTTTCCATGGAGATTTCATTGCTTTGCATGAAATGGTCTACAGTGTGGTATTAAACTTACACTACATATCCACATATAAATTAATATTTAAATTAGTTTACTAAGTATTATATGGACCACAGCCGACAGGAGAATGGATGGAGTGAGTTAGCTGTAGTTTTGGGAGTGACTGGACAGCTTAATTTGTTTTTTTGTTTTGTACACCAGTGGTGGGATCCAGGCCAGTAGGAGCAGTGAAGAATAATGGAAACCAGACAGAAGAAGGTTCGTGCTGATGGAGTCACAGGTCCACCTGACAACCTACAGGCGACATTCAGCAAAGAACTACAGTCGAACATCTCGGGACAACAGGCAAGTCTACAAGATCTTATGAGGCATCGAAGGAACCAGTTTTCTCACCTCCAATGGGAGGTACAGCAAAGCCGTGTGGAGCTTGCAGAGAAGGCCCCTGAAGAGAGGAAAGCATCTCGTGCAGAGGTCCGCCACGGAAGAATGGAGCAACTTTTGGCTTCTTGGACACTGTAAGTCGTGGCGTGTTTTGGTCGACTGCGGCATAACCGTCAGTAGTTGCTATGAGCTGCTGTCGGGAGCTGTGGAGTGCTTGGTGTTTTCACTGTAGCTGTGTGCAGTTGGAGCAGCCAGCGCTATGTGAGGAGGAGTTTGGACAATGGTTTGGGTCTTTTATTCCAGAGGTCCAAGAACCTGCTGTGGGGTGAAGGTTTGCCAGCTCAAGGTTCACCAGGCCTGCGTTCTTGGTCTGCTGAAGACTGGGAGCTGTTTGGAACTAGACTCTTTCCAGGTGAAGTAAGGTACTTGCATTGGAGAAGAAGTTCTTGATACAAGAGAAGCTTTGGACACTCACGCCTGATGCACACCGACTCCGGTCCGGCTCCGGTTCGTGCGGGTCCCGCAAGACTTAGAAAGTGCTTAAAATCAATGCGCCCTATCACACCGACCTCGGAGCTCTGCGGCCGCGGGTCCGGCTGCAGCGCGGGTCTCCGGAAAGAATCCGCAAGAAGTCTATTTTTGCCGGACGCCACAGCGGTCTGGTGCGGCTTTCATGTCATTTGACGAGTGCTCTCGCGCGAAACCACGTGAATCTACGTGGCTTTCGTCAAAAACGGACCGCAGTTAACCGGAGCTGGTGTGACAGGCGTCTGCAAGAGACCCGCGCGGGTCCCGGACCGCGACCGGACTGGACTCAGTATACACTAGGCGTTAGAAGTAGCCTACTGTCTTAATGTGAAAGTGTTTATTGTAAATTGGTTACTGCGTTCTGCCTAGAATCTTGAAAAAATGCGTATATATGGATTTCCTGTCCCGTGACTCACAGGAGTAACGGTTTTAAGAGGGGGGGTGTGTGACAAAGTGGGTCTTTGTCCCCTTTAATCACCTCTAATTTGTCTTTATTTTCAATTTCCCATATACAACTAAAACTGCTAAACATAACTATCCGGGGTTTGTTTAGTTTAGTTTTTTTAAGTTATCACACAACACATAAGTTCCTTTTCAATATGTTTATTTCTTTAAATTTGTATTTCAGTTCACCTCAACAAACTTACCTTGTCCACCACATGGTCTGGTCAAAGAGGAGGAGGAGCCTCATGGCGGCCATTTTTATAACCTTTGCAGGGGTCATGGGCCAGACCATGTGGAGGGGAGAACTGCCATAGTTCAATTTGGTTTTTGTTTAATAAGGTGTTTAAAATTTGTTTTTTGTGTTCATAGTTTCATTTACCATTTTGAATTGTTTGGGGACATGGGTCCATTGGAAAGGAATAACAATTTCCATTGTTTGTGCCAGGGTTGAGTTGGTGCAGTTCCCTGCAATCAAGGTGTACTGTCCTAGGGGAGGGGCCTAGAGTATAAAAGGGTTCTGCTGGCCCCATTTCGGGAGAGAGACTTCAGTGCAGTTGCGTGCACATGTTTTGTTCGTTTTAATAAATCTTTTGTATGTCTGCCTCCTACTTCGACCACTTCGGGCCAACTTCCCCACAACACCTATGAAGACGTTTTACCTCTCTGTATACTCCTCTGTAGTGTCACAGAGGAGGATGTTGCCCAATGATTATTCACGACTTTTTGCGCTCCACAATGTGCTGGTCACCTGCACAAGCTCATTCAGCAGTAGACGGTCACTGCCACTCTACTCCACTGAAAGACACCGGCAATGATTGTGTCAGATCAACCTGCTGAAGTATGTGCAGTAAAATCCTCTTTGTTAAGTCTTTATGCAATATTCAGTTCACTTGTAGACTGTAGATTATATAAAAAGGACAAATGTACATTTCTTCGATTTTTGCTGGGGGCTTAGCTGACAAAAGACAGCTTGATAGTGGTTTATTCTTCCTGTGATATTTACATTTTTTTGCTGGTCGGTTGCATGTCTGTAACCAAAAGAATTTCTCCTTGTGGATAATAAGTAATTCTGATTCTGACACAGGTAATAGTTTTTTTTTACTTGAGATGCGTCCATTTTCAGTCAATGAACTGCGTAATCAAATCACAGGGCATGTTTTTAATCGACCGATAATTTCATTGATCGACCACAGTCGTACCACACGGAATACCTAGAAAATGCATGCTTCTGCTGATGTGAAACATACCCAAAGACATCTCCATCCCTTGCTCAGTTCATTTGTATGTAAAATGCCCTATTGTACCAGCACTAATGCTTTTCAATTGCTTGATTATCTTATTGTCATATTGTCAACACTCCCTTTTTACCCCCATAATTATTTCCATTATAATCTGTACGTATTCCGTCTATCCACTTCCTCTTATCTCAAATTAGCCCGTTTTCTTTCTGTCAAGGAAAAGGACCTGGTGATGAGAGGTCCATTTTGGCACCCTACCGTGACCAGTCCTATAAGATCACAGCCGAACGGAGCGGCGTGCCAGACAGATGACAGAAGTTGTCCATTAAGCGAAGCCGCGCAAGTCCTGGTGTGAATATTGCATTTCCGTGTTTACCGCAATTACAGGCCTGTTGAGCGGCCCACCTCTCGCAGAGGCTAAAAAATGGAGGAGAGAGAGTGCCCTGTGGGATGACGGGTAAAAAGAAAAAAAAAAAAAAAAAAAGCCCACCCAGACAGATTCTCCAACCATATTTGAATTTAACGCTGTCACATTTCGCTGCCCAACCTCTTGATCCTGGCACACAGCGGAGGCACAGAAGTATTTTAAGTTCAACGGTTCATGTCCCGGTTTGATGCTGTTGTTTAATTTATGTGCGCTGAGGCCGGGTTTGAGAGAGTGGAACTGACGCCGCTGACAAAACACTCAGGCTCGCGGGGCAGAGGATTTGTTTCAGTCACCAGTTGAAATGTCAAAATTCTGATGCTAAAACATTACGGAAGACATATCTCAATTTTTAATACAATACAGCTCTATTCTGTTGGGTAGGGCTTAATATTACAAGACTTTGGGACTCACAGGGATCTTCAAGTTCAGCAGTAGATGCATAGAATTGTGACTACATTTCTGTTTTTCCACAATCGGTTGCGTTCACTTGGTGCAATATTCTAGAGTCCATATAGTTGACAATTGGGTTGGAGCACAGACCAGAATCGTATGACAGAATTTGCTAATTATGTCAGATTGCAGATTTGTTGACCTGGTTTATGGTTAAAATGGGTTGGTTCTTCTCTGCCAGCCCACATAAACAAAAAGGAAATAACTTTGACAGCAAACAGTGCTAGAAAATAGTTCCATTATGAGGATTTAAAGCTATAAAAATTTATATGGCAAGTTGGTGGAGCCAATAAGCAACTAATAATTATATGGTTCAACAAGTGCGGATTTTCAGTTAGGAGAAACAGTAAATATTCCTTATTTTTGATTGTTTTAGACTCTACATAAATGTATGATGGCCTATAATGCGTTTAAATAACATATGGATTAGTCTGGACAATAAAAATAATGATCTCATGACTGCGTTTTCTGTTTAACGCAGATCTTGTGGTGAGTGAATCTTCAGATGCAGATACATTTCAAGTAGTTGCAATTCAAAAAATAATAGTGTGAAAGTTTTCCCTATAATATCCACAAAGATGCAGAAGTTAATACAAAATACTTACTTTACATTTAATTTCAGATAAGGCACTCCTTGACTCAAGAGTGGCTCTGTAGATAAAAAACAACATTTAAAAAAGATAATTATAGTGATAAAGCACTCCTCTCAAGTGTTGTTCTTTGCCACGTGTTTGAGTCAGACTTTTGAGCCAAAGAGTGCTGTTTCTTAAAAGCCTCTGAGGTGCCATGGAAATGTATGTCGCAGTACTCAGTGTGAATAAGCAGGGACAGACCGAATCAGAGTTAAATTGCAGTTAAATGTCAAGAAGACTGGCATTTGAAATCACATAAATATTATTCACAACTATTATGTATGATCAGTTGGTTATTGCTACTTATTCTATTGTATAAAGGTAGGATTTGTTTTAAGGAAACAAAACAAGCTGGGTTTAGTTCAGTTTGTGCATGTAAGTATATCACGGGACTAAAAAAAATGGTGGGAACTGTATTGACTCTGGGCTCCACGTTTATCCCGTGTTGGGACAATACCCAATACAACATTGAAACCTTTGACAGAATTTTCATTTCATAAAATGGCTTCTGATGGTTTTCAGATTCTACAATATGAATGTCATAGTCTCAGATGAGGGATTTCCTTATAGCAGGGGTCTCCAACCTGTAGCTCAGGAGCTCCTAGTAGCTCTCCATCCCTTTTCAAGTAGCTCGCCAAAGGATTTATGAACTGTATATTATGCTGAATAATTCCAATTTGCACATATTGCCATTGTAAAGGTAGGATCTTTTGTCATGTGGGCTATTACTCTCCTCAAACTGCTCCTAACTGACCTTTGTTTGAGTTTTTCTATGATTACTGTAACATTTCAAAATGAAGTGACATTGATTGTTATTTTACACAGATACCTACATTTGTGCACTTGTTTATATGTGTAGGCCTATACCCCATGAGGATGGCCGTCACTGTTATATTGACTCAGTTTCTTGCGAACGCTAAAAGCCCTCTACCATTTTTCTTCATTTTTTTTCATTTTTCTGGGGGAAAAAGGTTGGAGATCCCTGCCTTATAGGTTGCGTTCATGTGATATCACGACATTTAAAAATCAAAAAGTAGGTATGGAGCTGGTGGGCAGATTGCAGATTTGATGACCTGGTTTATGATTTATATCTCCTTTATTACTGGGCCTGCCACAAAAACTAGCACAAAACAACATCTACTCAGTGTAAATAAACAAAAAGTGAAATTATTTTTCCCTCCAAAGGCATGATTGTGTTCAGTTGAAAGGTTTAAGCCACAAGACTGATATGACAAGTTTGTGGAGCCGATCCCAAACAAATAACGTTCATTGTTTGTGAATTTCTATTTTAGACGTTTTTTTTTTTTTCCAAAAACAGTAAATCTCCCATAGATTTTCTTAGGCCCTTCCCACCATCTGAGAATGACACAATCTAATTCTAGACAGTGATTGAACCTGTTGATTACATGTGTGTATATTCATAAAGTAAATTGACAAATATTGAACCTGATCATTTCTATTAGTGTCTAGACGCTAGAACGTTGAATCATTGATTTTTTGTAGCCCACATGTGAATTAAATAGTACTGCCCTATAGAATTTTGTGATCTAAAACCCTGCGTTTGAACATTAAGTGGGGTTTTGCTTAAGTTATATTACATTGGCCAATGATTACAGCCTTTGAATACAGTTGTTTGCAGTGGGTTATCTCATTAATCAATTTTATAGCAACTTTCCCACACAGGGGCAGATACCTCAGCTGAACCGAAAGTTTTGCAGTTTATGAGCCATTTTATTTCCAATGCCTTTTACTTGCCCTTTTAGAGAAGTCTGGACTTAATTTCTCAAAAGCCTAAATGACAAATAGCCTGTACAAAAGCAGATATTTTAAGGTGTCCCCATTTGGACGGCTGAAACTGGATCGCCTTTACCGTCTGCGAGATGAGATTGTACACATGGCTTGCCTGAGTAGGAATGAGTTGGTGATTACATTAGCAAACATCTGGTACATACAGTCTAGCTCGTTATGTTGTTAAGCTCGACAATGAGAGGTCCTCTGTAAAACCCACACATTACATTAAGAACAAAAGTCACATTCAGCACAATTGATTCCATTTCGATGCAGCTGGTCAGCTAATGACAAGTGTGCGGCATCTGCTAGCAATCTGAAATGGAAATAAAATATATACTCGCATTGTAAATAGAGCATTAGTTAAATTACAAAGTTCGAGCAAAGACAAAATAGTCAGCTGGTCGAGGAGTCATTGAGATTTATGACTTCCACTCGGAGGCACATGGCCTGTTTGTTGCACCCAAAGGCGCTTTGTGGTCAGCGCTCGTCACGGCGACCTCACACAACTTTTTACACTCAAAGTTAGCCACATCCGCCACGATGCTGCGCCCTTGCCATTAGCACCCTGTTGGATCTGCTTCCTTACGCTGTAAAATTACAAGTGGAAGTAATAGTGTCCAAATCAGGCTAAAATTGTTCTGTTTAGCTGTGTATGTGACTGAAATCATTGTATCTGCGCTCTTCTCTTTTAAACTGATTTTTTTATGGTGATTATTTAAGACTTTATCCGTTTTGTGTTTTTAATCCATTTATCCTGTTGTGTAAAGCACTTTATATTACTCTGGTGTGTGAATTGTGCTTTATAAATAAACCAGCGTTCCCTTGGCTACAGTCAAATATAAAAGTTCAATCTAGTCCAAACTTTGTCAAATTTGTCCATTTTCAAATTAAGTCCGAATGTCATTTCTACATTTTGTTTTAAATGTCTAATACTATGTCGATATTGACCTTATTCTGCCCCACCCACTTTTGCCGTTTTCTGCACTTCCGTCTGTAAACGCACTTCTGTTTGACGAGAACTCCGTTAAAGCTAACGACGAACGAGGGAAAAGTCTCACCGCTAAAATGTTACATAAAGTAGATTGATTTGTGTAAAATGTTTAATGAACACGAGCAACAACAAGTCAACAACGCACCGATTTCCTGGTCAGTCTGAAAACGGCTTTTTAGTCCGTGTAGAACTTATTTTCTGTTGAGCTCGTCTGCTCCATGTAAACTAATACAACAGAAACAAGACGGCGGCGCGTAAGGCAACGTCCGAAATAAGGTGAATAGTCTTAGATTGTGGTTCGGTTTGTCTCATCTGGAGGTGTGATCCAAATGTATCCATTTATTGTGTTCATGGCAGGAGTTTTGAAACCCTAATACATACTTTTGAAGTCAAGTGGTATGTCAGTGCCAGTTCTCTATCGATCTCAAACCAAGTATACATAATACATACATACATAAAGTGCATATTTTCTGGGATTAGGTTAAGGACAAGGAACAATAAAAACATACTGTAGAGCAAAACAATATATTTTTTTATGACCCAAAAGTTTTATTTAATAGAAAAGTTGGGGAGAGAAAAGGTAGAGACGATCTGCATACAATCGAGGCCAGGCAGCAAACCAAACACCCACACATGTGCAACCCCCAAACCACTTCACCACCAGTGAGCAAACAATAACATCTTCATGGTCACTCACACTACAATGATGCATCGATACAAACATGAAAGGTGTAATAGAATAGAAATGTGAGCCTATTGAATTCAATGGGCTCACATTCTATTCTATTACACTACTACTATTGACTACTTTGGCTTTACGTGGGGCTAATTACACCGGTAGCAATACCGTGTCAAGCTATTACTTCTCGTTATAAACTTATACATTCAAACAGCGTCGAGTTGAAGAGTTCAGTACCCTTGGCATTTGCTAATTAAAAAGAAAACTGAAACTAAAATGATATGTTTGCTCACAGGTGACATGCAATGACTGAAAAGGTCTATGAGCGTGAAAAGGAATTGTTTGTCCTGGCCTTGAACATCAACAGATTAATCCCAGTGAATGTGACAGCTCCAAGCAGAAAAAGGAGTCAGTCAAAGGGAAGCAAGAATTATAAAAGTGAAGACACACAGGCAAGGATACAATCAATTCAAAACACCATTGAAATGAATATTTAAAACAAGGCTTAAAAGAGTGCCACAAATATGTTAGGCTCTTCACATGGAAACTTGGAAGTGTCCTTCAGTTTTCCCCTTTGTGCCAATTCAAAGAGGTAACAAATGCTTTCAATAAACGAATGCAATGCTTTTAAATGTGTACCTTTTTTCATTAGAGGACGAGTCACAGTAAGGAAAGTGTGATCACCAGAAGGTAGGCATAAGAAACACAGCTTAGAGCGACAGCGAGCTGGACGAGATACTAACAGCTGGAGGGAATGCTCCAGACTGTGGCTTTAAAGTGTCCTCTGACTGAGCCGGGCACAAGCAGTCCCCATCGGCGTGCAAATTTAGACGTTCACTTGCCCGTACACTTTAAATGAAATACTAAAATAACAACATCTGAAAAAGTTACAGAAGGATGCACAATAGTTTAACAAAAAACACCAACTACACTTTGTTGCAAACACAAAGACAACTTACATGTGTAGCCTTAGCCAAGATAGCATCACTGAATCTATGCAAATATGCAAATGCAATATGCAAATTAAAACATGCATGAATAACAGGGCCACAAACAAGACGACATTTCAATAAATTCTTTAAAATGCTGCATTTGATGTAGGTTTAACTGAGCCACCACGCCTTTAATAAGGTTTGGAACATCAATGTTAGACCTGTATCACATCCCAGTGTTTGTTATTTAGGTTATGAAAGTGGATTATTTTTCAAAATCTGTTGTAATAAGTACTTCTTTTGATCAATCGAGCCAAGGAGACAGGAGACCTGAGGGCCAACAAAAATGGGCCTTAGTTTGGACACCCCTGGTATAGACATAATTCTCTAGTATTGTATCAATCTTCAGTGAAACGCAAAGTAATTCATACCCAAGATTTAATACATTTTTCTCTAAGCAATACTATTGGATTTTTTTTTTTGGAAGTTATTGCTTTCCCAGTAATGTTGCACAGCATGGCCTTAACTTATCTATCTAGTATTTCTTGCGTTTTTTTTTTTGTTTTTTTTTTTTGTATTGCCCAACAAATTACCTTGGAAAACACACAAGTCAGTGCAGGGTTGCCTCTCAACAGATCTAAGCCTTATTTATAAAGCGTGTATAAACAAAAACAAAAAATCCCATACACAAAAAGAAAAATATATGTGGAAATGACTGGCCTGTTCCTAAGAAATGTTCGGGAATTTGCGTTTTGTCCATACATAGACTTTTAGGAAGAATTCTACATGAAGTCTAAAGATTGGTGGTGCCACATGCTTGTCATCACAAAGCAATAACAAGTCTGAAAAGTTACACAGTGCACCTTGCTAAGAGGAAAAATAGTTTTCATCTTGCATGAATGATTTTAGGTTTCACTGTAGATTTATGTCCTCTCCATTTAGCTAAGCTTGGAGTCGATTCATACTACTGTGATTCATGACCCGGTATGAACCAAAACGTCAAATCAGTCCTGGTTAAACTGAACTGGAACGCGTGCACGCCCAGTCCTTTGCTTGAATTAGCCGCCGCATCACCAGCTAGCTTGCCTAACCAGCACAAAATAAACAGTATTCACTTTCAGTTCATCTCACATAATAATTGAACTTCCATCTCTGTTGGTCATTTTGGACACTGTGCTCTTCCCACCGCTGAACACCAAATGCCACTTTGGCTCGACTTTAGCCTTGGCATTTTCCTGCGCTCCTCTGTGCCATTATTCCAGTAAAACGGGAACTGGTGGTGGTGGCATACACGCTGCTTTCCAGTTCACACAAGCCTAGTCACTGCGTCAAAACCGCAACCCACCAACTCTGCCAGGAAGAGGTCAAATTAATGCCTGACTCTCAACAACACAGCAACACGATTTCCATTGACTGTGCCCCGTCTTTCCCTTGCTAGCCCCGACTATTCGGCCTCATTTGCATAATAAACTCTTCCCTTATGAAACCAATGACAGATGGCACCACTGGCTTTAGCTGCAGAGCCGAGCGGGAATGTGAGGGGAATGGAGAGGAAGTGTGCCGGTAATATAAACACATACACACACGTACGCAATAATACCGTAATTATCCTGGGCACTGGCCTTGGCACTAACCCGGGGAAAACCCTGATGTGCCAAGTTTACTGCACCCGCTGACCTGTGCAAGGAACGGCATGGGAGAGGCGCCATCATACATACATAAATATGTGGACTTACATGCAGGATTTATGCACAGGCACGCTTGCATTCAAAAAGCAAATGGAGAAGTAGAATGTTAAAAGTTAGCTTAATCTTACTCCTGATTAGTTTGCTCACCTTTAAGTCAAGGTTCATCGAAAGTTTTAAGATGGATTTGGGTTAATGTTTTCCTCGAATCTTGTCAAATTGCCAAACTGTAGTTACAATAATGACAACTTTATGTGTTATCTCTACGGTTTTATCAGCAGGGACATAAAACACAAATGTGCTCAAATCTGGCTGGATGGTCGGGTCTGGGTGTACTACATAAAATTGACTTCCAACTCCTCCAGGTGGCTGGCAACAGTGTGGTTCTAGAACTCTGGCTATGACTTGCTTGTCTCTGCTCCTTTAGGCATGTTGTTTGTTAAAAGCCATGTGGACTATCCAAGACTCGTGTAACCGTTTGAGAGAGAGAGAGTTATCAAACTGAATCATGTTTTTCATCTATGGTTCAAAATCAGGTGCAGGGCCTTTAAAGGTGCATTACTCAACGTTATATCTCATAAACGAGCCAATCGTGTTTTTCCCCAAGCAAGTGTAAAATCTGCCCGCTGTCTTCATCTAATTAGAAAACATTGTAGGCCTATCTACTGCAAATTGTAAGAAAGGCCTGTGTGTCACTGTGCTTTGGGATGAGCGCTGATTGGCTGCACAAGGTTAGTCCTCCTTGCTTACTTAACAATTTAGATTTAAATAAATGTCTACTCTAGACAATGACAAAATAAATCAAAATACTTCCTCCTTTCACTTTTGAAAATTAGGTACCACGTGTAATATTAGGCTCTGTGCGGCCGGCTTCAGCATTTTGAGATCGATTCCCAGCTCTGACAATTTCCTGGACGTCCTCCCTGCTCTCACCCACGTTTCACGCTACACTCGGATAAGTGACGTATTAAGCCTGAAAATATGTCCCAGAAGCAGGAGGTTCAGCAGGAAGTGCTTTTGACACTTGGAGGAAGGAGGATTTTCTAATGAATATTCCTCTAAACAGCGTGAATGCCACTGAATGCAACTCCAGGTATGTTTTTGATGACTAAACATTGTTAAAACATTTTTTTTTTAAATATCACTGTAGCAGAATATGTGTCCTTTGAAACTACAAATGGTAACTAAACTAACCAACTTGTGAACTGAATCCTCTTATTAAAACACAAAATGCAAATAAAATCGCAATAGCAATACTGGTGAGAAAAAGTGCAATCAGATATTTTCCACAAAGTCAGCAAGCCAAAAAATATCCTTAAGGTACCCCAGCTTTTGAGGCAAGGATTTCCCAGTCTACAATTAGGCGTAAGGACCTGTATTTTACCACAACTCTGTCAGGTAATAGACAGATGTTGCAGTCTAAAATGTTTGGTAAAATCCTCACTTTAACATTTAGTCAAAAGAGAAACTATATAATCCACAATTCATCTCCTAACACACAAATATAATTGGGGGAGATAGCGCGATATTATTACATTTGCAATTATTTAAGAAACTTTTTAACACTGAGCTGCAATTAAGAGCCTATTTTAGTTTCTGTTACTTTCAACTCAAACTTGGAACAAATCAAGAAATAAATATTTTGTGGAGTGTTTCGATATCAAAATTGAGCCAATGTAGCTAATTAAGACGAGGATTAAGTTGTTTTCTGAACTCTGCCCATGCTTGTTATAGCACGATTTGCTATGGACTGAAACATCATTATACTTTATTTCTAGTAAAACTTGAAACTATACAGCTATAATTTCACTGATACACTTATTAAAATATCTCATAAACCTGCTCCATACTTCCAAATATGACTAATATTCTGATAATAATTAAACTCATCGTATCATTACGGCATATGATAGGGATTAGCGTCTTACAGTTCACTGCTCATGACTTAGCTGCAGCTTTAGAAATACTTTGAAGAGGGAGAATAATTTTATTGCTTCTTAACTTCATAATCCAATCCATTTTAGGAAACGCCAACCCACTATTTAAGACACTTTAAGCCTTGGAAAAAAAGATGCATATTTCGGTGACCTGCGGCAACTCCATATCAATCCTCTCTCTCGATCCGCTCGCTCCCCTTCGCTCCCTGGTTGTGTGAAGGGGTGGTGATGGTGGTTAGAGCGCGTCTGTATGTTGAGCTTGAGTTATCCTCGTAAAGCTCTGGGCCTGATTATCCAGCAGTGACTCATCCAGGCAGAGCGAGGGAGGGAGAGAGGGGTGAACTCAGTGCACAAGAACCCAACAACCAGGCCAGTGGTAACACGGCTATAAACAGCATGAAGTTAAACTGAACTAGGCCTCTGGAAAAAAAAAAAAAAAAAAGAATGAATAAGCAGACAGTGCCCCAATCTGGACACGAGACAGGATTGAGGACAGTGACACAGAAGTTAAGTGCAGGTAAGTTGAATTTGGGTTGTGTAAAAGTGAAGACCTCAGAATAAATACATTTTTTCTAACCAGGATTCATGAAACTAGAGTGAAAGAAGTTAAATGCAACTGCAGATAGGGCTGGGTGATAAAAATCGAATTGTGATCTCGTCCCTGTGATAATTTGCTATTTCTGTGAAATAGTATTGCGATTCATTGTTTTTCTGTCTGTCTGTTCAAGCATACTTTTTCTCCTGTTGTTTAGCCTCTGAGCACGACTTTATTTACCTCTTATAGACAAGGGCTGCACAATTTAACGAAAACGACACAAAAAGCAAAAAAAAGCGCGACCAAAAGCGATGAGAACGCGCTCAAAAGCAACCATGACGCGCCTGCAAACAAGAAACACAACTCAAGAGCGACAAAAATGTGGGAAAAAAAACGTGACAAAAAACGTCAAAGACACATTGAAATATGACAAAATACAACTGAACATGACAAAAACTAAAAAGCAACAAAACAGAATCCTATTATTCAAACCTACATCGCAAATCTAATCTTAATCACTCTGCTCAGAAAAATCACAATTCGATATTTTTCCTAAATTGTGCAGCTCTATTAAAGGCAATGGAAAAAAAACAAAGTTAACATGAAGCGTGATAAAATCGAAATCATGATCTGGCCCCAAGGAAATCGTGGTAATACTTTTTTGTCATACCGCCCAGCTCTAACTGCAGGTATATTTATGATGTGGTAAAAAGTTTTTGCATAATATTTTTCCTCTAAGGTGTAACATTTTGAGCGCTTCTCTACACTCCCCACGTGAAAATGTGTCAGTTGCATCTGAGGGCAAACCATCAGGATCGTGACCTTTATGTTCACCGTGTTCATGAGTACCTAAAGTTTGATGTACCCGGAGGAAACTATACCGTGAGAGAACATGCACACAGAAAGGACACTCCTATTAGTTTATCTGTTCAGTCAGACTTCTTCCAACAACAGTAACAATAACAACACCGATTTTTTGAATGTAATAAGTAAAATCAGCACAGATATATTGTAAAAGCACCAATTCAAGTGAAAATTTAAACCATTGCGCTTTCTCTGTATCTATTTACAGAGCGTTTTATTCCGGGAGAAGCACGTGCTAATGGTTGTTTGCCTTACCGTGACTGTGGTAAATATTTTGGATGCGTTAGGTAAGCGAGCGATACGTATGACTGCTGTAAAGATTTAAAAACAACCTAGTTCTATTTTTCATGTTTCAGAACAGTAAAAATCAGGTATAGCGGCCTTCCTTAGGGCGTTGTGCTCTGTCTGCATCCGATTATAGAGCGTTTTACTCTACGAGGAGCAGTTAGCATGCTGATGTGTTAGCTTTATCGCAACAGTAAAGTCTGCTGGCTACCAAGAGCCATTGCGGTGAATAATTACGATAAGTGAGCAATAAATCTGGGCAGGAAAGAAGGCCGACACACCATGCACCAATAATAAAGGACTGCACCAAAATTATATATATATAAAAAAAAAAAAAAGTTAATTTGAAAATAGACTTTGGACAAAGTGGGATGACTGCAAGTTTATGTAAAATGTTTGTATGCTCTCACTGTCTTGTTTCCTTTCCGTGATCTTTTATGTTAAATCTAAACACTTAATTTAAAAAAAGCGCATTAAACATAGATACAATTTGGCAATATATCATAATAGTCATAATGTAATCAAATCAAATCAAATCAATTTATTTTTATAATGCCCAAAATCACAACAACAGTTGCCTCGATGGGCCACAGGTAAAAGCAGTTCAGATAACTGTCCCAGAATGCCCCTGTCCTTTGACCCTTCTTCGCGGCGAGGAAAAACTACAAAAAACCCCCATGGGAAAAAGTAGAAACCTCGGGGAGAACCACAGTGAAGGAGAGATCCTACTCCCACGGACGGACAGGCTGCAGCTGAACTAGGACTGACGCATCCACTTGGACTGTGGAGCCAGAACCACTCAAGAGGGAGGTGGCTTTAAAGAGTTCCTCCAGGCGGACGAGGAGCAGTCCACCAGTGTAGAGAGATCCTCCAGCAGGAGATGAGGAACAGTTAATCTAAGTAGATGGAGTTCGTCCAGGCAGACGAGGTGTGGCTAATCCAGGGTTGAGGGAGTTCCTCCAGGCGGGTGGCGCATAGATCGTCCAGTGTAGAGATCGATCCTCCAGACAGATGGGGGTGGGGGGGTCGTCACTGGAGCAGCCGCCGCAGTGCCTGAAACAGTCTCCACTCTCCGGGGGAAGTGGAGAGAAAGAGAAACATGTGAACAGCAATGAACAGACTACAGTTGAAGTAATATTAAATATTGTTGATAGGTAAAGTAGGAAGAACCAGAGGATAGTGTTCAAGCTGCCATACTTCCCCCAGCAGAATTGCTCCAAGGGCAGCGTAGCTAAAACTGTAGGTTTTTATTTCTGTTCCTAACTGGCCTGACCATAAGCTATTTCAAAGAGGAACGTTTTGAGCCTGGTCTTAAATGTAGAGACTGTGTCGGCCTCTTTTACATGAACAGGGAGCTGGTTCCATAACACAGGAGCTTGGTAGCTAAATGCTCGACCTCCTACTGTGCTTTTAGAGACTCTGGGGACTAACAATAGTCCAGCATTTTGAGAACGAAGAGCTCTGTTTGGATGGTACGCTACTATTGCATCTTTGAGGTAGGATGGGGCCATATTGTTTAAAGCTTTATAAGTCAGGAGGAGGATTTTAAATTTGATTCTAAACTCAACAGGAAGCCAGTGAAGAGACTCTAACACTGGTGAAATATGATCTCTTTTTCTAGTACCTGTTAATAATCTTGCTGCTGCATTTTGAACCAGTTGAAAGCTTCTTATAGAGCTTTTAGGACACGCTATAAGCAGGGCGTTACAATAGTCTAATCTGGATGTGACAAATGCATGGATGAGTTTTTCGGCATCATCTCTGGGCAGGATTTTTCTAATTTTGGTTATGTTACGCAAATGAAAGTAGGCTGTTTTACAGGCTTGATTTATATGTGCTTTGAACGAGAGATCTTGGTCAAATAGGACCCCAAGGTTTCTTACAGTAGAGCTGGGGGCTACAGTGATATTGTCCAGAGAAACTATCTGGTCAGATAAAGAGTCTCGCAGGTGCTTAGGGCCCAGCAGAATGACCTCGGTTTTTTCAGGGTTAAGGAGCAGATAATTAAGAGTCATCCAAGTTTTTATGTCTTTCACGCAGGCACTAAGTCTGTCTACTTGATGGGTCTGATCAGGTTTCATTGATAAATAAAGCTGAGTGTCATCTGCATAGCAGTGGAAGTTAATGCCATGCTTTCTGATGATCATACCTAAGGGCAGCATATAAAGTGTGAACAGAACTGGACCGAGTACTGAACCCTGCGGCACACCGTAGGTTACTTTAGAACATGGGGAAGATCTCTGGTTTACATTAACAAACTGGTACCTATCAGATAGATAGGATTTAAACCAGCTTAGGGCGGTTCCACTGACACCTATATCACATTCTAACCTCTGCAGTAGAATGTTGTGGTCGATGGTATCAAACGCTGCGCTGAGGTCCAACAGAACCAGGATTGAGACCTGTCCATCATCAGCAGCTAATAACAGATCATTTGTGACTTTAACTAGTGCAGTTTCAGTACTGTGGTGTACCTTGCGGAACCCTGACTGAAAAACTTCAAATAAATTATTGTCCTGCAGGTGGCGACAAAGCTGTTTAATCACAACTCTTTCAAGGATTTTAGAGACAAAGGCAGATTAGAAATAGGTCTATAGTTTGCCAGTACGTCGGGGTCTAGATTAGCTAGCTTTTTCAAAAGTGGTTTAATCACTGCATATTTGAAGGACTGAGGGACATAACCGCTTTCTAGTGAAGTATTTATTATATTAAGAATGGGATTTATAATTAGGGGGAGAATTTCTTTGAGGAGTCTACTTGGGATTGGGTCTAAAATACAAGTTGATGTTTTGGAGGACATAATGACTGAAGTTACCTCTGCCTGATCAGCAGCAGTGAACCTATCTAGTATTACTGAAGGATTTGTATGGGACACTAGCTTTGCAATCTGGGCTTGCTCGGTACTAATAGTGGGAGTCATTGCATTTAGTTTATCTCTAATAGTTGTGATTTTGCTGCTAAACAATAGAAGAAAGTCATTGCAGCTTAGAGTAACTGGTATTGAGGGTTCTACTGCGCTGTGACAGTTTGTCAGCCTGGCTACAGTGCTGAAGAGAAATCTAGAGTTATTTTTATTTACTTCTATTAAATTTGAATAATATCTGGTTTGAGCCTTACGCAGAGCCTGCTTATAAGACAGAAGGCATGTTTTCCATTCTTTCAGGGATTCTTCTGTGTGGGAGCGGCGTAAGGATCTCTCTAGTTTTCTTACCCTTTGTTTGTGAGAACGTAGTTCTTCATTGTACCAGGGGGAGGCTCGTTTTGGCCTGATTACTTTCTGTTTAAGTGGAGCTGCAACATCAAGAGCAGCTTTTAGAGAGTTGACCATTGAGTCAACAGAGTTATCAATAGCACTGGGACTGGCGCTGTTAACGACAGGATCACATGACATAATATTAAATATTGGTTCTATTATTTCTCTGAACTTTAAAATAGATTTTTCAGATATTGTCCTTTTCATTATAGTTTTAGTCTGAGGAGCTGGATAGTCCTTAAGAATAAACTGAAAGGTAATTAGGAAGTGATCTGACATTATTGGGTTTTGGGGGAAGACATTTAGGTCACTAATCTCTATTCCATAAGTTAGAACCAGGTCCAGAGTGTGCTGGTGACTGTGGGTTGGTTTATTTACATTTTGAGTGAAACCAATGCTATCTAATAAAGTGCTAAAGGCATTACTGAGGCAATTATTTTCATTCACATGAATGTTGAAATCCCCAACCACCACAATATTTTCCCAGTCTAATACTAAATTTGATAGGAAGTCAAAGAATTCTGTTAAGAACAGCGAGTAAGGACCGGGAGGTCGATAGATTATTATGAGCAAAACAGCTTTTTGGTTTTTCCAGTTTGGGCAGGTGATTGATAGGATAAGGCTTTCAAATGAGCAAGACTCATTATTATTTTATTAATTTTAGGACTCAGGAGTAAACTAGAATGTGAGATTACTGCCACCCCACCTCCCCGGCCTGAGCTCCTGGCAGCTTGAAAGTTAACATGACTCTGTGGGGTGGCCTCATTTAATCTGACATAATCATCTTGTTGAAGCCAAGTTTCAGTTAAAGCTAAAATATCAATATTATAATCATTAATTAATTCATTAACTAAAAGTGATTTGGAGGAAATTGACCTAATGTTTAGCAATCCACATTTTACATGCTTATTTATTAGTTTATTTGTATCATGTGTAGGGATTATTTGTATTAAGTTATTTGGTCTGACACCTAAATTATCTGTATTTGTATTTGGTAATGGCTCATGAGCTCAAGTTTTTTCTCCCTCCTCTACCCTGGTCAATGATAATCACTTGTTTGCATACAGTGGCTTTGGAAATTAATGTGTTTATTCTTTTTCATTAAATCCCATCCCTGACATAAACGATATATTCTATAAAATACTACTTACCATTGCTGTACTGTATAACCTGCTCGTCATCACTGTGCCGCTATCCCGCATTCTCTCACCAAGCTGTACATGTCGGGTCATATAATTAACTTGCTAATGTAGTCGGTAATCACAGGGGGAAGAGGGGCAGAAGAGCAAATAACAAAAACAACATGCTGCCGCGGACAGACCCACAGCCAGCAGGCTTTGTTGACACCAGAGCGCGCCGAGCGGACGCGATAAACTTGTGTAACATTTCCAGCACGGCGCGCATGGGGGGGTGACATTTAGGATTGTCCAGACAGGGGGTCCGAAGTGAAGACAAAACACATGTTGACATGATCACACATATACTGTCATGTGCATGACAGTGTATGTTATGTAAATTCCCCCACCCCCCGACTGGAATTTACATAAGAACAACACTTTAGTTTAGAGGGAAAGTTAGAATTTTGTGGCGCTAATGATTAAAACCAACGTGAAAGCTTTGAGTTAATGTTAAGCACTTTTTTTTTTTCTTGTGTTGGGCTTATTTGGTTGGATGATTATTAGTTATATTGGCTGGTTATATTAGTTGGTATCTGATAAGTTATAACAAAAATTGAAAAAGTTATTGTGGACAAGACAAGACATCAAACCATTGCTATTTTAACCCAAATCAGCCACAAGGATTCCGTGCATGGTCTAATTATTATTATGTCACCATTTTGTGAGGGATTTGTTACTCAAGTATGTTTCCTTTACGTTTAAGAGCTGTGTATTGTTATATTTGGAGCGATTCATACTTTTTTTTCACACCACAACCTTGGCATTTCCTTTAGTACAACTTAGAATAATGTATAGGCAGAAACTTTACTTCTAGTCTTAGTGACATGTAACCATAAAAAGCAGCAGTAGATGGCACCAAGCCTGCATCTGGTGGCACTCTGAAGACTAAAGTAGTTTGAAACAAGCTAAAAACTAAATCTGTGAATGCTACACTTTCCTGCACTGATTAACCGCGGCAATTGAGCACTAAAATTGCCATAGTTAGTTGTTTTAATGAGGATAGCAGCATGCTAAAAACGTTTTTCAAATTGTCGACTGAAGAATAAGACCTTCACTTCCATGACCTGTGCGGTTGCTTTTGAGCTTGACCTACAAATGTTCCAAATCGACCGAAACTGCGTTCACATTCCCTGCACTTTAGATTCAACAGCATTGAATATACATTTTTAAATTGGGCAACACCGTTTCCAAGCTCATTCATCTGAACTTTTTCACATTCGCAAGCACATACAAGCTATTCAGTACATGGAATTTCACCAAATGCAAAGGGTAAATTCCACGGCAGTCTTCCTTCAAAGACCTTCACTGAAATATAGCAAAGGTAGAGAGATTTACTGCGGCTGTAAAAATCTCCATAGGCTGTCAGGTATGAGAATTGAAAACCACTGCAGCAGATTGACTAATTTACATATTAATTCCTCTATTCAACAAGACCTTTGCCCTATGGAGGGAAATAAAGCGGTCCTTCAAACTTTTTAGTCCCCTTAGGTTTTTCTACCATGTTTTCATTTGCCCACTTTATGTATTATTTTAGAAACTACTTTGAGGATATTTTGGATTTCTATATGTATGAACATCCATAGAATGTGTTTGGATTTACTGACTTTAATTTAGTTTGACCATTTCTACATTACATACCATTTACCACAACCATTATTGTTTTAGCTTGATTCAAACTACTTAAATATTCAATGTGCAAAGCAGATGCGTCGCCCTCTTCTGGTGTTTCGTGTGTAGAAATTTAGAATACTCAAGAGTATTTTTCCATGCCATACATTAATTTAGATCATACAGGCAGGTGCAGTTATGACTGTAGCAATTTGGGGGCTCGACAACTTTTTTTCTCTCAGTTCTGTCTCCTTGGGAATATTATACACATATACGATTTTAATGTTTGTTTTTAAAGCTCTTCATGATCTCTCTCCACTGTATATAAACAGAATTAAATAGTGGGGTGATCAGTCGTTTAAAGCTCCTCAAGTGTGGAACAGTTTGCCCCTCAGTCTGAGCGTTGACATTAACCCGTCCCAAAGTCCAGGTTAAAAACTCACGCATTCAGACTAGCTTTTAACAACTAGCACTGGGGCACTTTTAGGTTGTTTATTTAGTATTTCACTATGTTTTGCTGTGTTTTTAGATGTCCCACTGTTCTGTAAATCACTTTGGTCTTCTTTGTGTTGTTGTAAAGTGCTCTATAAATAAACTTTATTGAGTTAACATTCTGTATTGCAGCATCAGCTTGTTTCTCTCACTTATTTCTACTCTGAGTACCTGCATATTACAACACTATGCCAGTAAGTTGCGCTAATAACTTTCTAGTTTAACAGATTTTCCAATTTGACGCTGAAAGACGACGCGTGAATAATGCATAATACAGGACAGAAGCTTGTTTTGAGCTTATTGTCAGAGTTTGATTTCAAACCAAACTCATTTTCAGACTGTAATTTACAAATGTAGATTAATGTCATCACACTGAGCACCATTGTAAAGTTGCTAATAAGTCTCATTCACGTAAAGGTGGAAGAGACATGAAAACCACCGCTGCAAATGCCCAAAATAGTTTAAAAAGTCAGAATTATGCATAAAGTAGTATCTCTAAGTCAAAGCATATCAAACACTTCTTAAACTTTCCAGACTCAGAGCATTTTTCGAAAGTTGCAAGCCGCTCCAAACCACTTTTCATTTTAATTGACATGCTCTTGTGTTTCTCTTAAAACATCATTCCTTCCCCTGCAGCTGTAGCCCTTTCAACCTAAAGTTTTAAGTCATGTTTGCTCCGGTTGAGTACTCTAGCAGGCTTTTCTCTTCTATACTCTACACATACACGCACACACTTTTCTTTCTTTGAGACTGATTAAATAGGACCGGGCGGCGTTCTCACAGCACAAACTGTCACCATAGCGAGAGGTCACACAGAAACAGTAACACAGCTTATATAAGTCATAATAACAGAGGCAGGGGTGAGGGAGGACAGCCGTGCGAGACTGAGGACATGTGGGCAGCGTTAGCCAAAGACGCCGATGGACTTTTTGTCGGGTTTTCAATTATGTTAAGGTTTTTTTTTATGACAATGGAGAATCTTGTTTGCCTAGCTTTATGTGTAATTTAGATGTGAATATGGGACGGAGACAAGATTTTCATTTTCTCTTTGATGGTGCGCTGTGCATATATGTTGATCCTCTTATTATCCAGAATATAGATTGTATCGAAAAGGTCAATGGGTTTGCCGTGCTTAACCTCCCTGTGTCTGGTTTTGTTTGTTTTGTTGTGTGTAATTTTTCATCAATAAACGGAAAAGGATATGAGCATTGTTTTGTAATTGACTAATAAATAGTTTTAAACCCAACTAACAAACTTTAAAAAATATGATCCTAGGAACTTGTACACACTTTACATCAATGCCCTTAATGCACTCACACGCTCACATTTTAAGTTGGAGTTCGTGCTAGCGTACTTGCATTATGCAGTTTTTTAGCAGCACTGACTTAAAGGGAGAGCTGACCTTTTAAAGCCAATACACGATCCACATGACTCCAATGCTCGGCTATACTGTCTAAAAGTGGATACAAAGAGTACAAGGCATGGTAATACAAATTGAATTGTGATCTGTTTCCAGTGATGATACGCCGTTTGGGGGAAATAGTCATATTGTGATTCACAAATGTTCTGTTTATTGCAGGTCTAGGCTTAAAAACAGTTATTTTCCCCCACCAACTCCTCCTACTGGTGAGCCTCTATAATGCTCAGAGGGAGACAGCTGAATTTAACCAATCAGAGTGAAGTGTGAGCTTTCTGGACACAAAAAATAATATTTTGGGTATTGGCATAAAAATACAAAAGTAAAATTCCATGACAGTTGGAAGGGCAAACAAGCAATATGAATTTAATAATACTTACACCAATTAATAAAATAAATGGAACAACATTTGTCTACAGGTTGTGAGGCTAAATTAAAACTTCAGCACAAGTGTTAAGAAAATGATATGTGCAAAGTCCAGGAGTGATTCAGGGAGACAAGTTTTTTTCAGGGGGCTGTGGGCACTTTAATGTCAAAACGTCGGGCCAAAGCAGAGGCGACCACAGGACGAGGTGAAGAGGGGCGGGAGGGAGGGAAAGAGAGGGACACTTCCTATAAGTAGAAGCTAAAGAGGTCAGAGCGCAAGTTTCTGGGTCAGAGCGCATTAAACAGGCAAGCGGCGGCAGAGTCGTCATCCTCCTCCGAGCCCCCATGGCGACGCAGTAACGTGGACAGGCTTCAACCAACTGTGACCACACATTAGGCACATACTGCGAGCCTTACAGACAGTGCTCAGGGCGTCAACACATACACTTGCCCTTTACTGTAATCCTCAGCATATATACGGACTGGCCAAGACCTACATCCAAAGAAGCCAACGGTGCAGAGAGGGAGGAGAGTGCGTGTTGACTGGCACAAATGCTAACCTTAACTCTCATCTGTAATGGTCTTAGGAACAGCGCTAAGGGCGTAAACACTGCTAGGTAACATGTACAGGACATGGTATGGAATACATATATATGAGAGCAGAGAAATGATTTGCAAGTCATTGAGTTGTCACCAGTGCATGCTTCATTTTGACTGTCGGCATGATTTAACCCAGGACAGCTCTAAGAATTGGAACGTGGCCATTTAAGCTGATGGAAATTTGCTCATTTTATATATGTGCATGGTGGCATGACAGTCACGCAAGGAGTAGAATGCAAGATGCATTTTGGGAAATCATTTGTGTTGGATGTGAGGTAAAGTGGTGCTGACAGGTAAGTGGTGGCCCACTGGCGACAACTGGTGACCGAGGCCACTGACCATGAAATTATGTGCAATGTTCAATTCTTGATGGTGAGTCTATTAGGTTATATACTCTACATTCTCAAGGCATTTTTAGAATTTCTTTGTAGAAGGGAACAGGAGAAGAATGCCAAGAATACAGGTATCAATTGTAGAATTCCTAAACTAAACCGACAAAATGTTGCCAGCAAACCATTTAAAATTTTGCCTGAGGCTTTATATAAACAAAATGAGATGTGAACATGGCAACCCTTGTCTTGTACCAGTAAAAATACATGTATTGTAATTTATCCATCTTGAGTAATCACAAGCCAAGATTAATTTATTCAGTTAAGGTATCTCACGTAAAATTTAACCAAATCAATTTAAGTATCACGGAACACTGATGGCAAAACATAACCTCCGGGAGCAATTATAACCTACGGAGGTCATAAGGGTCGAAACGCACAGGCACGCTAAACATAAATATAAATAATAAAATTGACAAAACATATTATTCAATTAGTTACTGAAGAGTTTCACCAAGCTGCTGATCTCCAAGTGTACGATTTGTCACTGACAGTGGTCGCAAACAGATTGAGTGTGACTTCATTTCATTAGTCTTGACAAAGCTTCGGTGCAGCCCCAGGGGACGGAGGGCTGATTGATGGCTTACATAACACAAGTCAGGTTTTACTATTTACCTCCCATTCTTTTCATTTAAGCCATTGTAAAGCTACTCTAAGCGTCGGGATCAGTGGACAGCCCATGTGAATACCTGAGGACTAATGTTATGACTTGGGCCTTAGTTAAACTGGAACTATGCAGAACAGTAGGTCTTGTTGGGGGAGAATATCCAGCTGTATTCTGTTTTGTGCATGTTTTGTTGGTGGTTCATTATCATGATGTTTGGATATGATCAAAGTGTGACAAAAGTGTACAAAAAGCTATAAAAGTGAAGCTCAGCGAGTGAAATCTGTAGGTTCTGGTTCTTTTACAAAAAACTTAAACTTAATGTGTCCTCTTTGTACAGGTTAAAGGACAAATATTATGCAAAACTGATTTTTCTGAGCTTTTGTTCTATCATTGTATCCATCAATAGAAACATCAGCATTTAGCATCCATACATGATATATTGATGAATCCTGGTTAGAAAATCATTTCCCTTGGACCGTCAAAACACTCTCTGCACATTTCCCTCGATGTGTGACGTTTTTCTGATAACTGACGTCATTTAGCTGAGAATCTTAAGCAGTTTTAAGTCCTTATATCATCGCCAGACTCAAGATCTAAACACGATCATTACAACTGCAAGGCTAACTTGCATTTCTTAATAATAACATTTTTATCTGGTGCCAGTAGATGACGCCTAAAATCAATAAGCGCTGTGAGAACATGAAGAGATACAGATGTTCATTTAGTTTTTTTTTAATATTTTTTTTTCCTAAACATGGGACACCAGACTTAAAGGAAAAATATTATGCATTTTTCTACTGTTATTAGCCTTTAAACATGCTCTTGAGTACCCTTAATTTGCCACTTCATGTTAAAAAGCTTTTCTCATCAGTTAGGAAAGACACATCCATCCCAGTAGATGGCGCCAAGTACTTAGGTATATTAGCTCTTGAAGAGAACACACAATTCTCTACACGCAATTATCGAGATAACAGTAGTGATTGTGTTTAGACGGAAATGCTCAGAACGAGTCTGGCGATGATTTAAGGACTTAAAACAGCACAAGATTCTCGGAAAAGTGACATAGATGATCTGAAAATGCGTCCCAGAAACAAAGAAGTTACGCTGGGCGTGTGTTTGACGTGGAGGGTGGATTTAAGATAAAGAAAACATTTCGCTAATGCTAATAATGCTAATGCTAATAATGCTAATAATTTAAAATATGTAAATAGACAAGGATAGTAGAGTTAATCTTATTGTAAAATTGTTCATATCGGGGGTTTAGTTGAGTATTGTTCATATCGGGGGTTTAGTTGATTAATAAAGACACTTATAAGTTAAATGGGGTAGACATTATATAGAGCTATTGTATTTTATTTTTATTTTCTATATATCTTATATTGTTTTAATACTTACTGTCTCTACTGGTCGGTTGCACATGTAACGAAAAGAATTTCCCCTTGGGGATAAATAAAAGTAATTCTGATTCTGATTCTGATTCTGAATAAGCGAATAGGCTAATGTGCCCTCAACTAAAAAAAACAAACAAAAAAAACAAAACATTGTTATTAATTATTTTACCAGTCAATCCTCATGATAGAAGAAACAAAGGTTTAAGCCACGAGAATGTGTTATTAATTAATTTACAGACAGACCTTTCCTCAAATAACAAATCAAATATAAAAATCAATATTAATTAAATCATGTTCACTTTTCACACCTCTCAAAAGCATTAGGCTTGTAATTACTATAAACTGGAAGAGAAAAAGTTAAAACAAAATAACCTTATTTCCCTGCTGTTTGCGTGTACTATTTTTACAGCATGGTACAAATCGCAGCCACCAACTTGTGAAAACTTGCCTATCGACCTCCTTGGCTTGTGAAACTTCCCATCAGGAATGACATGTTCATCCAAGAGTATCCCGCTCACTATGTGTCACCCTTTAAACAGCTTTACACATCAACACACTGCCCTGGCAACCACAGCATCTCCTCAACATTTGTGAATACGTCGCATGACTCAAATTTCTCTCATCTGACATCACAGTGTGCTCATTCTGCCATGATGGATGCTATAATCCCCATGACTAATAGCGATAGTAAGGTATTCCGGTTTTAGATAGGCTAATTAGTAAGAAGTTGGAATTTGTATGATATGTACAGGAAAATGACAAATTGGTGTGAATATGGCTTACCGGATGAACATCTTTTAAGGCTAAAGGACTATTTTAAGAGCTACAAAAATCAAGCTACAACCCGCAGTATTATTCGACTACTGGACATCTAATAATTAAAATTCTTCTCAGCTGACATCATTGTGTGGTCATTCCGTCATGCCGCATGCCCTAATCCTGGTGACTAACTCTGACAGCATTGCAGATCTTTCAACAAGCTCATTATGGACAATTAACAACCTCTGACATACTGTAGCCTACTGTTCAGTATTTGCTGACATTGGTTAGTTTGCTAGGGCAAAAATAAAACTGCTCATTTTTGAAGGAAAGGATTTTTTAGTGGATTATTATATATTATTTATTATATTAGTCTAATTTAAAAAGAGTATTTACCCCTGAACTTGAACATAAATGTACAAGGCCGGGTCATAAAAAGAGGGCTGATGCTATCATGGATTTCTGGACATTGCAAATGACACTAGCTATGATTTTGATTAAAAAGGGTGGCAGAGGTTGGTGGTTTGATCTTCACGTTGCATAACATTATTAACATTACTGCTGCTGTGCTCTTTTTTCAGTTTAACCGGGGAGGGATGAATAGAGCTTGTGGAGGTCAGTGTTGTTGAATGTTGCATTAAAAGAAACATTAAGTATTGAGCTGTAGTAGATCATCATTTTACACTGTATTCATTGTGATCCCCAATATTGATCTAAAACAGCTTAGCAATAGAAACGGGTCAACTGACTTCCTGTTTAAAACTTCATAACTTCATAATATTGCAATAAGCAGAGGATTGTTATTTACATGTTTTTATTTTTGAAAAGTGGCTATGTGACATTTTAGATACATGTATCACTAGGAGTCTAAAGAAACTACAGTGATGTGGGTGGGGATAGGGGGTAGGTGCAGACAACAATTTTCTGAGCACTCAAGCTTCAAAACAGAATAATGCAATTCATGCAATTCAATCAAACACGCATGAATCAATCAAAATACAACTCTGAGTAAGCTAATGATAAGGAAATACCATTGTCAAAAGGTTAAAAACTCATTAAAGTTGATTTTGCATAATATATCCGCTTTAAAAGGTGCACTATGTTCTTTTTCCGGTGGAGGGTTCACAACCTCCTTGGCTCCATGAGGGTGTAACTGTTTTGCATGTCCCGCAATATGGAATGAAACATATCTATCTCCATGAATCAAAGTTTGCTTCATAATTCAAATCAAATTAACTTTTTTGAAGTGATATATCTCCATAAAGATGAGTAGGTCACACCACCAGGTCAAGTTACGGGTCAGGTCTGTGGAGAGGTTGCCCCACACACAGTAAGAATCTATGGTCTTCAGGATATGTTTAATACCATACTGTGTGAACATTACAGGCACAGAATAATATCTACAAAGCGACGATCCTGTAAGAACCTTATACCAGACAAGTTATGTAGTGCACCTTTAAATACATTGTAAGGTTTCAATTTGCATTCATTTTGATTATTTATACTGGATGCTAAAATAATTCATTAGCTCTTTGAGTACCTCCAAATTTGCTATAATTACATTCAATTCTATTTACTTAATTTCCGTCTATGCTTAGGCAATTGCTTTTGCATTTTCCAGTTACAAGTCCATCTAAGAGCCAATGATCAAATCCTATTCCAACAGTCTATTTATTAAATTAAGATGCACCCAAATGAGTGCAAAATTAAGATGAAGCTACTTTTTCTGAAGCAAACAAGATGTTTACTGTCCACGCTCAAAAATTCTGTTTTTAATGCAAGGTAATTAAAGCAATATTCAACGCCACTTTGACTCCTCAACGAGTTCCATTCATTAGCCTTTTACAACGAGGCCAAAAGCGCCACATGTTGGAGTGGCATCCGTCTATTGAACCAAACATTCAGCTTTCACCTGCTCAGCCGTGTAAAGTAAGAGCCAAAACACAAATTGAGGGTAGAAAATAAAAGGAAAGAAGAACAATCACCCAAGGACGAATAATAGACCCCGGTGAACTGAAAACACAGCCGCCATTACGACAAGAGAGAGTAGGAGAACGAAGCAAATATCTTTCCAATTATCAGTCGGCGCGCATGTTCTTAAGAGCTAGCTGAAAGGACAGGTTATTAGGCTTTAATGCATGGCGGCATCAGACCCATCCAAGGCCTTCTTCCTCATTAGACCTAACACGGGGCTCACGCATGCAGGCTAAGCACCTCACCCAGCACTAAACACTTAAACACTGGTAATGAGAGTGTGAGGGCCCGGCTAGTCCGCTTACATAGGGAATAATTGCAGATTTAGCCAACAAGGGCATTTTTGTTCCTGTGCCATAGATGGGATTAGGAGAAAGAAAGTCACATCTTCTTATTGAACCATTCAACAGGAAATGAAAATGCATAGAATGAAAGTGTGCGTGTTAACATTGTGTAAAATGTTGGGAAATGGTTGGTTTGAAAGTTAACATATAGTTGAAGGTTCATATATTCTATCATCTTTTTTAGATATATCTGAACCCTTAACACAATTTTCTTGGAGTCACATTACAATTTCAATATTATCAAAATCCATGCACTTAGTATATTTATATTACATTTAAGAGGTAACTGAAGTTGGTTAAATCCTTCTTTGGTCAGCAGCTGTAAGGCTTTGAGTGTGTGACAGGTGGAGTGGGTTTTGGTTGTTTGGGCACAGAGCTGTATTAAACAGAAAAATGAAAATTAGATTTTTCTCGTCATAATGCACAGCCCAAGCACAGCATGATAGTAATGTGATGCTTTGTAGTGAAGGCAGTTTAAGCTGAGATGGTTCGAACAAGTTTGGTAAGGACTTTTAGAAATAGACAGGTCCTGGTTTCATTTTTCTTTGCGAGCGTTTTGAGCTCTCAAGGAGGAGATAGCCTCAATTTTAGGCAATACTCAAGCAGCTTTGAATGAAACTCAACACTACTCTAGGTGTGTTTTCAGAAAACTAAACTGAGAACTTTTTTTACAGTATTGATCAAGAACCACCACCAGAAATTCTAGACATAGGAATAATTATTCTGCAATCTATTGTTAAAACATTTGTGATTTCAATTTGAACATTTGAAAGTACAGTCACAATACTGACAAAACATAATCATGTGAAAAATCCACGGGGGGAAAAAGTGGATATTCTTAGTACGAGAAATTCATTTCAAATAAAAGTGGAGAAGAGGTAGAAGTGAAAGCTCATAGAGAATCAGCACTAAGCAACAATTCCTGGTGGAATATGGACCTGATTTCTTCCACTCCAAGCTTTCTTTTCTAGCCAAACAAACATGAAATGAAATTTCCGTGGATGATATATTGCTGGGGATGATGCCTGTGTATTTTTGTCGAGTGTGGGCTGATACCACAAACAAACCCCGAATTGATTCTCTTTATTGAAATCCACCACATAATAACTGAGGGAATCCATCAGGCCATAAAGCTCCCTGGCCCTCCATAAATAAAAGGATCAGGAGACAGGATAGAGGATGGGAGTGGATGGGAAAAGCAAAGGTCAACAGCCCCAGCTCAAATCCGGGCTGATGTGGCAGGGCATTACCACCAACAGGCACTAGAAGTATGATTACGAAAATCCCCAATCCAATTGACCGAAGATTTGCATTACATGAAGTGTTTTATAACTAACAGATGTCATTACTGTACAATATTGTATTCTCTTCAAAAAGCACAGAATTGTTTTAACTTGAAAAACCTGTATACATTACCTCTTATAGCTTTTCATTTTTCAACAATTCATACATTTGTGTGTTAAGTTCCATAAATTTGAAGGTGTATTCCCTCACACGTCCCACTGCCATTCACAGTACCGATCAAAAGTTTAAAACCAGTTGGTAAATAAATGGCAAAAGTGCACAGTTGGATCTCAATAAGGTTCTAAGTAGAGCTTCAATATAGAAGAAATGGGAGTGAGACAAAAAAAGTTTGAGTAAACATTTTCTGTAACACAAAATTATGATCAAAGGTTTAGGACTACACCTCAAAAGACAATCTGAAACTTTCTAAAAACAGAAATCAAAGTCCCAAACGTGAAATCAGTAATGAGTAGCACCACCGTTATTGTTGATCACTTCAAAAATTTGTTGCCACGCTTGATGCAAGCCTTCCAGGAGGTGAGTGGGAACCTTTCTCCAAGTACTGAATGAAAAAGCACCCCAGATCATTATGGCGCCCCCCCTCTGTGGCGCGTAGAAAACATCTCCGAATCTGCCCGTCATGTCGGTAACGTTGGAAAACATCAGGGACATCAAGTTTACATTTTTTCTCATCAGAGAATAAAACTTTCTTCCACCTTTCAATATCCCATGTTTGGTGTCTCTTGTAAAGTTCAGGCAGCAGTTCTGTGGCATTCAAGGAGTCGAGGCCTTTGAAGACGTTATGTGTTTTTGAAGCCCTTCAGGCGCAGATGTGTCTGATGTTATTGGGCAGCAGTCGGCAACAGTAACAGCCTTAATTTGGATCGAGGATCATCCAGTGAAATGACGGACAGCCAATCAGATCCCCTGGATCAGTGCTGGTGTCATTTTTATGGGTCTTCCACTTTTTGTTCCACAAGAGAGTTTAGGAAATTCCAAATGACTCTCTTACTGCGTCCCACCTCAGCAGCGATGGAGAGAGGCCCTGCTTATGCAGCTTAACAACCCGACCACGTTCAACAAGAGAAAGTTTTCTTGCCTTTGCCATCAGAACATCATGACAGTGTGAATACTGGTCAGAAAATGACACTGAATCAGATTTATTATAGATTTGGACTTTTAAAGGCATGTGGTCCTAAACTTTTGATCAGCTGCAGCCAATTTCAGTTTAATTGTTGTTGTCAATTAAATGTTTACTCAATGTTTAGTTGTTGTTTTTTTGTCTCGCTTCCATTTCTTGTTGCATATTTAATCTTTACTTAGAACATTGTTAAGATACAACCATGAGATATGTGACTTTTGCCATTTATTTTGTTCTTAAACTTCTGACTGGGACTGTAGTAACCCTTAAAACCGACCTGATTTAGCTTTCTTGCTGGTTTCACAATTTACAATCTAAAAGTTAATGGTAAGATGCCTTTAAAGCATGAACAGCTTAAACATGATTAATTATAATCTTAGAGCTTGATTTTACCCTAAACGTTTTACTAACATTATATAATAGAGCAACTGAGATATCATTAAATGTTGTGAAAAGTATTAACTAAGTCGTTATGAAATTAACGAGCACGGACTTCCTGTTGTGAACTTGCGTAATCATCTTGTATTGCAGTCTACTTGGAACAATTCTCCATATCGCATTTGGAATCCCGCCACTTTTGAAACTGCTGCACTAATCAACCTGAGAGGAAGTAGAGCGGGGCACCCCTTTTTCCCACCCAAATACTTTGTCACTGCTGAGACATTTTACCCAGCCAAGCATCGCCATATGAACACATTAACACGACAACCGCACTGTCAAGCGCTGGGCTTCGAGTCTGCGGGATCAATGAAGGACTATTGGCTATGGCACTTCTGCTCACTCAGCCACTAACTCCCCTTCTGTCCTCTCCTTGCTACCATGTGTGCGCAGTGCGGCCCAGGCTCCTGATGAGGACCCATTTTTGCGTAGATGGGATGATTAATGCACCCGCTTGGAGATGCTGAGTGAGATTGATGCTGCCCACTATCCCCTCCACGCCTAATCTTTCATCCTTACAGTAAATATGACACAATGTCCATATGCACGCAGAAAAAACGACTGATTACAAACAGCTTGCCAGAAACCTCGTCCGTTTTAATGATTACATCCAACGGCAAAAGGCTCTCTCAGTCAAACGGCTGCTCCCCTCTCGCCGACGTTAATGAAATTAGCCGATCGCGCTATGTGCATCATCTAATACAGGCAAGGGGAAGGGGGGATTGCACAAGGGGTCACTCGGCTAAGTAACCCTCGTTAAGCGACTACAATGCAAATGAGATGCAAATCTGGCTAAAACGGAACACTGGTTAATTTGGCCTCCTGACATTGCAAACAGTCACGAGGGAGGAGGGGGAGAAGAGCAGATGCAAATGACATGTAAATGACAGCTGATGGGTTTTGTCTCGATTGGCCAAAGGGTTAGGAACCTGAGGGGTTGGGGTTGGGGGTTCGTGCTCAGGCAAATATTGATGTAGCCGAGTGGAACTAAAGTAAGTAAATAGCCACTGGAGACAGAAGGGTGGAGTGGTGCAGCAGGGTTCATGGCAGGTCGTGAGGCAAGGCAACAGCTGAGATGTTACGGCACCAAGGAGCTGGTTCACAGACAAGGAATGTAGCAAAGTAAAAGTGTGAAGAGCTCATTTGCAAAAGCGAAAAGTGCCATTTCAAAAAGTAATTGGTAGCGTGCAGTTTACCCTTTGTATAACAACGTTTTGAAAGGCCAAAAAAGTATTTTACTGAAATAAAAACATTCCATCTTTCTTTGATAAAAGCCACTCGATATTGTTTATATTGGTATCATCTGTAGAAGATAGAAACTATGGAGAAAATATGGAGAAAACTGTAATATCTGTTAAATACCCGTTCATGCAGTTAACCTCGTGTGTTTTTTGAGTTTTTAAATACTCATGTATTTAAGTAGACTTCATACAAGGTACATTTTACAATACATTTTAGAAGACGGTTCATTTTCAAGTACAAATTTGTTGGTCCTTTTCATTGGTTTCAAATTCCAGTGTACCACTGGTTTTTATAATAGATGTCCCGTCATAGTCACTTACCAACAATGACTCCACTAAGCAATATAAAGTATGCGAGGAGTTTAGCTATTTAGGTTAAGGAGAGGTTTTATTAAGGTTAAGGTTTTATTCTCCGCAAAGCAGGAAGTGTGCTGTTAGCATGCTAATGTTTGTTGCGCTAAACTCTGCTCAGGGCTTTGAAAGTTGTGAAAAGCACTTATAAACTCATCACAGTGAGCAATTCCGATTCTTGAAACGCATGAGGTAAGGCAAGTGAGAAATAAACTTTAACCTCTGCAAACAGTTTAGCTATGTCTGTTCGGATACAGTTTTCATGTTTTTATAACTGCAAAAAATCTGATTCAGCACCATTAAATCAAGCAGTACAATTCTTAACTACAATCTCTTGTGCGTGTGAAATACTATTAATAAGACATTTTAGAATCTATTGAAACGTATATTTTTAATCTCAGTTTTACAGAAATTATTGAAATCAAGTATAGCTTTCAAACACTTCAACTACTGCCATTGCTGGTTCACCAGAGGGCAAAACCTCACCCAAGAGTACAAGCTGCAGAGTAGACATTACATTCTGACCACTGCACCAAAGCCAGGCCACAGCTGTTCTGTCTGCATGTGTGCGGCCACATTATCCGGCTGCGCGCCTTGTCCGATATGCACTCCAGAGATCGCATGAAAAAAGTACGTGGCAGAAGTCATATTCGCACTTGACAGAGGGCACGCGCTTAAAAACCCAAGTCTCCCGTGATGAGGTCAGACCTTTGTATAGACAAGCCCCTAAAGACCCAAAGTGACAGAGGAAAATCACTTTCTCTTATGCCTCCAGTAGTCTATTCACTGACCGACAGTATGGATCGCGGCAGACACGGGCCGTTCGATTGATCCTATCCTCTATATCCTCATCCGCGTCGTCTAGAGAGAGAGAGAGGTGAAGAGGCAAGCGTTATCAGGCAAATCCAAGGTCTAAAGAACAAGTCCATATGAGAATGAATGAGGCAATGAATTCCCAGCGCGAGTGATTAATCAAAATTAGCCATGCAGATTTTTTTTGTTGTTGTTGAATAGGTAAAATGGGTGTTAAGATTGTGATATGAACATGATTATTGGATATGGCTTTTTTGTATCAAAGCTGGTTTGCGCTGTATTAAGGCTGTTCTGAAAGGTGCACGGTAAATTTACACCGCATCAATATGTAAATTTGGGGTGATATTGGAAAAAAAAAGAAAAAAAAAGAATAGAAAAATGGCTTACGCTCAGAATATCTTCCTCTGGTATTAATAATGTTTTCAGAAGGTTTTAGAAAGATCTGTATAATTAGATCTAGCATTGCAGTGGGTAAATATCAATATTATAAAACCATGATAAAATGGTAATACTGAAAATCTCACATGAGAGATGAGACAAATTGTATTCTCCTTTAGTTGAGTTAGGAGCGAAAATTAGTTCAATGACATCAGGGAAGTTGCTTGGTGTAGATAGCACTCAATAGACAAGACTCCATTCTTAATTCAAGTTCAACAGGAAGCTTTTGAATATGAGACACTCCCTGAAACGTTTCAGTATTCAGGTTATGATTCCACTCATACTAAAAGGTGACAAGGATTTAACCGACCCAGCCAATCATAGACCTATACATTTTTGTTCACCGCTTTGTCCAAATTTGGCTTGGGCGACAATTTCTGCAAGTGGATTAGAACCCTATGTTCAGGACCATAAGCTGCTGTCTTTACAAAGAGAGAACTCTCACCATTCAAGTCAAGAAAGAAGCCTAAGCGCACTTTTATTCAACATTTTTTGGAACCATTCAAATCTGAGATGATTCTGGAACCACAAAGGTGTGTACGAAGCAGGTAAAGATCACAAAGTGTTCTTGTACACAGATTATATTTTGGTATTGACTCAGGGCTAGGGATGAGAATAGATTAGATCTAATCAATTATTAAGCGATAAGTCTCGCTGTGGCCATTTTGGGTCCGTTTCACAAAAGGCATAAAGTACATATTATATCCATGCAGACATATAGACATAATACATATAGAACGTTTGTATGATAGAGTAGGGGTGTTGTATAACTTGCATAGCTGCAAATTCAATGAGAGTAAATATATCAGAAATTGGTGGATTTGTTCGGCATGTTTTGTACAGCTTATCATACTTTCAATCTTAAACAACACCAGGTTCAAGATGTACACTGCCCAATTCAACTGTTTCCAAATGCAGAAAATAATGTGGATGCTGGGTTGGGTGGCTCCTCCATGATGCTAGCTCCACGTAAATTATATAAAATGTGATATATTTGTGCTTTTCTGCTGTGTCTAAAAATGCATATTTAATTCTGGACAAAGTGAAATAAGAAGGAGCGAACAAAATGTATGTTTCATGCACAGAAAATACCAGGCACATGATTATAGCACAAGAACACTAGGCATTTGACTTTGACACGCCACTTGAGATAACTTGTCAAATTCTAATAGGTCTGTGCATATTTATATTGGATGACATTTTTACACAGGAATGCTTTAATTGCCACAGGGAGATTGACTGATTAATAGCTTCTGTGATAATGATTTTAACTTAACATTTAAACAGCAAGCCTTCCAATTTCCTTGTTATTACTTATTATTAAACTTGTGTGCATGTGCCATTTATTCACTCTATGGTGCTAAGAACATTTTGCCTTTTTGTGAGTATAAATCATAGTCAGAAAAAAATAAGTTAAATCTTACTCTAAAGTACTGATTTGCCATCTTGACCATTTAACATAGTACAACTTTTTAAAAACTGCATTCTGTGACAAGGTCTTCTCAAAACTATAAATGTGTCAATAGAATCTCACTTATCTCTATATCAAGTGTGGAAAAACAAGCAATTAAAGACGATCTCAACAGCGGAAAAACCTTCAGGAGAAATGCAGTTGACAAGGCAAAGCGCTGCCATCTACGCAGTAAAGACTCTTGCGACAGTTGTTTGATTGGCCGCTACAGCTGTCAATCACCTGCTTTTAAAACTCCCTCTAGACCAAACACTTCGCCGACACAATGATAGCTATAAATAAATAGCTTTTTTTTTTTAGTTCCATTCTTGTCTTGTCTACAGCTTTCTCTCGACTCCCCTGGTAGCGGTCAGTGGCTTTTTGCGAGGTCACAAGTTGGAAAGTGTTGCTGAGTGATGAATTGTGTGTGACCGGGGAGGTGGTGCACTCTTAAGCCTGCAGTTCTCCCTCTTTGAATGGGAGCAGTCATGTGGATGTTACCTTAAATGACTAGCTCTGACCTTGTTGACGTGTGTACCAACAGGCATGTGCTTCGCCTCCACACGCACTAAACTTGCCTGACCCACGCGCATGAATAGGGTAAGGTACGTAATCCCAGACGGTGATATCTGAGGACGTGAAGGCGTTTGCTTTTGCAGTTCATAGAATCCTTCAAACTAGTTTTTCCGCCACTTATAGGAGTTTATCTTTGAACAGTTAACGGCAGCCGGCTTTCCCTCTGCATTCTTTCCCCTAAAGCAAATGCACCAGAAGCTCGATTTTCAAAGTAAGTCTGAAGGTTGCACTTAAATTTTAAATCAATAAAGCTTTATGCGGCTGCGAAAAAGAAGTCTGCATTTATGTGTTGGGTGACCTTACGCAAGAGATAGTTCAGACAGTTTTAAGTGTTGCAGAGTGATGTCATAAGCCTAGTCATGCCTGCCTTGACCTCAAGTGCACTCAGCCACTTGCAGCCCACACTATGCACTCACTAAGTACTTTTAATTATGCAACGAAATTAGATGAAAATAGGCAAGATGGAA
Organism: Rhinogobius similis; assembly: GCA_019453435.1. Lineage (NCBI taxonomy): Eukaryota > Metazoa > Chordata > Actinopteri > Gobiiformes > Gobiidae > Rhinogobius > Rhinogobius similis. The sequence continues at coordinate 23,987,471 of CM033635.1, forward strand.
TGATCGCTGTTGTGTAACCAATAATACAGCTACAAACAAGAGGCACAACCTAGCCTACTTTTTCTGCCTGTGCCAAGTCTGGATAATGAAGGGCATCTGTGACTAAATAAATGAACAAAATAAAATGTATTAGTTCATTTAGTTGAAGGAAATACTTACCCAATGTTTTAAAAGATTAGTGGTAGACAAGGTTACATGCTCTACTTACCAATAGAGGATTCCATGTCGGAATTCTGGACTAAAAGTTGCACAAACATCCAAATGCACTCAGCTGAACTTTCTACCATGTTGAATTTATATCCAGCAAAAGATTTACTTTACTTTTGTTTTGATTTTTTCTGTGTAACGTGCTAATGTGTGTAATGTACTAACAGTATTTTAAAGGACATGTTATACGCATTTATTTTTGCTGCTGAAATACTCGCCAATGAATTATGGACTTAAACACAGCACAGAAGATCTCGGAGATATAACTGGAAAATATGGAATGAAGTGTTTTCTGAGCCTCAGAGGGAAGAGGACTTACTAACAGGATGCATCAAACTAGTGTGAATTAAGCTTAATACAACTCTAGTTATGTTTTTTGCTGAGGGAACAATGCTGTAACATAGTTAAAAGCTCAAAGAAGTCAATTTTGCATAATATGTAACCTTCAAGATGAGTGCTGATTATGACTCCACAGAATCAATGCAAATCAAACTTATTTGCTCTCCTTTTTTGCCAGATTCCTGTAAAGGTCATTGGGGGTCAGAGGTTATGCGTGGCTAGGAAAAGCCAAGATGCAACTCAATTCAAGATAAGGGCAAGTGGTAATTACAAAAAGGGCGTCCAGAGAAAGATGGCTAAGGCTTTGCAGTTCTGTGATGCATCCTTAAAGATAATTCAAACAAGCATTTAGAGTGACATCATGTTCCTACGATGCCTGTTTTCTGACCTGAAAAGAACTACACTAAAAGCATACAGACTTGGGACAACTTTCAATTACAGCCTTGGCCCATGAAGTATTTTGCTATCAGGTTTTCCTCAGTAAATACAGTTTTCTGGAAGCCATCTATCAACACGGGTCTGTACAAGCATAAACAGCACTTAGCCACGTCTCCTGGATACAAGCGACAGGTAAATGTTTGCCGACGTGTTTCTATAATTTGCTCTTGTACTTGTGTCATCTGTTGATCGCTCGGCAAACATCTCAAGGCCTCACACGGCACACCGAGCACGGCACCTATCCTTTTCGCTCTGCTGCTCCTCCCTGTGATGAATTTCAAACTACTCGCTACTCCTATTCCTCTTTCTTTCTTTCTCTCTCGCTCCATTCATAAACCCAAAAATATGACGAGGGCCGCTGATTGGCTAGAAAGTGCCCGACGCGAAAAGGCGGTGTGCCAGGCAGTAGCCAGTCAGATTGGAGTAGTAGACGCGCCCTCTCTTCTCTCTCTCCTGCTCGCTTCACTCTCTAAAAAAGCGGCTCGTAATTTTGTGCCTGCTCCGTGCCTCCTCGGTGCACTACGACAGTCAAAACAACCAGAAGGGCGAGCGTACTACCAAGAGTGAACGTGTGTGAACGTAGCGGTGTACGGCCATCAAGCTACTCTCTTAAGTGCTCTTCAAGTGGGCCCTAAACATCTCGTGGGTTGCCCTTAAATGAGTTCTACATTGGGCCCTTCAAACCTTGAGGTGGCCTGTACATCGTATCCACCTCAACAAGTACTGTACGTCATTTCTTCGGCAGGTGACAAGGAAAAGCACTCTAAAAATGAAACCGCATTGACTAATTGATCGCTTGATTGACAACTGTATCGACTGATGTTTAAGTTGGGCCCCGCGAGACACCGGAGAACTGACGTCACGCGCCCGCTCATTCAATATGCCCCGATTCAATATTCAGTGTTTTGTTTTTTCTTTCTCAAATCTTTCCTCGCTCAGAAGAGGACAAAAAAACAACAGCATAGACAAATGAATCAATAGCAGCAGTGATCCAGTGACTGTCAGTGAACTCACAGAGCTGCACTTACTGTTTGTGGGGAAGTGGGTTGACTGGGTTTAAGGGCCCAGTTCCGAGGTGCAACACTGCCATCTACGGTCGGGTCAGGGAACGACGGGCTGGTAGTGGATTACATCATCATATTTGAAGGCAGTGGTGTGTTTTTGAAGATGCTCAGACAAAGAGAAGAGAGAAGAGAGTTAGAGGAGAAGGTACAAGTTTTATGGCACTTTGCTTTTATGGGTAACTCAATCTTACAATGTGGAACTATGTGGAAGTCAACATCTGGTGTGTTTCCCCTTAAGTTAGCAGATCTCATTTGGATCAAACACAATCTGACAATAATTGCCATATGGATGCACAATTCCATAGGCACTTATTAGCCAATTACTCAACCGGAAAATTACATATGTTGCAAATCTGTCACATAGAGTAAGTAGAAGTATGCACTATTTAATGCAAGCTGTATAATGAGGATTTCATCAATAGAGTTATAGAGATATGTCTATGCACAAGAACAATACCATAACTGTGTATACATTTTTTTTTTTTAAATATAAGACAAAAATGCTTTTATTACATGCAAGTCAACTGCTCAGAGACTTACCATTTAACTTTGTGGAGACTGGTATCCAAGACACTATGGGCCACTGGGATCAAATGTTAATCTATCAATAAGACGGTATCTAAACCATGAACAATTCAGGTCAACACGCAGTAGGACGTGATTCTTCATTTCATAGTAGTTTCAAAACATCGCCAGAGAGAAGGGATTTTGTGGTATCACGCTGCCTCCTAGTGTCTGTGGGTGTACTGCAGAGGTTTTGGAATAATAGTGTTTCAAGTTGGAGATAGAAACACTGCTGAAAATATTTAGCATACAGCCCAAGTTTCTATGGTTTAAAATATTTCATCTGGTATCAAAAAATCTTGATGAAGAGCAAATCTGAATTTACACGGTAAACTGGAAAAAGATCATGTCAGTAGTTGGTCTATGTAATACTTTCTGCCAAAAGTGTACACTACACTGAAGTAAAGATAGACCAATACAGTTTGCTGGTAGATCGGGTCAATATTTGCTCTTTTACCATAACGCCTATCAGCTGTAAATCACAAGCATAGGCCAATATTTGGTTTGGACTGTGACCTGACCATTTGCTTAAAAGGAAAGACAAAGTTTTATTTCAACACTTCAATGTGACAAAAGGCATGTACAGTCATTTCAGATAATATATTTGGGGAAAAGGATCCAAATCAGCTCTACATAATCAGCCATCTGCTTCACTGGATTTCATTACACTGGTATCGGCTGTGAAAAAATATTGGTCAATCTCTCATTAAAAGCAGGACGTGTAGAGTCCACCAAGAATAAAACCTCACATTACAACTAACACAAAACACAATGAGGCTTCTTAAATGTACAGTATAAAAAGTATTTTAATGGCACAGCTTAACGGTTAATGACATGGAACACTATAGAAGTAAGATAGTTTACAACTTAATTCTTCCTTTTACAACAATAAAATCCTCTGTCCCAAGAACATTATAAAGGCACATTATGGTAATGTTTTATATATAAATGTTCAATTCACTTTTTTTTTTCAAACTGAAGTGATTAGATTGCAAAAGCCCTGTGAATATGACTTTTTTTCTTTTTTTTTAACTAAATTTGACCTAGACAAAACTAAAGTAGTGTCAGTTGAGGTCATCCTGGTGGAGTAAATTTACAGACAAAAACAAAAATACTGCATGTACATGTTTTCTGTGTCATTTTTATGCAGTTCTTGCTTTGTCTGAGCCATAAAACCTCTTCTCTCAGCACATGGCAAGTTTTGGACTCTGTATAGTCCAGATAACGATTTGACTTCTAAATTAGATGGCGATTATTTCACTAATCAATTAGTTGTGATTAATCGATTGACTTGTTTCAGGCCTACAATGAACAACAAATAACCTCATCTTAACACAGCTAGTGGTATAATTAGTTTAGTATCATTTTAAACCTGTTTAGAGACTTCTTATGTTTTGAAGGATTTGAGTTCAGAGTATACAGATACAAAAATTGCCAAAATAATACTGTTCATCACTTCGTAAACTTCTGCACGACTTTCTAACGCCATGATAAATCAGTCATGTGGACATCTGTGGTCAACTGCTCAGGCTTGTGTTCAGGGACAGTCATTGGCTCGTCTGGAGTTATGTTCAAATTGGTCATTTCTTCCTTTATACAGATGGCTACAGGGGGGCTGGGGGGAGAAGAGTTCAACTGGTCCTCGATGTGTGGAAGAACAGAAGTTGATTTGGGGGGCGTTTCGAGAGGCTGTGATAAGTGTGATGATGGCTCTGATGGGGAGTAGGACGTGGTAATGCTTTGGGTATTGTTGTGATTAGCATTATCTAAAAAAAAAAAGAAAAACACAAGATAAAGAGGAACATGAATTCCTACCAAAATATGTTAGAAAATGGCAGCCTTGGAGACATATCCTCAGCTTGCTGTGTATTCAAACAAGTTGCAACAAAGGTATGGAGCAGGTTTTCCAAATATGTTTTCAAGTTCAACCACTAATGTAAAAGTCCAAGACAAACTACCATTGTAACATGAGACATCACATGTTAATCCATGTCCACATTCTAGTCAAATATTTTATATGAATCACTGGATGTTCATGTGCGCAGTTGTCATGCATTTATGAAACGCTTACGCCTGGTGTACACTGACTCCAACTCAGATATTTTCAGGGGGTTAGCTGCAGACTGCCTGTAACACCAACAGCAGTGCAGTTCATATTTGACGAACGGTGTGCAGATTCATGTGGATCTGAGCGAGAACACTTGTCTAATGAGCTGAAAACGGTCTCAGACAACTGCAATGTCCGGCAAAAAAAAGACTTCTTGCTGATTTTTTTCTGCAGACCTGTGCCGGTCCCTGACCTGGGCAGTGTGCCTTGGTTTGTATGATAGAGGACATTGGTTTTAATCACTTTTAAAGACCAGCCGGTCCCAAATCGCACCCGCGTCGGAGTCAGTGTACAGTAGTTACTTGAACTGTACAAGGACTTTACTTCAGAATTAGCACTGTCGACGTATGGAGTCCCAGTCACTTTTAGAAGCCGACTATTTTACAGGGGTTATTCACCTTATTCCGGAGGTTGCAGTACACGCCGCCATCTTTTTCCATTGTAGTTTACATGGAGCAGGCAGTACATTAAACATTTTAGACAAAGCTATCTACTTTATATACTTTTTTAGCGAGAGACTTTTCCCTCGATCGCCATTTGCGCGAACACATTGAGCGTCAAACTAGAAGTCCCTTTATTACAAGAGTACAGATCATAAACATAAAGAGGCAAAAGTGGGCAGGGCAGAATAAGGTGAATAAGAATTATTGATTATAATTATAACAGCAAAAAAGAGAAAATATTAAGGGATTTTTTTGCTGGATATTTGAGAGTAAATCATAAAATCTACTTTTCTACAAAAAACTACCTATATACATAATTATTGGGAATCTAACGATAGATTAATTACGGTAGATTAAAAAGCATTATTGACTAGAAATTATTAATATTATATAATTATTAAGAAGAAATAACAAGGTACATCACAGAATACATAGCAGTCATTACTGTTGTTCCTGACATAACTTGAAAATTGCACCTTAGAGTTGCCATGCGTGATCATTTCTATTATTACGGTTCTAAAATATCACAATAAAGGCCTAATTATTAAAGGCAGGAGCATATGACATCATCAAGTCAGTCTTGTTATTATGAACACGGATACATCATTTTGAGCTCTTCTACAATATCGTGAGCTTCTCCATGATATCGCAATACATATCGTATCATGAGGTTCATATCGAGATAATATCATATCGTTACATCCCTAATAGTTACTGTTGTGTCTTTTAAGTGCCGTTTGAATCAGATGCATTATAAGATAAAAGAGGCACTTAATAAGTTGGAAAAGTCACGACATGACTTTAATAGACTAGCATATCTTTAGTTGACCATTCATTTCTGTAGTCGACTACAGCCCAACAGAATGTACAACAATATTCTTAGTAGTAAAGTGCTTCATTGGAAAACGGGGCTACGCAAGACACCTTATAAAACAATGTTGCTAGCAATTATTTTAGAACTCGAAAAGCCAGCGATTAATTTGTAAAAATATTTGTATTGTACGTTAAGACTTTTTAAACAAATTATCAACCAAATAAATAAAGATTAAAATATGGTCACTGAAGGCTTCTATAGAGAGATTATTTCCAAATAAATATCAGAAATTGGTCATACTTTCTTAGGAATGCCACGGTTTCGTATGTGTTTTAGACTCTGTAGAGCCTATTTAACGATGATAGGAATACAACTTTGATTAATATTTTTATAGTCGACTAGCAACGATTACTCGATTAACCGTTGCAGCCCTACCAATTAGTAACACATACAGCTTCATAGCCACGTTATTCAATTTCCATTACTTCATTCACTCACGAAAACAAAGCCTCAGCAAACCATGAGCGCAAAACTTACCTCTGTCGGAAACAGCTGCAGAAGGAACGCCTCGGAGTTGAACATATGAGTAGTCCCCATCAGCAAACTTTGGTCTTTGGCTCTGGTTTGATGAGATGCCCAAGTTATCAGTGCACATCAGAACTTCCACTGGACCCGTTGTGCTGTTAATGTGAATCTGAAAAGCCTGGGAAGAAAAATAAAAGATGACATAAAAGCAGAATATGTTTAGCACCTACAATTACATGAAAGCAATTTGTTCTATGACTTGATGTACCTTTTTAGGGTGCGCCACCTCCAGTTTAGTTTCTGGGGGAGCTCTGATCACAAAAACAGCCTGATCTTCAAAGATGGGTAAACTTCGTATATCCTCGTAGGTCAAATAGGCAAGTGTAATTCAAAAAGTCATGGAAATTATAACAAAGCTTTGAGAAATTTTCAAATTCAAATCTGGAGTAGCTGTAGGACAGTAAAAAGTCTTTCCTTCAAAGCAAAAGGATATCTACTTAGATGTTCGTGCATTTCATTAATTACTTGTTTGGCGGTTCTGATCAAATCATCCAGCTTTTTCTCCTCGACAACCAGACTCCTCAGCCCATCGTCCGCGAATTCAGGAGGCCAACCCCTTCAAACAAATTCACACAGATAAATACAAGGATTTTAAAACACAGCATTAAAAGGATAGACAATTCACCACTGAAATACTTACACCCACTGAACCAAGTTTTTGGATGGCTTTTTGATAAGAGAGATCCCCTCCAAGACGTTGGTGATGTCATAGATTCTCCTTTTTGAGGACTGTATTTCTCTGGCAACTTCATTGAGGTCCAAAATTCCGTTGGAAGAAGCATTTAAGGCTTTCATAAACATTTGAGTTAACAGTCCAAGTGCTTTATCAAAACGTGGCCTTTGTGCTACGGGGAAAGAAAAGAATAGCTCTAATTCTATAAAAGTAGAACAACTCTCCAGTTCTGTACAGGCTGCTTGTAGTGCCATACCTTTTACAGTTTCTGGCGACGTAACATCTGAGCCATCATCTTCCTCCTCGTCCTCGTCTTCTTCTGTGGTCTTTCTCGCTCCTTGCTCCAGGGTGTTTGCCTGCAAGAAAATAAACTGTGGTCATGTACAGCGCCGAGCTAAAGAGCTGATGTTTTAGCATTACCTGGGCATGGGGAGATGGCCGAACAAATATAGAAGGCACGGCGTCAGGTTTTAAAGTTAGATGGGTTTTATAATGTATAAAGACTCCTTCAACACCGTGATCTTCCAAGTAGTCCTCTTTCCGAAAGTGCTTGCTGCAGACAGTTTCCACAGAGCTGGATGGTGGCGCCTCTCTTCTTAAAGCAGCGAGCCAAAGCTCTGCTATCTGCGTGACTGGAAAACTGTGAAAGCGTATGTTCTTGGTATTAACATTATTATTTGTGCATCCGGGTGCGACGCAGACGAACTTAATACACTTGGGTTCAACGGTTCCAAGTCTGTTGTTCTCCATAGTAGCACTGTAGTGAAGCGAGTTGTATGGTGCCAACGCGCTTACAGTTAGCTTCGATAGCTATGCTGCAAACTTAATAACGTCACTCCGTCACGTACGCGACCACGCCCCTAAACAAAATAGTGAGTGTTAGCTGTTAGCTCGGAGCCAAAGCTACATCGGCTTGTAACAATGTTTAAAGGCCAAATGCTGAGAGCGTTGGTGAATCAGCGGCTGACTGCGGCAGCTGAAGAGATATTTGTGCTGTTTGAAAGAACAATAGCTGAGTATGAGGAGAAACTGTGCCGCTCCAAAGAGGAGAACCAGAGGAAACAGGAGCTCCTGGATTCGGTTCTGGGCCCTAATGTCGTGCTGTTCAGACCGGCTGTCCTGACAACTTCGGTTATTCCTGGTCCCTGTCAGGATCTGAACCAGGCTATCACAACGCAGATTAAAGCAGAGCAAGAGGAACAGGGCTTCAAACGGGAGGCAGAACAGAAGCCAGAGTCCGCTCCTGAGGCCAGTGTTTGTGTGAAGAGAGAAGAGCCCTCACAAACTGTGCACACAGAGGAAGAAGCACGGCTAGAGAACAACTCAGCGCCACATTCACACACAGAGACACAGAATTCTGAAACTGAGAATGATGGAGGCTGGAGAGCTCCTCTCAGCTGTGTAGATGCAGAGATGGATTCAGTATGGGCTGATGAAGACCACTACACCCAGGTCCAGATCAGAGACAGAGCCATAACTGCACAAAAATCAGATGTATCTTTGGGTCTATCCCCAAGGCACAAGTCTGCTCCAGTGGTGAGAGTCACTATAAACAATATGGACAATCCAGGAACCAGCATAGGAGATGAACTGAAGAAACACCAGTGCTTTGTGTGTCACAAGAGATTTAGAAGTAAACAACATTTACAGACACACATAAGAGTTCACACTGGGGAAAAACCTTATGCGTGTTCAGTTTGCAACAGAAGGTTTGGAGACTTTTCAGCACTCAAGGTACATATGAGAACTCACACAGGAGAGCGACCTTTCAGTTGTTCATTCTGCAAGAAAACATTTACCCAAAGTGCAAATCTACGTTCACATGTGAGGACACATACTGGAGTCAAACCTTTCAGCTGTTCAACCTGCAAGAAAACCTTTAGCCGTAGGCGTCGACTCGATGTACATAATTTGAAAAATCACCAAGGAGAAGAACCCCCAGTTTGAAATCGCTTTGGGACCTTATCTTTTATTAAAGAACACTTGATAACTCATACAAGACAGACCTTACCAGTGTTCAGTCTTTTTAAGATCTAAAACACATTACGGAAAACAAATCTCTAATGAATGGGATTAAATGTTAAATCAACTGAATAATGGTAACACAAATCAAATAATTAAGGAACTAATTTTCATCAAATATTGTTCACAACACAACTTACAGCTGTTTAACGAAATATTGTTTAAATACATGTGATTATATTAGAGCCAATTGTTCAGTAATGTACTATTTAAGTTTTTATCTTTACATTTTTAGAATCATTGACCAAAATTTGTTAGCAATTGTGGCTAATTTGGTATACTGATTTTTTTCAAGATTTAGGAGTGACCCATTCAACTCATCCATGGTTTTCAGAAAAGTAAATAAGTGTTATTTCAAGACCTTAATTCATTAATTTATTGTACAGAAAAATGCTATAACTCACATGTACAGAATATCATAAAGATAAAAACAACCACACATTTTCATCAGAATTTTACACTAAAGTACAGTATAAACAATGTGTGTCATATGCAACACTATGAATATTTTAGTCATCGTCAAATTTAATCTTTTTCCCTTGAAAGGCAAGTATTTGTCCTTGTTGCTCCTTCCTTTTCTTACTAGCCTCCCACGATGGATGCAGTTTTTGCTGTGGTGCTTGATGGGTGAACATACTTCCTCCTCTTGTATCTTTTGGTCTCGTATGTTCTTTAGCCTGTCCCCTTCCTCCAAATTGTTTATGCTCTTTTCCAAAAGTCTTCTCTCTAGGACACGGGTTACTGTGTTTTAAACCTGAATGCTCTGGTTTCCCAATAGACTTCTTTTGGAATTTGGTCTGTTTACTAAAATCTTCATTTCCACTAAGACCGTCTTTCCGTTTGTCTAGACCCCCGAATTTTCGGTCACCTTTTCCGGCTCTTTTACCAGTCTTTGGTCCAGCCAGGGAGGGACAAAACACTGAGTTTAGAGAAGTGGCTTTAGTTTTCAATCTGGACTCAAGCTCGTCAAGTTCGCTCTGGACTTTGTTAGTTTGGTGCTTACTTGAGCCATCTGCAAGAGCCTTTTGAACAGTCTTATCCTCAACTGTTTTTGTTTTCTTTTTCTTGAATTTGTTTACTTTTCCCACAAAGAAATCATTGTCACTCTCCTCTGACTCATCCGAGGACTGCTTGCGAAAGCGCTCTTCTGTACTGTCGTCAAAGTATTCTTTTTCATCACTTTCTGACAATTCTAGATCACTCTCTGCCTCCATGTTTGGTTTGGGGGGTACTTCTAACATTGCAGAAGTATTTTTATTTTCCCCAGACTTGTTTAGTGGTTTAGACCTTACATCATTTTTTACAAGGCTTTGTTTTTTATTGGTGTTCTTAGTTTGGGTATCTGTCTGCTGAACTTTTGGCTCTACTTTTTCTACATGGCACGCTTCCACATCGGCTTTTTCACTCATTTTTGTTTTAGATGGTGTCACAGTTTTGTCCACAACTACATCTGACTCTTTTTGTGGATTGGTAGTAGGTGGCTGCTTTTTGGGTTTGTCAGCTTTTGCCTGCATTCTTTTTTCAGGCTTTCCTTCTTTTAACCTCTCCTCTTTGAAAGCCTTCACAGCAGCTTTGATTCCTTCAATCTTTTTGTTGAACTGCGGGTGAGTGGCAACACGTGTTATTGCCCGATCAGAAATAGTAGATTTGGGGTCTTTGCACACTTGTTCGAAGCTGAGGTTCTTCTGCAATGCCGTCTTGGTGACCTAAAATACAAAGATAGCAGATAAAAAAAGAGCAATGGCTTTCTTATATGTAGAGTAGAGACTATGACATACTTTCTATGTCACATTTATTCTGGACTATTCCATAATTTGACTTTCTGGTATGAAAGAAATACATACCAAATCTGGCACAAGGTTCTTGATGGCATGAATCTCTTCCAGTAGTCTGGCCGCCCTCCTTTGATTTCGCTCAATATCAGCATCTTTACCCTTCTTTTTCTTGAGTGCACCTATTTGCCTAGTCAGCTTCCTGACAGTCAGGGCCCGCACCCTCTTCACCTCCTTCCTCATCTTTACCACCTCATTGTTGAGGTTAAGAACATTCTCCTGTTTTTCCTGTACGGCCTGTGGAGCTTCACACTGATCTTCTGCAGTCTGCGGAGGTGGAGCTTGCTCTTGTTCTTGAAGAGTCTCTGGCACTTGCTCTTGTTCCTGAAGGGTCTCTGGGACTTCTTCCTGTTCCATTTCAGCTCTAGTACTTTCTGTTATTACTTCAGTATTTTCACTCTTTTCAACACCAGCGGCGCTGTCCTTCTCTTCTTCCATCTCTTTTGCCTCCTTAAGGGGGAGCTCCATAGTCATCATCTATCACTGAAGAAAATCAAAACTGAATAAATACACTACCTCTTTTAGCAAATTGGCACACTTAATGTCAAATGAAAATGAGTGTGTATTTCCACATGGACCAACACTTAAATAGGCAACTGAGTACATATGTTTGATGTCCAAAATGATGACTTTTAGGGTTGTATCAAGTTAATTGATTAATCGCAACTAATCGATTGTCAACTATTTTAGTAATCAACTAATAGTTATCTGGGGTGCACGGTGGCAGAGCGGCTAGAGCGTCTGCCTCCCAATAAGGAGATCGTAGGTTCGAATCCCAGACCACCCCAACATCGTGGTATTGAATTCCGAACCACCTTAACATCACACGATCTCTCTGGGTGGAGTCTGCATGTCCTCCCCGTGTTACCGTGGGTTCTCTCCGGGTTCTCCGGCTTCCTCCCACCGTCCAAAGACATGACTGTGTAGGTTAATTGACAACTCTAAATTGTCCCTAGTGTATGAATGTGAGAGTGAATGATTGTCTGTCCTTGTCTCTGTCTCTGTGTTAGCCCTGCGACGAGTTGGCCACTGTCCAGGGTGTACCCCGCCTAAGGCCCAAAGTCACTGGGATAGGCTCCAGTCACCCGCGACCCCTAACGGGAATAAGCGGTAGAAAATGAATGAATGAATGAATAATAGTTATCTGGACAATACACCGATTCCAAAACAGGTCCATGTGCTGGCAGCGGAGGTAAGTTGAGATGAGGTTTTATGAGAGACAAATGACACGTTAATGTTTTAGATGGAAAACCTACTTTGTCTGTAATGTGATGTGCAGCATCACATTATATCTCAGACAAATTTAATAAAATATCTAAAATTCACGGGCCTTTCTTAATCTACGCAACATGATTAGGTTTGCTACAGCCATAAATTCACCCCAGTAACAGTACACACAAATGGCAAAGACAGACGGAAATTTTGTTTGGTGAAGTACAGTGTTGGTCTTACACACAGCCAAAATAAACGTGGTTGAGTAAAAGTCGTTTGTTAATCTTTCATATTTGCTCACAAACCAACCAAAACAAACCGCGAACAAATACTGACATTCCCAAACATCTATACAAAATATCAACACTTTATCACAACACTTACCGATGTTTTAGAAAGAAAACTTTACGCCAGAGAAATGCCTTGCTTTACACCACAGAGCGGCCATGATGATACCTACGTACCCAGCACAGCGTGGTGACGTCGTGCGTAAGGGCCGACGTAGAGTGTCGTGAAAGGGGGAGGGGCCTTCAGCGGTCTGTTTTTATTTATTTCTTTGTTTCATGTGCATAAAACATCAACAATGGTGGATAATTGAAGAAGCTTGCACAGTAGGATGAACGAATGACGCCTTCTGTCACAGTAACCGGAGCTATATCACATCTGAATCAGCGGGGGGAGGATGAAGCGGCGCAATGCGGACTGCAGCAAACTCCGACGGCCGATAAAACGGAACCGAATCACCGAGGGTATATATAGCAGGTACAAAACGGGGCTGTGTAACAATGGCGCCTCTCTGAATATGTCAAGACAGGCTTCGCTCTCTCTGGTACATCCATATTTCAATCCGATCTGATGTATGCGCTTTTAGACAGCTAAATAAGCATGTAATAATATTGTTACTAAGGCAGGCCTGCTGTGCTGTTACTTTACTGGCAGCAAATGCGTGATTTCCCCCCCTTTCGTTAGCCAATTATTTTGAAATGCGCGTGTTATTAAAGCGTTAAAACGTAATTGCATAAACTTTACTGCAGTTTTTATTTTGTGCAATCTCGTTTATTGTGTTTAGTAAATGCAACTTGTGTAAAAATGTTGTTTAGCCTGAATTGACAGCATCAGTGACAGACGCGCTCGTTTTGTTGTCTCACCTGTGCTTTGTCTGGACTGCCATTGGTCAAGCATTTATCAGTCGAAAATAATATCATAAATGCATGCATGAAATAAAGCAATTAAGTCAGAATTTCATTTTAAAAACCTAGTTTATTTCTGTGTTGTGGTGAGTTGACGGACAAGTAAAAGCAGATGTGCTGTATGTGTGCATGTTCAGACATGTACTGTGCACCCCTGCCCCTTTGTTATGTCTCTCCATGTACTGCTGCTTACTGGGACAGCTAGGCCTTCTTCTGCATTTTGCTATTCATGTAGTGTGCAACTTTACTTTCATAATATTTGATAATTTTTCGTACACTTTTATTATAAAACATTAAGGCGGTGAAGATTATTCGGTTAATCCTGATTGTTCAGACCTGTCACAATATAATCATAAGAATGTATTTATTTATATATATGTATGTATGTATGTATTAGTTAATTATGATTTAATTCTGTGTTCATTCTTTCCTAAAGCCTGTGAATCTAATTCGTAAATCTCTGTTCTTATGTCATTTCCAGTACCTTTTTGTACTTGAAGTTCCTGGTGGTGTGGATACTGGTTCTGCTGGCCGACTTCGTGCTGGAGTTCCGGTTTGAATACCTGTGGCCTTTCTGGCTGTTCATCAGAAGTGTCTACGACTCCTTCAGATACCAGGGGCTGGTAAGAAATGCTACAGTTCATATTAATCATAGCTTTGAAAACTGCAATTAAGCTTACATTAGAGATCTTTATCATAACAATCATTTCTGCACTACTATTTGCAGGCATTCTCGGTCTTCTTTGTATGTGTGGCATTTACATCAGACATAATCTGCCTCCTCTTTATTCCCGTGCAATGGTTGTTTTTCGCTGCCAGCACCTACGTATGGGTCCAGTATGTCTGGCACACAGGTTAGTTGAACTTTTTTTTTTTTTTTTACTCTTGGTACGCATTAATCATATTTTTTGTATCTTCCAAAGAGAGAGGAGTTTGTTTACCTACTGTATCTCTTTGGATCTTGTTTGTGTACATCGAGGCTGCTATACGTTTTAAAGATCTGAAGAACTTTCATGTAGACCTATGTCGGCCCTTTGCAGCTCATTGGTAGGCTTTTCTTCAAATATTCTTCAATTTTATATATATATATATATATGAATGATTTACATCATTTACAAAGATTTAGCACTAAACTGAACATTGTGATGCATATGAAATGACCTGTTTGTTTATATTTTCTCAGCATTGGCTATCCAGTTGTGACCCTTGGCTTCGGCTTCAAGAGCTATGTAAGCTACAAGATGCGACTGAGGAAACAGAAGGAGGTGCAAAAAGAGAATGAGTTCTACATGCAGCTATTACAGCAGGCTTTACCGCCAGAACAGCAGATGCCACAGAGACAAGAGAGAGAGACAGAAGAAGGTATGCTATTCATGCGTCAAACTAACCTTAAACTATTTGCTCTTATAAATTGTTCCAAAAATGCAAAAGAACATTTCTCTGTCATAAGAGCAACTGAGTCCGTATTAAAATGAAGAAAGGTAAAGTATTTACGTTGTTAATGTTATTAATGTTTTAGATTTTAAATAATGAAGGTATGTCCAAGCAGCTCACAACAATGGTTATATGGTATGGATATTATGACTTAATTCCTTTAATCATGCAGTGAATTGATCCGTCAATGATGCCTTATTTGGCCAAAATGTTTTGTAGTCAACTTGTTTTATTGGGATAAAATTATAAGAAAAGGGAAGGAATGGTATGGCTAGCGTTAGATTTATTTGTGAATTGTGAGGTAAATCTTCCTTTTTACAGATAAAAGTCTAAAAGTTTTATTTTAATTTATTTTATTAGCTAATTCTTAATTGTATGCATGCCATGTTGCACCTTACCGCTGAAGCAAGTTCCTAGTTTGTGAATTTTGTTCACTTACAATGGCAATAAACCTTTTTCTGATTCTGATTCTGATAAAAGTACTGTTTCCGAGTACTTTTCTGAATATATATTTGTGAAGTCCCCATGCCCCCGTTTTGGTCTACTAATTGATACACAGAGCATACCTTTAGTCAACCAAAAATGTCGTTAGTCGACTACAGTTGCAAATTATATTGCATTCACAGTTACAAGAAATTCTAACAAGGTGATACTAAATACTAAAATCCAACACACATTATTTAAAACTTAACACTTAACTTTGTACCTTGAAACCTACCAGATTTGTATGTGTAGCTTTAACCAAATGTCCTTGTGTCTTTCAGCTGCTATAAGCAAAGGAATCTCAGAGGTGGAACCTGTTGTCATATCACAAAACGGAGGACCTCCTGGAAAGAAAAGCACTTCAGCCACATTACCTGAACTGGAATACAGAGAAAAGGGGAAGGACAGTACAAAAGAGGGCAAAAAACAGAACACAGTGGGTATCAATAACAACAGTATTATCCACACACTGGACTCCAAACTGCAGGAGGCAGAGTACATTGAAAACTACGTCGGGTCAAAAAAACTGAACAACGACCTGGCAGAAAACACCCTCACAGACAACACTACTACCACACACTCGAAAGAGGATATGGGGGGCACGGGGAAGAATTACAAAAATGCCAGTGGAGGCGGGGGTGCAATTTCCAACTCCCCGCCAAGAAATCATAGTTCCTCAAACGGCAGCGTCCCACAAGGAGGACCTGTGGCCAATAAGAACGAGAAGAAGCAGAAAGGTGCGGGAAAGGGTCAGAAAGATCCTGTGGAGAACTGCATCCCCAACAACCAGCTGGGCAAACCGGATGCCTTAGTGCGGTAAGAGAGACCCATCATGTAGGATCAAAATCAGTTGATATAAAATTGTATTGTATATCTTTTGTAGGTTGGAGCAGGATGTGAAGCGTCTGAAGGCGGATCTGCAGGCAAACCGGCAGCTGGAGTCGGAGTTACGCAGTCAGCTCTCCTCTCTGAGCAGCCAGGACCGCAGCCTCCGCTCTGAACTGAGCCAGCTGCGCCAGGACAACGAGCTCCTCCAGAACAAGTGGGTAGTGCAGAAAGTTCAGGAACCGAGGCACTTTCACCGTGTTTACTTCTTACTCGGAGTACTGCTGCATGTAACTGCACAGACAAGGAGAGGCATTTAACTGTACGGGACGAGAAACAGGCAGGGAATATTGTGTTTGAATTTGGATCAGCAGCAATGACAAACTAACAAAATGTCCCATCATGTCTAAAAATGACAATGCTTAAGCTAAATGACTCATCTATACTTGCAAAAGCGTGGTTATATCTATGTGAACCATTTTTATTACTTATAATTATTGCTACAACGTTTTAGCAGTAATTATAAATTACAAGACACGCCTGAACGTTTCTTAGCCACCCGCTTGCACCTATTCAATTCTTTGACCTGCATGTTGACTAGTACAAGAGCAGAAACCAGATCAACTGTCCTGGTTAAATAAAAGTCAATTAAAAACAAAGAGCGTACTCAGATTACCTGAGCATGTAAGTGTAATGAATGTTGTAACATTAGTGATTTACACTTTATTATGTCAGGATTTTAGTTTCCATCCAGTGTTGTTTCTCCTAAATTATTACAAATAGCCTATTATTTGGTCTATGATTGTTATTTGTAATGTTAATTTTATCTTGACCTTTCTACCAGTGCCTCATCTCAAAAACAACAGCATAAGGCCTGTTTATGAACAGCATGCGCAGATGTGATATTGTATAAGAAAACACAATAATGGGCTTGCTTTAACAACAACAGAAAGGCTTGTAGTGACTGCAGTGCATCCAAATGAGGGAAGAAGTTTCTGTGAATGTAATGTTTAAGACATTTACTTTGGATCATAGTATTTGGATTGCACCGCAGCAACTTATAGTCTATAGCAGTGGTTCCCAACCTTTTTTGTCTTGCGTACCCCTTAAGCGTTGTCTCACACTCAGAGTACCCCTTAACTTGAGTTTTGGACAAATAAAGTTGAATATAGTCAATTATTACTATTATGTTTTTTGTTTTAATTAAATGTATGATCCAAAATGCTCCAAAAAGATGCTAAATTTACAACTAATGACACTTTTTTATTCAGATAAAAGTACATTTCATCTTCATTTAAAACCTGAAACAATTCCAAGTACCCCCTGGTAACTCCTCATGTACCCCTTGGGGTCCCCGTACCCCTGGTTGGGAAACACTGGTCTATAGTAATAATAAGTATAAACTTTTGAATGTCCCAACATAATTATATTTTCTATAACTTAATGATCACGTAGCATGAAAGTGAGCGTTATCTGCAAACACAAAATCGGTTGAATACCTGAAAGTAACTGCAGATATCGAATTTAATATCCTCCATGACTAGTTGGACGATCCCAGTTGAATTTAGGAAAAGTGACCGACCCCAGACAAAGCTGTCATTAACATCGACTTGTCATGTCTCAGGCTCCACAGCGCGGTCCAGGCCAAGCAGAAGGACAAGCAGACCATCTCCCAGCTGGAGAAGAGGCTGAAGGCTGAGCAGGAGGCGCGTGCTCTGGCAGAGAAACAGCTGGCCGAGGAGAGGAAGAGGAAGAAGATGGAGGAGGCCACTGCAGCGCGGGCCGTGGCGTTAGCGGCTGCCACAAGGTATTTCATATCCACTTAATGATAGGCCTGTCACAGTAATTACCACATGGGATTGTACTTCAGGATATGGAAATCACGAGTGGGGAACATTTTGTTTTATAGTAATCTTCTGATGTGCAATCTCCAAGTACAACATGTACGGTGTTAAAATAAGTGATACTGCTGATTGCTTTTTTCAAGTATGTAGCGTTAAACTATAACATATGTACATCGTTATTTTACGTTTTGTTCATTGTAAACTCAAGGGTGAAAGTAGTTTAATTTTTTTGCAGGTACTGTCGAGTTTTTGTTTACATCTGTTAAAAGCTGTAATTAGTTTGCAGTAAAAAAACAAAACACACGCACACTCAGAGATCAGCTAGAGGTTGGTTTTGATAGAATTAGTATTAATTAAGAATACATCAAGCACTATATTTCATTATGTTCAAATCAAGATCGTGGTGTTTTTTCTCTCAACAGCAAATAGTTATGACATTACATCCAGCAAACCTTCTGTGCAACATTATTCAGCTACTGCTTACATTTTCCTTTGCAGTTTTCAGTATTATTATTAACTGGAGAAGGTGATTCTTTTGGTGCGCATGAAGCACTTTAACACCTCGTTATGGCTTTTTGAAGCTTATGTGTCCTGGAGTTTAATTTATTTTAATAATTGCAATTAAATACAGGGAAGTGGGGAAAGCAAAATTGTTCGGAGCCCTTAAGCCTCAAATGAGGACATCACTGGAATACTCAAACATGCATGAATCAATCCAAATACATGTCTGAGAAAACTAATGTTGAGGAAACACTGTTTAAACTTGGTTAAAATATAAGAATAATGTGAAATTGAGTTTGAGGAGCTTTTAACCATGTTAGAATTGTTTCTCCTTGTCATTAAACCACTTGATGTTTTTAGTGAAGCTTGCATATTTAACTAATCTTTATTGCCATTGCTCCATCCGTCCAGGTTTCACCGCTCCGTTCTGCAGTTTTGCAGTGTTGCGTCACTATTTTGGCACAATTTCTTCTTTAATCCCCTGCTTGCTAGTATGAATTGCAGCTCTCCAAAGGGTGACCTAACATAAAGGGGTGACTTGGATCAATATTCCAATTTGAATATAACATAACCATCAGTGGGTGTCGTGGGTTAGAACTAAACTTCAAACATAAACACAAAAGGTCTTATTTACAAAAATCTTGTTGCAAAATGATCCTAATTTATCTTTTTTGTCCGGCAGGGTGGAGTCCACTGATACTCTCCGTGGTCGTATCAGAGATTTGGAGACAGAGTGTAAGAAGCTCAGCATCGACATGAAAGTAAAAGAGGAGCAGATTCGGGATCTGGAGGGCAAATGTCAGGTGCGACAAGTTATAGTCATCGTACACAAATCTGGGTTAATACTATCACATGGGCCTAAGGCTTCACAAATTAGTATTTTTTTCTTTATTGGACCAGTTATGAGCTATCTGCTGTGCTGCATCTAACTATAGCCGTGATGAAAGGAAATTATGTGTCATGGTGTTATGGTCATATATTTTTCTAGGGATGAAACAATATTGGCATTAATAATTTATCACAACTTCAAAAGTTTCATTGTTAAACATGCACTTTTATAATAGGCTCTATCAGACTATACTCCTAACTCTAAAATGCACTGGTTCTTTGCATTGAATGATAAAAAGAGTATTTATCATGAACTGCTTCAGTGTTTCCAATTTGTAGAAACTTAACTAAAAATTAATTTAATCTCTCACATTGAGGCGGTAATTACTTGTTCCTGTTTTTCCCAGATTGTCATCGATATTGTCATGATGTACATATTTTTCTGTGAAGTTCAAGTTCAAATATGTTGTGCATTACATTACATATTCCTCTTGCTTCAACTCCTCATTTGTCGCTGCACACAGGAGCTACGAAAGTATAAGGAGAACGAGAAGGACACAGAAGTGTTGATGTCTGCTCTGTCGGCCATGCAAGAGAAAACCCAGCACCTGGAGAACAGCTTGAGCGCGGAGACCAGGATCAAACTGGATCTCTTCTCTGCTCTGGGGGACGCAAAAAGGCAGCTGGAAATAGCACAAGGTACACAACAGCAAGAACACAGCAAAACATACTAACAAACTGTTTTTTTTTTAAACTGTGAAGCAGAATCATTAAGTAGCGTCCTTTGTCCTTTGTAGAGTCCTAACAGAGTCCTGTCTATTCATCCATCACCACATATGTATCAGATAAATCTTTTCCTCTTTAGCAAATACTACAACAGGGGAGGAAATAAACTCCTTCAAAAAAAAAGAACAATAATCCAGGATGAATAAAACAGTCCATTGTTTATCCATCACCACAGGCTGCGTAAATATTTATAAGGTTTATAATGTCAATCTTTGGTGGTTTTAGAAGGCATTGTGTAGAGGGGAGAAACTGATCGTATTTGCATAATTCACCGGGAGCCGAAATACCATTACATTATACACAACAAACAGAGAATGTTATTTTAAACTTGGTGGGAATTCTTCCATTATCCATGCGGAGGTCAGTTACAGTACATTTACTGGCTTTTGAGGCAGACTCTGTATTTACCTGCCCTTTGCCACATAATATCTGTATCGTAATCTAGTCAGGGAATGAGAATACATTAAGAATTTCAATATAATTTGTATTTTTAAGACATTGTGGCAATCCTATTCCTAATTTAACAGGGTTAGTGTTAAAAATAAGGTGAGTATTACTTAGTTACATTTACTTGAAGAAATTGTACTTCTCAGAGTAGTTTTCAGACACCATACTTTTGCTCCTGCTTGAGTAATATTTAGTTTGAATGAACTGCAATCTTGCTCAGGTCATTGTTTTGGTTCCTTTTCCCACTGTGAGTAATTCTACACACACATATATATACAGAAATAGAACATATGAAAGTTGCTTTGAAGATATGCCAAATTTTAATAAAGATCATTGTTTATTGCTAAAAAAATACAAAAAGAGCAGATTAAAAATAAAAAGCAATAACTTTCAAATAATATTATATGGTGACTTTTCTGTTTTCCTTTGTGATTCATTTTACAGACATTTAACATTTGTCTGAGAATTAAAACCTCAACTAATACATTAATAACATGTTTTAACACATTTCTGTTCTATTGTGTCAAAATTGATATATTCATTTTTGTCAGTTTCGCCCATCTCTACACACAAGTGACTTAAGCTTTTTATGTTGGCTACGTTAAATGATTAGAACTTTTGTGTTTCTTGCACCGCTCCTCGAAATCGGATTTCGTTTTTTTCTCATTTTTGTTTCTATCCTTCGAAAATACCAGATTTCGTTGCATTATTCAAAGTTTTGTCCTTCTAATCACATTAACTTCACATTATCAATCAGACGTTAATCAGAAGTTCCTTTTACTCTAACTTGAGTCATTTCTTGGATCATTTATTCATACTTCTTTAGACGTAACTTTACTCTAACTCGAGTACACTCTGTCTCTACTCTACCCTCTTCTGTTAACTACATGTACTCACAAACATCTTTCCCCCTCTATTTTTAGGCCAGATCCACCAGAGGGAGCAGGAGATCGCTGAGCTGAAGCAGAAGATCGCTGAGGTGATGGCCGTGATGCCCAGCCTGTCATACTCAGCAGATGGCAGCAGCCTGAGCCCGGTCACCCCACACTACTCCTCCAAATTCATGGACAATAGCTCCTCCTCTCTGGACCCCAACGCCTCAGTCTACCAGCCTCTCAAAAAGTGACTCTGAGACACACAGTCAAACTAAATTGGCTGTTAACTTTATTTTGGTAAAACTTCTGGATTGGGTTTTCGTGTGTGTTTACAAGTTTATATGTTATTCGACATGCAGCAATGGTTGGTTTTTAGAATTAGAATGTCCATTTGGGAGTTTTGGGGATTGAGCCATCATTATACAGTGTTATTTGTTTGAAAATTGGACAAGGGAATATGTTAATTCTTGGTTTACAGTTTACAGCAGCCATTTTTGTTTACATTTTACTTTTAATCGAGACAGAGAAAATGTTTTAATTTTGTATCCATTTTCCTGTACAGTAAAATCCCTTGAGAGATACATGAATGTACAATTATTCATGTTTGATATTTCGAACGACAAAACCAGTGATTGTTTTTTTGTAACGCTTTCATTTGGTTACTGTAGTGGGCATTTCCAGAAAGGTACAACTGTCAGTAATTGTTATCAGTCCATGTACAATCCCATGCTAGCTCAAATTAGCAAATCAAGATATATATATATATTTTTTTTTCTTAAAGATGATCAATTGGACCTGGCACTGCCAAAACTTCACATTACAATTACATTACATTCTTACTTGCTGCAGACATCTCTCCTCTCTCCGTCTGGACCAAATTCAAACCAGTTAAGGCCATACAGATCATTGGATTTTATGATGTCCAGGTAACACGCCGTTACCATCACTTGCACTGCAAAAACAGATATCTACATTAATTACAAAGCACTTGAATTTAGTACTTTTGACAGGTTTAGATTTATTTAGTTTGTAGGATTTCTGGATATGTCTCAATATTTTCAATCTGTTTGATCAAGCTAAATTATCTATCCATGGAGTAAGAATTTTGACTCATTTATTTAACAATTTAAGTGAACTTTTGTTATATCAATGACTAGGGCAGCTCGACTGTGGCAAAAATTATAATCACAATTATTTGGCACATAATTGAAATCATGATTATTTCGAACAATTACCTCAAATTATAGACCAAATACATTTTAGACTGAAATGTTTTAGAAAAGTGCCTTTGCTCCAGGTTTTGAGTGGCAAAAGGAGTGCACTTATAATTCTGAACCGAAGGCAATTTGTTGTATTTTCGATTTCAAATTTTTTTTTATTGAATTGTGTAATAATTGAAATCACGATTACATATACGAATATTGCACAGCCCTACCAATGAGTTTTTGTATCTTTAATTTACAAAATTAACATTGAAACCAGTCAAAAAGAACGTTGAAATTCCATTTTAAACAATCTAAACAAATCTGACTTATTGAGAATTGTATTAAAATATGAATATTAGCATTCTGAATTCAAGCCATTTTATAATTATGTAGATGTTATTGTTGGCAGTGTGCAGATGTATAGTGCCTTCTGATTTCTCTTTGTACAACAGTGAAGCCACATCAGTCCAAAAGCATCAATCAGTTACAATTACACAATTTTTCTATGTACCAATGTATACCAATAATAAGCATATCCTAAACAATTCAGTATTAAGGCAACAATAATTAAATGTCAACTTGTATATTTGACGTAATGGATTGTTTTACAGTGGACAAGTATTCTAACCTCAAAGGAGTGTCATATCAGTTGGTACGGACGGTGATTTCACAGTGACACAGTCTTGGTATGCCAAACACTAACCGAGCTGATTGTTTATTTCTTTATCGCCCAAAAGCTGGCATTTAGTTGTTTACAATGTACATTATTACTGAAGAATGTTTTATTTGATTTGATTTCTCCGTTCAGAAGTGTTGATGTTCATTTTTTCCATCTATACATTTGATCAGTGTAGCTAGCCTAATGTTTGCAATAGAGTGCTGTTACTTTTGTCATTTGAACTTGTTTGGATGGTGTCGTGTTTACAAGGTTTCGGGCTGATCATGATTAGGCAGCAGGTGTTTAGAACGATTGTGTCGGCACTTTTATTTATTCGTTATAGACATTGGATTATTGAGTGGCACATCTTTGGTATATCCACATTGTATTCAGTTGATTTCCTTATATTTTCTATCTGGAAGGATTCTGTGAATGTTGTGTTGGGAACGGTGACCCTGTTCCACCATGTTGTGCTGTCATTTTGCCTACCTGGAAAAGTAGTTTGTGGATCGCTCTGGCATTGTGACTTCAGTATTTAAGTTGTTTATACCAGTTTTTATTAGAAGGAAAAGAAAGTAAAAAGTGCTTTGTTTATCATTGTTCCACTTTATTTTCTTTGTTTTAAGTGATGGTGACTGTGTCTCCATTCACTTTTGTCACATATTAAAGAAAGTTTTGCTGGTGGCAATACAAACTTTTCAATCTACATCTGTTTTATATTAATGTTATACTTAAAAAAAACAACAACATATTTTTTAATTGGTGTATGATAGCTTTCTGCTACTATGAAGGCAACTTGTCTCTTTAAGTATATTTAGTCAATTTTAAGGATATGTTATGGAAAATATATGCTTAAAGGTTCAGAACGTAACTTTTCTGGCGGGTGGGGAGCTCTGCCATCTACTTGTCTCCATGGAGATGGTGCTTTAACTGGAATGTTCCTGCTTGGCATTAAACTTAGCTATCTTGCATCTATTAATTACATTCTTTCTCAAAAATACCTTAAAGAACATACATTCAAACTGTTAGTGGGCTTGCCTCACCACAGATCTGATGTGTATCTTAGCCTGATGGCGCGAGCTGCTTCTGTCCATGGAGATAGATAAGCTACATTTAATGCTATACTGTGGAACATCCCAGGCAATCCTCTCCATGAGGATTCCAGGTCCCTCCCTGTCCATCCACTGTATCTGTCCTTGAGTTTCAGAATAATACGAATTAAGGCCCATTACCACAGCGAGGAACAATTTAAAACAGAATGTTACATCCTTTGAATTGGAAATAGTACTCAAAATGTTGCACAAAACAGGAAGCAAAAATAAATTTTCAAAAAAAGACTGTTCCCTTGGTGGTGCACACAGTTGATTTAATAATACATATTAAATAAAATATTACTCAGTTAGCAAATTTACTAAAAAATACAACCTCAAACCACAAATAAGAATAAAATACATAAAACATTATTAGTATTATTTTGTTATTATATATATATTTAGGTGAAACCATAGCGCAAGATAATAGATCCATGAGTGCAACATAAGGCAAATAAAATCATCTTTGGCGTAGTGGCAGATCAAATGTATCAATAACCTCCACAGGTGTTTTCCCACTGTAGACTTTTTTAGCTCCTGCTCTGGAATAGGTACTTTCCAGCCTGACAGGGAAGCTTTTTGTTAAAACAGGTACCTTTCCAACGGTAACTTATTGGGAAATATGTTAACGTTGTAAACTTTTTTGATGCAAAAGAGAAATAACTTGAAGACTTGAAGTCGCTCCAAAAATGCAATTCTTAATGAGTAAGAAATTATTATTATTATTATTTGCACCATAGTTTTTTGTGCAGGTTTACAAAGCTCAAAAGTGCAGCAATTTGGAAACGTTTCAGTTTATAAAATATGCTATATAAATAAAGTGGATAGGATTGGAAAAGAAGCAGGATGAATGAAAAAACATACTTAACTGAGTGAGTTAATTGTATAGTCTCTGTGTGAATGCGAGCAATCGGGACTGGGTGGTTCTGGACTTAGTTCTTGGTACTGGTATGTGCGAAAACATATAATCATTGCAACTACTTGTGCATTTTTGTGGTATCATTGAACTTTTAACTGCCACGCGTTTACTCAAAATGTTATCAAAATGTGTTCAATGCACATCTAATTCCATGGTAGTAGTTCACGTCAGTTTACCAAACACCTAAAAATGCCCCGAATCACTAAAACAGACCAAACAAACGCTTAAAAAGTTAGCGAAAGTCAAACGTCCCAGGTGCCCTTAAACGTGCCTCCGTGTGGTCTCTCAGCTGGGCTCGCTCACGTGCGGACAGCTCGTAAATAGCGGAGTTTCTGAGCGCACGGGAAGGCACCACCACAGCAGCAGCAGCGGCGGCGGCGGCGGCACATCCACGGCTCCATCAACAGTCAGCGGTCCACTCGAGTCCAGTCCACAGCGATCCGAACACTTCCACCTCGCCGGCTCTCTGCACTTTGCTACGCCGACATGGATGCGCTCAGGTCGGCAGGGCGAGCGATCATCCGCAGCCCCAGCATGGCGAAGCAGTCGTGGACGTCGGGGAGACACAGAAGTAAGATTCAACACGCGTAAAGTTTTGTTTTGGTCCACTTTGGGCCAATCGCTGTCGCTGCTGTTAGCTTGTGCCCACGCTACTGCAATCGGTGGGGAATTAGCGCCTATTTTTCAACGTTTTATTAGTTTTGATGTTGTTTGTAAGTTTGATCTTTTATTTTGGACCACCCTCTCCCACCGAGGACTTTGGGAGTTATTTTTCGCCAGTGTGTTTTGAAATGTGGTTTCCTACTATTCAGAGATTTTCCGGTAAAAATCCTATTTTGACCGCCTCAGAGCTAAATAAAGGTTATGCTCGATGCTCTCGCCTTACACAGACGTGAGGGAGTGGGGTTGTGGCAGTATGAGTTTCAGGCTGCTTCAACTTTCTAGGAATCCTCCTCACAACTACATCAAGATGGAAAGTTTCTTCAGTAGCCCCAGCCTCTTTAGAGATTGTTGGTTTAATCATTTATTTTGTCACAGGGCTGGGGATATACCAAAAGCAAATCAATATTTTTACTCCTCCTAAAAGATTACCATTTAAATAATTTTTAAAAAAGAATAAATTTGGTGCATATGAGCCCAAATTAGACCTAAACAGTACGCAGACATGGCCAAACCCCAATTAAGTGTTTTTTTTTCCCATGGACACAAAAGCCGGGAGCTTCTGGTTGGTGGGTGAACAGCTGCTGAGCCACCACTGTCTCATTTCTCTGTGTTTTATTATGTGTCAGCCAGGAAACATTAACACATTGTAGTAGAAAAAGGTTCCAAATGTTGTCTTCTGGGGTCTCAGTTGTAAAGTGTGAGTGCGTACGTAGAATAATGTTATGTACTTGTCCTACCCAACGTGGAAATGTGTCCAAAAACTCTGAACTTTTCGCATCGGGCCTTAAAGCTGGGGTACCCAATTTTTTTTTTGTAAATCTAAAGTTTAAAAAAAGTTTCCAACAAAGAATATATCGTAAAAGCAGAATGTTGTGACAAAAATAAGTTGCACACTGTCTGGATCTAATAATAACGTATTGTTAACCAGGAAATGAGCCGAAAGCAGCACTCTGATTGGCTGTTCTCGGAGCGGTAGCACGAGTTTGACTTCGCTGCCTGTAAAAAAACAGTTTTTAAACTGAGCCCGTGCCTGAAAATTAACACTTGTGAGTATTAATAATGTGTCAAAAAGTTTATGAGCCACATTTAAATACCGACTTACAGGTTTGCTGCATGAAAATTAGGTACCCAAGCTTTAAAGACACATTGAAGAAGGCAATCTGAGCTCAGAGAGACAAAAAATGAGCGAGTATGAAGAAGGTTGTGTTTTGTTCATCCACTTTTAGTAACAATTGCATGTAAAGTTTTAGAAATGAGACCCCTGGACACTGTTGATTGGAACCTTTGTACTGTAAACCTCTCCTGAACAAACAAGGAATTACATCAACCACATCAATATTGCTAAATTGCGCGGAGAAGCTTAATAGCGGTTCAAAAAGTAGAAAACTATATTTCCAGTGACTTTGTGTGCGGAGAGAGGCAGGAGTCTGTGCTCTCCGACTGCTCAGGCCACTCTGACGCTCATTGTGAGACTCAAGGGCCACTTTGTAAAGTAAATCTCACTTGATCCGTCCCATAAAGTTCTGGGGGGGAATGACGAGGAGCTTAGAGCCTAAAAGCCTGTAACCAGCTCAAGACAATGGAGGAATGCTGCGGGTCACTCAGTGCACTGCCCCCAACACTCAAGTTCAGGCCGCTCTGCTGTGGATTCCATAGGCTCATTAGGAATTACAGTGTGCTTTACTGTAAAAAGGTCTCCCCGCTGCTTGTAACTGAGAAGATTACTTGAAATATTCCACCAATGCTCAAACTATGTCAAAGGGAGTAAGCTGCCGTTCGTAAATGAGTGATGTGACTTTTCCGGTGTGTCGTGTCAAAGAGCAAATACAATTAGTCAAGTTAATGTACCTTGCACTGACCCACTTTGACTAATGTTTGTATTTTTTGCACAGTGGTTTGCTGCATGTGAGTAACCGACAATGACCGTTAACCCATAATGAGGGGCAGAGTACACGCTACAGTTCTGGACAGTTTACACAAAATCTGTAAACCCTCCTATATTATTGAAATATATTATTCAAGCCATATAGTGTAGCGTTTTAAAATGTTGCTCTTCATTTTTTGGTGTCTAATTTTCCAATCCATACAAAATGTAGATGGATAGATTGGAACACGTAATTTTAGAGGTTCATTTAAAATTCAAGGCTGCTTGCACCAGCTTTTAATATTGTTGGGACTTGGTGAAAAAATTAAGTGTTTCCCTGTAATTTATGAGGCTACGGTGGCTCCCTGTAGTTTAAAAGTCTACAAGCTGGAAAATAGCTAAAACAAATTCTCGTACTATCATAAACCTACAATAAATAACTATATTTAAGTTTCAATCAGTCCTGTTTGGATCAGTAAAGGTAATAAGAGACATTTATACTCCAAAAGCCTGGTTTAACGCCAGAAACCTGAGGCAAACACTGAAATACATTACTTATTTTATGTGCATGTTTGTTTGTTTTTTGTTTTTGCTTTTTCCCTTTTATTATTTTTTGTGTAGTTTGACTTGTTCCACTGTCACTTCTTCTCAAACCATATAGGACTGCTGCTTCTTTCCAGTGAAGTAGCTGTAACTAGGGCTGAAACAAGTTAAAGTTATTTCAATAATCGTCAAAACAATTTGATAAGCAAACAATACACAACCTCCAAAATGTGTCATGTTTTATCACTCGGACAAAGCGTAAAATAACACAAGAAATCTTTAAAGTGAAGTGTTTTAAGCGAAAAACCTATTTGTTGTATGCAAACTTTGTGAAGATGTTGTCAAGCTGCATTTTTTTAAGCTTCTTCTCAGTCAAATATTGTAAAAAATCTCATTTTCATTGACCTTTCGCGCTCTAAACCAGTGCCTTCTGACCTTTTTTGCCTCGAGGACCCCTTACGCTTTATCTCACACTCAGAGTACCCCTTCATTTGAGTTTGGCGCAAATAAATGGATTTACTATTCACATATTGTCAATTATTACTATAATATTTTTTGTTGTAATTATATTTATGGCCAAGATATGCCAAAATGATCCTAAATTTACAACTAAAACACTTTTTATTCAGACAAAAGTACATTTAATCTTCTTTTAAAACCTGAAACCATTCCAAGTACCCCCTGGTTGGGAAACAACGCTCTAAACAACTAATCGATTAATCAAAACAATAATCGCTAGACGAACCGATTACCAAAATAACCGTTATTTGCATCATGGGAATAAAACGATTTAACATTTTACTGTCTCTAACTGGAAAGGAATGTACACTCCCCAGCAAGATTCCCACGATGACCCGACCCAGCAGCCAAACACAGTGCAAAAATATACAATTTCTTGCATATAACCAGAATGGATGGCTCCGCTGAGGGCCGTAGCCAGTTGACAGCATTCATTTATCCATCCCAATAGAGACTGCTCTGTTTTCAAACGGCAAACAGCAGGGTCCTTCTCTCTCTCCCCCCTCTGTCCGACAGTGGCCTTGTGCTGGTCGCCCCAGACAACCTGCGGTGGACCGGTGCCAGTATCAAGGACCGGCCAGAGGGACTAGTCTATAGCGGTGCCCTTTACCAAATGGAGACGTTACAAGCCAAGAGTGTGGAGCGGGGCTACAGTGCACAATGCTAATAATCGTTTGGGTGTTTTGTGAAATGCTAAATACCAGCTACTTAGGCTTGCAATTGGCCGGAAAATGTTGGATGTTCTTTTTCCGTACGTAAACAGGGAAAGGGAGCGATGAGGCACTAATTATGTGTTTTAGTGGCGCATTATTTAGGCTTATAATTACAGCGGTATTGAGTGAAACGTTTGTTGACATTAAATTGTTTTTAGGGTTTGTGCAGAAGCAAGCCAAGTGCTGCCAGTACGAGTTGGAGTGAAAATGTCCTACGTTAGTTGCAATGGCAAAGTCCAGTCTTAAATGCTGAGGTTATCCAGCCGTGGGACCAGCACAAAATTACGTTGGAAAAAGAAACAAAAACATGCACAAAAGACTTCTTCAGCTAAGGCAGGGGTGTCCAGACTTTTATTCATCAAGGGCCACATATTTAAACATTCATTTTGTGTAGGGCTGTAGACCAGTGTATGTTACAGTGAATTTTTTGTTGATTTTTACACAGCTTTAAAGTGCAACCACACCTTAAAATAGTCTGAATTAAATTAATCAGGTCTGTCCCACAACTAAATGTCAGATATGAAAGTTATAATGTAAAGACCTTTAAAGGAGGCATATTATGCTTTTTTCAGGTTCTTGGTATTGAACCATATAGCATAAATGGATCGTCAATTTATTTGATTTTTTTCATTGTAAACTACAATTATGATCTAAAACGGCTAAATAATAGAAACCAGTTTATTCACCTTATTTTGGAAGTTGCCGTACGCGCTGCTGTCTTGTTTCCGTTGTATTAGTTTACATGGAGCAGACGAGCTTAACAGAAAATAAGTTCTACACGGACTAAAAAGCCGTTTTCAGACTGACCAGGAAATCGGTGCGTTGTTGACTTGTTGTTGCTCGTGTTCATGAAACATTTTACACAAATCAACCTACTTTAAGTAACATTTTAGCGGCAAGACTTTTCCCTCGTTCGTCATTAGCTTTAACGGAGTTCTCGTCAAACGGAAGTGCGTTTACAACAAATTGCGTATCTGTGGCAAAAAACAACAAAAGTGGGCGGGGCAGAATAAGGTGAATAGATTCTGTTCACGTTCTAGAATGTGATGAGACAGCGGGCTGGAGCCACTTTTATCTATAGCTTTGAACTTTGCCATGAACTATCTCAAAGGTAAATTCACAACCTGATGATTTATCTCAGCGGCTCGACCTAAGAACTCATTGTATTACAGCAAAACTCTGCATTTCAACTGCCCTCCATCTGCATTAAATATCACTGGCTGATTGAATGTTGCGATGTCACGAGAACGCTACCTATAGACGTTCTTCTCTTCACAGTTCAATTCCACAACCACCATTCTCACATTTGCACATTCATTTTCATTTTTTGCCTAATTGCAGCTAAGTACCAGGATGTGGACGTGGAGACAGGATTTTTCTGAGCTGTCGAACCTCAAATTCAGGACATGACAAGATTACTCAAACGTGCCTAAATGCAACTATGCGGAAACTAACGATGACGAAACACTGTTACAAGGTTATAAGCTCATTTAAGTTAATTTAGCATAATATGTCCCCTTTAAACTTGCAACGAAATTAAGTTGATAAGAGCCAATTCACTATGGAGTTGTAGTTTGGACACCTCTGAGCTAAATAGTCTCTGAGCTAAGTACTATTCTACATGATATCTCAAGATCATGTAGAATAGTACTTACCCAAGCGTCATTGAGGGATGGGTCAAATGCAGAGGACAAATACTTTAATTAAAACCTACCTTGCGTATAACTAATAACCGTGGGATTGGATTAGGAACAACGTTTTCCCCCATACTTAATGCTTCGTCTCCCGCCTTATTGTGCCTCAAAGGTCAGCCCATGATATAGTCCCCTATGGAAAATCTTGTTAGGTTTATAAGAACACTGCGAACCTCCTGCCCTCGTAATTTGGGTCATTTTTTTTGCTTGGATTAGCCATTGCTTTCGTTTGTCACTCACTGTGTACAAGACCATACTAAATCCCTTAACTTTGCATATCCTCTTTAAACCGCCCATTTTGTTTGCTTCTGTGTAGGACCCTGACGTCACCAACTATAAATTACCTTGAAACGACTTATCCAGTTCAGCAGAGTTGGAAAAACTAGTAGCAGTAGCCCGGTGTAAATGGTTATTTGGCGTTACAGTTGTTGAGTGAAGTTGTTGGAGTGGAGTTGGCGGTTGCTACGGCGAGGGTGTTTGGGGTAGGAGTATAAATCAGCCAGGATGTGACGGCCGGTCTCAGCAGATGTGTGCCCCGTCATGGTTTTTCAATAGAGGCCTTTGTGAGGGAAATGTACAGTTGTCCGTCAATGTTAAGCTTTAAAGGCGCATGATTGTTTAGTACCAAAGACCAAATATACCGATTTTATTTAAAGTGCCTATGACAGGTTGGACACTCATTTCACTTAAATGCAGTTCAGATAAATATATTTTAAATTTTGCTAAAATTCTTGACAAATTTTCTTCCGCTTTAGCAATTTTGGAGGTTTTTGTTTTACTTCCTGGTTGTAAATGATGACATCACACTAGGAAATCACCTAGCAACCACGCTTTAAACGCTGTAAAATTCATCTAATGTCACAGATTTTTTAAAAATTTACAAATAAAAATACATGTGAACACTTTTTTGGTTGAATTAATTAACAAGTGTAAAAAAAAAAGTAGTCTCTTTTGTGTAAATTATGCATAATATTTGTCTCCCTAGTGTGACGTCATCAATCTGTTTGCTTCCTTTAACTTTCTACAGATATTTCAACTTTTCTTCACAAACGGCCACTTGATTGTTGTGAAACTATAATTTATATTTACAACAACTATTAATACACCAGATAAAAACAAAATTAGAAAATCGTGAAAACCTGTCATACGCACTTTAAGTTATGGTATGTTCATATTGCCAAAGTACGTCACATTTCAAGAATAGAGTTAAATCGCGGCTGGTCGGAGACTTATTGTTTCTACAGGAAGCGACGAGTGTTTAGTTTTCGCACTTTGCCTTTTTACAAACGTAAAATTAGGTCACAAATGTTGTCTTAAGGGTGTCTGTTTTTGCCAGCTAACACAGTTGACAGTTAAGACAGGGCTCTCAAGTCTCACGCATTGACCGTGAGACACACGCATTTGGGTATGTTCACACGCTCACACGCCACACTTCATATTTCTCACGCTCAAAACTAAAGACGCCATAAAATAAAATAAGGCCATGCTCCGTATTCTGATTCAAAGTCCGCACTGTTACATTGCACTTTATGATGAGCGGGACTCAACGCTCCGAGAGTGAGGCGCGTGCTGTGCTGTGCTGGGGGCTCGTGCGCTCAGACAACGAGCCTCGTCCGCTCCGTGCGCTGGGCTCGGACGCTCCGTGCGCTGGGCTCGGACGCTCCGTGCGCTGGGCTCGGACGCTCCGTGCGCTGGGCTCGGACGCTCCGTGCGCTGGGCTCGGACGCTCCGTGCGCTGGGCTCGGACGCTCCGTGCGCGGGTCTGGTGCAATCGGCGAGTCATTCAAGCCCGCCTCAGCGCTTCTGCTGCTCTCAGGGCCTTTTCCATGCGCTCCCTGTCCACATCCTCCAGACAGTTCAGAGAAAAGTCCCACCTGAGGCTGGGCCTCATGGCTCCGTGTCGGTCCACGCCTTTTTTTCTCTCTCTCTTCACAAAATCGCAGAGTGCTCTGGCTCACTGCAGAGCCGAGAAGGGCTCAACCTCTAATTCATCCAAACTAATTCATCCTAACTAATTCGTCCTAGACAAGGACCGAGATGTGTCCAATATTAATTTTCTCTATAACCTGCGCAGCCTCAAAACTGCAACTGCACCTCCAGTTTTATGTACATTCAAAGTGTTTTAGTTAATGTACATTCTAAGTGTATAGTTGACATTGAAATCTGTCAAATGCAGAGATAAGGCAGTCAAAACCCACCGTCCCTGATCAGGGACAGTATCAGAGTTTTTACGTACATGCGTCATTCATTAAAAACTAATGTTTTCAATACAGACATGTTACATGTCATTTGAAAGCTTAGAGTCACCACTAAACGTCTAAAATGTTCAATCCTCGCTAAATCACCTCACAAAATACTTGTAAGCTATCAAACTGTAACATAACCAAACTGTTCATCTCACATTTCTTACCTTTCGTTGTTGGCTCCTCCAGACGCAAACAAAATCCAATCCAGAAGTGTGTGCACTCTTTCTGCCCATCACAGTCCACAAAATAAGAATATCTAGTTGTTATTTCAAATAATATAATCCATTTGTTGATATCCACCCGTAAACGCATATTCTTCATTTGACAGTAACACAAAAGCAATAAAAACATAACTTTTGCGCATCACTTTGCAGAGACATCTTCGGCTTGAGCGGTTCGGCTTAAGTATGATCGTTTTCCTCTCAGTCTTGTCTTCAAAACGAGCCTATCCGTGCAATTTTCCGTCAAGTACTTCTAGAGGGAGAGCCCTTAGAACAAAGCGAACGAATCCATTTTGACACGAGAGGAGCGTCAGCTCCGCGTGCGTAAAGGCATCACAGCCTGGAATGCCATTGGTGATTCAGTAAGTCAATCACATATTCTTCTGGCCAATCACCACAGCTTTCAAATGAGGGGTGGGACTTGCAGGTTCATTCAGTGCAGGAGCTGGTTTTTCCGTGCGTAAAGAGACGAAGGCACCATTTTACGCATCATTTACGCAGCGGAAGGTCTTTACGCACGACCTGCCTTTGATTTAAGGAAGTTTATGAAAAAAATAATCTATGAGGGATATTTATAGTCACCAAAATGACCAAATGTGGTTTTCAGGGTCATTAGAGGCAAAATGCATGAAAAGCAGTTTGGCACATTTGGCACAGAGAAGGACCTCCTGTTCGGATTAGGGTTATTTCATACAAAAAGCTGCTCAAAATCAAAATGGTTGGACCTAGAAGTCAGAAATTTCACACAGCTGTTGTCAACAAGGTGGACAGCTGCTGTGGGGGGTTTCAATAGCACAGCATGAAGTATGTCTTCAGGAAGACATTTTTGTTTTCTCTTTTTTTTTCCAAGACCAAAAAAACGACTTTTGGAGTGTGTTTGAACAGGTGTACTGCCGGTTGGGTTTCACTCAGACAAAGCACAGCTTCTGAAACTAGAAGGTCTTAGCTTTCAAATGACCCATCATACAAGCCTATAGACTGTAAGTTAGCCATACAATAAGCTTTTTCATTTGGGTATGTACTTTTCGAGAAAAACTGCCAAAATGAGGTGGGTCTTAACAGGTTAAGTGCAAGTGAAAGTTAGTTTACTGCAGCGGTATCCGTGCTTCTTCAGGGACCGTCAGCAAATTACTGCACAGTGAGGTAAAGAAAAAAAATCCTACAGTGCATTTTTTTGTTGTTGTTGTAGGGCATTTGACCCAGTGACCCCAAACCGCCTTAATAATATGACTTTATATTTGGTTAGTGGTTCTCAAACTATGGGTGAGGGTTCAAAAGTTTCAAAAAGTATAAAATTCATTCATTCATTCATTTTCTACCGCTTATTCCCGTTAGGGGTCGCGGGTGACTGGAGCCTATCCCAGCGACTTTGGGCCTTAGGCGGGGTACACCCTGGACAGTGGCCAACTCGTCGCAGGGCTGAGGGTATAAAATAAAGTATAAAATAATATTTACTAATTTGTTCTTAATCCAATGAAACATGTGCAATTTAATAAAATGCAGTGGGTGACCAGCTCCGTGATAATTGGAAAAATCTGTAAATTTAAAAATTATGAAGAAAATTGGGAACCTAAGTTGGGTGACTTTCTTCTTTTTTTCATTTTTGGGACAGTAATATTATAATACAAATATATCAGGTGTTTTGCTCTGTAACTAGTAATATATAATTTATTACAATTTTTACTTTTGTGTTTTAAATTCCATCCATCTATCTATAATACATTGTATTTATTTATTTTTTAAACACAGGTTGACGAACATTAAACATAACTAGATAATAGACCAGTTTGCAAAGATGAAATCCAGAAGGTACAATCTCATGGTCCCACCTTCTCACAAGTAACAGTTTAACAAGTAACACAATGACAGTCAACAGAGTTCAAAACAATAATTGTTGTTTTGTAATAAAAGACTCATGTGTGCCTAGAAAAAACGTTTATTTTTTAGTTGCTCAAAACCTCTTAAAATGCACCAGAATACAAGAAATAAGTCTCCCTTGGGAAAAAAAATTCTGGGGGGGGACCCCCAGACCCCCCGTCAGGATATCGCGTGATGACTTAAAGAACACACCGGGCTAAGCCCTGCATCTCAGCAAATCCTAGAAACGCCCCTGGTCTTTATTACGTTTTGAAAACATGAATGCTGCCAAGCTAATGGTCCGTGTTGCCTGCCTCCTTGTCATTTGATTCGTTTTGAAGCCGAAAATCCCAAATCTGAGAGTCAGCCATTATTTACTTTCACCCTGTAAATCAGAATTATTTGCCACTTTTTCTCGGGTAGCGACCCTGAAAGCGCCAGGTACATTTACATGTTTTAAGTTCAATTTAAACCTATTTAGTAGTTATTAGTAAATTAGTCATGTTAAATGAAGATGTTAAAATATATATGACAGGTTAGACTACATATTTCACTAAAATGTAGTGAACATTATTATATTTATGGTGGGACACTACAGGTGAATTGGAAAAAACCTTATATTTTAAGATATCAATTGTAAATTGTAAACTGTAGTAGTCCACATAAATGTAAGGAAAAATGTATTACAAGTTTTCATTGTAATGTTTTCATGTAGAAATAAGATATTTTATGTGTAAAATGGCTAAAATTACACATTTTTGTCTTTCAGTGTTCTTTTTGATTTATTACCCTATTGTTCGGGTAAGTTAGATCATGCAGAAAAAACGAAGAGTCTGTTCTATGCTCCAAGATACTTTTCAACTCACTTTACCCCGCCTCCGGCCAAAATCTCACTCTAAGCTCTGATCAAAACTTGAGAGCCCTGGTTAAGATTATAACAATTCTGATATTTGAGCAGTTTATGCAGAGTTCCTTTTGAGTTTACGTTTGTTTACATTAGCGACCTGAATCACGCCTGATGCACACCGACTCCGGTCCGGCTCCGGTTCGGACCGCAAGACTTAGAAAGTGCTTAAAGTCAATACGCCCTGTCACACCGACCTCGGAGCTCTGCGGCCGCGGGTCCGCCAGCCGCGCGGGTCTCCGGAAAGAATCCGCAAGAAGTCTATTTTTGCCGGACGCCGCAGCGGTCTGGTGCGGCTTTCATGTCATTTGACGAGTGCTCTCGCGCGAAACCACGTGAATCTACGTGGCTTTCGTCAAAAACGGACCGCAGTTAACCGGAGCTGGTGTGACAGGCGTCTGCAAGAGACCCGCGCGGGTCCCGGACCGCGACCGGACTGGACTCAGTGTACACTAGGCGTTAAGGTGGCTGCGGGTGGCGCACAAGTCACGAGTTTGGCAACCGATTGTAATATGTTCATACCCAATCATTTTATACAATTTTTAAACATTTAGCGGTTATGTTGCTGTAGCTAGTGTACTATTAATTATACAAAATGTATCAAATGTTCTGGGGCATCTTGTTGATGTCGGCAATTCTTCCAACATTTTTTGCTGATATAATAAATACAACGTC
This sequence comes from Rhinogobius similis, assembly GCA_019453435.1. Taxonomy (NCBI): domain Eukaryota; kingdom Metazoa; phylum Chordata; class Actinopteri; order Gobiiformes; family Gobiidae; genus Rhinogobius; species Rhinogobius similis. Next base: position 24,024,756 of record CM033635.1, read on the forward strand.
ATGTTCAACCAAAAGCTACATTATCACAATCCCATAGATTTGGCCTGATTTTGTTATCCAAGAAACAAGTCAATACACTAGCAACACACTTTGCCAGGTTTTTAAAGGAGCACTTTGTAACTTTTCAGCTGCTTGTCTCCATGGAGATGTTTTGGCTTTTCCTGGAACGTTCATAAGAAGGATTCAAACTTGTTTTGAGCAGGATATTTTTGAGCTTGAAAACAGCACAACGTAATGACTGTGGAGTGTAACTTTTTAAATTGAGTTCAGAAATGGAAACGGTGTATTACGTCGTGCTTTTCAAAACTCTGAAACAATTTTGCGGATTCTCATGATATGCATTTTCCTCTAATCCTGTATCTTTTAGGCTTTGGAGACCAGATTTCCGCTGCAGTCTGTCTGTGTCACCCGAGACCCCTCACCTTGGCTGCCCTCCCTTTTGATTCTCCGTAATAGATCTGCTGATGCTCTGCTCTGCGGTCTTGTACAGTGGTCTCACCTGGTATCACTTTAGCTTAGCTGCAGTTAGCACATGCACACAGCTGTTTCCTTTTCACGTGTCACGAGGAATGACCTTTGCCCCCTGCCACCCCCCCCTCATGTTTTACACTACGCCCGCTGCAAGGTACTACTAGCCCAGCGACACAGTTAAAGGAAGGTTACGTAGTAAGTCTGCGCTTTTACTGTGCTCACTTACTACAATCGCAACTGAACCTGGTTTGTGAGTGCTTCTCTATAAGTTTAAACACAATGGAATTCAGCATTGAATCTGGCAACCCAAACGAGAGACTAATGTGAGGCTCATTCTACTTTCTGATTTGATAAAACGGCTTGAGAACCACAACACTAGATAGAAACATAAACAACTTGGCCATCCTGTCTGTCTGTTTTTTGTTTGTTTTACTAAAATTTCAAACTCTATTTCATACTGATTTCAATACTACAAGGATAATTACACATGCTATTTTTTAAGTCAAGGTTTCAGAGTCAGACTGACATTTTCAACACTAAATAATGATACTCTCTTTAGTAAACATTGTGGTGTCGTATCATACTAGTTCTGATAAAGCTCAAGATCCTTCAAAAACTGTTCATTAATAGGTCGAAGTTTGTCCTTTGAGAAATATTTTTAGTATTGAGTAAGTTTTAGCATTTAGCATGTGATTTTTGATACTTTTGACAACCCTACTGTGGACGCGTTGGACATTTAAATTCATAATCTGGCATACCATATTCCAAAAATTGTCAATCAACGTTAAATACTTGGTATAAAAAAGGAAATCTTGTCTGTGACCTCATTTACTGGAGGCCTTTATGATTTTGAATTTGCAGACAATCTTAAATTTACAAAGCTAACTGATATTGACACAAATTAAGGGTGCGTTCACACTTTCACAACAGCCACATTAAAATTAGGATTCAACCCACAACTAACATGTGCAATTCCAGACCTGAACCAGGACTAAATCAGGACCAAATCAGGTTTACGTCAGAATCAAACTGGGCTCAAACCAGGACCAAATGAGTCCAAGTGTGAACTCAAATCTGAAAATCTAAACTAAATGAATAAATGTTGGTCAGGATTGTCATTAGAGGACTCACAGCATTTATACAACATCACAAAATTGCCAAAAATGTGGACATTGTTAGATCCAAGTTAGTAAAATGATAAATAATCTAGTTTAAAAGCACAAGAATTAACTGGCTTTTGAAACTTACACTGCTGTATTATTGTTATTGTTATATTACTGTTTATCTTCACTGCTGTTGTTTTCCGCACAACTTGTTCCTGGCCTAAAATGTGTGTTTTGCCTCTGAAATCCCCTGACATGACAAATAGCAGGTCCACATTTGAAACCCTTGCACGTGTGAGCAAACATGTGTCTGCTTGAGTGTGAGGTATGCGCCGTATCCCAGAGGAGCAGGAGCTTCCAGAGTACATTTCCAAGTATTTCTGCACTTCATACTGCCCCTCCCCACTGGCCGCACACTTTTCTTCTCCGCAAACGCACGCTAAAGGTCAGGGTTGGACTTGATAAAACCTCAAGTGGCCCCTGCTGCCCCCCGAGTGATAGCTGTTGTTGTTGTATTCATTCTTTCGCGCACACGGACCTGGAACGCTGCCATTTACTTGTCCGAAACATGAATCACAGGAATTCGGCATCTGGTCTTGTTTTGGAGCGTCGAGGGCTGTGTGTGCATGTTATGATGTTCGTGTCCCGGTAATGGCTTGCACGGACAAATTTTGTCTTATTATGTTGCTTTGATCCCGGACAGAGGTGAACAGTGGGGTGGTTATAGTTTGGTGGAGGGAAAAAAAAGCATTATCTGAAGGAAATGCAAGTTTCAAAATGTGCAACGACAAGGCATTATGTTGGATTACATTCCGGCCTAGTGGCGTCAAAGTAGGACGGCGATAGTAAATCTGTGTTTTATCAAAAAACCTTATCATTACAACTGATTTTTCCCTTATTTGCTTGACTCAAATTAAAGCTAAAGCTGTTTCTGAACCCTCTGGAGTACAAACTAATGGCTGCCTCTTTTGTGAAGCTAAAACCCTGTAGTTTTAGCTTTTGACGTCTGATTTACTCTACTCTTTAGTATAAGTAGGCGTGTCACGATAATTAATACACTACACTTCAATATATCATAGATGGAACAATATATTTTGTACCAATTTTTATAGTTTGAACATTTTTTGCTACTGTAATATTATAATAATAATAATTTTAGCTGAGGGTGGAATAGCTCTTTATAGATACAAACTAAGTACAGTATTTTCCGCACTATAAGGCGCACCTAAAAGTTTTCAATTTTCTCAAAAAACTGACAGTGCGCCTTATAATCCGGTGCGCTTTATATATATACGGATCAATACTGAGCAGCAACTACGCAACCACAGCCACTACTGTAGCTTCTATTCTATGCGCCTTATAATGCGGTGCGCCTTATATATGAACAAAGTTTTCAAATAGGCCATTCATTGAAGGTGCGCCTTATAATCCTGTGCGCCTTATAGTGCGGAAAATATGGTACTTAAGTCTTTGATTCTGCTGTTTATTTGTAGAAATTCATATTTTTTGACAATGATGTAGGTTTAAAAAAGAGGATAATCCTGCTTTAAGGTTTTTGTGTCAGTGGCATAAAGTAGTTTCAGTATTGTCGTTATTGTGATGTATTTATGTGGCTATATATTCAAAATGTGTTATCTAAGTAAGTATAAGTGGTAACAAGCTAAAGGGGAGTAAAGCTTTTGTTTGGAGACATTGACTGACTGACTCTAGATTGATTCATCATTTGTTTGGTTTTGACATTTCCTTTTTTCCGAGTTGAAGCCAGTATCACTAAAAATTAGATTTAGGGACTTGTTATGAAATAGAAAAGCGCAGGCAGATAAAACCCCCGTATGCATTTTTGTGCTTATTTTGTTTATTTGTGGGTTTGAAGTACGAAATGGTTGATTTGACCGAAAATAATTTGGTTATAGCTTTCCTTTATATCATTTACATTCAGGAGCGTGATAGTTCTCGTTTATCATGTTGACAAAAGGGAATAATTGGAGAAAAATTCCTGTAGATATTTGTATTTTTATGGCGTGAGACTCATGTAGATTGAAATAACTTACTAATCATCGAATTTGGCTGCTTTTGTTCATGTTTTATGTGTCCAGATGTGTGGATGGCCTGAAGTAAACTTTTGATGGTCAGAGTGAAACAAAAATAATCGCATCTACATCCTGGTACTGTTTTTCTATAGTTGGGACGCTGTTTCTGTGAACAAAATATTTTTTGTTTACCGGACAAGAACATGTTTTTTACTTTCCCCTGATATTTTTGGAATGTACCGCTCTGTACATTTTTGGCGATCTGAAATATTGACTTTACATTGCAGTACCTTTGACCTAGAAAGACTGTTTTGATTCTTTATTCAGGGAAAGAGCGCTTGAAATGGCGCAATATTAAGTTCAATGGGACTGTTTACGTTTTCTCTTCTCCGTATTTTTCAAAACCTCTCACGACCAGTGCGGTTTAACTTTGATGTGTGCAAATATTGAATGTTTTTTAAAGTTCATAAATGACATACACAACAAGTCGGACTTCCTGTTTTATTGGCCCACTTTGCTTCTGTCTGCAGAGCTCCCAGAGAACTGGACGGACACAAGGGAGACCATCTTGGAGGGCATGACCTTTAACCTTCGACACCTGGGCATGACTCTAGTTGACCAGCCCAAGGGTCAGGAGCTCTCGGCAGCGGCGGTCAAGAGGATTGTAGCCACGGTGAGAGCCTTGTGTCTTTGTTTTTGTATATGACATCGTAAAGCCAATGTTTGTTTGGTTTTTCGTCTAGTTTATCCGTGGTCAGGTCGGGAGGCAGCTGTCTGAGCAGCAAATACAATGTGTCAGATATAAACACTGAACATTTCCCAAACAACACATGGAGATTTCCAGACAAAACAGAAACACAAAAGTTTGTGTTCAGTTCTGTCATAACTCTTCATCACAAGGCACGCAGTTCATCCAAGCATCGAGTCATGCTTCCTTTCTATGGACATATTGATGCAGGAGGGATGTCAGGATTATTCAGTTAATCGACAGTCGTGATTATTCAGGTCACGATATGATTGAAATTGCAAATACCAAATTGCAAAGACTGCAATTTTTGAAGTACAATAATTCCTTCCACAAACAACAGAATAGCCTTATTCTTATTCTGGATAAAAACGACTAACCTTGTAGTTTAGATCAGTACAAACATGTTCTGAAATACAGTTTTTCATACCATTTAATTTTTTTGGTCAATTCCCCTTAACATGTGTAAAATGTGAACAGAATCATATTAAAATATAAATCACAAATGCAATCGCAATACTTGTTACAAACATTACAATGCAATTAGATATTTTTCCCAAATTGTGCAGCCCTACTAAGAACTAAAAAATGTTTTGCCGTCGTGAGAATTGTTGGCAACAACGAGTAATTTCAGTCAAACTACAAGTAAAGTACTTTTTATTTGGCTTTTTAATAATCATCCAGTTAAAAAAGTACTTTACTTGTCACATAAAATTAAAAAGTGACAATATCATTACTTTTTCATTCAAAAGGTTTGATTTCATAAAGCTTGACTTATGAATGAAGGATTTTTCTGTTTTGTCAAAGTGCCAACAATCATAAAAATCAACTTTCTTCTCACAATAATCGTAACGCTACTTCCACAGCTGATTGGCCATTTATCTCTTTTGTATGCCGCTAAGGAGAAAATTCCACAACATTGTGGTTTTAAAACATGTGCACTGTGCATACCTCAGCTGTTTTACAACAATACAAAGGCATACCATACAGGGCTAACACGATGAGCCTATTGCAGCAGGAGAAGTTTAAAGTCTTTACACCAGGTTCTCCTGTTTTTGTAATTATGACTTAGTTTGGTGGGATAGACCCTGCCTTAAATATTTATCATCGATTACATTTGTTTAGTTGCAGTTTGTGAAGAAATTCTGAAAGATAATGGTTAAAAATGACAGTAATTAAGTTCTAAGACAGAATCCCTCTGTAATATCATCAAAAAGCGACATACCATTGAAAATAAGGGGACCGTTAAAATAATTATTCAATAAAATAAAGGTGTTCTCAAGTATTATTTATTGTCAAATCATAACTATTGTGCAATGTATGTTGATTTTGGCTCTTGTTTCCAGTCTGGTTGCTAGGTAACAGTTGTGGAACGACCTCTACCTCCTAAATAAATACATATTTGCTGCTCATGTCCAACGAGGAATTAATGTTATAAACTTTACAAAAACTGTCAAACTGGGTAATAATAGGCAAAATGTTTAGTAAAACGTAATCATCGCTGCGTTTTAGTGAAATGTGAAGTCTAACCTGTCATGTAGACTTTAGTATTTTTATTTCCGTCAGTAAGTAAGTCATGTGACTCACCAAGGGTGTCAATCCCACCTCTGGCCAAGAGCAGCTGGGAGAGACTTTAGGAGAACTACTTCAATGATTATACAATTATTGGAAAAACTGCAACCACGTCTTACTTCTGAATCTCTGTAGTTGATTTAAATTGATATTGTTATTTTTATTTTTTTTTTAGACAAATTTAGCTTGAAGCCAAAACACAATAAGATGGATATGATACTCGTAATTGAATCGGGAAAGATGCTCATAGTTCACGCTGGCAGTACATTTAAACTGCGTGCCATTGACCGGATCCTGCAGTCCTGTACTTTGCCCTGTTTTGCATGTGGATTCCCTTTGTCATAAACCACCGTACAAATCGGCTGCTCCGTGGCGTCATTGTTTGTTTTGCCGGCGAATCACACAACACGAGAAGCACAAACACAGTCCACATTGTCCACTCGTTACAGACCCGTCTCCCTGATACTCCACATGATGCATCCTGGTTAAAATTAAACCTGCTGCTCTTTCCTGGAATAAATTGGAAGGTGCATTTCTGAATATGATGTTTTCCGAAAATGGAAAAATCCTCTACCTTGTATTTCATTTAGAAATACACACTTGAGGAAACCATTAACCTCCTAAAGTCGTAATTAAAAGACCAGTTCAAAGAAAGAAAGGGATTATAAGGTCACACTCTTCTTCTTCCAGTAATTGTACTGTTAAAGAATAAATAGGGATGTCGCGGTGTATTGTTGGAAGAAACATTTTGTCATTATTCCTGAAACCTTTTCCTCTTTTTGGTTGATTGTACAGCATCAGACCAACTACACTAAACCTTAGAGCTGCACGACTTGGGAAGAATATTTAAATGTGATTTTTCTAACTAATGTTGCAATTATATTTGCGATGTATAAGTTCACTAATGGGATTGTGTTCGAAGTTCACATTTAAACGCATTCAGAAGAATTGACAAAAATAATGAAATACGAACTCACAAACTAGTCCTTTGTGTCACTCTGGTAGCGCTTTGGTTGCTTTAAGTATCGTTTTGTCCCTTTTCAGTTGTGTTTTTGTCTTTTTTTTCTTTTTTGTTGCGTTCTTGACACTTTTAGTCATGTTTTAAGCCCCACTAAACCTTGATGTCACTATAGCAATTTGCAAAGTATGATATATTACAACATAATATTACAATAAAAGATAATATTGAAAATGGAATAACGTAAAAGTCGAAGAATCTCAGCAAACGGCTTTATATATGTACAGCATCTTTTGAAAAACATGAGCTTTAAAGGTCCCATAACATGCAAAATCGACTTTTCAGAGGTTTTAACCTTCCTACAGTGCTATTTGGGCCTCGTATGTGTGCCCAAAGTGGTTTTTTGATTGATTCCCGCATGTTTTTGCTAGAGAACTGTCTTTTCCGTCCCCCTCGGCTGAGCAGCAGACGGGGGCTCCTCACTAAGATGCCGCGCTTCACAAGGATGACGCGGTGTTTAAGCCACGCCTCCGGGAAGTGCGCAGCCGCAGAATAAAAACAGCTAATGCTAATGCTACACAGTAATTACACGATGGATACGAGAGATAGAAGAGTTAGCTTGTTATTTACCAAACGGCAGCGTCCATCGTTGAGGTACTGCGTCCACGTCAAACTCCAGGTCGGACGTAGGACTCAGCACGACACACCGTCAGGACGGATGAAAGGTTTATTCCTGTGTTTGTGTATCCCTGTTTACCGGAGCACGCGGCGCACGCGCACCATCTCCGCTCTAGGCTTCGTCACGGGTTGGGAGGGGGAGGCAGCCTGCTCTCTGTTGGGGGGGGGGGGGTCGGGTCTAAGAGTGAGCCGTTTGCTTTTGCAAGGAGGGGGGCCAGTCCAAGAAATGGGTGTTTTTTGGAAACTGTTACGTTATGGATATTGCACAACGCAAAAAATGATCAACAAAGCCCTTAGAATAGACTGTGTAAAGGGGAAAATTGCAGAATATGGGACCTTTAACTAATACAAAGCTGAATAAAACACTGTAGTAGTTAGTTATTTGTTGTGTAGTATTTTTTTTTCACCACAAAACAATGTACACACAATAAATATTGACCTCCAAAAATATATAGTTCTATCTATTATTCAATGACAATAAGTTAATTGAGTAAGTAATGTGACAGGTCCACCCATGTTTTATTCATGATGTTTATGTTTTTTGTACAGGCCAAAGCCAGTGGAAAAAAGCCCCAAAAAATGTCCCTCAAAATCTCCCCAAATGGAATCGCTTTGTACGACAGCGCCACCAACAAACTCCTGGAGAACGTCTCAATATACAGGTGCGCACACTGCATATTTCCATGCCACTTGCCAAGCCTAACTAGCTGAGGTTGTGACCCCAGCTCAAATACTTAGCGCGTTGTGTGTCTGACCTCTGAACTCTGACCCTCAGGATATCCTACTGCACTGTGGACAAGCTGCACGATAAAGTGTTTGCCTACATAGCCCAAAACACCCTGAACGGGACGCTGGAATGTCACGCCTACCTCTGCTCCAAAAGGAAAGTGGTACGTTCTGCAGATCCAAAACAAATTCATAAATGATAATCACTACTTACATTTACGTTTGTTTTTATTCGCGAGCATGAATCTCCCTCGTATCCTCATTAATCTCGGCGTCCGACAGCGCTGCCCTGGCCTAACCTTCCCGTCCTTCCTTCCTCCAGGAAACTCTAGAAGCCAAAACCGTTTTCTGCTGTTGTATTGCTTAGCGTTGACATCGAGAAGGACATTTTTCTTCTCATCTTACACGCTCGTCTCTTCCCCGCCTCCTCTGGGATAATATGACCATACATTAATTCCCGAAAGTAGAGAGATTTTAGGACAATGGTAGCATGGCGTACTCAGCACAGTTGGAAATGTTGCTTGCTTATTGAATTTTTAAGTATTCCGAAAGCTGCTAAAGAATGTGTTCCCTTGCATTAATTTGGACTAATCCTGCTTTATTCATGGATAAACTAGGTCCAGGTACAGAGATACAACTAGGATTATACAAAATGGAAAAACAAACTTTTTTATTAAAATGTCACCAGAAGAAGTCCACAGACTACACTTCTAGAACCACTTAAAATATTGAAAATATTTAAAATGTGAGGGAAAAAATTTAATCTATACCCAAAAAAAAGAACATAGTCTAATTAGGGCTCTCAAAATCATAAAAAATCAGATACTAATTGATATTAAAAATGGTACCGAAACTAGAATCTCCTTTTGAACAAGTATTGATTCTAAAAACACACACAAGGACAACATTTGACATTTCCTGAACCGTTTTAGAATTATTAGATCTTATCAGAACTAATATTCAGCACATTGTAAAACAATAACAGTATTATGATTTTGTTTTGAAAATGACAATCGATTATCTAAAAAAGAGGAGCATTTGTGTTGTTATAATTGTTAAAATCGACCTTGAAATTTTAATATTGGGACAGCACTAGGGCTATAGGTAATTTTTTACCTTTTTAAAAGCATCAAATTCTATTAAAACATGTATTACATTTCAAGTATAATATATGATTGAACTTGAACTTTTCTAGCTTCTTATATTTGTTTTTATAATGTTAGATTATTTTCAGACTGTGTTTTCATCTTTTATGGTTTATGATTATATAAACTTAGATGTCTTTACACCCGTTCAGTACTAATATTGCTTTAGAATCACCATAAAAGGTTGCATCCCTACATTTGAATAGTTATTAAGATTACAGTTATTGTCTTTACAAATATGCCAATGTCCAACACATCTTAATTGATGGATATTTGTTTTGAGTAACATCTTTTCTTTCAAATGTAAATTAGGTTCTTGCGGGGGAAAAAAAGTTATTTTTTGTGTTTTTCCTTTTTTTTTTTTCGCATCAAATGTGGCGTTAAATTATACTTCAGTGCCATTAAACCGTCTTAAAAAGGTCTTAAATTTCACTTTACCAAACCTGGAGCTACCATGAATAATGCATAACGCTTCTTAACAAGCAGTAATATCTTCCTGTCAGTCTTTTCGCTTCCAAATTTTTATATTTTCGAACTTTTCCTACGCAACATATCAACCAAAATATCAAAACCCAACCATCTGCAAGCAATAGCCATTAACTGTCACCAAGAGATTTTTTTTTTTTTTTTTTCTCGGTTTAAAACGGTCCAAATGAAATGTCAAACTTCAGACCGCTGTCTCGAGTGATGCCCTGACATTTTCTCCTTTAGCGGCTGTGGACGGGCCTCTGAAGCGGTGTCCGTGCACAGTTGACAGGCTTTTTGAGTTGTTCTTTGTGCTTTTTGTTCTCTCCACTCCAGGCTCAGGCGGTCGCTCTGACAGTAGCACAAGCCTTCACAGTAGCGTTTGAACTCTGGCAAGTGTCTAAAGAAGGTAGGCATTGATCTTCCCGGAAAGTTAAAATACAACTCTGGTAATGAGTTTTAGATATTCATATTGGATTGGATAGAGTTTATGTAATTCTGTTTTATTGGATATCCTGAGTTACATGTTTTTTTGTAATTTATATATTTTTTGTTCTTCACTCTTTGGTCGTGTTCAGTATTTTGTGTGTTTTTAATATCTTAAAATTTGAAAATCGTAGACGTATTTTGATCATCGGAATCATTCTCTGGACTAAAGAGACTCTAAAATGCAAACAAAAAATCCTATTTATATCAAAAACAGTGGCATTATCAAATCAAAATGTCAAAAAAGAATAAACTATTTCTGATTTTCATCTAAAACGCACTTTATTAGTAAATACTTTCTATCTAGAACCCTTCAGTCACCATATTGCAATATTTATTTGGTTAAAAAATCTCAAAATACAATAGAAATAACTGTTTGACTTGTCAGCTAATCAAAAATATAACCACTAACTTGATGACTAGTAAAATCAGGGGCGTAGCACCAAATTCTGGGCCCAGGTACAAACCTTCTTGGTGGGCCGTTATTTTGTATATTTTACTAATCCCCACAAATTCGGTTATTGTTATTTTTTCATTCACGTTTGTTAATAACATGCACCTAGATATACCTAACATTTACTTGCTAATGTAGACATCTTGTGTAGCACGGGTTGATATTATGATTTAGTACTGTTTGTTTTTGCAATAACTACCAGACCAACTACACAAACATGTCGAAACCTATTATTACTTTAAGAGAATACGCTAACTGCAATTTCTATGATTCTATATTTTCTAATCAGTAGTTTTATTTGTTTACAACTTGGCTAATATGTGATGTTGGGTGGTGGGGTCCTCAGATGTCATACATAATTGTATTTAGTCTCTTAAGGACTTTACTCAACCACAACGCATTTTATTACAACAAAAATAGATTTCATGGGAAAATGCCCTGGGCCCTGGGAAACCAATGCTCTTTCTCCCAAGTCCGATGTCCCTGATTAAAATAATTGAAATAATTGTTAGTTGCAGCCCTATCACTTGTTTTTCCCTTATAGATAATACAAGCGTTACTTTCACAGTTTATTTTTGTCCGAAAATGAACACCTCTTTACAATTGAACCAAGCCCCCACACTTCATAGTAATTACTAGGAATGAGTCATACCAATTTTATCTGAAAGCCACAGATGGCTTTGTTTATGCCTCGAATTCTAAATCCACACCTTATGCCTGCTGTGTGCATCATCTCTCTGTGCATCTTGTGTCTATAGAGAAAGGGAAGCGTGCCAAGTCTGGTTCAGCGGGGGAGTCCAGTAATAGTTCCCATTCGGAGAGGTCCAGCAGCCTGGGCAGCCTGAAGGGAACAGGTGAGTCCACTCCTGTTTGGGTTAAAATAAGATTTGAATAGTCGCCAGCGGCGCTCTTGACTTACTCGTGTGTCACTCCGTCAGACGTGGCCACAGACAACCTGCTGGACTTTGATGACGGCGGAAATTCGCTGGAGACCAATGGGAACGTGGAGGTGGAGCAGCTGGATAACCATCGGCCTCAGGAGAGCAATAACAACCCTGAGTGGGTACGTGTGGTCTGTGTGGTCTGTGTGCAGAGATATGAGTGCGGAGAATAGACACGCAACAAGCCAGCTATTTCTGGACGGATATTGACACCGATAGTTGGGATTTGAGTAAGTGCAGAATCTGATGCCAATCGATACCAGACACCAGAGACTTTCCTTAAAGGGGGGCATATTATATCTGAGCTTTATAATGTTATAATGTTGTCCCTCAAGATTGGCTTACACTGTGTTATATTTTGATTCATTCATGCATGTTTCAGTTCTCACCTACCCCCTATCCCCCCACTCCTCTGAACTTACTTGCAATTATTTAAAAAAATACGACTGAAATCATTAATTTTTCACAAATAAACATATGCAAATGAAAAAATTGCAGCTTGCTACAGTAAAATTTAACTATGAAAATGTGGGGCCTCTCAGTTGTGCTGTTTTGAACAGAAGTCAGTGCACCCATTTCTACTGTATATTAAGCTGTTTTAAATCAATGTTGGGATTTACAATTAACAAAGTGTGCAATATAAAATATAGAAATAAGTTGATATCTACATGTATTATAGTTTGGTATAAAATAACCAAAAAAAGCACAATATGCCTTCTTTAAAAATACGTTTTATTTGTGTGTGTTTATTTGAGTGTTCAGCATCAACAGTTGCCATATAAAAAGTGAAAAATTGTAATACAATATGAATGAAAAATATATTTACGTGTCATGCATAGAAGTACCCAGCCTTTTATGGGCTTGTAACATTATCAACATTGTGGAGAAACAGGTCATCACTTGAAACCCGTATCAACAGTATCAACGTGTGAATCTCTAACACCGAGGAGTGGTTTTGTTATTTCCTTCAATCTTAGCCCTCTTTTATTGTAATTATTTGTAAACACAGTTAAACACAATTTTAGTAGACCGTGGATTGCACTGAACCATTGAAATAGTCATACAAGTCTGAGAGCTGTTTTAGGGGTAATTGCTTAATCATTGAGTCCCAGAGCTCTCGTTCTCCTCTGACCCCTTGTGGTTAAAGTTGGTATATAGTAAAAACACAAGTGGCTTAGCGCAGACTGCAACCTTAAATTACAGTTGGCGCTGTAATAAATTAGCAAATTTGCCATCATACACTGTTTATTTTTGTCCGAGAAGAATGGATTCTGTGAAATCCACATACCAATATAAATGTTTCAGAAATGTTAATTGGTATTTTTGGATTAACATGACATTTCTTTACTTGTAGGAGATTGAGGATGGTTTGGACGAAGCCTTCTCCAGGTAAGATATGTGTAACAACTTCATATGTGAAAATCCCTGATGATTTACTTTAATTCTTTCACCACATATTACCATAAGCAATACTTTGTCCTGTAGTTCCTTTGACCTTGTTGATTCCATAACTGCAGATTTGCAAACTTGTGTGTGATGGATGAAAACTATGTTGCTGAAATCAACAAAACGGCTGCTATGTGAGCTTTATATGATGTGTTCTGTCCCTAGCTGTGCTCTGGATAGCTATGGTTCATGCGCAGGTAAAGCTGAGTGCTATTGTTCCTAGCCCTAGTGTGGTAGTCCTAATTACTAACCTTAATCCAGCTCATTCCATCCCCGCCAAACCCAATAATACTGTTGTACAGGTCACCCGCGTTACTCGTGGCTGGGTTCAATAGTGTGAAATAGCTTTCTGTATTCTTTATTGGTTCGCCCAGATACAATTATTGCCAACTGGGATCTGAAAAAGAAAGCTTATTCAGCGTATTGAATTTCAGTCAGGGTGAAAAATGCTATGTCCTATCCCATTTAATCATCACCAAAAATTGCTTTTATCTTCTTCCCTGATAACCGTCCCCTATGTCAATTTGTCTTTTGTGAGCACTGCAGCAGTGGAAATAACATTCCGTTTGGGACAAAGGTCTCTGTGAGAAACAAGTAGGGCAGTACGTCAAATAACTGGCTAACTTTATTACAAATCACCCTATTCTTTCCGCATTTCCAGTGTTCTAAATGTCCCAGTAACCCTATTGACCTTCAGCCTGACTTTAAACTTGTGTTATGCTTATGAGGTCGAGTCGTTTGTGGCTAAACACTGAAAAGGCCGCCGTAGATCCAGAGCCGAGATATAGTCTCTAAACTGGTATGCCAGAACGGATTAAGGGGAATAAGACGGAAGTCAAATGTAGTTCATGACCTTTACGTGCCAGTTTATGGGTTTTCCATTTAGCTCAGTTTTGATCCGTATTATTTTATAGCTGAAAATAATGTACAGTAATTTATCAATCACGTTAAGGTGTCATTTTAAATGAATATATAATTGTAGTGACTATTAAAGTTACCAACTAAGCCAAGCTAATCAATCACCAGTGATCTAAAAAGCAAAATTGGAACTGATTACCCAAATTGTAACTCTAATCACTTAGGGGGCACAAACTTTGATGCAAATGTTAACTAAATGTCGATGGCAATATGATTTGTTTTGTGAAAAATTATTAAAGAGGTCATATTATCAAAAATCAACTTTAATGAGCTTTTAGCTTCGTTACAACAGTTTTTTGTCATTATTAGTTCATTCAAAGCTGTATTTTGATTGGGTCATGCGTATTTACCATACCATACCATACCAACTTTATTTATAAGGCACTTAAAAAACTTTTTACAGTCGGCCAAAGTGCCGTACACAAAACAAACAAAACAAAACAAATTTCAGTAATCCTGTTTTGTCCTGCAGCAAGGCTCAAGTGCTCAGAAAATTCCTGTTTTCATCTACATGCCCACATGCCTGTACATAATTGTTATTATTTAAAAAATCCAAGGGACATATAGAGTGTCACAACTTTCCAAAAATAAAAACATGTAAATGTAAATCAGTTGCTTGTTAGAGTGAAATGTCACTATGAAGAGGTGGGGCTCATCAGTTCAGAGCCATAGTGCGGCTTACAATGAACAGAAAATATATATATCTTATTTTATAGTAAATTGCAGTATTAATCTAAAATGGCTTAATAACAGAAACCTGTCCATTGACTTCCTGTTCAAAACTGCCGAACTGATAAGCCCTGCCTCTTCAGAGTGGCATTTCACTGTAACAAGCAGCATATTTTATTTTTGAAAAGTTGCTATGGGACATTTTACAACCAGGAAATCAGGAATTTTCTCAGCACTCAAATACAGGACAAGACAGGATTTTAATCAAATGCAGATCATCATGCAGGAATCAAACAAAATAAAACTCAGAGTATACTAATGATGAGGAAACACTGTTGTAACAAGGTTAAAACCTCATTAAAGTTGATTTTGCATAATACGTCCCCTTTAAGGATTTGATAGTAAATCAGCTTATTGTTGTCAACCTAAAGTGCCATATTTGTTAGTCGTTGACATTTTGCACATTAAAACCAACTGCACAATAATCTCTTCTTTAGTTGCCTTATAATAACCTATACGTTCCTTGTCCGCAGCCTGGCAGTGTCCCGTAGTAACCCCCAGGTCCTGGACATTGGGGTGATGCCTCAGGACTGGCTCGCTCAGCCCGACTGGGACCACAGCACTAACGCCAACAACCACAACAACTGCACGAGCCCGTTTGGAGACGACATCTTTGCCTTCTGACCACTGCACCACGATTCGCGCACAATTCCGGAGCAGGAACAACCAATCGGCAAGCATCACTGTGTTTCAAAGCGCTACAGTAGACCCACGTAGCTCGACCTCCTCCACACTTGTTGCACTTAAATATGGTCAGACAGAAATGGCACAATCTGCTGCCACGCACACCAAAGCAATAATGTTACTACCACATAAGTCTATATATACGTTTTGTTTACTTTGCCTTATTTCTCATTTCATAATCAGTATTTTCTCTGTTTAGTCATAATGTATAGTTTTATAATTATTTTTAGTTGTTTAATTATTTTTTTATGAACAAAAGTAGAATTTAATTTAGACAATGTACAGACAGGCCTTAATAATAACACGACAATCGGATTTCGCAAAAAAAAAGAAAAAACGTGTATGTCATTGTGAATATCGACAACGGACGCTAATGATAATTGTATTTATATGAATTATTTGTACTAAGGGCTTTCAGATAGTCTGTTTATAGGCATTTAGTGCAGTGTGGCAGATTATCAAGGCCTATTGCGTGTGATAACTGTCTGTTAAGGGCTGCCTGGATCATGTAATGGTCATTTCAATGTAAACTATAGTAAACCAGCAATGTACAGAATTAAAATGAATGAAGATATGAAACCAGCAGGTCTTCTAATTCATTTCTTTATGTATTTAATGTTATGTTTTTAGTTTGGTTTGGGTAATTTTTTGACTTCTTAAAATGATATCAAAAGTTGTTTTTAAAAGAACTTCTGAAAGTTGAGAACAGAAAAATCTACATATAGGAAGTTATATTGACGGGGATTGCGGCCTAGACATTTAAAGAAGTAAAGATTATAAAGTTATTAGAATGTAAAGGTAAAAGATGTTTGGTTGATTTGGTTTTTTTGCATTGATGCCTTGGTCTGCTGGAATTGACCTGAATTGAACTTAACTCTTAACAGACAGCTTTATATGGCCCTTTGGGGAAATTGATGTGCAGCAGTGTGTTACGAGACATTTCACTCGTACATCACACACAATAAGGAAGGACAATAAAAGGACCAAGAAAATCACTGCAGGAGATTGGACTTGGTCAACCAGTGCACTTGCACTAGAACTTTTAATGTGCACGTTTGCAAGGACGGTAATATGACAATACTTTCTGCTTTATCAATATATAGAAATACAACATGAATTGGATTCCAAGGACCAAATCACCTCATAAAGATTCTATATTGTCAGATTTTTTTTTAACTTGGTTACATTTGTTTGCAAGAAATAAACCGGTTACACTGTAGAGCCAACTGTAGGCAGATACATTTGTTTTAATTTGAATTGTTTTTATTTATTTTTTTAATCAGTTATTTATTATAACAATGTAAATTATTATTACAAATGTATTAATATAGACATTAAAGAAAAAATGCTTGTGAGTACATAGTAATAATCTAATATGACACAAAATGTAGAGGCAATTAAATCATTCAGATTCCATCAATTTTCTTCCGGGGTCGGGTTGTGGAGGCAGCAGTCTGAGCAGGGAGGCCCAGACTCCCCTCATCCCAGACACTTCCTCCAACTCCTCCGGAATGATCCCGAGATTTTATAATAGTCCCTCCAGCTAGGTCTTCCTGACATGACTGGAATACCTCTTCAGGGAGGTGCCCATGAGGCATCGGTAACAGATGCCAAGCCACCTCTGCTGGGTCTTCTCCATGTGGAGGAGCAGCGGCACTACTCTTGAGCACCTCTCATCTGACTGAGCTTCTCACCCTACGTCTGAGGGCACACCCAGCCACACTACAGAGTGTCTCTGCAAGCTTGTTCTTTTGGTCATTACCCAAAGCTCATGACCATAAGTGAGAGTTGGAACTTTGAACACAGATTGACTGACTGAAATTGAGAGCTTTGCCTTTCGACTCACCTCTTTAAGTCTTTACATGAGTAACAACGAGTAAGTAGCTTTTCTGGTGATTTAAAGTTGGGACAAAACACCCAAATAAAGTAACTGGGCAGTGCCTGGAGGACTAAAGGGCTCTGGGAGTGTAAGGAACATTGTGAGTGGTCTGACAGGTAAGCCACACTTCAAACACGTGTTCACACATCTTCATCTGTCACACACTTGAAATTGCAGAGACAACTGGAGGCAGCAGACACTCAGTATTTTACAGTTTTTGTTGACAATAGCCAACCTAACTTGCATTAAATTGCCAAAAGAAATAACGAGGAACATTAGACGCATGCTACTTAAACACCGCGTTCATAGTTTAGTGTAGTACCGCAATTTCACACCAAAAATGTAACACACGTAGAACTGATTGTCTGTTTCTTCATGACGTGGAGCAGCAGGGGGCAGTGTTGCGCCATCCCTGGGACCGCAGGCCCGTCTCAGCGCCGTCTCTCAGCCCAAACTGAACCCTATTGAATTCTGCTCACATCCCCTGCTCCGAGGGACACTCATTTGTACTCTCCTTTGTCAGAAGATGATGTTATAAGATGTCTAATAAGTCACCCCACTTCCGGCTGCTCTCTCAAATTTAAGGTGATAGATGAGGTCAATAAATTTTACTTTTATTAGCTCTACCAAGACACACAGATGCATAAAAATAAAAGGTGTAACGTGTCTGATGTGGTGCCGGATCTATAACGCACCAGTGAGCGTACATAATAAGGCAAGGGGGCGTGGATACCTGGTTTAAACCCGTTTGGCATTTGTGCGTCACGCTTTTACGCACGGTCCCTCGACTGCGCGCACACGTTCCATGCCACGTTCCGTAGCCTACCTACCGCGACCCGTTATGTGTGAACCGGACTCTGGAGAGCCTTGGAAGTCACGCGTCATGCTCTCCCCCCTTCACTAACAGGCCACAGCCCAGCGAAGCAAGATTTTTTTTTTTCTCTTACAATTCGTCCCGACAAGCTTACTTAACCACCTGCATTATTTAAGAGTCTTTGCTCGGAGGGAAGCAGAGTTTTGGTGAAGGCATGAGCGCATAGATAGACACGCACAAAGCCGGGCCCCCACCGACGCACTGAGGCACGGAAGCGTAAGCTGACGGAAATAGCAATAAGGGCTAAAGGTATCCGTAAGCTCTGGCCTCATGAGGGTCAACTTAAGTATTTTGGAGCAGGGAGAATTGTAAAAGCAATTTCTTTTTGGTGGTGCCAGAGAATTTTGTCTAGTTAGTTTGTGAACTGGAATCCAACTTTGACACTGTGGGATTTGTCTGCAATGTGGTATAATTATAGAGTAGAAATAGCTTGGACGAAAACAAAACTGAAACGGTCTCTCAGATTTGGTTGTACAGACGTTTTAAGTGTCAAATCTTTGTAATTGAGGGCCACCAGTTCTGTAGGCCTATTGCTCAAAAGAGACAGGGTCACGTCACTTGTAGCAGGAATAGATTGGTCCTAAATTAAACCATTTTAGTCCTGATGTGAGCTTGGTTTTGTTCTTTTCTAGTCCTTGTTTAGTCCTGATAAACTCCAGGTTTAGTTTTGGTTTTAGTCCTGGTTCTGTCCCAATTCTGATTTGTTGAATGTGCAAGTTCTGACATTTTGAGGTATAAAGGTTTGACCACAATAAAAACGGACTTTTTTTTCATATATAAACCAAATCTTGCTTTAAATTTGTCAAGGAGGTATTCAGGAACTGCAATGAATAACAATTTGGTCAAAATCAGATAAAATCCTATAATTCTATGGGGAGATAAGACTTAATAATACACTTTTCCTCATTAAAGCACTAACATTCATTTGATTCATAATAAACTAGTAGATAGTCGATTAAGAATTATTCAGGTTGCTTAGTACAACTTAACATCGTAACCCTAAAAACTAACTCTTTAATTAAAAGTTAAAAGCAGTAACTAAACCTGAATCATACTTAAACTATTTGTTCACTATGTATTAAGTCTTTGTTAATTGTTAAATACCAACAGAACGTTTCAACATGGCCACCTTCTCCCCCAAGGTGAGGCTGCAATGTTGGATTGTGGGTTTCTCCGACCAGGAAAGTTTCTTATTCTTTTTTTTGAGGTTTAAGCGTGTTCACTTGCACAGTCACACCAAAACTGGAAATAAACTGGGACTAAACTTATAACTAAACCTGAACTAGACCACCAGGACATAACCAGGACTAGAACAGGACCAAACCCAGTCTTCACTTGGACTCAAAACTGGGCCCAAACCAGGTCTGAGGGTGTGAATGCGTCCTTATATCTTTTCAGGGACTGCATGTCTTGGAGGAAACTGTGACAGATAGTGGACTGTGCATGTGTCCACCGTCCAACTGTTCCGTTCCTACCGAAGACTCAAACCACAGCGGAACAGAAGAAGAAAATGAAAAATATTGAATGCGTGTTATGGCAAATTCTCCACATTCGCAAAACAGTTGGCCTTCTGTGCATTTTTTTGGAATGTGCACACCACCTTTTGCAACTCAGCCTCACTCTGCACCCCGAAGTCCAAGGTAACCTCTAAAGTTGGATTTGCTGTTATTTACCTGACACGTAGCAGAAGCACACGGCCGTCTAAAACCTCCCTATCTAGAGAAAGGACATAAACCTAATAATAAGCGTCCACTAAAGGGCAGAGAGTGCATGCAGTGACCCGAACACACAGTCCTGCTCGGTTTTGCCGGCCTCAACCTCCAAACCTCACGGGGAAACAAAACATGACGGTTGAAGCTGCTGTACCGTGCCGATATCGTACCCTCCAACCGCGGCGTTATTGTATGGCCGAAGTGAGCGCAGACGGACCGATGGCTATTTACAAGATTAATTTGCAGCCGCACAATCGATGGCGTTCCTAATTCATTTCTAAGTCGGTGCATAATGCGGCCTGTCACGTGTAATGAATTGAGGCGGTTGGATGGTAAAATAGTGGCATTCATTTACCATTGTTCTACAGGTTTTTACAAGAGGGCAAGAAGGAAGCATTTATCAATAGGGGGGAGATTATAAGAGGAGTTTACTTAGAAATTGAAAGTTTGAAGAAGAATGTCCAGGCAAAATGGTTTAATTTAGACCGTTTGGTGTTGTGCTCTCAGGAAATGGTTAACAGTCACATTTTTAGATAGCGCTTTTCTACTTTCAAGGCTCTCAAAGCGCTTTACATTAAGACACCATTCACCCATTCACGCACACATTCATACACCAGAGTATGCAGACACTGGGGGCAGGTTCAGTGATTTGCCCAAGGACACAGCAAGGACACGTTCACCTGATGGAGTGGAATCGCACTGCCAACTTGTGAGTCAGTGGCAGTGGATCGAACCAAAGGATGTTTATGTGAAGAGCGGGATTCGAAACTGCCGAGGTTCAGACCAGAAGACAATCACTCTGGCAACTGAGCTACTGACACCTTCATGAATTATAAACTCTAAATATATTGAGGTGGACTCCAGGTCAAATTTCTGTTGGTAAAATGGAAGAATTTGACTTCTAAACGTCAAAATACAGATGTTATATTGCATTTATTTTGTTGTAATTGAAAAGACTGGAACCATCTACATGAAACTAGGCTGCGATCACAGTTCGCATATTGACCACATCAAATTTGGGACTAAACCAGGACAAAAACACAAAATTTAAATCTGGACCAGATCAGGATTAAACAAGAACTAGAGCAGAGCCAAACCAAGTGAAATCAGGGCTAAATTGGACCAAATACTGTGTAATTAGTATGAATGCACAAAAAAGTTGTATTTTGCATTTAGACTACTATAGGGTATGTTTGAATGTGCAGAATTATCAATATGTTGTATATATGTATGGTGTAAAAAAAATCACTTAAAAAATTGCAAATATTAAGAATACTTGAGGTTAGCATCCTGGTTAGAAACTGAAACATGCACGAAAGGCACTGAAGCGTGGACAAATTTGCATTGTGTACTGTAATCTGATGCTAATTTAAGACTTGAAAAAAAAAATCTATTTATATTTATAACAACATAATATTACGGTGATGCTTCTTTGTAACTTTTTTCTCTCAACACAAAATTTTGCATTAAATATTGTATAATTTAATCTATTCATATCCCATGGGCTCTGTGCACAACACCTAGCAAGATCAGTGTTAGCGTTAGTACTTCCTGTCTTATTCTGTACAGGGTTTTTGGTAAGTCCGTCTAAAAGTAATAAAGACTACAAGATCAGGCAGTGAGCAAAGAGTTGTAGACGTCAACAACGCGTTAAATACTTTATAAAACGTATGACTACTTCACCAGAGGACATGTTTTATAAAGAGACAGGTTTGTGTCCCAAAGCTAATGCTAATTTTACTATTGAGGCAAAAGCTAAAAAAAAAAAAATAACAAACATAAAAACAACCAGACAGTCTTCACTTTATTTATTTAAAATTTAATAGGTAGTTAATTTTTTGTTTAACTTGAAAGCGAAAGTTAGCATTAGCTGTGAGAAACTGTTAGCCTGCTGTGTACAGAGCCCATTCTCTTTTTTTTCTTTTTTTTTTCTATCTAGTATTGTTAAACCTAAAACAGTTTCAAAGTGATGTCTCTAAACTTAAGATTTTTTTTTCAGGTTGTGGCCTTGCCTTATACAATTTTCATACAAGAATCTTACTAACGATTGCATCAGAATGTTTGTCTGTGAACTACTTTCTAACTTTGAAACTGGGTCCACGTCGCCGCCGCCGCTGCAAATTCTGTCCCAACTAAATTCAACTATTTTGGGTTCACATTCATCTCGAGCGTCTAGTTACAACAGGCCTAGATTTTCAGTGTCATCCACGAGCCACAAACACATACTCCGACTTCTCCTCTTGGCCGCATACAAGTATTTTCAAGCGGCTCTATTTACCCCATTCATTACAGGGCAGATCTCGCATTCGCTCGACACGGCGCCATTAGCCGGGTGCATGAGTGTGTCCTCCCAGCACCTGCGTCGTCATCCTCTCTCTTTCTCGAAGTCACGGTCTAATTTATGATTTCGGTTCCGCAGGATGCCCGGGGTGCGTCTGCTGTTGTGGACGGGGCCGTTATATTGATGATCCCGGCCTCACGAGCAGGGCAGCCTTGGATTTGAAGGGTCCGGGACGCATCCGTTGCAATCTCACCTTGTCACAGTCCATATGCCGCGAGTCAACAGCGGCCACCCACGCCTGGTATTTGCGTTCACATACGAAACACTCAAAGGGCATTGTTGCTGTACGTTTAGGTATGAGAGGGGAAAAACAACACTCTTAACGCAATTGTTCCGAGGATGAGTGTTGTTTGTGAAGACTTAAATGAGTGCTTTCGACACAAGCAGCTGTTTTGCACATGCGGAGAGGTTAATTTTATTGTGTATCATGAGTTATGCACGGTCAGGAAAAGATGGAGGATTTTGCCGTCTGTTTTTTCTGTTATTTGGTCGACGGTGAGAGTGAACCAGGAGAAAAGTCATTCGGACACAGGAAGAGCATGCAAACTCTACACAGATTAGATTAAAAAGTAGATTTGGTCATTTCAGTCACTTAAATTTGTATAGTGTACGATTTATTTATTCATTTTAAGAAATATTAGACACTGGAACGTTCTATGATTAGGGTTGTGTTGTTGTTGATGTTTATTTCTCTTTTTTTTTTTTCATTTATATTGCCTGATTTAAATGGAATCATGTTATGATGAAAACCAACAGACATTTCTACTTGAAAACATAACTTGAAGAAAACCTGCTTTTTCAGGTATTTCTTATTAAACCATAACATACATAGATTCAATTTTGTTCATTGTAAACCGCAACATTGATCTAAAACGTCAACTTCATAATTCATAACCATCAAGCCCACTGACTTCCTGTTCCTTTTCCTCTTTATAGTGACATTTTACTGCAGAAAACACCACATTTTCATTTACTTCTGTGTATCGTCGAAAAATGTGGCATCATTGAACCCTGCAGGTTTTGCCCGAAATCTGATTTTTTAAATATTCAAGAGTAAATACAGAGGACGAGGCTGAGGGATTGGGTAGGTGAACACAGAGAAAAGTGAACCAAAGACGCAAGTGAACTTTCATAACATGGTCGAAGCTCCTAAAACATATACAATAGTAATACATTCTTTTAACATGATATAAAACGCAAATTTTATTTTACTTTTGCAGGGGAAGTGACTTGTTTAATCCATCAAAACAAATCAGTTTCAAAAGCAGCCTGATACTGAACTGTGGTGATCTATTATGTATGAATAAAGATAGTAATCCATATTGTTGCATAGTTTCTCTGCGTTTCCATTGCTTGTGATGATACAATACAATTCCATATGTTGTTTTTGACCCTCCTATCACGCCCCGCCCCTTTACGTCATATAAACAAGCCAAGTATATGTTGCATTGAAAATATTTTATTTCTTTTGAGTGGTAATACATAAGTAGACATTTATATTTCCATAGAAATAGTATATAGAGTGAGAGATCAGTAGCAGAGTCATGCTAGCCCTCATGAACAGGTTTTTACCCATTGAACATCAAAATGGTCCAACACAGACTTGATGAGTGTACAAAAACACTGCAAATCCATGCTGCTTGGTTATTGAGTCCACATAAAGAACACAGAGATTCCATAAGTAACTGGCCCATAACATTATTAGTATCATGTATAGGTGGTTATTGGACAGATCATTCGTTCAGACAAACACAGTGAAAAATGCAATGCAAAGGTCTTCAAGGCAGGGGATTGTGGGAGATGTAGTATCATATATAGTTGAAGTCTATTTGGAGAGGCAAAATAGTACATACAATTATATTTATACAACATAGGAGTAGCACGGCCCAAAGGAAATCAGTAATTGAAGAGTTTCATTACAAAAACAGATTTTCTTTACGTTGCCATCTTTTACAGACATTATTCTATTATCAGTTAAATCAATTGAATGGATTTGATTAATGGATGGATTGAGTAACATTAACTGCAGAGAAAGAGATCTGAATTAGGAAAAACGCGGATATTCGAAGAGTAAAATGCAAGTTTCCAATTATTAACGGCTCTGTTTTTGCAAATCAACTTTTCAATTCTACAAAATAAGAAAGTGCCTTTTTAGCATCCCCCTAAGTTCAAAGATAAAGCGAACAATAGTTATCAAAATTAGAACGCATACTTAATACATATCAGTTTGTAGATCATTATTAAGTTCACATTTTGGCAATGAATTTGACTTGTGCACGTAAAAAGGCAATTGAAATCATACTAAAATTAAAGAAAGCACATTTAAGCTTTGAAATGTTGGTATACACAGTTCACATTTGGTCTGAATTTGGAAGTTGCTACAGTTTTAGGCCTTAAATGCTCGCTGACTTTTCAGTATCTGCCGGTCAAAGTACAAGTATCTGTTAGAAGGCTGCGAGGGTACGAGCTGGCTACAAATGTTGCCTTCACAGTTCGGGAACATGCCTGAAACTCACACAGAAGTCTTGCTGGTAAGAGGATTACGCTACATGCTTAAGCAAATCAGGAATTCTTAGTTAATATGAATAAAACTCAATTGAACACAGGCAGTAAAACTATTCTTTTATGTTTTTCGACAAAGTCTGTTTTATTACATTTCTCATGTATTATGTATGTATTATCTCATTTATTACAATGGGAACTAAATGTGCTTTTTACTAGCACCAAGCCTGGACAAAAAGAGAGGGAAATACAGTTGGCGCAGTCCCTCAGTCGTCCAGGAGTGATCCATCATAGACACGGTTTGAGAGGTATAGTCACCTGGACACTGTTTGAAAAATCAAGATGTTTCGAGTCATTTTCAATCTGCAGTACTGGTCAGACAAACTGAAAATTATCAGTGTTTACGTTACCTTAGTTTCACATGGAAATACCCTGCTTTTGTTTACTCGTTAGACCTGTTATGGGCCATTAGAGTCCCATTAAAGTGTCATTTTAACTTGGTCAAGCGAGAAAACAAGCCAGTCAGATGCTAATCGGGCGCTTAACCGTGTTAGGGAGTGTCAGTCAGATTACAATATGACTTTAAAAATTGAAAGGCGAAACCCCTTGATTTTTAAACAGATGACTACTTCTGAAACTTTGTCTACGAGAGGGAAATATTATTATTGGCATCCAGCATCAACAAAAAATGTCTCAAAATATTGCGTGTTGTACTGGCAGGAAATTTGCACCACAATTATTTTTTTAAACTCAAAATGTTCAAAATGAATGAATAAACATATATAATCCTTTTTGTTGTTGTTGAACTGAAGAATCGCACTGTCCCCTTAAATGAATCTCTTATAAAATGTAAATTAGTTTGGCACGTTCATTCAAAATACATAAACAAATAACTTTTTTCAACTTTAATTCTTGTAAACAGTAGGCTATTTTATAATTGCTTCACTTAAATATCCGCCAGGAGATGTCGCAGATGGATTCCAAATGGCAGATCAATTTTGTGCAATCTGGATCTCAACAATTCCCTTGGTTCATCTCAAATGCACTGTCCACACACCGTCCACCAGCAACAGTTTGTTAGGACCTTGTGCATGGATGCCTGGCCTGTTATGTGCCAATATGCTGCAGCGCAAAACCTGGATTGGATCACTCCATGCAATATTTTTACAGTTAAATCCAATTCATGATTTGGAGTTGCGTACACTACATGCATTATTTAGATACATATAGATTCACAAGTTATTCTCTTTCCAATCTGTTGTTTTGGGAGAAATCATAACCAACTAATATGGCAAACTAAGCAGACAGATCCGTTAAAAATAACTGTTGGTACACAGCTAAAAATGAATGGATATAAACAGATAAATGCGTTGAAATTTCAGGGGGAAGCGCTAACATACTGTTCCAAAACAACGTGATAATCTTTTATAGATGTGGCCGGCCAAGCTTTTACGCATACAGTATGTCCGATTGGTAGCATTCAAGTGGTAAAATGGCTTTAACCATATTCCAGCATTATTTTTGCTGTTATTATTACCAGACTCAGTTGAGCAGAGCAAACAGCAAAGTTATCACATTCTATGTTTTGGAGCTCAACAATGACCGCCTGACACTTGTTCCAAAAGTAAATTCTCCATTGATTTTCCACATAGTCTTTGAGCAATAAATAAAGTTTGAAAGTTTGCTCGAGGGTAATCATCTATAAGGTAACTCAACACCACAAGACTAATCATTTTATTTAAAATCTGTTTCTGGAACTTTATAAACAGCTATTATAATACTTTTAAAACTGAAAACAACTGTGTTATGGACATTAGTCACCACATATCAGCTTGTCCTAAGTCATGCGTTTAAACTTATTTTTCTCAATTTTTTTTTAACTCTGTGTAACATTTCAGGAGCAACTGCTTATTTCCAAAAAGATATTATTGCATATTATTACTCCACAGTATTTGGGAATAAACGAGAGACTACCAGTAGGAATGCATGTTTGTCAAGGTATTTTTGTAATACTGTGGAGCATCGCAAGCATATTAATGGGTTGTTTTGATGATGGTCAATAGGGGGCCAAAAGTTTCTGTTTTTTTTTACTGTTGATTACATTGTACTTTGCCATGAAATATCCAAAATATTAATCCACAAATGCAACTGCCTTTTTGCTCTCAGCTGTATTAAATATTATTGGTCTGTAGAATGTTATGATGTCATCTGAAACCCAGCAATAACATCTCCAAGGAGTAAGTAACAGACCCCTCCCATCAGAAAAGTTACATAATGCACCTTTAAGAATGCATCTGACAGTCCAAGCAAAACAGAAAGGTTTCTGCAACTATGAGCATTTCGCAGAGCACCAGATTCTTTATTGTGTCTTTGTTTTTTACTGCAAATGGCAACGAGAGGCAATATCTGCTTCTTTATGTGACATTTATGAGCAATAGACAGAGAAATGTTACAGTGTTTTCTCTCTAAATGTACTCGGGACTGCTATTCTCACTACATGCTAATTCAGAGCTTCCACACACACACTCGCTGTTACCAACCGGCCTTAAATTGTCGAGGAGAATGCGTCGGAGTAGATGAGGTAAATTCCTAAGTCACCTTATAAAAAACTTGATTTATTAACTTGAACATCTGCTTGTCTAACCTCACTTTACTTCCTGCCTCATTATAATAAAGTGTTTTAAAAATACTTGGACCATATGCAGACGCCCCCCTAATGATTTTGAACCCCACACCTGTTCCTCCAATCTGCAGCAGCTACCCACAATGCACTAGTTCAGACGTGCCACACAACTGACAATGTGTTTCTTGTTTGCATACAATGTACAAAGGTTTGAGTCCACAAGAACGAGCCCAGAAGACGATATTTGTGCGGTTTATTTCACAATTTTGGGCTCACAAGTTTTGATTTATATATATTTTTTGTCGTTATGAAACTGCTTTTTGGAACAACAGCATTTAGAGGTGAAACTCTCCATAGGAAACACAAGTTTTCACTCTTCTAATACATTTCCTTGTGAATTATGTGAATTTTCAGCACAAGTAGTTGCAAGTCGAGTCACAACGGAGTCTTAACAGAAGTTGTTGACATGGTGTTATCTCGGAAAAGAAAACTGATTGCTCTGTAGATGTAAAAGACAGCGGGCGGCACTAGCATGGCGGTGGCATTTAGCCCACGGTTGTCGTTGGCATTCTTGGATGGATAACTATACACATTTGAGCAGTTGGATCACTTTATTATTCTTCGCGTCTTTGTGTCTGTATTTGGCACAGTATATTTACTAAAGTCTGTGTTTGCTCTTGTAGTTGTTTAACAGTGGGTGATAAAGCAGCTCTTCTACATTAAAATGAATGGATTGCTTCTCCCACAGAGGTCCGTTAATGGGCGTTCCTTCGAATGTGGGCTGTATCAATCAAAATGTCATCAAATGTGGAAAAAAATTGCACGAAATACTTCTCCTTATGTTTGTACAATCATGTAAAATGTTCCTTTATAATGAACTAAGAAATTGTGTTTAAAATTGTATCTTTAAATCCAGAAAGTTGAGTAGCTTTTTGTAGGAGGACATGGTTCAGAAATGTTCGTCTTGTGATCTAGAAGTCTCTAAACGTGGAGCATAAAGTTATTTCATCTAACATTTAGTCAGCAATGTCAGGAAAATGACCAATTGATTTTGTGGACCAAATATTATGTATTAGCAAAACAAATATGAACGCAAATGAATGACAACCTAAAAGAAGAAACTAAGTCAAGTTAGTTCTATTGTTTTTGCACAATTAATGTCATAAAGCTATTTTTATATTACACTTTCATTTGCCATAACATACTGTATTTTCTTCCAGTATAGGATTGCTAAATGTGTCAGCTCTATCAACACAAAAACTATAATTATTTAACTCATTATTAATCATGGACATAAATACTGAATCCCTGAACCTGTTTAATAAGGTAGCATTGTATCTTTTTTCCATTACTGATCTGATCTCCGTTTCTCTCCGACTGGTTCCTATTGTTTTGACATGTATGAGTCCATTTCCTCATACGGTATATAATTGAGCTGGGGAACCTCGTGTGGGTACTGGGCTCAGGATTCGGACATAATGAGGTCTATGGCGCACAATGGAAGACTGCAACGGAAAGTAATGATTGAAGCAGAGTATGTGGAGTATGCGGAGCAGGACTGAGTGAGGCAGATAAGGAATTCCAAATGGGCGTGAAAGGTAGTGATGAGAAAATGATGCAGTTTTCAATATTGACATGGCCCGTATAGTAATGTATAGCAGTAAGACCACAATATTTCTACAATTAATCTTATTTGACTGCTATTTTTAGTTTGGGCATGCAATATACAATAATATAAAGTACTATATCATTTTTTTGTGTCTGTTATCCATGTCTGATAATTGCTCTCAAACTGTGTTGGTTAATTTGTTTATTAGTCTCGAAATTTGACAGTGTAAGACGGCAAAATATATTGTTTATTGTAAAAATGGCCATAGAGCTGAATAACAATAAATAGGGGGAAAATGTTGTCTGATGTTTGATTTTTAAAGACACATTTTAATACATTTCTGTTGGTTTGACATACTATCGTCTGAATAGCTCACAAAAAATGTAATTTGTAAGTCTGGGCCCATCAAACGAGTTGAACTAACTGTTAAAATCTTCAAATTGAATAAGGAATGCTAGTAATTGCCAGCAGGGGGAGTCAAGCTTGACATGTGCCTAAAGTACAACTAAAACTATCATAAAGTATATAAGCTATACACGGCCGTCAACAGAAATTTGGTGGTCTGGGGTAAGAAGCCTCTCATGGGCCCCCCCTCTAATACAAATGAATAGGAAGGGCCCTATGATTCTAAAAGATAACAATTTTACATTTTTCTCATTCAGTTTATTGTTTTTTTTTTAATACTGCAAGCCTTTTTGTGCATATCTTTCTTGATCGAGAGATTATAAGGTGCATCGATCAAACCTTGTCGATAGTATGCCTCCGAAACATGGCACAACTCAATAGTCATAGATTGCAGGCGGCAAAAAAAACGATTTAACTGGGAGAGATATGGGCTCTAGTCAAGTGCATAAAAATGGTTTGAATATCGAGGCTTTTCAGCAGCAGATGACGAACACGGGGAAGTAATGACTATCTCTGAGGCGCGCAACACTTTTTTTCCCCATTTTTCCATCTCTTTGTACGGCGTGTGTGAGTCTTCTGCGCGCTCACAAGTCGACTCATTATGTCTAATTCGGCTGCCATTGCTTACTTCAGCGCTTTATTTTTTTCCCTGTGACTTTTTAGTGAACTCATCAGCGTATCAGAGTATCCAGAGGCAGTGGCCCGATATATTTGCGCTGATTTGAATAACATACCATAATTGAATAGAAAGCCCCCAAAGAAGGAAATGAGGAGTCTTCATCTCTACTTATGATGAGGCTAGAAAACTGCTGATTAAATGTTAACTGAAAAGAGACAAATATTTAATGCAATGGGTTTGTCATTGGTTCGGGAAAATAGCGCTGGAAATCTAAATATTCTGGGATTATTTGGAATTTCATGATCTGGGGTCTCATTTATGAAATTTTGAGTAGAATTTTGAGTAAATGTGTACATACAGACTCCATAAAACTTGCTGATTCAAGTGAGAATCTCTCCTTTTTGAGCTGTAATAGCCGAAATTGGGGTTTCACTCTTTCTACATTGCTAAGGTTAACTTTAACTTTAACTTAGTCGAATCTGGTGTTTGTTCCGCCTGGCCGGAGCCCATTTGACACAGGTCACCTATTTAGATAAATGTCATCTATGTCATAAGTTAACCTTCCTCCTTGTCTTGATGTAATGTGTTTGTGTTTTGACCACTATGTGATAATTGGATATTGTGTCTTCATGATGTGTTATCTCTGAGTATAAAGCGCTTATACTCTGAATGTGTTGTACGCGTCGTGCAGGGAGAGATTACTCTGTAAAGGGACAGACGTTATTCACTCTGGTACCAGTGAATAAAGAAACTCATTGATCAGACTCATTCTCTCTGCATTTTTATTGTTTAACTTGTTTTAGAAATCCACAACTGCAATTCTCCCGTAACAGAGCTCAGATCATCTTCTAACTCAAATCTGAAAGAATTCTGAGACCTGAACACATTTTTTGAAGTTAAGTTATCTCTATATAAATCGCAAACTTACTGTGGAAAGTCACGCACATAACATTTTTCTACATACGCAAGCTTTATACATGAGACCACTGAACTTTTTTGACTGATTGAATTTTGGATTCAGTCGCAATTTTGTTCAGTTTTTCACGCATTAACCAGATATTGGAGTAGATTTCCATAAACATCTCTTCCAAATTAGTTTCTAAAAAAAAAAACGAGTATGAAATACACAAAAAGTTGCAGAAAGTGTTAAATTATCTCCAATTTCGGTGCCATATTAAATTGAGTAAATATCAGAAGGAATTGGGGCTCCACAGATTAAAAAAAACGATGCCATATGAACATTATTTAGTGTGCTCCGTGAAATATTTGTTGGCGTCAGCTTCTTAGCACTAATAAAGTTCCTCCAAATGACACTATATTAAACAACAAACTCATTTCAAAGAGGCCATGCACTCCACTAAACTGTCGCTATATGGCCAATGATCCACAAAAGCACCCAAATTTGCGTTCGGACCCAAGTGTCGAATTTAAAAATGATGGTGTAAATTATTAAACGTACCAAATGTGACCTTTGTTTTGCAAAGAGCCCAGTGGTGATTCTAGTGTGTCTGACTTATATATTATTTAACAGAATTGGCCCTGTTCTGCACTGCACTGTTCGGTGACAATTTCTTTAGCCATTGCAATCAGTAAGATGCGTACATAAAAAGCCTAAGGGGGGATAAAATACTTCTAATTTTCCATCTACACAGCTGGGCGCATCCTTCCGAGTCGACAACATGCTGGTTTGGAAATGGGAGAAAGGAAACAGCGCCAGACTTGTGACTTCATTATAAAACTGCTTTTCCTCATTCCCGGCACATACCGCTGCAGCCCACACGCAACATATGGCCCTGCTGAATATGCAAATACGGATATGTATATATGGAATTGAGCTTGGCACTTTGTCAGACATGCCAGTCAGTCAAAAGTTTAAAATCAAATTTGGCTTCTAAGTTAAGTTCTGTTCACAACGAGTGTCATGCCATTGCTTGGGCTGCACAGTATTGTAGGTTTATTGTTAAAGGTGCAGTGTGTATCTGCTTGTTTCCATGGAAATTAGCACTGAACAATATATCATAAAGGAATCTATATTGCAATTCTGGCGGCTTCAATTAGCAACATTGACAACAAACTAAATATAATATATGGCAATAACACCAAGGTTCTCCATCTGACAGAAATGTACTGTAATTTTATTAGATTTTATGGTAACGATTTAAAATAAGGTTCCTTAGTAAACTATTTATAAGGCGTTAACAAGAACTTATCACTTGGTTATTGAAAATAATTTAATAAGCAGCTTATTAATGCTCGTACAATGTTTATTAACACACACATTTATTATAAGCCATCTACAAATGCTAGCAAATGCCTTATAGGCGCATAAACAAACTATTGCTTATTAATGCCTTATAAATAGTTCACTAAGAAACTTTAAAAATGCTACCAATTTTCTTCATATTTCTTTTTATTTGCTTTCTAAAGTTCTAAATTGCCTTGGTTTAGTCTTGGTTTTGTCAATATGAGCTTTTGTTTTGACAGAATCTTAACTAATTGACTAATTAATTTTCTGACTAGCAAATTAAGGCATGCACAATTTATTGTCAACATAATCCAAATGAAT
The DNA here is from genome assembly GCA_019453435.1 of Rhinogobius similis. Taxonomy (NCBI): domain Eukaryota; kingdom Metazoa; phylum Chordata; class Actinopteri; order Gobiiformes; family Gobiidae; genus Rhinogobius; species Rhinogobius similis. The sequence continues at coordinate 24,057,437 of CM033635.1, forward strand.
GTGTCAAAAAGTATATTAAAATATCACAATAATATCAATATCGCAGTAAATAACAGTCATATCATTCTTTTCCAACATCAGGCAGCGCTAATGGAAACGAGAACGCTACGAACTGATGAAATCGGTCAAATAACAAATGCAACAATACGACAGACACATGTTGTAAGCTTTGTATCTCCTCATAGATAAAATATAAATAGCAGCCAATCTTAAATACACAACCTAATATACTGCCAACGACAATCTTTTCAACTATAGTTCCATATATTAATAACTGCTAATGAGTGCATCCCTAATCCAAACATAGACGATTGCTTGGCCAACCACCAGGTTTTTCTATTCCCTACATTCAAGTTTGTTTCCAGGGAGTTAAACAAATTGACTCAGATTAGAATGTATTTGGAAAGAACAAGTCAACAAAATACTATTTACTCTTTACTCACTGGCAAAACATTGCAAGTAGGGTTTAATAATTGCCACAACAAGAAGAAGAGGATTGGTTTGTAAAATGTAGGTGTGCCTAATTAGACCTATAATATGCGTTTTTGGCTCCAAGTTGCAGAATGTGCTTTCAGTGAAAATAAATAGACTGTTCTATAGTAAAATGAAGTACAAAACACAAATTGGAGAGGCAAAGCATTACAATTTGCATGCATCGTTGTGATTGGTCAGACATAATTGATCAAACATAAAAGGAGGGGATCGAAACCTATTATTTTGCTTGTGAGATTAGCCTAGACAGAAGGACATATTGCATGCTTCAGGAAATTATTCGAAAAAACATGAAAAATGCAACTGTTCTGTTCTTGTGGAGGTCTGTTAGACAGTATTTTAAACTATGTGTTGAAAACGTGTCTTTGAAGGACACCGGGGATCATGAAATAGTTAACATAACTAAAACGTACCTATTCAAAACTTCAAACCATCACAGAAAGAAGAGAGCACCAGACAGCTATGTGCTTATCAGACTTAGAGAGAGAGACACACGGAGAGAGTGGTGTGAGGGGGGCGAGCTGCTACTCAAAGAAGTGTATTAACGAAGAGAAAAAGTCCTTGGTCAGACAATGAGTCATCCCAAGACATAAGTGGACCAGCTGCTGTTGTCTGTCAAGCTCGTATTTTTTCTCCCCCTCTTGATACAAACCTGACAAAACACAGCAAAAAAAAAAAAACAAAAAAAAAAAGTCACCCAGGCATTGGAGTGTGATGATCCTCTCCGTCAATGCCAGCGCTGATGGATATCCGCCATGTTTGACCTTGTCCCGGGGAGATTGCGTTCCTCGGCCCTGTTGACGTTTCAAAACAGCCATTTCCAGATATATGTGTCCGCTCATTTCAAAGTAGGTTGCTGTAGTTCCCGTTTTGGTCGCAACAAAGTTAATTTTTTGTCCTTCACTTTTGGAGTTGTTTAGAAGTCTGCCGTCGGTAAAAGTGTACAGTGATGGAGTAGCAGTTCTTCGGGACAATGGTGGTGTGGTGATGGCTTTCGGTTGGTCTCAGGAACTGGAAGACACGACACAATTGATGTTAGCAATATATGAGGAGCAGCGTGAGGTATATTCTGTTTTAGAAGATATATAGTGTCGGTTATATACGTAACAGCAGGAGTTGAAAAGTTATAGTTGTTGACAGATGTGCATATGGACAAAATTAAATTGGGCAATAAAGTCAACACGACACAAGCCATCTACGGACACCTGCTCCCTATTCCGTTCTGTAATAAAACAAAGTAACTAAAAAAAAGTTTTTCTGCTGAATTTCTTTGTACGTGAAGTTGTTTGGTCAACTCAACTTTATCCGCAGAAGAGAAAAAGAAGTCAAGATTTACAGTGACATAATTTGAGTTTTAAATAGCTCAAAATATGGAGTAAATATGGAAGTTTACATGTTCTTGTGAATGCAGTGTAAATGCAAAAAATACCTGTGTGATAAATGTGAGCGATCACAGAAACCCTCTTGAGAAAATGATTCCGCAAATTGCAATATGCTCACTGCACAGGATTAGTTATTGCTTTCAATAATGTTGGCAACCATTACAATTCATATAAATGACTAGGGCTGGGCGATTAGTCAACTTTTCATCAAGATTGAGATTCAGTCATGTCTAATGGTCAATGATCAGCTTTGGGTTTTTGATCTGGAGTTCGACAGTCAATCCTCCAGTCAGTAAGAGCATAGATCAGACTTTGGAGGAAGAAATTTGACTACTTTAATCTTTATTTGTCAAGGGTCATGAACAAATACATTCATCTTACAAAAGAAAAGATTATCTGCCATAGATTTAGCTACTGCTACTTTCCATCTGCTGTCCTTGGGGCGAGTGCAAACAACAGTAAAAAAGGGTAAAAATAAAACTAGGATAATGGAATAAATACTGAAAGGCATGTGATTCATTATTTTTGACATATTACCCAGCCCTGCAGGCTTTACTTACATTATAGCACTTTGTTAGGAGTGGAACGTGCGCGTCATCAATGTATCCACTGATGAAACAGAGTTCAAGGCAGTTCTCCCTCTAAAGTTTGCACTGCTATAGAGTTCTAAATCTACTTTATTATTTTATTTCATCATTCTATTGATATATTACTCTCAAGTGTGAAAACGGTTTTACTTTCTGAATCCATACCACAACAAAGAGAACGCTGACCACATTGCCTTTGGTGCCAAGCTCACAGCTGCTCTTATTGAGCAAAGCCTTAACAACACAGTGTTATTTGAAATTACTGCCCCCGAGTCATGCTCATCTAATGCGATATAAACCTTATATTAGAAAATCAAAACAAGGTAAATATAGACAGAAAGGGCAGAAGGATTGTAGGAGTTGAAAACATGTTAACTGAGTTTTCTTTTTCTGTGTTTGTTTGTGTCGTTCCATTATTTTACTCTCGCAAAGGTGCTTTTGAGTGATAAGTCTACATATTTGGTGAAAACCTATGTGCGCTGGGGCAGATTTCTGTGTTGTGTCATGAGCTCCTAAGATCACACACACTTAGACAAGGAGGGTGAAATGTTTTGTCTAAGAAAAATAAAACAGAAAAGGAAAGGAATATATATTGAACTATCCTAAGGTGTGAATTGTCTAGGGCTGTAGTCGACTAAAGAAATTCTTGTTCGATTAAAGACCTGCCCCGTCGACTGATGAGTCGACTAAAAGGGGGCGTGGCAAAAATACATCAAAACTAAGTATCAAACTAAGTATCTCCGTGTATCTGACCCAACCTGCACTCAAAAGAGTTGCAAGAGTTCGTGGAAAAATAACAATTTAACCAGAAAAGTACTAGTAAACAGTGTATTTATATGTTAGAGATACAAATTTACTCCAAAATCTTGAGTTTACTCGATCCAAATCTTCTCATTTTTGCTGTTTTTGCTACATAAATTTGTTGAATGCAAATAAAATAATTAGTCACCTAATAAAAATTTTGGTCGACTAAGACGCCATCGACCGATTAATCGGTCGACTAAAGGATTACGGCCATATCTACTACTTTTTGCTGTCCATATAATCCTTTAAATCTAAATCAAATAATTAGTCGATGAACAAAATTGTTGGTCGACTAAGACACCATTGACCGATTAATCGACTAAACGTCTAAAGGACTACAGACCTAGAATTGTCATCTGAGTCAAATTTTTGTGCTAATAACTCCAACCTACAGACAGATATTTAAGGCAATGACTCATCAGAACCCTGTCAGAGAACTGAAGAAACCACTTGGATGAGTTGTGAAACATCTCTTAAAACTTGTAAAACATTTGTCCAGTTGACAGTAGGCCTGTCACAATAACAAGATTTAATGTGTGATATACTGTTATAGAAAATAATAAGATAACAAAATAATAAGATAAACTATTGACACATCTTTATTCCACCAACACAACCCAGTAAACCTGAGCTGCAATATATAAAAAAACGAATGAAACACTTCTATAGTTAGTTAGTATAATTTATTACTCTAATATATGAATTAAGGCTGCAACAAGTTAATTGATTGATCGCAAGTAATCAATTATAAAAATGGTTGTCAACAAATTAAATAATCGAGTAATTGTTAACTGGTCTATACACAGACTCTAAAACATTGTATGTGCTGAAAGAAGAGGTTCTATTACTCAGACAGAGCAGGAATGACACATAAAACACACAGGAAACATGTCAATTGTGTGTTTTTGATTACAATACTTGTTCATCTATAAATATTTTCCACCAGGACGACATCAAATGCCTTCACTTAAAGTGAAATTTACTACAATTCTCATATTCACGGGCCTTTTGCATTCTAAACAACTAATCGATTAATCGAAGGAATAATAGCTAGACTAGTCAATTACCAAAATAATCGTTAGTTGCAGCCCTAATATGAATTATTCAACCAATGAAATTTGAATATGTTAAAGAAAAAGTTTCTTATCAGTGCAAACACGCCATAAATATTGAGCCCCAAAAATACTGTTCCAACTTTCATGTATTGAATGATAAATTGATAACAACCGTGACAGATCTTTGACAGAATAAAATGTTCTTTTTCCAGCCTGGATGACTTAGGCATTACACACCCAAAAGCAGAATGCAGTGCAATTACAGAGATTGAACTGTTATCGCTTTTGTTAATGAGCGAACATCTCAACCTGCTAAGCTGAAGATGAAATATCCAGTGTTAAATCCTAACTGTGCTCCTTACCAGTCCTGAGGTTGGAAGAATCGGTTATTGCAGAAGGCGATGCGGGGCTGGTTTCAGACATTACTGCGCAGTAGCCCCCCCTGTGGGTGCTCCGGAGTACTGCATTCTGAAGAGTTCTTGGCTTTGTCCTTGTTGTTGTTGGGCTCGTTGTCTTTGATGATGTCGTACTGACGGCAGAACAGGGCGATCACTCCTGCGGGACAGAGGCAAAGGGTTAGACATGAGCTCCACATCTGGGAAGACTTTCACATGCAGTTTTCAATTAACCGTTTTGTTTATAATGGTAGTACTTTGCTTGGTCTACATTTGCAAAACATATCCAATAACTTTTAGAATGCCTCACGCTTAGACTAGACGATTTGTGAAAAACATCTCATTGCGATTTATGTTTTAATAATAGGATTCTGTTGAAGGATCACATTTTAGTTGTGTCCAAGAGCATCGACAAAAAGGCAAACTAATAAAAGAATTCCATGTATGTTTGTACAGACCTAAACTAAAGAGGTAGAATTTGATTCATAGCAAATTATAGTACTTTGCAATTTGCTTTCAAATTGCAATTTTGATTCGATTGCGATGGAAGGCTTGCAGTCTTATACAGAGGTGGGTGGTAGCTTAAAATTGTGCTTAAGTTAGAGTACCATTACTTCAAAATAATATTACAGAAGTAGAACTACTCAGGTAAGAGTAAACAGTATTTGAGGAAACTAATAGCTACACAAGTAAGAGGAACTGTAGGACTAACTTTCTGGATGTGACATTTTAATTTAATGTTTGAAGTAAGTGCAACTGGACGCACTAAACACTAGAAAATGCACAAAAATGAGGAAAAACTAAACCCGAAGAAGTTGAGCACAAATACAGAAGTTCAAATCATTCGCTTTTGTCACTTGTAGAAAAAAAAAGTGTAAACGTTTTTGCGTCTGAAAGTACAATTTTATTTAAAAATAAATGAGCACCACCCGCTTCTGATTAATAATATAATATAAATTGGAGATTCATACCAACTAACTGTGAAGCCTTTGTTGTTTTTATATTAAATTATTGTTTTCATAGCACCGATGAAAGAACATGACTTGCAATAAAGTTTAATTAAATTTGATCAATAACACTGATTGTAGATGTTTGTTATTTACATTTTAGAGAAACCACAGTCGTTATTGGGATCTAATTTCTAACAAAGACAAATACGCTGTTGAAATTCAATAAGCGGTTTATTACACTCCTGCCCATATGGAGTCTGTACTATTGCTCTTGGGTCTTGCGATGCCAAAAATGCCACAATCAAAGTGAGCAACTATTAGTCTACATGAAGCCTAATTTGACTGTTTGAAGCTGTAAGCACTTTCCCACTTATCTCACGGCGCAGCGTTGTGATCCGAGAATTAAAGTCAAATAAAGATATGAGCCAGTGAGCTATCTTTGTGACAACAGCTGGAGGAGATGCTACGAGCGATAGAAGCGGGGTGCGTTAAAGAGAATTATTCATACAACGGGGTCTGGGCGCAGTTAAAGTGGCAAAGCGTGTCCAAAACAAGCCGCCTGAGTTTGTGTCATATGAACCGAGATAGACACCAAAGGGCATGGTGGGTAATCTAGCTGTGATCTCTCTTCAGTGTGTCCCACAGGCTCAATTAAAAGCTCAAAAACCTCACTCCTTCATACCATGTTTTTCTCTCCACCATTTTCTTTTTGACTCAAAACTAGCTCAGTGCACAACTTTGTATTTGAGCCTCTCCTCGCTCCGTCTCCTCCTGGGTAATTGGCAGGGGACATGTAGGTGCAGTTATGGAATCTGTACGCTATATACAGTATTCAGGCCATATTTGTATCTCATTAAGCTTTGTAAGTGGGTTAGCAGAAAGGCAGGCAGGCAGATTTGAAAGTCTATATCGGAACATGTGCGAAAGAGGAGTAGGAAAACAGTAGTCGCAGTGATCTTGGGTTGACATTTGACAGTGTTTGCGCCATATGGAGCTTGTGTATTGTGGAGTTGTGCACAGTGGGTGTAAAAGCATGGATAGATTTATTATGTTTACTGCGTTGTGAACATCTTTGTGTCTATAGATGTAAGGCGTTTGGGAAGATGAATCGCAGTTATGACAAATGTCTCACTGCTGTACCTATAACAGTTATTGACAAAAGGCAAATTCAGTGGTTCATAGTTAAGCAGTTCAGGGAAAGAACATTTAAGACATTGTATAGTGAAATACTGATACAGTCAGCATCTGAGAGAACTACAAGAGCAAATGTGGACTTTAGGAGTTATGTTGTGCCAAATGCAGACACAAGGACATAGACTGATGGGCTCTTGAGCAACTTTAATCTCCAAGTGGCCCAACAGCCCAATTTTTAACCTATCCAATTTATCCAAGAACATATAATTCACCAGGAAACGTCTTAAAATAGGGAAAAAGTTGTGTTTCATATTGCATCAACAGAGAGTTTTCACCCACAGCAGTTGCTGACTGCATCTTTTCTATAACAAGTTGTGTTCTCATCTGAGAAACTTTTAAGTGGAGTAAACCCAGGCCATTGGGCAGTAAGTATCAGTAAGGTAGTAGTTAACAGCTTGACTCTAACTTTAGGGTGTACAAAGTAACTTTTTTGGTGCATTGTCTGCCACCTGCTTGGAGATCTTATTTCTTTGACTATTGACTATTGGAATATTACACAATCTGACATGAAGCTTTTCCTGTTGTGGATACAGGCAGGTGACGCTACCAGGCCAAGTAATAGGGCAGATCTTTCACTAATCTTTCAAGTAAGCCGGCATTCTTTTTTTTTTTTTTTCCAAGCAATAAAATGTATGTAATTGAATACATGTGAGATATGTCTAATGCTGTACTATGGAATATTCCAAGCAAAGAAGAATCATTTTTATGGAGACAAGCAGGTGGCATACACCCCATTGGAAAGTTCCATAAAGCACCTTTTACAAGAGTGAAAACTTGTCTTTGGTCCCCATCGCAAGTAAATAAACAAACATAATAAAACAATACACATGCAATTATTACTTTGCAATAACAAGCATATTATTATTATTATTATGCTTTATTCCTGTGGAAAAGTCCAGTGAGCTGCATAGCTTAATTTGTAACTTAATACTTGATACCCAACAATAACTAGATGCTGTTGCAATAGCTGAAGCTATTGCGAGTGACTGCGCAATTGAATTTGTGTGATGTTGGTATAGTGCGGGATTCGAACCCACGATCTCCTTATTGGGAGGCAGAAGCTCTAGCCGCTCTGCCACCGCGCTCCCGCCAAAAGCAGTTTAAACAGCAAACTTTCCTGTAGAGGACCAACAGAAAGGCTCCCAATGTAAAAGATAGGGAAAAACTGCTCGGCAAATTATGAAAAAACTACAAAAGGTACATGTACCAAAAGTAATAGCAGACATTAGAAGGCTAGGAACTATTGAAAAATGCAAAAAAAATTAAAAGAATTTAAAAACTGTGGCCTGTGAAACGTGCCGAAAAACAGGAAAATACAAGAACAAATAGTGACTGCCTATGCATAGGCAGTCACTATTTGTATCGTACTACAAACTGACATTTTTGACACAAAACAATAGGATTTTCTTTATGTTATGTGGCCTCGTACTAGTTCTGATAAAGCTCAAAGATTGTTCTAAAACTGTTCAGGAAAGGTCAAATGTTGTCATATTTTTGTATTTTTTAAAAGTACCAATACTTTCTGAGCATCTAGTTCCGCAACTAGTTTCAGAATCGATACTTATGACAACCCTAGTCATCATATCTCTATGAACTGTCAAATATTTTGTGCGTGAATAAGCAATAGAACTGTGGTATTGCCAAAAACAGTAAAGCATTATAAAGATGACAAAGCAATATACAGTAGCTTATCTAGTGAGAAGTTTGACGCAGCTGTTGAAATCCATCCTGCTCACATTAGACTCATCCCAAACCTGCGGGGCAAAACACTGAGAAATGACTCTGCCTCTGCTGTGAGCCTGTCTCCTAATGGGACCTCCGGCTCAGCTCTGTGTGGAGACAGGGCTTGTTACACAGTGAGAGGTGATAAATGTGCTTTGTACTGGAGGATTACCTGCCCACATGACCAGCACCACCACGATGATGATGAGCTCCCCGGCCCGGAGCTGTGCGGCGTGAGCGAACTCTTCCTCACCTGCAGGGAGCACACAACACCATTAGACCAGGAGAGATGACTCTGGTCGGGTTGTATTTATGTCTAAGAAAGAGAGAGAGAGGGGTAGAGAGAGAAGATTGTGAGACAGGGACAATCAACATTCTCCACTCACAGGGTAAAGATTTTAATGGAAACACAATTGCAACCATAATGCACCAGTAATGTGCAATATACATTCACTTGAGCTGAAAAATGTTTATTGATTAATTGCAACTAATCGATGACACTCGTCGTTTTCTGGACTTTACATAGACTCCACAACATGCCATGAGCTGAGAGAAGAGATTTTATCATTCTAAAAGAGATGCAGTTACGTCGAAATGACACAGAAAACATGTAAATTCAGCAATTTGGATTTAAAACAATGTATCTCGGGTGTAAAACTCCAACAGTGGAAGTGATTGATGAATAAATGCGGAAAACAGAAAGATTGATGACCAGGATGAAGCCGACTATCAAGCACTGGACTGAGATAACTTTGGCCATTTACAAAATGGAAACTCTTACTTTGAACTTAAACATGGATGAATTCAGCACACACTGGGACAGACGGGACAGATACAAAACGCTCTCTGTGTCTTGCTTTCGCTGCGCAGCGAAAGTTTGGCGCCCTAAACATTGACCAGGGAACTGTGCCACACTCCTGACATCAAGCCCTACTCAGTAACCATACTTGCTCCTGCTAAAATACATGGAAACCAATGGGGAGCCCATGCATAGGCCCGACTCGGAGGTGAATAACTCATAAGTCAAATTTGACCCCATGGTGACGTGGCCAAGGGTCAGAGCTTTCAAAAAACGTATAATATGTCGCTCTCAGTAAAGCGGATATATTGTTTTTGCTAAAAATATTATTATTATTATATATTTTTCTAAATTCTTTTTTCTTTAGCTCTGTGAGATCTAATTTGACCCCCTGAACATGCTCAAAAACTCACCAAATTTTGCCCAAAATTCAGAATCTGCGATAAATTTTGTTTTTTATAGGTGTCATGTTTGGGGGGTGCAGTAAAGCATTCTCTCATCAGGATAGGTGTTAGCGCTCCATCTATTGGCAGTCGAGGGAGTTTCCACGGGGAAATAAATGCTCACAACGGGTCTGTCTGATGTGTTCACCTTATTCCGCCCGCTTTTGCCTGTTTTTATTTTTATGATCCGCACTCTTGTAGTAAAGGGACTTCCGGTGTGACGCTAACGGTGTTTGTGCAAATGGCGATCAAAGAAAAAGTCTCTCGCTAAAGCATTATATAAAGTAGATAGATTTGTCTAAAATGTTTAATGTGCATGTGCAAAAACAAGCAACGCACCGATTTCCTGAGCGGCCTAAAAACGGCTTTTTAGTTTGTGTAGAACTTATTTTCTGTTGAGCTCGCCTTCTCCATGTAAACTACAACGGAAAAAGATGGCGGCTCCCACTGCAACTTACGCTATAAAGTGAGTAGAACACAGCAGAAAACCTCTGGAGCTCTGTGATATAAAAAAATGGGAATTTTAAATGTTGTATTTTTTTTTTGCCTTAGAGAAGTAACAAAGAAGACAACCGAGTAAACAGGATTATTGAAACGTGTAAATGTAGCTACATACAACTTGAGGTACGTTTTGTCATAACATGGCGAAAAGCTCAAAAAAGTACATTTTGTGTAATATGTGTCCCTTAAATTTGAATATCAGAGGAGGTAATGAGCTCTGCAGAGAGATGGATGGACAAACACAACTCCACTGGATGAGTCTCCAATTTTATTTTCCAAGGCAGTGGCCAATGAAGTCTGAAAAACTGGCAAACAGAACAAAAATGTCCATAGGAAAGCCAAAAGGTTAAAGACATATTAGAAAATTATATATATATATATATATATATATATATATATATATATATATATATATATATATATATATATATAATAAATTGTTTAAGTTGTGTAATTATTAGTTTTTTTAAATTATTATTATTTAATTAGTATTTTAGAACAAAATTGTTTGTTTTTGCATTTCTAAGATTATAATCTTAAAATAATTTGATAATTTATGTAAAAAATATAAAATCTGTACACCGCTGAGGACGACGAGCGCCTCTACACGGAGGACTTCGACCTGGAGGCTCTGCTCTGCCCCTCACCTGCAGAGCCCGAGCCTGTCCAGGAGACCCGGCTGGTGTCGACCCAAGAGGACAGCGCCCTGGTCCTGCCCCTTCCTCCCTCAGAAGAGAGCCTTCTGGTCAGGGAGCTCCGGGAACAGCTGGAGCTGATGAGGCTCCAGCTTGAAAATCAGGTTCAAGCCACCAATTCCTTGGACCTGAAGCTGAAGGACCAGGAGAGACTGGCCCAGGAAAAAGACTTGGAGCTGCAGAGGACACATAAACAGCTCCAAGAGGAACTGAACGCACAGAAAGATATTCGCTACCTTTATAACAAGGCAGTCCAGGACAACGTCGAGCTGAAACAGCGGCTCTCCAGAAACAACAGTGTCCCGGAGAAAATGAAGAAGAAAGACCTGGATTTGGCAAAAGTCAAGATTCTTCTCCAGAAGAAAGAACAGCAGCTGGAGGCGGAAACCCAGGCATATAAAGATATCCGCTATCTTTATAATACTGCCATCCAAGAGAAAGTGCTGCTAAAACAGTAGCTTGCCAGCGCCAACAGTGTAACTAAAACACTGAAACAGAAACTGTCAGAGCAGGACATTGTAATGGCTGAGCTGAAGAACCAAGCTCGGTCAAAGCCAGAGTCCTGCAGCTGCACCAGGGCAGAGCAGAAGGAGGAGAACCTGCAGGCCACCCGCCTGAAAAAACCGAGCGTTGTGGAAGAGCAGAGGAGGTCGCCCAGGCGCCAAAAGCACCAGAGCACCTCCAACCATTACCCCTTGCATTAGCAAAATATAGAAAACCATTAACAGCATTTCAGTGTGTACAGTTTGTCAGCCTTATTTCAAGCTCTGGTCTAGAGCTGTCACTAACTATTATTTTAGCAGTTGATCTGTCAGCGATTATTTTTCTGATTAGTCAACTGGTCAAGCTATTGTTTTCATGAAACACAACAAAAATAAATCAAATACAAAAATAATAAATCAAATCATGGCGACTGAAGGGGTCATTGTTCAGTCTAAACCCTAATTCTCATTGTAGTGAAGTTATCATCGGCTTTGAAAAGTGAATGGTCAAAACCCCACAAATACTCAATCTACTGTCTGTAAGTCAGAATCTCCAACTGCAGCTTTACTCTTTCTATTTACTAAAGAAAACCTAGGTTGGATTTGAAATCTGCAGAGCTTGTCTCCACTTAATTAGGTGTAAATGAGAAACAGAAGCCAAAACCAGAGTGTCAGCTTCACAAGAGTCCAGACAGGTGTTTGTTTTCCAAAGGGTTCAGAAACAGCTTCAGTTTGAATTTGGTCAAATTTATGTCAGATTTTTGTTAAAATCAGCCTAAAGCTTTGATAATTTATTTATTTTAACAATAAATTCTTCCCCATAGTACATCTGTAGTACAAATGTAGGACTTTTGTCAAAATTGTGATGATTGTAATTAAAATAATATGGGATTGTTAAGTGTGACATTATGAGTGTAAATTTTCAGTTGATTTTGATCAATAGCCATATTTTTTTGCAGTCATTCCCAGTTTTTATGATTTTAATGTCTAGAACAGACTCAGGAGCGAAAATGGGAAGAACAATTGGACTTAAAAAATGTTTGTTTTCACAGTCATGCAATGAATGATTTACAACCCAGATACATTATTTTGACTTCAGTTTAAGATAGATTTGAGGTCCTCGCTATGGATTTTTCAATCTAAATATCAGTATTGGCAAATATCAGTTGAAAAAAATCCATGTTGGATCATCCCCTGACACAAACAGCACAAACAGGGAGTTTGTGTGAGCCTCATGATTAATGATGATAAATGACTTTGACATGTTGCATGGGCACAAATGTTGTGATATTTTCCACAACACTAATGCCAGAGGATAATGGGACACATTTGCATTGGTTTCAGTTCAAGTTTGTGTAAAGTTCAAGTTTTTTATGTTTTTTATGTTCAGCATTTTTTATGTTACTCCCTAAGTGTTACTCCCTATGCACATAAATGTCCCCTCACAAGGACAGCCATGAAAACAGTTTAAATCATTATTTTTTTCAAGCTTTTTTTTGTGGCTAAATCTAAAGCTCTTTCCCTGTCCCATCCAAATGTTAAATTCACAAAAAGAATATCAGGATTTTAACCCCCCCAGGTTTGAAAACTTGATTTTTACGTGTACTGCAAAAAGAGCTCCAAAATTGAGTTTTCCCCATAACTGGAATATTCCTCTATTTCTCCTTTGGTGTAGTTTTATGGGAGAAAACACAAATTTGGAACTCCTCAAACTAGCATTTAAAATCCTGACAATTTTTATAAATATATATTCACATATACATACATTTTCAGCACATGTGAAATCAAAGTGTCCAAACTGGCATTTAGAGGGTTCATTTGACATTTTTGATTAGAGTAGAGATAGATCTTTATTTATAGCCGTTCTTGTGAGTGGACCTTTCTTCCCTTGGGGTCCCAATCAAGTTCTCAGAAATCCCACTGCATTCACAGTCCCCTGTCACTACGACTAACTGCATTGACAAGTCCTTTCTTTGGTCTTCCTCGAGGCCTTTAACCTTAGCATCACTATATGTCCAAACCATCTCAAGCTGGATATTCTTTTAGATTATTGTCCAAATTTGCCAAAAAAACTAAACTGCACCAACCCAGAGTCAACACAAGTGAACAAGACTCCGTCTTTGTACGTGGCATTCAGAGTGTGTCGAAGATTTGAATATTTAGGCCCGAGCCCCAACAGGGTGTAGGGCCTATTGCTTTCGCAACGATACCGGGAGGCAACCAACGCCCCTAAAACTGACCAGTGAACTGTCCCACACTCCTGGCATCAAGCCCTACTCAGTAACCGTACTTATTCCTGCTAAAATACATGGAACCTTGGTCGGGCTTGGTGAAATTTGGTGAAAATCATCTTGAGGAGTGTGACACCTAAAACTATCCACATTTTCGAGACAAGTGTTATGGTATCCATGCGGCGGAGCCGCAACAATTGGCCAAATTTATGCTCATTCATAACAACAGCAGTTTTGGAACACAGCTTTGTTCCACCACAAAGCCCCAGTAATGGAAAGGATGTGGGCGCGTCAGCGCCATTTGCAGCGAGTTGCGAGAGTGGAGTACGACGAGCGCGGCCCGCGAGGGCTGTTCGATGCCGCTTGCGGCTTTAATCATGTTTGTTCTTGTATTGCTGTGTTTCATACAAAAACATAATAAAAACATGGTAAAAACAAAAAAAATCTATTTTAAATATCAAAATGTATACCTCACAGTCAAATTCACAGGCATTTTGCAATCTAAACAACTAATCATCATATTCATCGATTATCAAAATAATCCCTAATCCCCTCTACTTCCACATTTAGTAGATCAATAGTATGGTCTTTTTGATTTTTCATGTAAGTTTTCATGATACCAGATTGTCAAATACAAATGATCTTTTTTCATTATTATTTTCCCCTTATATTTCCATTGACATTATGGCCATTAAATGTCATAACCTTAAAGGTCATGAACTTCAAGATGGGTTAACTTGATATGTACAGCCTGTCTAATGTCTTCATTTAGTAAGTATGACTTTATTGTAAAGCTTGGCAAAAACTACATTTTATTCGGTGAAATTTATGTGAAATTCGATTCAAATGCATCGGCTCTAACAGAGATTTATTGTACCCGTTATTGCAGTGACTTATAGAGTCTCTCAAGAACATATATTTTTCAATGTTATTTATGCTATTTTCATATGACAAGCAACCATAACACAAAATCACCTGATGCGTTTACTTGAATCTCCTGCACCTATAGTACATGCCTCTGCAATTTGAACACAGCAGGTAAAACTGATCGTCTATATACTGTATTGTGAAAAGCCTTGGCTTCGGGGATAAATGTCATAATGTGTTTGTATTTTACAGGCCATGTTGCATATCTTTTAACACCGCACTGTAAACCAAACTAAGAGCGTATATATTCTGCTCATGTTTCTATCTGGCACAGAACTCACAACCCTATCAAATCCGCATACACACATTTCATCAAGACATTTATGGGCGACTCCATTTGTGGCCCTCACTGACTGAACAGAGCATATTCACTCCCTAATCCAATCAGCTGTACCGTAGCACTCTGTAAGGGCCTCTATACCTCCCATTGTCTTTCTTCACTGCACAGGCTAACCTTATCTCCGGCAGCAGCTATTCCACTTTTATCATGTCCGACACAGCCACAAAGCCAAGACCTGCGGCTTTACACAATGCGAAGCTAAATACTCATTCACTACAGGAGATCAATGCAGAACCGATCAAGTATTTTGTGCATGTACCGTCGGTGGAAATGCCTCTCTTTGCGGGGTTGTTGAGTTTAGAAGAATATATTTAAGATTCATTGCACGGCGGTCACACTTTGCATACCAAGATGGCCAGTTGCAATCGCTCACAATGCATTCTAATGGAAGACCTGTACAGAACACATTGTTAGCGGCGTATGTATCGAGGAATGGTGTTGCACAACTTGCTCGAAGGCCAAGCCACGCTCTTCTGGTTTATTGGAATGACATTACAATAATGTCATTCATCAGCGTGGCTCTATGGGTGGCTGATGTGAGAGAGTGAGTGTTTGTACATGGTCGAGCATTTTAGAAAAGTCGATTTATTTCTTGACAGTTTTGCATGTAATACCTTTGGAGTGGTAAACTATCTAATTATGTCTCTCAAATGCAGAAGACGTCTCCTCTCGGGTATTCTCGCATCATTCACAGTCTAGTGCTTTGCGTGTTGATTCTGCAGAAAGCCGCACCGTTTCTCAATCCTTTGTTTTATCCCCACCCATTTTTGCTCAGTTTGGTTAGCCACGAACAAACCATGCGTTTCTCTGTCAATCACGGCCATCTAAACCCAGGGCAGACAGGATATGATTCCAGACAGTCTTTGTGTATTATGGTCGAAGCCTGTGGTCTTCACTGGCCGGGCAATTAAATCTTTGGCTTTCTAAGTAACAATGGAACTAGACAACATCCGTACAATACGAGGTGATTAGGATTTAACCTGGACTGTATCGTGATTAAACAATAGTGGCTCTGGTGATAGGGCAGTCATGTTAAAACTGGAAGGTTAACGGTTCAAATCCTGCACCCACAAGTACCTACTTTACATCCACCCTGACAAACTGAATGAGCTGTATGAGTTAGTAGGTTAGTCATGTTAATTCCAAACAATATTTTAATACTAAGAGGAATGAGAATTAACCAATTTTTATACCATAATGATAATCAAGAAAAAAAAAAAACAGATATATTTATTTGGTACCACTTTATAATAACTACACCTTATTTTACCTTAACAAAGCATTAACAAAGACTAATATATAATTTATTAACCATGATTCTGGATTAGTAACTACTTAATTAAAGTTAGGTTTAGGGTCAGGGTCGGGGTTAAGATTTAGGGTTTTATTAGTTAAATAGTTACTAAGCCTGAATCATTCTTAATAAACTATTTGTTCACTCTTAATTAAGTCTTTGTTTCTGCTTTATTAAGGCAGGAATAAGTGTAGTTATTATAAAGTGTTACCATTTATTTTTTACATGAAATAAAGTTTTTGACACATAAAAATTCTAATTCTCATTTGATATAATCATGTGATGTTTACATAGGTCGCATATACACCAATAACATTCTCAGAGTAAGAGTATTTGTCCTATTAGGGTTAGGGTTATGCAAGTATCTACTTTCAATATTAGCATCTGGGTATTGATTTTTTGACAGTTTTTCACTGTGAGTGAATGATCGGTGGTGGTTGTACAGCCTAGAGCCAACTATTAAAGCAAAAAAGAACAAACAACTAAGAAAAATGAAAAATGTGCCTGCGCCATGATGCACTGTTTTACTGCTATATTGTGACACACCAATCAAATTTCTTACAGCCTTTTTCAATCAAGCCAGTGCTCTTGACTCTTGACCAGGGAAAATCTGAAGCCAAAATTCTGTCAAAAATATATGTATAATTTGTTTTGTGGCTAACCTGAGATCGAACGCTACAGAGGAGAAGATGAAACAGGCCGAGGTAAATTTAAGAGGTGCTGTTTGGGAGCCGGATGGGGAGGGCTGGCTTTCTGAGGGATGGTACCACCTTTAGGGCTATTGAACTGTATGAGTCATACCCCGAGTCGTGCACAGCTAGCACACAGGGTTATAAACCACATCAATGGAGCCAAAGTTTCAGTCATCATGGACAAACTGATCCTAAATGAGTGTGGAAATGGCACCGTAATGGCTGCTAATGAACACAAATTAGAGAGCTAATTTATCCAAATAACAGAACTTGTTTAACACCTCAATAACATAATAAACTCTAATGGAGCATTCAACGTGTGACGCAAAGCCACATGTAAATTTGGGATGGCAAAAATAGCTGTATCCGCCATTAATTTTGCAGTGAGCGCTAATAAACCAATGAAATTTTAAAATTCCCGTCAGTCACAGTCATCTTTCCAACTATTCCAAACGCACATTACACTACAACTATTAGCTTGTTGTTTACTTGGATATAATGGATTTTTTTTTGTTTTGGAGTGACCTGGGCAAACTTCTGAGCCAAGAAAAGTGTGCCGCAGAAGATTTTTAACCAAAAAAAACCAATATATTAGTTGGCTGATATATTGAGCTGTACTATTTAGCATATCGGCTATTGGTCATAAATCTCGACTGTAGTACTATAATATAAATCTCGACTGTAGTACTATAATACATTTGAACACATTCTTAAACATATTACTGTCACTCTTACTGTTTTAACCAGCACTTTCCCCTGAGACCAACAACAACCTTCACTGTCCAGTATCTTTACAATCCAGCGTGGGACAGGATGCTTTCTCTCTTTTTCCTGACAAACTGTCTTCTCTACTTCGCACTTTTCTTGCAAGCATATAAACTACACAAAGACAACTGATTGACTCAAGATTTCTTATTTCCTTCTCACACAAATGTAAAAATAATTCCAGAACACCCGCTGCCTTAAGAACAAGCAAAGATCTCCATTTGAACACTTGCAAAAGGGAAGGGAAGCTGTTCTCATTTCCAGTTTGAAGAAAACAGTTGGTCGAGTTTATAGTAAATTCAAATAATTATAAGTTGGGGAAAATTATCAAAACCTGCACTACAAACTGTATCAGTCTAAAAATATTGGCAGAGTTCACCGGTTTCTATGGATACCAATAAATCGGCCAAGAATAAACACATCGGTTGATCTCTACCTTGTATGCAAAGTTATTATCACGTCTGCTGAGTACAGTTTGGGTCGGATCATTTAGTCATTTAGCTTTCTCTTCCCCTACAACTGTCCTGTCGAATAAAGCCTTCAGGACTAAAAAAATAAATAAAAGAATAAATAAATAAAAGAATAGTTTTCAGAGCTCACAACACGGACCTTGTTGACTGTTCAATGCACAGTTTGTCTTTAATCGAATAAGAATTTCTTTAGTCGAACACAGCCCTACATTATACACATAAACAAGTTTGATTATGAAAATATTTAAAATGAATGTGAAATGTAAAAGGAATCACAAAATGGCAGGAATATCACCTTATACAACACAATACATTTCTTGTGTACTCAATAGTCAAAACAACATTCACAGTATCATCTCTCTCTAAACACAACATGAAATCCCCCTTTCTTTTCTTCTAATTAAAAACAAATAAGTAAGACCTGCATAATGAGGTGCGGGAACATTGTCAACACAGGCCATTTAAATAAACCTCAACTTGAGCAGAAAAAAAAGTTAAAATGTATTCCTTTAAAAAACAAATTCTGCTCCAAACCACATGCTTTTTCTGCCACAGGATTAACTGTTGGACCTGTCCATTAAAAAGCCACAAGAGGGTCATTTCTAGGGCTGCAAATAACGATTATTTTAGTCTAACAATTGTCCTGCCGATTAATCGATTAGTTGTCTCGAACATGAAGTGTCCATGAATGTAAGATTTTTTCTAAATTTGACCCAGATGAAACAAAGATGACGCCGCTTTGGGATGTCCTGCTGTAGTACATGTACAAACAAAATAGGTTTGTGACAAATTTATAGTGACTTTGGGCTTCTTTTTGGAAAGTTGTTTACAAATTTTGAGAGTCACAGGTTGTGGGTTTTTGGGCTTGCTTCAGAGGAGCTCTTTCACATCATAAAAAGAGCAAATTTTTAGCCTTTTGTCAGTTCTGTTTCATGTTAATAAATGCAGTGATGACTGAAATGTAGATGTTGAACTAGTTGGAAAAAACAACACTAAATGATCACGTTTTCTTTGTCATTTTGATGTAATTCCTGATCTGAGTGATAAAACCTCTTTCCTGAGCACATGGTATGCTTTAAAGGTCCCATAACATGCAAAATCGACTTTTCAGAGGTTTTAACCTTCCTACAGTGCTATTTGGGCCTTGTATGTGTGCCCAAAGTGGTTTTTTGATTGATTCCCGCATGCTTTTGCTAGAGAACTGTCTTTTCCGTCCCCCTCGGCTGAGCAGGCAGACGGGGGCACATCCCATGGATGACGCGCTTCCCAAGGATGACGCGGTGTTTAAGCCACACCTCCAGGAAGTGCGCAGCCGCAGAATAAACACAGCTAATGCTAATGCTACACAGTAATTACACAATGGATACGACAGATCGAAGAGTTAGCTTGTTATTTACCAAACGGCAACGTCCGTCGTTGAGGCCCTGGAGCACGTCAAACTCCAGGTCAGATCCAGGACGTAGGACTCAGCACGACGCACCGTCAGGACGATAAAATGTTTATTCCCGTGTTTGTGTATCCCCGTTTACCGGAGCACACGGCGCATGCGCACTATCTCCGCTCTAGGCTTCGTCACGAGTTGGGCGGGGGAGGTGCGCGAGTTGGGCGGGGGAGGCAGCCTGCTCTCTGTTCGGGGGGGTCAGACCTCAGAGTGAGCCGTTTGCTTTTGCAAGGAGGGGGGCCAGTCCAAGAAATGGGTGTTTTTTGGAAACTGTTATGTTATGGATATTGCACAACGCAAAATTTTATCAACAAAGCCCTTAGAATAGACTGTGTAAAGGGCAAAATAGCAGAATATGGGACCTTTAAAGTTTGTTTTGATAACCATTATTCGATTACTAAATTAGTTGATCATTATCTCAATAATCAGTGATTTGCGATTAATCGATTAACTTGTTTCAGCTCTAGTCATTTCAATACTGTTTATTTTGTTTAAATTTTAAAGACCACAACTACAGCATTATGATATTAGGACAAACGTCAACCCACATCATCTATTCTATCTACAGGACAATTTATAACCTCCATTTGCATCGGCCGTGCCCTGTATAATCCTCGACGTGTGAGAAAGAGTGATTCTAACTTTGATGGAAGTTGTCTATGGTTGTTTTACGGAGCATTCATTATGTGTCTGATTAGATCTGCGTGCCATTACAGCTCTCCTCCTCTTTTAAAGCGGGTATAAATCAGCCCTGACACCATCCGCTGGCCCACTACTTCACTTTTAACCGTTGTCTGTCTGTGCCCACCTGCCTGTGACTGCAAAACCAGGCTCTCACACAGCCCTGATCCCTCTGAATTTTTTATGACCTACAGAAGTGTCTCGGAGACAGGAGAAAGCTTCATGGTTTTACATTATATCATTCCTAGCACATTTTTGAGCTTCGTAGTATCACAGTCAATCTCTCTCGTTGCGTACACACAATTAATATTTAAATGAGACGAGATTAAATGTATAATTCTAACCTGCAATGTACTCGTCCATGTCATCAAATGTGAAAAATTAACATATACAGATTTAACAGATAACAATGTACTTGACATTTTACGTAATGTGTGAAGTTGTTTATCTTTATATTACATCTTGTGTTATGGTTCTCAAGATGATCCAACAATCAGAAAGTAGAGCGAACTCCTCACTTTAGGTTTATAGAACACTGAAACTACCATCTATACAATATTATATGCTCTCAGTATATGACAGTTCATGCTATTGCAAGTTCTTTGTGATGCCTTAATGTTTCAGTGTTTAGTTTTACCTAAAAATGTAAAACTGTATGTAAATAAGGTTGTAAGGGATGTTTTTATAAGTTACCCGTAAGTAAAAATGTAAATTGTTTGTTCATATTGGGGGTTTTAGTAGATAAAAAACAGATCTGTTGTACTGTATAATTTTATTCTATTGTGAGACTGATCTTTAATTTATCTTTTGTTTCTAACAAGTGTAGTCTGCCAGTCAGTTGCAAGTCTGTAATGAAAAGAATAAAAGTAATTCTGATTCTGATTAAATAAAAACATATATGAAAAATGTATGTATGTATGTATGTATAGGTTATCTATGCGTTGATAAAAACTATGTAGTGGTTGTGCAAGGCAACGTAGAAATGTGGTGAATGTTGAGAGTTCAGCATGAATAGTTTATGCTTGTGATAGACAGATTCAGGGCGATATAAATGCGCACGGCATCAGGTTTTGCAGTCATGGTAAACAACATTGAAACGTGTGCACGGGAAAATCTTGAAGATATTCACCTGTAAATGTTAATTCATGGGTTAATGCAGCTTAGATTTAGTTAAAAATGCATAATCACCCCCACCAACAGGGATGTAAAGATGATTCTGATCACAATATGATCGTGATAACTAAAAAATAATAATCGTGACAATTTTATAAGCAAACTTTGGTCTTTCAATCTATGGTCCAAAAATACATCTGAATGTAAAGAACTTTTTTATCTGGCTTTCGTAAAGCTGGTCACTTAAGGACACTTATGAATAGTAACGTTTTAGACAATGGGAATTAATGGAGAATAATTGAAGATTTCACAGTTGTTTCATCATGATCTCAACAATTGTGAATAATTATTAAATTGTGGTGTTTTTCTCACAATAATCGGAATACTTTATCAATCAATCAAAATCAATCAAAATTTATTTGTATAGCACAATTCATACAAAAGTAACACAAAGTGCTTTACAGTCATAAAAACACATTAAAACTAACAATACAATCACAATAAGAGCATAAATAAATACATTAAAATGTACATGACACAATAAAATACGGATCAAATTCCCTTAATCATATGCACATCTAAACAGAACAGTTTTAAGCCTAGATTTAAAAACTGGCAGTGTGGGGGCCTGTCTTACATTTTCGGGGAGACTGTTCCAGATTTTAGCTCCATAAAACTGGAATGCCGATTCCCCATGTTTAGTTCTGACTCTGGGCACCACCAGGAGGCCGGTCCCTGAGGTCCTCAGAGTACGAGATGGTTCGTATGGTACTAACAGTTCAGAGATGTACTTTGGTGCTTGGCCATGGAAGGACTTAAATACAATCAGAGCTGCTTTAAAGTCGATTCTCTGAGCCACAGGAAGCCAGTGCAGAGACCTGAGCACAGGACTAATGTGGTCATACTTCCTGGTTCTAGTCAGGACTCGAGCAGCAGCGTTCTGGACGCACTGCAGCTGTTTTACAGCTCGTTTGGAGAGGCCAGTGAACAGGCCGTTACAGTAGTCTAACCTACTGGAGACAAACGCATGGATAAGTCTCTCCAAGTCTGGGTTAGACACTATATTTTTTATTTTGGCAATGTTCTTCAGATGGTAAAAAGCTGCTGATATTATGGATTTGATGTGGCTGTCAAAATTCAAGTCTGAGTCCATTATTACACCTAGATTTCTCACTTGATTTGAAGGTTTTAAGGAGAGAGACTGGAGGTGGCTGCTTACACTTTCTCTCTGTTTCTGCGGGCCAAACACAATTATTTCTGTTTTGTCTGAATTTAGCTGGAGGAAGTTGTTTTGCATCCACAAGCTGATTTGTTGGATGCAGTAGCAGAGTGAATCTACTGGTCCATTGTCACCAGCTGTCAGTGAGACATAAATCTGAGTGTCATCTGCATAGTTGTGGTAGGACACTCCACTGTGGTGAATCAATGAACCTAACGGTAGCATATACAGGTTGAACAGGAGGGGTCCCAGGACTGACCCTTGGGGCACCCCACAGGTCAAGGACATGCGGTCTGAGACACATTGACCAATCTCTACAAAATACTCTCTGTTTTCCAAATAGGACCTGAACCAATTTAGAGCATTGCCCGTAATGCCCACCCAGTCCTCAAGTCTCTGTAAGAGGATCTTGTGATCGACTGTGTCGAAGGCAGCACTGAGGTCCAACAAGACCAAGATAGAGACTTTGCCTGCATCAGTGCTAAGACGGATGTCGTTTGTTACTTTTATAAGAGCTGTTTCAGTGCTGTGGTGTGATCTGAAGCCTGACTGGAAAACATCAAAAATGTCATTCATTACAAGATAATTATTAAGCTGTTGGTAAACAACTTTTTCAATAACTTTTCCCAAAAAAGGTAAATTTGAAATTGGCCGGTAATTATTTAGTACTGTCGCATCAAGACTACTCTTTTTTAAGAGAGGCTTAATGACTGCAGTTTTTAAGGCCCTTGGGAATATCCCAGATTGAAGTGACATATTGACTATTTGAGTGAGTTGAGTTAACAAACTGTTTAGCACAGACTTTAAAAATATTGTGGGTAACACATCAAGGCAGCAAGAAGAAGAACTTAGACTGGTTATGGTCTCTTGGACAGTTTTGTCATTCACGATTGCAAAGTGAGATAGCTCCACGTGTTTAACTGGCTGATTGGTTGTTATTAGCATTTATTTCGTGACATCCTTACCCACCAAGGAAGTAATGTTTATGTTGTACAGTAAAATTATTCCCTGCACCATTCATCTAATCAGTCACTCACAACCTTCAAATGTTCACCACTTTATGTAAAGGCACTCTCTCTCCCTTCCTTCTCCTGTCATTTCAACAACAATACAACTCTCTACTGCAGCAGCAAAACAATCAACCTCCTCAACCAGCTTCTGCATATCTTCTGTTCACTACAAGAAATGCCATCCGCTCGGTAAAGAAGTAAGCAAATTGACTGATTAAAACACTATAAAAACTTGTCTTAGTGCCTTGCCCTCACCTGGACTCTGTGACGCCAGTTTCTCGGACTCCTTGGGCGTCCTGAAGAGCACCGGCTCACTGGGCGGGCTGCTGCCTCCCATACTGATGCTCTGCACGTGGACGATGTACTCGGTGTCCTCGTCCAGGTCCCACAGGGCACAGGAGCGCGTGGTGGTGTTCACTTCCTGGATGAAGCGCAGCATCCGCACATCCTTCTTCTGCACAAACACGGCACACCAAAAGAGGAGAGAGTTGTAGTCTTAGTGTGGGGTGAGTTTGTCTTTCGTTTGGCAGCGTCTCAGGAGAAGTCACAGGTCAGGGTGGCACTGATGAATAAAACAAGTGCTCCTTTAATTAAGCTGCTTCTGATCTAAACTGTAAAAGAGATAGATACAGGCCTCTGATTTACTTTATTTTTAACTCCAACAAAAACTCAACAAACGTCAGTCATTGATTATTCAGTTATCTACATAATGACACTTTAAATGCATATTTATTTGTGTATTTGGCAGGGAAAATTCAGTCATCTGCTTTTATATTCGGTTGCTAAACTACTGTTATTAATTCATATTCTGAGAGAAATGTATGAGGTTTATGAAGTGAAAATGTTTGAATCATTCAATATTGTTCATTTAAGGCTTTTGTTACAGTGGAATGACTCATATTGGGAATAATAATAAAACCCTTTGCTCAAGTAAGAATAATGTTACTTCAAACTAAAGATTACTCAAGTAGAAGTAAAAAGATGGTGTCAGAACTCTACCCTGAAAAGTACTAAAAGCTACTAAATTACCAATTTTGAGTATTTCTATTTAAAATAAATATGAATAAAATGTGGAGTACTACCGCGCTTAAGAAGAATCATAAGTTATCTGAATATCTGAGTTAGCATGCATTCAAACTTGCAAAAACACTACGTTAGTGACAAAACTGGGACTAAACCTAGCATAAAATCTCAACTAGACCAATGCTAAACCAGGCCTAGAACAGGGCCTTATTAAGTCTAAATCGGAAGTAAACTGGGCTCTTTTACTTCATTACCCAGCAAATTCTCAAATAACATTTTTGAGCTCAAAGGACTGAAACGGAAAATAATGTTTGATAGTTTGCATCCCCACAATTATTCAAACTTTCAGCTGCTTTGATGCATATTAATATACCCTACAAACCTGACCTTACTTCATACAGCACTCAAGCTGCAAACAGAATGCTCACTGTGTTAAGAGCTGCAAATTTCCGGTGGCGAAGTGATCCCCCCCTCCTTTCCGATCTAAGAAAAAGTCCTTTGGTTAAGTGCTTGAGAAAAAGTTCAGTAAGCGCACAGTTTTTAGTGCAGTCTAATTATGCTAAAAGAAGCAGTAATTCAGCAGCGGCATAAGGAAGGCTCCAGTGAAAACCTACATTGTTATCGGGCTTGGACTGCTGCCTCAGGTCAATTGGTGCCCAGGAGATTTCCCAGGGCCAGCGTTATTTACCGCACAATTAAAGCAGGACTGGTATGAGCCTGTTTAAAATGCAAGCAAAGGGCATACTGTACTCCACGCATCACATCTGAAAAATACTAAGACAATTTTTATGCAATTAGTGTGAAAAGTTTGAGAAAATTCGGAACTAATTACAGTTTAATGATTATGTTTTTCCCCCAAGAAGAGCTTCGAGCAATCAAGGACCTTAGAGAAGATTTTTTTTTTTTTTAATCAATTGTAAAAACTAAACTTTATTCTGCTTATCTGCAAGAGGAAGTATTTGGTACAATGAAGTTACAGTTGAACGCTATGACAGTGGTGAGACTTCTGGGGAAAAGTGGTTGAAACAGTGTCCTCATTCTCTCAAGTTGTACAGCGGCAGCACAGTGCAGTATTCAGTGACAACCGCGGTCAAGTCATCTCCGTTTATGTTCCCAATAAAAGTACTGCATGTATCATTCCAGTGTCAGGGAATATTATTATTTGGAAGGTTTTGACTGGCTCTGTAGAAAGTCGCGTAGCTGTATGGTAAAGCGGACAGACTTTCAGTACAGCGATTTGAAAGAAACACGGTGACAATCTTTAATAGGTTGCGGTCATGTTCCAGAATTAGCCAATGTCATAATTTCGACACAATAAATGGACACCTTTGGAGCATGCTTCTGGCTGCAGGGAAAAAGGCAATCATGAAAAATGTGAATGATACAAACTGGACCAAAGATCAAGGACTGGACTCACGTAATAATAGTATAACAATTAGAAAAATGGAAGAAATGATATTCAGATTTAAAGGTGCTGTACCAGATTTTTACTGTTATGAAACGTGAAAAACCTAACTTGTTTTAAAGTCTTTACATCAGTCACATGTATCGCTCACTTACCGAATGCATTCCCCGGCATCGTAAATATTCACCGCAATTCACTAGTCTCTGAGCTATGTCACTTTAAAGCTTCTCGTACAATAAAACGCTCTGTAAACAGATGCAGAGAACGCGCCGGTATAGATGCTTTTACATACTGTATATCTCTACTGAGGAAAAAAAAAATGTTGCTTTCTTACATGCAAACTAGTTCTGTTTTATCATGTTTCAAAACGGTAAAAATCAGGTACAGCGCAGTTAATCTGAAAATTGACAAATTTGGCAAACTCTGGACAATGTGTACCTAATTGGATGTCTTTTGTTTACCTTTATTTTTATTATTTTTTTGTTCTCTCATGTTCAGTGTTCAGTGCTTTTCTGTTTTACTTCATATTTTCATAAACTGTATAAAAAAAAAAGATAATGTCATAATTTCAGAGGGAGGGGAAGGCCTTTGTAACTCCGAAGCTTTAATGTTTTGCAAGAAATGTGCAAAAACAGAAGTAGCATTTCTATATTATGCATCCTTAACATGGAGTAACTTCTGGAAAAAGTTCTGGAAACCATAAGAACTGACTCCAACAGGTCAGTTTAAACCAGGGGTGTCCAAACTTTTTTCCATCGAGGGCCACATATTGAAATATAGACCAAGCGGAGGGCCACAAATCAATCGCGAAATGTTAAAAAAAGCTGCATTTATCTGATGTTTTAAGCGCCACCACATCTACATTCAGTCTCAGTGCCTTAATATCAGGTCTGTATTGCACCAAAATGTTAGTTATTTAGGTTGGAATTGTAGAAAATCTGAAATGTGCTGTAAATAGTACTTATCAGGACAATGTGGGCCAGTTCACCAGGAAGTCTAAGGGCCAAGAAAAATTGGTCTGAGGGCCGAATTTGGCCCCCGGGCCTGAGTTTGGACATGCCTGGTTTAAACTAATGCTGAAAGGTTTGGAAACGGGTCTGTGGTTTGTAACTGTTTTTAGGCAACAAATTATTGTGATTGTCTAAACATGTGTTTAGTTGTTCTGTTGAAAAAGAAATATAAATGATACAAATGTTAGAGATTAGCTGAACAAACTTGCCATGAATTTAATGGAAAGTGTACCAATCCAAACCAATCATATCTTTGGCATTGAAAAATTGAACCATTTTCTGAAACGGTTGTGATTTTATTTTGTTTTCCTTTTGTTTATTAGTGCTGAAAGAAAAAAAAAACATTGAACTGTATGCCTGCTTTTGTTTCATGTGGAAAAGCCCGGTAATTACAGAGATATTAACCACAAACCAGGTCAACAAATCTGCAATCTGACAGATGATGGCCTTGAACTGCTATTCCCACACTCTCTGTTTTACAAATGAGATCCCTCTGGATAATAGTACTGCATGTAGCATTGTCATGAAAAATTCAGCGCGCTCTCACCTGTTGTGTTATGGCGAATCCAATGACAGGGTCTCCCTCCAAGATCTCCCATGTGACCACAGCCGAATTCACCTCGATCTCTCTGATGGTGACGTTCAGGGGCGCAGACAGCAGCGTCTCTAAAGCACACACAGTATTATATTATAGCACACTTCCTGTCACAGCGCGGAGGGCAATGAATGTACAGGAACTTAACAAAGGCAAAAATGTCCAAACTTTGAATCCAAGTCAAAGCTGAAGACATAAAATTCAGACACAGAAAAATAAAAACTTGCAGAACAGCAGTGTACTAGGAATTAGACACAATTTAAGAGAAATATCTAATTGCAATTTTTCAACAAGTATTGTGAGGAGATTCTGTTGAGCGTTCACATTTTAAACACACCCAGGAGAATTGACAAAAAGACGATGAACTGATAAAATTAATAACAGTTACAAGTGTTTCATATCATGTCTGTACATAACTAAACTAAAACTAGCTAACTAACTTTAATGTTTGTGGGGGAAATCACACATTACTTCAAAAATTGCAGTCTTTTTTCAATTTGGAATGCAACTTTAATCTCATGATACAATACTAGGATTACAAACAGTATTTTGCTCTTAATTTTTTGCTGCCTTTGAAAAAAACAAGTGTAACAGAGGCTCTGGCAACCAAATCTCTCCCAAATTAACCTTATCTAGACATTTTCAAGGTCCAACTGCATTTAAGAAAGCGCTCCAGTCGCTCAAAAGACAATACACTGTGGCAATGCATCTGATGTGTCATGTTCCACCATTTTAAACTCATTCAGCCCCTGAGTCTGGGGCAGTCAGTCCCAGGCTACTGCTATATAAATCTTTTGAACCGATATCCAATACGTCTTACTATTCTGACCTATAACTGCCACAATGGTCACAGTTCATAAATTAACTTTATAATAAAAATAGTAATAACAAAATGGTAAAGTAATTGGCACTCCTATGCACTGAGGAGGACACACTGGGGTTGACACATGAGTACGCACAGTCTGGGGCAGTGCAGAAAAAAGAACAATACCAAAATGTGAACTTTTCCATATCAAACTTATACCAATATAATATCCACTGTTGTCACCGATATCCAATATAACATCCCTAGACCCCTTGCAAATTTCACGGTTCAACATGGAAGAATGAAGAATTCAATTATAAAAAGTGCTTAATAAAAGTTATTTCTTCATGCTATCTGAACTAAAATAGAGCATAGGATCACGATCTCACGGTAGTTCCCTCTGTTTCTTAGCTGTTGCTGCAACATAACTATGCATTTAAACAAAAAAACTTGTAATATGATATATTGTGACATAATTGTGAGACTTGTGAGATGCCAATCAATTTCAGTTATCGCTATAATGGCCACGGGTGCAGCTTACCTCCACAGAGATTAGAAGCGAATGAAAAAGTCCAAGGTAGAAATTTGAGAAGCGTGTCAAACAAATGAGATTATAATTCTGTTCCAAAGTGAGGCAAAAACAATGCATAACACCTGCAAGCTAGCCAGCAGTTCAATATAACAATCCAACGGTACATGTGGAATGGTAATATTCATTGTTACGTTCCTATTAGCACACCTTGCATCACAGCAACGACTTGTTCCTCTGCAAACTTTACCCCTTTGCCCTCCGCCTTCTCGGCTTGTCTTCCCTGCCCACAACACAGCGCTCCTTTCATTAATACCAGCCTTAATTACCCACAAGAACCTTCTTCTCATCTGTCTCTGTCTTGCTCTTTGTAACTTGCACATACATCTTCTCCGCGCTTCTCTCCATCGCCCACGCACTTCTCATTAGACTTGGGCTCCCGAGGTTTCTCTCTCTCTCTCTTTTTTTTACAGTTACCCACACGGTAATAGACTTAATAATAGACGGAGATAGAAGTTTTGAAGATGGATGCCCCAGAAGCCATAGATGTGATGTTAATACGTTGTAATTGTGTTTCAGTTTGTGTAGGTGGATGTAGAGGAATAGATGCGTTTGCAATGAGCCAGCAGCATCAAACTTAGACCTTGACATTCACAATATTACAGCGTATCACCATTTATACCTATTATACATTAGGACCCTAAGTCAAGGATAATTGTAATCCATGTTAAGTGGTTCATTCATCTTATCAAGTGGCTTGAAACCCAACCTATATGGGAAATATACATAGGTAGGTTAAGATTATAAACACAGTAAACAGATTGACATTTACAGCATTCACTCTCATTCAGTGTATATTAGACAGAACCAAGTAGGAATGAAGTTTCAATTCCATCTGTGTCTGGACTGTCTGAAAATCTACAAAGGATTTTTAGACAGCCTGACGTTCCTGTGTACTTTAAAAAAATCTATTTAAGACAGAAACTAGTTCATCCCAAGGACAAGATGCCCTCACAAAAACAGAGTAGTGTGGTGTATTCAATCCATTGCAGTGAACAAGGACAAAAGAGTATTACACTGGTTAAATGAAAGAACCACTGCACCAATAGACACAACAGTACAGAAGGCACTCAAATTCAGGTTTACAATCAGCTGTTCACCTTCACCTTAAAGCCACAAACCACTCATTTGAAGACTGTAAAGTGCACATTTTAGGTGCAACAATCAAACTGATAAAAGACCAGTCGGGCACTTAGCAGCACAGTAGTTGTTTGTGACCCAGATTTTGCAGGTTATGCGCAATAGGAGAAAGGCGACTTGACTACAATAGAGGGATAATGACCTAAAACTGGGTGTTATGGCAACTTTAGGCGTTTTCACACACAATTGTTATTTATCCACGGTCCCTAGAGGAATCACCCAGTCCCCCATGTGCACACAGCAACAGCAACAGTGGCTGAAATTGGTTTAACTGACTATAATATTAGAACATTTAAATAAGAAAGAATCTTAGTCTCAATAAGACAAAAAGATAGCAGACAACCCACTATATTTGTCTTGGTTTCTCGTTTTTTTTTTTATTTTTGGTTTAATTTTTACTTCACAGATATTGACTAATGCGTTAAGGCATGAACAGATTTGTTTTGATATAACTGGAATTATTATGTCAAAAAGTATATTCAAATATCACATTTATATCAGTATTGCAATAATTAATAGCCAATTTCCAATACCGTGCAGCCCTAACTGTATCTTCCTCCCTTATGGAACTTCTTCGGTCACTTTTTCTGTTGTTGAAAATGTGATTACATTGTTCCCTGCTACAGTACAGCAAATACCGAGCGATAAGCTCCAGATTTGTTTGGACTCCCATAATTGCATTACTTGAAGAAAACTGCTCAATTCTAATCCAATCAGCCCTATTCAACACTCTGCCCAGCCTCTGTGTGAATTGAAAAATACCTTTGAGGAAAAATCTGTCAGCAGGTTCGTGCATATTTCCTCCTTTGTGATCTATCTTCAAACAGCCACACACGCTCAAACAAATGGTACAATAGTAATGAGGAATCCCCCAAATTATATTTATTATATATATTCTATATATTTTTCAAACCCCTGTGGAAATAGATTATGTGGTTTGTGTGAACTGGGAGAGGTGGATAGCAAGGCTCATTTTTTGTTATATTGTCCTTTTTATAATGAATATGGACATCCTTTGTTTGATGAAGCTTTTACTCAAAGCCCTGACATGTTCTGGTGTAACGACGACAGCAAGATGAAATGGTTGTTGAATTTGAATGTGTATAAATGTATGTGTAAAGAGGCGGCAGATTAGTTTATTAACATGAGTTCATTTGAGTTGGTAAAACATATATGTAAAATGGAATGAAAAATGTGTAATGCCAGCGAGGGACTGGGAATATGTGCAAGACACAAACGGAAAATCAATTCATTCATTTAATATAAGTGTTTTCCCAGAATGAATAACAATCATGAAAATGAAATAACCACTTGAATTATCCAAATTAGCGAATAACAAGGGTCTATGTGGCATTGTTTTTAATCAAATATGTTCTACGGGGTCCAATGTACAACCTGCCGTTTACCTCATGAATGTTCAAAAATGCATGGAATTCAAATGTGCACAAAGTATCTTCTCAGGTGCACGATAGATAACTTTAATGCCACTAGGGCTGTAGTAAAGAAATGCTTGGTTGACTAAAGACCCGATCCATCGAACGACCTTTTAAAAAAATCTATCTAAAATCTATCTAATCTCCATGTATCTGACCCAAACTGCACTCGAAAAACAACAACTGCAGAGGAGTACTTGCTAAAACAACTTTTTATAAAGAAAAGTACAAGGAAACAGTGCATTCATATGTTAGACTCCAAAACTGTCAGCTAACTCCATATCTTTTAAACTAAATAAAATGATTGGTCAACTAATAAAAATCATATCTTATTAAGGATAGCCCTAAATGCCACATGTGAAACGTTCAGGACAAAGCAATAACATTTCCACTGAGACAAGCAAATGACAATAGTGACATAGTAAGTAATGCAGCTCGTTCTATTGGTCAGCTTGATTTCTGACTAATAGATACTGATTTGACTGGCAGAAGGTCAAATTTAAAGATGGCTGTGGTTACATTCTGTCAATTTGATTTCCAAACCACCCCTTTATTTGAATCTTGTATTAGTTCCCATCTTCTTTCAACTGTTAATGCTCTTGGACATGTTCAAACTCACCACTGTGAACTGAATTCTGATCATTAAAATGTTTTACGGATCTCATCGTGATTGCAATATTTGCCAGAAGAATCCCAGTTAGACGTTTATCCAGAACTGTTCAGCCCTGTGCCAAAGCTCAAATCCAGCCGCACAATTACAGGAGTTGTTAAAAATCCAGCCTGTCCACAAATGGGAGGTGAAATATCTCATCTCTCGAGCCGGGGATAAATCACATGATCCTCGTCCTCACAACTATGGGCGCCGCTCACAGTGATCTGTCATCGTGCCGTTTATAACAAGACCTCACTGTAAGAGATTTTATGATAGGGATTTAAGTACTTTTTTTCTTCATTCCACGGCAGTACGCTTGGCTCACATGAAGCTTTGCAATAATGGTGTCAAAATTGCTTCTTTGAATACAATTTCAGCAGTGGAATTTGTCACTTAACACATAATGATAGAAAGAAAAATCAATAATGCTTTAGGTGCACAATAAAACCCCAAGAGTGATTCCATGTTTGATGACATTGGTGATTGGGACGAAATGGAATGATTACAGATTTTCACTTACAGAGAAGCATAGTATTGAATATTTTACTAGAAAATTATATTCAATGTCCATCCTGTGTACGATTATAGCTCTTGGACATCTGGAAACATTCATTCAATCATTCATTCATTCATTTTCTACCGCTTATTCCCGTTAGGGGTCGCGGGTGACTGGAGCCTGTCCCAGTGACTTTGGGCCTTAGGCGGGGTACACCCTGGACAGTGGCCAACTCGTCGCAGGGCTAACACAGAGAGACAGAGACAAGGACAGACAACCATTCACTCTCACATTCATACACTAAGGACAATTTAGAGTTGTCAATTAACCTACACAGTCATGTCTTTGGACGGTGGGAGGAAGCCGGAGAACCCGGAGAGAACCCACGGTAACACGGGGAGGACATGCAGACTCCACCCAGAGAGATCGTGTGATGCATCTGGAAACATGACGGCAAAAAAACCCACATTTTTCCTTCAGGCGCACACTGATAAATGATCAGATGGACTCCATATTTGATGATATTGAATTATGAGACTCTAAGGTATGAGTAGCAATCAATACGGTTGGCGATCAGACACAGAGATCTGAGATGCTGCTCGGTCTTATTCACTCTCTTCTTAACCCTGTATTCCCTAAACACATCT
Source organism: Rhinogobius similis (assembly GCA_019453435.1). Taxonomy (NCBI): domain Eukaryota; kingdom Metazoa; phylum Chordata; class Actinopteri; order Gobiiformes; family Gobiidae; genus Rhinogobius; species Rhinogobius similis. Next base: position 24,090,916 of record CM033635.1, read on the forward strand.
ATTGAGGTATAGTATGTCCATTTATCTTGGTGGCTTTTTGTGCAGAGTTTCCACGTGTATTTCCTTTGGTTTTATCCTCAACCTAGAACATGCACCAGGAAGTCCTGACCAAACCGAGCTCAAGATCTGGAGATGGTCCCCGAGCGCTGTCCGGCAGCAGCTCTGCTCCTGACAGGTCGCCCCAGCAGCATTGAAGGATGGGTCATATACAGAGCATGAATGCCCTTCACGTATTGACTTGAGTGACAAAGTATACCTTACCTTTACTTGTATAAATATGTGTATTGCTATCTTGTTATATTTGTTATAGACATACTGTATGTTTGAACAATCCGCCATTTTATCTGCTTTTGTCATTAATACTGCGTTTCATGAGCTACTGTTTATTCTTTTTTTTCTCCTTTTGAATCAGTAGTTTGTCTAAGTCGACGTCTGACACGAAATGCAATAAAACAGGCCTATATTAAAGACGCACGTTGCAACTTTTCAGGTGAAGGGTGAATCCCTCGCTGGTCTCTGTGGAAATGTTATTGCTTTGCCTAGAAAGTCTGACAGTATAAGATTAAACTTATATATCTCTGTTGAGACAAGCAGATGATGTGACCAGGCAAAGTTACAGGTCAAATCTGTGGAGAACTGACTCCTCTCACTGTAAAAATGTGACTTTTGAAAGGGATGTAACAGCTACAGTTGAATAAAAATGGGTTAAATACGAGTGAATGTTCCGGGCCAAGCAATAACATCTCCATGGAGTTAAGCAGAGCACCTTTGAGTAGTTGAAGAATGTTTTGTAATGTGACGTTACTGCTCTTATAATCCACTATCCCTCTGGCAAATAGAAAGGTAAATAAACAAATACATTCTTCTTAGATCACATTTATTAACTGGTACCAACAATGCCTTAGGACATAACATAGTAATATATCAATCAAGCATTAGCTGGCATTACCCTCTTTGCTCCTGCCATCTGCATATTGAAAGGCATTGGTGTATTTTTCCCCCGCAATTATTTTATAAATCAAGAACCTCTGGCTAACTTTGAAACACACAAGATGAAAGACACATATTTCAATACCATTTCATCACTGATTCCAGCTCAAGCTGCGCAGTGTGATGTATTATTCATAAATATACATGAAATTCTAGCTCAAATTTGATCTAATCTTTCTGATACGACGTCCAAAGCTTAAAAGAATATGGCAGATACAGCTAAACAAATTAACTCATCCCGAATCTGTTAACGCTCATATCAGTAGGTTGCATTGAATGTCTATCCGTGGGTTTCAGATTGCCAATGCCATAGAAATTAACCATTCAAAACTAAATATTATATCTTCTGAATGGTGAAAATAAACAGGAGGCTGAAAATCATGAATACTTTAAAATGTAGTTAGAGGACAGGTGCGAATTCTGCATCGGAATTTACCTTTTAACTGTCAAAATGCTGAAGTTTTAACCTTTTTTATGGTTAATATCTCTGGGGCTATCCACGTGAAACAAAAACTGTCAAGTAAAGCAATCTGAATGGATGCAATTAGCAAATCGTAAAGACTGCAATGACTCAAGTGACATAATTTCTTATGCAAACAACAAAATATCCTCTCTGTAGCTTAAATCTCTAAAAACATGTTTTGAAATGTATGTGATTCTTTGATTTTGTGTGATTATGTGTTTAATTAATCGTAAATCTAATAGCAATCGCAATACTTGTCTGAACTATCACAATTAGATATTTTGACATTGTTCAGCTGAAGTTCAACATCTATTTTGACAGCAAGAATTAACAGCAGTGTTTTTGTTTTTTGCATGCAAGTTTGAGACAGAGGTGCCATTATTCAATCAAAAAAACAGGATTGATGTCAGTTGGAAAGACTTTTGTGCAGATTAAAAACAGTGAGTCTCCCATAGTCACCTTGGCCCTCCACCTGAACGTGAACGCAACCTATTGACCTTCATTCCAGCAAAATTTTACTCAAACACAAAAACACTTTAAATATATACAATCTAGGCTGTATGATCTCCCCAGGCTCCAACAACCACGCATAAATTCATAAATCTGCAATCCTAAAGTGCTTTTCTATTCGATTTCCAACATATAACGTGTTGTGCAGCCTTACATAAGCGAGCGCGCAGTGTGAGAGAAACCTCGGAGCTTCAATACTTTATACCCAACATCATGTACCGACCGCTCATTACAATTCTGCTACGGGCCAGGGCTAGAACACTGTACACCGCCGTAACAGATGTGGCCCAAGCAATATCCATAAATTCCAGTCGTAAATCTGTGTAATTGCTAATGAATCACATGCAGTATACTGAAACATGCTCGTACCTCCTGTATCTCCTTCCTTCAGCCTTAAATGCATCCTCCTGTGGCCTGAGAAATAAGTACAGAAGAACTGGTCTAGACTGGCTCCTGGTTTATTGTCAATCATGCATGTTTGTGTGTGAAGTGAAAGATGAATGCTCATGCGTTCAAACAGGCGGGCCCAAACTGTGCCGTCTAATGATCCAATGCTGCAAATGTTCCGTTTCAGACACAATTTTCACAGCAAATATTTAAATGCAGAGCTATAGGTGTGTTGCAGTGTTTCCCAACCAGGGGGCAATTGAAATGACTTCAGATTTTAAATAGTGAAAATATTTTAATTTGAAATGTTAAGATTGTTTTGTGTAGGAAGTTTATATCATTAAAACAAGACAATATAACACTAAACTGATTTATTTGCCTAAAGGACACATGTACATGATTAGAGGGTACTTGGAGAGTGAGACACAGCTGGAAGTGCTTGAATTGGGAAATGTTTATCGTAATACGGGTATATTTTTACTCTCTTAAAATAGTTTTTTCCTGTTTCATGTACAGTAACTTTTTTTTGCTTATTCCAAGTGAGAAAATACCATTTAATGCATTGTTCCATTGTCTTTTTAAGATAATTCTCAAAATCTATTCAAATCAAGATATCTCTACTACTTCTACATCTTATTCACTCATTTAACACTAATTATTCTATTTAAGAATGTAGTGTTTTTAAGTTTAGCTTATTTCGGCAAAAGCTGGGCAATATGGTGGTAATAACTGAATTGTATGCTCGTCAAAAACGGCTAACCCTGTAGTTTAGATTTGTACATAACTCTCTCGTATGTGTCAGTTTAAAGACATGTCAGTCAAAATGTGAACTTGGAACACAATCCTATTAATAAAACATTAACAAAAACGCTATTAGATATAATTCCCATATCGTGCAGCCCTGTTTTCCTCTGAAAGGCAATAGGTAAATAGACTACATGAATCGTGATCAAATCAAAATTGCAATCTGGCTCAGAGAAAATAGTGATTAAAATTTTATGCCATACCTACCCACCTCTAACTTTGGCTCAATAAAATTTATAGAAACAGATGTTTCATTTAGAATCATTTAGGAATCGTGTATTTAACTTTATAGTATGATCCGGTCTATTATAATGAATTAATATGCATTGTCTCAACTTGTAATTCTTCTTAATTTGATGTTGCCCGTATAACTAATCTTAATAAAAAAAAAACACCTACAAATAGGCTTGAAACACAAACTTTTCTTTGCTTTATCTTGCACAAGTCACTGTAACCCATTTGCCATTTGTAACAGCACATCTGTGTCACCACCGTTTCATTTCCAGCCTTCATTTATCTCATGACACATTTTTGCGCACACGTAGCAGGTGTCCATCCACCGGGACCTTTCCCTATCGTTTGTAATGCAGCACAAACACAACACACGTTCGCCTCAACTCTTTAACTCCTGTCTGCTCTGTTGGCAAATGGCTTCCCTCCTTTTCCCCATTAAAAAAAACAAAAAACAACAACAAAACTCACCTCCGCGGACGGACAGCGCCAGGACACCGAGCGGCAGGAGCACGATCGCCGCGCACAAGCCTCGTTTCGCCATCCCGGAGCCTGCTGTGATCTAGCGGGGCTTCACATCGTGCGTGGCCCATGGACAGTAGCCCGTTTACCCGCAGCACGGAACAGCCATCGCCGCCGCTGCCGCTGCTGCTCGGAGGACTTGTTGTGCCGGACTGCAGCGCTGCCCCTCCAAAAAAATCAAACAATGAACGAGCTTGGAGAAGATTCTGTGTGATGGTGAGACGTACCCGGAGCTCTTTTTTTTTTTTGACTGTGTGTACGCGGAAAGTCAGAGGAGCGTGGAGCCAGTGCGCAAGTGCTGCAGATGCAACGTGCCCACAGCGACTGCCTGGTCTGTCCGTCTGTGCCCAGGCTGCGCACACGCAAACACACGCAAACACACGCAAACACCTGCAGATTCACACGCAACACCGGCAGGCCAGTGAGGGAGAGTGACAAAATGCAGACTAATAATAATGCAAGCGACAAATAAGATCCTTTTGGTGTAGGGGTGGGCGATATTGACAAAAATCTGGATTAGTCACACGATTATGTCAAATTACACGTGTTAAAGCAGATCTTTAAAGCTAGGATACACCGATTTTTTTGTGGTAAGTTTGTACATTTTTCGTAGAGTATCTTGTAAAAGCAATTGTTTTACTGCTGCATGTTGTCTACGGCTAATAATAAAGCATTTTGTTTTTCCATAGACACAGAAGTAAGGGCAGAAAGCAGCTCTCTGATTGGCTGTGCTTGGACGGACCACCACAGTTCCACTTTACTGTCTGAAAAATGCGGTTCTAAAGCCAGAACAAGGGTTGGTTGTCATACTCCCCATATATCAGCTTGTGAAGGGTGCAACTGAAAAACGTTAGTGTAAAATATTAAGAAACTGGATACAATTATATAGTAGAAAGTAATTTGTTTAAACGTTTAAGGAAAAAAAATCTAATTTGTATGTTCAAAGCTTAACAAACAATACAATTTTCTTAGCTCTAGGCTTTAAAATGTAGAAGCAAGTCTACAGGTATTAGCAACAAAAAGCCCACTTGGGGTTGGTTGTCACTCTGATCACATAAGACATTAGGTGTGACTGCATTATTATCAACTTACAGCCCCCTTGTCTTATTCTGTTCAAAAGTTATTGTCACTAAATACAGATAAAGAGACTTCTCCATCTGAAATTGATGTTTTAAGATACAAAGTTTTTGAGCAATTCAGATGAGTGCAAAAAACGTGACAACCTACACCGGTCTCTCCTAATTTGGGCTTTTTTCTGAGTGAACTGCACTTTAACTTGGTAAAATGTTTAGCCTTTGGTCCTTCAACACCAACAATTTAATCAGCAATGCAATAATGACAGAATAATATAGTTTTTTGGGGAACATTTCTTCTTCCAAGGCTTAGAAATTGATCTTACTGAAGGGGCAGAGATGGAGAGGTTGAGGAGGCTGTTGGTTGTGCTGGGGTAGTTGCAGACTCTAGTTGAAACAGCAGGATGAAAGAAAGTGCATTTGAGTGGTTAAAGGTAAATTCAGTCTTCAAGGTTGACGTTAGCTTCATAAAGTGTAGCTACAAGTGCTGCGGTTCATATGACGACATAAGACCTTGCACAGTACATCCCCTCAGAGTTTTATGGTGTCAAACGGGTCAGGTTTTATTATAGGTTCATTACAGGACTCCTTGAGTATCCTTGACCTATCCATCGCACTGAATGAATGAAGTGCCGGTGGATTTTCACAGCTGTAGAGTTTGTTGACACATATATTTCAAATGTGCGTTTCATCTCAAGGACTCGCGGGCAAAAGCCTCTTCATATCAACAGGCAGGGGGATTCATATTTTATGTTGATTATGATCCAAGTTAGTGGGCGAAGTAGCAACAAGAACTGTATCAAAATGTGAAACTTATGTGTTTGAATGTGTATGTACTCTTTATGGTGGTGGGGGGTCTATTGACGTCTTGTCTTCATAGGGATGCCTGGAATATGGTCTCATGGTGATTTTATTACCTTAGACCACCAGACCCTCCACATAGTGCACTTTTAGTCTTTTTTTTTTTTTTTTAAACAAGAAGTTAAAAAAAAAAAACAAGACACTGAGAGCTAAAATAAAAAAACTCTGGTATATGTGCCCTAATCTGATTGTCCCATATGTGCTTGGTAAATGTATCCATTTTCAAATGTATTGTGAAAGTAATTTTTCCATTTTATACATACATTTATACATGTCAATTCAGTCTGTTTGTTGTTTGCAATCAGGGCATCTATTTCCTTGTTATTGTTGTTATTATTGTTTGTTTGCCTGTTTGTTTGTTTGTTTGTTTGTTTACTTCTGTCAAAAGTGTATTTTGCAGCTATCCATCTATCACAACAGCAGTTGCCTTGGTGGGTGACAAATTAAACCGTCACTGGTCAATAAAGCAGTTTAAATAAACACTGTTCAAGAGAATTTAACAAATGACTAACTGTTCCAAAGCATCCTCTGTCCCTGACACCTCCTTCTCGGCAAGGAAAACCTACAAAAAAAAACCTGTGAGAAAAATTGGACCTCGGGAAGTGAAGTGAAGGAGAGCTCCTACTCCTACAGAGGGACAGGCTGCAGATGGTCCAGGACTGACTGCATCCATTTGGAGCCAGAACCACTCAGGAGGAAGGAAGGTGGCTCATCTAGTGTAGAGTCCTCCAGGCAGATGAGGAGCACTTTATTTGGTGTTCAGTGTTTGCAGCGCCTCATTAATCTCAGTCAAGTCTGTATGATTACTTGTCCCAAAACACATGGTAGTGATGTGCTAATTGGCAGCCACAGTTTTTCCAGCAAGGAGTATTCTCTATGAATAGTGTGCACTTTAACATGGTGTTAGAAAGTACCGTGATCTTTCCAACAGAATTATTTACAAACATGAGATTTTGTGCTTCTCAATTGAGATGTGCATATACAGTATGTTCCAATTCATACAATTTCCTCTCTATTCCCCTTTATTTTTGATATACTGTAAAATTCAGACTATAAGCCGCTACTTTTTCCTCATGGTTTCAACCCTGCGACTTATACAGCGATGCGGCTAATTTAGGTATTTTTCCGGGAACGGCCTCTAGGGGCGCTCTAGCAGGAAGCGCAAGAGTTTGACAGACCTGTGAGAGAAACGAGAGGAATACGTCAGTTTGATTGTGTTTTGAACAGTCAGTTTGCATCATGCGCACACCATCATCACGGAAAACACACAAAGAAATGTATATGATGCAGCTTTTAAGTTAAAAGCAGTCGATGTGGAGCCAAAGAAGGAAATAGAGCTGTTGCACGTGAGCTTGTCATCAATGAATCGATGTTGAGAGGTTGGAGGCGGACTCAGTGAACTACCGTATTACAGATACCGTTTGGAAAAAGGCATGTGTTCAATTAAAACTTTGCACATTCCATCCTTCTATATAAATGTCTCATGTTACAACGTGAACACCTACGGCTTATAGACCGGCCTAGATATATTTATACAAAGTTGTTTTTCTTTGTAAATATGGCTGGTGTGGCTTATACTCAGGTGCGCTCAATAGTCTGCATTTTACGGTAATCAGAATTGTTGTTAAGATCCAGTTCCGATTTAAGAATACCTTTAACCTTGTGTAAAATGTAGCACTTTTGTTTATATATTATTTATTTGTATTTTTTTCTTGTGTACTTTTGAAATGATGAAAAACAATAACTTCCATTCACAGTCTTCAAATTCATTGTTGGTCATTTTACGGCCCACTTCAGATTACAGCAATAACTGGCCTTATAAATATACAATTGTGCGCGCTTGTTTGAATTTAGATGTTTTTCATGAATCATAATAAGCTTTGCGGTCTCCCACATGTTCCATTATAAAACATGCAGTGCTCCCCAGGGCAGAAGTCCACACGCAGGACGCCCACACAGGTACAAGACCAGACCACAGATTAGACCGATCAATACAGCATTAAAATTCCCCACGGCGAAGAGTTTGATTTTAATGAGTGCATGGATAGGTGGCCCACTCTCATTTGATCTCCCCATTCATTTGGAAGTGTCTTTGGCTCAAGGTTAGTGCCACTATTTGGATGAAGACCGCGGTTGATTTATTACTAGATCTTAATTCAAATGTGCAAATCCTACTCTTATGACCTGATTAATGCCACGCAAGCATCGTCTTCCTTTGGCCTTTCATGATAACAATTTGAGTTTAAATGTGATATACTGCTACAGAAAATATCATGATGGCACAATAACCCTAAAGCAGGATAATTCCATGAGCTGCAATAAATAAAATAGCAGAAGGAAACACTTAAAGGTGAAAATGTGGCTTTTCTGGTGCAGGGTCCATCATCTTGTCTCTGAGATGTTATTGCTTTGGCCATGTTCCACAGCCAAAAATATGGTTCCAGGGTCCATTTATTTAAGCAGTGTCTTACTTGAGCCCAATGCAGTATTTTATTTAGACTCAAATTAAGTAACTTTGACCCCATACATTGTTTAATTTTTGACCCAATACTGTATTTTACTTTGATTCAATGCAGTATTTTACTTTGACCCAAATTTAGTACCTTGCATTGACGAAATTAAGTATTTTACTTTGACTCAAATTGAGTAATTTACTTTGACCCCATACATTGTTTTATTTTGACCCAATTCCGTAGTTTACTTTGACTCCATGCAGTATTTTACGTTGACCTAAATTTAGTATTTAACATTGACCAAATTAAGTCTTTTACTTTGACCTAATGAAGTATTTTACATCGATATAGTTAAATATTTTACTTTGAGCCCATGCAGTAATTTACCTTGACCTAATGCAGTATTTTATTTTGATCCAATGTAGTATTTCACATTGACCAAATTAAGTCTTTACCTTTGACCCCATGCAGTATTTTATTTTGACACAATGCAGTATTTTAATATGACCCAATGTAGTATTTTACTTACAACAAAATTAAGAATTTTACTTTGAACCAAAGCAGTATTTGCCTTTGATCTAATACATTAATCCAATTTGAATAATTACGTCATTGTGAATATAGTCTTCTTAAAACAATGTGCGAAACTATAAAAACTTCAAGTGAAACAACAGCTATTGTGTGCCCTCATGAAATATATAGCTTTATGTTTTTGTAACATAGCGGCTGTTATTTGCATTTGAGCGCATTCACGTCAAATTCGAAAGAAGAGTTCAAGAGTTATACCTCCTTAACATAAAGCCCCCTCTTTTTCAGGAGGCTAAAAGTAATTGGACGTGTGGAAATCAACCCTCAAAATCGCATCAAATCATTGGAATTATTAGTCTGTGACAACACAATCAGACCTTATCTTCCACTGGACTCATCGCATATTGTGCTCAGTTTATACCTCAGAGGTGACTGTCTCTGGGGTGCAGGGAGAAAATGGGATGCAGATGTGGATGGAGGGATGCAGTGAATGAGAAAAAGGAGAGGTGACAGAGGAGCTGATGGATGCTTGACCTCTGCATCTCGTATTAGACCTCCCTTTAAAATAGTTTAGAGGGAGCATGCTGTACAGGAGCAGACAGCAGATTACTGTGGGTTGTGGGAATGGACTAACAAAACCTGCGTAAATTGTGAAGTTTAGAAGAGCTTTAGATGAGAAAATGTGTGCAGTGGATCACAGCAAGAATGTCCAGGGTTAAAGTTATTATATTGTCGATTAATATTGTGCCATGATTAATTGTTGAATTGCTGAAAACTATGGTAGAAAAAGAGAAAGCCATAATTAACATACTTTGTAATCAACAGGGGTGTAGCACATAATTCTGGGCCCCAGTTACAAACATCATCGGTGATGGGCCCCTAATACATAATTTTGCATATGATTTATTTATTCCCACACATTTTGGTTATTGCTATTTTCATTTACTATTGCAAGAATATACACCCTATATTTGTACATTTGTTTATTTGTACTTGTTTGTACTTGGCTAATATATGTGCAGTGCTTTTCCTATTTTATTAAAAGGTGCCCTCAGATGTCGTAATTGTAAGGACTTAACTCAACCACAATGTATTTTATGACAACAAAAAAGATTTAAAGCTTAGAAAAATGCAGCTGACATGCCTTTGAGGGCCCTTCCCTGCCCTGGGCCCCGGGAAACCAGCACCTTTTACCCCCCAGTCTGACGCCCCTGGCAATCAGTGCAATCAGACAACAGTTTCCCACCAAAGTTCTAACCGAGACTGAACCTGCTTAGCATCAGAAATCAGGCATTAACAATGTGGTAAGTGAGGTCTTGTTGTTTGATTTATTGTTTTAAGTTTTACAGCTTTGCAAGGATATAAAAATATATATTTAAAGGAAAAACCTCTGCACAACAGTTTAAGCTCCTGCAGATTTTATCCTTCAGTTACAGAATGTCTAATGTTGCCCTCCAGACATTCTCCAAACTCCAGGAGCTCTCATTTCTGCGTCGACCCTTTATTTATTTTTCTGCATTTTCACATTTATCGACTCGAGCTTGTTTTGTCTACTTTTTATTCTGCCTTGCCATCTTATTACCTTGTGTTTTGTGATGAAATAAAGTAACGTACAGGTCTTAAACATTATTTTCCCATTGTGGTTAGGTTATAGCATGTAATCTGATACTAATCGCAGACGCTGTTTTGTAATTCCACCACTTTTCTTCGATGGGCAAGAACTCATTAACCTCTAAAACCCATCATTCTCACTTACTGATCAGGAAAATCCTCAAGTTTTGTTGCGTCCCTTACAGTCTTCCAGCGCTTGTAGATTGAAGTGCTTACACGCAGGTATTTTTTGCCAAGCTGAACTCCTTTAACTCATCCTAAGGGCACATCCTCAAAGTCACAGAACTGTATACACCCCCACCACACATGTGCAAGCCCATAAAGCCGTCCAAAAAAAACACCAAACTGCTGACTCCAACTTCCCTGTTCATACACGTGGACCTTTCACCTTGGAGGTAGATTCAGCCAAAAGGGAGTGTTGTTCCAAAGCATTACACCCCGCTATATGGTCTTTTTAATGGTCCAACATTTATTTGCATAGTTGAATTCGCTGGTGACTGTGACTAAAATGGCGCGTGTGCTGAACTTCAAGGCTTTCCTAAAAGTAAACCAGCCGTACTAACAACTTAATCGCGCCGTGCAAGGACTTTCAATCTGTTCCTTTCATTGTTGAAGGACACGGAAACCTTTGTACGCAGTTTTGTGAACGTATGCCATTACGGTTTTATTGGTAGGATTGGTGTAAATTTGGCGGTTCCAATCCATTCTTGGTTGAGTGGTCAGATTCACTTTGTCCTTGGGCAAGTTTGCTTCCTCTGTAGTTTTCAGTTTCACAAAATACTGAAATGTTCTAAGCCCTGTACATGATTTTTGTTTAATCTTAAAGGTGCACATGTGTTTAACTTATCTGTCTTGCAAATATTCAATTATAGGCGTTTATACATGCATTCTTACTGTGAGCAGGGTGGCCTCTCCGCAGAGCTCACCTGCAACTTGGCCTGGTGGCATGTCTCCAAGGAGGTAGGTAATGCCATACTGTGGAGCATTCCAGGCAAAGCAATAACGGCTGGGCAATACGCTGATAATCGAATTGTGATCTCATTCTTGTGACAGTCACAGCTATTTTGGTCAAATCACCGCATCGTTATTTACTTTAATTTCTTTGGTTACCTTTTCGACAAAGTATAATGGCACTAAGAGTAAATTAAGCCTGATAAAATCATAATCTGGCTCCAAGAAAATAGTGATATCATTTAAGCTCCAGTAGAAAAGTTTGATGGTACACCTTTAATTGAAACTGAACCCGGGGATAGAACTGCCTGCTGTGTGTTCGTATTATCAGGCTTTGACAATTTGCTGCATGTCCTTCCCCAATCTCACGTCACTGTCTTAGTCAATAAAGCCTACAGACCAAAATGTGCTGTTCAGATCTACTTTCTTTCTCTCAGATTTGGCATTTTGGACTGTGTGTGTCTCTTTTTACATGAGTTTTAATTTTTATGCTAAATTAAAACAGCACAGGCTACCGGGAGTGGGGCAGATATACAAGAACGCTGAAAAAAGGCTTCATTGAAACAAAATTCAGCAATGTGTATTTTTCATAGGAACAACACATATTGTCATATTATTACCCTTTTAAATCATTCTATAACTGGCTATAGGCACAAACTAATAAGGATTCTTTGTAGAGTTTCTCCTCACTTTACCATGCCTCACCCAAACCCACAGACGGCCAAATCTGTTGTCCTCATGTCCCCTTGTTTTCGACACTTGCTTGATTTACTGGAGGTCACTCTATAGCCTTGTATACTTCCACAAAGACGCACTCCCCCTGCGCATAACTTTATTACTGGACACAGCACAGCAGCATCCCTCTGGAATCCCTCACCCCGATTCATTAGAGAGGCTGGAGAGGCGCGAGGAGCAGCCCATTTCCTTAAGTGGCTGCCGGGGTGGGGGCGTTGGCATCTCACAGAAGGACTGTCCCCATCATAAGGAGAGCGTGACAAGGAGAGAGCAGGCTGAGTGACGGGGGCTGACGGGTGCAATGGGCATCACTGACGTCAGGAGCTTTTCTTAGCATTCAAGAGAGGCAATCCTCCCACAAGGACAGGTACAGGTATCCAGAGCCAAGGAGGAGAAGAAGTAAAGAGTGACGTTAATATAGTGATCAGGAGCTGAATCAAAATGTATGCAATGTTATAAGAATAGTTAAAAATAAAAAGCAAATGTAAAACAAATGTTCTTGAACATTTTTACAGTTGTTTCAAATTTATTATGTTCTACCATCATAGTTGCCGCTGTTAGTACTTACTATAACGATAGGCAGTAGCTCAGTCGGTATTGCTCGTCCGATGATCCGAAGTTCAGCGGTTCAAATCCTGCTCCTGACATAAGCGTTCATGGTAGTGGTCAGAACCATTGGCCCACAGGTAAACAATGTTGCTGTGTCCATGGGCAAGACACTTAACCTGCCTGAATGGTGGAGCGTTCCTTTGATGTCATGCGCTTTGAGTGTCTTGAAGGTCTTCTCATTGTTTGGTTCGGCGGGTCGGAATTCTAAGGGGTTTTCTGCATTTATTCCATTTTGTCCACCATGTAATAAATAAGCTGCTGGAAAGGTAAAATATATATTTACATAAACCAGCCATTCTAGGAAAAATCAGTCTAAAAAACTAAAACAAAATACAAAAAAACGGTCTTATAGGCATTCCGATGAAACTATTGTACTTTCTTACAAGTTCCTATCCATCATAATAACATAATCAACATTTTCTCTGTGCAGAGGATGTTTCAACTAATAATCAGAGCAAATCAGAGGCCAAAACTACAGACTCTCAGCTTTACAAAGAGTTCAGTTGATTCTCTGTACTCTCAGGGGTTCAAGAACATTTTTGAATTGGGAAAAAAAAAATGGTCAGGCGCATTAGGGAAAATCAGCTGGAATGATTTTCCATAAATCTATTCCAGTTTTGGGGTTAGTCCCATGAACGCACCCTTGATTTATTCTAGGATAAGGCTTTTATATGACTGTATGTTGTTCATTATGAAGTAATTTTTGTTCATGCACAATCAAGGCCAAAGTAAATTACTAAAATTTCACGTTTTTCCTAAAAATTGTAGCTGAATTATTTGACTTTTATTTGAAAATGTATTAGAAAATATGTCACGAAGACATCTTTCATAGCAAAATTCAAGTTTCTGGAACTGGTCTGGATGGTGGCACAATAAATGGAGAGAATTTACCCCCTTAGAAGAGTGGGAGTGCATTTTAAACCACTTTAGCTTCTTGTTCTGTTTTTCCTCTCCTGACAAATGAATGAACTCTGTCAACATTAGCATTCACTGTAAGAATGGACCACTTGTGCTGCCAGCCCCACTATTACTAATTTGAGCAATTATACAAAGGGAGCGCAATGTGGTCTCTCAAATCAAACGTAATTCATTTAAGTCCAGACTGAGTGAGTTAGACAGGACGGGGAGTGCCGCTCCACACATTTGAATAAAAGGCTCACAGAAGTCAATCTATGCATCAAGAGTGTTATGACAGCCTCCGTTTTAATCCAAAGAACCGTCCAAAGTTTCATTTCAAATTTTATTCAAGTTCAAGGGGATCAAATTCAGGCATAAACTTGAAACCTGTGAATGCAACATTGACAGTAAACATCTTACCAAGTTGTAAAAAAGACATATGCGCATTGTTTTGCATTTTATACATGTATTATTGATAGAGGAAAGGAGAGACACTGCGCGTGAGTAGGAAAATGACATGTAAAGATATCAATTTTAAACTTCTGTTGTTTGCGCACATAAATGTAAGAAACAAATGTTTTTCATCATGTTATAGAAATAGTATTTTATGTGTAAAAACGACCAAAATTGCACATATTTGGAACATTTCAATCTGAAAAATGGACCAAATTCTTCTAAACCAGGTTCAAATTTCATGGTTCAATTTGTTGCTCTTGTATTAGTTACAAAAAAACAAAACTTTAGAGAGGAGATTTTGAATTTCCTATTTAGTTTTTGAATAAACAAGATCTGAATGAAAATCTGCCTACATTTTAGATTAAAGTCAAATTTACTTTAAAACTATAACAAATCAGGCTTGGCGTTAGATATCAACAAATTCTTCTGTACGTTCTGTCAAAAGTACAAGATTGTAAAAGTTGTAAAGTTTGGAGTGTGTAGGTGCTACCTTAAGGGCTGAACTTTACGTGAAAAATGCATTTTAAGAAAACAGCCTTCGAAATCTAGGAATATTGTAGATTAAATGAAAGAATAAAACATCTTTCCACACGAAAGCCAGTGAGCTCAGACAGAAAACAAAAAAAACAACACACACCAGACTTTCAAATGTGCAGACGCTGCGATCACTTTTGCTGGATGGATTGAGCGACACTTTTACGGATACTCTAATCAACTGATACCTGAATCCATTTTCCCTGTCATTTCAGAGCTGGCATTCATTATTCATGCGTTTAGGTTTATCTGACTGAATCCGGGTGATTTGATTGTCTCTGGTGCGTGCTCCATCATATACTGTACGTGCACATAGGTCAGCGGCGAGGAGCAGGAGATGAAAAGACAGGAGGACTTTGATGAATCGCTGCAGCACAGAGTCTGACAGGGCACAGAGCACCTCCGTATGTCTGACGCAACCACGTCTGGGCGAATAGGCATCAATTTGACATGAATTCTACCACTTTCTATCAATTTTCACGACTTTATTCATTTATTTATTCTGGGCGCTGAAATAATCATAACGTCTTCTGCGCGATCAAAGCTGGCCTGCGAGGTTGACGAATACTTTATTGATCTCGTAGTCAGAGTTGTCCTCTGCGTTTGTTGCAGGGGGGAAAGTGGAGCGCCCAGAGGAAACCCAGGAAGAAACATGCAAACCCCCAGGCGTCCTGGGAATAAAACTCAGGACTCAGGAGTTCTAGCTATTTAGCCACTGTGCCAAAATATGAATAGATTCACGCCATGATTCTTCAGTGTGCAAAACGTAATTTAGATTTGAAATGGATTTATGTACAACTATCATTTGCTTGAGTGCTCTGTGCTCAAATTGCCTTTACAGAACTAACCAACTTTGTACTCAGGGCCTATTTTTCCCACAATGCCTGACTAAAATAAGCCCCATTTCAAACTAAAGCTGTTCTTGAACACTTTGGAGCACAAACGATTGGCCTGACTCTTTGTGAGCATGATTGGCCTTGTCTGATTTACTCTGATTATAAGTGGGAACAAGCTCCGCTCGGAGGAATATCAGATTTTCAATTTCGCCTAAATATAAGGAGGAGTAAAACTGGGTACGTTTCAAACATCAAAAGCTGCAAAAAAAAAAAAGTCAATTACACCGATGTCCTATTTTGTACCATTTGGCCTGTGGGAGCGCGCATATTCCCCATTCATTTCCTATGAGACATTTCATAACTCTATGGAGAGGCAAAAAAAAAAGAAACTCTGTGAAACTTAATATTTAGAGCATTTCGATGGAAAAAGTAAAGGGAAGCTCAGGGAAGGGAAGTGCTCTCAAAAGCATGTGATGTTTTTTTTCTTCTTCCAGTTCTAGATCTATTTTTGTGTTTTTGTTTTTGAGTCAAGTGCTTCAGAGAATAAATACAATTATTCATGAAATCTAAGGGCCCCATGACCCCTTTAGACAAGAAGAAAATCATTGTTCACATATTAGCCAAGTTGTTAACAATTACAACTAGTGATTATAATTTTCAGTGAATGTATTTTCGTATTATAACAGTACGGTTCGAGATGTTTGTGAAATTGGTCTGGTAATTGCAAAAACAAACAGTACTGTGTCATAATGTGGGCCGGTAGCTACAGGATGTCTGTACATTTGCAACTTATTGGAAAGACCACAGGAGGTGTATTCTACCTTTAAATTTCATATGAAAAAGTATGCAAAACAAACAGTAAGGTGTATATATAGTTGCAGTTTAGCCTGCTAATCTCAAAAATATCACATACTTAACATCACAGTCTTGGACATCAACATGCAATTGTAGCTTGAAGACAAATCCCACCGTTTTTTTTTTTTGGCAATGCTGGTTCGCGCGAGGAATTCTCTGCAGACTTCAAATGTTGTTTTTCTGTTTCCTTCGCTCTGCATATTCTGCATAGCCCCAGCACTTTATGAATATAAATTAGTTAATGATTTTCTGAATTTCGTTTTTCTTGCACTTACAAAATAACCATGACAGCTCAGCGTGTTTAAAATGAGCTGCTCACATCTGATGCTAGATTAAGGGTTTTTTATTAATGAGGAAGCAAAAATGGGAAAACATTTGGGAATATTATAATGATTGTTCACAGATTTCTTGCCGCTTGCCGCTTTTTCAGCCAATTTACTTCAAGGGCTCCGGTGTTATTTTTTACTATCATTTAATGTTTGTCTAGACTTATTTTAAGTAAGACATCAAGTACTTAGAATATGAATCATATAAACATAATTCAATTGCACTTAATATCCTAAATTATTTCTGGTAATCTAATATTAAACCAGTCAAAGATGCCTTCAGGTTCTCCACCAATCACCAGCCCTTCACTTTCACACAAGCAAAATAAGGTAAAAGAACCTTTCGTTGGAGAGCAGATTAACAGAGATTAATCAAAAATCTAGATAAAGAAGATAAAGAACAGAGGGTTCTAAAAGAGGCATATGGGGTGAGGAGGTCAGTTAAATATTGTGGTGCCAAACCATTAAAAGCTTTAAAAGACAGTGATAAAATTTTAAAATCAATTCGATATTTGACAGAGAGCCAGCGTTGGAATATGAGCACGAGGGTAATATAGTCATATCTGCTGATGCTTGTGAAGTATTTTGTACTAACTGGAATCGATGAGAGAGGATTGTGGGAGGCCAGTGGGAGTACAGTAAATTGCCTTGAATAGATAAAACCATAAATGACCTTTTGTAAATCAGTAGGTGATAAAAACAGTTCTAGTTTGGAGATGAGCTTTAGATATTGAAAGCAAGTTTGGACCACTTATTTTATTTAGCCATTATTTAAAAATACAAATTAGAGTCAAACAAAAGGTTGATTATGAGAAGAGTTGTTCAAAGAATTAGAAAAACCAGTAAAATAACTTCTGACTTCTCGTTATTAAATTTTAATTAACTATGTTGTCGGCATAAAAGTGTTAAGAGACATTGTGCCTAATTGGAGTAAATAAATTGAAAAAAGAAGTGGACCCAACACAGAGCCTTGTGGAACACCATATTTACAGTGTTGGGTTATGTACAGAAATGCAAATGGACAGAATAGACAGCTGGTAAAGTGACTTGTTATGTACTATGAATGGTAGTGACACGCTTGTGTGTAGAGCTTTGTACTGTGATTTAACCAAATAAATAGCAGATAGACTTCTACAGTTATGTACAGGAAAGTAGATGTTGTATTGGGTTATGTACAGTGCAGCAAATAGACAGAATAAATAGTTGGTGAAGTGATTGATACTCATACTGGAGCCGATCCCAGTGACTTTGGGCGGGGTACACCCTGGACAGTGGCCAACTGGTTTTAACTCGAGTTAAAACAGAGACATAGACAGACAACCTTGTACTCTCACATTAATTTACGGCGGGCATTTTTGACTTACCAATTAACCTACACGTTCATGTCTATGCACGATGGGAGGAAGAACCTGGAGAGACCCCACGGTAACACAGGGAGAACATGCAGACACCACGATCTCCTTATTGGGAGGCAAGAACTCTAACCTCTCTGCCACCGTGCACCGTGATTAATACTATTATGTGCAACAAGTGGTTATACCGTGCACTTCAACATAAAAAGTAGGTTTGGTCGTTGAGTGAAGCATCTTGCCCACGGACTCAACGACAGACGCTTTGATCAAACTGCCAAGGTTCCACCAGGAATCTTAAACCCTTTTGAAGATTCATCATAGTTTTAATACTTGATAAATGGGTTTGGGCCATCATCCCCACTATCACTCTGCATCTTTATGTGCCTGTGCGCTCGATTCTCTATTCCCCTTCTCTCTCCTCTCAGACACCAGCACCAGTTGAGGACAGACTACACGGCCGGCGAACACAAAACCGATAGTCTCATCTGCTCCCTACACGTGCTTGTTTCCCAATCTATAATACATCAGCCATTCCCACACGCATTCACCGCCATGCCCAAGTGTCTAATGTGGCCCTGGGCTTGTCATTACATCTATGTGTGGACATTAGGCGACAAATATGGGCAACCAGTGAAGACAGCGGAAAAATATCTTTTTAAAAATCATGTCGAGAATTGCATTGTTATTGCAATCATAATAATGCCGCGTTCATGTGGACTGTGTAATGATCCTGTGTGTGTTCTGAGAAGTTGATAGCATCATTAGTGCAGCAGCAGTAAAGTTGAGGCCATTGGGAATCTGACAGTACCGATAAAGTTTGATGTCAAAAGATGCACTTAGAATTCACTGGGATAAGATATAGTACATTATTAGCTCATATCTGCAGGGTTTTTACTGGAAAAAGCTTAAAAATACACACTTACCATGTCCTAAGATAAGTCTTAATAATGGCTTAAATCTTAAAGGACAAATATTATGCAAAATTGACTTTGTTGAGCTTTGAGCCATGTTCTAACATTGTTCCGTCATCAAAATCATACCTGTTTGTTTGTTTGTTTGTTTGTTTGTTTGTTTGTTTGTTTGATGAATACTCGATTGAAAATCCTTTCCCTTTCCAACACTGCGTTCTGAACTCCTATAGGTGATCTAGATGATCGCTGAAGTCACTTATCTGAGAATCTTTTGCTGTTTTAAGTCCTTAAATCATGGCCAGACTCGCTCTGAACATTTTTTTTACCTAATCACGATTACTACAAGTTCGTCATCCGTCATTGGATAATATTTGTCCTTTAAGAGTTGAGGCCCACTGCCCTTGACCCTTATCCCCTGGGGAGTTGAAGAATATTCCCAAGGCATGACGTAACAGCTAAGATAAGACAGAACAAACAGTACCTTGGGCTGACAGAGACACACATGTGTAACCTGGTAGCTGTATGTTGAGATATGGATACCTTGCGGGTGTTGCACATGCAAATGACCCCGCCAAGCACTCGGGGTCCCCAGTGGTTGGAGAGACTCTATATTGCACAATAGTATCGATGCTTGTTCAGAGAAAAATATAATGTAATAAAACACTGAGAGATAAATGTTGATGTTTTAAGGTATTAGGAATCATTGTGTTCAAGGGATAAATTTTTTCACTCTGAAAGGGCATCGAGATCCTGCCCTGGACCCTCACAAAGCTAGAAACAGCCCTGCAAACAAACATGCTAAGCAATGATTAAATTAGCTTAGTCCATAACTTCCTAAATAACTTAAACCAAAATATATCTAGAATAATCTCCTCTGAGCCTCCTACACCGTGTACCATCTGATTGAACAAAAGCCCAAAGCACACGCCATTATTTGATTTTGTATTAGAAGATTAAACCGGACTTGCAGGAGCATATGTAATCCTGCTCTTCCTGTGCGTCTTGGTTTCTCTTCTCGGTTAGGTAACACGGCTTTATAAAGTGCCTTGAGACTCTGGAATTATTATTTATTCACAACAATGGCAGAGCAGAGCGGCAGGAGGTTGGGCGTGATGAAACCGCGACTGTCACCAAGATGTATTTTTCATAGTTTCTGCTTCTTAACTTTTTGTTTTATCATTGAAAAGAGTGAAACTTACTTGGTGAAAATGCCTTCACTTTTAAACCACGAATGATGAAATGAAACTGCAGAAATTCTGTCTAGAGTGGAAATACAGGGCAAGATTGACACTTAAAGATCCCAGGTTTAGGTTTATTTCTTATAAATAGAACTTTTGCTGGATTTAATAGTGGAAAAAAATTGAACAATCCACATTTTTATCCCCTTTGGAACTTGCGGTGTTTATATTTCATGTCACAATCAGTTTGTCTTATAATTTAATCAAGAAAACACATATCTGCTTTTAACTCAAAGTAAAAGCAATTTAGATTTGAAGAAGTGGATAGAAAATATACATCTATTTTTGGATAGCTGGAGATACGCTTGAGTTGGAAAAACTACTCAGTGCAGACCATTCTCTGTCGTCACTGTTTAGATAACTTGTATGTGACGTTTGCAGGAGTTCATCTGAAATTCATCTTGTCTACGTCTGTGAAGTTCCACTGTCCTGAAAAGAGCAAACCATAGATCCATGGAGCAAACACATGAGGCTGGTCCGTATTTCCCGACTTTTCATTGGTTGAACAGCGTCAGGCGATCACACGAACAAAAAGTTGTGGTTCCAGCTTTGTCTTCTGACAAGACGAAAGTAGCAAGTTTTAGCCCAGATGATTTCCTTTCCATTGGCCGCTGGGTTCTGTTTGTGCGGAAATGTCAGCAAACAGAAAATGAGCTTTGTAATTGAAACATGTTTGAGTGACTGCTACTGAGGTCTAGTTGTGTCTTTCCAGCTCCACGCTACGAGACTGAAGCAGCTGCGACTGTCTTCAACAAGAGATTGAGAGTAACTAGAGGAAAACCGGGCTAAAAATGTCATCGTGCTGTTTATTTGCCACCCAGCCAGTCCGCAAACGCAAAGAATGTGACGTCACTGAGAAATCCAAGAAGCTAAGATACATTTTAAGACAAGCCAAGTGACCTCAGAAGGTAAGTCCTCCCAGCACGGCAGAAGATGGAGAGAGAGAAGGATTGAGAGAGCAGTGGAGGATAGAGAGAGGGGAGGAAGAGGATAAAGAGAAGAAAGGAAAGAGCGCATGCAGGAGGCCTGTGAAGGAGAGGACACCCACTGACCTGTGATGAAGCACAGCTGTGATCACGGCGCGCTGAACTACGACTGGAGCTCAAAGTCATTACGGGCAGCAGTCAGGATAATCCCTCTGTTTACGGATGCAAGTAAACACGTACGACGAGAAGGTTTACTCGCGTTCTTGTAATCGTTTTTGCGGTACAATTTGTGTTTAAAAAATCTGATTTGAGTACAATTGCTGAAAACAGTACAATGGAGATGCAACACTTCCGAGTAGAAACAATCAACATTAAAGAGAATGAATTCAAACCTCTTTATTCAATTTCCAGTGCGAGTAACTCAATTTGATTTAAGTTAATCTCTAGAATTACACACAAAGCATCTCATTATTCACCTTTTGGCATTGCAATACCAAGACTTATCCATGCTACAAATATAGTGGTTTTTTTACCTGTTCATTTAAAACCGTAGCAGATAATTGTTCAAACCCCAATGGGAAAAATCCACAGCTTGTCAAACTCGCTAATGACCAAACTTGTGACGCTGTGACAGATTACACTCTGCATATGCCACACTTACTCTATTCAAAGACATTCATGGTTCGACTTTCACCAAAAGAAGACGGAGGAGCCTTTTGAAGTGTGGAGGCTGCGGCGCTGACACTTCAGGCTGCTCTCATCAGACGTGATTGGGAACCATGGCATCAAATGAAGCTTAATTGCAAGGCGGCTAATGTTAGATAATGAACTCACTTTAACGGAGAAGGAAAAAAAAAAGAATTTGTCCTGTCTTTGTGAGAGAGAGAAAAGAGGGAGAGAGACGGCAATGATGTAATAGTTAATCAACATCAATTTCCTCAGCTATTTAAGTCTTTTGCTAATGTCATATTTTCTTCGTTGCTAGGAAATCACACTTGTCTTTTGTGACCATGTTCCTTTCTTTGTTTTCCTTATTGGAACATTGTAGGCAAAGCAATAACCCGTCTCCATACAGACAAGCAGGTGGTGTACCCTCCACCAAAAAAGCTATAATAATCCATGTTTCCAAAGACGTGGAATGATTGGGGCAGTATGGTGCTGGTCAGTTAGATATTGCTAGCTGTGTCTGCATGCCACCCAAATACAACAAATGTTTGCTTGATAAATCAAATCTAAATCATAACTGAATTATGCTTTTCTTTATCAAGCCAATCTCAGCAGTGTCCAAAACAACGTTTAGTGATTCCAAGTTTGTGTTGCTGTGGCTAAAGCTGAAGTAAACAAGAAATAACGTCTGGTTTGTCATCAGCTTTTTCTACGTTTGTTTCACTTCTCACCACCGCTGTGCTGCATTTTATTTTTTTGTTTAAGTTTAGTTTGATTTTTTGGCCCATAGGCTTTATTTGACAGGAGAGCTGCACAAACAGAGACAAGACTGGGGGATGACTTGCAGCAAATTATCCGTATCAGCCATATTCGAACATAAGCGCTGCAGCCTACCCCAGATGGCTTTTGTGCTATCCACTCGGCCACAGGCAGCACAGCTATACTGCAATTTAACACCTTGTTATGAAATGCATGGGGTTTGGAAGATGTTAGATCATTTATGCACTTGAAATATAATAGTTGATATTGACGTGAGGTTCGTCCATCAATAAACAGCTGTTGCTAACATGTGCTTGGTTTTGCTAAGCATGTACGCTCATAACTTATATACTGTAAGTGTAATTTGCAATCATTGGAAAATGTATATTTACTGATCTGCGTTTTGCCATCATGTTTTCACCCTAGTCTGCGTTCTCTCCTGCCATCATGCTGTGGTGTGTAGCTCCTCGTCAGTGGAGGCAGACCTGGAGCAGAAGAGGGCGTGGCCGTTTTGGTATTACTGCTCAGAGCCAGCTATGGACTCCTCAAATGGCCAAGTACGGCTCAGTTACGAGCAAAGCACTCAGGAGCAAACTCATGGAAACATCCCTACAATGCACCTTCAGAACTGTTACTAACTACAATATGTAAAACCGATTATTATTTATTACTCATCTGTGTCCATACATTTTCTCCAGACTTTTCTCTACAGTTAATAAATTCTCGATGCCACTTATAGTAATAACACATGTAGCTGAAGGAAGATAGATAGTGCCATTCTGTGGGACATTTCAGGCAAAGCATTGACATCTCACTGGAGACAATCAGGTGGCGGACTCCCCCTCAGGAAAGTTACATAGCGCACCTTTAACATAGCAGGCATAAAAGTCCAATCAGGTGCCAGTATCTGGGGTTCACACTGTGCTCCATTACGTCTGATTGCTTTTGCCTTTGGCCTAATAATCTTCATCATCAACGCTCTCCACTGAGGGCGGCTGGTCAGATTTGAATTGGCATCATTCCTCCGGCTCCAATGATTGCCTGACTCGTGGCAAAACGTACTCTGTAATTTGCACCTTAATAACTAATTCACTAATGACCAAGAGCACTGAGCCAGTATTCAATTAAAGTCAGCCTCAGCAGGAGAGAAGGGAAACTAGTGCTAGAGGAAAAGACATTTAAATAATACCATTAGGGAAGGATGAAGAACAGGTTTTTACTAAATGGAGAGCGGGGTAGTGGCAATTGCAGAATAGTACTGTGAAAGAATAATGTAGGGTTACAGTAATTACAGTATGTTGAAACAGACAGGACATCCAGCATAAACAATGAACTATTTTAAAGAATATAAAATAAATAAAGAAAAAAGGGTAACACGTCATTATAGCTGTACATATTTGGGCCTTAACAAAACATGAACAAAGACTTAAAACATAGTGCACAAATTGTTTATCAAGAATGATTCGCACTTGGGAACTAATTATTTAATGCCCTAATTTGTAATCCTAACCCCTTAATTAAATAGTTATTAAGCCTAAATAATTCTTAATAAACTATTTGTTCATTAGGAATTAGAGCGAGGCACTACAGACAAAACCCATTTTTTCACTTTTAATATTTTTTGGTCAGTTTGCTTTCTAAACATATCATGTAGAAACAACAAACGTATCCAATCTGCTCTCTAATTATGTTTTATTATTTTATTTTATTTAATTGATTTCATTCATAGATTTCTGTGGGTCATTGTAATTTCAAAGGCTGTTTTCTTAAAATGCATTTGCACATAAGAAAATGCACATAAGAATCAATATTTAAAGTAGCTGGGACTCAACATGGGACTCAACAAGATTTTGACAAAATGTACAGAAGGATTTTTTGATAACTAATTCTAAAACTGATTTATTGAAGTATTAAATCCAAAAAATTAGGTGAAATTTGATTTTGATTTTTTTTAGGACATATTTTCAGTCATATCTAGTTTACTCTAAATCTAAATAAGAAATCCAATATCCCCTCCGTAATTTTTTTGTAACTAATATGTTTATAAAGAAATTAAAACCTGGTTCTGTCCATTTTTCAGATGTATATGTCCCAAATATGTGCAATTTTGGCAGTTTTTACACATAAAATGCCTCATTTCTATATGAAAACATTACATGAGGAAAACCTACTGTCTTTCTTTCATTTATGTGAGTAAAGTACAGGGGAAATTTAAACTTTTTTCCCACTCACTTGTAGTGTCTCACCTTAAGTTTTTGTGTGTGCTTGAATAAGTATATTTAGAAAGAAATACATTAGTGAAACAAATATTGGCAAAGAAAAAAAATGTCGGAATTCTAGGCTGTGCGAGCTGGTCGCACTTGATTTTTATTGGTTTCCACTTTATTTAAAAAAACAGAAGTAATCTTTCAAAAATAGCTGTTGCTTTTAAAAGCTGATTTTGTTTTTCTTAAAAATCTTGGTACCACTTCATAATTACCCCTTATTTTGCCTTAACACAGCATGAACAAAGACAAGACAAAAGTCATGATTAACATAGTTATTAAGCAGGATTCAGGATTAGTTAGTTAATCAAGGATAGGGCTAAGGTCTGGAATCTGCATCGACTAACAACTAACAAACTAACTAAACAAAAGAATTCCAAAACAGCTGCAGAACAGATAGACATGGTTCAAACGCATGTCAGAGACGTACCTTGGTGCTAGGCCTTGGAGAAACCTGTACACAAACCGAGCTGCTTTAAATCTTATAACTTACGACTTTGCATCTAAACCATACCTATTATTGCCTCCTCTTATAAGTTGCTTCATCCCGTTGAGTCACACAGCTACACACATCCTCTCTCCCAAATATACCTCAATGAAAGCGGAAACCAATACTATCCACACCTCTCTTCTCACGCGTAATCATTTGATCTACCGTTAGCGAAAACGTATATCGATTATCTTTACTGGCGTGCACTGCTTCTTGGCTTACACACAAACAACCCACTCTAACCGTGACATTAAATACAAAACAGACGCTAACCCATCTTGGCGAACACATCTTTACCACGTTAGCGCTTCCCTGTTGCTTCCACTACATCTTACGCCGAGCCTTTAGCTACAGCCAGAATGCGGCGCGGCAGACAAACAGTGATTTAGCACCGGGAGAGATCCCAGGCCCGTATAGCCCTTTGGTTTATCAGTGGTGCTCCATCTTGCCGAGGGGGACACAGGAACTCATTTAGGCCGTTGCCAGAGATGGTCCCACACCGCACTGGCTGATAGCGCCGCTGAAATACGAAGCTGAGATCTGCACTTATTTATGTTGGTGTCAATGGGCCGAAAAGAAGAGTGCAGAGGACTGGGTGGTAAAGGGAATCAGAGAGGGACTGCAAAAAGGAATGTTTCAGGGAGTCAAAAATGCTTGGATCTTAGTGTAATTTTGGAAATTGGTTGCACTTTTAAAAAAATCACTAGTCAAAGCAGGATGAAATATTATTAATTTGTGTCAATTTAATGTACATTGATGTTGCTCTTAGCAGTACTCACAGCTAATATTGTTGTACTTCTTGGCTCATACAATAATATCACTTCTTCCACCAGTATCTGTTGTCATTGGGTTATTGGGCAGGATGTTCAAGGTTAATTTACGATGGGTTTTATTTTCTCCAGTATCAATATAGATACAAAACAGAAATGTCAGAAATTGCAATATTCCCTATCAGTAATTGTCTGAGTTTGGAATAAGAGGAATGATGAGGAATGTTTTATTGCCATTGTCAGTGAACATTCTCCAACTAGGAATTTGCTTTGGCAAAAAAATGAATATCAAATAATGAACAAAAGTCAAAATAAACTATAATAATAATTAAAAAAAAAAAAATCCCTGCAAACGGCTACTGAGGTGCAACTGGCATGACAGATTCTTTAAATAGTAGGCCTATATTGTTTGTGAATGTTTTTAATAATTGGGATGTCAAGAACAATATATTGGAGTGATCTCAATAGCCTTTTTACAATCTGAGCAGAGCCTGTGTGGTACTTCTGCAAGTTTTGCCCCAAATCTCAACACAATAAATCAATTATGGTAAAATCATTGAACAAAACATGCAAGGATTTCTAACTGACAATCAATTTTGCTTTTCCAGTTATACTAATGCTTCATGCTATTTTAGTTCCTATTTACAGGGTTTACTTAGCTCAGAGTAAATCAATCATAAATATTGTTTATGAGTTGCAGATTGAGGATGACTTTCGGGTGGAATTTTTAACATCTTGATTTTCAAAACAGTTCTCAGATGACTAAACCTTTTCTACATTAGTACCGAGGCAAAAATAATCTATACTGATTAACACACAATTGTCCCCTAGTGAAATAGTCTGCCGTTTGTAAAGATTTTAACATGATGTCAGTGATATTGACCAACATCCTGATGTCTAGTGTGTGATCTTATCCTATCTGTTTAAGTGCAACTCACCATAAACCCCACAGAGATGTGGGAGTGGAAGTGGTCCGGATTTCAGAGTCTGGACTGGAAGTAGCCTGGTGCTGCTATGTGAGCCTGTCAAAATAACACATTTTGAAGTGCAATATTGCAAAGAAAATATCCCTTGTGCTATTTTCAATTAAGCTACTTACATTTGGTCAAAGAGCAGTATACATTTTCATATCAGAAAAAATAACAAAACAACATATTTCATTTAAAAAATTGTATGTTGAGTGATGTTTTGGGCCACCTATGAACGTTTCATAGCTATGAAAAAAAATCTAGCGGAAGGGATATAAATGGAGTACCCAAAGTACAAAGAAAATGACACACGATAAATATTGAACTCCAAAAATTCTTGTATTATAAATCGATATTGTAATGATTGTAACAGGCCCTCTGTTAGGTACAGGACAGAACCATAAGTAACAATCACGTTAAACATATTTGCAATAACAGAGCATCACACACACAGCACAGTGCAATGAACTTCATCCTCAGCAACCTGAAACCAGAAAATATTTATTATTTGTATTAGGTGCAAATTACTAAAAGCTTTCTGTTGTAAAAGTCACCACCTTGGTTCTGCTTCTTTTCAGTTTTCTTGTGAAACACTTGACCGTCAGCCTGTATCCAGTCCAGTGTGAGCTCTTCCCGTCCATTTTTACCCAAATGATCATGCAGCTACAATGGAAGTCAGTTAACATACCTATACAATTCATATACATGAATCTCACAACAGGCCAATGTAATAATAATGAAGTATCAGAAATTAATGTTTGTAATTAAAGACTAAATAAAATATACATTTGCGTGGCACACAACTTAAATTCATGCTTTGTGTTCATACTTAAGTGGAGGACAGGTTAAACTTGTCATTTCTCTCAAAAAGTTAACATGATTAGATCTTACTAAAATCTTTAGTAAGAACTAATCATGTACATTATAGATCTCTTCTTTATTAATGTATTGAGAAGCTTAGCTGGTGTAAGATCTGTTCAGGATCATTCAGGTCAGTGTCAGACTGGAACTCTAACTTAAATATGTGTTTAGACCTTGATGCCACCACCTCTGCAGCGATACTAGTCAGTGTGGGTGCTGTGGTACTCTGTGTGGGTGCTGTGGTACTCGGTGTGGGTGCTGTGGTACTCTGTGTGGGTGCTGTGGTACTCTGTGTGGGTGCTGTGGTACTCTGTGTGGGTGCTGTGGTACTCTGTGTGGGTGCTGTGGTACTCAGTGTGGGTGTTGTGGTACTCTGTGTGGGTGCTGTGGTACTCTGTGTGGGTGCTGTGGTACTCAGTGTGGGTGCTGTGGTACTCTGTGTGGGTGCTGTGGTACTCGGTGTGGGTGCTGTGGTACTCAGTGTGGGTGTTGTGGTACTCTGTGTGGGTGCTGTGGTACTCAGTGTGGGTGCTGTGTTACACTGTGTGGGTGCTGTGGTACACTGTGTGGGTGCTGTGGTACTCTGTGTGGGTGCTGTGGTACTCGGTGTGGGTGCTGTGGTACTCTGTGTGGGTGCTGTGGTACTCGGTGTGGGTGCTGTGGTACACTGTGTGGGTGCTGTGGTACTCGGTGGGGGTGCTGTGGTACTCGGTGTGGGTGCTGTGGTACTCAGTGTGGGTGCTGTGGTACTCTGTGTGGGTGCTGTGGTACTCAGTGTGGGTGCTGTGGTACTCAGTGTGGGTGTTGTGGTACTCAGTGTGGGTGCTGTGGTACTCAGTGTGGGTGCTGTGGTACTCAGTGTGGGTGTTGTGGTACTCAGTGTGGGTGCTGTGGTACTCAGTGTGGGTGTTGTGGTACTCAGTGTGGGTGCTGTGGTACTCAGTGTGGGTGCTGTGGTACTCAGTGTGGGTGTTGTGGTACTCAGTGTGGGTGTTGTAGTACTCTGCGCGGGTGCTGTGGTTGTAGTTACTACAGCAAATCTCTGGCAAATGTACCCATAAGAAGACATACAGGAGACTTTGCTCCACAGCCCAGTGGTGGTACTCGCCAATGCACAGTTGACAGGCTCAGAGCTGGTCTGGCTCAGGCCTAAATCCTGACTCCTGAAGTTGATAAAAGTGAGGGGGGTGTTGTCAGACCACTTCCCCCAGCCCTGTCTGTACAGGCCGATCCACGAGGGCCCTGTGAGCAGTGTGGAGATGTTCCCATTCTCTGTCAGGTCCCTCACACTGACCAGGTGTGTGTAGTTAGATCTGCAGTAGAGCTGGGCCTCCTCCCATGTCATGGGCCAAGTCACCAAGATGTAATGGGCTGGACCTGGCTCTTTCAAAGAAAGAACCATTAACTAAATTAATATTTAATCAAGCAACTAATGTGATTATTTAATGCCTGAGAGAGAGATGAAGCTTGAAGATGAAGTCAAGATAACTTCTCTATTCATATATCATAACTTTTAAAATTAACATGTAAAAATCTCAGCCAAAACATCAGTATTGATTAGTGTAATGGCTGAAAAATACAGTTTTACATATTTATTAATAGATTATTATACATTTTTGGCTTTCCGAACGTTCAAAAGTTTGAAGTAGGCAGTTGAGCTTTGTACCATGACAAACCCTACAATGCTAGGCTCTTAATAAGAACCGAAACCCCCTCATTGTTACAGAATAACTGTCAAATTTTTACTGTGCATTAGTTATGAAAAAATAAACATACCATAGTAGCAGAAAGCTGGAAGAGTCTCCGTGCACAGTTCATCAAACCAGGTCCCGTATGGATCCATGAAAACACAGATCTTTGCAACAACAATGAGCTGAGGTTCAAACTGAGCCTAATAACTGAAGTCCCAACCCATTTCAAACACAATTTCACCCAGTGACCAGGTCCAACTGTCCATCGATTTTAAGGTCCTTTTACTGGTTTATAAATGTCTTAATGGTCTTGGGCCTTCTTATCTTTCAGAACTGCTTTTACCATATGAACCCTCGCGGCCCCTGCGCTCCTCCGGCAGCCGGCTCCTAGTCATTCCCAAAGTCAGGACACACACTCACGGCGAGGTGTCTTTTCAGTACTACGGCCCTCGTCTGTGGAACGGCCTGCCGGAGAACCTCAGGGCCGCAGAGAACGTTCAGGTTTTTAAGAGCAGGCTCAAGACCCACCTTTTTAGCTTAGCTTTTGATTAATATTTATTATTTAATTTGTTTAATCTTACTTATATAACTTATTTATTTATTCTATCTATTTATTTATTGTGTTTACCTATTTTAGCTTCATTATTATATATATGTATTTAGTCTTCCTCTTTTTTCCACCCATTTATTTATTTCCCCATATTTATTTATTCTTTTATTCATTTTAGACTCTCCAGTGTTTCCTCCGAGGGGCCCTCTGTACTGGGAGCGGTGGTCGGCTGTGGCTGCTGGGCCCTGGCTCATGGGCCCCTGGGGGAGGTTTGGTGTGAGCCTCGTCTCCTCTGGGCCCTGAGTCTGTGTCCTGTTGCCATGGGCGACTCTGCTCCTGGTGCAGACGGCTCCTCCGATGGTGCTTCCTCAACTGGCTTATCTGTACTCAGTCTCCTCCTGTTTGTCAGAGTGCGTGTGTGTGCGTGTCTGAGTGTGCACGTGTGTGAGCATGTGTGTGTGAGCATGCGCACGCTTGTCTTTGTGTGTGTGATTATCTACATGGGTTGTTTGGTCATGTGGGTTGGGCGGAGGGGAGGGGGGCTTCGGTAGATTGTGGGCTTGTGGCAATGTTTTTTTTTTTTTTTTTTTTTTTTAATTCACTGTAAAGCACTTTGTGTTACATTTTATATGTATGAAAAGCGCTTTATAAATAAAATTTGATTTGATTTGATTTGATGTTGTCATACAGGCCAATCCATACGAAACCGTCATAGTCATAAAAGGCCAATGCCGTATCATTCTCTTCTTGATTTTCAATTGTGGCAAGATCATCCCAATAATATCTGCATTCATATTGACCATCTTAAAATGATCCATAACCCACATGAAAAAAATCCTTCACTGAAGTTGATGCATCTGAAACATATGGATAAATAGTCATACAAGCTGGAATGAAAGTTTTTATTTATTTATTTTACATACAGACATGCAATACAGCAGAATAGTGGAAGTAATAGAAGTGACAGTAGTGCTGTCATCTCCATCTTGGGAAACTATAGACAAGACATTTCAGCAGTATAAACAAATACATAGCCTTGTAAATGCAGTAGTAGATTTTAAATAATGTATAAAACAGGCCAGTACAAACATCCGGTTCATGTACTTCAACAGTGCAAAAAATCGGTAAAAAAATAATTGGTATAATCTAGTTTTTTTACATTTACATTACAATGTTATGCATTATAAGAGCCACCAACAGAGACAACAAAAGTATTATATAAGTATATATTTAAAACACAGCTGCTACTTGAAACATACATGCAGAAAAAAAAAAAAAACTTTACAGATATTGGACATTAGTAAAAATGTTAATGTTAATGTTATGTAAACTTAAGTAAATAAAACAATGAATTGGCAAATATACACTGTGAATATAGAAAACAGAAAAGATAATTGCAATAAGATCATATTTTTGGTTGGAAACTCATCTGGATGTTCAGTTTCGGAAAATGATGTCTTAGCTTTGGTGTGCATGGTCAATATTTATATTTTCGTCAGCCTCTCTTTTTATCAGTTCAAATGCAAATCACAAAATGCAAACATGGCCATGATTTGATAGGAAAAAAGGGAATGCCATATAAAGAGGTGAAACTAATGGCACTTTTGCCCTGTAATGAGGTCACTCATCTCATCATGCAGTAAAGGAGTGGTAAGATGCAAATCAATTCATTCTTCTTGCAGCATTATAGATGATATAAAAAGTGATAATTAGTTATTTGCAAAAAATGGGCGTTCAATAAATCTAATAAAGCCAAACAAACAAACAAACAAACAAACAAACAAACAAACAAACAAACAAACAAACAAACAAAAAACAATAGAGAATCAGAGCCAAGGAAAAAAGTAACAATTCCTTACAGGACTGTTACAGGACATTTAGACAACATGACATGTTTCAAACCCACCAACAAAAAGTGGTACATCCTAAGGACAGACACAAAAACAAAATTAAAGCTGCAAGCGGCTTTGAACAGCTCTCGCGGGCCATGCTCTTTGTACTTTGGGGCTTTGTGGTGGATTAGAGATTTGTCCCAAAACAAACGACAACCCAATGCAGCGCTTGTGTGCCTCTTGTTACTGTAAATACACCAAATTGTCAGTCAACTTTGTGGCTGTGCCGCACAGAGACCATAGTGCTTATGGCAAATTTCAGCTTGGTTGGGCTTATGCCCAAGGAGGAGTCTGTAAAAGTGCGTAGTAAAAAAAAATGCAAATGAGAGATTTTGCGCATTTCCCATGGGTCTTATTGGCTTTTTTGATCGGTAGGCCAAAATAGAATTTTGTGCAAAATTAAAAAAAAAAAAAAAAAAAAAAAAAATTGCTCCCCATACAAAAGGTATTTTCTCTCTCTAGGGAGCGTTATCACAGCAAATGAAAATTTTCCACATTATGCAGGTCCAGGCCAGAAAGTTTAACAACCAAGTCAAATTTGGGCAAAATCAACTCAGTTAGCTGAAACTGAAGTAATTTTTCAAATTTGAAAATTGTAAAAAGTTTGGCAGAACAGTTGCAATGATGCCGCATGGGGAAGGGCATCTGACCCAGTTGTGAAAGCAAACAGTTGTAGTATAGCCATGTTTCCATAAGACCAGTACGGTGCAGAGTGGGGCTGTCTGAGGTGTTTCAACTGCACAAAAGTGAACCATGCCGCCCCGTTTGAGGGGTCTGAAGGGGGCTGCAAGAGGTACTAGCTCCCAGTGTGAGTTGGCTTGCTTTTGAGATGATTGGACAAGAGAGAACAAGATAGAACGCGCAATCAGGCGAGAACAAAGCCGCAAAAATGCCAGTATAAAGACAAAATCATAATAATTCCTCACTAAATGCTTTCTCGATCTTGCAAAAACCCACGTATTTCCAGTGACGATGACTATATTAGTTGAGCCAACAAATATAGCAAAACAAAGCTAGCACACGTTAGCATCAGCTGTTTCCTGTTTATGAAACACTCGCATTAAGAATGTAAATATTATGTTTTCAGTGCATAATGCATGTAACATAATCTAAAGCCAGCATGTCTCATAAAGAGAAGTTGAAATGTGGCAGAAAGGCTCAGAAAAAACTGGATTAAAAAAAAAAAAAAAAAAGAAGTTGCGTTTTGTTTGCTCTAGCTTTAAACAAGTTTTAAAGCGCCACAAATGTGTTTTTACTAAATGTCTTTTTGTGAATTTGAGAGTTTAAGAAATTCAGAATTCAGGTATAAGTTAGATTTGATGTCATGTTGGGGTGTCAGGTCATTAGATGAGTGAATCTGCGTGGCTTTCTTCTGTTGCGCTCGTGTGTGTGAGAGAGAGAGGGTGACATTCACTCCCTGTTAGAGATATACAAATGTATAAAGACATGTGGCCCTGTTTATTAATCACTCTCCGGGTTCTCTGGCTTCCTCCCACCGTCCAAACACATGACTATGCTCAGGTTAATTGGTAACTCTAAATTGCCCGTAGTGACTGAATGTGAGAGTGAATGGTTGTCTGTCCTTGTCTCTGTCTCTGTGTTAGCCCTGTGACGAGTTGGCCACTGTTCAGGGTGTAGCCCGCCTTAGGCCCAATGTCACTGGGATAGGCTCCAATCACCCACGACCCCTAACAGGAATAAGCGGTAGAAAATGAATGAATGAATAATGTAGTCTGCCATAGTTTTACAGTGTGTTTCCTGCTGCCTCTTTTAAGCAAAGCACAAGTGTTTGTTTCGTTCTCTCTCTCTCTCTCTCTCTCTCTCTCTCTCGCTCGTTCTCACTCTATCGCTTAGTTTGTTTATGCCACAGGCCAGCCCTGTTTATTATTACTCAAAGTGAATATTTTAACATGTTACGTTACACTGTAAAGAATCGCCACTTTTGTTCTACTTCTGTACAGTTTTCTTGTGACAGACCTATCCATCAGCCTGTCTCCAGTGCAGTATGAGCTCGCCCAGTTCATTTTTCCCCTAATGATCATGCAGCGAGTGTTCATTATTAGATTATTGTATCAAAAGGTTCTATGTATATGGAAAAGACA
The DNA here is from genome assembly GCA_019453435.1 of Rhinogobius similis. Taxonomy (NCBI): domain Eukaryota; kingdom Metazoa; phylum Chordata; class Actinopteri; order Gobiiformes; family Gobiidae; genus Rhinogobius; species Rhinogobius similis. The sequence goes on from CM033635.1 coordinate 24,124,988, forward strand.
TGATTACCTGGTGTAAGATCTGTTCCTGGACTTCTGGATCACTTGTTGGTCAGTGTCAAACTGGAAGTGTTAGTTATAAGTGTTTTTGGACCTTAAAGACATCATGTCTGCAGTGACCTACAGTAACCTTTTCGGTGATCTTTGCAGTTACAGTACCTCTGCTGTGACCTCCACAGTGACCTCTGCAGTGTTAGCAGTGATACTAGACTGTGTAGAATTAGATGCATAATACTGACAATTATACTTATAAAAGAACACATAAGAGGCACTTCTGAATTTGCCAAGATCATTTAATTTTAATAATGAGGATATCAGAAACAGTATATCATGGAGTGGTCTCAATAGCCAGCATGCCGAATGCGAATAGCATTTTTTTGTAATATGAGCTTACGTGGTGGTTTTGTAAGTATCGAACAATACATGCAAGGATTTCTGATTCAAATTAAGTGTTGCTTACCCAGTTATACCAATGCTTTGTGCTATTTTTGTTTCTTTATAAAGTATGTATGTTTTTTCTTTATTTTTTAACTATTTCTCATAATAGTGATTAATTTATGTCAAATGAAAGTTCAGTTTAGTCAACTTCAGGTACAACTGTCATCTTCATCTCTTCATATGTGTTCAAGCAGTCACTCTGCAAATACACAAATAGCCTATAAACTACAGGTTTAGAACTAGAGCAATCAACAATAATAAAACAATCAATAATAAGAAAGTACAATATTATATGTTGTCAATATTAGTGAAGTGCACTCTCAAAGTATGAACTGGCTCTGATCGTCAGCGTCCTGGCTATAGTCAAGTGTCTCATTTATAAAACTTTGCATGGAATTTTAAATCAGTGTACATTCAGGCTAATCCCTAACTTCCTCAAACTGTCTTTCTTTAATTGGACTCTCTCCTCCCTGCCTTGTTTCTAACGCCCTCACATGCTAAGTTGAGAGTTTACTGACCAGTTGTCCAGTTCTCTTTGGATCACAAACTTCAAATAAGCTACATAACATTTTTTATGCACGTATGTTTTATAAATGAGACTCCTTAAATGAAGAGAGTATTCAAATGCAGGATACTTTTTGTGTCGTAAATGTTGATGTTTGTGTCTCAAAGCTAACGCTAACTTTAACCAAAACATATGCCACATTTCAAGAAAACACTACCAGATTGTTTTTATATGTAGATTTTAGCATTGGTATCAAGTAAAAAAAAAAAAAAAATCTTTATATGCAAACAACTATCCCATGGTAAAGTATTGTCTGTCATAACAAGTGCAATATTGCTGAAGGAAATATAAAGAATGTACCCCAAAGTACAAAGAAAACCATACACAATAACAAGCAAAAAAAAAAAAAATTAAAAAAATTCTTGTATCTATCATTCATTGCACGATAAGTTGGTATTGCAATGATCGTGAGAGCACTGGACAGAGCAAATAACAAACACTCACACATTAAACATTTGTAATAGAGTAGAACATTGGTGACAGCACAGTGCAATGGACCTCATCCTTAGCAACCTGAAACCAGAAAACATTTATTATTTGTGTTAAAGCGGCTGTACTGGATTTTTACTGTTTTGATACAGGAAAAACTGAACTAGTACATGTTTCTGATTTTTTGCATGAAAGTAAGTGTACATTAGTTTTGTCCCAGCACATATTTATTGTAGAAGCATCTATTCAGGTGAAATGAGACCACAATGTTTTCTCCGCACCTATTTATGGAGCGTTTTATCCTACCAGAGGAGCAGGAAGTGTGCCATTAGCATGCTAATGTTTGTTAGCTTTACCCTAGCATTTTTTTCTTTACCCCAGTATGTGACGCTCTGGGCTCAGAGACTCGTGGAAAGTGCTTATAAACTCATTGTGGTGAATACTTAGGATGCTGGGACTACAATAGGAAAGTGAGCGATACATGTAAAGACTTTAACATGATCTAGTTCTGATTTTCACATTTCAAAACAGTAAAAATCAGGTACAGGGTCTTAAGTGCACATCATAAAAAGCTTTGTTTTATAAAAGTCACCACCTTGGTTCAGCTTCTTTTCAGTTTTCTTGTGAAACACTTGACCGTCAGCCTGTATCCAGTCCAGTGTGAGCTCTTCCCGTCCATTTTTAACCAAATGATCATGCAGCTACAATGGAAGCAGCAGTGGTAATTATTCACAAAGTCATACACTTTATATTTAGACATTCCTGTACCACTTCATAAAAACTATACCTTAATTTGCCTTAACAATTAAAGCATGAACAAAGATGTGTGAAAGGTTTTGTATACAATGCTCTGTTAGTTAAGATTAAAGATGGTGTATTATGCAAAATATGCTCTCCAGGTTGAACAATGGGAGCAGCCATTTTAATATGTAACTGTGTGAACGCAGAACTTTATAACACCTGCCACTTTAACAATATATTATAAAATAAATATTTATTTACACCAATTTGCACTACTGACTGTCCAACTGTACATTTCTGTATATAGTCTTAGTCTATTCTATTCTGTTTTATTTTATTTTATTCTTAATCTTATACATGCCTCTTCTATATATTTTATTACATTGTATTCATTGTTTTATGTTGCACCTTATGCCAAAGCAAGTTCCTATTTTTGTGAATTTTGATCACTGACAATGGCAATAAATTGATTCTGAATCTGATTCTGAGCTCCCAACACAATGATAAAATTATATTTTTCTTTGTAAAAGCATTTTATTTTTAGTTCTAAAACATGAGCTGTCGAACTGAAGACACTCAAAAGCAGATTTACAGGCCAACAATACAAATAACATTATATTTGTCCTTTAAAAATAAATGCACCGTTGAAGCGTAAAGATATAACCTTGACGCCTATGCTAAAGTTGTGACACAAAACTGAAAGTAGTAATTATTTAGAAATGATTCATGTATGGTAGTTCCAAATTAGTTTGTGATAATTTTGTCTTTTATAAATGCTTTAGAGAATGCTTAATATTAAGTGCTAAAAGTCAGATAATGTATCGAGAAGATTACCTGGTGTAAGATCTGTGTCTGGACGTCCGGATCATTCAGGTCAGTGTCAGACTGGAGCTTTAACTTAAATGTGTCTTTGAACCTTGCTGGCACCACCCCTGCAGTGCCGGCTGCAGTGGTGCTGGTCTGTGCAGGTGCTGTGGTTGGGTTTGCTGAATTAACAAGTCTCTGGCAAATATAGCTGTTGCGAGACCCACAAGACATTTTTTTCCACAGCCCAGTGGTGGTACTCGCCAATGCACAGTTGACAGGCTCGGAGCTGGTCTGGTTCAGGGCTAAATCCTCACTCCTGAAGTTGATAAAAGTGAGGGGGGTGTTGTCAGACCACTTCCCCCAGCCCTGTCTGTACAGGCCGATCCACGAGGGCCCTGTGAGCAGTGTGGAGATGTTCCCATTCTCTGTCAGGTCCCTCACACTGACCAGGTCTGTGTAGTTAGATCTGCAGTAGAGCTGGGCCTCCTCCCATGTCATGGGCCAAGTCACCAAGATGTAATGGGCTGGACCTGGCTCTTTCAAAGAAAGACATATATAAACCAATATGTTTACTTCATGCCTGAAAAATTAAGTTTAAGTCATTACTTCACTCATACATGGAATCCTGGAACCTTGTTGTAAACATACACTGTGCCATACTCCTCTTTTTCAAGACTTACTTTAAATTAAAATGGAAATAAAAGAGTAATTAAGCTAAAGAGATGGCTGTAGGTTTACTCAGTCATCATTTGTAGGTTTTGTTATAGAACAGAACAGCAGTATTAAATAGTGTAACAGCTGAAAAACTAAAATGTTATATTATTATGTTGTATAAATGTTGGCTTTCCGAAAGTTCAAAGGTTTGAAGTAGGCAGTTGAGCATTGGACCATGACGAAAACTACAACTCTGGACTCTTAGTAAGAAGTGGAACACCCTCATTGTTACAGAATAACAGTCAAACTCTTATTATGCATTATGTATTAAAAAATAAACATACCATAGTAGCAAACTGCTGGAAGAGTCTTCGTGCACAGTTCGTCAAACCAGGTCCCGTTTGAATCCATGAAAACACAGATCTTTGCAACAACAATGAGCTGAGGTTTAGACTGAGCCCAGTGACTGAAGTGCCGACCATTGTCAAACACTTCTGCCCCCAGTGACCAGGTCCAACTGGTCATGTTGTCATACAGGCCAATCCATACAAAGTTATCATTAACATGAAAGGGCAATATCATATCATTCTCGGCTTGATTTTGAATTGTGGCAAGACCATTATATTTGTTACTGCATTCTTTATGGCCTTCATGAAATGATCCAGAACCCATCCTTAAAAATTCTTTCGTTACAGTTGATTCTGAAACATATGAGGTGAAATAGTCATAAACCCCACATAAACTGGAAAGGAAGTTTGATTTTTTTATTTGTTTATTTATGTATTTGTTTGGTTGGTTTGTAAGATACTGTACATACCTGCAATACAGCAGAATAGTGGAAGAACTAGCAGTAGTGCTGTCAACCCCATTATAGGAAACTATAGGCAAGACATTTCAGCGTTATGAATACAGTAAATACATAACCTTGTAAATTCAATAGTATGGATTTTAAGCACAAACATCCAGTTTATGTACGTCAAAGTGCAATCCTAGAACCAATCTCCTAATCTGGCATAATATTACATTTACATTACAATGTTATGCATAAGAGCCACCACAGTGACTACAAAAGGAAGGCTTTTTAGATTTAGAACACAGCTGGAACTATTTGAAACTTAAAAAAACAAAACAAAACAAACAAACATTAAAGATACTGGACATTAACAAAATGCATGTTAAACTGCAAGGAAAACTATGAATTTGCAAATATACACTGAATATAGAAAACAGAAAAGGTAATTGTAATATATTTTAAACAGGAATCTCACCTGGATGATGCGCTTGATGTCTTAGCTTTGGCGTGCATGTGGTCATTATATATTATTTTGGTCAGCCTTTCTTTTTATCAGTTCAAAATGCAAACCACAAAATGCAAACATGGCCGTGATTTGATAGGAAAAAAGAGAATGCTGAGGCGTGCCATATAAAGAGGTGAAACTAATGGCACTTTTGCCCTGTAATGAGGTCACTCATCTCATCATGCAGTAAAGGAGTGGTAAGATAATTAGTTATTTGCACAAAATGGGCCTTATGTAAATCTAAGAAAGCCAAAAAACAGATAAAACACAATAGAGAATCAGAGCCAAGTAGAAAAGGTGTAACAGTTACATGACTGGTGACACCCTAACATGCCGGTCTATTTCAAACCCACAAACACTTTAGGACGCAAACTGGTACATCCCAAGGACAGAGCCAAAAAACTAAATAATGTGTGGTCTACTCCATTCAGTGTCATGAAGACTGCAATGAGCGCTTGGGAAACCAAACAGTATTTTGTGGATCATGTATCAACATCGTCGTGAGAGCTGCTAGGTCCTGAAGGAGACAGAGCACTCTTGTCCGCGACGTGTGCGACAGGTAAATGTTGGCGACCTGCAACACAACCTACAGAATGTGGACCGGAGTGTAAACGTGCTTGTTTTAATGTGAGTAGGACCAAACGCAAATTCAAAGAGGGTCTTGTCGCACATAAATACGCAATTTGAAAACAAAACATGGACTACCCTATGGCAAAGCGCTACAAGATGGTTGGACACACTAGTCACTCTAGAAGTCAAACTTAACGGGAGGATACTTAGACTTTTATTACAATGTGAAAAGCATATTGGATTCAGAGCCTCAGAGTGAATGTCACGTCCTGGCTCAAATGAAAAAATAAGACTTCCTGCCATACCTTTAACTCTGCATTGTTTAAATTTGGAGGACCTTTTGACCTACTTTTTGTGTCCGGCCACACCCCAGAACATTTCTTCATCGATTGCTGTGTATGTTTGGTTCAATATGTATCAGTTAAACAATAGTTTGTATTCAGAATTCTAATCACATATGATTTGTCTTTGTCTTTATTGTATTCTGATCATGTGATTGTACACTTGTGATTCTGTTGTCATGTGACATAGACTTTAAATATGCATCTGTTGCTAACTAAGAGCCTGAAACGTGTTGCCGTTTTATTAAAAGAACTAAATAACTCGTATTTCTTTTCTGCTGTTTAACTGTTTTTGCTCTCATCCGGATCCCTAAGCCAACAAAAAGCACTTGACTTACCACAAGTGATTAGCAACTGTTCCCATTTATGTCCTAAATTGCCACTAAACATTTCTTTGAGGACATTGTTGTTCAGATCCTGGCAAAGAAGAAGAGATGATTTGAGAGAGGGGTCAAAGAAGCTCTATTTGTCAGGAAAGACAATCCATCTCTCAACAGATATGGAGAGACAACTTGTCACCCATTTACATCTCGACCCTCTGACCTAAACAATAAAAACAGTAGGGCTTATTCACAGTTTAACCATGTTTCCATAAGACCGGAACGGCGCAGCGCAGGATGGTCTAAGGTCTTTCAACTTCACAGATGTGACCGGTTTAGAGTGAGATGATGGGACAAGAGAGAACAAGCGCAAACAAGATAGAACGCACACTCAAGTGAGAACAAAACTGCAAAATGCCAGTATAAAGACAAAATAATAATAATTCCTCACTAAACGCTGACTCGTTCTTGCAAAAATCATACATATTTCCAGTGATGATAACTTTATCTGTTGAGCTGACAGGCTTATCAAAACAAAGCCACCACAGATTAGTATCAACTGCTTCCTGTTTATCCTTTAAATTAAACTGTCCATATTTGTTGAATTGCACTTAGTCTGACCCGTCACCTAGGACCTGTTTGCCATGAGAGTATGAAGCACAGCACTTGCATCAAGACTGTAAATATTATTTTTCCAGTGCATAATGCATGTAACATAATCCAAACCCAACATATTTCATAAAGGTTGAAATATGGCGTAATGACACAGAAAAGTGAAATAAGTCCAAAAAGACAAAAAAGCAAAAGTTGTGTTTGTTTGAGTCTAGTCTAATTCAGGCACAATTTAGATTTTATTTATGATGAAAACATTAGTCATATTTGGATGTCGTTAGCTGCTCATGTAAGTGGACCCCTGCGTGCCTGGATCTCGCAGGTGACAATTCACTTCATAGTAGTGAGTAGTTCATTAGAATTAATGAATAACAGATACTTTTTACAGTAAATAACTTACTTATGTTGTTTTGTGGTTAGCTCCTTCCCCTCTGGCAGAAATAAACTGGAGTGGAAATTGCAGCGCAAAAAACCTTTACACATTTACACAAAACAAGAGACATTTAAGAAACTACATTTAAAAGTACAGACAATTTTTGTTAGAATTTAAAATCAATATTTTAACATACTTCATGGAGGAACACCACTTTGGTGTGCGTCGTGGAGACACCATGTCTAATGTGTAATGTTTACATAATTATATGACGAAGAAATAATGATATGGTTCAACATTTGTTGATCATAACTTTGGATATTTATTTAAAAAACATAAATCTCCCATAGAGATACATATAAGCCCAAACCCACCACCTGAAATCTTTACAGCATCAAATTCTAGAGAGGGCAAAATGTTTAATAAGATACAAATGAATTGATTGAAATGATTGGTTCAAGCACATATATTCAAGCATACTAAATGATATATAAAAGAATATATAAATAGTGACTTGTAGTGCAAACACTCTTGCACAGTATGAATCAGTAAATGTAACACAACAAACAGCTCTGTAATCTATTTAAAAAATAAACCAGCACAATAGTCCTCATCCTCAGCAGCCTGAAAAAACAATATGTTTATTGTTATTCAAAGTGAATATTTTAACACTTTACCACTGTAAAGAATCACCTTTGGTTCTACTTCTTTTTCTTGTGGAACACTTGTCCTTCAGCCTGTGTCCAATGCAGTTTGAACTCGCCCAGTTCATTTTTACCCAAATGATCACGCACCTACAAGGCAAACAGTAGTGCTCATTAATAAATAGTTCTATCAAAAGGCAAAGACATGATTACCTGGTGTAAGATCTGGTCCTGGACTTCTGGGTCATTTAGGTCAGTGTCAGACTGGAACTTTAACTTAAATGTGTTTATTAATGGCATGTCTGCATTGACCTCTGCATTGACCTCTGCAGTGACCTCCGTAGTGTTAGCAGTGAGCCTAGTCTGTGCAGGTGCTGTTGTAGTCTGTGCAGGTGCTGCTGTAGTCTCTGCAGGTGCTGTTGTTGTCTGTGCAGGTGCTATTGTTCTCTGTGCAGGTGCATGTTGTTGTCTCTGCAGGTGCTATTGTTGTCTGTGCAGGTGCTATTGTTGTCTGTGCAGGTGCTGTTGTTGTCTGTGCAGGTGCTGTTGTTGTCTGTGCAGGTGCTGTTGTAGTCTGTGCAGGTGCTGCTGTAGTCTCTGCAGGTGCTGTTGTTGTCTCTGCAGGTGCTGTTGTTGTCTGTGCAGGTGCTGTTGTTGTCTGTGCAGGTGCTGCTGTAGTCTCTGTAGGTGCTGTTGTTGTCTGTGCAGGTGCTGTTGTTATCTGTGCAGGTGCTATTGTTGTCTGTGCAGGTGCTGTTGTTGTCTGTGCAGGTGCTGTTGTTGTCTGTGCAGGTGCTGTTGTTGTCTCTGCAGGTGCTGTTGTTGTCTGTGCAGGTGCTGTTGTTGTCTCTGCAGGTGCTGTTGTTGTCTCTGCAGGTGCTGTTGTTGTCTGTGCAGGTGCTGTTGTTGTCTCTGCAGGTGCTGTTGTTGTCTGTGCAGGTGCTGTTGTTGTCTCTGCAGGTGCTGCTGTAGTCTCTGCAGGTGCTGTTGTTGTCTCTGCAGGTGCTATTGTTGTCTGTGCAGGTGCTGTTGTAGTCTGTGCAGGTGCTGCTGTTGTCTGTGCAGGTGCTGTTGTCTGTGCAGGTGCTGTTGTTGTCTGTGCAGGTGCTGTTGTTGTCTGTGCAGGTGCTGTTGTTGTCTGTGCAGGTGCTGTTGTTGTCTGTGCAGGTGCTGCTGTAGTCTCTCCAGGTGCTGTTGTTGTCGTCTGTGCAGGTGCTATTGTTGTCTGTGCAGGTGCTGTTGTAGTCTGTGCAGGTGCTGCTGTAGTCTCTGCAGGTGCTGTTGTTGTCTCTGCAGGTGCTATTGTTGTCTGTGCAGGTGCTGTTGTAGTCTGTGCAGGTGCTGCTGTTGTCTGTGCAGGTGCTGTTGTCTGTGCAGGTGCTGTTGTTGTCTGTGCAGGTGCTGTTGTTGTCTGTGCAGGTGCTGTTGTTGTCTGTGCAGGTGCTGTTGTTGTCTGTGCAGGTGCTGCTGTAGTCTCTCCAGGTGCTGTTGTTGTCGTCTGTGCAGGTGCTATTGTTGTCTGTGCAGGTGCTGTTGTAGTCTGTGCAGGTGCTGCTGTAGTCTCTGCAGGTGCTATTGTTGTCTGTGCAGGTGCTGTTGTTGTCTGTGCAGGTGCTATTGTTGTCTGTGCAGGTACTGTTGTTGTCTGTGCAGGTGCTATTGTTGTCTGTGCAGGTGCTGTTGTTGTCTGTGCAGGTGCTGTTGTAGTCTGTGCAGGTGCTGTTGTAGTCTGTGCAGGTGCTGATGTAGTCTGTGCAGGTGCTGCTGTAGTCTGTGCAGGTGCTGTTGTAGTCTGTGCAGGTGCTGCTGTAGTCTGTGCAGGTGCTGTTGTAGTCTGTGCAGGTGCTGCTGTAGTCTGTGCAGGTGCTCTTCGAGAATAAAAAAACATTGTAATTATGTGATTACTCCTTATATGCTGTACTAATTCACAAATCTGTACATACCGTAGTAGCAGACAGCCCGAAGAGTCTTCGTACACAGTTCATCAAACCACTTCCCATTTGAGTCCATGAACACACAGATCTTTGCAACAACAATGAGCTGAGGTTCAGACTGAGCCCAATTGCTGAAGTCTAGACCATTTTCAAACGCTGCTTCATCCAGTGACCAGGTCCAACTGTTCATGTTGTCATACAGGCCAAGCCACAAATTAGATCTAAATAAGTAAAAGCTAGAAATCTGGCTGGAGGACAGCATATTATTCTCCTCCTGGTTTTCAATGATGGGAAGATCACCCCCTCCAAGTCTGCAGTTATATTGACCATCATAAAAGCTACCAGTACCCTTTGGTGAAGAGAATGTCATTTTTTAATGTTGTTGATTGTAGTTTCATTGTGAGCAATTCTGGAAATGTGGTAAATAGTCAAACACACTGGAACAAAGAAAGAATGGATTTATTTAATAATTTTGTCAACAGACCTGCAATACCGATGATATTCAGTAGTGTCAGCCTCATCCTGGGAAACGAGAAGACACAGAGTCAATCAAAAGACATTTAAAATAAAAATAACATTACAAAATGCTATGTTTTTTGGAATGAATAGCTAAAAATTGTATTCAAATACCTAACAATAGAATATTTAGGTCCTGGATGTTGAGCCTTGAGTCCAGTTCTGGAGAAAAATGTCTTCACTTTGGCTTACATGGTCCATATTTACATCTTGGTCAGCCCTACTTTTTTATCATTTCAAATATGCAAACCACAAAATGCAAACATGACCATGATTTGATAGGAAAAGGGGGTACTGAGGCGAGCCATTCAAAGAGGTGAAACTAATGGAGCGTTTGCCCTGTAATGAGGTCACTTATGTCATCTTCATCAAGTCTTAACAGTGAATGGTAACTTCAGACCTGTGTCCACTGAACCAGGGCTGAGGTCATGATTTGCAAAGAAATGCGTCTAAACATAAACACCTCATAAAGTGCAAAGATGAGCAAATACAAAGACCTCGAGATAGCGACTGAGAGAATGTGGGAACTAAAAACAACCGACCCAGTGATAGTGGGAGCCCTTGGAGCCCTCAAAAAGATAATGGACAGTAAGCACACTAAGAAAATACCAGGTGACATCTTTGTAAATTGAATGCCAAAAAACAACCCTCACTGCACACCTGTCCATGAAATAAACTCAAAAAATTCAGTCAAAAATCCAATTAGATTTTACCTGTCGTATGAGACAAAAACAAAAAACAAAATTATAGCCTGTTATTTGTTAGAAAATCAGATTCAGAAGAGTCCTAATGGATATTTATATGTCTTACTAGATATATATATATCAGAATCCTATTGGACAAGCATAGATTCCAAAATGAAATAAGAATTAAATTTTCATTGGAATCCAGTCCTTGTCATATACAGTATATCCTAAATCCTATAGGAACTAAGGCCTGCATACTACCTCTACATTACTAATACTACTACTAACAATAATAATACAGAACACAGCAATTATAATAATAACAACAAGAGAGGGCCTTCTCATGACATGGTTGCTAATTATGGAAACAAATGCTGCCTCACAAATAAACACTAGAAGCACTTCCACTGTTTGTTATATATTTTTATTACGCCTAAAATGCCTTAAATTACATGTCTATCCATGTGACACTAAAATATGCATTTGATTGCAAAGTAGTATTCATACAAGATGTTTGATTCACCTGTGAAAAGATGCACAGCTACACAGTAAGGGACAATAATCTGTGTTAACATTGTTCGCCTATGCATGCAGTAAAACTATTTCTAAACAACATAACTTTGGTATTGCAAGCGGAGATTTACGTTTTTTCTAATGCATATAAAAACAGTCAAATTTAATTGTCCCATGTGAAGTTTATATGTAACAGCAGCAGAGGACAGGGGATGTCTATCTGCTGGCACAAGAAAGAGTGAAGTGACGCGCTTAAAACTGTTAAGACTGTTAGTTAGCTGCATATAAAGTCAGTTTGACTACTTAAATGATTGGAATGCCTGGTGAATATGAACCTAAAACAACAAGAGAAACAAGAGAAGCTTCATGTATTACCACAAGAGGACGTACAGTAAAGGAAAGAAAGAGGCCAGGTAGCGAAAAACGTTTTAGCATAGCACACACAGATGCATCTAACTACATTTGTATTACTTTGTTAGAAAATAATATGATGATGAATGTGCCAGGCTGTACGCACAACTTTTCCAAACAAATCACAAGTAGACGGGTCCATAACATATGCATAAAATAGTGACATTTGCTGAGTAGACAAATGAAAACAGCATTTGATTCGGTCGGCATCAGCCCCTCAGCATTCATCTTCTTCTTCTTCTTCTTCAATGCTCTCTTTCTCCATCCGAGTCCAGCGCAGCTTCAAGTCAGACAGGCCTTGTTCCTTGAGTTTGTCGTGAATCTGTCCAGCAAATAATAACGTCACTGACTTTCTTATGCACTTTCGTTAAAATTGCAGAAATACAGTCTTTATGTGCTAAAACAATATGATTTTTGACCTCACCTGCTGCAAGATCTGACTTTGAATGGCAATAGTGTTCAGATTGTCGTCAGTCTTCAGTCTAATCTTGATTCGGCTTGAGTATTCCGGTTTGCTGGGACTGGCACTTCCGGTGGTAGTCATTGACCCAGTGCTAGTCGTTGATCCAGTGCTAGTCGGAGCATTTCCCCACCATTCACCTCCACTTCCCAGAGCCCGTCCGTTACAGATGAAGGGGAGCTGAAAGGCACAGTCTGCTTTGAACCACGTACCTGTCGGTCTGTACACCATGGCACAGTGGAATTCGGCTGACGTATTGAGGAAAGAATTCATTGCTGCATCCCAGTTGGAGAATGTTGAAAAGGTGCTGTCAGACCAATTTGTCCATGCGTGTCTATAAAGACCAATCCAGGCATTTTTAGTTATTTCATGTGAAATTAAAGCATTTTCTTGGGAGCCCCGCACACTAGGCAGGTCGTTGCTATTGAGTCTGCAATAACTCTGACTGTCTAACCACGTGTTAGGGCTATTAAAAAATGTATATTTATCCAGACCTGCAAAACAGACAGAACAAGTTTTCAATTCAAATGTTAAAATTCTCTTAACACATACGAGTGGTTAAGAAGATTGCTTTAAAATAAGTAGACCACATACCATCGTAACACACTTTAGGCCTAGTATTTAAACAATCTGTGTCTACCCAAAGACCTTCAGTTTGCATTTCAACACAAATTCTTGTCATGGGTATGCTTGGGTAGTAGGTGGGCTTCGAAGAGGCCCATTTGCTGAAATGGCTGCTGTTGTGCTCTGTATTACCAAGGGACCACTTCCATTGGGTCATATCATCAAACAAGCCGATCCATACATAGTCCCCCACAGCTGGTGTGTCACTCATCATTAGGTTATTGTCTTGTAGAGACACAATAGTAGCCAGGTCTGAATTAGTCTGTCGGCAGTACGTCTGAGCCTCATGCCAGGACATGGGCTCCCGGTAAAGAACGTAAGGGCTCACAGTGCGGCACAAAGCTGTAGTGGACAAAGTCATGCATTAGTGAAATACAAGGCAAACATTTTACCATTCAAATCTAAACACTACCTGTATCCAACAGTGTCCCTATTATAACACGTTTTCTTTGCTAAATCAATTAATGTCTACATTTGAATTTCTGAACCGAATGTTCCAGTTTTCTAACCATGACAGAGGGAGCTATGAGATTTTCAACAGTTCACGGAACATCAGTAAGTATTTCAAGGCTGTGACAGTAAGGTTGACAATACATATTTACGAATGAGTGTAATATACTGCAAACTAACTGATTTTAGATTGATAAAAGTAAAAGAAAAGTTAGGCTTACCTGTAATCATGATGTAAAACAACAATATTGCCATTCTGATATGAATTTTGTTCATTTAGAGTAACATGTTGAAATGAAGTTCAATAGTAAAGTAAGAAGTACAACTTCAGCTGCAGGTTTCCTGTGCAGTAAGTAAAAGGCTGTGTACAACAACTTATATGTTCAACCTATTTCAGCCTATGGAAAACAACATGCAAACATCCACACGCAAAACGAGACGGAATTAGTTGTTTCACCTTTAAGCTACATTACATTCTGACTTTTACTGCCCCAACTGCTTCATCTGTCAAGCACTGAAGTGTAAAGTGTATTTGAATGTCTGTGTAACTCCTCAGTCGTCCAGATAGTTTCCATAGTAAAAGTAAAAGAATATGTGATTTTGCACAACACAAAGCTTGCGCTATCAGTTCAGTCTGAAAGACTAATATAGCGGATGTACAGGCTTTAGCGTCTTTCAAGTACTTAAAATCATTGAGGTACTTCAAGTCCTTCAAGTACTTTACGCACTTCAAATCTTTTAACTACTTCAAGCCCTTTAAAGGATATATATTCTGTAACAGTGCCTTTTTAGAGCTTTTAACTATGTCCGTCATCAAAAACACACCCAGAGTTGCATTTAGCTGCATGCATACTTTTTTGAGGAATGCTGGTTAGAAAATCCTCTTCCTTCCGACCGTCAAAAACACTCCCTGCTGAACTCCCTCAATCGATGACGTTTTTCCAATTTTAGATGTCACTTATCCGAGAATCTTCCTTAAATCCTCACCAGACTCGTTATGAACATTTCTGCCGTCTAAACATGTTCACTGTAACTACTAGCCTGATCATCGCATGTCACACAGTCCCTTAAAGCAGGTCTGTCCAAACTCAGGCCCGGGGGCTAAATGCGGCCCTCAGACCAATTTTTCTTGGCCCTTTGGCTTCCTGGTGAACTGGCCCACATAAGTACTATTTACAGCACATTTCAGATTTTCTACAATTCCAAACTAAATAACTAACATTTTGGTATATTTTTCATGTTTGTCAGGTCCTTCAAGTTCTTCAAATACTTCAAGATATTCAAGTACTTCAAGTCCTTCAATATTCAAGTATACAAATTTTTTCATTCTTTCTATTGTAGCATAAGAAAAGGTGTATGCTTTACTGACCACTGTAGGCTGGAGTTAACTTAAGTGGTTCAGTCTTTACTTTCAAACTAGCATAACATTCATGAATATTTGTTCAAGGCTACTCAGTTTGTAATACTGGGTAACATTGTATATCTTTCACTGATACTGTGTTCTGTTTCCTTATTTTTTATGTATTTATTTTCGACTTTTATCTTCAAAATGTCATAAAATTTAACCATTACTTTACATTTCTTGTTCTCGCAAAACTAAACAAAGACTTTCAATCCCAAGTATGAAAAAAGAAAAAGCGCTCACAACATGAAAGGAAAGAACGGCAGTCTCTTTCCATTAGGTCAGCTGACATAATAATGCAAACCACTGTACTCAGACCGGTTTAAATTGTCCCTGAAAAAGAGAAGGTGAATAAATGGCATGGTATTCAAAAACGGAAGAGTGGCCTCATTACAGTTCAGTGACTTATGCAGACCTCAATTATGCAAAGCAAATGGCAAAGCAACTTACACCATGCATCATTTTTACAATTTTAGCATTAAACTCGGATAAAGTGGAAGAAGATGGGTGGCTTTTTCACGCCATTTTTCTTTTCTTTTTTTGTTTTTTTTTTGTTTTGTTTTTTGTTTTGTTTTTTACATTACAGCCTTTTCAACTTCAAAAAATATATATTATTGTCAAATTATTCACCTCACTCTTTCAACGTTTCTATGGCAACGATCCTTCTTCCATAGATAGACAATGCTCATTTGTAAACCTCACGTGTAAATCTTTCCAGTAAGCTTTGCGTCGCAGTCGGTGATCACCTACAAAATGAACACCCCTTGGAATTCACACCTGAAAGAACACACTTAACAATAATCCAACTATTACGACTGAAGGTCAATAAAAGCATGGAGAGGCCTGTCTACGGGAGGAGAGAGACATCCGATGTGCTCTTACACTTCAGGTCAATGCATCCAACAGCGCCATCTGGTGTCTGTTGGCCAATTTAACACATTTGAAACCCAAACAACAGATCAATAACAGTTTTTCTTGGACATTTTTAAAGGAAAACATGGTGAGATTTCGTTAAACATGGCGTTCAATGTATTATTCTAGGTTTTATTTCAAAACACTACGTAATAATTGTATTCCTATATGATCTCACCATCACAAGCCAAAACATCAGGACAAAATAATACTTGATGTGTCCTCTAGAAAATGTATTAGGCATAATTGAATGATGCATTAAAAGGTACTTTAATAGTCGTTTAAATCTTGTTATAATAACAGTGTTTCCTCATCATTAGTTTACTCAAAGTTGTATTTTGACTTGTAGTGTATTGTCCTGCAACTGAGGCTTGAGTACTTTTTCTTCATGTGTTCCTTTTTGTCCAATTAAAGGCAACTATCAAGCTCTTGCAGGCAAAACATAAAAAGATAGCTACTACTTTCCTATCAAATCAACCTCTCAATTTGCAGTCTACTCCAAACTCCAAAATAAAAGTGTAATATTTCATAGAAATTCCGTCTTTGTTGTGATACATGGCTTCAGCTTCTACATGACAATTGTCACATGCTCAATCCACTGTCTGTCAGTCAATACCTCCAGGCAGCAGCTTTACTCCTCCTTATATTTACCAAAGAAAACCAATGTGGGATTGTAATCGGATTTTCCTTTGTGCATTCATATCATCACAAAAAAAATCAGACACGAGAGGGCAAAACTACAGTGTCAGCTTTACAAAAATCCAGCAGACTCCAAAGCTTTCAAAACCAGCTTCCGTTTGAATTGGAGGAAATCTTAGTTTGACGTTTTGGGGAAAATCAGCAATAAGGGGTTAATAGAGTGCCAATGTAAGAACACTGCCATAAGGAATGTTTTCAAACTCTCATTGTCTCGTTCTCCGCGTTTGCCTCACTGTACGGACACCAGGTGGCACTGCAGCCCACCACATCGTCCCCCGGTCCCCAGCGTCTCCCCTCTCCTCCCCCCGCCCGCTCGGTGGATGTGGCGCGACGGTCGGATCCTCTCGCAATGCCGGTCACGCCCCACTCAGATATCAGCCCGGGTCTAGCGCTTCCCCACCGACACATACGTCCCTTAAATGCAACAACAACCCCCCTGTGCCCTCTCCTCTCCGCCGTAAAACCTTTCAGATCTCACGCTTTAACTTTAGCCATCAATTTTACGCGCAAAAAGACGCCAGTGACCGCTTTTACGCGTGATAAAGTTGTGAGGCGCGCGTCGCGTTGAAGACACCGGCCCACTCAGTGCTATTTTTAACCGCATTATTACAGTCATCAGTGAGAGAAAAGGCGCGATGGCAGCGGCGCAGGTGGATAGCAAGCTGATTTACTGCATCGGTTGCAGGTTGGAGAGCTGCAACCTGCTGCTTGTGCGTCCGCGCGTTTTTCCACGAATTCATTCAACAATTTCCCCACTCGCCCGATAATTCTGCAACATTTAAACTTGAAAAATGTACAAATGCCGCAAAACGACTCGCTTAAGTTGTGGCAAGCTCAACCTTTTCCCTCAAGTGCATTTTTGACGCTACGCTAAATTAGAGCAACACTATAGTCCGTTTGTTTTTCGGCGTAAAAGCCACAATTAGCGCAATCAAACCGTTCCATACATCGACGTGGTTCGCCGTACTTTCAGTGCATCCCAACAGCGAAATTATTTATCGATTTATTTATTGATAAAAATATGCTGTCACGGGGACGTAAGTGCGCGCACATATGCACGAGGTCTACGTTGTACATTAAAGCTCCATCTCACTGCGTGTGGGAGACAGAGAGAGAGACCGTCGCCATGGCAACAAACGTCATGTAAGCCTAGTCTCCCACCATCCCATAACTATCAACCCCATCACCACCGCCACTAGCCCACCGCCCCATCCCCAATTTGAATGCGTCTCTTTTTACGCGCAAGACAATTCTCCATTTTGTGCGCTCATATTTTGCAATCCATGTTTCAATCAAGTCTTAATATGTCTTCGTTTATTGGCTCTTGTTGTTTTCCAGAAACACTGACAACAGGGTGCGGGCATGAGGTGGGGGGATGGGAATGGAACTAAAGTAAAGTCCACCTCACTCATTCACCTCCCCCATCTTTATATTGTATTTGGAAAATGAATTCAAACCAGTCATGTGACCATTACACTCATTAGACCCATTAGACTCTTAACTTTTCCTTGTATTTGTGTTGCATGTTGTAATTTTTTATGTATTTGCCTGCCTAGGGACTACGGATGAAAATTAGCTTTGTAGCTATAATCCGGCATATTTACATCTGTTTTATACTGATGTTCATTAATGTGCATTGTCCCTATCAAATAAAAAAATAAAAAAATAAATCAATACTAACCGCTCTATCATCAGATGCTTCATTACTAAGTCAATAGGTCTGCATTTATTGGTGATTGGATGTTATGAATTGTACGGAGAGAATTTATAGCTGCCTTATAGGTAACACTGTGCCCACAGCAGTCCAGATGTTCTTTTGCAGCAGGCCCACCAGCTGTTGCCGACACACCAAGTCACGCCGAGGAATTCAGTCTCAATCGGCTGTGATCCCAAGAGAAAAGACGAATTTCTCACGTCTCGTAATGGCTTTTTCTGGGAAACACCAATTCCCTGAGTCATTTTTAGCTATTGCAAAGCTCTAAGGTTTGTGATTAAGATTGTTGTTTTTGCTGGATTAAAAAAAAAAGAACAAGATAGTTGTTGTGTGCATTTGACCCATCATTCAGTTCCACTTGGCCAAGGCAAAGGCTAATGGGGATCCAGTCAAACAAACAAAATATGTATATTCAGATTATGAAGGGAACATGTGCAAACGCCACAGAGAAATCTCCCCAACGACGTGGGAATCAAACCCAAGACCTTGTTGATGTGAGGCTTAATGTTGTGCCAACATGCCATCTGTATTTCTGATGCAAAATATAGAGTTTTGTACATTCGAAACACATTTGAATGATGTATATTGGCTTCAAATGTTGTGATGCGGTCGTTCAGCTCAGTATGGATGGCTATTCAGTCCCCCAAGTACAAAACTTTCTGCAGTAAATCTAAATAAATGGGAGACAGTTAACCAATACATGACAGTCAGAGCTTCAGAAAACTACAATTATTGAGAATATGATTGTTACTTATAGTCAACAAATAATGTCCTGTGTGTGGAAAACAAACAGTATGTGATGCCAAATGCAGAATCACACTTTGTTGGCCGTGCACTATTTATTAGAGCCCATACCATGGAATAAATAAATAATACATTCATACATCTCAAAGGCTCACTTATTTATTGCTTTGTAGTAGTAGCCAACGTGTGCGCTGTAAATGTCCCCTGGAAAATTATATTACACGCAATCTATCACAAAACGTAATTTAAACTGACTAATCTGGCTCAAGATATTTAACATGATGAGGAATGAATACTGAATAGAAAAGTCTAATCCAGAATCGGGACTAAACCATCAAACAAGGACATATTAAAATAGTCTGCTCTAATGGTTATAGTCAGAACTTAATAAACCTCATTACAGTGACATAGTGGTGAGCACATCTGCCTCCCTTGCATGTTATTAAACTAAATAGACTAGACTAAAAGCAGCTGCTTGATAAAGAAAACAAGACTGAAGGATATCACTATTACATTTTCTAAGGATTTTTGTTGAATGAAGTTCAATCTTACACATAGTTGAATAAGAATGCTTTAAAACATACCAAACAGCTGTTTGTGTTTTTCTGTCATGATTCAACATCAGGATGAGAGAGAAGACGAAGTGGGCAAGGAAAGGATAACAGCTCAGACTAAAACCCATTTATCACCGATGCTTCAAAATCAGTTATTGCACCTTTAAGTTTGCTTGTTGTCCCTGTTATTCTGAATCTCAGTGGGACATTTCTGGCCAAATAAATCTAAATGTTGTTGCTAAAAATTATTGTTTTTTGTGTGTTTTCTGACAGTACGAGCACATGACAACATTTGCAATCGAAAAAAGGAGAGTAAAATGTATATTCAACCACAAAAGCCAAAATCCATTAAATTTAGATAATATGTTAACTGAGCAGGACTCCACCTCCGTCTCAGTCATACCTCTATTTTCCAGAAGCTTTCTTACAACACCATAGCACCTCTGACTTGTGGTCCGTGCTAACGAATGAATGTTACTTGATAGTCAACGATGGTCATGATGTACATGCAGGGTCTGTGCCATCGGTTTGCTTCTCTATCAGTTTGCTTTTTCACTCTTTATTCCAATCCCACACATATATACCACCTGTTAAAAAGTATTTGTTTTATGCATTTTTGCCCATATTTAGTACAAACCAGACCAAATTGAAATACCAAACGGACGACTTTTACACCCTTTATCACTCATATTTACCACTGATGCCCACAATATGTAAATGATAATAATAATACAGCTGCGGAACTCTCCACCCCAGACCGAGCCTTTTAAACTCACTTGTTTTGCATTGCTAATTCCTTGAGGCAGGTCTAATCAACGGCGGCGGTAAGTCCCGGGCGGGTCATGTGTGCAGTTACATGCTCACTGCCTGCTCCTGTCCGGGGTTTGGGCAAATGGATTATCTCATTAGGAATGTGTGGCCGAGCAGCGCCGGACACACAAACCCTCCCAGATTGATTGCTTCGGTTTGGACACTAACACAACTAAGACTAATGGCCTGTCACATATGAGCAGGATCCTTTACTTCGCCCCCTGTCTGTTCTCCCTCGGCGCTCGCACGGTGGTTTGAAGACACTGTTTTTCCACGGCTAACTTGGCTGACCCGGCTTCTGCAGCACTTTACGGATACCAAAGGCTTTTTAAGAATGTTTCATGAAAAAGGCAGCGGTTTGGGCTTTTTTGCGCTAAATTTAGATCTAAAATGGCTTCAAAATGTATGTCTATTACAGAGGAGAGACTCAAAAGATAGAGTATGAAGAGAGTGGAATAGTGTAAAATAGAACAGTGTAAAATCCTGATTCTTTATAATCAATTCAGAAGTGTTAAAAGTTCATAGGTTGGATAGAAAGCAATAATGGACGTCTTATCGAAATGCAATTGATTTGAATAATCTACACGGTCATTGTCAATGCCCATTTTCAAATTGCACCTTAAAAAGTGGATAAAGGAAAACCAAGTGTGTGGACACTTTTAACTCTGGCCTTTTACTGCTCTGTTATCTTTTTTGTAATGTTTTGTAATTGTCTTCTGTGTGAGGGACAGCAGATGGAAATTAGCATCTTTGAATAATCTAGTATATTTCCACTGGGCCTTTTACACATATTCATTAATATGCACTGTCCCTATCAAATAAAGAAATAAAATTTGTCCTTAAATTGCATTCATCGACATTCCAATACCTTTGTGGACAAAATGAGCAATGCTTATGTTAACGGTATTTTTTCTGGTGCGTCGATGTTATTGCATTGCCTGGAATATTCCACTGTTCTATCTTGCATTTATTCAGGTGTTTTGCAATAAAAATAAAAAATAAAAATACAGTGAACTCATTGTTAACGCTTTATAATAACTGCACTTATTCCTGCCTTATTAAAGCATGAACAAAGACTTTATTAATAGGGAACAAACAGCTTATTAAGTATTAGATAAACTATTTGGTTACTAAACCAACCACATCCCCTTAACCCTAACCCTAAGGCTTAGTAACTTAATTAAGTACTCACTAAGCCTGAATACCTCTTAATAAACTACGTTCATTGTGAATTAAGTCCTTGTTCATGGTTTATTAAGGCAAATTGAGGTGTAATTATTATAAAATGGTACCAGCTTACCTCCTGTACAATGCAGTGCACAAGTTTAATGCCATTCTGTGCAACATTTCAGGCAAAGCAGTAACATTTCCGTGAAGACAAACGGAACCCTTCACCAGAAAGTCTGCATAGTGTTCTTTTCATTTCCCCCCCCCCCCCCCCCACCATGCACATATATTCTCCACCAAAATGCACTATCACCTAAATTTGCATTTCATCTGATAGGGTTATCATTTTGGTTGGCTGAAAGCTACCTTTGTGCTCAAGAGAGAAGTTCAATCTTTTGTGAATGAATATACACTACACAATAAAGACCAGACAATTAATCACAGAAAAGCATAGACATCTGAACACAATTTGTATCAACAGGTTTCCATATTATTTTATACACATTTCATTAATTCCACCAGTACCAGTTAGTACACATTAGAAATCACACAATAGCTCAATTCTAACACTGAATCAAACTGAAATAATTCCATGGTACCTGATGAAATCCCCAGAGGTAAGTACAGTCATTGTTGTTGAAGATTGTGATTCTGACCGAGAATTACGTTGAAAGTACAATTGAACTTCAGAAGCAGAGGTCACGGGCAGTCAAGGACGACACAATATGTGGCAAAAAAAGCTTCACAAAGAGCTGTGTAGAGCTGAGTGCAATTCTGTTTCCCAAGATCTTTGAAATAGGAACGTCTCTGAGATGGAAAATGATTTATGGAAGCACTGGCAAGGACCAAAACCTCAAAATACAGTATGATTTGAATTAATCGTGTATGAAAACTATGATCATGGCTATATATTCAAAGCCCTGGTTTGGGGCAATTGGCTCTCAGGCTTGTAGCCTACGCACAATTGAAAGATAGAAAGAACGACAAGATGAAAAGAGGGGAGGGCGGGAGGGGCAAGTAAAACAGAAGACAGAGGGGAAGGTAGTCTTGTCAAACTGTTGATCTAATGTTAGATTTAAAAAAAAAGTTTATTACGGGGTTGTTAGCATGTATGCTTTGAGAGTCATGCTAAATCTCATTGAAAATGCATTGTTGCTAAGTCATGGAATGGTGTTGGTGAATGGAATGCAGCTGCTTTGTTTGCTCGCCAAAATAGACAATTTGGCGAGCAACTATGGCCTTGAACATATCTCCATGGACACATGCAAGTGACACCGCCAGGTAAAGTTACAGCCAGGTTAGATCTGTGGAGAGGTGACCCGCTCACGGAAAGAATACTTACAAGAGCAATAACACATACAAGAGCAATAAAAAACATTTTAAAAGCTGTAAATGAATAAATACAAGATAGACAAGTTTAATGCCTCTCTGGGAAAAATTCCAGGCCAACCAATAACATCTCAATGGAGACAAGCAGTTGGTGGACCTCACATCAGAAAAGTTATGCAGTTAATTGTCTGGAAAGACAATCCATCTCTGAACAGAAAGGTCTAAGATACAATTTGTCACCAATTTACACCTCCATCAGCCATCCAGTTAGCTCCTCCCATCAGACTGATATAAGGTAGTAACAGACCAGTTCTCTGTTATAAAAATTGAAGAAGGTACTTGGATGAGTGGTGAAACATCTTCAACCTTAAACTTTTGTCCAGTTGACAGAATTAAATTTGACTTAGCTATAGTTAATTAAGTTATACTATGGTGAATACACAGACGACGACACAAAACAACCTTGAATAATGCATAAAAGGACCTTTAAAGAGTGCAGGTCTGGACAATGTTGTGACGCCATCTGACAATCAAAAACATGTCTGACATTTTCAGTCTTTCGCTGCTATTCTTA
Organism: Rhinogobius similis; assembly: GCA_019453435.1. Lineage (NCBI taxonomy): Eukaryota > Metazoa > Chordata > Actinopteri > Gobiiformes > Gobiidae > Rhinogobius > Rhinogobius similis. Next base: position 24,148,276 of record CM033635.1, read on the forward strand.
TTCAAAACAATGCCTTCCAACACAATTCTCTGCTCATTCCTATTTATTAGTTTTGGCATCCTTCCTCTGTGGATCGCTCCTACAGAATCACTTACAGAATATTTTTGGCTCGGCTACCTCTGTGTCTATTAGCAGTGAGGACGTGTTCCAGTCGTATGCTGTCAGATTAATGGGCAGACTGCAGCAGCGTGAGTAAAATATGCACAGGGTTCATTAATGCAGTTTGCTACTGCTAAATGCATTTCAGCACCCAATCAACAGAGGTACTCCATGTGCTCAGCTGTTGCAGTTGCGAGAAGGAATATTGAGATCAAAATATTATAGATTCAACAACATTTATGTACGATAGGGGCATTTGTGGTGGAACAATAAAAATGTCAGAGAACGTCCATTAGCGGCCAGTTGATTCATTGTGAAGCCTGGACGGATTCACTCATTTTATATGTATAGTTTCCCTCATGTCATGTTGTAAATATAGTGTGTCTTGTGGAGTTTTGTCTGTTAATTTTGAAGTCGACATCACAATTTTCCTATACATTCAAAGTTGAAACACACACATTTTTAGTTGTATTTAAAGCACTTAATTGGCCAACAGATTTTTGTTGTTTTGTTGATTTTGGAGCTTTCAGATCACTTACAATATTAGGTTTATTCCATTTTGATATGGTTAAGATACTCTTTATTGTCCCCGTAGGAAAATGTGTCCTCTGCATTTGACCCATCCTTTAGTGCCGATGAAGCAGCCTGTCAGGAGCAGTGGTCGGTGTAGCACAGCGCCCATGTCTCCAGATCTTCAGATGGTCTTGGTCAGAGCTGGAGGATTTTTATCTGTGTTGCTGTTTTGGGTTTATGGGGGAAACTGGGGTGCCCAAACGAAACCCACCTAGACACAGGGAAAAACAGGCAAACTGCACAGAGGCACAGAAGGGGCCGGACCGGCCTGGGAGGCGAACCCTCAACTTTAAGTGAAGCGAGAACCGTGGATTGGGGCTGTGAGAAGATTTGGAAATAGTAAGCATCTATCTATTGGCATATCAATAGAGCCACAACATCGTTAACTCTCTAATTCTTAAAAAATCTCTATACTTGCAGGTCGGATAGATTTAAAGCTATAACCTGTGTTGTTGTGTCCTTGAGCAAGACACTTCACCAACCTTCCAGGTGTTGAGTTTGCAATTTCTCTGTCATTGTTGGTTGTCATTGTTCTCCCTCAAATCAGATCTGGGTAAATGTGACCTTTCTAGTGTTTTTAAGGTGAGACACTGCAGGTGAATAGGAAAAAATCTTAAATTTAAAGATATCAATTTGAAACTTCTCCTGTAGTTTACGCACATAAATGTAAGAAAAATATATATTACACGTTTTTCATCATGTTGTGTTTTCATGTAGAAATAAGGACTTTTACGTGAAAAAAACCAGCCAAAAATACACATATTTGGGGCATATAAAACTAAATAATGGACGAAACTGGGTTTAAATTTCATGGTTCATTTTGTACACATTAGTTACAAAAAAATGTACAGAGGGGATTTTGGATATCTTATTTAGTTTTTAACTAGATTGGACTGAAAATTGTCTCTTTTTTTTTTCCTTAAAACTTCAATGAATCCATTTTAGAATTAGATATCAAAAAGATCCTTCTGTACGTTTCGTCAAAATCTTGTTGAGTCCAAGATTGTAAAGTTTGGTGTGTGTAGGAGCTACTTTAAGTGGTGATCCTTATGTCCTGAGGGAAGAAATATGCAGTTTAAGAAAACGATGAAGTGGATTAAATGAAACAATACAACATTTTTAGGGCCAGTTTGGACACATTTGTCGTTTCCACATGAAAGCCTATGTGTTGAGAGAGCAAACTCACCAAAAAAACAAAAACAATGCCTGTTTTGCCTGCATTGTCTCGCCTTAAAAATACCTTCAAAGACATGCCTTCTACGTGCCTCCAGATATTACATCATGCATCCTGCTGTTCTCTGACCTGTTGATCGGCCATCACTTTCCCTCCGCAGCCACACGAGCTTGAGCCCGTTCAGAGGTGGAGGCAGTGTGACAGATGGATGGACCTGTTGGTGTGAAACGTGACACAATCTTTGAACGCAGTCAATGTGGGTCAGCGCATCCAGCCACTGTCCATCTGCCCTGACAAGATTACAGCAGTCAGACAAGGAGTCCGACTGCACCAGATTAGATATGAATATAGGCCAGGAGAAAGGGAAAGGATGAAGAAGCAACGCCACTGACAAGAACTGGAGTGGAAATAGGCTTATCGTTTGATTATCTATTCTATCTGTGGAATAACTTAAAACAAACAAAAATAATGTTGCTAGAATTGATAGAATTTTAGGATTGAATACAGAAAAATGTCAATACTGTTCCAAACTTGAAAATTAAAATGTAGCCAATTGTACAAATAATGTTATGAAGACTAATTTTGAATATAATAGTGTACTAGAAATACTGTATTGACACAGCATGATATGTTTTCAAATTCAAGAAAAAAACTAAATATATTTAAGCAACACATTTTCAAGAGCCTTGAGTTTCAACAAAAAGAGTCTATGAGACTAACTAAAAAACACTTTTCACTCTAATGTTGTTTGAAAGGAACTATTCTAAATTCTAAGTCAGTTCTTTATGTTCAGACTATGTTAAAACAAAGATCAGATTAAAGTCTAACTTGACTAACAGAGCTTCACACACAGCAGTGCCTCTATAGTTAGCTTCACCCCTAAGGAACGTGCAAAACATCGCGTGAAAGGTATCGATACAAAGCATCCCTTAGAATTATAGGATTCCATCTGCGTTCTGGGTATTCTGAGATGTCGAGGTTTAAAGTTCTGACCATTCACAGAGAATGATGGAACAAGAACATTTGCTCATATGAACCTAAAAGTGCACCAAACCTAACAAAGTCTTAAGTATCCAGCAGGTATTCAAGAACAAGAATATATGAATGACTCAAATAGGAAAAAAGAACATCAAATAGCATCCATATGAACAGTGGCAGTCCTAGGAATTTGGGGGCCCAAGGCAGTGTGATTTTCTTGTTCGTGAAAGAATTTTTTTTTTTGTTTTTGTGTTGTTGAATGCAAACTATTGGTCATTTCTGATTCATTAGCTTACATGTTCTCAACAGCTTTAAACAGGGGGGTTTGGGGGTCCTTCCCAAGAACAAAATTAGACCATATTTCCCGCTTGTTGGTGGTTCAGCTGATTTAAATACATGGTTTTCATTTGTAATTGTATAATGCTATATTTTATTTACTATTAACTTTATCAGGGGGTTTGGAGCGTGAGCAAAATTAATACATTTATCAATCCCAGACTATTTTGTTGGTCTTTTTCTTGTTTAAAAGTACACTGCACTACTTTATTGTGATATTGAGAGATGATGATGATTGGGAACGGCATCTTATTGGGGGCCCCTTCGAGTTGGGGGCCTGAGGCAAATGTGACCTATTGGTAAATCCGTCAGTGCTAATTCTAGAAGACAATAGGTACTTTTGGGTTTAAAATGGTTCAGTTGAAATGCAAGTTTGACAACGTAAAGCAAATTACATGATAAGACATACAGTATACTCCCTATTGTACTCTTAAACAGAGCGCAACATTGCCCGCCCACCTATTCATTTTTCTCATTGGGATTACGTAAAAAAAAACAAAAAAACATCTAAATATCTAAAACGTGTGGTAAGTAATAAGCAAAAGACCTATCATTTCATATTTTTCTGTTTCTGAAATTTTATAAACCACTAATTTATGAAAACAGTTTGCCGAATTTTAAGTTTTATATGTTTTTTGGACTGACAACACCACACAGCTGCTTAGCTTCTGTCATGCCTTTTAACTCCTTATATTCAATTTTTTTCTAAATCTCTATGGCAAAAATGAATGCGAAATTTACTTCCAAAATCACTGCAAACTTCGAAGTGGGCTGAAATATTGAGCGCCATATCCCCTTCAGTATAACCTTCAATTTCCCATTTTTCCCAATCAACAAGTCAAATAGTATATTGACTATATTATGCATTCAAATAAAATCAATATTAACATTACATCTACCCCTTTTGCCCCATTCTGACTCAAAACTGCACTTTCGCAATAGGCAATGAAAACTGTCCATGAAATCGCACACCGCATTACTTTCCCCGTTTCACTGGCTGCATGTTGTGCAAATGTAAATGAACATGTCTGTAATGATAGCCATTAGGAGAAATATGGAAAAACATCATGTGTATTCAATAAAAAGCCACTCATCCGTTTAGTTTTGCACCGCCTGCTGTAAATCCTCACAGAGCCACAGGTTTTTGCAGCCGCTCAGTGAGACTTGCTGCATGCGTACATCATGTTTACATCTGTCTGTGCATTCAAATGTGTCCATATGTTTATTATCATGTGGGAAAGAGTTGGATAGGATGTGGATGGCATGTACGAGATGAGCGCTTCCACGGAAACCTGCTTGCATTGCCATGGCAACTGGGTCCTACTTTCTCTTCCTCCATAGCTGCCGTTAAACACATTTAGTTTACAGCAGTGGTGGAAGAAGTACTTACATTTGTTACTTAGGTAAAAGTACAGATACTGAAGCATAAATACTCAATTAGAAATATAAGTAGCACATACAAAAATCTACTTGAGTTTTGAAGTATGTGTAAAAACGCACTTTAACAGTAAAAATAAAAGTATTTCTCACAAACATTTTGATCAGAGTTAAAGCGTTAAATGTGGTGATTCTGATAAAGAATTGGGCTGGTCAACAGTAGCATTGACCAAATTTGAATCAATTTCCAAAATTCGAATTTTCTATGTTTGTTTGTTTGAACTTTGACACTTTAGGCAAGATGTCACCATGACTGTACTAAAAATAACTAAAACCAAACAAAAAGTACTTTTAAGTGGAGTTGATTAGATTCCTTCTTTCAAATGCAATAAACTAAAAAGGATCAAATGTAAAAATTACCTATTAATAAATTATAGAAACCTTAAACATTTACTTAAGTACAGTACTTTTGTTACTTTCTACAGTTTACAAATTCAAATGCATAGACACGTTTGGACCACCAATCACTTTACATTCCTAAACACACAATACAAGCAAAAACACTACTACAATTTTAAAATCAATTTAAAAATTAATTTAAAATAACAGTTCTTAAATGCACAAACATCCCCTTGAATCTCCTGTTGCACGCTTGTAACAAGTGACAGTAAACCCATTGAGTTTTACCAAGCTGTTTCCACGGTAACCTCGAAGAATATTCCTCGTGGCCATGACAACCGGTGATGCACATCCGGTGTACTCGGCAGATTTTTATTTAGCCGCCAAGCAGGGGGCCGCGGTGTGTGTGCTGGCATTTGTGCATTTATGAATATGAATGTGCGCGGGCATACAGAGCGTTAGTTAAAAGAGACGCATTATACAGCTTTGTGCGCCCAGAAGATATGTGGGCTAAAGTTGAGACGCAAGTTACAGCAAGTTGAAGTAGAGATGAGGTCATTATTTTCATTAATTTAGAAGGGATGTCATGAAATATACCGTCATACATAGTGAATTGCTTCTCTTTATAGCTTCCATCTCTGTGAGCAATTTACTCATATTTTTATTAAAACTAGAAATTCCAAAATCCTGTTAAATAATTGTTACGTTATTTATTCAATTGTTTGTTTTGGCTAAAATAAAAAACAAAAGATTATTTACACTGTAATATTCATGGGTTTCAAATTCAATTTAGTTTTGAGTTGTACATTTGTATGACAATAGTGTTATTTTTCAAAGGAAAAAAAAGTGTTTTAAACAAAATGCCTCATTCCATTAGCCTGGTATCATTCCACATGTTAGCACTGATGCATTTAAATGAAAGAGTTAGCCTTAGCCTCCAAACATTGCAAACTATGAAGATCCAGGGCTGTTTTGGTGACTGACAACCCCTAGACCACATGAGTAACACCCGAGAACACATGTACAAGTGTTTAGTGTAGATTGTTATCATCAGTGATGAGTGCCAAAATTAGCATACATGCAAACAATCTCATTTGTAAATTTAAGACATGTTTATGCTTTTCTTAAATCTGACATCGCTGTGTTTTTCACAGAGGACCACATTAGATTTGCACCACAAATCCTACACACATAAGTGAACCTTAGAAAGTGAAGGTTTATGTTAGATATTTATCACTCTTTGATAAATGTAATGAACATATTAACAATATCCATGTGTCTGCAGTCTCTCTTCTTTTCTTTTTTTTTGCTGCGTCATTAAAATGAATAGCAGAGAATGCCTACCCAAGTACCAGACTGCATGCACAGCTGTTCTGAACCTGTCACTCCTGGAACAGTCTGTTGTACAATATTGCATGTGTGTGGCTCAAAAGTTCCCCAGTTACACATTTCAGTGTTATTTCAGAAAAATAAAGAGCCCAAAAAAGTAATATTTTAATCTTATCAAGCTAACAAATGCACTATAAGAACTGCTACAATACAAGCAGCAGTTGTAGAAAAAATAATTAATTCATTGTTAAGTAGGGTTTTTTGAGATTTAGAAACGTACTGCAATATCATACTTTCCCCCCTTTATTTTATTTTATGTTACTGTATTTCCTTCACCCCCCAGTTTCTTCGATTTGTATAATTTATTGAAACACAGCTCGATGCACCTGACTTTACTGGCGGCAGCAGCCCGTCTATAAATGCGTCACTGTGGCCCCGTTAATAGCTCCAATAGGCCCCTGTCAATAACGGCAGAGAAAACTGTACGTGGAAATCCATAGAGTCCATTAGAGACGTACACTGTGCCATGTCATAAACGTGTCCATGTGGGCGAAACAGCACAGCACAGGGACCCAAGAGCCGAACATGTTCAACCAGGGGCCAGTTGGGATTCTCTCTTTTCATCTTTTAGCATTATCATTTGCTCTCAAGTCACCTTAATCGTTCTTTATCGATGCTTTATTATCGTTCTAAAAATGTACAGATTACAGTGATTAGAATCTTAGGTGACGCATGACAACATCTGCCTTGGCTCACACTATTAATGTATCACTGTCATCGTTCAGATTATACACCTTGTCAAAGCCTGTGTGATCTCACAGGCCGGAGTGCTGTAGCGAGGCAGCATCCGAGAGTCGTTGCTCCAAAACCTCCCTCGGATCTGTTCATACTGTCGTTGTGTCCGTGGGCAAGACACTTTACCTTTGTAGATTGACAACTTTGCTTTAGTATACCTCACTCGCAAAACTTTCCGTGGACTTCTGTCAAAACGAACAAAACACAAACTCCCTCAAACTTGTTGAATATCTCATCTTTGAGCTCAAATCGCCTTCGAGTTCATGTCTGAAAGCCCACGCATGCAAAGTGTTTTGGGACTGGACCACATATTTCCAAGTTAGGACTTTTTAGATAATAATAATAATAATAATGCCACGCTCTTGTAATGCGCTCTTCCAAACAGAATCCCTCTATCTATGCCATCAAAATACAGGGACAGTTTACACACTTTTCTGACAGTTTAAACCATCATTCAACAAAATAAAGCTCTTATCAGGTATTATTTACTGTCATTTTCTAACTGTTGTGCAATTTATATGGACTTGGACCTTGTTAACAAATTGGTTGCTAGGTAACAGTTGTGAAATTACCTCTGTCTGTGTCATATTTGCTGCTCATGTCCAACCAGCGAGCAACATTATAAACTTCACAGAAACTGGGTATAAAAAGGTCAAACGTTTCGTAAAAATCTTAAATGTAATCAGTTTGTATGTTTTAGTGAAATGTGAAGTGCGTATATTTGTTCGAATTTAAGTCGGTTAGCCAAGAAGTGAGGAAAAACACGCGCGCCTAAATGATCATAAAGTGTAAGGAAAGAATATAGGCTTATACGCTCTGTAAACACCATTATGAAGCAACCAACTCAATTGCATTTCTGGTGATCGTGTTTTGGCCTTTTTTCCAACCTTCTTTTACCATGGAATCCTCTCTCTCTCCCCTCCGCTCGTCTAACCAGCCGTGTCAGTGTGCACAGAGCGCTCGTGGCTTGATGAATTGGATGAGACAGAGAGATAGTCGACCTTTTCAGCCACACCTGTGAGAGTGTGAAGACCACATGTCGTGTCTACACGGCCTGTCACTACACATATCTTTTCGCGATAAGCAACAGCCACAAAATGCGTCTGAATTCCGGTCATGGGCCTCTTCACCAATTTACTTTAGATTGTGTTTCAGGTCTTAAAATGGTGTCCCTGCCCGTGCCCCCTTGCTGGCTGTGACACTGAGGGTCCCCGACAGCCATATCAATAATCTATAAGTTAAGACTCTCTCTCTGCGTGCACGATTTCACCACTGGGTCCATTAAGGGAGCGCACATCAAGTGTCACACAACATGGCGACCTGCAGCAGGGCAAATAAGTATTGACTTTAGATAGACTAGTCTTTTTTTTCCGTAAAACACAGACAAATTAACACATAAATAACAGTAATCAAATTGAGTTTACCAGAGAATGTTTGTTGTGTATTTCAGTCATTAAATTTCGTGTCGCCACAGATGCTAAGGGGTGCTGCAAGAGTTCTTATTAAAATGATCCAAACTAAATCGTGTGAGGTTTGATGAAGGGATGGCAGTATTTTATAATCATTACTGGTCTATAAAATCTTATAATAATTAGATATTTCTCCTTTTAAAGGTAGGGAACCATTAAACTATTTGGACAAATGTTGCAAAACTGAGTGATTCATTTAAAAAAGAAAGTCATTTTGCAATTACAGTCCCGAGGCGTTCCTGTTAATATGCTGTGTCCTTGTTTTTGATTGATGCAGACATTCAAGACAACCTTGAGTTTTAAAAGGTAAACGCTGCTAAAATCTGCAGCTGCCAAAATTGAACCTCAGTTTTGGAGAGAAAAGTAACATAAAGATATTTTCTTGGTCACCTGGAAGTTTGATATCAGTACTGTCCACCTAAGATGTTATTGTTTTGCCTGCAATGTTCTAAAGTAAGATATTTAACGTTTCTACTTCCGACCAGACATGCAGGTGACACGAACAGCCAAGTCAGACCTGTAGAGAGGCGAGGCAGCTCACAACAAGAATGCATGTTTTTCCAGGTAAATCTGAAAGAAACACTTGTAAATGCAAGGTAGATCAGTTTAATGTCATAATACCATATATAGCATGTTGCATTCCACAAAAAGCAATAATGTCTCCATGAAGACAAACCATACCATCCTTCAGAAGAGTTCGATCCCTGTGATTCCCCAAAGTGTTGAATTTGCGGCAATCTTCTGCACAAGCACATGATGGACAATTTACATCTAATATGCTATACATATCTTTTATTTGTATATTTGAGTACAATTTAACTGCTAATAAATTTAAGCAAACGAAGAGTAATATTGAACGAGTTTTGTGACTGTGGCAGCTCCGCTAGTTTACGTATCTGTATAGAAAATAAACGTTAAATAAAACTTGCTTAACAAACTCTATTCACCTTATTCAGCCCCGCCCACTTTTGCCTCTTTTTATGTCTATGATCAGCACTCTTGTAGTTAAGGAACTTCCGGTTTGACGAGAAAACTGTTTGCGCAAATGAGGGAAAAATTAGGGAAAAGTCTCTCGCTAAAACATTATAAAAAGTCGATTGATTTGCGTAAAATGTTTAATGTTAACGTGCAACAACAAGTCAGCAACGCACCAATTTCCTGGGCAGCCCGAAAACGGCTTTTTAGTCCGTGTAGAACGTATTTTCTGTTGAGCTCGCCTGCTCCATGTAAACTACAACAGAAAAAGATGGCGGCGCCCACAGCAACTTCCGGAATAATGTGCATTCAACTTATAGCAGAACTAAGTAACTTCAGCGACAGAGCTCCCCCTGCAGGTCTCTTATGAAAATACACTCCCAGTAAAAAGACACCAAAAGCTTTTTTTCCCCTTTTTTTTCCCCTTTCCTTTTATTGAAATAAGGAAGTACAATCACATTTCACATAAACACATTTCATGTCACCAAATATAAAAAAGAGAGGCAAGGTTTCTCAGGAGAGTTGTCTTCAGGTCGGTGTCAGGAAAGTTGCAGGATGGTTTTCCGTGCAGACAACAGAAAGAGACGGCAGGGGCTTCGAACACCCCAAGAATACATTAACAGCTACCACACAGACTTAAAAAGACGTTTAATAAGGTAAAAATGTTACTTTGTTCTACTTTAAATGGCAAACTAAAGCTACAACTGACAACATGTTTAACTGTTTCTGTCTTTTTAGATAGAGACAATATAGTGAAGCTATTGACTGGCATGACTGACTGAAATTCAGCAAATGGGGAATGACAAGCTCCTTTGCTCCATGTTGTTGTATCCTTGGGTTTCACACACCTTGGTTGTATGAATGACGGATATAGTGGTAGTTATATCTGAAAGGCCGTTGGCACAGACCGTCGTCCATGTTTCTGTCTCTCAGCCCCAGGGCCAGAAAAGTAGCAGAGAAGTCAATCAGTTTGGCGATTCGACCATTGTACAAGAAAGGAAGTTGCAAAAAACATCAATGGTATCGCTTCCCACAATTGTCATCCCGTAACTCTCGCCAGCACCTCTTTTTACACTGCCCTCCTGAGTGTAATTCACCAAAGTAATTGAACCTAAACGTCCCTCTTGTTTCTGACACGCGTGAGTGAGTAGCTAACCTTCTCTTTATGACAAGTGCCGTTAGCGACCTCTTTGATAATGCCACATGCGCCCCTAATTACATGTTTGGCTTGAAAAATGAATTACCGCCAAAATAATGAGCTTCTGGATGGGGAAAAGGGTTAAAGGATTCAAAGCATTGTGGCGGCAGCATATTGAACGTGAAGTGCAGAGGAGACAGGAGAGGTGGAGCAGGAGTGGTAGAAGCAGCAAGCGATGCCCAGGTTGCCATGGCAGCGCCGTCTCTCCGGTCTCCGTGGGAACAGCGGCTGAATCCTGTTGCAGCTCGACTTTGCCCCTGGGCCAGAGAGAGAGGAGAGAAAGGGATAGGAGAGAGAGAGCGGGAGAGGGAAAAGGGAGCAAGAAAAAACAGTATAGAACAGTTTTTGGCCCGCGGCGTTTGGGCTGACCTGGAAAATATTTGGCGTGTGCGTATTCTTTCACTTTCTCTGTGTCTGGAATTCTTTTTGTTCGTCTTAGTCCCTCGATTCGCTGGTAGTCGTGGACTGCAATAATAAAAGGTTAATACGCGGTGCCTCTAATCCTTATTCCCCTTTCAAATGAACGAGCTCAATCCAGTGTATACAGTAGAGACTATTAATTTCATTACAGTGAGTAGATAGCAGTGTAACCGTTGGGAATTTAATAGAGCTCAAAATAGAATGCAAAAAACAAAAACGCATATAGATACATTAGCCAAAATAATGTGAAAAAGTGAATGAAATGACAGCAGAACAACTCAATAAACTGCTGGGTCAATTTTCGTAAATGCATTTATCACACTGGTGTCAGAATTTGTTAGAATGAACTAAATGTAGAATATAGCATAAAACCTCCATTTTGATGTTATGTGATGACACAATCAAGAGCTCTCTGTATGTAATTGGAAATGTCTGGTTGTGTTAAAGGCCCTGTACCTGATTTTTACTATTTTGAAATCTGAAAAACAGAACTAGTTCTAGCTAATGCAGTCCCAGCATCCAAAATATTCACCGCAATAAGCGTATAAGCACTTTTCAGCCAGTTTTGCAATCCCGGGTAAAGCTAACAAACATTAGCATGCTAGCGGCGCACTTCCTGTTTCTCGTAGAATAAAACACTATAAATAGTTGCAGAGAAAGCGCTGTGGTCTCAAAATAGATGTTTTTACAATATTTCTATACCTGGGAAAAACAGATTTTACTTTATTATATAGAAACAAAACAGACAGATCAGTCAGTCAAATCAGGAACAGCGCTTTTAAACAGAAGAAAAGCAATTTATATGGGTCAACCTGGTAATACAGGATCCATCTCCAGATCTTGAATCCAGAGTATTTAAGTAAAGTAAAGTGAGGAGAAAGTAGGTACAACATTCAAAATTCCACAAACAAAACACCCAATCTGTCTGGGAATTGAACCCAGGACTGTCTTGCTGTGAGGCGATATCCACTCTCCACCGGGCCACCATTCACATAGGCTTCTTGAAAACATCACACTGACGACCAAGAGCTAAATTGAAAAACCATCGGTGCACACTTGTTTTAAGATTGAGAAGATTTTGCAGTGTCCTAATTCCTCCCTTACTGGCACGTTGTCCACCCGGCTGGCTTGTTTGTGCATTTTCTTGTCCATTTCGCGACTGGCCTGGCACCGGCCCATTTTCGCAGCGCATAAGTAGCCCTATTAGCCGTCCAACTAGCCAAGAAAACAGATGATCCCCTCCGACAGAGCGCCTATTGTTACGGCAAGCTCCCAAACAATACCAGGCCTGTCCATGCCCCGTGCACACTGGTCGATTCTGGGCACCACTCTATCAGCCAGCACTGGGCGAGGAGGAGGAGGAGGGGGAAAGTTGATTTATTACTATGTTATTGTGTGGGTCTATGACATGTGCCGAGCTCCCATATCTTCTGCATGACTGCCGTTTCATTACTTTATGATGGTCGGGGATTGTTCACTAGCCAACTTTGCTTTAGCTCATAAACTTTTCATCATTGGCGCTGACGTTAGCGTGATTAATTATACTTTGAGAGGTCTGAACAGTATGGGCATAGGGACGGTGCAAGAAGTTTAAACTCATCCATCATTTAAATGGGCAGTGCGCGATTGCCATTAACTTTCTGAATAAAAACATACTTTCTGGGAGAACATAGTCTATTACTTTGTGACATATGCCAGCAAACAAGTGTCCAACAATAGCCAAGCTTCTAAAACGACTTTGGTGTTGGTGTTATTATAGACTGAATGAATCCCAATGTGTGTATTAGCAATTCATGGATCAATAAAGTTTGTCCAAGTCTATTAATGTGTGTATAATAAGTCAAAACTCCATCATCAGCAGGTGTAAGGACTCTTCTGGCACACTGTGGAGTCATTTGAACTAATACTTTATAATTACTACTAGACTTTTGCTGGACTTAAAGGAGACATATTATGCTCTTTTTTCAGGTAATTAGCATGTAATTATAACATGAATAGATCACCATTTTACATTTTGTTCATTGTAAACCACAATATTGACCCAAAACGGCTTGAAAATAGAAACAGTTCCATTGACTTCCTGTTCAAAACTGCAGAACTGTTAAGCCCCGCCTCTTTATAGTTGCATTTCACTGTAACAAGTAGCAGATTGTCATTTACATATATATTTTTTTGTATTGTTTGAAAAGTCGCTAGGACATTTAGCACCCAACATTTACCATTGGACTCTTAATTTTTCAAATAAGTACAACTAAGTAAAGCGATATGGGCGGACATAGGGGGTAGGTGAAAACAGGAATTTTTCGGAGCACTCAAGCCTCAGATGAAGAGCAATACATGTGACTCTTTTCCTTATTTCCTTTAATTTACAACTCATCATACAACACTGCTCATCCATAATCTGATCACACATTCACCCCTGACTCCTGCCGACGTTCCCGCAGCGCCAGGACGTCCACAGAATGGGTTAGTTTGTTTGTGTTACTTTGAGTTTGGCCTCAGAGCTGGGTCATGACACATTTTTAGAAAGAAAGAAAGACTCAAGCTTACTAACCACTTAACTAAATACCCTAACTCCTAACACTAACCCCTTAATCAAGTATTTACTAAGCCTGAATCATTCATAATTAAGGCGAGACATTACAGGCAACTTTTCCAATCGGCTCCTAAAGATGTTTTATTAATTCATACAATACATGCATCCATATATTTCTCTGGGACATTGTAACTTCAAAGGTTGTTTTCTTAAAATGCATTTTACGTCCGCAGTGGCATAAAGGTCACCACTTAAAGTAGCACCTACATGCGCCAAACCATTTACAGAAGGATTTGTTGATATCTAATTCTAAGCCTGATTTATTAAAGTTTGAAGTAAAAAAAAAAAAATTGGTGAAATTTTAATATGTGGGTCAATTTCCAATCAGATTTCAAAAACTAAGTAAGAAATCCAAAATCCCCTCTGTAATTTTTAAAGTAACTAATATGTGTGTAAAATTAAACCTGGTTGTGTCCATTTCTCAGATTGAAATGTCCAAAATATGTGCAGTTGTGGTTGTTTCTATGTTTCTTTGTTTGGACATTCATGTGCTTAAACTACAGGAGAAGTTTCAAATGCAGATCTTCAAATCTGAGATTTTTTTTGTCTCACCTTAAAGTCTATATGACAGAGTCGCATGTTTGTCTAATTATTACTTCGTTTGGTGGGAGGGCACCTGAGGTAAATATTTATCATTTTGTGAGGAAATTTAGAAAAATAAAAGTTTAAAATGACAGGAAGTACAGCTGAGTTCTAAAATGAAAACCCTGTACCTATGTCATCAAAAAGCACAGTGCCATTGGAAATATAGGGACAATTTAAACGCAACGGACACATTTTTCTGACAGCTTAAACCATCATTCAACAAAATAAAGGTGTAATCCGGTATTATTTATTGTCAAATCATAACTACTTTGTAATTTATATGGATTTTGGCCCTCGTTTAGTTAACAGTTCTGGAATTACCTCTTCCTGTTTCATATTTGCTGTTCATGTCCAACCAGGAAGTACAATTTGAACTGTCAAACTGGGGATCAATGTTTAGTAAAATCTTAAATATAATAATTTTAGTGAAAAGCTTCATCTAACCTGTCATATAGACTTTAACTAGTATTTGTTCATTATGAATTAAGACATTGTTCGTGCTTTTTTAAGGCTATTTAAGGCGTTACAAACAAAGCTGCCGAGTTGTTGATCAGCTGTCTGGTCTGAGTGCGGACTTGTCTGAACACAGAGGAGCTTTGTACCAGCGGAGGACAAGTGTTTTAAGTTGTGTAGAGGGAGACGGCCTTAATAGGATTAATAAAACGTGTGCAAATGAAATAACTATACCTAGCTTTACACAGCACTGGTTCGAACTAAACTAAACAACGCCTTTTGTGCGATCATACAATAGACTGTCATATCTACGCTGACATTTGACCCCAAATAGCTAAGCCTAACGTTTGAACAAAACGATTTCTCAGTACCATTGTGTGCAAGCGTAATCTTACCAGTGGATTATGTCACAGACTTGTAGTTGTCTTGAAGACGTTGAATACATGTCGTACCACGGACTACTGCACTGACATCACCGCCCCAGCATGTTACCCACTGTGGACACAAATACATGCAAATATTTACCCACTGTTTTACACCTGTGCAGGATTAAACCAGCAGGGCTAATCTTAATGCCCGGTAATCTGAGACCATTCTGCCGCTCCGGTGACGTCAACGTTTTAATACTGTGCCGATAAAGAGCAAAGGCCGCTAATAGATTACCAAATTCTCTCATCAAATCCACAAACACACACATGCTTTTTTTTTCCGGCTGCCAGGGGTGATCCAAGGGCCAGAGCTGGATTTTTATGGATAGGCACAAAGCACTCAAACATCACTGACATAAATATGCAATCACAAAAGTAGTATTTAAATGTGAAGAGGTTCGACTGATTGAGAAATGAGATGGTTATTTTAAATGTCAACAAGCAGCGTCCACTTATGTCGGGGGCATTATGCAAAGTGTGACAAGTGTAATTAAACAAATATAACAAATGTCGAAGCAAATTTAACAGTATAAAACAATAAATTGGCTTGTTATTTTGTAATTCATGCAAATCTCTTTTCTTTTAGATACAGCTGTTCTATATAGACCCTTTCAGGAATGACACAAGTACCAGAATGCACATGCAGCCTGGGTTTTGTGTTTACGTTCTAGTAATTCATTTACATGGAATTGTTTATTACGAGATTGTTTGCATGTATGCTATCCTGCACTAATCGGTGTTACTCACATGCTCATGTGGTTGTCAGTTACCAAAACAGCCATGGTATTTTGTAGTTTGTGATGTTTGGAGCTAACGCTAACTCCATCATTGAACATGCATTAGTGCTATGAAATGAGGCCTTTTGTTTATAAATGCTGGAAGGGTCTATGTACACAGATCTCGACGTACAGTAGGTCTATGGGATTGCTATGACAATGCCTTTCAGTCAGCCTTTTCTTTTCATGCGTTAAAGTAAAATATGTTTTGTCCCAGTACATATACTCTGCACCTTTAGCTTTGATTAGCCTAGCTTTTGATTAATATTTATTATGTACATTAGTATTTAATATAACATATTATTTTATTTATAATTGAGGCTGGCTTTTATGTATTTTACATTCAACCAGTCTTAGTTTTTACTTTACTATATATTTTATCTTTATCCTCCTTTATCTGAATCCCTTCATTCATTTTAGGCTCTCCAGTGTTTCCTCTGAGGGGCCCTCTGTACTGGGAGCGGTGGTCGTCTGTGGCTGCTGGGCCCCTGGTGGAGGTTTGGCGTGTGCCTCATCTCTCCTGGGTCTTGAGTCTGTGTCCTTTGGCTGCAGGCGACTCTCTGCTCTTGGTACAGACGGCTCCTCTGATGGTGCTCTTACAGCTGGTTCACCTGCATTCAGCCTCATGCCCAGTATCTTACTGTATGTATGTGTGCGTGTATGTGTGCGTGTGTATGTGTGTGTTTGTGAAGGTGTGCGCGCGTGTGTGCATGCGTACGTGTACGTGTTTGCGTGGAAGCTTTACTGTGGGGATGGTGGGGTCGGGGTCGGGGTGGGGGTGGGTTCGGGGAATTGTTTTTAATATGTAAACTGGAAAGCACTTTGTGTTACAATTTTTGTATGAAAAGCGCTTTATAAATAAAGTTTGATTTGATTTGATTTAATTACAGCATGCATTCGCTGTGCCATTGTTTCAGTAAGCTTCTGCGATGTCAAAACATTTATTTCCATCCAGTGTCGCATTCATTTTTCACCAAGATCTTGTATTGATGATGGAGAGTGAGACCACAGCCAAGCCCTTCTCCGGCACATCCCAACTCTTCCAAATGGGGTTCAAATATGTAGATTAGTTTGTGCCTCTGATTACAAGTTTTATCTGTTTGATGCCAATGAGTTGATCCTTGTCAAATACACTAACGTCTTTTCCATAACCACAGGATTTG
The DNA here is from genome assembly GCA_019453435.1 of Rhinogobius similis. Taxonomy (NCBI): domain Eukaryota; kingdom Metazoa; phylum Chordata; class Actinopteri; order Gobiiformes; family Gobiidae; genus Rhinogobius; species Rhinogobius similis. The sequence continues at coordinate 24,165,399 of CM033635.1, forward strand.
TCTTTCCACATTTATTAAAGAAATGAGAAGCTACCCTCTGCGTCATTTGGGTTTAAAGGAAAAGTATCATGCATTTTTCATATTAGTCTTTAAACAAGCTCTTGAGTACCTTTGCCATCTCATGTTTTGAAAAGAAAAAGAAAAGTTCAGCAGGACGTGTGTTTGACGCTTGGAGAGGATTTTCTAATAAACATTCCTCAAAACAGCACGAATGCAGCTGAATACAACTTCAGGTATGTTTTTGATGACGGAACACTGTCACTGCAGCATAATATGTCCTTTAAGTACCATGTTGCAGCTGAAAGACAATCACCCATACAACAATTATCCAATATGAGGCTTGTACCTATTTTCTTAATTTAATTCAGGTGGCAACTTTTTTGGCAGGTAGTGTATATTTTAAAAGCAGCTTTGTGAGACCGCTGTGGGTGGCCTGCGTCTAATTAAAGAGTTACGGTATAAATTTACTGCCGTGAAGCTGTTAAACTTGTTATTTAAATGTGGTCTTTAAAATCTGTGATCTGAAAACAACTGCTGCCATTGAGATGCAAGTTTTGGTACTTTTTTTTTTACTGTACTCTGCATTTGACCCATCCCTCAGTGTCTTTTAGCAGTACCTAAAACACAATGATCCTCTTACTTAAACACAACCCAAAAACTGCACACTTTTAGCACAACGTCAAATCTTCCAAAGACTCCATTGTCCAAGCCTGAAACAGTTTGATATCCAGTACTATAATGTAAATATTGAAATAATTAGACTCTTTTTTGTTATTATTTGTGTTATAGTTTATATTTGCAACATAAACCTCACACTCAAACCTGCAGAAACGGTGTGATACTTTCCTACAGGTCTCCAACTCTGACTTTAACTGCGTCTTGATTGGTTAGATAAGTTTATACATCAGAGAATTGTGTTTGTATTTTAACCATGAAGAGCCATTTTAACGAGTGTTCAGAGTTTTGTTCACAAAGTCTGATTCTTCAAACTATTTTGTGAATAGTTAGTGAATAGTTTTGCAAAGATTTATGAAAAGCATACAACAGAACAATTAAAAACCAAACAAAACTGTAAAGTATCATTAAAATTAGCTTATTAAACGACACAATTCAAAGCTGCATTAAATGTAACCCATCGACTGAGATACTTCATAAATTATAAAATCCACCCATGACTTTCTATTTCTTCTTACATAACCAACCAACACGAACTCTTCACTGTATCTGATTTGAATGTGGCAGTAGTTTGTAGCAGTTCGTTTGTCTCTGTCTTAACTCCTTGGTCTCATTTTGTTTATTTTTTTAGCAAGGAAAAGTTTTATTTCTGAAAAATCAAACACGATGCCATTCCCAAGCCTGCCCACACACGCACGCGAGCACGAGAGCACGAGAGCAGAGCAGACAGCACTTCAGCCTCCATTTTCAGAGCTGAAATCTGAATGTTTAATCATTCCTGCTCTTTGCTCAGGAAGAAGCATGAATTTTTCAGTGTGGATAAGGGAGGGTGATGGGAAGGCTGGTAAAAGCAGGCCAACCCAGTGCACCTGGCATGTCAAAATGGCAGCAGAGCGTAGTGCGCAAGAGCGGTCAAATGCTTTTAGATAGGCCAAAAAATGTTCACGTGTAACAGAGTCGTATAGTAACACAATGTACATTTTTAATACAAAACCCCCCCAGAGGTCTTAGAAAAATGTGATCTATGGATGAAGTGGAACACAACAGGTCTAAGGTTAGTGGTGCAATCTCCTCTTTGACTTAATAGGTGTTTTCCCACAATAGGATCCCTTTTCAGTTCCTGGTACTTTAAGTTCCCATTCCCATTTAGTGCATGCTCACACAGAGTAGAAACTGGGGACTGGAACCAAATTTTGGAGCTTTTTTACCTCCTGCTCTGGGGCAGGCACTTTCCAGTCAGACCACGAACCTTTTTGTACATTTTAGTACATTTACAAGATTAACTTTATTGGCAAATATGTTTCCTTCTTTAGACAAACTTTTTGATGCAAAAGAGAATTAACTCAGTAAGTGGTGAATACAATTCTGAACAGCTGTGAGTAATTATGTTTTCGTTTTAATTTCACTGTGAGTTTGACCTTTTTATACATCAGAGTGTTATAAGCAGGTTTACAGTGCTTTAAAGCACCAGTTTGAAGGAAAAAATACTTTTTATTATATATAAAATAACTTTATAGTCAGTTAGACTCACTTTCAGCCACAGTCACTGTGTGAATGCGAGCAGTGGGGACTGGGTGGTTCTTCTAACCAAACAGGAACTGGTGAAAATAGGAACTTTGTTCTTGGTATGTGTGAAAACGCCCATTGTGCTCTTGAGTAAGGCACTTAACTCAGCTTGCCTCTTGTGTGTGCCCACATATAAAGTATGAGTGTCCTTGAGTGCCATTTATTTACCATTTGTGCAGAATGTGTACGAGCAAAAGTCAAATGCCTTTTTAAGCAGAACTTTCAGGGGGTAAAGAAAAATAATTTGTGCTATATTAATGATAAAGCACAGTTTTTTTCCCTTCTTCTTTTTTACTAAAATATGATCAATGTAATTTTACATATCTCCCAATGGAGAAATTCACTTGTTATGGTCTTTGAATGTGCAGATATCTTTTTATTTTCCACCTCAGAGTTAAACCTGTCAATAAGGTTATTCTCTCCCTTATGTCATATATCAATGATAAATGGGAGTGTCAGTGTACAGGACACACTGACAGTGTCCTGTTTAAGACTCTTATTGGAGTGGAAATCATAGAGCAATTGCATGGCTCACGAATCACGGTTCGATAATATTACAATTTTGATAATATATTGCACATGATATTCTGCGATATATTATGAAACAAATACATTTAACAGTATTTCTTTGTTAAACCACAACCTACATAAACATGTTTGCTTTTTCTAAAATGCAACAAGATGGTAGCGCTGTCACAAAATAACTTCAAAAAATACATGGGGACATATAGGTACAGCAGCCCACGATATCGATACTGGAATACCAAATGTAGAATCACGACGTATCAACATTTCGATACTTTAGAACCCCCTTACTCTTACATTAAAAAGGGAATATAGTCCATTTGGCAACAGTCTTAATCCTTCACCATTTCAAAATTCATGGGTAGAACGCTTCATTGTTGGTGTAGAAACCGCAGCTGGACACCTTGTACTTCAAATAATTGACCCAATTTGTGGGTTATGTCTGACTGCAGTGTGGCTCTTTCTGTCTGAGTGTGAGTCTGAGTCTGGCGGTGCACAGTTCTGTTTTGAGCTGGAGCTGCTGTTGTTCACCAGTCCCCAGCCCTCTGTGAACACCAGTGCGACCTTGATGTTTGCAGTGACATTGCCGTGAGCTGTGTGGTGTATCAGATCATTAGACAACAGCCAGGAGCAACCTTCCTTATCAAAAAGCTGTCATAATATTGCTCCATGTTGTCATATGTGGCGTGAAAAGGGTCTGACTTTCAATAAGAACTACCCAAAGCACTTTCCAAGCACAGCAACAATCTAAAAATACAGTGGTTACTGGGCGAGTAACAAAGTAAGTGATTAAAGCTGCACAACATACAAACTTTATCGTACAGTACACACCCTAACACTTTGTAATAATTACGCTTATTCCTGCAAAATGAAAATATACTTAATGATGAAGAATGATTCAGGCTTAGTAACTACCTGACTTTATTCAAAATCAAACAACAAAATCTTGCATGTCCAAAATCCAATCCATATTTTGTCCACTAAAATAGCGTAAAAAAGAATAAAACAATGGCACGTAGCATCTTTTTGTTATGCGAATTAACCCTTCCACATTGTCAATCCAAATGTTTGTTTGTCTTTATTTCGAACATGCAAAAACAAAGATATCAAGACAGAACTTATGTAGATTTGATTCTGATTCAGGTGGTCTTTTACGCAGACACCTGGCACCAAAAGAACCAATAACATAACATCATTAACATTATTAATTCATAAAGCACTTACTGCATATAAATAAGTGCATGTTCGAAAAGGAGTGGGGAAAGTATAAAATGATTTAGTCCCACCCCTTTTCCTCATTGTTCAATCAATCATATTTTTATACATTCTGTTTCCATATCATACATATTTTTAAAACCATATGTATATTTTTCAACATTATTCATAACAGGAACGCTCACAATGCATTAAATACATCTTTGGTACAATATTACTACGCTTTTTTCATTATTAATTTTTCACAGAGCTCTCATATCTCATTTTTTTGTAATTGTTTTTGAATTCCTTTACATTCACACCTACTTTTAATTCCCCAACGTTCTGGGGGAAAGTACGAGACAGCGAACGGACAAAAAGCTGAATAAAACATGGGCGAGTCTTGCGGTGTATGCTGGTATTGAGTAAACGTGATTAGTTGGACTTTATCATACAGTCGACGTACAACACCTGTGCACTTGTATGTCCAGGGGATCGACCATATGCTATGTACCGCTCTCACATGACTATATGCATGTCGAGGGAGGAAGAGCTCACACGTGGACACCGATTGGTTTGAGATTGAGAACGACAAACGCATATATATTAAATGAGATTGAATAGGAATTCCGCTACCTTACAATGCAAGGTACTGTAGAATAATTAACTATGTGCATGTTTAATAGTGTTGTTTTGAACGGTAGAAATTACATCGGGTTGCATCACATTGGAAGAACTACAGTATAATGTCGGGCATGAGGTGTAATGTATATATATCGAATGTGTTCCCTGAATGATTGTGTTTCAGAGGCACTTTTGAAACCGTTTTTCACTTGAACCTCTCAGTCCAATGTGTATGGACTTCTGTGTGTGCACAAATGGCAAAAACATTCCTTCAATCTTGAATTTCTCGAATCTTGACATTTTACTGTGGGAGGAGTAAAGCTTTTCTTATCTCAATACCAAAAAACAGAATTAAATATTAGCTTTTTCCCCCCATTATGGTTCTTTTATTACACTGAAAAACACGAGCTAAGATAAGTATTGTTAAAATGCTGAGTTTTGTTATAATACAGCACGTTCTTGGGTCTTGTCACTAATAGATTTAGTGAATTTGCAGATGCCAAAGTTCAATGTCCATGTCCATCATCACGTTTTAGATTCTGAAAGCCACCAAAAGGCCAACTCAGTATAATTAAATAAACTCTTTTCAAAGTTTGTACAAAATGTCTAATGACTGACTCCATAGATAAACAGCTTTGGGTAAAGATGTATGATAACTACACTTTTAGCAGTCTTAATAAAGCATGAACAAAAACATTTGTAGTAGTGCTTAATAACTACTTAATAAGTACCCCAACTCGTAACCCTAACCTAACCCTTGATTACGTAGTGACAAAGCCTAAATATTTCTTAATAAAAAAAACTCATTATGAATTAAGGCTTTGTTGGTGCTTTGTTAAGGCTTATTAAGGTGCAGTTATTATAGAATACTCAACTTTGTTACTGTCTTTAAAGGTCCCATAACATGCAAAATCGACTTTTCAGAGGTTTTAACCTTCCTACAGTGCTATTTGGGCCTCGTATGTGTGCCCAAAGTGGTTTTTTGATTGATTCTCGCATGCTTTCGCTAGAGAACTGTCTTTTCCGTCCTCCTCGGCTGAGCAGGCAGACGGGGGCTCCTCACTAAGATGACGCGGCTTCACTAGGATGACACGGCGCTCAAGCCACGCCTCCAGGAAGCACGCAGCCGCAAGAATAAAAACAGCTAATGCTAATGCTACACAGTAATTACACGATGGATACGATAGATAGAAGAGTTAGCTTGTTAATTACCAAACGGCAACGTCCGTCGTTGAGGTACTGGAGCACGTCAAACTCCAGGTCAGATCCAGGACGTAGGACTCAGCACGACGCACCGTCAGGACGGATAAAATGTTTATTCCCGTGTTTGTGTATCGCTGTTTACCGGAGCACACGGCGCATGCGCACTATCTCCGCTCTAAGCTTCGTCGCGGGTTGGGAGGGGGAGCCACGCGAGTTGGGCGGGGGAGACAGCCTGCTCTCTGTTCGGGGGGGTCAGATCTCAGAGTGAGCCGTTTGCTTTTGCAAGGAGGGGGGCCAGTCCAAGAAATGGGTGTTTTTTGGAAACTGTTATGTTATGGATATTGCACAACGCAAAATTTTATCAACAAAGCCCTTAGGACAGACTGTGTAAAGGGGAAAATAGCAGAATATGGGACCTTTAAGGTAAAAACATTTGAACCATCATGGACAAGTCAAGGATCTTTAGTGCATGTTTTACAATGATGCCCACGAAGCCATAAGGAGAACATGCAAACACAGCCCTGTTTGTTGCTACGAGGAAAGAATGCTAACCACTATTACACTTGCCAGTATCATATGTACATATTTTTTTCAAACTTTCAGTCTTTCACTGACTCTTTTGGCATTATTAACGTTAACCCTACCTGGCAATTGCACACGATTTATTGCATTATTCTTTGGTCTTGATGGTCCTCTCAATGTTTCTTGACCTGTTTTAATATAATTGCATATTTCCACTGCGCTTCCTTGGAAAGACTTGAAATTTATGCCGTCATAACATAAGCAATACATGTGGACACAGACACTGCTGGCACTCATATGCTGGCTGTATCTCACTGGGACATAATAGCCTGTATTGATCCAGTCTGTGCAGGGATGATAGTCGAGAATAAATGGACAATGCGCCGTAGACACACACACGACACACACACTTTTGTACAACCGTTGTGCTTTCACTGCCACTCTCCTTCTCTGCTACAGCCGTGTTAAACAGCAAAAGTAGCTAGATTTGAATATTATAGCGTTTTATAACATTATACTATTTTAACGGACTAGATTCATTGCTGTACTGCGTGAATCTGTGTGGCTGTATGTCGCGTTTGTTTTTCCCAATTACAGAAATATTGTGGGTCAAATTGAGATGGCTGTGTGCTGTCTGCATCTAATTATATAGCGTTTTTAATCAAATCAAATCAATTTATTTTTATAATGCCCAAAATCACAGCAACAGTTGCCTCGATGGGCCACAGGTAGAAAGCAGTTCAGATAACTGTCCCAGAATGCCCCTGTACTTTGACCCTCCTTCGCGGTGAGGAAAAACTACAAAAAACCCCATGGGAAAAAGTAGAAACCTCGGGGAGAACCACAGTGAAGGAGAGATCCTACTCCCACGGACGGACAGGCTGCAGCTGAACTAGGACTGACGCATCCACTTGGACTGTGGAGCCAGAACCACTCAAGAGGGAGGTGGCTTTAAAGAGTTCCTCCAGGCGGACGAGGAGCAGTCCACCCAGTGTAGAGAAAGCTCCCCCAGTAATAGATGAGGAACAGTTCATCTAAAGTAGATGGAGTGCGTCCAGGCAGACGAGGTATGGCTAATCCAGCTGTCCAGGCGGGTGGCGCATAGATCGTCCAGTGCAGAGATCGATCCTCCAGACAGATGGGGGTGGGGGGGTCGTCACTGGAGCAGCCGCCGCAGTGTCTGAAACAGTCTCCACTCCCCGGGGGAAGTGGAGAGAAAGAGAAACATGTGAACAGCAATGAACAGACTACAGTTGAAGTAATATTAATATTGTTGATAGATAAAGTAGGAAGAACCAGAGGATTATTCTACGCAGTGTTGCCAGGTCCGTGTTTTTTGCAGCAGAATTGGGTAGCTTCTTAAGAACTGTCACAGGTGAACTATATTTTTGGTTTGGCCGGAGCAATTTTCTGTATGTAAAGTGTGTTAATTTTAGAATAGTTCTTATGAAAATCCTGAATTTCAGTGACCTCGGATCTAGCTTTTACAGGGAAGAGGGGGCGGGTCTGCGTCTTTCACAAATACGGTGGAAAATACAGCTGTGACGTGAGTTCCGTGGGTTTTGGCCGGTTTGGACGCTGAAACCTGACAACCCTGATCCTACACGAACCAGGAACTGCTCTGTTAGCATGCTAGTTGTGGTTGCTGTGGCGAAAAAACTCTGCTCTGGCCTCTGAAAGTTGAGAAAAGCGTTAAAAAAAGTGATCGCGGTGAATAAGTAGGAGGTTTGGAATACGTTCAGAAAGTGAGGACTTGTGTAAATGGGTTAAAATTTACTAATTAGGTTTTATTTTTATTTTTTTATTTTTTTTATTGTACATTTTTAAGACAATCGAAAACCAGATGCATTGCCCTTTGTCTTTAAATGTTCTTGTTTCATTGCAGAAAATTTTGCAAAAAAGCAGGAGTTCAAGACTGTATTTCCTCCCTTAAACCTTACTTTTATCATCCAATCACAGCCTTTCACCTTGCCATGCCTTCTCTCATTCAGCTTTTGTGCACTCAATGATTCATCTGTCATTTCAGCTATACGTATGTGCCACAGACCCCGCTCTATAAGCCTCCTCAGACAATTTCTATTGAATCGACTCTTCCTGTCACAACATACTTTAATACAGCACATACATCAGTTAATCTGCTGTTATAGCCTTGTTGGTTTCAAAGCTAATTTTCAGCAACGGTTGTAATATTGCCCTTGGAGAATGAATGTAAAATTGAAACGTTATCTGTTATAGAGTGAGTAATTTCTATTTGACAACAATCTCCAGATACTGTCACAAACCGGCTCGACGATGAGTAAACAGCGGAGGAGACGCCATGCAGGTCCGGATCAGGAAATCCTGGTACTGTTAAAACATAAGAAAAGACAAATAAGAGGACGTGAGGTGGCTGAAGCGGTGATTGTGAAAGAAGAGTTTTTCAGCACATAATAGTAGTATAATAAACCAAATATTATTGAAACAAGGAGCAAAATCCTCATCCAGCCCAGCATATTGTATTCTATGCGTAGAACACTGTACTGCTCACTCTTCCTTTTTTTAACCAAGCTTTTAAATCGTGTTCCAGAGTGGGACTGATCCAGCCTGGAAAATGTAAGACTGATCCACGCTGGAAAATTTTAAGAAAAATCTCTTGAATACAAATAAGAAGACGAGTTTTGATTTGATGTTTTAATATGCTAGGTAGGCTGCCGTCAATACCTACACGGCACAACTACTTATTACAATTGATGTGTTAAAAATACATAAAGAGAGAGACCTAATATCTGGATAAATGGAGCATTGTTAAAGGCACACTGTGTAACTTTCATGGGGCTATGTTATTAAATGGTCACATTTATATAGCGCTTTTCTACCTTTTTTAAGGCACTCAAAGTGCTTTACATCAAGGAACCAGTCACCCATCCACTCACACATTCATACACCAGTGTACGCAGACACTGGGGGCCAGGTGGGTTAAGTGTCCTGCCCAAGGACACAACGGCTATGTTATTGTTTTGCCAGTAATATTGTGACGTCACCAAGCCAAGTTGCTCGTCAGATCTGTGGGGAGAAAAAACAGCTCACAGTAAGAATGGTTTTCTTTTATTTCATTAAATGTTTTTATTCAATACAAACACCTGTAAGTTAAAGGCACTATACCTGATTTTTACTGTCTTAAAAATGGGGGAAAAATAGAAGTAGTTTGGTTTAAATTCAGCGCAGTGAGTTCATAAGTGCTAAAACAATAACAACTAGCATGCTCACAACATTTAGCATGATTACAACGTGCTAACTGCTTCACGGCGAATAAAACACTATATAATTAGATGCAGACAGCATTTTGTGGTGTCATTTTTCCACAAATAGCGCTATTTACAATATATCTATACTGGGGGAAAACAGATTTTACTTTATTACATGAAAAAAATGGGTACAGCCCCTTTAATCAATACAAGAAAGAAATATTTGAGACCATATTGCTGAACATTTTAGCTATTGACATCTCAAGAATGTAGCAGACCTTCCGCCAGAAAAATTATGTTTGTGGCCAATACATATAAAACAGTTTTTTTTATTTCAAACTTCATATTCCTGTTATTCCCAGAGACATGGGCTTACTACTGTACATTCATTTGGCCGTTCACTCGTCGAGTAACCTTTACAGTCTCTCTCTACACTCTCCCCACTGGGACGCTCTGGAATTATCTGCCATTTTCAATCAAAAGGGTCCAGATAGTGCCTCCTGCGTGACCGCTGACCTGTGCATCACCGCACACACACGCTCGCCCACTCATGCTCCGTCACGCAGAGGGAGAGAGGCCGATCATGTTGTTTTTGCTGCTGTGGTGTGCTAGTTGGTGTTTTTTACAGTGGTCAATCAATTAACTGACGTGCATGGTGCCCGAATACATTTAAGTGTTGTATAGTGTATGGGAGCACGGTAGCAGAGTGGCTAGCGCTCTGGTTTCACTAAAAGATAGAAAGTGAATGCTATGTTGTGATAAAGCACAGTTGGACTTGTACAGAATGTTGAATTATAAGCTCCTTGGTCTTAATATGATTGATTTCTTGCAGATGCATGGTAAAACAAGCAAAAGAAAGGAAACTACAAATAAAGTTAAGGGAGACATATTATGCTTAGTAATTAGCAGTGAACTAAATTTTGTAATAGTAGTCGTCAGCGGATTTTCATGTTTATGTCTGTTTGTTTGTTTAAGGTGAGACACTACAGGTGAATCGGAAAAAATCTTACATTTAAAGATATCAATTTGAAACTTCCCCTGTAGTTTACTCACATAAATGTAAGAAAAAAATGTATTACAAGTTTTTCATCATGCAATGTTTTCAAGTAGAAATAAGGCATTTTATATGTAAAAAAAGAGCCTAAAAACACACATATTTGGGACATTAAAATCTGAAAAATGGACAGAACCAGGTTAAATGTGTGTGGTTCATTTTTTACACATATTAATTACAAAAAAGGGGATTTTAAGAAAACGGCCTTTGAAGTTACAATGTTCCATGGAAATCTATTGATGAAGTGGATTAAATGGAAGAATAAAACATTTTTAGGAGCAGATTGGACAAGTTTGTTGTATGTATGAAATCCAATATGCTGAGAGAGCAAACTGACCAAAAAACAAAAAATTGAAAAAAATAATTAGTTTTGCCTGTAGTGTCTCGCCTTAAGTGGCGGTTGTGGGCGGGGATAAGGGGTAGGTGAAACCAGTCATTTTCTGAGCACTCAAACATGCATGAATCAATCAAATTACAACGCTGAGTAAACAATGATGAGGAAACACCAGTATAAAAAGGTTAATAGCTCATTAAAGTTGAATTTGAATAATATGTACCGTTTAATACATTTAGTGTGAGCAGTTATTTCATTTGTGGAGTAAAAACTGGATATTTTCATAATAACACATATTTCGTCAGCCTGTGGTAATGATTTTAAATTCGCTTTCAAGTAGGATTCATTTGCTTTATATTTACTGATTGTACTGGCATTTATTCATGTACTTCTTATGCACAGTCGTATTAGTCTCACTCTCCAGTCGTTATTGTTAAAGGCCAATCCACTTATCTATTTCCACAACTGTTAGTTAAATGGCTGCAATTTGTACGACGCCTCCAAATTGTGCAGAATTTCTGACACCAGTTCTTTTTAGATTAACTGTATTCCATGCTCGAATAACAACACTTATATTCATTGTTTTACTTGATCATTAAAAAAGCCATCTTTCATTTCCATTTTCACTGTGTTCTAAAGTGGATGGGACAAGATCTTGTATTGCAAGACAAATATTCAAATTAGGAAACAAATATATTAAATCATGTCTCAGTCTTGTCTTGTGGAATTGATGCCTCGAACCCCACATAATTAAAACTCTTATTTATCTCCATATATTTCATTATGCAAAATACCCAATCAATTTTTGATAGTGTAATGTGATTTTCCATACAATTGATTCTGCTGAAATTGCTCGAATTATTTCTACCCCTTAAAGCTGAATTGCTCAATGTCTTGTCTTGTAAATAGATAGTTTTTTCACTTGTAAAAACTATTGTAGAAGCAGCACATTGTGTCAAAATCACTATAAAATCGTAACTTTATGATGCTTTGAGACAAGAGCGGATTGGCTGTGCAAGGGTGGTCCACCTTGCTTCACGTTTCCGTCTGAAAAAGCTGCTCAAAAGATGTGCAAGTAGTCAAAAAGACGCATGCATGTGAATACTAGTGATGTGCTAAGGAGTTTGTGACATATTTTGAAGTTGTTTGACAGATTAAAATATTCCTCCTTACACATTTTGAAAATCAGATACATCAGCTTTAAGTAGGTATCGTAATAAGCCATTGGTTCGTAAAGGTTTTCAATGACAAAATGTACGTTACGATTGTAAATTGTGCTCTAATGGATGGGAAAATGGTAAAATGGCACAGGCACAGTAAAGTGAACACTACTCCTTGACTTCCATGCCTGTCTATAACAATAAATGTGGTATAAGCTACTAGATGTCTAAGGAATAGATCTCCTGGGTATCATAAAATCCATCACATCACCTAACCCCCCTGCAGTTATTGTGTAAGACTCCTAGAATGGGATTTGTGCCCTTTTTACTGCGAAAACTCCAACAGAAATCATTTGTGGCCAACTTGATCTCGATTTCCTGCTTCCAAAAGATGAACTGTGCCGCTGTGGGGAGGCATTAAATGCGAATTCGCTACACTTTTGTACTCTACTTTTTATCATGCGTCCCCCACACAATACAGCCACTTTCTTATCACGGAATATTTGCCGAGATGAGGAGGTAATAGCTGTGTCAACACCGCCGTTGCCATGGAGACTGCCAGGGTTTCCATAGCCGTGCGCGCTGACCCACTTTGTGCTTATATCACGCTGAAGAGCTCTTGGCGCCGCTCTCTCCTGCCTTTTACCTCGCCATTGAAGGCAGCTGATTGAAGTATGATGCGAGTAGTGGTGGTGCGTACGCTACACTGGAGATTGGGGAGGAAAAAAGATGGAGAAGTGCAATTTTGGTCAAGTGAACATGCCACATCAATGAATACAGAATATTCATCGCGGTTTGGTAATAGATTATTATTATGCGCACAAGGGGCTGCGCTGGAGTGACAGATAATCATTCACTTATACCTTCATTCAGACACTTTAAACTCCGCACGCAGCTTGTAAACATAAAATATCGTGTAAAGTCTGGGTCTTAAAAGATGGACTGTTGAAGTTTGTGAACTCAAATCTCATGACAATGCATCTTACAGCACAAAGCAATTAAGCAAATTGGCACGTTGTCAAAAGTGGAAGTGGCAATGGCTTCTTCCACTGTGAGCTCCACAAAAGAAATCATCAGCAAAATTGTGTTGTGTTGTATTGGCAAGTGCGGGGACTGTTTATATTGCTGCAGTTAATTGCATTGTATTTTTATAGTGCACCAAACACCTTCAACAGTACACGTTATGGGTTTTGTAAGACAAACTTTGGCATTTACGTGACTAACTACTCTTGTTGGTTCATATGACATTCATTTCAAGATATTTCCAATACATTTTCTGCTTGGGGTGGGCATCGTTGACCATGTAATTTTCCAACAACATTGTATTTATCAATTCAATTATTTTTATTGAACATAACATTTTATATGTTGGGATTTTGTGTCTGATTAAAGTCTGTTTACATGCACCAAAGTTTGATCATTATCTGATTTCTGGACCTTTATAGTTGTTTAAACGACATGCAAACCACAAATCTGACATGAGTAAACAGAGTAACCGATATCAGAAAGATGTTTTTTGTTGTTTTGATAATCTTGTAACAAAAAAGTGTAATCATTTAACTGCAGCCTGTAAAATAAACATGATCAGACAGATTTTGTGTCAAAGCCACTTATGACTGTCCTAATTGTCCTGATTGTCAAATTAGAGTCTAGCTTATATGTTAAATAATCTTGCTATTTACATAAAATAAAAACATGTTGATGAAGGGTTTTTATGCTGTAAACAAATTAAGCCTTCACCATTACCTCCACCAGATCGGAGTCTTACAGCTGCTCAAATCAATGAGATGAGGAATGCCGCATTAGGCTTGAGTGGAGCGTGGTGGACTCAATAGTTTGCTTGTCTCTTGTGTATGTAGAGTTGGTCAAACCTGGTGCACAATTAAATGTCCTGATCGAGCCTCGAGCATGTACGCTTACACACTGACTGACAACCAATACAGAGCACACTTTGTCAAATCAAGTGTGCAGTGATGTAGGCCGGCCTTATTCAATGACTGCAACCTTCACTGCAAGAGCAAAAGTGGTGAACTGAAATAATAATAATAATTACTGATAAAAATCAATGATGCATTACAACCACGTGGATTAATTTGAAGTTTAAAACAGTCATTAGACTTTTGGTTATGAGTTCAGCGTAAACCATCTATCCCACAATTATCACTGCCTCATTAAACTCGGTGTGAATGTGTTTTGCATTTGCATTTTCTTCCTCTCTGTGTAAAGCACTATATCCAACAACCCATGGGCTTCATAATAATGAAAAATGAGGACAGTTGCCATAGCAATTAACAACTTAAAACAAAATATCTTCCCTTTTATATGGTGAGAAGTCCCTAAAATGTCGCTGTAACAGGAACTTAAAAGACATGAAAACACAAGGAATACTGTATTTGTTACAGCAAAACAATAAAAGGTTTGATTAAGGTTTGATTGAAAGCTTTGATTTCCTTGTATGGATATTTGTCATGTGCATTTTACCTATACTTCAATGTTGCAGTGGAAATGTCCCATAAATAATAAAGAATGAATAAATACATATAGTTTTGGCTGTGCTGGATGTACCACTGTGTCATTCATAACATTCTAGATGCTAGATACATTTATTTAAGAGATTAATGACTTAGTCTTGTAAAGACTACAAAACACCATTGATGCAATTTTTTAAAAACTTTTACAAGGATTATTTTAAGGTATCACGAAGATGTATTTTATGTCAAGATTGAGGTTAGCTTCAAAACTGAATTTGCAGTAACTGCTAGAGAAATTGTAGCTGCCAGGAAGCCCATCATTATCATGTGTCTGACTGTCCATAACATATTATTGGGGATTAATAAAGCACTACCAATTATTTTCAACATTAAAGGGGCTGTACCTGGTTTTAACTGTTGAGAAACAGGAAAAACTGATCTACTTCATGTTTAGGTTCTTTTGCATGTAATAAAGTCAAATTAGTTTTGCTCCAACACAGATATATTGTAAAAGCATCTATTCGGGTGAAAATGAGACACAGCACGTTCTCTGCATCTGTTTATAGTGTGTTTTATTCTACGAGATGCAGGAAGTGCTCCGTTAGCATGCTAATGAAAAGTGCTTCTAAACTCATGGAGGTGAATATTTAAGATGCTGGGTCTGCATTAGGAAAGTGAGCGATACATGTGACTAATGTCTGACTGATGAAGACTTTAACATCCACTAGTTCTGTTTTTCACCTTTCAAAAATATAAAAATCAAAGTACAGTCCCTTTAACAATGCAGGTGACCTTAAAGCGATGCATCAAAGCTGGCAATATAAGCAATAGATGGATACAGTTTAAATGTACATTTGGCAGCAAAGAAGTAGATGTCACAGAATGAAGTAACTGTCAAGGGCCAGTCTCAAATAACAATGGGCATTTATAAAATGGAAAAAGCAATGACAGGTTTACTAATTATTGTTGTAGGCGGGACAGATATACCAGGAAATATATGCCTAAGCTTGTTTTGATTATTTATCTATAATTCTGTAATATTGTTTCCTCTCAGTGTGTGTGTATGTTTTCTATTTAATACAAACATTTAAATTATATGTTAGAAATTCATATATGAAAGTTGCACTACGTAACTTTTCTGATGGGGAGGGACCGAAACATGTTTTCGCTTCATAATGCCATTGCTACCATCACCACTTTGGCTGTCTCCGATATAGATAAGTTTAATGCCTTCCTGTGCAACATTCAATGCATCTCCAGGGAGACGAGCAGGAAGTAGACTCTCCATAAACTTTACTTAATAATAATCCTTCTAACTGTTTTTTCAACATTTTTGAGACCTGTTGCTACCTCCAGATTGAGTATCATGCATCACTTGTATCTCACATGGTTTCAGCAATTTCTTGTTTGAGACCGTATATTTCTGTGCCTTTCTGTAAATGTGTTTACTCCCTGTTTATGGACTGAGCGACTGACTTAGCAGCACATGCTTTTTTCCCAATCATGTAAACAGCGTCAGTCACACCTTATGCCGACGAACACTTGACTCATCCCACATCATCATAAACATGCTGAGCAGCCAGGACGGGCAGAAGGTCAACAAAATAATTTAACTTTAACTAAAAAAAAAACACCCACAGAGTCCAGTTATGTCACGTTAGCTGTTAGCGGAGCCTTGAAGTTATTTGCCCAACGCACACACCACCTGACCAGCTAGTCTTTTGAACACTTAAGCTTGCGTTTGGGTACAAAGAAACTGCCGCGATCCAGTAAATATCCCAAAGGCTCTTGTTGTGACCGCTCATTCATGCAGACTTGAAAACAAAGGCTCCTTGTTAGAATGAACTTTCTTTCATACCGCATTTTATTTGTGGAAAGTTTACCCTTGGGGACACTGCGTCATGAGGCTGCACTAGAAGATGAGCTGTGTCAATGGAGTTTGTGGAATAGACCGTGATATTTTGCTTGTTTTTTATTATGATCCTTATCTGTGTTTTGGAATTTAATTGACTTGTTTGTCCGGCTTGCTGATAGACTGTTATTGCGTATTAATTTATGTTTGGGGATAGAGGTCACAACAGCACGGAGAGGCAATAAAAACTGGATTTTAGTTGTCCAGTTATTTAAGAAGTTTGTTATATTGTGCACTATAACTCAATAGGCCATGCAAAGTTATAAGATAAACTCCTGTAAATGCAGTTAAAAGGCATACTGTGGTAAACATGGTAAACAAAACAAATACATATCTATGGAGACGCAAGTGACTGACCAGAAAAGTTACTTGGTTAGTGCACCTTTAACCCTCCATTAAATCCTCTAGTCGTTACTAAAGCTGGTGAATCTGAATCCCCAGCGATGGAGTCACGCCGTTTTTCTTTGTTATCTTTAATTACAAATTTACCCAGTGTTAGTAAGAACACTTTGAAAAGTGTGCCACTTGTGGTCGAGTGGATAGCGCATGTGCCTGACGTGTGGGGCAGGTCGTGAGTTTGAATCCGGCGCTGACCATGTACTGCATGTCATTACCCCAGTCTCATCCCCATTTCACGCTGCACTGTCCTGTCAAATAAAGCCTACGGGACAGAAAAAAAATGTAAAAAATGTATTTAGTTACAGAATACCGAATGCTTGCATTAAAATGTATTTAGTGACATATTTGTTAACTCTTCCTTAAAGTATTGTAATCTGAATACTTCACAGTGAGTTGCATTATGTATGAAAATAGGACACAGCTTTTGTTTTCATTTCACCATTTGTAATGCATTTGCACAAAAATTGTACATGCACTCACTATAAGAGCGGTGTTTTCTATATTTCTCTCTAATTCAGTGCATTTCAAAGCCTACATTTTATAATAAAATCTACAGTATGTATTACTCTGATTTTAGAAATGTTGGTATTCAGAATACCATCAACAGAAACAATAACTATACTAGAATACAGCCGTTTGAAAAAAAATATGTTCCGGTGCTTTACCGGTGGCCCAGTGGATAAGGGCGCAGCACATGTGTGGCTGCTGCCATCGCGGCATTGTGGGTTCAAATCCAGCTCTCATTTATAGACTGTCTAGCATCTCTCTACCCCTGTCATGCTGCAGCTGTCCTGTCGAATAAAGCCAAAATAATAAAAACATAAATAAATTAGCATTCTAAAGATGTATTCAGTTCCCAACACTGAATTTACCACACCAATCAAACATGTTCTAATAAAGCCCTGTGTGGATGGTTAACCGCTGAGTCAACTTGCACTAAAACTGCCCATAAACCAAATATACCAGTGTGATACTTGAGCATCTGCAGAAACTCTTGGGTAGGTAGGTTGCCCCATCAGTGTTGCCGGACATTTGCATCTTAATCAAGCAACTGGAACGATGGCAATGTCAGGCGACCATCAAGAAGTCAAACGCTATTCTGTAATGATGTCTACCTTATACACGTGATGGCATGATATCATTATTTACAGAGTGAAAACAACTGCACTGCAAACACAGCAGTGTCAACAGTGTGTGGTGCACAGGGAATGTTGTAACAAAGTGTGAATGAGAAATGATTTGACCTGGTCGATTGACATTAAGGTATTTATGACTCTGACAGTTTGACGTCTTTGTTGAACGATTTCTTTTGTGCTACAGCTATGCGCACACATTGTTTCATTTTTATCTTGGACTTCATTTTATCTCAGAAATGTCATATTCTTTGTTATTTTATGGACTTTGCGGCTTGAGCTCTGGCCTTTAAACCCTGTATTCTCACTTTTGTTGTTGTGCTACGTTTCTGTTAGTGGTAGGAAGTAGTGTGCGGTGGGAACAAACTATATTATTTAGATTCTTCCTCATTGAAAATCAAAGCCGCGTGTTGTACGGGAACTCATTTTTGTGCTATTGTAACCTGCATGGAAACCGGACAGCGCTGTCACCTGCTGCATAATCTATTGTAAAGGCTATCCAAAAGAGTTTTCTATTGGAGTGTGTGATGCATGGGGTTATTTCAAAGACTAAAAAAGAAGGCAGTGCTATCCTCGGGCACCTCTCCTCTCACAGATGGTGCAAAGGACCTCGGGCCATTTGTTGCCTACGGGGCTGGGCTCTTCCACTGTTCACTTCGCTTTCTGGCATATTTTGACCTTTTCTGCACCACAAAAACACTATTGATCAAAATCGGAGAGTGTATTTTCTAATTTCTTCATAAACAAGTTGGTGTAATTCCTCATTCAAACTTTTCCTGTGGTACATTTCTTTATCTTTTTTGAAAGAAGCAAGTTATTGAAGATTGTAAATGTCCAAGCTAAGAACAACGGATCAATAAACTGGTGTCAAAGTTAAGCGCCACTCGAACCTGTGAAGTCTAGAGTGAGATGACAAGATGTTACCTGTCAAAAGTGTGAGTTGGGATTCATAAAGCTCAGATAGGCAGAATATGTCAAGCGTCCATGTGACGGTGGCTCAGTAGTTGGAGTGCTCATCCACCAACCTGAGTTGATGGTTCAAAAACTGCTGGTATTGACCTTATTCCACCCCGCCCACTTTTGCCTCTTTCTGCCACAGATCCGCGCTTCTGTAGTAAAGGCACTCCCAGTTTGTGTCAGGATCTGCTCCTGGTTTTGCCTTTTCCCTGTTGTCTCTCCTCCCTCCCTTTTGTGTGTTATCCTTCTCCACCTTCCTGGGCGTGGCTTGATCCAAGTTTGGCTGCTGGCTCACCTGGCTCACCAGTTCGTTGTTGCTACCCTGCCTGCCTGCTACTTACCTGCTTGCCTCCACGAACCAACCATCCTGTTCAGTCCGGTGGCACCTGTAAAACATCTAATACTCACCTTCCTGTAATAAACTTGTTATCTTACCTGCTGACTGGTTCTGGGTCATTATACACCGTGACAGTTTGATGAGGCAAATAGCTAAAATTTTATGTAAAGTAGACTGATTTGTGTACAATGTTTAATGTACACGTGAGCTCGCCTGCCCCATGTGAATTAATACAATGAAAAAAACCTGGCAGCGCCCATGGCAACTTCCGGAATAAGATGAAAAGCAAAAAAATAGCTCCCAATTTTTACAAACAGTAAAGACATACAGTAATAAAGTAGGTTGCGTTCATGTTCTAAAATGTAATAATGTCATAATCTCAGATATTGGGCAGGGGCCTATGTAACTCTATTAACTACTAACTATATTAACTGTTTTTGAAAGAAATATAACGTTAAAATGTGAAGTGTCATTGTTTGTTTGGGATTGGTTCTACAAACTTGACTTGAATGATGGCACGACTCTCTGAAGCTATTGTGTAAAAAATGATTTCACTCCGGGTAGGTTCCGTGGCAAAAGAAAATAAATTCTGTCAATCTGGCAGTTTATGTTTCATGTGGATAGGCCCAGTAATGTAATTACAGAGATATGAACCATAAACCAGGTCAACAAATCTGCAATCTGACAGTAAAACTGTCACCAGCCCAGTTTTAAACTATGAGGATTCTAGAATGTTGTGCTGTCACATGAACACAATGCTTTGTTTGGTATGCCAACAGACCTTTTTTGCAGCAGTTCACTTTTTTGAATCCTGCGCGCTGCTGAGATCCATGGATTTACATGTATTTTGCATGTATAAGTAACAAAACCAGCTATTACACGTGCAATGTTTGCACTTGTACCATTGGGCAAAACACTTCCCCCTCCTTGCCTCCAGAGCTTAGTCCATAAAACAGTAGACTATCAGAGTGTGACGTCACACATAGCGTTTGGCTCCAGCCAAATGAAGCCAGTTTAGCAGTTATAGCGGCTAAAGTGAAGCCAGACTCCATATTTGGAAATCCTCGTTCATATTGTGGCAACCACACACACACTAATCAGGAGCGAGGCTGCAAATGGTTTCCGCCCCTCGGCGGGAGCGGAACGGAGGCAACCGTAGTGTTAGCTGTCAATCAAACCTGTTGCTAACATGAGCGAAACCCAACTTCTGGAAAATGAAGCACCTGATTGGTCAGTTATTAATTCGAATAACTTGATTTATGAACAACCTAACGGAAAAACAAAACAAAACACCAGGATCATGCAGAGTGTGTCAAAACACATTTTAGTTCCAAGATAGTAGCAGAAGAAGTTATAGACTATGCATGTCTTAGTGTATTTGTGACAGCAGATGAGAGAAATGGAAGGAAATTAGCTCATAGCCTCAAACCATGCTTATGTGGATATGGGCCTCGTGCAAGTTAATTAGCATGCACTGTCCCGAACAAACAAAGGTTAATTATCATAGCAAGTTTTCAGGTCAAGTCCAAAAGCCTGAATCAAAGCATTGAATTGGGGGTACAACATTTTGCCATTGTGGTCAATCGTCTTACCAAAAGACACAACAAAAGAACGCAATCAAGCGAGGTTTGAACCACTAACTTTCCATTTGGAGGATGAATGCTTCAATATATGCAAATACTGTTCTGCCAGTGAGTGTTCTAAACAAATTATTTATAGAGAGAAATGTGCAATGGTTTGCCTACTCATGTTTCAGATATTAGTAATGCGGCAGTTGATTGAAATGATTTATTTGAGTGTTTGTTTTTATAGGCAGTGAATGAAAAGTGGTTTCTTGTTGCCCAGTGAATCAGCCTGTCTGTCTGATTCATCTGTCTCGTATACTTACTTTTAATAAATTTAACAGACGTGAAACAAGCGACGTCTAAACAACATCTGCTCTATTCCCGAGGACATTAGCGATCCAAAATAGCCATAGCTGACCATCAACGCACCATTGTACTACTTCACTGGTCTTGTTTCACGGCACATACAGTCTGGGTAAACTGGTTTGCATGAAATTAACAAAACATCAACCACTCGCTCCAAGGGCAACAGATGGAGAAGTGAGAGAGGAGAGGCAGCTGCGGTTCATTTACAGGCCACTTCCGCAATGAATAACTAAAACTGTCACAATATCACAACAACTTTGACGAGATCGCGTGAGGTGAAAAGGGAATAGTAGCAGCAAAAAAACAAAAAATAAACGACACATTTATACCATACAAGAGAACAGTGGGGTCATGTTGGAAATCTGTTGGGCCACCTTTAGTATGTCACGCTTTATAACTTGAACTAAACCCTTAGATTAGACGTCATCCTCTCTTAGCAGCAGTGAAGTGTTAGATTTTAGTAACTTTACACTCTCCTGGCTATTGTAACTTTGCTCTATAGTGATGAGCAAAAGATTGAGGATATACTTCAACTTAAAAGAAGCTGAAATGTGTTTACGCAAAAGGGGAGCCGCTGCTGTCCACATTGAAAAGGGTCAGCTGTGTGGCATTGTAGTGTGGTGGTTTAGACTGCTGCACTGATGAATGAATGAACAAATTAACTTTATTGTCATTTCAATGTGAGCTCGCGCCCACAATACCAATTAAATGCCGTTTCTCATCAGTTAAAAACAGTGCGTGACAATATTAATAAATAAATACAATAAATAAATTGAATAAATTCTATTCGCTCTCAGCAAGGTGAGTTTTGGCAGTTTGCTGAACTTTAGCCCAAATTTCACTCTTAAATTAAATGAAAATGAAAAACAGAAAAGAAGAGGGAGATTCTGGACATGTATCAGTTTTAGATCCGACCGCAACAGTTAAAAAAAAAAAAGGAAAAGTTTGAGATAATTAAAGCAACCTGAAATTGTTCAATAAGTTATTGCTGGAACAGTATTTCCCGGGCACCATATTTATCCTGTGTACATCCTTTTGCACAAGTGGGGAATTTTGGAATTTTCCTTTCTTTTTTTGGTATTTCAGCTGTAGAAGGTCAAATAAGTTTTTCTACCACTGCTAAATGCTAGATGATAAATAAGTACTTAAGTGTTTCATTCTGCTTTTTATGTTTGTTTATTGTACTGGGGCGGCAGTAGCACAGTAGGTAGAGTGGGCGCCTTCTGATCCGAAGGTCGGCGGTTCGAATCCCACTCCAGACATGGAGTAGTTGAGTGGTCAGATCCCCTGACCCGCAGGTCGGTGGTGCGATTTCAGCTCCTTCAGATGAATAATGCCGTTGTGTCCTTGGGTAGGACACTTAACCCACCTCGCCCCCAGTGTCTGTGTACACTGGTGTATGAATGTGTGAGTGGATGGGTGACTGGTTCCTTGATGTAAAGCGCTTTGAGTGCCTTAAAAAAGGTAGAAAAGCGCTATATAAATGTGACCATTTACTTTGTTTTTCTTTTACTATATTAACAATGTGAAAAGCATTTATAATGATTATGTGGCTCTACACGGGGCCAAAACTCATCAAATGTCACAGATTATTTCATTCTACAAATTAAGATACATGTGAACACCTTGATTTTGTTGAATTAAAGTATACAGGATTTTTTATACAGTCTGTTTTGTGTAAAATGCGCATAACCTTTGTCTCCCCAGTGTGATGTCATCAATTAGTTTACTTCCTGTCATGTTAAACATATTTTTCAACTTTTCTCCACAAACAGCGACCTGATTGGTGTAAAACTATAATTTATATTTACAAGACGTATCAATACACCAAATAAAGTCAAAATTAAAAACTCAAAAACCTGTCATACGCACTTTAAGGAGACGATTGAAATCAGAATGCGAGGCACTGACAGCATCAACCATGACAACGGAGCCTTCCCTCTGTCCCACACATGGGACACACTACTCCAGAGACCACCGGGCGGTAGAAAGCGTGGTCAGTCTGAGCCACCTGACAGGTCCATCAGGCTGACCACGCCTCAGGAAAATACATCTCCTAATTTATTGTTTTTAAGAAGAACCTAGGGGTGGATTTCAGAGGTTGAGTTTTAGACAGTAATGCTAACACTAACATGGTAACAGTGCTACTTCCTGGTTCCTGAAGGATAAAACATTTAAAAAGATACAAACACCACACACGGGTCTCATTTTGACCCCAAGAGCTGATTTTACAATGTATCTGTACTGTATTTTTACATGTTTTTACTTTACGGCCGCATAAAAAAAATCTGGTACATCCCCTTTAATATTCCATCTGTTCTATCAACACTTTTGAACCTTACTAAGGCTTAACAATCATATAATGGTTTAGGACTAGGCAGGAAATGTCTTTTGATGTTACTTTTACGGCATCGTTACTAAATCCTAAACAAGTTTTCTTTTGGGTTACTGTCCAACTTCTATTATTTATTCCATTCTCCTCACGCAGTATTGCTCTCCAGGGGAACACCATCATCGCTCGTAGTGGCAATTCTAAACTTTGGTATCGAGCCAAAAAGAGCCGAGGGCCTTACCTTTTATCTCCATCCCATTAATCTCGCTGCATCCTTTAGATTTACTTTGTGTTCCAATACAATCCACCATACAACACAGACAAACAAGTCAGACAAAAAATCAATAACACAGAATGCTTTGCAAAAACAGCCCTGAAACAATGCTCTGATTTGGTCTGGAGTAATCATCTGATCAGTCGGCCCAGTGTCGAGAAAAGAGCTTGTTTTCATAGTCCTGTTTTCCCCTCAGAGCATGACCTAGAATTTTTAGCTTGGATGGCAAGTTTGAAGAAAGCTCCTAGAAAGCTTAAGAGTGTTTATCCAGCGATTTTCACCATTAAAGGTGCCAATCCTCCCGAGTGCTGATCCCGGATTCTTGCTGCGACAGACTCTCCAATGCCACTGCTGGAACAATAGACGCTTATGTGGGCAATGGTACGAGTGCAGAAAGAGGAAATACAAGGGTTGTAGAAGGTGCTGGAAGGATTATCTGGTCTATGCATTTTGAATCTACTGTCTATTTTCCTACTCATACATTTTGATTTATTATGTTGTCCAAAACAGATTAGAAAATTAACCATAAACCTAGTGGCAGTAGTAGCAGTAGTAGTAGCAGTAAATGTATTTAAAGTAGTAGTAGTAGTAGTTGTAGTAGTAGTAGTAGTATTTGAACTATGGATAGTAGTAGTAGTAGTAGTAGTAATAGTAGTAGTAGGAGTGGTATTTGAAGTGGTGATAGTATTAGTAGTAGCAGGTGTAGTAGTAGTGTTAGAAGTATTTGAAGTAGGAGCAGTAGTAGTAGTAGTAGTAGTAGTAGAAGCAGTTGTTGTAGTAATAGTATTTCAAGAAGTGGTAGTGTTAGTAGGGTAATAGTCGTAGTCATAATCATAGTCGTAGTAGTAGTAGCAGTAATAGTAGTAGTATTTGAACTATGGACGGTATTAGCACTAGTAGTATTAGTAGTAGCAGCAGCAGCAATAGTACTAACAGTAGTAGTAACAAGTGTAGTAGTAGTGGTAGTGATAGTGATAGAAGTATTTGAAGTAGTAATGTTTGTATTCGTAGCAGCAGCAGTAGAAATAGTAGAAGCAGTAGTAATGGTACAAGTCCAGTAGTAGTAGTAGTAGTAGGAGTAGTAGTAGAAGTATATGAAGTAGTGTTAGTAGTAGTAGTAGTGGCAGTAGTAGTAGTAGAACAAGTAGTAGTATTTGAAGTAGTGATAGTAGTAGTAATAGTTGTAGTAGTAGTTGTAGTAGCAGTAGTATCAGCAGGTGTAGTAGATGTAGTAGGAGTAGTAGTAGTAGCCCTAATACTACTAATAGTACTTCAATCGTGTGAATAGCAGTAATAGCAGGGCTTTAAAGCTGTAGTACAATATAAGAACAGGAGTCATTTCAGTAACAGTATGAATAGTTAATGTGTAACATGTTGTGGTTGAGTGATAAACAAAGTGTAAATGTGCAAAAGTACAATTACACTTCTTGTTCAAGGTAAGCGCAGATCTGCTGTGTGTTTTGGAGTGCAGTTTATTCACTTTTTTTTCCACTAATGAGAAAATAAGTGCACATAACAAGGCTTGTAAACATAACAGTAGAAGAGCTAGTAGTAATAGAAAGCCGTAAGAAACCGCATTAGCCTGATAACAGTGGTTAAGTAATTGTAGTAGTAGTACTCCCAGTTTTGCAGTACTCACTCCACTTGACTTGTGTATAGCTGTCTGTCTTATAGTGTATTATGGGTAAATTCTTAAATAGGAGCCGTGTGCTTTTCTTTAACATAATCAAATAAAGCCTCTGCTCTATAACCGCTTCTTTTTCTCCTGCGCGCACACAGCCCTGCACTCCTCAAGTGTTTTTCTGCTCTGTCTGACACTTGGGCATTTTTCTAACTCGGCCCCAATGTTTGCCTTTTTGGACAAATACCTCAAATTCCTTCCCGTGGATGTCTCAAAAACAAAAAGAATTTATGTTTCCCACCGAGGTTTGAGGACTGCTGCCAAAATATTGTACACATACCACAGCAATGGGAAGAAAACAACAACTTATACGTTTCAGATTGTATCATTGTATTATCTTTGTTTTTGGAGTGAATGTATTACACAGAGTGATAAGAGCAGTGTGACAAATAAAGATGTTTTGAAGTCGACAGTTCATGGCCTTGGAGAGCCCGGTTGACAAAACAACTCAAGGACAGTAGACACAAGCTTGTTCTGAATCAACACATATCTGTGGCACAACCTGACACTGAGCCGTTTCACTCAACTATAATTTTAAACATAAGAAAAACTGGGTGTCTCCATGGAGATGTTACAGCTTTGCTTGGACAGTTACATTGAGTGTACTTCATTACATGTGTTTTGCTGCTATTTGATACCTTGAAAAAGATGCATTATTACTGTGATTGAGGTCGCCTCTCAATAGATCTGACCTGTAACTTCAGTATTAGTGTTGAAAAGTTGCATAGAGCACCTTTAACCACTGTGATGGAATAAGTTCTCAGTTTTGTTAGTTAAAGTGTATATAGCACGTTCTTAAAAAGTTCAAATCATGACTCAGTTTGGTAGGATAGCCCCTGTGGCAATTATTTATTATAGTTTTACATCTGTGAAGTTGTTGTGAAGAAAAAAAAAAAAAAAAAAACCTTTAAAATTACAGGAAGTAGTGCTGAGACATTTACACACAACTCACACAATGTTTTGACAGTTTAAACAGTCATTCAACAAATTAAAGCTGTTATCACCTATTATTATTTGTCAAATCATAATTATTGTGTCATTTATATGGATTTTGGCCCTTGTTTACATTCTGATTGCTAGGTAACAGTGTGGAATTAGCTCTAAACTGGGGATATATAGACAAAATGTTTAGTCAAATCTTAAATATACTCATGTTCACTATGGTTCAGTGAAATATGTCATCTAACCTGACTTTAAGTAAAAACACAGATACAGGAGACAAAAAAGAGAAAAAGAACTCAAGTAAGAGTAAAAGTAACACATATGAAAATCTATTTATGTAAAAGATTGAAAAACGTGTTTAAAATTTTGCTTTTAGAGTAAAACGTAAATGTATTTTGCGCATACTGATAATTATCAAAGAGTGAAATGTGGTAATAAAAACATTTTAGCCAATGCACTTCTCAATGTTTCTAGTCTATTTATATGTATATTTTTGTTTTCTCAAAGCCAGTACTTTTGGTCGAGAGTACCTAACTGGATGTTATTGTACTTCATGTTTTAGGAGGTGATGTTACCATGGAGATAACCCACCCAAGCACAGAGGGGCATGCACATTCCACAAAAAATACCCAGTTACCCAGCATTATCGTTTTGTGTGCCTCATTGGTTAGGACTGCGGAATTTTAGTTTTTCTTTGCACAAGTTTGTTAAGAAACAACATAACAATTTGCTATGTTCCTCTGCATTTCTCTGCTGTCCGATAGACTAATAAGGGGGCAGTCGCTTTCTTGTAAGAAACATTACTTGGTCTCAAATTTGGTCCTACATGAAAGTGGAATGTCAAAATGATAAGTGAAAGTTTTTTCTTACTTTAAAAAGTTAAACACTTTGGTTCTGCTGGAACTAGAATCAACAAGGTGCACCTTCGTGAGATGCCAGGGAAAACCAAACCTAATCTAATCTGATAATTTGAACTTGTACATTTGGGAATTGGAACATTCAAATCAATTTTGATGGAACTAATGGTCACAGACAAGCCCTTTTAACCATGGTAAAACTAATAAAGCGAGCATAGAAACCTGAGAATCCACATTGGAACGTAATACATTTTAGTTCATTATTATTTAGGTTATTGTTACATCACCTTTTTAATGTATTGTAACTGCCGGCGTGAAGTTTTATTTGACAGCGTGCCCAACAGTAACGACCTTAAGCACTCTATAACTGATGTTTAAATCCACATCACCCTGGTTTCTTCGGCTTGACTGACACCCATGGGCTCCCATCCCTCTGGCTTTGAAAATCACATTTCATTTTAATGTAGCGGCGGCTCACAAGGTCATTTGTCACTTGATAATGACAAAGCAAACCCAAAGGCCCTCCACTGTCAGAAGTGTGCATGCATGTGTGCGGAGAAGGAGGTCTCTGAGGTGAGCTAAGCCGAGATGTCTTTGAGAACATTCACTTTACATGTCAGTGGATAAATGTGGCAGTGACGCACAACAGACTGGGTTTTGGGGGTTATTTAAAGGTACACTGAAGTGCAAGAAGTTTTCTGTTGGGATTCTTTGGTAACACTTGTGTAAGCACCAGAGTAAGCAAAGACTGATGGAGAGTTTTGTTCTTGAAAGGACGTCCGGCGTAGTTCTTGTGGCACATGAATAAGCAAACTGTGGCAAGATGAAACACAGACGCATGAGTGAGAAATGGGACTTGAACATAAATTGAATCATGTCATTTTAAATAGCTCACATTTTCAGGCAGCTAAATAATTCACAATTTGATTTGAGCTTGCATTTGTATCTTAAACTTGTTATTATTTTGCTATCACATGCAGACTATCAAGGTCATTGTCTCGTCCAAATGGCCTTCGAAATGTTTAAGATGAGTATACAATGTCGTTTTCATTGTAAATTCAGATCTTTGGCTGTTTCTGAAAATGGTTGCTGAAAGAAATAGGCAACCGATTCATTCTGACAGCAGGAAATAGCGAAGAGAACTGGGAACAGGATTCAACAACCTGTAAGAGCCGAGATTCAGACTTGTGACTCTTCCAAGCAGGAGAACCACTACTTTGCAATGGTGGCTACGCAAGCAGATGTTTCTTTTGTTCACAATACAAAAAAAAAAAATAAAATAAAAATCAGGTTATGGTAGGGGTTAGGATTAAGCTTTTAATTTGGTTATGGTTGAGTCTCGTTCAGGGTTCTGATCCGGGTCTCATCAATAATAAGGAAACAGAGAAGATGCTTGACACCTGAAGATGGGCCTTGTGTAGATGTCCTGAGTACATTTATTGGGAGACAGACCCCTATTTGTGATGTGCTGTCTGGCAACAATCTCTGTTGACTTATACTTAGGGTGCATTTGTACCTAGTCAACATCACAATTGGGCTCAAACCGGGACTAAAAACGCAAAGGACCAAACCGTCTGCACTGACCTTGGCTCACACCAGGACCTAACAGTGACACAACAAACAACTTAACTTGGTCAGAGATGGAGAAGAAGGACAAACTCTGAAAACGCAAAGGCTTTGTAGATACAATTTATACATACTTTTATTAATAAATGCTATTTCATGAAATTATGATTGTTGTGTGATTATTACTCATGACATATACAGTTGTAGGGCTAAGTAAGCATTCAACGAGAGCTGCAGCAACTTGATCAATTAATAATCAGTTTGAAAACATGCCATGAGCTGAGAAAAGACGTTATATTACTTAAACTGAGCCACAATTACGCAGAAAATGTGTAAATTTACTGTATCCGATGAAAACACTCTTTTGTCCATTAATATACTCCACCAACATCCTCAAACGGCTTCCCTTCAGCGTCCTCTGGGTCCAATTTGGTAAAAATCTGTTCATCGCGTGACTTTTGATTTCTACAAAAACAAATCAATTAATGGAAAGAATCATCGCTAGACTAATCGATGAGCGAAGCAATCGTTAACTGCAGCCCTACAATCAAAACTCTGAAGAGGAAAGCATAAATGGACGCTATATACGTTCAGACAAAGAGAATGAAAAAAAAGCCTCCTAAAATATGCAAATTTTTTCTATATTTGGGTCTTACGGGACTTGCTTCCAGACAGAACACTCCCATCTGCTTTGTCCGGCAGCAAATAGAAGAAGCACACGACACGGAGGTTTGGTTTGGCGGCGGCTGATCCTGTCTGCTTCTCCAAAGTGCGAGTGTGCTAACAAGTGACCACTGTAGCAACCACCATAGCCGCTATCCAAAACATTTACTAAACACCAAATCTTCTTTCTTGTCAGTGTTGTGATTGTCGATGCCAGAAATGTGTTTTGATAGAAGCCTGGTGTTATTCGCAGAAAAACAAGCCCGTCGACGGTGACACTTTCACCAAAACACTGCAAAAACACTGCAGCTGCAATACTCAAGATGCTACGGGGAATATTTGTAGTGGAAAGTAGATTAGATACTTTTACAAGGAAAGTTACTAGGGTCATTTACTCAAGTACGGTATATGGGGTATTGTCTTGTCTTATTTTAAAGCACGATTCTGGCATCAGTTCACACGAAATGAGGTAAGGAAATATTTTTGAATTGGAGATATCTGTCGATGTATTCTGTTTTTCTCGTTTAATTGTAAAATGCAGTAGAAAGTAGCGTATTTAGGAATCCTTTGTACTTACAGCCTTGTACTGGAGCTTGCATTAGTGAACTTTCAGCAAGCATGTACAAACAATGAGCTGTCACCTCTAATCCAATTACATAATCATAGAAAAACAAGACGTGTGTGCTAAACTGTGTTCTCCAACCTTCAAACTGTATTCTTTGATTCCTTGGGCAGCGATGTTACAAAAGTGCCTGTGTGAATGTGAGTGGGCGGGTGTTGTGTTTGGTCATGAGTGAGCACAAGTGAGATAACAGATATGTGTGAAGCTGGATCCATGTACGCTTGGGTTATGAAGCTAACATATTGGTTTAATGTACCTGAGTGAATGGAAGTGTAGGTGAGAGGGATAATGCACAAGGTGGCACCAGTCACACTTTGTATGTTGGATAGAGTTCTCTGTACGGTGGCACAATGATCTGACGTAGGTTTCCCAAATATGTTTTGTGAGATGCACCAGCTTTTAACAATAATGCAAGTTTAAGTAGGCCCTATATAAGTATAAGAGCTTAAAGGAGCAACAAAATAAAACTTATTTCTCATAAGTTTTACATGTTTAGAGTGCCACTAAAATGTTAAGCAACATCTATTGGGCTTTAGTTAAAGAATACAAAGTTAAATTGTGAAACAAGGCCACAGCCCACTCAAACGAATAGCCCTTGAAATTGAAGAAGGCTAATGTAAAGGAAGTTCATACAAAGTGTGTAACTCACAAACAGCTCACAGTGGTATTTTCTTCCAAGAAATGTAAAAAAAAAATCCCATCGGCCAACTTGACTCCCCTGGCGTTTTGCAGTGTATGTTGAGTGTAAAGCAGTGTTGGAAACATGAACGCCTTAAAGCAGAAGTAAATGGTAAATTAACACCCTGCTGTGTTAAAGATTGGAAACCTACCTCATGACCCTCATGTATGCACATAGATAAAATCTAATTAAAAGATTGTCTAAGGAAGACTCTATTTACATAAACCGTGTAGCACATGATTTAGGATGTGGTAATGTGTGTCTGTCAGTCTTTACAGTAAAATGGGAACAAACCATTAGAAATGCCACCAGTGGAACAGGATTCTCCTTCCACAGAGCAGTGTATGGGCTGTAAGTGTGACTGAGTGAGAGAAATGGACATTTCACTGCGATCTCATGACACATGAATGTACAGTGACACAGACGGCACATGGGCGCATACAGAGCATGTATAGATGTACTCAGAGCCCCTGGAGAGCTTCACTCCCCAGATACGTGAGCTCCATTCCAAGTGCAGCGTGCACAGCTCACATCCGCCTGGATACGTGAGCGCCATGTCCAATTCATGACGGTTGTCATGGTGCCCACATAGCAACGGACTATACATGTACGGCTGCTGCCTCCGGTCAGGCTGCGCTGGCTGCGGGAGGGGTGCAGGGGTGAGGGGGTTTAAATGCAGGGTAGAAGGGCAGCGCGGGGCGGGAGGTCGAGGGAAATACACAGAGAGGGATGGATGAAAAATCAGGGGGGCGTGCATGTCAAGATGTGTGCGCTACACACAAGAGGAGCCAAATGAAACGGGCTGGGGTGAAGGAGAGGCAGACAGATGAAGAAAAGGGGATCAGCTGCTTCATAAAGCTCTGAGGACGCACACAAGAGTCAGCTCACGGTTCACAGCGCTTCAAAAGACATGTGGATACACGAGGAGCCATCACACGAAAGCAAAAATACGCGAGGGAAGAGCGTCACAGTACAACGTGAATGTACAAAAGTATACACTGTACATGATTACTGGCCATCATACTTATTGGTCCTGAAATCCACTTTTATATAAACACGTGGTTCTAAAAGAGTAAGACTGTACATTAAGCAATGTGTCTGATGTAGATCACACCGTACACAGAATGACACGTCATCTGGTGCCAAACACAAATGTCTTGGTAAGCGTCATAAGCACTTCAGTGCACTAGTGCATCCTTGCATATAGCCCTTGTCCAGGATAAATACCACCGTAGGCCCATGGAGGCTGTGCTCCGGTTATCTTGAGTCGTCTGTTAATAGCACTATTCATTTTTCATTGTACCTCATCCCACCAATTACAGTATATATTCTGGCATCCCTCTCATATCTGTATTACGCGTGCAGCCACTTCATGGATTATTGATGCTCCAAGTCTTATTTTGGGAATGAATCAAATGCTGGGGCTTTTTCACGCATCACTTGGCAAAAAACACACAATTTCAACATGGGACCGCGCTTCTCCTCCACTCTACTCTATGTGGCGCTCCGAGAGAGAACACGTGAAGTCGGCACTCGGGCACACTGACATGAATATTTCAGTTTGCTTGAAAACGTGCATAGCTACCAACCCGCCCATCCCCCCGCTCCTGGACCAACTCGCAGCCTGGTAGAGAAGGCATTGCCCAGACGAGATAGGGAATAAGAGAGGGAAGAGGGGACATAGACGAGAGCAAGGGTGCAAGGGAGGGACAAGGGTGCAGAATATAGTCATCAGTGTGGAGTGGTGGCTTTGTTGTGGATAATGACAGATGCAAGCCTGTTAGGAGCCGTTAGGGAGGGGCATGTTTTGTTTGGTGGAGTTGAAAGTAAACGGCTAATGTAGCGGGGGTTATTTTGGAAGCAGTTTCAGGTGAGCGCGTTGTGCCCATCCACCCATGGTGTGACAGAGATGTGTATGGACAAGTAATAGAGTTCAGACGCAGTGTAACAAGCTCAAAAAGAGAGAAGAGAAATGCTAGGAAAAACTGTGACGCAGTGGGTAAGTTGTTCAACCACTAACCAGAGGATCTGTGGTACGAACACCTGGGTATAAATGTCCCTGGGGAGGACATTTTAATCAAGACATAGAATGTGTTTAATAGTTATCAAAAAGAAAAGCTTTAGGCAGAAAAAACAAAACAAAAAAAAGAACAGAAACAAACCCATCGGAGTACCTATGACGCATGACTAATCCATCCTAGAATGAATTAAAATATAAGTGATGTTCTAGCCAAATAAAAAGACAAAAGACATTTTTATGTAGAAAATGTAGTTTAAGAGAACACCTTGTTCACCCGTTTGACTCCTCTTCTGTCCACGCACCAGTGATTAATGGCTACTCCATACTGTATTTTTGGGCCCAGAAAGAATTCACAATGTATTGTGAAATGAAAATGTTCCCTATAGCTTTCACAAAGGTCTGATTTTGAAGGGATTATGTGTATTTCTATAACATATACTTTAAACATTTTCTAATGCTCAGAGCACCTAAAACAGATTATAAGATTTGAGCCTGGGCTAGCTTCACTCTATCTGCCATCGTTCTGACGGGTCAGAACTGATCACATGGTGCACATCTCTGCTGTCACATGGTGAGCGGTGCTGGCCCGTGTTGAGGACGTAATGAGGCACCTTTGGTTCATCTTCCAGATCTTATTGTTCTTCCGTGATTTGACTGAACTAACCAAGATTGAGTTGTTGTTATAAAAATAAATTGATTTGATTTGATTTGATTTGAGTTGTGTGATGTCATACAGTTCAATCACACTACACTCTAAATGTGTTTTGGCCTGATAGATCATGTCCTAGGACTTTGCAGAATTGAGTCCAGATCAAATTGACCAAGGGTGCGTCCAAGTTTAAAAGAAGTGCGAGGACAATATTCTTCGAGTGTCATTATTTTCAAGGTAACTCAAATCTGGGGACAAGCATTTTAAATGAAGGTGAAATAAACTATTTTGCATCCCCAATGGTCCATTAAAACATATTTACACAAATTGCACTCTTAAAGCTATACTTCATTGACATTACTTACAGTTGGGGTACCTAGTTTACGAACTGCAAAAGAAGGAAGAATACATTTAAATCTACACAACTAGTTCTTAGCTCCCACAAACCTTTTGACATAATGTTAATATTTGTATCCATGATTTTTTAGGTGTGTGCACAGCTTTTTCAGGCGGCAAAGTGAAAATTGGGTGGCAATTAGGCAATATGTTATTACAACCGGGTTATTGAGAGATAAATTATTTACTATTACATGCAGACAGTATGCAGCGGTCTTATTTGGTCAAAAAGTGCAACTTTCACAAGATACTGGGGAAAAACAACATACAAAAAACAACTTTAGCATTTTAATTTGATCCTTTTCCCTTAGATGTTCATTCACCAGAAAGCTAAGCTAATTTCTACTGTTTTTGTCCACGCTTTGGTTGCAACGTCACAAAGTCTGCTTAACAACTCCTCCATGACTGGATTCAGTTCTGTGTGCTCATTCCTGAACCCATTCACCCAGAGAACCAATCACTTACTCCTCTGCCCTCCACACTTGTGCACCATCACCACCTGCTTCAGTCACACACACGCCCACCTGTGCACCTGCTCCCCTCCTCGTCTCCCTCTTCTCCCTCTCCACTCTTCATTCTGTGTGAGGAATTATGTCCCAGAAATATCAAACTGCAAAAGTTCTGATGCAGTCGGGTGAAGATCAATTAGCTCCTATTCTTAGATTTTGGTTCCTAGCCGGGGCAGGTGTTTTGGAAATGGGCTTGCACCAAAACAACCACCAAACTTGGAGAAAGTAGGTAGACGTTGAAATATGGAGCGCAAACTCCCAAACCAAAATCGTATGGTCTTGATGCGCACAGAAACTGAAGCACAGATCGTTCATATCTCATTTCATTTTTTCATTTTCTACCGCTTATTCCCGTTAGGGGTCGCGGGTGACTGGAGCCTATCCCAGTGACTTTGGGCCTTAGGCGGGGTACACCCTGGACAGTGGCCAACTCGTCGCAGGGCTAACACAGAGAGACAGAGACAAGGACGAACAACCATTCACTCTCACATTCATTCATTAGGGACAATTTAGAGTTATCAATTAACCTACACAGTCATGTCTTTGGACGGTGGGAGGAAGCCGGAGAACCCGGAGAGAACCCACGGTAACACGGGGAGGACATGCAGACTCCACCCAGAGAGATCGTGTGATGTTAGGGTGGAATTCGAGACCACGATGTTGGGGTGGTCTGGGATTCGAACCCCGATCTCCTTATTGAGAGGCAGAAGCTCTAGCCGCTCTGGCTAGAGTTCATATCTACTGTCACAAAATCAATCTTAAATTGCAGCTGTTTTTTGTTTTTTTTTTGGCTACAGTTTTTCTATATTTGTCAATACTACTAATATACAGTTTATGTTACTTTATCAGTCAGCCATGAAACTAATGGAGTCAATGGAGGCATCACTTAAAAGGAAAAAAAATGTGTGTTTAGAGCATTGCATTGGTGTTTTTGCAGCCTTGTAATGTCAAGTCTTTGCACAAAGACAAATAATGCCTTCTCTAATGCTGAAAGAAACCGCTGTGGATATATTGTGGATATATGCCATGAGAGACAAAAAATTGTCTTAAATTTCAGTCATAAATCAGTTATAAAGTTTTAGATTCAGTCAAAATCTTGTTAAGTACAAGATTGTAAAGTTGCATAGCTCAAACGAAGAGAGCACAGGACAAAAATGCATTTTAAGAAAATAGCCTTTGAAATTACAATTTCCCAGAGAAATGAATGTAGTGAATTAAATTTAATTTTGTTTAAGCCTAGCAAAGTGAGAGCAAAGTGACCCCCCACCCCTCAGTTTAAATAAAAAATAAAAAGGCTCAACCTATTGCATAATAAATAAATGCATGGTAAAAACAAGAGGGAAAACAACAACTTGTAACTGTCAGCGCAGCTAAAAGTTAAGTTTTTGAATATTTAGAAAAGTTTTATCTCAAATTGATGGGAAATAGCTGACTGGGCATGTTTTTTACTGTTACACATCGCAGCGAGAATGTGACTTTCTGTAATTTTTTTGGGAGACACGAGTTATGACTCATTTCATACTTGTACGATTGTTAAGCATCTGACCTGATAGTGAGTGAGCAGAGTCAGCTCATTTGATTAGCTAACACCATAAACTGATTTTGTATTCAAATTCAAAAATGGCAACTGTGTGTGTGTGTGTGTGTGTGTGTGTGTGTGTGTGTGTGTGTGTGTGTGTGTGTGTGTGTGTGTGTGTGTGTGTGTGTGTGTGTGTGTGTGTGTGTGTGTGTGTGTGTCAACAGCTACTGAAGTAAGAGTAAGAGTCTGGACATAAACTTGAATTTGAAGTTAGTAAGTTAGGACAAAACATAAATGGTATTATGAAAGGATAGATGTAAACATTGGAAAAATATAATTTCTGCTGGAGCAGTGCAAGAAACTCAATTCAGTCATTTTATATTGTTACTTTTGGAAACATAATCAAAACTTTTACTCAAGTATTGTGTCTGAAAATTATTCAGAGATTTAAAATTTGAATAAAGTAAATGTTACTGAGTACTACCTATCTCTAATGTTTTTACAGTAAAATGAGCAGAATATTCAATAGTACTTATTATGTTCAAAGAAATCATGAGATCAAGATTCATTTGCAGAAAGAGAGGGGACAATTTAAACTAAAGTACTACATACCATGAGAAAACGTTTTTGTGGATTGTATGTGGGGTGAAGCTGTGGAACAAAATGAAGGTGGAGCTAAAGCTGTGTTTGAATATTACCACATTTAAAAAAAATGTACAGTCGAGATATTTGCAGTGAGAGAAACTTCGAACTGATGTAGCAGAGGATGCAGTTCATTGTTGTCATAAATGAATGGTGCAGAGTAAGAGTAAGCGTGTTAGAGGCACTTACTCAGTGGTGGACCTCAGAATTTGGGGGCCCAAGGCAAAATTAAGTACAGGTCCCTCCTCATTAAGACTGCTTTTCTGTCGTATCTCCTGAGTTGTTCTAACCTGGCTCACACCAGAATGATATGTGTATTACTCTGAATTTAGTCAGAGGGCCCCATTTAACGCCATTTAAATGGCTTTTAATTGTGTACAAATGCTATTTTTCCCCCTTTTTCCTTTAGAACTACTTATAAATAGTTCTTACTAATTCTATTATTAAGTAACGAGCATTTGATAACATGACATAACAGACATGAATTAGTTAATATTATCCTTTCTCATAATTAGTTGATAAGTGGATTTAAGAGTCCCTATTTTCCTTTAAGAGCGGCGTTGAGGAGGAGTGAGTGTGTAGGCCCAGCACATGTGGGTGTTCATGATGCAAGCTTGTGCAATCATGTGGCTGCATGGGATAACAGATAAAAGGCAGGCAAATGAGCAGCACACAAGCAGAATGGACACAATATATAGGATTGTGACAGTGAGCCATGTTGGATCTGCCGTAGACACTGTTGAGACACTTGACTTGGGACTTGCTTTGAATTTCAGTCAACATTGGTAAATCTAAGGTATTAGCCACAACAGCAAGGCAACAACTGCAACCATTCTAGATGTGGTATCTACTTATGTTATACTTCAATACTAAATACTTATAAAAGCATAATATGTCTCCTTTAATACATTATGATAGTGCTTAGCTTATAAGAAAATACTAGAAGAGTATAAATGTGTCAGCAGATAAACTGACCCAGTGAGTTGTACTTTTGGGGGCCCCCTGGTGGCTGGTGGGGCCCCATAGCTGCACATCCTGCTTATGCCCGGAAACATTACAAGGCATGACTGAAATGTGTTTCACTTGTTTGGGAAGTGGGACGTGGAAACAAACAGCATCGTCTGAGGGGTCAGTGGGACTTCCTGTGGGAGCGTTTCCCAGAACCAAAGATTACTGACATTTATTTGTGTTTATTTTAGTCCTTGATGCATATGCTATAAAAAGCTACAACTGGATTTATTGGTAGACAGCATGCTCGTGTTTTAGTCCCATCTCATCTGATTAACAATTCAAGAGATGTTTGGTTAGCAGCCTCTTTCCTGGCTCAGACAAGGAAGTTGCTGGGTTAGATTCCCAGACTGGATGAGTCCGTTCTCTCTAATCCTTCAACTGGGTATTCCTGACCATGTAACCACTCAAGATCGGCTAAAATGTCCATTTTTTTTTGGCTGAGCATATTCCCTGGAACTATTCTAAAACCATAATCAATTCTTTGACTTGTTCATGTAAATCTTATTGAAAAAGGGAATATTTTGACTTGAGAGTGTTACTTAATTGACAACTGTGAAACACCTATGATTGCCAGTGCAGCCACACTATTTTGGTCTAATTTGACAGCACATGAAAATGGATAGCCTGCAGCAGTACAAAATGGATTTAATGAGTTTATGAACTGCGTAATCTCATGAGACTCTACCTGGCGCACTGGGTAACGGAATTGTCATATTATTAACCTTATAAATATGATTATCCTGGAAAAGAATCAACAACCGTAAAATTGGTAAATCAGTTTAGTCCTCCAGTGCATAGTCATGTCACAACAATTAAGACACTGAAGGTCCCTGTACTGAATTTGAATAAACTGTTTTTTTTCCACTGGATTACATTTGTCAACAGAGTCAACAGTGTTCACCCACAAACTGGAATGTAAGCTTGTCAGAAACATTACTAACCTGGTCTCTTACATTTGAAAGCAGGAGTGGTAAGGTTGATTTTACTCACTACGTTTACATAAACAGAGAACCCCGAATGCGTTAAACAACCAAACTCAATTCATCTTTGCCCCAAAACCTGTCAGACTCTTGTCCCAGTCATGCACGTTACAGAAACGATTAGTCGAGAGTGTGGGCTGAGAGACGTTTAAGGACATCTAGTAATTTGGCACGACCACGAAAGCTTTGCAGCTATAATTGCTAATAAAACCAGTGATCATCATGCATAATCAGATTTTTGCGACAACTCATTTACGTTAAACATTTGATTTTCAGACATGAGGAACTGCATTTCTTACAGGTTATTTGGAGCCAGCTGAAGTGGCTCAGGTATCTGTTCAGCATTTCTCCTGGACGCCTCCCCGGGTAGGTGTTCCGGGCATGTCCCAACGGGAGGAGGCCCCAGGGAATACCCAGGAGATGCTGGAGGGACCAAGTCTCTCTGTGACCGGGGAGGGCCTCGGGATCCCCAAGTAAAAATAAAGGAAGTGTCAGGGGTGGGGGAAGTCTGGACCTGCCTGCTTAGACAGCTGCCTCTGCGAAAATGGACAGGCACCTCAGTTGGCCTCCCTCCAGAAAAGTTTCACAGTGCACCTTTAAAGCAATACATTTCCTTTCCTTACTTAGTGTTCACTGTGGAACTCTAACATTGAATAAAATCCATGCATCATTCAGAGTGAACTTCAAAACGTCCCTCAATTCTGAGTGGCTGGCAGTTAAGCACATGCTGCCATTGTGTCACTCAGCAAAACACTTCACCAACATTGCCTACCCTATCTATGCAACAAAATTGTCTTCAAATCTCTGTTGACTTATTCACAGTGGCAATACCAATTTTCACTCAATCCAACGTATCAGATCCGGTTCTCATAAAAGTTCACAATGGGGACACACTCACGCCCACACACTCATCTCCGAGGGGTCTGCGTGTCTTCCTGCGGGACTGTGAGAAGCGAGGCGAGGGTCAAAGGTCAAGGGGAAGAGAGGGGCTATCGTACAACACACTCAAGCATCGAGGGGTTTATTCAGTCGCCTTTTTTCCGCTCCGTATAGCGTTCCATACAGTAGACATTTCCATAAAGACCTTCTTCAACTTCCATACTCCACACACCTCATCTGCGGCTGTTAATCTCTCGCTCCATTTGCACTCGTCGGGAGATAACGACATCATTAGCACACATTAACATGACGGTGTTATCGTTCCCCTCGTGTCCCAGGGCCCTCCTATATACAGTATGTGTGTGGGAGAGAGGGAGGAGAATGAATGGAACTTTTTCAACCTTCGGAGTCTATCACCGCACATCCATTCACACATCAGTCTGGGGGGGAAAAAAAAGATTGTTCACTGTGCTCATTTCTGTTCAGAGGCTCTGAGTCAAGCCTTTTGTGCTCTGTTAACTGTTATTTTAGTAGTAGACTAGTCAAACAATTATTGCTATTGAACATTTGGATTTTCTGAATAGATTTCTAACCAAATAAAAGTTAAAATATGCACATTCAGGGCTTCTGAATAGAGAATATTTACGAATACAAAGTGTATTATTGAATAGAATTTCACAATTATTGTTCTTTTGTAGTCATTTTGATTTAATAATGTCGCTGTCTTTGCTATAAAACATCCTTTGAGTCTTTGAGTACAAATTGTGAAGTATTATATAAATATTTAAAATAATAATAATAGTCGACTCTGCACAATTATTCTGATTAATAGTTGCAGATAGAGTTATCAAATTTTAGATAATAACATGAAAAATCTGAGATTATTATATTAAAGTGATATTTGTGCACTTTTGTGATTCATTTTACTGACATTTCACATTTGTCTCGTAATTAAACCCAAACTAATACATTTAAGGACATGTTGACATAATATTGTGACTTTTATTATCAGGATATTACCAAAAAGAGTCATTTTTTGCCAAAATCACCAAATTCCCCATATTGCAGCCCTACAACATAAATAATAATCAAGTAGTAAAAATATATATGCGTGACACAATTGTAATAATCATACTTGAGTCATTTTCAAATACGTCAACTCTATTATATCCTGAGGTGGTGCTTCATGGTTATTTTACTGCAGCTCATATGACTCACATCTGTTGTCATACGCAGCGGCATATATCCTTTTATAGTATTTTTAATGTATCAATTGGTGTCTGCCATCCCAGAAAAGTTCTAAAGCAATTCATGTTTATAAATGAATCAAGTAAAAAGAATAGTCCTTGCTCAATAATTTCAGATCCATGAAATGACACTGGATGAATACAGTATATTTTCTTTTTTTTAATATACAAATTCAGAGACCAACCAGTGGAAGCACTATTTGATTTTTGGCCTATTACATTTGATTTGAATTGCCGCTGTCATGGGATGTTCATTAGATGTTCTTCTTGGCAGAAGTCAGTGCATTTTGATCTTGTGAATAAAGAATATTCAACTAAACAGGAAGAGTTTACCTCAAAAGAGTGAAAAGATTAGTACTTGATTTCATAACGTCAACAAACATATGACGATAACCTCGAGACGCTGCTTAAAGTGCACAGTTTGCTGACAGAAATGTTTACCTGTGTATTAATAGTTAATGCATTGCCCACAGCTATTCTAAAGTCTGGGGTAACTGAGATGCAACTAACAGCTCTGTATAGTTTTAAGTTCTGGACCAAAGCAACTTCTGGCCGTTGGGAGCTGCCTTTGGGTCTTTGCTGTCAGTCTGTCTTGAAAAGGTGGTGGATGTTGATTTGGTCAGCTGTGACTTTTAGTGACTTTTAGTGCCTAATCATTGTTTCCAAATAGATTTTCTTAACTTACAAAATAAGTTGTATTTCAATTACCCGTAGAATATTTTGTCCAAGCCTAGTGCTAATACCATCATCTTACAAAGGCCGGCTACACATTAACGGAGTTTAGCCCGATTTTAAACCTGATTTGCAGCTCTACGACAAAACAATTATTTGTTGTGGTCAAAGCAATTCTTGTCGGGTCACAGTTCCAAAGAATACATTTTCAACATGTGGCATATTTACAATGGTCCATCAGAGACAGCATTTAAACTGTAGAAATAGCACAGGACCCCAACACGGATGTTTCTGCTAACTTTTTCATTCATCATCACAGCTATATTAACTGCAACAAGCTCCTTTTTGTTTCATTTTTTCTGTGAATATACTGTATTTGGTATTCATTAGACACCCTGTTCGCTCAGTGTGCGTGTCCTTCATGCGAGTGTGAGACAGATAT
Organism: Rhinogobius similis; assembly: GCA_019453435.1. Classification (NCBI taxonomy): domain Eukaryota; kingdom Metazoa; phylum Chordata; class Actinopteri; order Gobiiformes; family Gobiidae; genus Rhinogobius; species Rhinogobius similis. The sequence goes on from CM033635.1 coordinate 24,207,202, forward strand.
TTGTTGCAAAATGTCGTTGTCTTCTGCAGACTATGTCTCACGTCGTAACTCACAGACAATTTTAAACTTTACGGTGTGTTTTTTTGTCAGGACAGTACATCTTAATGAACACGTAACCTGGAGGAAACCGTGAGAAAACGCATACTCTACACAGAAAAGCTTCATACCGCTCGGGAATTGAACCCAGGACCTTCTTGCTGTGAAGCACGAGCACTAACCACTGCGCTACTGGCCTTCCATAAGTGAGAAAGTGTAGCTTGGAGGGCAAATGAAAACAAACATGTATTATTCATCTGTTAACCAGCCATGGGCAACAGACAGCGTAATGGAAAGTGAGATTATTACAAAGATGTGTGTTTGGGAATGCAGTCATACAAAGTGAAAAAATATGCAAATAAAGTACCTCATTCTGAAGCAAGCAGATGTTAACATTCCCCAAAATGGCTGCAGCGCTCAAGGTCACAGTGTGCCCACTCCAAGGCTAGTCTCCGAGGGGCTCTGTGTAGCCTGAAACAAGGGTAAAATACAAAATTACCTTCAATCTGAGGGCCATTTTTACATCATTTTAACACAGTTGTTTCCGATGTCAGGGTCTGTATTCTCCTTGAAATTTGGGCTAATTTATTAACCAACTCCATCTGGGGACCTCAGCGGTGGATAGTGGGTTTTGTGCATCAGAATTCCCAGCGGACGTGAACACACCTATGTCAACAGCTGGAGTCCTGGTGGCGCATCTGCATCACCTGGCACCAGAAGAGTCAATAAACACGTGGGTTCAGGAGTCAAGGCTGGACCTGTAATGAAATAGAATGCAAATGTAGAACAGATGGTGGAAGCTATGACATCCCCGAGTGTAAACAAATAATTACTAATTAATTTTATGTGATATTTTACATTTTAATATATTTGTGGTCTGTTTTCTAAGTGTTTGCAAAATTACCAACCCCAGGTCAGTGCTATTATTGCTGCAGATGATGATTTGATTGGTAGAATTATTACCTAACTCAAATATGCATGTGTGGCCTCGTTATTGATGTGTAATATTTGTAGTAACTGCCATATGATGTACAATGACATTTACATTTTGGTTAAAATAAGGAGTTTTTGATGATGTATTTGATGACTTTTGTGAATCCTCATCATCCATGTGGATCAGGTCACCCTTGTCTAATTTCAGTCATTCTTGAGTGGTAGAGCATGTTAGGGACTGGGAGGTCCGCTTGAAAGAGTGGAGACAAGTGCTTTAACCGCAACCAGTGTTGACATTCTTAAGTTCTTGATGTAATTTGTTACACTGTTAAAAATGTTTTTTACTTGTCAACTCAACTCAAAGAATTTTATCTTTTTTTTTTCTTGCTTAACAGCTTTACGGGATCTTTGTCAGGGCTAAACATGGGGGATGGGGAATCAGCATTTTATGCAGCTAAAAACTGGAACAGTCTTCCTGAAGATGTGCGACAGGCCTCTACTCTAACAATGTTTAAATTCAGGATAAAAACAAGTCTGTTTAGTGGCTACGACTGAAAGATTTTATCTGCACTCTTCTCTTTATTTTGTGTAAAGCATTTTGAATTGCCTTGAGCACGATTGGGCAGTACAAATAACCTTGCCTTGCCTACTAAGCAGCCTGAATGATTGATATTTGACAAGGGTGACATGATCCATGTGGATGTGAAACCATTAAAGATATTTTTAATAGGACACATAAGCACTTTGTGATTAAAAATGTCAAGATCTCAAAACTGTTTCGAAGAGTGCAATCTTACATCAGATATTTTCCAAAAGTACACACAAAAACATCACACAATGGCCCATTTTTCAAGGCAGCTTCATAACAGCATCATTACATCAGACATTCAGACTTCAGTGGTGGCTATTTGTCCACACCCTTCTTCTCTTAATGCCTCTCAAAACGTCTCTTTAAAAGTTCCTCAAAAACCTTTGGCGTGCCTTTTCTGTCCCCCATCCCAGCCCTGTGGGGGTGTGTGTCCACGCTAAAGCCTCCTTTCCCCGTTTGACCCGGCGCTGCCTGCTCTGCCTGCCTTCCCAGGCCTTAATCCTGATCAAGCATGTCTAGACCTCTTATTACAGTTCCATAATCAGAGGAGGGGCTGGACTGGAGCGAGAGAGAGAGAGAGAGAGAAAGAGCAAGAGAGAGCGGGAGGATGTACGCGGCGTGACCCTGACAGTGACCTGCGCACATTCATTCCACTGTTTACGCCGTGCATAAACAGACAGACTTGTCCCAAAGTCAATACGCAGAATGCAACCGGGATGGAGGCGCGAGATATGAGGCAGGAGCTGACAGAGACCAGGCGTAAACTTAGGGATTAGACGGAGAAAGGCAATCCGCGGCAAAATGAGTCTTGAATCCATCTCAAATAGTGTGAAATGGTCTTGAAGGAAGAGAGTCTAAGAACTAGGAAAGCAGAAAGTGTAACTAAACTGTGTTGGCTCCTATAAACATTGCCAGAATAAAAAAGAACACAGATTCATAAATAGTCAGGGGATTGTAAAATGCCAAAATATCTGAACAGAAATACACATCCTTAATTTGTCATTTTGTGAAAGGTGAATTGGATTACTATAAAAAGAATGAGAGGATAAGAGAAAATGCCTAGTGAAGTCAAGCTTATTTCAGCATTGTGCTCCGTTTTGTTTTTTTTTTAACTGGGAAATAATTTGGATTTTAAAGATTTGACATGTTCTGAGCTGTTTCTTATTCAATCAGAATGTAGTGTGTAGCAAGGACTCTTAAAGACAAGCACTGTTCATGACTTGAATCTGCATTGATTTGTCCACATTGAATACGCTTGTAACTTGGAAAGACAAGGCCACATTCATTGACTAATGCAATCTGAATGGATGTCAATGCTGAAGGAATCTGGAGTATTTCAAACATGCTACTCTACTTTCCCTAGTAATGAACGGGAATACGTTATAATTACATTAACTGGCTGAACAGCTAGCCTCCTTCTATTCACGATTCGAAATCTCAACCCCCTCCCCCACCCATCTCACTACAATAGACATTTCTGCCAATCACACCCCGGGTGCCCCCACCACCCCCCCAAGCCAATCACAACACCAGGACAATGTAAGGAAACAGTTTCGGAAGTCCAACCCCCGGAAAGCTGCTGGACCAGACGGTGTCTCCCCCGCCACCCTGAGACACTGTGCGGACGAGCTGACTCCTGTCTTCACAGACATTTTTAACACCTCCCTGGAGTCATGCCATGTCCCAGCCTGCTTCAAGTCGTCCATCATCGTCCCTGTTCCCAAGAAGCCCCGGACCACTGGACTTAATGACTTCAGGCCTGTGGCGCTGACGCCTGTCGTCATGAAGTCCTTTGAGTGCCTGGTCCTGCCCCATCTCAAGTCCTTCACCTCCTCCGCCCTGGACCCACTGCAGTTCGCCTACAGAGCCAACAGATCTGTAGACGACGCCATCAACCTGGCCCTCCACTTCATCCTGAAGCATCTGGACTCCCCGGGAACCTACGCCAGGGTCCTGTTTGTGGACTTCAGCTCTGCATTCAACACCATCATCCCTGCTCTGCTCCAGGACAAGCTCTCTCAGCTCCACGTGCCTGACTCCATCTGCAGGTGGATCACTGACTTCCTGACGGACCGGAGGCAGTGCGTGCGGCTGGGGAAGAATGTCTCAGAGACTCGGACTATCAACACAGGAACTCCACAGGGCTGTGTACTTTCTCCTCTGCTCTTCTCCCTGTACACCAACTGCTGCAACTCCAGCCACGACTCTGTAAAACTGATCAAGTTTGCAGACGACACCACCCTCATCGGACTCATCTCGGACGGCGATGAGTCTGTCTACAGGAGGGAGGTGGACCGGCTGGTGTCCTGGTGCAGCACCAACAACCTGGAGCTCAACGCCCAGAAGACAGTGGAGATGATCGTGGACTTCAGGAAAGTCTCAGACCACCTGCCAAGCCTCGCCCTGACGGACTCTCCCAGCACCACCGTAGACTCTTTCCGCTTACTTGGCACCACCATCACTCAGGACCTCAAGTGGGAGCCACCATCAGCTCCATCATCAAGAAGGCCCAGCAGAGGATGTACCCTGCGCAGCTGAGGAAAGCCAAGCTGCCGGGCGCAGATGATGGTGCAGTTCTACACGGCCATCATCGAAGTCCATCCTCACCTCCTCCATCACCGTGGTACGCTGGAGCCACAGCCAGGGACAAACAGAGACTACAGCGCATTGTGCGCTCTGCTGAGAAGGTGATCGGCTGCAGCCTTCCATCTGTCCAGGACCTGTACGCCTCCAGGACTCGGGACGAGCAGGTCGGATCACAGCTGACCCTTCTCACCCTGGACACAGACTATTTGAGCCACTTCCTCGGCAGGAGGCTACGGTCCATCCGGACCAGAACCTCCCGCCACAAGAACAGTTTCTTTCCCTCTGCCGTTGGACTCATGAACACTTTGTAACACCTGTCACTTCAACAATAATACTATTTAAGAACAATCTATTTGCACTACTCATTTGCACATTGCACTATCTGCCAACTGTACATTCTGTATATAGTCTATCTTAGTCTATTTTATTCTTAATTTTATGCATGCCTTTTTATATATTTTTTATATTTTATCCTTTGCTTTATGTTGCACCTACGCCGAAGCAAGTTCCTACGTTTGTGAATTTCACTGACAATGGCAATAAACAATTTCTGATTCTGATTCTGATTCTGATTATAGGGGCGGATGTTCATGCTTTTAAAGAGACAGGCTGACTTAAAAATGTAACCGCAAAATACAATGATGTGACTGGATTTACAATAATGTCTTCAATCTCATTACCAGTCATATCCTCAGTCTCCACTAAGCCTGGGATTCAGTGTGAACAGTGATGTGTCTGGATTATGGCACGAGTCGATGCGATGGTGAAATGCATAAACTAATGAGCCATCATTCTCCAGTGAATCATAAAGGACACTTTCAGACAGTTTAAACAGATTAAAAGGGTGTGTCACTGACTTGATGACACCATAAAGTAGTAATTCATTTTCATTTTCAGCACCATAGATAGATCATGGATCTTAAATCCGGCTAGGCCATAAAACCGCACTTGTGTAAATACTGTATTTTGTCAAACAGTGCATGATGCTTTTTTGTAAATAATACAATTTTACACTTTATTTCATCTTGACGTACTTTTATGCTGCTTACCTGCACTAAAATCTCATCCCATTCACAGCAACCTTTCCAGTAAAAATCGAGCGTGCCTCCACCCTAAAATGGCTCCATCCAAAACTCATCTCTCACAGCTGCAGAGGAAACCTCAGCTGGAACGTGAAAGCTCATTCTTGTACGTTCCACAATGTGCGTCCCTGCAGAGAAAAGTCATTTCAGACACTCACGTCCTCCGTATGAGGCTTTGGCTCATGGCCATAGGTGAAAGCTACTGTGTGTCTGATCCAATAACGAGAGAGCTTTGTGCTTTACAGTTCACCTAACAACACTGTTCACATGGCCATTAAGTGGATGCCACAAATATTGACTTGTCAGCTGCTTTTTATCAAGGAAAATATCGTAGAATTATCTAAATCGACTACAAACATATGATTAACGTTATTTTGTCAGACTCTATACATAAAACAATAATAGTTAGAGTACAAACTGATAATAATCATAACAGAGTAAATTATTTCAGTTCTTCTCAAATGTTTAATTATAATAAATTAATGAATTAATCATTGGATTTATATAGCACCTTTCATGACACCCAAAGCACTTTACGCTGCATTATTCATTCACTGTACACTCAGTAGTAAGCTACATCTGTGGCCACAGCAGCCCTGGGGCAGACTGACGGAAACAAGCCTGCCATTGCCCCTCCGACCACCACCACTCATTCATCCAGTCATACTGTGCAAAGAGTCTTGTGTAAAGACATGGACTCCAGCCGTCCCACTGTAGGACCTGGTGGTCCAGCGGTCTCCAAGCACTGACCAGGGCACGACTTGTTTAGCCTCTGAGATCTGACAGGATCGGGCACTGACAAGCAGGTGTGGCCACAATTTCACACCAAGAAAACATTCAGCCTTCAAGCAGATCTCATCTAGTTCATTAATCATCAATCAACTTTGATTTAAGACCAAGAGAGAAATCAGCTATCCTAGTTGAACAAACTCTCTTTCACACCTAAATCAAAACCAAAACATGCCCAATGCTGACCAGTTAGATGCTCATAGCCAAGATCTCTGGCTCAAGATCTGGAGAATGACACAGCTGCCTTCCTCTGATGCAGGTCGGTCCAGTGGATAGAGCAAAAGCAGTGTGCAACTTACACTTTTACAGTCAAAAATAGGGCTGGGTGATATGACATAAAATAAATAAAAGTTTGGGAGTAGTCCGATAACGATACTCAACTGTCAACCCAGAAATGTGCTAAAACATGTCAAAACATTGACAAGATAATACCACCTTATATAACCTTTTTTGAAAGTTTACAGCATTACTTTTTTATTTTCATTTTATCAGCTTTTTTTGTAGCATTTACCAAAAACAATATACTCGATATTCACATTTTGCGTATTATTTTAAAAAAACACATTATATTATTGCCTCCCTCTAACAAAACTAAATAACTTTGAATTAAATTTCTTGAGCATAAACAAAACAGACTTTATATCACTGCCATTTAATTAAAAAAAAAAAAAAAAATCTTCTTCCAAAAGTGGACTTTTACTCCAAAGCACATGCTTTTCCTGACAGAGAATTGGCTGTAGACTCATCCATTAAAAAGACCCAAGCTGATCATTGACAAATCTCAATGTTGATTCAATTTTGATTAATTGCGCAGCCATAGTCAAAAGATAAGCGTTAAGTAGTTGTCTTCCAGTTGTTTTCATTCCTTGCATTCTTGAATTGTGGGAAGTGTTTGAGCCTTGCCTTTAATGGAGACATAGTCAGGCAGATGGCATATATATTTGTTCATCCTTTCAAGTGATCTTCTAGTGCATACTTTATTCACCACGGAGCGGGATTTTCATCAAGACCGAGGTGCGGAACTTTCTCCTCCCACGCCCGCTCTCGATCCCTGCCTAGTGTAAGTGATCAAAAGGAGTCAGCCTGGGGTGTGCACCTGCATACAGTCCTCTGCTCCTGCCCCAGAAAGAAATGCATTCAGAGCGGTTAGTCTGCAGCGAAAGTCCTGCTTATGTCTGCCAAACGTGAAAGACTGCAAAAGAAGAAATCGTTTTTTTTCCCCTTTGGATTTTAGAATAAAGCACTCATGTATAGTATATATCAGATGCCTTATAGCTTCACCCTACATTTTCACACTGCCAGATATCCTTGAAGCCAATAGAGGAGAAAGAACTAGTTGATATAGTTTATACATTTAAAAGCAAACGTTCTAGGGATTGCGATAACTTGGACATGCAATAATTAAATCAGTAACATTTGTAATCTGTCATTCCAAACTTGTCAATTAAAATTAAATGAAAAAATATCTTTCTACTGTACAAATTTGGTATTAAACATGTTTAAAAGCTCCTCTCACAATTTTCCAAAGTTTTAGAATAAAAATTAGATGAATTCCTAGTAAAACATAACCTATTCGCTGGCATTCAATACAGATTCAGAGAAAACCGGTCAACTGCACTTTAATCTTGACTGAGTTGCTTGGAGTCTTTTGGGATTTGAAAAATAGCCGTTGATACAACAATTACGGCAAATTAATCAATAAATTAGAATAATCTGGGATAGAGGAGATTATTTTGAATTGCGTGAGAAGCTATTTGGAGAATATGTGACATTTGGTGACAGAAAATCAGACTTTTGGAGCACCGCAAGGTTCAATCACGGTACCAATTTTGTTTTATCTTTACCAGAATGTAACTTGTCAAGTTTCAAAAGTTTGCTGATGACACAAATATTCATGCATCAGGGGGAAATATACAGCTGCTTTTGTCAACTATCACCTCGGAAACGGGTCAAATAAAGCAATAGTTTGACAATGACACGCCGAATCATGTTAATTGGAAACCGCAACAAAAACACAATGTAACGCTAGAAAGAGTCATTGAAAATACATTTCTTGGTACTGTATTGGATGACGAGATTTCTTGGGGACCTCACATCAGATACGTACAAATCAAACAGATCTAAACACATATAAGAGTGCATTACAACCACTGCATATATTACAGAGACAAGCTGTAAGACTGATCCACAAAGCCAGTTTTTGTGAACACTCCCAATCAATTATTCCTGCTGTCAAATATTCTCAAACTGGATGATCTTGTGACATTTAAAACCATAGATAATGTTCAAAGTAAGTGATGAACACAAACAAAGCCTATGTTCACCGAAACAGAAGGGCAGTTAAAGAGGACTTGACGAAAATACGCAGAGTACGTTTTTCTATTGCCATTTGTGGTGTAAACTTATGGAACGCCTTGAGCTGAAAATACATTTTAAAGAAGACATTTTTTCATACAAGCCACATATTGAAATGAAATGTGTTGCTGAGACTTACAGGAATGTTTGTATTTGTGGCATATATGTAAAATGTAAATGAAGAAATTGTTCTGCTTATTTTAACTGACCGTACCTTCATTAGATTGATGATAACAGAAATTCAAGTACGGCAGAAAGCAGATGTGGGAACTACTCAGTGACAATTGCTGGAGTAACTTCTTTTTTTAAGAAATTGCACTTTTCATAGAGCGTAATTTTGCTTGGACATGAGTAATATGTTGTTCGAAGTAACAATATTCTTTTTGAGTACAGGTTTTGTGAGTAAGTCTAACTAACAAAAGCTTTTTAATACATGATTGAACATTTGTGTTTCTTAGACCTTGCCTTCAGATTATTTGGTCATTTTTGTGTTCTTCGGGAATTTCAGCTTCTGTGCATTACTTAATGTTTTGTCAGTTACATTAGCGTATTCCATTAGCTTCTGAATTATAAATCCAATTTCAAATAGATGTTATTACAAGGACTCAAGTAGTAGTTACACAAAAATACTTCTTACTCGTCACATCTTTTTACTTCTCCTTGAGTGATATTATTTTTAATGTAACTTTACTCTTACAGGAGCACACAATTTTGACTTCTCCAAAATGACAGGGTGACATGTAGACAAAATATTATTTATACAACAAGAAGTTCCAAGTTATAAAGTTTTGCATTATCCTGTTTGGTTATTTGGCAAAGTTGCAGCCGATATTGACTTTCTTGGAAGTAAAGAAAATCAAAAAAGATTCTTTAAAACCACCTCAGACCTCCCTCGAGCCACTTGCTGCTTGTACCTTTCCCCCGTCAAGAGTAACCTTTTAAAAACCCAAATTTTATTCCACTCTCGGCTGCTTCCGTGATTACATCGACGTGCTTTTATTTTTCAGCTTGGGTGCCGGCGCTTTGGCCATCTCCGCCCCAGCTCTCCAGTGCATTTCTTACAAATTCTTGGACCTAATTTACATATAGCAGGGTTTAGACAGCCCTGCTCTAATTGGCTGTCTGGTTTGTATTCTCTGTGTTAATAGCTTGTCTACAAAAAGTGTCCATTCAAGATTTGACAAAACCCACGGGATGGTTATCTAGCCTACTGCTGTCAGTCACTGTAGCCCACCCAGAAAACGAAATGCACGCAAGACTTTTCCGGCATTGAAAAGCTAAAAACGTTTCAAATTATTTATTCAAAAGCGTTCCATCATGGTGTCAGCGGTGCGCGAGGATCGAGCCTGTGGTGTCTGCGCATATGGGGAAGGCATTTGCATATCTTTTCAAAACATATCAAAATGTAAACATGCCAGCGTGCCGGGCCAAGAGGCAAAACATTTAAAGATTAGATGTCAGTCTTTGTGTCGGTGAGATTGCAACATCTGATGAAGGAAATAAGGTATGGACGTGTCAATCAAGCTGCGTGTTTTGAATTACACACTGCTTCCAAATGGATAATTTCTGTAATGGATTCGGAACAGGGTTGATGTTAGGTGCCCTGCTTAATGCAACCTTTTCTGAGATTGCATGGGTAGTTAGAATTTCAAGCGCGTTTTCATTTTTGAATTGAGGTTCTGATGTTAGTTTTTGATTGCAATTGATTGTAACATATATATACAACTATTAACATACGTATACAACTTCTTAATTACGCATTTACTAGGCCTATGTCATTCTTAATTGTTCATTATGAAAAAAGGTCTGGGTTCATGCTTTACTAAGGCAGGAATGTAGTTATTATAAAGTGCTACCCAATGATAAAGATGAGACAAGTAAATAGATATAATTACATGTGTGCTATTGAAAACACAAATGATCACTATTGTACACTTTAATTGGGCTTAATAAAGCATGGCGAAAGGCTTAAGTCACAATGAATAATCAGTTTATTTATAGATTATTATGAATGATTAAGGCTTAGTAACTGATCAATTAGGAGATTGGGGTTAGGAGTTAGAGTTGGGATATTCATTAAGCAGTTACTAAGTTTGAATCGTTCTTTCATCATGCTTTCTCAAGGTGACAGGAAAAGATCTTCAATTTAAAGATATCAATTTGAAACTTCTGTAGTTTACTCACATGAATGTAAGAAAAACTGAAGTGCACGTTTCATTATGTAATGTTTTTATATCGAAGTAAGGCATTTTATGTGTAAAAACTGTCAAAATTGCACATATGTGGGACATGATGAAGGATGAAGTGGATTAAATAAAGTTATCAAACATTTGTTGTTTCCACATGAAAGTCTATATGTTGAGAAAGCAAACTGACCAAAAAAAGAAAAACATTTGAAAGGGGGGCTAGTGTTTCCCCTGAAGGCTAATTAGGTGTAGTTATTGTAAAGTACCCAATTGTCTTGTAAATTTAGAGAAGGACTAGCTATCCACATTGGCCAGGGAAAGAAAATGCTAAAAAATGATCGTATCCATGGGCTTCAGAGTGATAAAATACCGTTGCCAACTAGCAATTAAAACATCTTTTGAATGAACGTCTTGATCAAAAGTCCTCAAAATGGCACCGGTAATAGGAAAATGAAACTCATGAAAAGCCTTAATCAGCAGAATTATGCAAAGAAACTGTGGTCCTAATCAAACACAGGCCAAGGACAAAGTCATTACTTTTTGGAACAGATCCATAAAAAGTTCCAACTGTAAGATTTATGATGACACTGAGGGTACCTTTAATTTAATTCTATTGGCAAGTTTTGCAAATGCCACACTGGATATCACTTCCCCCTGTGGACCTTTCCCAAAGTGAATCATTTTATTCTTGCTCCACACCCCACAACGTCCCTGCTTTTCTGTAATAAGCCAAGTGTTAGAAAACCTAGGGCCAGCCTCGAAGATGTATTTGGATCCATTAATAAGCAATGATAAATATGAATGAATGAATTACTTACATTACATGTTTTGCATAAGTGGAATTAGGAGTGCTTGCAGTAACAAGCGCTTATAAAGGTGAGTTGATTTGGTGGTGAATGCTAGGTTAAGATGTTGTGAATTTTTATACCCAGAATAAACTCGAGGACAAAAAGTTACTACTGACTAATGACAACAGTGTCATTAGTGCCACGAAAATTTCAGAATACCACAATCCAAACGTTCTGATTTACATGTTGAAGGTGCACTATCATATACACAGGAATGTTCCACAGTATGGCATTCAAATCATCATATTGTTCTTTTTTTTCCAGCTTTTTTCAATTAATTGAAAAATACATTGGGAAAAATGATATTCTTACTGTGAGCACGGGTTGCCCCTCCACAGATCTGACTTGTAACTTGGCCTGGTGGCATCACCTGGTTGTCTCTATGCATGGAGATAAGTTAAATGCCTTACTGTAGAATATTCGGTAACATTTTCTAATACGGTCGGCACAAAGCATAAACTAACCATTAACAAATGTTTTATAACAATGATTAACATAAACTAACCCTTGCCCTAATCTTGGTAAATTATGATTAAACATGCGCTTAGGTACCATTTTATAATAACTACACCCTCTTTTGCCTTAACAAAGTATGAATAAAGACTTAATTAGGGTTAGACTATTAGTTAAATTGTTACTAAGACTGAATCATTAAACTATTTGTTCACCATGAATTAAGTCTTTGTTCATGCATTATAAAGGCAGGATTAAGTGTAGCTATCATAAAGTTACAGTTTTTAAAATAAACATTTATAAATGTTTTGTGTATAATATTTCTGTGCCTAATTTTAAAGTGAAACCAAACATTCAAGCTGCAATAACATCTCCATGGAGACAGGACCCACCAGCAGAAGTTACATACTAAAGAATATAAGTTTAAAGAAATAGTATGTTGTTTTTATTGTGTTTAAAGAATAACACATGGATCATTGTTTTCCATTTTGTTCATTGTAAACCACAATGCTGATCTAAAACAGGTCCATTGACTTTCTGTTTAAAACTGTAAAACTGAGAAACAGCAGATTTTGTTTAGTGTCTTTGTTGTTAAAAAATGGTTATACGACATTTTTGAACCCTACATGCTCGCCCTGACTCTTAAAAGTCCATTTCACAGATGCCCCTTTAATTTGACTTTGCTATGGATGAAGACCTACTTACTACTTCATTCAGTGCTTTGTCTTTACACTCTCCATTGTTAAAGAGCAGGATTCAGAAAGGACTGGAGCACTAAATCCTGTTACAGCCTCACAGTGCACCGGGCGATAACGTAGCGGGATGAATGCGCGCAGCCATCGGAGCTCGGCGATGCTGCTGTTTACCTTGCAGCCTAAAAAGCAAGTCATTATCATTCCCCTCATTGTTGTGCGCCGCTTCCCAGACACGAGTCCTGAATCTCAATGGGCTTTTCATTGAGACAGTCGCGGAGTCAATTAGCTTATCTTGCTATTGGCAATATCTGCCTTGATGTTGATGTTGTTGCGCCAAGGCAGGCCAGCGCACTTACAGGGAAAAGAGTCAAAGAGGAAAAGCTGGAGAAGTGTGCTGAAGCTTGTCGGGTGAGGATAAGCTCCAGCAACCAACTGTATGAGAGACTTCACAGGGAGTACTATATCGCAATGTCAGAATTTTGTGTTGTAACTATTAACTAACTAACTAACTAACTATGATCACCATTAAAGGGGGCATATTTTGCTAAATCAACTTTTATGTGGCGTTATGCGTTCCTTCATCATTATATTACTCAAAGTTGTATTCTGATTGATTTCTGCATGTTTGAGTGATCCTGTACTGTCCTACAACTGAGCCTCGAGTGCTCAGAAAATTCCTGCTTTCACCTACCCCCTATCTCCGCCCACATTCCTGTACTTAGTTGTGATCTTTTTATTTCTTTTTTTATACTCTGAGTGACACATGTAGGGTTATAAAAATGACTGCCACTTTTCAAAAAGAAAAACATGTAAATGATAATTTCTTGCTTGCTACAGTGAAATGCCACTATGAAGAGGCGGGGCTTAGCAGTTCTGCAGTTTTGAACATGGAGTCACTGGACAAATTTGACATATATTGAGTCATTTTCGATCTATAATGCGGTCTGATGAACAAAATATAAATTATTATCTAATTATAGTTCAATAGTGCTTGAAAAAAAGAACAGTGCATCTCCTTTAGCAAAAACAAAACTGATATTTCGCTTCATTCAAGCTTTATAAATGATTACACATTTTGTCTTATATTTATTAAAATTTATCTGCATGTTTAATGTTGTTAAGTTAAAAATTGTATGCGTCAATAGGTGCTAGATCATGATATATTCATAATAACCATTAATTGTAAAATCAATGGTTGCATACACGCCCACTAAAGCTGGAATATAGATTGTAATTGAATTCAAATTGCTATTTAAAGATTGCACAAGATACAAATATTAGGTCCTTGATTTTGTGTCAAGGATCATTATTATGCCTTGAGGCATTTCCATGTGTTCCTTGAGAAAAGGTCCAGTTTGAGATAATGCATTCATACACAGGTTTAATTTCTTAAGAGTCCTGAACATACTTCTGCACCAAAAAAAAAGAAATCAAAACTTTAAAGAAATTTAAAGAACCAGACAGTGCTATGGACATAAATGGTCTAATTTGGTAATATTTTAGTATGATCTGCTGAATTTCTGTGATGCAGCACTCAAACTAACCCCTTGTTTTTGTTCCTTGCAGCACTTGAACCTCAGACTTCAAGTTTAACTGCAGCCTGGTTCTATACTTTTCTGTTTTTCAAAAGCCTTTTCAATGATTAGGACGCACAACGAAAACAACATTTCAACATTTACCGCCACTCGGTGACAGCGAATTAGCTTAACTTAAAAGTAATGTCTAACTCTGTGAAAATATACATCTATACTTCTATCGTGTTTATGTATAAGAGCCATAGACTTTTAGATATTAAAATGACTAAACTTTGAATGCTGTTTGATAACATTTAGCAACATGTTTTATGTCTAAATCATTTTTTTTGACATGGCCATATTTGTGAAATGTTATTCAAAACTTTGATTTTATACCAACTATATTTGTAGAAAAGTTCTTTATCCTCAGCTTACATGCACGTTTTTAATAATTTAATGGGGTCTGTCTTGTAAATTAATCATTAGAGGTTATTTTAAGAGTATTTTAATGTTTAATGTTTAATGTGAGCTTAAAGGTCACGTTTTACTGAAGGCTATGTTATCCCTTACTTTATTTTGCTGGACCCTCTCCAAATGACTGTGGGCTAAGTATGTTCCAGACTAAAAGTGTGTATCCATTGCAAGATTTTCCCAGCGTAAGTATATAAAGTTAGATTGGAAAATCATTTCAACGGTAACCAAAAGGAATTTAAGTTACACACAGACATTTCAATAAACATGCTTTTTGGCAAATCTCTCTCTTTGGGAAAGATCCTCATGATCTACAGTATGTACAAACTGAAATGAAAATGATAAAGAAACCATACATTGCTGCATAAATACTACACACTAAAAACAGTAATGCTTTAGTTTTTATTCATCAGGGCAATGGTTGGAGTTGATGGAAGTGGTTTATTGTTTCCACCTCCTCCTCTGCATCTCCTTGCTGAGGTTGTTCAGCCTTTCGTCCCGCTCTGTCCAATGGCCTTTGCTGTTGTTCAGAGCAGAAGAGTTCATTTTGCAGGTCTGTGTCCCCAGGGTGGAGGCACTTCTGTTCAGGCTCACTGATGGACACGCTCGGCACCTGACTCTGCTCTTTGGCCTTGCCCTGTCGTTTGCTTATTTTCTCTCTGAAAATTTGCGTTTGGTAACAGCAAGTTCCTGCTTCAGGTTGACAGAGTCCCTCACAGATGTGTTGTAGAGATACTGGATCTCTTTGTAGGCTGTGATCTGGTCTTGGAGCTTGTTCTCTGAGTGCCAGTTTGACCTCTTTGAGCTCCAAGTCTTTTTGGATTGCCAGTCTCTCCTGGGTTGTAAGTCTCCGTTCTTGGGACTCATTAACCCGGACCTGGTCATCAAGGGCACCTGTGACATGCACCATGAACCAACACAACACATTCTGAGTACCGTAAAATGCGGGGTTATAAGCTGCTACTTTTGTCTCATGATTTCAACCCTTCGGCTTATACAGCGATGCAGCTAATTTGTATTGTATTTTTCCGGGAGCGGCCTCTAGGGTAGAGTTTAGATCAGGCTTAAAAATTCAAGCCTGACGAACCCGAGCCCACACCCGTACTGTCCAAACCCAACCTGGGCACGATTCGACCCGAACCCGATCCGCGCGGGTTCTGTACGAACCGTCATTTGCTGCATGATTCGACTGGCCAGCGCACTTGTGTCCAAACTGGAACCAAACCGTGTAGAACACGTGTAGAACCGGAGTTACGTAAACTGAGTACCGAGTTTTATTGGCAGAATAAGCGCCTGACCGGGCTTCAGGTGTTTAGTGTTCTACCTGCACCAACAGGACGTCTCCTGTAGCAGACGGGCCTGTTCCTCTGCTGACGCTGGCCCACATGATCCCTCTCCCTCGCTCCTTTCTTCAGTTTTTTGGGAAGGCATCCGTGGCTCTCTCTCTCCTCTGTTGCGCTCTCTTTTTCTCTCTCCTCTGGCTTCTAAAATATTGAAATTGTTGTTGCCAAACTTGCCACTACTTTGGTATTTTTTTATTGGGAGTGGCAAGTTTCGCTAATATGAGCATTCACACGGAATTTGAATGTGTTTATGTTGACATGATGTACCTTATTGTCTAATTATATAAACGCGAAGATGTTTGGACAGTCAAGTTTCATTCCCCTGTGTCAAGCTGCTCTTTGGTCTATGCGTCTTATTTTAAAAAAATAAAATGAAATGTACCCTATAGTGTCATAGTATACCCAAAAAATGGTTGAAAAACACTAGAAACTAAAATTACCATATCATATAATAAAAAACAGTTTAGACGTCTACAACATGTTCTGAAACGTATGCGATTCTTTATTTCTTCAGTACTTCATAGTTCATTGCTATTGGATGTGTCTAAAATGCACGCTCTGAACTGCATTTTAATTTTGAAATATCAGACTCACAATTAGATATTGTCCAAATTCGCGCACGTCCAGGTACCAACACAGACACACACCGCCTCCCTAGACATCGCCTCGAGCGGTAATTGAGCAAGGACCCCCCAAACAGATAAACAAGACCTATTGATTCGGTGTAATTCGACTCCGTGGCTGCCATATAATGTCATTACAGGAGTGGAGAGGCATACGTGTGTGCTCGCCATAGTCAAGGATCATGTGCTTTTTTTTTTCTAGCCATGCCGGGGGAATTCAGCAAAGTGATACAAAATGGAAAATAGAGATTCAGGGGATGAGAATAAAACAAGCCGGAGAACTGCCAGCCAAGAAAAAAAACGCAACGACAGCCGTGTGAAAGGAGGAGTAAATAGATGAAATAGTGTTTAGTCCATGGGCACGCTGCCATAAATGCATTCTAACTGTGCAAAAACTCCACCGCCCAGTCAATGAGCCATCAGAATAATGTTTTACTTGCTAATAAAAAAGGAGGCGAGAAAGAAAAGAAGATAGATAGAGAGAAGATTTTTGTTGAATTCCTATCATTCCCCGGTCATCCCGGAGTTGGAGTTGGAATACTGATTTGGGAAATGCTAATGAGCCATCTGTTGATCCCAGGCAGCAGATCAAACCAGATTCATGACTTTGGATGGCTGTGCACTTTCAGGGAGATCATGGACCCAGTGTAAATGTGGAGTTGACTTACAAATCTGACGAGGATTTTAGTCAGTTCAACAGCATACTATTTGAAACATTTTGACGTGGAAGAAAAGTAACTTAATAATGGTTTCACAAATTTAAAAAGGTGCGCTATATATTTTTTTACATGCTGCCTCAATGAGATGTTGTTGTGTTGCCTGAATGTTCCACTTCAATGTTCGTCTGTCTTCTTGGAAACATGCAGGTGACGTCACAAGGCCAAGTTACAGGTCAGATCTGTGCAGAGGAACGCCCACTCACAATAAGAATTCATATTTTTCCGAGATCTTTTTGAGCAATAAAACACTTGCATTTTATTTAATGTAAGGTGGATCGATGCAGTGGAATGCTGTGGAACATTCAAAGCAAAGGCAAAGAAGTAACATCTCCATAAAGACAAGCAGGTGTCAAAACAGAAAAGTTGCATAGTTCGGTGTAACATGCAAACTTTGTCGTTTAAATAGCACTTTTACCCCAGAGCAAGAAGGCCATAGGTTTGATTCGTAGATTTTGGAACGTAGAGTTTCTTCTGGATGTTCTTCTTTTCCTCATTTAACCAAAACATGCACACTATGGTAATCCTCCACCTAGGTATTCCAGAGCAAGATTCTGGGTCCAAGTCTGGAGGAGTGTCCTTGACCACAATTCCACAGTGCAACTGAAGAATGAGTCAAATGATGAGGACAAATTTCTCTTCAGGGACAAACGTCTTATGTAGAAAGTATGTCTATTTAGACACAAATGACGTCCAGTGTTGAAATGGCAACATTGTCTTTTGTGCCTAACTTTTGAGCCACAAACTGTGAGTGGATTTGGTAATGTAGTTGGAGTGTCTTGCCCAAGAACATAAAGGCAGTTTTGCAAGGGCCAACTGAGAACCATGCTAAATATTCTGTTTAGCCTTCTAAACCATTCTCCCCCCCTATAACAGCCCAAAAACATAGTACTCTGACTGTTTGCCCAGCAGGTAACCACTTGGCTGTATAGAGCTAAGTTTGAAGTTTAGAACATAAAACCAATTTTGCAGTCTCAGAAGTTGCTTCCCGAGCATTTAGCGAGGAGAAAAACTTCCCTCATCACACTTCATCAAAGGTGTGGCACTCTGGAACCAAATTAGGCACCAACTGTGAACACCAAAGCACCTCGGTGGAATGGGCAGATCATTTGCTTTGATTCAATTTTACAATCATTAAAATAAAGAATACAGAGAGCCCAGATTTTGTCATGTCATGCTGAAGGAGGCTTTTCTGATGACTGATTAGTTGGTATGGTGCCTACAGCAGATGTACAAGGCTGATAATTTAGTGCTGTTAAAGGCGACAACTTTAATGCAGCCCATTTACAACACATCAGGTCTGTTTCTTGGCAAGGTGGACACGCTCCCGTAACAGCTTTTAGATAATTGCACTCTAAAGCCCAGCTAAGCCGTAGTCATAAAACACATTTATGGTTGCTTTTGTAGAATCCAATCAAAAGTTCGCACAGTTCTCCATTTCATTTTCTCTTCCCTCTCTTAAGTAAGCAAAGATATCTGAGATGGAGATTACATTCATTAAAACAATTTGGATCTACCAGGTTTCATCGGAGCAATATTCTTAAAGGAGACATGTTATCAAAATCAGCTTTTAAGAGCTTTTTACCTTGTTGAACAGTGTTTAGTCATCATTAGTTTGATAAATTGAATTTGGATTGATTCATGCATTCATAATCCTGTATTGTCCTGCAACTGAAGCGTGAGAGCTCAGAAAATTCCGTTTTCACCTATACTCCCTATCCTCACCCACATCCCTGTACTTATATGAGAATTGGGAAAAAATAAGACTTCAAATGATACAGTTGGGCTCTAAAATATTTTGTGGCCTCTTTTCAAAAATAAAAATATGTCAGTTGAAATCTTCTGCTTGCTATGGTGAAATGCAGATGAGGTGGGATTATTCAGTTCTGCCATTTTGAACAGAAATTCAATGGACCTGTTTTTATTAAGCTGTTTTAGATCAATATTGCAGTTTACAATGAACAAAATGTAACATTATGATCTACTTGTGTTATCGTTCAATACTAAACACCTGAAAAAAAGCATAATATGTCTCCAATTATTATGTCTCCTAGTATTAGTATTTTAGATAATTCAATGTGGTTAAAGGGGAGGTGCCAATTTTTTTGTCATGTATTAAAGTAAAGTTTGATTTGCCTCATTACATACATTGTTATAGACATTGTAAAAGCAACTATTCAAGTCAAAATGAAACTGCACCTAATTATAGTGTGTTTTATTCGCTATAGAAATAAAAAGAAAAGTGTGGTGTTAACTTGTTTGTTAGCAAATGTTGATCAGTTAATTCTGTTCTGGCCTCTGAAAAATGACTCTGAAAGTCATTGCAGTGAATAATTAGAATGCTTAGAACACATTAGTGAGATATAAACTTGAACTGCTGCAAACCGTTTGAAATCAACTAGTCCTATTTTTAAGACAACAAAAATAAGGTACAGCACCTTTAAGTGTTCACTTCGTGATACAATTATATCAAATGACAAAACAATATTTCATAACAATTTTCAGGGACACACACAGTTTGTGTGTCGGTTTGGGAGCCTCCAAACCTCCATCGGAGGCGGAGGAGCCGCTGGGCTGTCAGGTGGACTTCCTGCGGCTCAGACAGGCTCCAGCACAGAGCTCAGGACCGGTGTAATTGGTGTCGCACATGAATCTGTCAACTCACAGCAGATGTAGCTCCCGACAAAGGGAAGAAGACAGTTGAGACGCAGGCACACAGTAGTGACAATGACTGTGGCGTGAGTTTGATAAGCTAATATTTAATGAGGCCCCCATTATCTCCATTATGTCTTGTGTTTATGGCCTTACACAACGCAGTCGATAAAAGTATCAGGTGGAGGCAACATGTGAGCAGAAGTGACGTGGATATACTGGGAGACACTTTCATATTTCTAAAGCAGAAAACTGATACTGCCTAAACATTGTAATGCATGAACTGTTTTTGGATGGATATTATTGTTAGATAGTTGGTAGTCAAGATACTAAAACTAGTATCAAAACTAGATACTTAGTTGTATTAATACTGAACAGGCACAGTTGGACATTTCCAAAGTCTTGATTTATCTATTTTAAAAATTGATAATATTGAAAACACTCAAAAATTCCAGTTTATCGTCATGGGTTTGCCGACCCTGACCATTTGCTGCATGTCTCTGTCCTCTCTCTCTCCATGTCCTACTGGTGTGAAGGTATGCGGAAAATTTCAGTCTATTGCATAAAAAAGTTCCTTATCGCAGCGAAAACAGTATTGGGTATCAAGTATTTTCCTTTGTTTCGAAATCAAATTCAACATAGATTCTTCTCTCTTATGCCATTTTATTCATGGTTTTCAGCGTCCTGCTTATGGACAGCATTTTCAGGACCATTCCTTAAAACAATATATATTTAGTTTCAAATTGTTTACTGTTGTGGCAACCGTCCTAATTTTTCTGAAACCCATCGGAGAGTTGGAGTCAATATTTCTGTAATAATGTCATTACAATCACAAACATGTTTCCTACCTATAAGAAGCGTCTGTTTATTTATTTCAAATAGCATAATCTTGTTTCTAGAACCTGATCACTGGTTGTGCCAAAAGCTAATAAACAATGAATGGGTCCAATGTGGTTCCTGTCTCTTTGGGATATAGTTATTTCTAAATTCCTGTGATATTTTAAATCAACATAAAGCTTGAACTCCAGCCCCTATAAGTCTGAATGACAAGACGACTGTGTCCACGGCCTTTAGAAGATCTATGAAAACCTCCACAAGCATCATAAACTGGCTCCTTAAATTAATCGTCAATTTACCAGGGTGTTATAACTACCTCACACCTAAAGCAGTCATTACAGTCTCCATTGCACACTGAACAGTCTGACAAACCTGTTAGCCAGACAGTAAACACTATGCTGTAGAAATTGTATTAGTGGTCAGCTTTAAAACCATTTTTACACTTTTTTCCTATTGAAACTAATCCACAAATAATACTACGTCAGGTTAAATCAAAATCAATATTAATCATAACCAGATTTTACACAGTAAGATTTTAATTTCACAGACAACAATATCTGCTTTGGCAGCATGGTGGCTTACACACTCACCTCTCAGCAAGAAGGTCGTTTTAGACCACCAAGGTGTGTTCCTCCCCGTGTCTTTCCTCTTAGCTCTCTAGTATCCAACTCAAAAACATGCACCATAGGTAAAATCTTCCAGCTATGGTCCTGACTAAAACTAGCACAAGATCCGAGATGGATCTCTGAGCGCTGCACTGCTCTGACGCTGCCCCAGCGACGCTGAAGGATGGGTCAAATGAGGACAAATTTCCCTATGGGACACAATAAAGTGTACCTTAAGCTTAATTTTAATAATAAACTCCAATTGCATAAGTAATCACAAATTAACTCTTCCTTCCAAATGAGATAAAGTGAAACAAGTTTTTAATGAACAATATCCCTACTATATTGCTATGATCTGTCAACACTAACGTCTAACATCTTGTAAATAATGAAAATAAGATAAGAGGACAAAAATAATAATTGGAAATCTAATTATTTTCCAATAAGCAATGATACTACAATGTTTTCCCCTATCTCTCCAGCTCTCCTCCCCCAATCCCTCCAAATACATACAAATACATTTCCAGCTTCTGCCAACAAACCACCATATTGCACGTATGCATCCATCCATGCATCCATCCAGATTACGCTCGCTCTGAAATCTCTCTCCCGAACGCGCATGAGCCTGGCACACGCCCAGGCAGCACTGGGTACCGCAATCTTTACTGTACCAACCCTCCTGTCTCGCGCTCAACCAAGCAGCCATTTTCACAGAATTAGGTCAACACTCCTTCGCGGCACCCCTCCTTCCTCTCCCCTCTCTGTCTTCACTGATTACCAACTCATTTGCCACGTCTAGCTTCAACATTATTGCTCCTTTTTTATTTTTTAATCAGCAGCAGCCATTTTTCCACCATCCCCCATTGGAAAAAAAGTCATTTTTTTTTAAAGTACAAAGGAGAAAATAAGCATTGGATTCTTTTGGAAGGGGGAATGCCCAATATAGTCCTAGGAGATATAATTTGCAAAAAAAAAAAAAAAAAACAAAAAACATACGGCGTGTGATTGCTGGAGGGGAAGCAGATGTTCTGATCCCAAGCAAATGAATTATTCCACATGGTGCGTCTAGTTGAGCGAGCTATAGCCGTGGTTTTGAATAAAAGGAGGAAAAAGTGGCCATCTTTGGAGTCATGTTGCAGTTTACTTTGCAGTCCTGCGCAAAACAAGCGACGTCTCCCTCTCTCGCTCTTTATCTATTCCCCCTTCCCCCATTCACTGCTGCTCCATGTGCCAGCCTGGAGGGGGTGCTGGGAGGGCATCAGTGTGTGTTACCACTGATGATGCCAAGGACTGCCTCTCTACTGTAGTGCTGAGGGCTGTGCTTCCAGTATGAAAGTCACTGAGGTCTATATACGCAGGTCGAGAAATCTCAATTTTGGTCCAAGGGTTGTATTTGTTTGGAAATATGCGTAAACACGGTGGCGGTGGAAGTCTAATCTAGTCTAATTTAGCTAAACTATGACAACAGTTATGTTCTGTGTACTTAAACCGTTTTATTGGTGGATTTGTTGCAATTTATATGAGCAGGTAGGTAGTTTGGTTTGGTCTGGATTCATTAAGCCTCAACGACTTCACATCTGGCGCTGCACGCGTGACACGAGGAGCAAGGTGGGTTTAGTGTCTTGCCCAAGCACATAATGACAATGTGCACTGGTAATGAGAGTAGGAGCGGGTATCTAACCATCAGCCTTTGATTCAATGCAAACACTGTATACTTTGCAGCAGGCGGCTACCAAAAATATATTTATAGTTGTCTGTGTAAACCCTCAGTCGTCCATTAGGTTCCTCAGCAAAAGAAAATTGGATTCTGTTCACTTTTGCCTTACAATTATCACTGTAGAAAATATTTCACAGTCATCTAGACAATATTTTTAAGAATGTTTCAACTTCCATCCAAAATTCATTATCAGTCTGAAGGAGCTGGTCTGAGAGGCTACAG
Organism: Rhinogobius similis; assembly: GCA_019453435.1. Taxonomy (NCBI): domain Eukaryota; kingdom Metazoa; phylum Chordata; class Actinopteri; order Gobiiformes; family Gobiidae; genus Rhinogobius; species Rhinogobius similis. Next base: position 24,230,454 of record CM033635.1, read on the forward strand.
ACTTCATGCTCTGAGCTGAATTTCCAATTGAGAATGATGTTCGAGTACAGCTCGTGGTGGAGTAAATAGCACCTATGCCTGCCATGCGGGGCAGGCCACAGCGTTGTGTGTTTGAATCCGGCTCTCGACAGTTTTGCCGCATGTCATTCCGACATGTCAGTCTGCTCTGTCCTGTCGAATAACGCCTACAGGCCAAAAAAAGCAAAACAGGACAAAAAAGAAAGAAATGACTTTGTCCGATTACTTCATTTGTAACTTTTTCTACTAAACATCTCTCCTAGATGAATGAAGGATTACACCAACATAATTATCACTGTTAAAAAATAGTACATTTATCCTTCTGGAAACTAGACTCACACAAAAAACAAGCTATGCAAATTAAGAAAAAAAATAGGTTGTACTTTTCTCCCATTTTCAGCTTGTTATTGAGACTCAGGTGAGTTATTGTTGTTAGAACAGTTTTAATTGGTTGAGCAGTTACCCCTGTGAACCAATCAATCTAATTTTGTGCATAAAATTCCAGAATTATATATTTGGGACACATAAATGATTGGAAGGTTGGGATAAACATGCATATGGAGGAAACAACCTTTGAAGTTACAATGTCCCATATACTGAGTTGATTAAATGAAATACTAAAACATATTTAAGCACAGATTGGACTGCTGTTGCTGTTGAAAGCCTTTATGTTGAGACAGCCTAGTGACCAAAAATCAAACAGAAAAATGAAAGACATTAGTTTCTCCTGAAGCATCTTGCCTTAATTGTACCGTGGTGTCTCTTTGCCTAAAACACATTCCACTCGCGAACGACCTCGCAGCCTGGACGTCATTTGGACCACATGCGGAGTAAAAGCATCTCATTCTGGACTAGATATGCATTCTCTGCATTCCAGGAAAGATGTGTGACCCTCTGGTTAGTTAGTGTGCCCTGGGGTGAGAGTAACCGAGAGGGGATAGTGATGGTAATGTCTTGTGTTAACATAGGAAACCTTTTATTCCCCTGCACCAGCTGACTGACTCCTTATCTTATGTAAGCAGTGATGGCTTGGTGCACCCGTTTCACCTTTTCTCGCTGCTTTATGGTGGGTTTTTATGACAGCTGCAAAGAAGCACTCAGAGTAATTAACGCTACGGTGCAGTATGGACAGACCACGCTGCAGGTTGTGGCAGTGACACTGACGTTCAATGATCCAGGTACGTTTACTTTAGTCGACTATGTGTTGGCACGGGCAATAATAGCTCTGTGGGGGCCCCGGAATGTTCATAACGGGGGCGCAAGTTTGACAAAATTAGGAAATGACACGTCTATGCCATGATCTATTTCGCAAGCAATTACAAGATCATGCTATGCTGTTATATTCAACAACAATAAACAATTCATGACCCTATTTGACCTTTTCAGTGTAGGGATTCTGGCCTACTATAGGTGAAATGCTCAATATTTTTCTATTTGATGTATTAGGCCTACATTAGTTAGTTTGTAAAAAGTACTAGACATTTTTATATTTGACATGCAGAAAAAAAAAAAGTAAACGTTTTGCTGCATTTTGGAGGGTTGGTGGCACTTTATTCAGGAAGTTGCCATAAGTGTCACTATTAATTGTGCCCCTCGTTCCGGTTGTATTATTTTGCATAGAGCTGCTGATCTCGACAGCACATAAACTGTAAACACATTATAAAACCCTTTTAAAGATACCAAGAGAGACGGTGCAGTGTTGACTTGTTGGTGCACATAAACATTGGATATTTTACAATCTACTTTATATTAATAGTATTTTAGCGGAAGAAGATGCACTTTTCACTAGTTCTCCATTTAAATTATCAGAATTCTTGCTAAACTGGAAATGCCCAAACAACGGAAGTGCTGATTATTAGTCAGATGTAAAAGTGGGTGGAAGGTGAATATATTTGCACAGTTTATGAAAAGCTAATAGCTGGGTGTAATTAGAACTTGATTATGAAAAAAACAATCATAATGAAATCACAATTATTCAAACGATTATTTGCTGAAAGAGAAGGTGGGGCATCATCACGGCTAAAATAAAGAGAACAAAGAGATTAAATCAAAGTAGGTGACATATCACACAGTGGTAAATGTACAGGTACAAATGTACAAATAACAATTGAATTTTCACAGTGTTCTATAATATTAGTTGTAGCCACTCTTACTACTGTCTAATTACACCATGTGTATAATAGTCACAGGCAGGCAAAGTTATAGGCAGTCACTCAACAATTACTTAAATAATGCATGCGCAATGAAACTGTTGTGTCATTTAATAGCTAGAATTTACATGCTTGTGAGTACAAAGATTACACAGCAGCAATATTAATAGACTTTTTGTTCTTATTCATATCAAAATTCCCCAGTCACAGATGAATAGGGCAGCAATGATTAATCGACTAATCGTTAATTGAACTATACAGACTCTAAACCACATGTCAAAAGACCTTTATAATAAATACTGTGACATTATTACATCAAAATTTAAAAAAAGAATAGATTATTGCCGATATTCATTAATAATAAACTTTAGCCATTAGTAATTAGTATCTAGAAGAATCAGATACCATATTTTAACCTTTATTTGGCTGATAATGTGTTCAAAAAGTTTAAATATAAAACAGAAACAATCGATTGACTAGTCGACTAATCAAAAAAAATAATCACTAACTAGTCGACTTCAGCCTTACAGGTGAAGCAGCATTATTCTTATTCTTTGTTCTAATTCTTATGTGCAAAGTACCTTTATAACGTCGTATTTCAGACTGACAGCGGCTTCCAGTCTCCACCCTGTGTCATGTAATCTCTTCAGGCCAATAAAGGCCTGCGGTTGAGGTGCGGCTACTCGCTGCTCTGTTTTCACTGTGGAAAGTCTCCAGTGGTTTAAAGTGAAGGGGAAGTGTCAGGCCACTAGTGTCCTCGCATGGACCTGTCAGTACCCCACAGTCACATCACGTCCCACCTCTGCACCGAGCACTGTGAATGCTCTCCCAGGGGATAACCGCTCCACCGCGATAGAACTGTGTATGTGTGTGGGGGCGGGTGTTTATCACATTGTGGGGACTGAAATGTGTAGAACAGAATCACTTCATAACCCCATTTCAGAGGAGATTAGTTTGACCTATTGGGGCCTCGGGTAAAGTGTAAAAATGAATGAGCGTTGTCTGTGTTTCTAGTCCTGCGTGTCTGTAAAGAATCAGCAGAAATTTACCAACTGTATTTCAGCAAATTCTGAGGTTTAGTCTTTTGATTTGGATGGTTTCAGTCCGTGGATTGAAGCTATTATCAATTCAAAATGTATCTATCCATTTTAAAGCCAGATTTGAACAAAATTGAGAATATTCATTTGCAAAGGACCATTTTTCAATCAAATTAATGTACAAAAAAAGTACAAAATACAAAACATTACCCTTGGAAGTCCAACCAAACAGCATGGAGGTTTTTTGGAAATGTTTAGGTACTTTTGGTGCAAAGAGATTGAGTGGCTTTATCAGTGTGAATGGATTAAAAGAGAGAGTAAGCTACTGTAGATGTCATTCTGAACTCCGATCTCAACAACATGGTAAAGAACAATGTCCCACGCAAGCAATATAGATGAATTCAAAGGTTCTTGCCAGTGTCTTTATTAGTCCACAATTTATGCATTTAAGTCTGTAAAAATAACTGTATTACCGATGTTGCTTATCTCATGCGAACGCTCAAAAACCAAAAAACAAACACGTTGCAAGGTAATTTCAATTCAAACAAACGTCTACAAAGTAATTACAATCCGAATAGGGCTATAGAGGTTATGCAGAGACATGCTTTTCTTCCAAACATTCTCCTCAACATTCTCACTGAGTGGCAGATTCATAGGCAGAATAACTGATAAAATGTGTATCTCTGGCTGTGGAGCTTTTCGTTTTGCTCAAATACATTTTATATAGTAAAATGGAAACTGAAAGTAGTTTCTCCATTGTTGCTCCGAGCAGTTGGACATGACAATGGCAGTTCCTTTCCTCAGAACTTGGACGGAAATATCTTATTTAAGGACAGAAAGGTAATTAGTTCAGTTGTGTCTGATCCCAAAGTTTGTATCAGTGATAAATGTGAGTGTAGTTGTAGTGTTCCTGTTGTTTATCTGGTTTTCTATCACGTTTGTGTGATTTTCTTTTTTTTTTTATGTCAGGTACAAACTAAATATTTTGCAGCGAGAGTTGTGGTCTTTTATATTTGTTATCAGACTGTAGCAGCTGTATTTGAGCTCACAGGAGAAAATGTCATTACTCACCCTTGGATCGCATGCGGTTTTGTTAAAATTTCGACCGCAGTGATGTCATTTGCATAACCTCTATTGTGAACTTTTGCTTTGTTGGGACCAAAACGCAGGCCACCATGCGGTAAACCATTCAATGTTAGATCAGGGACATGGTTTAAACTTAAGACATGGGTTACTTTAGTTACACGGTTTAGGTTACAGTTAGGCAAGTAGTAATTATGGTTAAAGTTAGCATCAGTCTCCAGGAAATGAATGCAAGCCAATCTAACGTCCCCATAAAGCATGAAAAAACGGGTGTGTGATCCTCAGACAGTATTAGCACAAACAGCCTGATGCCCTTGGAAGGTGTGGACTGGAACTTTTAATTAGATCTATATCTCGTCAATGTTGTCTCATACATCAGACTAATTAGTGCATCATTGCTGTCTTTTTAACAGCAAACGTGAAGCTGATGATGCGCGGAAGGTATGTGCATTTGTTGTTGATCGGCTGTGAGTTCAAAATGTCATCAGAAGAAATATATAACAAATAAAATCTACAAATTCAGAGAGAGGAAGAGAAATGTAATTAGGTTCTATATAACAAACAAAAGCTTATGATGCGTATTCTTGTCGTGCTCGCAATCATATTTGATAAACAACAAAGTCTCTTGATTATTCCATGTGCAATCTGCATATTAATCATCATTTCCCACCTGCCATTTTTACCACCAGTTACTCAAACATTGGGATTGACAGGTTTGAAGTGTCTTGCCCAGGGATACAACAACAATATGATGGACAGAGTTGGAACGGAACCACTATCCTCTTGAAAGTATCCAAAACTTTAATAACTGATGCTTCATAAATATTTAGTTTGAACTTAAATTGCAAGTTGTTCAAAAGTAAAGCTCGTGCGGCTAGACCGAACCCAAGTTTTATATCAATCAATAATCATAAATTAGTTCCCTGCCGTACCAAGTTGTGTGTCAAACAATTTTTTCCACAGCTATACTAAAAAGCGCAGTAAACGCAGGTCTAAACAAATGGTTATTCAGCTCACAAAACATCATAAATGTCAAAGTAAACACTACAATAACAAAGTAAGTGATAGAGACTATTATTTGTGTTCCCATTACAGAAGGATATTTCTAATGCAAATGTGTTCTGGGCTGTTTGGAAAATAAATCGAAAGCCACTTTGACTATAGACTCATAAAACAACTGAATGCATTTGTTTAAAGACAACATATTATGCCAAATTGAGTTTTAAAGGAGATATATTATGCAAAATCCACTTTAATGAGCTTCCAAGCTTGTTGCAACAGTGTTTCCTCATCATTAGTTTATCTAAAGTTGTATTTTGATTGGTTCATGCATGTTTGAGTAATCCTGTGTTGTCCTGCGATTGAGGCTTGAGTGCTTAGAAAATTCCTGTTTTCACCTACCCCCTATCCCCGCCCACATCCCTGTACTTAGTTGTGATTAGAATATAAGACTGCGAGTGTTAAATGTAGGGTTCTAAAAGCCATTTTCAAAAATAAAGACATGTAAATAACAATCTTCTGCTTGTTTAGGTGATATGTTACTATGAAGGACTTATCAGTTCTGCAGTTTTTAACAAGTCATTGTACCCGTTTCTATTATTAAACCGTTTCAGATCAGTATTGAGGTTTATTTTGGACATATACTTGGTCAATAGCGTATTAAAAAGTAGAACAGATTATAACTGTACAGCACACAAAATCAGCAATATGTCACCTTTAATTTTTCTCTAAATATACAATAAAATAGTCAAGCAAATTTAGGGTTATTGAGCTGGAATGAATGGTCTTGGGCAAATCACTCACAAGTAGCCTCGTTCTTTTGACAAACTGCCCTCTCAATTTGACAATGACATTTTATGGTTTTATTTTTTTCAATAAATCTATTGCCATAAAATGGAGCTGTGCCGTATAACATGATGTCAGCTTTGAGGTTCAAAGACCTTAAAATGTCATAAACACATCATCACATGACAATCATACGCTGGCCGTCATGACGCTTCTTTTGAGCTGAGGTCCCTTTCACACACCGACAAGACAAGACGGTGACTAAAGGGTATGCATGCTTTTGTACTTTGACCCAATAATAAGGCAGAATTAGAACCTCAGTGTTGTGAAATACTTCCTGATTTTTGAGAAATTCAGAAATAGGAAATCTTTTTAAAATGTATGCCATGTTACACAGAAGAAGGAATAAAGTGGAAAGAGCAGAAATATAGTAGCAGCAGTATGCTTTAAATATATATTAATTATACTTTCAGTAGTGATAGAAGGAGCTAAAGTTGCAGTATCTATGGGAAGTAAGGTTATTGTTGTTATATATATATTTGTGCTTTTGTTCATTTACAAAAACAGGCTGATAAGTGCCAGGCTTGCAATCTCTGAGCAGTGTTTTCAAAAGTTGAATGTACTTTATTGCAAGTCGAGTCACTATTTTTTTAAAGTCCAAATCAAGCTCAAGCTCTCGTTGTTGGAGTCAAGTCAAATCCAGATCTCTGGGTCCCAAGTCCTGGTCCAAATTGAGTAATTATCATCTAAAACCGAGTCTGACTCACAAGCCCAGCCCATTTAATAACAGATATAAAGTTTTTTGCAGATAAGCGTTTCAAATTTCCAGAAAAGTATATCTAGCAGGGCTGAAGTCGACTGAAGACATTTTTGGTTAACTAAAGACAAGACCTATCATAGTCGACTAAAAGGGAGTGTGGGAAAAGCTATTATAACTATGAAGCATCTGCCTGTATCTAACGTAAATTGCACTCAAACAACTACATCTGCATAAAATAATTACTCGACTAATACAAATTTTGGTCGACTAGGACATCATCAATCGATAATAGACTAAACGATTTAAGGATTAGAGCCAAAAATACTCAATGGTGGAAAGAGAACTGAATAAACCCAGAGTGGTTACTTTTTAACATGGTTTTGGTATAATTTTAGATCAGTCTTATACACAAAACGTGATTAAAGCAAAACAGTTTAAAGCAGAAATAAGTTGTTTTAAACAGCAATCTGCATATTCTTCAAGCTCTGGCCAATCAGAGCTGGCAATGTGGTGATGTTTAAAATGCTTGTGGGTCTAGATTGGACCAGAGACAAAGGTGATACAACAACACATTGGGACTATTGGGACTTGTGCTGTACTCAGTTCTCGTAGAGATTGTAATTGTAAATGTATTTAAACTTTTTGGACACTCAAATTAGCTTTTCATATAATGCATTTACTTCCCAAATGTAGTGATTGCTATTGACATGACAAAACATGGCTGCCAATCAGTGTCTCTCCAACAACCAATCTCTCACACACACCACATTCATACTTTGGCAAGGTGGGGGAAGTGTATTGCCCAAGGACAGAGCAGAGTTGGGATTCAACCACCAACAATCCTATCAACAGTGACAACCAAACAGTTATTTAGTTCCTTCAGCTGAAATTTAAACGATTACAGAATAATCCATCAGCATTTGTGTTTTGTACTTCGACTTAATTACACCCTTCGAGTAATAATTATTTTGATTTTGCACGCCCAACATTGTCACCACAACACATTCGCGACACAAACATCCAACTTTCCTCTTTCAGGATTAAACTGATAAACAATGGCTTGCTGTCAGAGCCGCAGACCTTTACTCGAGTGCGACGCGTGTTTGGCCAGAGTAAGTGAATGCAGTCGCAGCATTAGTAGGTCACTATGCCACCCAGCCATTCATCAGTACTTGTCTTCTCTGACTCACCAGCCGGTCGCCCAATCCCCAGAGACTCACAGGTCTGACTCCCTTTTACGGTGTAATATAGTCCGACATTAATCCTTTGACATATGAAGACTCAGCTAATAAGGCGGATGGAAGGAAGACAGTCCAGTAGTTTAGTAGGTGGATTGCGCATGTGACGGGGTTAAGAGAGGTCAATGAATCGGCTGACTTTTACAAATGTGACACGTTTGCAGATTTGTCATAGCGTTGTGGCATTCCGGAGTGATTACAAAGTCTCTGCACTGTGGGGAACGCTACAGCGCAAAGATAAATGTAATATTGTTTGTGACGTTGTATTAGTTTAGGAGGTACTGGTCCATCATTATGTTTGTTGTTTGTTCACGTTAGGGGTCGCAGGTGACTGGAGCCTATCCCAGTGACTTTGGACCTTAGGCGGAGTACACCCTGGACAGTGGCCAACTCGCCTCAGGGCTAAGACACAGACATGGACAGACAACCATTCACTCTCACATTCGTTCTCTCGGGGCAATTTAGAGTTAACAATTAACCTGAACACATCCATGTGTGTGTGCGACTGTCTTAATTGTTCTTAAATATTGAACATGATGCCACTTGACTAGAAAACTACAGTGCATTTCTGGGACATAAAACTCCTGCAATGGAAACAATAGACTGATACTTTTGGAATCTACTTTTGGTAACAGGGAAAAACGCTACCACAAAGAAAATGAATGATACAGAACAAAGCAACTGTGAAGGACTGGGTTCAATCAAGAATTAACATTTATAAAATGGAAATAACACCTTCACAGTCAGTTTGAAGATTCATATTTTAAAACCACTGGAAAAGAGCGGACAAAAACACCAACAAATATATGATTCCTACCAAATACACTTGTTTTTTGTTGTTTGCTATTCTTGTCTTTTTTCCCCACACTTCTTGTTTTATAAAACAAGAAGTGTGTAGAAGAAGAAACAAGAGTTTGTGTAGAGTTTCCATGTTCTTTTGGGTGCGTTCTGAGGACACCGGTTTTGCATTGTCCAAGGTTCGTCCACTTTTTCAAATATAAAATTTTAGCACTTTTCAACCACATTCAAGGTAAACTCATACGTTTTTTCAAGCCCAACACACTGCCATTTTTTGGCATTCAGGACATAAACAAACTTGCAAATGTATATTTCAATTATAGTTTCTGATTTTCACAATATAATGCCATGTTTCTATCGTAATATATTGTTTGAGAATGTGATAAAAGTATCAGAAGAAATGGGCTTGGTGAAGTGTGATTTGTTGGAAATTTTGGGCAAATCAGGAGTTCGTTTTTGTATTTTAGATGATTTGAAATAATTTTGAAGGGTCGTGTATAGCATTATAACACCAGCAGTGTTTTAGAATACTTCAAAACAACAGACTGAAGACTCCCAGAGCTCTTTACTGTCATGATGCATATGATACAGATTGGCAAGTTTAAATTTCAAGCATTTTCAAGCCCTTTTTCCAAAATCCAAGCACTATCCCAACCTTTAAAACAACAAAGTAAAATTCAAGCATTTTCAAGGATTTCAAGCACTCGGACAAACCATGATTGTCAAACCTCCATCTAGGAACACTTGACCAAGATCTGGAGATGGGTCACTAGGCGCTGCACTGTCACCCACTGCTCCTGATTTGGGATGTCATGAAAAAAAAAAAAAAGAAAAATATTAAATTATGTTCTGCTAAAAGAAATGGGTTTAAATTGTATCTACAGTCCAGAAAAGAGAACATGTAGCGTAACAAAAAGTTTACAGAACTGTTTACAGTTAGACTTTACAAAGCTGGGAGAGAAATGTATGATTCCAGTTCCAACCAGTGCATGATGCTGTTGTGTTTTTGGCAAGACACTTCAACCTATTTTGCTATGAATTAATGTGAGTGATTGGTAGTGGGTAGAAGCTTCTGGGTCAAATGTAGAGCACAAATTTTCCACTAAATTAAAAAACTTGAGCACAATGACACTTTGATTCCATCATAATGCTTGCCCAAAACAATCTTGTCACTGCAGATTATCCCCAAACCATTTCCAAATTCCAATTTCTAGTGTTTTTGTTACACTTGAAGCTGGACAGATTTTAACTCTGGAAATCAATAAGGTCAATTCTTCTACATGGACAAACACACGTACTAATCCTGTTATGTAACCCGCGCGAATAAAACAGAACTATGTTGGTTGAGGGCTTTGGTTTTTCTGTTTGCCCAGCTGTGCCACTGCAATCTCCCCCAAATTCCAAGTTGATTGTCCATTTGCATTCATTATCTCGAGTTTGCAAACAGGCCGCCCACTGAGATATGATTATTTGTTGAAAATAAGTCAGAATAATGTCAAAACTGTTTCTCGTTTAGTGTTTCATGATTTTCTCCTTGTCTCCTTGGCAGGGTTTAAGAGGATGCAGGGGACAATTAACATTCCAAGGTGAATAGAAAAAGCAATTTGGAACAGCATTATTATATTACATTATTACAGTTTGTTAAGACCGTACCTTGAGAATGCACTTTCAGTTTGCATTTTTTTCCCCATTAAAAGAGAGGGTTTAAAATACGATATCTTTAGTCAAGAAAATGAGTCCTGTGCAGATGTTGGTCAAAAATGTAGTTAAAAGCTATGGCAATGTATGCAAAAAAGCTGAATAATTGCTTTCACTTTCAATTTTCTAATGTTAAATTGACCTACCTTACAAAATAAATAAATAAATGATTACCATGTGAGATCAGTAGTGGACATGCACCGTTTATAATTTTGTAATTGAAGTGTAATGCATTAGAAAGCGTCACACACCTTATATTTTTCCAGTTTTCATATATTATCATGTTATTATGGTTTAAGAAGATTTTATTTTATTTTATTTTGTTGTTTTATAATTGTGCACAAGAAGCAGATGCAAAATAATGTTTAAAGGAGATACACAGGGGACCTACGCAGGAAGAAAAACACAACTTGGGGGCGCCCTAATTATAAAGAGTGCTCTGACGTGAATGGCGTTGTCATAGACGTGTTTCTGGTGAATACGTCAATTAAGTGCATATTTCTTTCTTGTGGTACTGTAATTTCATACTTTATAAGCGTCCACAGTTGTACAAACTAATTATAAAGACTGCTCTGACGTGAATAAGTAGTCATACAGTAGATGTGTCATGTATTTCAGCGCATACGGCAATACATGGAAGAAAATATAAACTCTCTCAAGTTCCTTTAAGTCTAAGGTTCAGCACCAACAGTAAAGAATAATGCAAAATTGTTTGTTTGTTGATCTTTACTATACTTACAAAATGCTTTTGGTCTAAAAAAAAAAAAAAAAAGAAAGAAAAGGAAACAACTAAAAGAAGAAGGAGAGTGAGCAGGAACATAAAGTCACAGAACAGATACAAAGCACTAGGAAAATGCAACATCAACATAATAATCAAACCACACACCAAGTTAAGGCAACTACTTCAAGGACAGAATGGAACGACAGAAGAAGTGCAATGTTATGGGCGAGGTTTCATGCAAAACATTCAACAAAAGGAAAAAGGAACACCAAAAGGAGTGTGAGAAAAAGATCAGGATTCTGACAAAAAAGTAAACAAAAGAGAACCCATATGACCTCTCGAGTTTTTCTAAATATGACTTAGTTTGAGGATAAATATTTATCATAGTTTTACACCCGTGAAGCAGCAGTTTGTGAGAAAAATGTGAAAAATAAAAGTTTAAAAGTAAAATTAGACTAAAATGGAATCCCTCTATCTATGTCATCACACTTTTTCTGATAGTTTAAACGATCATTCAACAAAATAAAGGTGTTAGCAGGTATTATTTATTGTCAATCCCTAACTCTTTAACTTGTTTACAGTATGGTTGCTAGGTAACCAGGTCACCCTTGATAAACTTGGTAGAATAAAAGGTTAATAAATAAATAGAAAAATAAAATGTCAAACTGGTGACAAATAGGCAAAATGTTTAGTAAAATCTAAAATATAATCACGTTCACTACAATTGTGTGAAATGTGTTGTCTAAGCTATCATACGCACTTTTAGTCTGCAATGTATGACCACTAGAAAAGGGAAAATAACTTGATTGACTTGGAAAGGCCACAACTTAGGAACAGATGAGCACAAGTACAAAAGATGGATACGAGAGGCTTTTGAAATCAGAAAGTAGGGCGCATAGATCATCAACCGAAACGAGGGGGCGTTTACCTTGGCTCACGCATGGGACAACCACATAATGGATCCATTGAACCGGCCACACCTGAGAACAGCAGCTGATAAGAGACATGTCGCACCTATCAGACCAACCGCAGGTAAATAAACAGATTTTATTTTATTTTTTTGCATTATTTGTTGTTTGTATGTTCATGTTGAATGTTTATTTTGCCCCATCTAACAATACAGATTTTTTTGGTATTCCACATCCTCATAAATATAGTTAGCTCATTAAAGCTGGGGTACCTGACTTTCTGGGGGGTAAATTAGTATTTGAAATTTTTTCCATCAAACAGTATCTTGTAAATGCAGCACTTTGCGACAAAAATTAGACCTCTGGGTGCCGTCTGCGTCTAATAATAATGTGTTTTGTCTGAAAGTAAGAGCTAATAGCAGCGTTCTGATTGGAGTTTCACTTTACCGACTGAAGAAGCTGTTGTAAAGCTGTGCACAGGGCTGAAATGAATGCATGTGGCGTTTAATGATGTGCCAAAGGGTTTGTGAGCGCTAGGGATGAATTAGACAGATTTAAAAATAAAGTATGCCAGCTTTAAAGACTTTTCTTGATTGAATTACAATTACACCAACTATTAAGGACACAAAATCAAAAGAAAAAACTTCTACGGGGCGTCCAATATGACTGCTGGTATTTGCCATTCCTGAACATTGCATCAAAATTTCACAGTATTCCTGTATATTTTTCCTGGCTTCTGTAATTCCTCTATTTCTCATGTCTCCTTGTTTCGGATGGATGATAGAGGAGGAAGCGCAGGCAGGAGAGGGGGCGGATCTGCTGAATGCACATGTATGAAAGAAGAAGCAGCATTTATTTTAGGACTAGCGCGTGGGCATGCTCAGATTTACACACACGCACACACACACTTGCTCACTTGCCTGTGATGGAGGTGGAAACGCAAAAGCCTCGAGATATAGTCCTGACCTAGCTTAATATCAATCTTGTTTTGAAAGCTACAGACGGGAAGCTTTTCCTCATAAGACTTCCATATCCCAGATTCTCTCCCTTCCTATGCAGTCCAAAATGGCACCGCGAAATCAGGACAAATGCAATATACTGTACATTCCATCACTGTATGTCATTAATACCTAAATATATAGATAAATAGGAAGCTTTTCATATTCTCAAAACAAAATGATAAAAATAACAAACTGGGATTTTTGCACACAAACATTACATTTGAGTCCGTTCACAGTGCACATTTTAAACACTTTGATTTTTGTTCATGATTTTTGTTTAGAGCCATTACCATTACCATGTCTACCATGTCAATGTCAGTTAATTCTTAATTTTATGCAGGCATTCTTTTGTATATTTCGCAACTATTCAAGTCATTGTTGCACTTTACCACCAAAGCATGTTCCTCATAGTTTGTGAATTGTGTTCACTGATAGTGATTCTGAGGCAGTGCAAAAGCAAGTATTGTGATATTGTGATACCAATGAGCTTTGGTATTGTTTCCTTCAGATAAAATGACCTTGGTGTCATCATTTTTGCTTCAATCCAGCTTGCACAGATCTAAATTAAACATGTGTGCAGATAAAACTAAAATATAAACAATGCATAACAAAAATTTACTTATGTCCATCAAAAAATTGGCAGGTTTTAATACAACCCCATAGAATTTAGTTTTTGTAGTTCTAAGCCATTAACTAAATAATTTCAGTTTTTGCGATTTGCTCTTTGTGACCATTCAAATATTGATTTTGATTGTTATTAAAATTTCAGCTTGTAGCTTATCCCAAATGCAAACCAAAATGGCGGAACAAAATCAGGAAGAAAAACAACGGAAAGAAAATAATGTCGCTTCTCGCATTGTACTGTACGCGCTGTTGTGTCATATTGTGTCAGCACTGTCGCGCTTCTGTGGTTATCCCGTAGAAAGCGTTGTCATGGTAATAAGGTCACTGGCATGCTCAGATGTCAAAAGGGATTTATACTGGGCTGACACCATTCCCAGTGCTGCATGTGCCAGGCGCGCGTGTGTGGTCATGTATTTATAATTCAATTTCCATAGTCACTAGTGAGGACATGACTCCCCTGTGGGACCCGAAGGCCGGCCGCTTCGATGGAAAGCCTGTTTTTGGGTTAGACGAATAGAAAAATTGGATGTAAAGGTGTTTTGAAAGGTTTGCTTGTGTAGCCCAGGTAGACAAAGAATGCAGAAGTCAATTGCAGTATGGGAATTAAAGTTAAAGCAGTTCCCAGAAATGCAACAAATTGTTTTCTTTACAAAATGATATGACATATGACATCAGATTTATTGCCATTGTCAGTGATCAAACTTCACAAACATAGGAACTTGTTTTGACGTAAGGTGCAACATAAAACAATGAATAAAATAGTAGCAAGATACATATATATATATAAAAAGAGGCATGCATAAAATTAAGAATTAAATAAGGTAACATTTAAAAAAGACAATACAAATAAAGGATAAAACGGTTTTAACGTTATTGCCGATACGCATGGCAGTGATGTATTACTCATTATTAGTTATTCTATAAACAAAATCTTTCATTACATTCTGTCCTTTACCAAACATTTGAGGCCTGACCTCTGTAATTTAGTGCTACAACCAAGCAGTGTACAGAAATAAGCACTTACTTCACGAGAGCAATTGGTGTGAAGTATTTTTACTGTACATGTAACTATATACTCCTCTTTCTCAGCATGTTAATATTTCATTATGCATTTATGAGATAAAATATCAGTTATGGCTATAGAAAATGCATTCAAAAATGAAAATTAAACTTCATAGCCTTTAAGGAGACATATTAGGCATTTTCATGTACTTAATATTGAACTATAACATAAGTAGATCATCAGTTTACTTTTTTTTAAATTGTAAATCACATTATTGATCTAAAACTGCTTAATTATAATAATGCAATTAAGCCGTTTTAATTATAAAACTGATAAGCCCCGCCTCTTCCTAGTGGCTTTTCACAACAACA
Source organism: Rhinogobius similis (assembly GCA_019453435.1). Classification (NCBI taxonomy): domain Eukaryota; kingdom Metazoa; phylum Chordata; class Actinopteri; order Gobiiformes; family Gobiidae; genus Rhinogobius; species Rhinogobius similis. The sequence continues at coordinate 24,245,649 of CM033635.1, forward strand.
AGCAGCAAATAGTTAGAACTCTACATGTATCACTCAAAGTCTTCATTTTTCATTTAATCAGAACTAAGTTTTTTACGTGGGGATAGGGATAGAGGAAAACAGGAATATTCTGAGCACTCAAGCCTCAGTTGCAGGACAATACAGAATTATTCAAACAGATCAGGAACAAATCAAAATACAACTTTAAGGAAGATAATGACGAGGAAACACTGTTATAACCAGGTGAAAATCCCATTAAAATTGATATAGCATAATATGTCCCCTTGAATACAGTTTACAGTAAGATTAAGAGTAATTAGGAACGTGTACGACTGGTTATTTTAGCCTAAAATTTCCAGAGACTTGTAATATGAGTTGGTCAGCAGATGTCAGTAATGCATGACACTTCAACACCTACACTGCCCATCGACTCACCTGGAAAGTCCCAAAGAGTCTCCTACACTATGCATGAATATGTTAAGCAAGTGACTGAGCAGAAATCCTTGTGGCTTCCAGAAATCAAGCAGTAGATTGAAAGTGAAAGTTAAATATCTGGATTGTGTCTGGCACGCTTACACGCTCGGTCAATAGTAGTAAGTGGAAAGTCCCAAATACAGACGAGATAGTGTTTTATTGAGCCCAGTTTAAAAAAAGATGCTAAATGTTTCCATTCGCTCGGTCTGAGAGCTCCATGGATTTTCACAATTTCCAGTAACAAGGCTGCATTGTGGAGCCAAACTGCCTCTTTGTCACCATTTTTAGTGTGACCTACTTAGCTTTTATTTAAAACAACTGGCAAACAACCTTACTGGTCCGCCTTCTATCCTTCTTACCATTGTTGCTCTGGCCTAACCATGACCCCTTTTGACTCCCTGACCGCCAAGACTGCTGTAAGCTAAAGTCGTGATTATTTTTTTTCTTCCCTTCTGCTTTGTTGGACATCTGTCGGCTCAAACACTAAGCCATATGCTTCCTATTGTCCCGACATGAGGTCTGCCAATGAGCGCTTTACCCAATTGAGTAAGCACTTAAGAGATATTGAACTACAACGACTAGGCAGGCTTTGATTAAAATGGCTTCATCTAATCCGGGGATGAATTTTTTTTGCTACAAATATTTACTCGATCATTGAAAGTTGACGTTGTGTTCAGACGCTGCATCCAGGAATAGTGACAATCCGTCCGACTTGTAGCTTTCCAGTCATCAGCTCAGTTTCTGCTGACTTTAAACCCTGTAATCCCTTTCCCTACTTCATCCCGTCTATCCCTGACTGTTTCCCTCACAGAGTGAAAAAAGCCATGCTTTGCACCTCCTCAGCCCCTCCAGCCAGACTTGTGATCCACAGGGTGATGAGGCGCCTAAACAATAGAGCCTTTGGGAGACTCCCACATGCATCACCTCTACCAAGAAAGAGAGCCTTAAAACAAGGTGAGGGCTAGAGCATTAGCGACATTCATTCATAACATTAGACTGATTAAGAGCTTATTCAAACAGATGTAGTTTTTTCATGTATTTGTGGAACTGTTTCTTCTTCCAGTTAACAGAAAAACTCAGTCCCAAGAACCAGCTGTTTGCAAAAATGCCTGTGTATTTCATGCATTTATCCATGTTTTTAGATTGCCCGTGTTTGTGATTGTCCTAAATTCATTCTGGACCCAAATGGAAAGTCTCTTTTAGCTGAGCACTGACAAGATGGTTGTTCATGGGTGGATTTAGACATTATTGTATAAACTGTGTTTAAAAAACAAACCAAAAACATAATATTGTTAATGTATATCAGTAACATGACTCTTATCTGTGTCTATTGCAGCCTGATGTTATATTCACCTTATTCCGTAAATTGCCGTGGGCGCCGCCATCTTGTTTCCATTGTATTGGTTTACATGGGGCAGACAAGCGCAACAGAAAATAAGTTCTCCACGGACTAAAGCCGCCCAGGAAATCGGTACATTGCTGACTTGTTGTTGCACGTCTACATTAAATATTTTACACAAATGAAACTATAACATTTTAGCGGCAAGACCTTTCCCTCGTTTTCCATTAGCTTTAACGGAGTTCTCGTCAAACGGAAATGAGTTTACAACAGAAGTGCGCATCTGTGGCAAAAAGAGGCAAAAGTGGGCGGAATAAGGTGAATAGAGTAGATGTTTCTTGTGTCAATTGTATTGTTTGTGTATTTTATTATTGTGTTTATGTTGAAGGTAAAATTGTTTGTTTGCAATAGTATTTGTTAACAATTTTACATTATACATACATACATACAAAAACTTAATTACCCAACTAGTAACTGTTTACTTTATCGAATCAGAACCAGGGACTCTTTGTCTTCATGTTAGAGACAATAACACATTAGGAAAGCCCTAAGCTCATTAGGTAAGCTGTACTTTAAACAGAGGCTGTTGTTTTATGTTTGCCAGTAAGCTTTGTGTGTTGTCACTGTTTGTGTCTTGTGTTTGGTCGGTTTGGTCTAAAAAGATACTGTTCTGTTTTGGGTATCATCAAAAGCACTGCTAACTGTTAAAACAAGCTACTGTTTCATAACCTTTTTAGAATGGAGACCAATTACTATCCTTTAAATTTTGCCATTGGACAAATGACACAGGTCAGGCGAAGTCAACATTCTTACAGAGAGCAAAGCATTCTTGAGAGTAGAAAAATGCAACCTCGGGCCGCGACCACAAGCGATGCGTTTGAAGTGTCTGAAGGTGAGCTCACTGCAGGCCACGGACACAGAGTATTCTCTCAGGCATTACATTTCAGATGTTTACAAGGTGACAGCAAGACAGAGAAAGTTAACAGCTGTGATGGGATCAATTAAGCACTCAAACCTATCCCTTTCAGGTAAGTAAGTTAAAGAATTTATGTACAAGGACATAGAACATTGTTGCTTTAAAATGGAGATTTATGACTGTGGTGTAGTCTTTTAAAAATATGCAACTTGTCTTGTAGTAGCACTTCTGTGAAAGACTTTGAGAAATATAAAATTGTTAAACATTTAGCAGAGAGGGAACTCATTTTCGTGCAACAAAAAACATTAGACTGGCACTTTAAATAAGGTGAATTGTTGTGCCTGCAAAAACATTCAGATTCAGATCAGATTCAGATCAAAAACATAAGATCTCGGCTTCACTTATACAGAAATAATAACAGTGACTGTGGAGCTGCTTGTATAATTAATACTATGGTTTTAATCGTGATTACAACATGGCTGTACAAATGTTCAAACTGTATGTTCTAGAATAGTTAGTTCGACTTCTATAACGCACCTGCGACTGTGGACTAGAAGAGTATTTTTAGTGTTTTCAGTCGTAATAAAACAAACATGAGGTGTTGGGTGTATTTGCTGAGTAAATACTTGAGGCTTCCACTGTGGCAGCCTTTGACTCCATCTGGAAGAGTAGGTGACTTCCAAGTTGTTTACATACCTCATGATTTATGCAGTGACTCCTCCATCCTGTCCCTGGAAAACCCCTGAACTCATTGGTGATACAGGTCTCTCCTCTTTACCTCAGCTCGCTCTGTACCTGATATACTTTTAATTTCACTTTCATCGTCAGCCTCCACTGTCAGCCGCCGTAATGTGCCGTTGCCTTGGCCATTAACCTTTCATCTGTGGAAGACAGTAGCTTGTTAGTTCTTGTGTCGTCTAATCTGAATATAATTGGTGCAGCAAGGCATCTTAGAAATGCCAATTAATCATTATTAATAAACGCAATTTTGTGCCGTGGTTTACCAAATTGATTGCATTCATTAAACGTAAACAGGTATTTGGAGCATAAGGTTATGCATTGACCAGTTGGCTTTTTTATTGACTCAGTGTAAAACTGCTTTGTCCTTAGACAAGACACCTCATCCACTTCACTTTCTCCAGTTAAAGAATAAGGTAGCAGAGATATTTGTCATGAAAACTTTGCTTTTACCATGCAATACATGTTTCATGACTACACAGTATGGAAGCAACAAGAGCAAGAAAATTACACATGAATTTGTAAAATGTTTGCTTATAATTATCAACATTTTTCTACCCCAGTATTAAAATATATCAAGACACATTCCATCTTATAAGTTACGAAAACATACGTATTCATATGCTTAATTGTAACATAAATAGATCATCATTTTACATTTTGTTCATTGTAAACTGCAATATGGCTCTAAAACAGATTAGTAATTTAAACAGGTCCATTGACTTTCTGTTCAAACTGCAGAACTGACAAGCTCTTCATAGTGACATTTCACCGTGACAAGAAGTGTATTTTCATTCACGTTTTAATTTTGGAGAATGGCTACGTGAACTTATACTATACTATACTATATACGATACGATACTATATGTATCACTCGTCTCGCCTTAATTTTGCAAATATTACAACTAAGTACAGGGATGTGGGCGGGGATAGGGTGTAAGAGAAAACGGGAATTTTCTGAGCACTCGAGCCTCAGTTGTAGGACAATACAGGATTACTCATACATACATGCAAGAACCAATCAAATTACAACTTTGAGTAAACTAATTCTGGCAGACATTAAAAATCCATTAACCAATATCTAAATGAGTCAGGACAAAACAAAGAAAATCTATTAAAATAAATAACACATCATTATTCTGTGCCAGTCTCAGATTTACATAGACTAACTCGGCAGATATGCACCTTTGATGATTGAAGTTTGTCATTTCAACTCTCAATCATTAAACTTTTCTTGTAACAACTTTGTGAAATTCACCCAAAACTGAAACAAAATCGAATTATTCATAACAATACTTGGAAGCTGATAAGATATGCCGTCTTATCTCCATCCATTCCATCTCTTCCTCATCCTCCCGCGTAGTCTTACCCAGAATCCACTTGTTTGCACGTGGATTGTTTTCGATAAAACATCTGCACATCGCCGCTATCTTTGGTTTGTCGGTGCCTAATTCCTTTTGTTTTTGAATACTAGGAATGTCATATCTAAACAGCAAAAAGCATCCGACTCTACCTCTTTTCCATCTAAGGCTCTTGACTCCATCTTCCTCCTCCTCCTCGCATTCCGCTGTCCGTCTATATGAACTCTGTCCCAGCTGATGCATTGGATGTCTATGTGTGCATAATATGTGCCTATGTGTGAAGGATTGCTTTTCTGTGCCATTCACCCCCTGGACCTCATGACAATGCTTCCCTTATATGCACATAACACAAAGAACCCACATGTGCTAAGTCGCTACGCGGAGAAGACGCGTCCTGCGCAACCATCGCCGTAGCATCTCGTCATCGCCGTCACGCAAGGATTTCGCGCACATGAAAGAATGGGTTGCTTGACGTGCGAACATGAGCAAAAGTTAAAGACGTGATGTTGTTTGGTTCTGGTGCGCCGTCCCGCAGGGCTGGATGGGTTATGTACCTCGGGCCGGGTTGCTGAAGAAGCCCATTGACAGGAGAAGATGGCTCGAGGAGTGGAGAGAGCCGGCGTGCCAGGCATTCCACAGTACACAGTGGACACATTATTATGACATTTACAAGGCCGGGCTGGATAGATACAGCGTGATACGTGTGTGAGAAAAGGTTATCCGCTCAGTGTGACTGCAGGGGATGAGCACACGGGAAGATAGCGAGAGAATGAGTTGAAATAACATTGTGATAAAGCAAAAGTAAGACAATCAAATAAAAATATACAACACTTGAGTATATGCTTTCCGAGATTTGTTATTATGTGGATTGCGCGGGCTCATACTTAAGTTTGTGGCGATATTAAAATGACTCAAAACAACAACATATCTTTTTAAGCATTGAAAGGCATTTGCGCAGCATTGTTTATTATGAATCTACGTTTATAATAACATACTCTCCTTCACTGATGAAACTTTAAACTGTCCAACTCCGTACATTTGAATGTCATTGTGTGTTTTATTGTGTTCTGTTGTGTTTTATGTCTTTGTTTGTTTGTTGTTGTTCTTTTGGACCTTTTAACTTGAAAGTCCAAAATCCTTAAAGCAGGGCTATTCAACTTGCGGCCTGGGGGCTAAATCAGGCCCTCCAAACGATCTGATCCGGCCCACAACCGATCTTCAAAATATGAATAAATGTATTTTCTTTCATTTACTGGTTTCATTCTTGATTGGAACTGTATAGACTTGGTTTGTGGTTTATATCTGGTTTAGACTTGGTTTGATTCTGGGTTAGTCCTGGTTCAAACCCGGTTAGCTATTAGCAATTTTGCAAAACGATATTGGTAAAGCTTTTTGTCTTTGTGTCAAATCGTGTCAAAAGTGGTGGAACATTCTGCACCGGTCCAGAAGCAAAGGTCCTCTAAAAAATCTGGCCCCTCGACAAATAAAGTTGAATAGCCCTGCCTTAAGGTGTGCACTGCATTTCTCTTGTGGAGGGTAAAAGACGTTATTGCTTTGCTTCAAATGTTGCACAGTATGGCATTAAACACATCTATTTCAAGCAAGACAAGCAAGAGAGACCTCCAGGCCAAGTTACAGGTCAGATCTGTGCTGATGTAGGCCTTCTCACAGTAAGAATATGTGTTTTCAAGGATATTTTCACAATAAAAACACCTGCAATTGCGAGAAAGGTAAGTTTAATGCCATAACATGCAACATTCAAGGCAAAGCAATAGCCGCAGACCTGAAAACTTGTCTTGTCTTTTCCACAATCCATTTACACGGGCCAAGTGTAGGTTTAGTTAAATGTGAACTAATGCGTGACGCTAGTTTAGCATCCAGACTGGCTGCTGACATGCATTCCAATGTTCCCAAGTCTCGCAAAATCAATTAGGCTGATTGGTCGCAGTGAAGATCAATTTGCAGCACGGAACACTGAAAGTCCTTTGCCGTCCATAACTCCAGATTTGTCGTCTTAACAGCTGTTACAAAGAATGTGTGTGGGAGCAAACGATCAGGTGGAATGTGCATGATCATCACATTGACATATTTTGCTGCTGGTATGTTGTTGACAAGCGGAAGTGAACAACAAATCCAGTCAGAGGGCCGTGTGGAGACAGCGTGACACACAGTTAGCCCCGACGATCATTCTAGGTCTCCAGTAAGTCAGCAGGCCCCAGGTTCACTCCAGGAGTTCAACATTAGCAAGAACTTTAAGTCACGATTGTGCTCTAGTGACTGGACAATGATCATAAAAGCGTACGTTCACGCTAGCACACACCACATCTAATTTTAGACTAAAGTGGGACTAAACATGGAATCAAACCACGTCCAGACCAGGACTAATCTAAGGATGTCAAGATTACTAGGTTAATCAATAACCGTGATTATTCAGGTGTCAATTATAATAATTGTGGAAGCAAAATTAAGTCTATTTTAGTTCAAATTATTGTCCAAAAATTAGACCTAAATGTAAAGTACTTCTGGCTGTTTTTGTAACATTCATTTTATTTGGTGTTTCAGAAAGTTACAGTTTGTAAAGCTGGTCACAAACTTGAGGAATTGTGGCAATAGGAAAGGAGACAGCAGGCGGAGGCTCATCCAGGCCGAGTATGAGTCAGGTCTGTGGAGATGCAAGCCCGCTAACTGTATGGACGCATATTTTTCCTCTGTCAGTGCAATAAAAGTTTCTTCTTTTTAAAATCTATTTTTTTTTGGTCAAAAAAGTTACACAGTGGCGCTTTAAAAGAAAAACGTGTGTCAGCTGTAATAAACTTTTACAGAGAAATGCAAAACACACACATTAAACAGACTACACTTTTAGGCTAACAGATGGAGTAGGTGCCATTGCTAAAGAAACAAAGAAAACAAAACTTAGTCACACCGAAACCAAAACCGATAGCACCACAAATCCCCCTTTTAAAAACAGGCAAATGGGAAACTACGAAGCTACTTTTGCAGAGTCAGTGATATGTCAATCCAATAAAAATGTGTTAAAACATGTTTTTAAACAATTAGTTGAGTTTCCATTATTAATCAGCTCTTTTTGTGGCTTTTTTCCTATAAGCAATCTTCAATATTCACATTTTGCACATTCACAATATTATGTGAATGTTGAAATACTGCCCATTTCTATTATGTATATCCTATGACAACAACCTGTTCAATTAGAATCTGGCTGTCATTTTGTCTACAAAGTATAAACGTGTTTTGTTTTTTGTTTTTACTTTCATGCATATGAAACGTTGACATTTTGTAGAACTGATTCCATTGCTGGGGGTCTAAAGTGAATACAGGCGGCGCATTTTAGGCACTCCGCTATAATTGGCTGAATCGGGGTAAACTTTCCCTCTGCGTGGCCCGTGATTGGCCCGCTTCTCGCATCGCCCGCCCACGGGAGGTGCCCTCAACCTGCTGTATGTTGAAGCGTTGCGCTCAACCAGTGTCGAGTTTAGAGGGTCTCTCTCTACCAGGGTGACAAGTCTGATCCGGGGAGCCGCCGAGGGAAGGAACTGTCTTTTCAACCAGACGCACGGGCTACTTTGGGCTTTTCACCGCCGGATACTTACCTTTCACTGGAGTTGGATTAATTTGCACCACTCTTTTTTAGTTTTTCTTTTTCGTTTGCTTTAGAAGACGCACTAAAACTCACCGAAGACAATGGGGTCCCAGTCATCCAAGGGAGAGGTGGCCACGGAGGCAAACGCTGCTGCCGCTGATGCTGCAGCTGTCAAAACCAATGGACAGGTAATTGCTCATTAATTACTTCGTTTCAATGGCAGAAAAGGTGCGCCGTAGAAGTAATGTCTGTTTTCTCCGGGAATTTGTGCATTTGAGTGGATTTTTTTCCCCCTTACTGTTGAACGTCGGGAGTTTGAGAGACAGGTGGGTTTGAGCATCACTTTGCGCGTGTGCGGGATCGACGCTCACAAGGAAAAGACCGTAAGAAGTGCTCGCACTTTGTGGTTTTCTGCACAAATGAAAGCTCCACCCGAATCTGTCATTTCTGAGCGAGGTTTAGAAGTGTGCACGGCGTGTTTGATAGTGGCATGAATAAAAAGGGGGAGGGGGGGCACTTCGGGCGCACGTAGGCAGTCTGCTACTCCTCCCTGCAAAAAATGTGGCCTTTTATTGTCGTCCCCCCAGTTTTAAATAGGAATCATAATTATACATATGTATGCCAACAAAAAAATAAGTCACACCTGAAAAAATGCTTTGGTCTAATGGTTTATCGTGTTGCCAATTTTATTTAATTATTTTTAATCCAATTTGATATTCGTTTAAATAAAGAAATTAATTATGGCAATCTGGAGCTCGTACTTACGTGGCTGCATTCAAGGTAAAGACTTGTAGCTGGTTTGTTTCTGGAGAATTATCTTTGAAATGTTCATTCTTCCATCGATTATCTCAAGTCTTTGTTGAGCCGTCTGTCTGGTCCACGGCGTGTTTTGTGGTGAGCTACCGCCGCCTATCGCCTGGTTATGGCACTGCAAGGCGTCGCCTCCTCGCAGGCGACACGGTTGTTAATTGATGAGCACGACGATGCTCAGGACGTCATTTATGGAAAAAGATATGTCTTTATCTCTGTTAGAGCTTTTGATGTATGCTGCTTATCGTTTTTTTTAAGAATCACAAAAATCAATTAATTAAGATAAAAATCATTTTGGTGACAGTTTTTTTCTTATCCTTTTTTTTCCCAGGAGAATGGGCACGTGAAATCTAATGGGGATGTCTCCAAGGCCGATGGAGATGCCGCTGCCACCAATGGCTCTGCTGATGCAGCCAAGGAGCCCGAGGCTGGTGCAGGGGGCGATGCCATCGAGCCTGCACCTGCTGCAGACGGAGAGGCTGCCAAAGCTGAGGGCGACGGAGCTGCTAAAGAAACCCCCAAGAAGAAGAAGAAGAAGTTCTCCCTGAAGAAGTCCTTCAACTTCAAGCTGAACCTGAAAAAGAGCAAGAAGAACGAGGCGGTGAAAGAGGAGGCGGCCGCTGCCCCTGAGGAGAAGAAGGAGGAGGCAGCTGCAGAGGAGAAGAAGGAGGAGGTGAAGGAGGAGGCTGCAGCCGCTCCTGCTGCTGCCGCTGCTGAGGCTCCTAAGGCCGAGGAGGCTCCTAAAGAGGAGGCCCCTAAGGAGGAGGCCAAAGAGGCAGCCGCTCCCGCCGCCGAGCCCACAAAACCCACAGAGGAGAGCAGCTCGACCCCCGCTCCCTCTGAAAAGAAAGAGTGATTGTACCTTCAGCTCACAATGAACTGGGTGAACTGTTTTTCAAGAGAGAGAGAGAGAAAATTTAAGAGTATATATATATATTTATATATATGTGTATATGTATACATATGTATATGGATATATGTATATGTAAATATATACACATGTATGTGAGAGACTCCTTCGACGTGCCACTTTTCGTCATGATAACAAGACGACAGACTAGATTCACTAGATCACTTCCCTGGTTACTGCTCGACATCTGGACCTGGCTGAGTTTAGGCTGTGGGCTGGTCGCTCTGTGGAGAATGGATTTTAAAGGCTGGAATGCGAGCTACTGACACCATGAAGTTTGAAAGAGGGTTGAAGGATGTTACCACAAATCAAGGCATCTTTCCTTAAAACCTGTGACTAAGATGCCTCCGTGCCGAAGGAATGAAGTTTAACATGATAGTAGGACACCACCATCACGTGAAATGACTGTTAATAATGAAAAATGAAATCAGAAATTAAGAGACTTGCCAACTTTTTACATTCCTATATTTTAACCCAAATTTGAAGTATTTTGTGGTGTATTATAGAGGACCATCTTAAAGATTCAGAGAAGCTATGTCTTGTTTGTTTAAAGTTAAAAAATAGACAATTTTGATTTTTACCTTACTATAAAAGAAGAACACTTAAGCTTGCTATGTTCACTGTTGCGGTTTGATATGAAGCAGAGTTGTTTATCTGTCGTGTGTGAGCCTGAATCTGCTTTGTCTCTGTAAATACATTGGATTGATTTCTGTTCTTTATTTTGCTAATGTTGACAGATGTTACTGGTTTTATTGTAAAGTTGATAATGGTAAATAAATGTTGGTTACCTGCCATGTTTTGTCTCCTGTTATTCAGCAATCATAGTTACAAAGACACTGTTTTGGAGGTAGTCAAGACCCAAACACAAACTGACAAAATTATGTCAAATACTGTAGTTAGCTTGACAAATTAAATAATAGCTTAACTGATTAGCGTAAAATAAATAAAAAAAATACTATTTACTTGAGATAATGTACTGTGAATTGCCAGAATATACTTGCGACTAGTACAATTATTACAATTATCATTATCCTCTTTAAAACTATAATATTAAAAGTATTTAACCCAATTAGAGGTGGGCAGTGGATCTAAATGTAGATAATATTGTGAATGTTCCTTTGAAGATATGGAAAATTGGAATATTGAGTATCTCGTTAATAGTGAAAAATGCTACAAAAAGTGCTGATTAAAAATAAAAATGAGAAAAGTTATGATGTGAACTTTCAAATAAGGGTTTATGGTGATATTTCTGCACTTTTGTGATTAATCTGACATACATTTCATATTCGTCTGATAATTAAACCTCAACTAACATGTTTAAAGAGATTTGTTAACACATTACTGTTATCGTTATCGGGAACACCATTTTTGTCAGTGCCACCCTCCGCTAAACCCAGCAGATTACAATGTCATTCATTCAACAAGACAAACACCATTGAAAAGCTGCAATTTCGCTACTATTTTGCTGATAGCCCTAGCGGTAATTGCAGGCCCCATAGTACACTTCCAGCTCCATTGACCCCTGACCCTCTATTACACATCCTTACCCTGGGATCAGCACCATTTCACTTACTACACCGTTTTCCCGTATCTTAAGCGCCCCACGACAACCACAGAAGCAATGCCATGAGTGGACTGACCTAGTTCTCATGCTGATATGATGAGCAGAGATCTGAGCTACATTTGGAACCAGCCTTCGTACGGATATCAATTATTAAAGGCGAGCTGTAGCTGCAAATGGGAACGGCTCATTGACTCCACAGGCGTATGCGTTTGTTGACCTTAAACACAACATTATCCTTGCATTAAGAGACCGGTGGCAAGCCAGATCCCCTATGGCATATACTAAACAGTAGAGAGAGAAATTCTGTCAGGATTAGTCCACTTGAACTAATGGCACAGGGATCAAAGAATAGAAAGATTTGTTATTCATGTGGTGCTCAATAGTAGTAGTTGTCCTGCATTGATCATTTTAGTGTTATGGCATTGCTCATTCAGTATTTTGACAAGCTCGCTCAGATTTAGACTTGGAAAGCAAAAAGATAAAATGTGAGTGTATACTGACATCTGGTGTCCATTTCAGGTATTGCTAATAAAGATGACCATATGATTAGTTTGTGAGGTAGAATTTTCAGTTTTTTTGGGCGAAATCACAATTGTTTCATGTGATGTCTGTCTTCCACTACTTCTTTAGCACGCTCCAGTGCATTTTCTGCCAATTCTAGTCTCAATCTTCGATTTTCTCAACGACCTCCTTCCCGACATCAAAAATTCTTCTTCAAAGCTCTCTAAGTCAACTACAAACTCTATCAAGTATCAAATTTCTCCTTCCTCCGCACATTTCCCACTCATTCCAATCTTGCTTCAGCTTCTTTTATACAAAATAGTTCCTTATTCTATTCAATGTTGCTTTGCAGAGCCTCCGAATAACATCTTCAGCCCAACCTCCTAACACCATTGTCTACAAAAATCACTGCACAACAAATTACCTGTAGGGCTGCAGCAAGTGAATCAATTAATCGCAACTAATCGACTATAGAAATAGCTGTCAACTAATTAATTAATCGTTACCTGGTCTATACACAGACTCCAAAACATTATATGTGCTGAAAAAATAGCTTTATGACTCAGACAGAGCAGGAAGGAAACAAAAATGACACGGGAAACATTCAAATTGTGTGTTTTGATTGAAATACTTTCTTCATCTGCAATTATTCTCCACCGACATTCTCAAAGGCTTCACCTCAGCTTTATCTGGGTAAACGTGAGTGAGAATCTCATATTCACAGGCCTATCGCTCTCTAAACAAATCAATTAATCAAAAGTGTAATCGCTAGACTAATTCATTATCAAAATAATCGTTAGTTGCAGCCCTACTTACAAAATTTAAAGCATTTGTATATTGTGGGAAGATAAATCTTTGGCGCATATATTGTGAAGATAATTTATCCAGGACAGCCCCCATAGATTCAGGATCTCTTATTTAAAAGAGGGGTCTTGTTCCGACAGAGTGGACCGGGCCCTATTGTTTTCAAAGGAAAATGGAATCCTATGCTGCCATGGGAAGAACATGTAAACCCCACACAGAACGACCCCATTCATCATTGGTTTCAGCTTTCTGTTTTATGCAACATTTAGAGGACTTTTTCCCATTCAGCAGATGTAATATTTAGTTTTAAATTGTCAGTAACTATGGCTAATTTCTTATCATTCTGAAACACATAGATGCCCAATCGAATCCCTTGCATCTTTTCTTTTGTGTTCTCTTGTCTTCTTCTTCTCTTTTTTTTTTTCTTCCAAAATTAACAATTGTCTACTGTGATGTGTGTGTCCCAGCTGAAACAGTGGGACATTCTCTGAATAAGGTGGGGCAGCAAGGACTGCACTGTGCCATTGTGTCCTTGGGCAATACACTTCACTCACCTTGTCACCAGTATCCAAAAACGCTGGTGCATGAATGACTGTAAGTGTGAAAGTGAATGCGGAACAATGGATGGAAATTAGGCAATTTCAATCCAGCGTGTCCACAGCAATATGGGCTATGTTCATCATGGATTGTCCCGGGCAAATATAAAAATAAAAAACAACAATAACCAAAAGAGGGGCAGGTGGTCACCCTTTCCCAGACCCAAATAAATGGTGAGCAGTAGATAGGCCCTATTCAACGCTTGGAAGAGAGGGGAGAAAGAGTTAAACCTTTGGCTTTTGTGCTCCAGTCTAGACGTCTGAAGATGCGCACCTCGCTCGGTGGTCCTCGGTTTGCGCCAGAGCTCCTCTCAGCCGGGCGGTGCTCTCTGTGATTGGCTGAGGCGGCACAGTGAGGCTCGGGCTCGGCAGCTGCAGGAAAGAGAGAGGAACCGGTGGGCACGGAACTGAACAGTGGTAATTGGTGTAAAATGGCGCTGTCTCAAGGAACAAAGAAAAAAGTTTGCTATTACTATGACGGTAAGCACAGGCTCTCCGTATGCGCAGTTCATTTGTATGTGTCTGGTTTATTGGCCTGGTGAGGCGGATCTCAAATGTGTGGCTTTTTGAAGTGAGTTGTGGGACCAAGCTAACCGGTATAGCAGGCTAATCTTAGCTTGACAGGCTTATGCGGTGGCTAGCTGTTAGCTTGGAAATGCGTGGACGATTTTAGCATGTTCCTGCTGCAAATGATCACATACCTTGGCTGGTCTTGTTTGGTCGTCAAATCGGTGACACATTGAGATGAAATTAAGGATAATCTTGGGGCTCCACCGAACTTGCTGCCAACAACTTCCCGAGAAAGTGAGAGCGAAGCGGTGTTCACCAATCACAACTGTGTCCTGACGTCCTGATACTTGTCAAATGTGGGACCTTCAGCGTTAAACATTTAACTATGAAAATGTTTTTATCCAGACTGAGGCTTTTTTTAATTAACATTTGTCATGGGTTGATTACCATGTTATTACAATAAGTAAGATTAAACCATGATTCTGTGTATGGTCAATTTGTGTTAAATAATAGATTGATCTGTTTTGTGTAGGTGATGTGGGTAACTATTATTACGGCCAGGGCCATCCTATGAAGCCACACCGAATTCGCATGACGCACAACCTCCTCCTAAACTATGGGCTGTACAGGAAAATGGAGATCTATGTGAGTTGACATACCCAGTTTTGGCCCAATATTGTGTTATTTAATTGTATCAAGCACTAAAAATTGTTTAAGAAAGTTTGGGCTTTTAATTCATAAAACCTGCATTTGTTTGCAGAGGCCACACAAAGCTAGCGGGGAGGAGATGACCAAATACCACAGTGACGACTACATTAAGTTCCTCAGGTCCATCCGACCAGACAACATGTCTGAATACAGCAAACAGATGCAGAGATGTGGGTATTTTTAAGTTAAAGGTGATAAGTTCTTAACACTGTAAAACCAGTGATTAATACTGTCTGTTCTGTCTTTTTTCTTTAGTTAATGTTGGAGAGGATTGTCCTGTGTTTGATGGACTCTTTGAATTCTGCCAGCTGTCAACAGGTGGCTCTGTTGGTATGTTCTCATTCATGGCACAATTAAACTATACAAACTGCATGTATGGATACACTTACACTGTATGCAATGTAGTGATCGTGATTATTCTGATTGACAGCTGGAGCTGTGAAGCTGAACAAGCAACAGACAGACATTGCCATTAACTGGGCTGGTGGACTTCATCATGCTAAGAAATCTGAAGCCTCTGGGTTTTGTTATGTCAATGACATTGTCCTGGCCATTCTGGAGCTACTAAAGTAAGAACAATTTTCACAATTGTATTTATTTCTAATATTTAACAGGGATTATATATGGGTTTCTGATGATTGTTTGTTTTGTGTAGGTATCATCAGAGAGTGTTGTATATAGACATTGACATTCATCACGGCGATGGTGTAGAGGAGGCTTTCTACACCACAGACCGGGTTATGACTGTGTCGTTCCACAAATACGGGGAGTATTTCCCTGGTACTGGAGACTTGCGGGTCAGTTGTTTTTTTTTAGTGTATAATTTTGTTTAAAAAAACAAAAATGTACTAATTAAAAATACCGCTTTAAAATTCTCAAGGATATTGGAGCAGGAAAAGGGAAGTATTATGCAGTAAATTATCCTCTTAGAGATGGCATTGATGATGAGTCCTACGAAGCAATCTTTAAACCCGTAAGTAAAAATTTACAAAAATCTACTGTGTAGCTTTTTCTTGAGTATTTCTGCATTCACCATATTGTGTTACTAGATTATGGCCAAAGTGATGGAAATGTACCAGCCGAGCGCTGTTGTTCTTCAGTGTGGAGCAGATTCACTCTCTGGAGACAGACTGGGCTGTTTCAATTTGACTATCAAAGGTGGGATTATTTTTAGATTTGATTATCCTAAATATTTGATTCATTGTCAGTAGAAGATAACATGTCTGTCTCTAGGTCATGCCAAATGTGTGGAGTACATCAAAAGTTTCAACCTTCCTCTGCTGATGCTGGGCGGAGGTGGCTATACCATCCGTAACGTGGCCCGCTGCTGGACTTACGAAACTGCAGTGGCTCTGGACTCCTCCATCCCCAATGAGCTGCCCTACAATGACTACTTTGAATACTTTGGACCTGACTTCAAACTACACATCAGCCCGTCCAACATGACCAATCAAAACACCAACGAATACCTGGAGAAGATCAAGCAGCGTCTCTTTGAGAACTTGCGCATGCTCCCACACGCCCCCGGCGTCCAGATGCAAGCAATCCCAGAGGACGCCCCGCACCCGGACAGCGGAGACGAGGAGGAAGAGGACCCCGACAAACGGGTTTCCAGTAAGTTATACATAGTATACGTTGGTACGTCAATGCATTTCTCTATTAACAAAACTGACTGTCTGTGTTTCAGTCCGTGCCCATGACAAGAGGATAGCGTGTGAAGAGGAGTTCTCTGACTCTGAAGATGAAGCAGAGGGGCAGGGAGGTGGTCGTAGGAATGCAGCCAATCACAAGAAGGCCAAACGGGTAAAGAAGGAAGAAGAGAAGGAAGGAGAAGAAAAGAAAGGTTTGGCTTCATCTAAATATGTTGTTTTTGTATCCTGGTGAAGGAATATTGTGTTCATGGCTCTCACCTGTTTTATAGAAGTAAAAGAGGAGGAGAAGGAAGAGGAAAAGATGGACACATCTGGGTAAGATTAAGTTATAATTGGGGTTACTTCAGTCTGCTAAATTAAGTTAAATCTTGACTCAGTTATCCTCCAGAGCCAACTCAGTTTGCATTTTCAGAAAACAGGTGTGGCAAAACTAGTTTGACGAATAAAATTACAATATATATTTTATATCATGCTTGAAATTTGATGCTTGTATAATACAATTTAAAACTTTTATGTGAAACCATAAAATACAGTTGAAGTTTAATTTGTATTTTAGTATATGTTACTGTTACATAATCATAATAGATGATGATGATGATAATAAGAATCAAAGAGGTCAGCCTAAACCTTGAGTTTGGACTAAACCAGCTTGATTAAACACACCTCACTCATGTTTTATGAATTTTGTGTTTCAGACCAAAAGAGGAGGTGAAGACGACTTGAAGCCAATTGTAAACTAACAGTTGTTCTGTCCAATTCATTCTCGATTGCTTTTGTACTCTTGTTACATCATGTGTTCCTAATGGCAAACACTCACTTGGTTTTATTTGCTTTTATTTGGATATAGGGAGTTTCAAGTAAAAAAAAAAAATTGAAGGTGAACCCAGAATAATCTTAAAACAGTATTCACCAAACCAATACTGTACATGTTGTGGATTTACCTGTTAGTACAGTAGTTTTGGAAGCCCTTAAATCTGCAGCTCTAGTGTTCTACTCAAATATGAACTTCATCAGTGAACGCATGTGGAAAATAATGTTGCCTCCAGCATGTACATATACTATTCACTTTGCAGAGGCAGAACTGAGCTCCCCCTTGTAACTTATTTTAAAATCGAAGTGTGACCATTGAGCCCGTCTTCCTGTATGTGGTCAATGTTCCTCCTGTTTACTCCTGATGTATGTGTGTGTGAGTGAATGACAGCCATCTGTTGGGCACTGTGTGAATCATTTTAGAGATTTTGTACCATTGCACATGAGTGGAGATGCCAAGTAAGCCTCCATGTGTTGTTCAAGGTCTTTGTGAAATGTGGATTCTAAATTTGTAATAAACTAAGAAAACCCATGTTTGTTATCTTTTGGAATGTAGGAATCATAAGTCAATGTGTCACTCTCGGCTGGCAGTAAGGCTGGTGATAACACTTAAAGGTGGATTGCAACCCTAGCATTCCAAATCTACCAATGTCCTAACAGGCCAGGTACAGAAACCATTGTACATCTGCGTTCCCACACTTTGAAGTCATTTTCCAGGACATTTTTAATTAGGTAACCACAATATCAACAAATGCATTACCCCATTTTTATATAATTTTTTAGTAAAGATGTAGTAGTTAGTGGGTAATTTGCGATCACTGTGGACTAAGGTAAACGCGCATTCACTCTGCTTTGTGGCATGAGATTCCATTGTATATTTACAAATGTAGATCAACAAATACATCTTTATAGATTTTCGATGAACTCATGTAAACATTGACTTAAGTTAATGTGTAGCCTAAGTCTTCAGTATTTTTTCCACCCTTCTTCCTAATTCTCAATGTTTTTTTCCACATGTCTGGAAAACAAACATTTTCTAGGTTTTCCAGGATGTGTGGGAAACCTGATAATTTTTTTTCTTCTGGTGGAGGGTTCTTTTTTTTTTTTTTTTACACAGGTGTATCTACAGTGTTTCTTACTCAAAAACCTGCCCTCCAACTGTGTGCAGGCCATCCTCTTCATAGATCTGACCTGTAACCTGGTGGAATTTCCTGCTTGTTTCCATAGAGATTAAGTTGAATGCCAGCTGTGATATACTCAAAGTCAATCAGTCAAAATAAAAAAGGTGACAAAGTAGTAATTATTTGTATAAGCAACTTTATGGTGAATAGAGATGGAATGGCATCAGAAAATAACAAACGTTTCATTTTTCATATTAAATAATCAGCAATGGAGAATTTAAAATCCAGTTAAACCGAAGGACAATCCTGTTGATACCAAGGCCAGAAATTCAATGTGGTGTTGTCTGGTTGTGAAAACTGGTTAAGATTTTAACTTGAAATAGAATAAAACAGGTCTTGACAAGTCGACTGTAGATGCTCTCTTCCTTGCGGTTGCCTCTTGATAGAGTTCAGTCCAGTATTAGCTGAAGGTGTGAGGCGGTGTAGAATTGGCCTGGTTTTATGCCTCAAGCTCAAAGTCAAAGTACTGTGGGTCGAAGTAATGAATTCTTACGTAGCCATCCTCTCCACCACTGCTGTAACTGTTGACAAAAGATATACAAATTCAATTCCACAATAATAATACAATATTTTTATTTAAACTCTTGCATTCATTTGTGGCAACATGAAAATGTAAAATATAGAACTGCAGTGATTATCTCAGTCGACTAGTCAGCCATTATTTCTTCTAACAAAAATTAAATAAAATTGTTTATTCCTTTATTGTCATTATACATTGCCGTCTTTGTTATAAAAGGCCTTTTTTGAATGCGTTTTGCAGTCTATATAGTTCAGATAATGATTGATTACTTGAAGATACTAGAGTGGCTGTCTGGAGGGTAAAATATAATAGCTTCGCACAGTGCCAAGCCAGTATGGACAATTTAAACTTTAAACAACAGTTATGATTTGTTTTTTTATAGTTGACCAGTCACAATTAGTCAAAAAACTGCTGCAGCCCTAGTGAATAATAAAAGCCATAACTGTAATAGAAGTGATGGTTTAGTTACCTCTTTCCATCTGGATGGAATGCCACACAGTTAATGGGACCAAAATGACCCTTCACCCGGCCAAACTCCTCTTCATAGGCCGCATGGAAAAACCTAGAGTGGAAAATATTTTCAGTACACACTCCACATGGGCCAAAGATGGACACAAACAATTTCGTGTTTGTTACCTGGCCTCGAATTTTCCAATCCTGGTGGAGGTTGTTGTGACATCCATGGCTTCCTGACCACCACCCATCACCACCTGAATTATCAAACAATAAGTATAAGATATATGAAATAAAACCATGAAAACCCCACTCCACACATGTGGATCAGACTTACATGATCCATGATGGGAGAAATTGCAGCGGAGTTGACAGGTCTCTCAGTCTTGAAGGTCTTTATGTGTTCCAGTGACGTGGAGTCAAACAGCTGAAATCAAACCAAGTATTTTATTCTGTGTTACTATTTAATCTTGTATACTTCCTACACACAACTCACTGATGCAGCTCACCTTTGCAGTGCAGTCTTTGGAGGCACTGATGAACATGGTGAGATCGACAGATAGCTGCAGGTCGTTGATGTGTCTGCTGTGCTCCTTAGCTTTCTTTATGATCTCCCCAGACTGTTCACAAAAGTGTATTTTTAAAATGCAAACAATTCTACTGTTGTTTTAATCTGAGTCCTGACTGAGTCTTACTTTTGCACTGTATTGGCTGATCTCTCCACTCTCATGGCCTGCGATTACAAACTCTCCAAGGGGGCCCCATGCTGCACTAGTGACTTTTGTGTCGTTGCAGGGGAGGCTCAGGTATGGCTGGTTGTCATCTAAAAAGAACAAAACAGTTTGAGAATATTGTTAAAAGGATTAGCAAACAGAGTGTATGGATTTGAAGTACACAAAACCTTTCAGTAGTCAAAATAAAAAAATATTAATCTATCTAATCAGAAAGGCATTATATAAAACTGTACCAATTTGCTGGGGATCCCTCAGGTCGTAGAAGTTAAGGAAACACTGGTAACCCATCTGCTTGTCTGTGGAGAACATGATGATGTTTCCGCTGAAGTCAAAGCCACACGTCCTGACAGCGGAGTTCGTGTTGAGCAGAGCCATCTGCTTACCTGGACACACAGGTGGACCCAGGTGAACTTTGAAAATAACCCCTTTAACACAGGACCGGATGAAAATGATTGTGATAAAAACATACCGGTCTCACAGTCCCATAGTCTGCAGCTGTTGTCTGCTGATCCTGTCAACACATTTTTAGTGTCCCCTTTGAAAAGACGCGGTTAAGGAATAATTACAAGAAGATAAGAAGAGTGACAGTCAACTAGGTGTGAACATAATTGAAGTTTAGTGTCAAAGGATACAGTCACAATCCACACACCACACGGCTCCTGTGTGTCCATTGTATGTCCCGAGCCGCTCACCATTGACAGAGTACCACACATTGGCCACCTACAAACGCAGATAAAACAGTGTTACAGATGATGTGTACAGCATTAAGTGCAGATGGTGACTTACTGTGTCTTTAGCCACAGAGAAGAGCAGGTCTCCTTCTCGGTTGTACTTGATCTGAGTGATGGACCTTTCATGGCCCTGGAGCAGGATGGGTTTCTGTGGACAATAGAAATTAGACTGGTCTACATCTGTTGTATAAAAGATCAAGTGTTTCAAAAAACAGTGTTAATGCTTTATATGTGACCACAGAGCTTAATTAATGATGACAATTTTTCACGCCTCATATCTGCCATGGATATCTGCGACTACATTAGCATTATGGACTTAGCCATATGCGTGTTTGGCTCTTTTGAGCAAGAGCCACACATCAGGTTGGGTAAAACATACGAACGTCTTTCCACATAAATGATACTCACCATTCTTCTGTTAGGTACCACCAATCGGCCCAGTGTGTTGTAAAAAAAACCTTTGTAAAACGAGAAAAGATGCACACTCGTGTTTCAGGCGCCGGGTAGAACCGGAAAAAGACAGAGTGCACTTCCGGAAGGCAAAGCAGGAAAGGGCGCCACCAACCGGCCAGAGAGGTACTGGCCCCATTCACAATTTTTATGTAATACTTTATATTGTAACAAACCTATCCACAAGGCATCCACACAGTTGACTTCTTTATTTATCAACAAAATATACAGAGATAGATAAAAGTAAAACAAATATCAAAAAGAGGAAACATCTTTGGTTCCTTATCACAGACAGCGGACCTCCACAGTCCTACTGAGCATGAAGGCAAGACAGCTCTGTTTTTCTGTTGATAACATCCTAATGACATCCATGGAGATCAAACGGACATGGTCTGTTTGTATGTGATAAAAAGTAAATTGACAGGCTTTGTAGTATGTTCTATGGAAATAAACAATTCTTCAGTACATCTTAATCACACATTCAAATGTTCTATACTAGATTCCAAGAGGAGCTCAATTATTGCGCGATATGTTATGCGATGATACAGAACATCCATGCAAGATATGAATATACATTCACAGGTTAAGTGCTTGTCTGTTTGGAGTACTGCAAATTAGAATTAAAAGGCAAGTTTTCGATAGAGATCTGTTAACCTTCTTGAGCAGTGAAATGAAAACTTTGTAACTATTACCATGTGCGGGAGACAATCTTAACAGAGAGTCTACACACAGCATAACGCATTGTGTAAAAGATCAGGAATGTCAGGAACTATACTTGATCATTCAAATTGAAGAAAACAAGGGTGCAAATTATACAATGCACAATAAGCCATATAATATTTAAAGGAATGTCTATAAGATAATGAAAAACAAAATTGTGCTGGAGAAATTCTGACAACATTGTTCAAGTTACCTACATCAGTTTCACATGAAGGTGTTCTTTAGCGTACTGACAAAAAAATTGAGCAACTGATTAACTGCAAAGAGTGAAAACATGTGCAGAACAGCATGTATTGAGGCGCAACTATCGATAGACAACATTTAGCGGTGAACATTGCAGGCTGGTGGGCTTGTTAAACGCTTAAATGAAGACTTGTCGTTATTCTTGTGTAGTAATTGGCTCAGTGCTTGTGTCTGGCTGCGGGGCGTCTGTGCTGGGGGCGTGTTCACAGTGGCAGGAGTGGGAGCAGGAGCTAGTCTCCTCCAGGCCCGGCTCCAGCAGACAGTCTGTGGGTGGAGGCGACGGGGAGTCAGGCTCGGGGTCACCGCATGGCTCTCCACTCAAAGTCTGGACCTTCTTGTTCAGCTCGTTACGTTCGACTTTTAGGGCTTTTCTCAACTTCTCCAGTCTCTGCACTTTGCCCTGCAGTGCCTCAAAGTCACGATCTCGGACAGATTTCTGTGAAAAAAACATAATTTTATCTAGAAAAGATGAATTTTCTTTCGGGCACATATGGCAGCAACAATTCATTGACTAATAGGGACTAGTAGACTATACTGGAAAACAATGTCAATGTCAAATATGAGTCAATAATATTTCAAAATCACTGTAATCTGGTGAACATTTACTCAAATCAAGATACAAGTCGTCTTCTAGCAATATGAACTTGAGATTGTGTTTCTTCCAGTGTATAAAACATAATCATAGTTGCATTTTGATCATTGTACTCATTATATGGACTCTAAAACACACACAAAAATACCTGTTTATGACAAAGACGTTGGCATTAATAAATGAAACATGTGAAAAAACTACTTCTGATTTTCATCAATAATACAAGTTCTAGAATTTAGAAGCCTTCAGTTGGCTTATTTCAACCTTTACTTGGTTGATAATTGATTTCAAAAGTCTCAATGTACGACAGAAACAGTCGACTTGTCAACAAAATTCATTGATTTCATCAAAGAATTGTTAGTTACCTCAAGAAAAAAAATACCAAACACTGGTCTCTTCAAATGATAAAAAAGTCAAAAGAATGACTTGTTAATTTAAAAATAAAAATCTATATAAACATTACCTCTTCAGCCATTCCTAGCAGCGCCTTGTTGCTGCTCTCCCATCTGGACCTATACATGGCCGTTTCTTTCTCCAGTTTCTTGATCTTTTTAGTCATCTACAGTGTTAAAAAAGTAATCCATTTATGAACAGATCTTCCTTCCTTTGAAACACTGCGTCCACGTCTGTAAATCAATAACTCACCTTCTCCATCTCCTGTTTAAAAGTAGTAAAAACCTCATTGCTTTTGGACAGCGTTGTTTGAAACTCCTCAAACTTCTCTGTGTACAGAGATAGCTACAGAAGAGACAAATTACAGATTATTTCATGAACGTTGTAAGATTAATTACTCGGGAAACATACTACAAACCTGTTGTTTGAGATGCACTTCCTGCTGCTTCATCAGTTCACACATTCTTTGAGACTCCATTGCTTCTTTCAGCAGCTTAAGAAGAAGTGCAAAAATGTTTTAAATACGCCCTGAGCTAATATGTAGTTATTCATGTTTATTATTATTTCTGAACATACAAAGTCTTTCTCTCTTTCGTGTCGTTCCTCAGATTCTGTGAGGAGCTGCTGAGCCTGGTGAAGCTTGGCGTCCACCAGCTGCTGTTGAAGGTCCTTGTGCTTCACCACCTTGTCTATGTGCTGGGAAAAGACATTTGTTTTTAAGTATTTGACATTCAAACGGGTCTGATTTATGGTAAAGCAGCGGCACACACCTCCTCTCTGAGTTTGTACTGCTCGTAGAGTTTCTTGAGCTTCTCGGCCAGCTCACCGTTCTCCTGTCGAAGGCTTGCGTTGCGTTCATCGTGCTGCTCCATCTGGGCCTGGATATCGTAGAGGGTCACCTGGAAGTGCGACGTCACCTCCTTCCTTTTCTCCTCTTCCAAACGTGTTCTCTTTATGCCCTCCTCCTGCGGAAACATCAGAACCATGCATTTAAAAAACTGAAAACTGGGTCTATGTTGTACGGTATTCACAAATTCAGAAAAATGTTTGCGAGCCAATTTGCTGGGCGATGGGAAAGCAGCACGAGAATGGACAACAGCTTGGGCTCATATGATTCTGTAACATTCTAATCTGGACCAATTTTAGAATTGAAAGGCAAGTGAAGGCTCTGTGGTGAAATCTGCCTTTAAGCTGTCTTAAGGTGAATACTTTGTCACAGTTAATATCTCTGTAATCAAACTGTAAATTGTCTGAAACAAAACTGCACAAGCCCTATTTCTTCTGTCAGCAAATAATGAATAAAGGTGAAATACACACCAAGACCATTTAAATAAAGGAAAAATTGTATGCAGTTTTTGTATCGTTATTAGCACCTGTTCATGAGAGCCTATAATTTGCAATCCCATGTTTTGACAAAAAACACACAGTCAAACACAGTCATCAAGATAGCAGCAACAGTTGTCGTGTTTAGATGGAAGAAATGCTCTAATGAGTCTAATGATGATTTGAAGGACACATTTTCTGCTACAGTGACTCTTCATCATGTTCTAACAATGTTCCATCATCAAAAACCTACGGCAACCTATGTACGACAACAACCGCAGTTATGCAAAAAAGAAAAGTTAATAGAAACAGTGCAATTATATTAAACGGACAGATTAAATTGCTGTTGTTGTCCCAAATGAATCCTTATAATTTAATAAAACAATTAATTTCTAGTCAACTAGGAATGATCGGCTAAAGGACTAATCACTACCCAATACCAAGCAGAAACAATGAGATTCAACATAGTGGATTTTTAAATAATAAATAATTTGCAGTGAATTGAAGTCAATGCAACACCCATTACAGACCATTTCCCTTTATTGTGTGTACCTTGAGAGTGCGGTTGTGCCTCTGCAGCTCCCGGCACAGACTCTCCAGTTTGCTGCGAGCTAGGATGGCTTTGCTGTGTTCGTTTCTCAGGTTGTCCTTCTCCTGCACAAGCTGCGTCTGCTTCTTCTGCAGAACTTTCATCTGCTTCTCTGTGTTCCGATGCTCTTCCAGCTGCACACACAGTTACAGTTTTGCATTACAGCATTTCTGAATATTATTAGGATACAACAATATTACTCTTTTTCCTGGAAATTGTATGCATGAATTGGTTATACTGAAAAGGATGTTATTTGTAAGTTTTTGTTAAATATCTCATAAACACGAGTCACGACCAATCATGTTCGAATTAAGCTGTACTTTGATATCAGTCTTAATGTTGATTTATTCACAATTACACAATCATTTCACAATGTACAAGCTGTTTTTTACTGATAAGGGACACATATTATGATTTATTACCTTTACTTGTTACATCCTCATGTTTCAAAACTAAAAATAACGTTTCTACTGAAAGTAGACATTCCCCTATATCTGTGGTGATCCCTCATCAGGATTTGTGTTAGCACTCCATACTGGCAGCAGAAGGAATGGCCACAAAGAAATAAACAGAAGCAAGCTTGCCCCCTAAATGCACATTTTTAGTAACTAGTTTGGTGATGATTTATGATTGGACTTAAAAATAGCCCAAAAGATCTCGTTCTACCTATGACAGTTCTATCTATGAAATTTGGAGCAATGTGTTTTCTGATGCTCAGACAAAGAGGACTGAATGACGCCAAATACAACTCCAGGAATGATTTTAGGTGGGTGGGAGCGGATGTTACAGTTGTTACCTGTAAGAATTATTTGGAACTCGTATGCGATAATAAAAAGCCACAACTTACTAGCTCTGCATACTTCTTACAGAGTCCAGCGAGTTTCTCCTCTGGTGTGCTCAGTGTGTTCAAGGTCTGCATCAGAAGTGTGATTTCTTTGCCTTGAATGATGATGATAAAAATGTGTTAAAGGTACAGAGACCACATTTAAGCAGAAGTGGGAGCAGTATCTTACCCAGGCCCTTGATTTTCTTCTTGTCCTGGGACTTCTTCTGCTCTTTGTCCACCTCTCGGCTGACTTTACCGCCCACTTGCTTGTCCTCGTCCTTGCTCAGCCCGTTGAACTCTGGGCTGTGCGACTGTCCATTGGCCACTGCGCTGTCGTCTGAAACGCTCTCTCTGCAGTAAGTGCTGAGGATGTCCTCCAGCTGACGACTGAGCTCCTCTGCCATGTCACACTGAGACAGGGCTGCATCTGCAACTACATTCACAAAGACAAGTTAAATGTGGAAGAGTGATATTGAACCCTGAAAGACCAGTTTGCACAGCACTAACAAACTGTACAATAATGTTTATCTCAGTTTATTAGCCAATTGACTGCCCCCCCCCTTGCCCTGACAGACTCTCCCATCACCACCGTGGACTCTTTCCGCTTCTTCGGCACCACCATCACTCAGGACCTCAAGTGGGAGCAAACAATCAGCTCCATCATCAAGAAGGCTCAGCAGAGGATGTACTTCCTGCGGCAGCTGAGGAAAGCCAATCTACCAGCGCAGATGATGGTGCAGTTCTACACGGCCATCACTGAGTCCATCCTCACCTCCTCTATCATCGTGTGGTACGCTGGAGCCACAGCCAGGGACAAACAGAGACTACAGCGCATTGTGCGCTCTGCTGAGAAGGTGATCGGCTGCAGCCTTCCATCTGTCCAGGACCTGCAGGGACGAGCAGGTCGGATCACAGCTGACCCTTCTCACCCTGGACACGGACTATTTGAGCCACTCCCCTCGGGCAGGAGGCTACGGTCCATCCGGACCAGAACCTCCCGCCACAAGAACAGTTTCTTTCCCTCTGCCGTTGGACTCATGAACACTTTATAACACCTGCCACTTTAACAATATATTATATAAGAACTATCTATTTGCACTGACACATTTGCACATTTGCACTGTCTGCCAACTGTATTTCTGTACCTTTATTATTATTTTTAAATACATGTGAAAGACTATACTCAGGGGGACCATGATAGGACAGAAATTAGATAATTTGCTGTTTACGTATCATTTTAATAATCTTCTAAATTTAAAAAATCTGATAATAATCAGATTTTGGGTGTGCATGCAACCACAGCGAGTCTTGTCCAGATGACTACTTAAACCTTTGCTACCAAGAATAACTCCTGGACAAACTCGGGATTACGTCACCAAGCAATCTAATATACATTATTTTCCATCTTTTCTAGACACTAAAAAACACACTTTATAATTTCCAGCAATATTCTGTATGTTTCATTCTCTCCATACACTGTGATGGTAAGCCATTTCTGTAGCAACAGCTGCCCTGAGACAAACTGATGTAAGCAAGGCTGGCAAAATGCGCCTTTTCACCCTGGACCACCATCAACCACTCACACAGCAGATTTATACATAAGCAAGGAGGGCAAATTGTCTTGCTCAAGGACACAATGATAAAACAGAGTCCACACTGGTCGGCTCTGGGATCAAATCACCAACCTTCGGATGGATTTGATGAAAGCTCGAAACACTGAGCCAGTGATGAACAAAACTGAAGTTCAAATAAATATCTAAAAATTATCTTTTGAAAAAGCTTTAAGAACAAATACCTCTAGCATTATATTCTTCATGCCAAAAATAAAATTAGAGCATCATGGAGCCAGCTACATGAGAAGAATCATCTGCAGCAGTTATGGCTTTTCCATAGTTACCTTCAGCAGGAAGGTCCTCAGCCTGTGGAGGGCTGTCCGTCTGTGGGGTTTGTGTTTCAGATTCTTTGGGGCTAGAGCTGTCCACACTGTCTTTTACAGGTGTCTCACTCTCTGCTGCTGAAACTGTAGACTCCTCACTTCCCTGTGCAGCCACCGCCTCCTCTGTGTCCTGCTTCTTCATCTTTAGAGGAGAAATGAAAACATGAAAAACAAGTTGATTGCCTTTCCGTGTTCATCTTACTTTCACTTTTTACCAGCAACTAACCTGAGCTGAAACCCATGAATAGTGTCAAAATACTTTTGAATGAACGCTAGTATGTATCATCTTAATGCAGCAAGATAATCTACACTAGTTTAACATTAGACTCACAGAAATTTGTATGACATGTGACGACACAAATCCCTATTATTTCCATACAATTAGCCTGTTGTTGGTAAAAATCAACATTAGAGTAGGTAGACACCAAGGAAATGAAAATGCGAAGTGTTGCTAGTCCAGTCTCCAAACTGGGATGCTCTTCGTGAGGATCCCCAGAATATCTTTGTGGACTAACTTGACCACTCTCGTCAATTGTCACTAGCCTAACAAGTAACACATAAAATCAAAGCTCATATCATTAAAACGTTCAGAAACATCATCTTCTTGCTTGAATTTCCCTTAGCTGCACAAGCTAACGTAAGCGGGTCCTTTTGGAGCTAATTTAGGCACAGTCCATGTAATTTCTATGTGATTGTTGTGCTGTCTAAAACCACAAAAACACACCAAAAAAGACATTAATATCCCTCAGATAAAAATAAACAATTTACCGTTAAAATAAATGGAAATACAGCTCAGTGCGAGAGCAGCAGCTTAGCGACAGCGTGAGAAAAACACTTCCGGAAATAACATTAGTTCTTCGCCCTTCCTGCACTGCAACGCTGAGGACAGTTGCCCCCTGCTGGACAGTTAGCAACATACAATACATGTAGAAGATGTTGCGTTGTATTGTGTAAATGTTAATGTAAATCTGGACAAACCACAAAAACTAAGTCATGTCTGTAGCAGAGCACTAAGGTTTTAAAAGCATAATATTATCAACACAAAGCTTTTTCCACTTGTAAACTTACTCACAGTGGGAGGAATAACCGTTTACTCAGTTTTACAGAGTTTTACAGAGATTTGCTACTTCAAAAAAAATCATTGCTAGTATAATGTCATTTCTTTAAGTGTTACATAGTGCACCTTTAACAGTAGTATTAAAATTATTTACAATTAGATACAAGTAAAACCATAATTCAATATTTAAATGTTAGTCTGCAACAGACACTGATCACTGCTCCAAAATAGCACCCAAATCCACACATGTAACGTTTTAAGTTTGCAATCGAAATCCACACATGTAACGCTTTCAGTTTGCAATACAAATCCACACATAACGTTTTAAGTTTGCAACATAAATTTATTTATTTGTACAGTATTTGCACTGGACAATTTCAATATACTTTTCTTACATTTTCCATATTGTAGCAGAATGTACTTTTCAATGTTCATGTTTGTGTGTCATGTTCAGTTGAAGTGTATTTGTTTCTCGTCACTCATCCATACTGTCGGTACAGTCCAGTCAAGTCACAGTATCATGGGTCATTTTTAAGCAAAGCAAAAGTCAAGAAGAGAAAATAAATACATGTAAAAGAAATGCGAGGACCAGAGGAGAATTTACATCAGGACAATAGTCAGTAATGGCATATGAAAAGTATTTTACAAACATGTAGGATTGTAAACATTTTAGTGTGTAGACATGACTTGACTGAGCCAAGTTTCAGTAAAGACAAACAGCTTCTAGGACGGAAGACAGATTGGATATTTGAGTTGCCTTTTAAATACCTTAATGTTCCTGATCACGCAGAGTGACTAGGACAAACTTAGTCTAATGAAAATGATCAAAAAAAAAGTCCAGAATAACCTGATCAGGAAAAAGGCATGTACTTGAACCCCTTTAGATTTTTCCTGTGAAACAATGTTCTAGTGAGGCTTTTCCACTTCTCAGAAGTGATCAGAATTGCATTTGAATCCCTGTCAATGTATCAGAACATACATATAATTTAACTTAAATACTTTAATGTAAATCACTGCATAATTTCTGAATCCCAGATTACAATAGAAAATGTCAAGTCATTTCTGCAAGCTGCACCCAGTGTAAGGAGTATCACCGTGACAGCAGTTCATGGTGGGTCTGTCAGATTAAGGGTTATATTATTGCAAGATTCATAAAAAGAACTGAGATAAGGAGAAATACGAAGGGACAGACACTTTTGAATCTAAAGTAGCCACTGATGGCCTGATGCAAAATGACAGTTGCACCAACTGGGTCAGCACAAGCAGATCACTTCTGTACTACTCATAAGGGAAATCAAGTATTTTTCGATCAGCATTTAAGGTGATCAACTTTGGTAAACCACCTCTGAAAACAAGGCAAGTACCTGTATGAGTCAAGAGAATAGTTAAATAATCAGATACAACTGCAGCTTAGCTGTGCACAGTGAAAGCCATTATGCAAATGAGTGGGGACTATTTTAAGCCAATTGTTTTGTATGTCTTGTACTCCTTTTATAGGTGCCCACAGTAAAGTATGCCACTTACAACAAAACAGTGGCAAATAATGTAACTTTAAAGAAGAAAATAGAGCAGCAATATTTTGCACAAAATGTGTGCACATTCAAGTAAATAAAGATCAAAAGAAAAGAATCTAAAGACAGATACATAAGAACCTCCAGTCTTTGTTGGTCGGATTGGCACTTTAGTGAATAGGCGTGCATTTTCAGTTTAGAAATTAAGATATTAACATCTCTTCTGGCAATAGTTATGTCCACAGAGGTGGTCTTGATCAAAGACTACATAAACCCTGTAGAGAACAAATATTGATATTGAATATTACATTGTTTTTATGACCTTTTATGCCAGCCAGAAGAGCTCAGCTCAGTGGATATCATTTGGAAATCATTTACAAGTATGTGCTTTAAAGCTCCTGCTGATACCCAAACTCAATCAACACAATAGTTTCAATTGCATAAAGCAATAATTTAGTGGTGAAATCCACAGAACAGGAGCTGGTATGCTCAGATGGGGACAGTCAAGAGTCACAGCTCTTCCTCACACAGTGCCCGTCAGTCAAACATCACACAATCACAGTTCAGCTCCTTCCACAAAGCCAACACTGATCCGGGGACAGCTACACAATGCTACGCTAACCTCTGAATCAGGCGGCACAAGACTTCTACCAAATCATACGTCATGTAAGCAACAGCAACCCAGGAGTTTCCAGAGAACAACCATTAACTTCCATTCTTTACATCTTTTTGAAAATTAATAAAACAAAAATATTCTTCAATAAAATAACAAAAACAGCACTTTTATAAATAAACATTGCAAGAGCGCGGAGCATAAAAGCCCTGCCAGCTGCTTAAACAAACTACATGTGTCATCTTTGGAAACCCGTGGCTTGCTGCTGTCCTCTTATCTGTGTGAGGTGTGTATACAGTGTTGGCTGGTGTTGTATGTAAGTGTGCATGACCTGTGTGCAATTATAGAGATATAAATGCAAATATAGAAAATCCAAGTAAACGTCTACTTGAATTTCAGTTGCAGTTAGGCTTGTCACTAGTTCGAGGCATATCCCTGGCCAACTTTTTCCGTCCGTACATGAACGGCGGGTAATTTTTATAGTCAGTTTGAGGGTTGACTATACATAATCTACATCACAATAGACCCATGCAAACCTTTCTCAAGCATTGAATATAGTGATACATGTTATGGGTTACATATCAGCTCTACCACTATACAATACACAATCAATGTTATTTCACAATCACGGCTTAACAATAAACTCATTTACTGTTTAGTCAAAAATGCGATTAGTTGGATTTCTCGTCACTTCCTGCAACCTCTCTAACACTCGACCTACAGTGCGTTTGACCAGGGATATTGTGTGACTGTAGGCAGGGCATTAGAACACCATGCAAAACACCTACCACAGACTACTGGGGGATAGAGCAGCAACTCGCGGCAAGCTTAAGAAAGAAAGGTTGAAAAGCAAAGGCTAAAAATGTCATCTTTTCACAAGTAACATTTTTGCTTCTGCATATTTTTCCCCTAAAATATTACGTGCCTTTACTGCCCAGTCTTCTATCCCCACAGCTATACCATTATATCATAAGTTAGATCACTTCATAATTCAAATTGTTATTAATTACACGGCACACGACGAACATTGGATCTCTAGCTATACCACCCACAAGAATTTTTTCGTCATCAAAACCCAAACCTATATCAAATATAGAATTTAAGCCCTTTTTACCATTCTTTTTTAACCCCCCACCAAAGATTTATTTAACAGAAGGAAAAGGTCTGACTTTACTCTTATTTATGTATGTAGCAGCCTCTTCCCTCTTTTTGCGCAGACTAGTTCCATTTGTAGATATGTTGAGCATGGCACCAAGACTAAAAGAGTCTCTCAGTACCATATTTCTTAAACAGAAATGAAAAGGAGAAAAAAAACACATAAAAAGATAAATTAGGGTTGGGGTTAAATTAATCTAAAGCAAAAACTAGGTATAAGGGTACAATTGTTTCAATTGCACAATGTCAATCTGAAAACAGGGTATAAACCCCACAACATCCCTTTAGGAAGACGCCTAAGCATTTCTCTAAATGGAATGTCCAATTAATAAAAGAAATAAAGTGTAGATCAAGAGCTAATCTTTACCACCACAGAAGGAATAGAAGCCACCACATGGCAGAGGGTACTGTGTGTGCGCTTAAGCCAGGGCTTGATTGAAAACAACAGGGTTAGTTCCTTGGTACCACACACGTCTGCCCTGTAAAGAGACAGTCCGTCGGATTGGCTGGGGAGAGCGGGAGCAGGGATGTGGGTTTTTATAGGCTTGAGAAATCCATTAGGAATTCTCCAGTAAGATGGCGCTACAGGTAAATCAGTGGCAAACCAGTAAAACGAGGACTGAGAGCCGGGAGTCAGGGGTTAGGGAATGAGGAAAGGGTAGAGGGGTGGGTTTTGAAGAGGCTGGGAACCTATAGCTGGAAGCCCTCCATGGGGGCCTCCTGCTGGGGAAACAGGTACTGCTGATTGGCTTGGTCCACTTGTGGAGCCAGACTACTGTCCACATCCTCTCCTCCAAAGTAGTGCTCAATCAATTCGAACGCCTTCTGGTAGATTTCCTGGTTGTCATGGCTTTGAAGAAACTCGATTTTATCCAGACCTGAAAACAATAGAAGCGCCATCAGTTTTTACCATGTCAGGCAGTAAAAGGTATGGAGTAAATACATGTAGACTTCTTCAAGATGACATTGAAGCGACGCTGAACATTGGGGTAGTACCATAGGCTTCCTCGATGTGAGCGCAGTAAGGGTTGACTCCTGAGCCGTTGTTCTCCTGCTTGGCCTCCTGCTCGCCCAGCCTCAGGATGTTCTCCAGTCCGTTCAGAGCCACCTGCACAATCTTGGAGTCCATGACAGTGAGCAGGTCACACAGAGGCTTTATGCAGCCCAGGTTCACCAAGTACCTGCACGAGAAGTTAACAAAGTTCACTTAGAAAGAGTCCTTTGCTCTTTTAAAGACAGCAGTTTTGACTACCGTACCTACACAGCAAAGCTCAAAGTTACACATTTTACCATTGTTTATCTTCACCTAAACATATTTAAGACAACATGGAAAATTTGAAACTAAGTGTTAAACAGTGTTTTTTAATATAGTTTTAACCAAATAAAGCTGGAATCATGGGGACTGAAGGTTTCTAGATCAGTCATTCCCAACCTGGGGGTCGGGACTCTAATTTGTGTCCCAAGAGAAACCCCAGGGGTTTTTAGAAAGGATGTTCAAAATAGATAGAGTGACATTTAATGAAGGGATGGCATGTCCTGCTTCCATGAAATTCTAACAATTGTATTATATTTACTGGTCTATAACATTCGTATAAACCAGAAAACAGTTTTACATTTTCTTATTAGACAGGTAGAAGGATGTTAAAATAGGTAGAGCTGGGAAGAAAACGGTTGGAACCACTCTTTTAGATAGACATTTACAATTATTTTGATAGTTGACTAGTAGGGGTGGGTACATATAGTATCTAAATTTAAACAGCATAAACAATATTGTTTTGAAGATATAGTACATTTAAATAACAATATTACTGTTTACAATAAAAACGCAACAAAAAGACTTCAGCTAAACTTCATATATTAATGTGAAGAGTAAGCATGAAAGTCAGTCAGACCTGATTTGTTCCGGTGTACCACCAGAAGTTGCATTGGTGATGGCCCAGGCTGCCTCTTTCCTGGTCCTAAACTCTGCCTTCTGTAGAATGTCAATTAGCACTGGGAAAATGTTGGCATCTATGACTTTCTGCAAGGGTGGGGGGAAAAAAAGAAAGAAGAATGAGGTTAAACCAGGACACCTCAGATGGTACATTGCATAGTGTTCCTGTGCAGAGGAACAGTGGAAGGCTCACTTGTATCTGAGCCCGGTTTCCAGCGGTGATGTTTGAAATGGTCCAGCAGGCCTCCTTTCGGATGGATTCCTTGGCACTGCTGAGAAGGTGCAGGAGGCAGGGCAGAGCAGAGCAGTTCAACACAACCTACGGACAGGAAACAGAGCCAGGCCGTTTAGCTCTTCTGAGTCTGTTGTTATTACAGAGGTATTAAAGGTAAAATAATGCAACGCCAGGAAATGTAATTAAATATTAGATGTATGGAAAATATGTAAAATATTGCAAAAAGGATATGACCCATTTTATTACCCTTCACTGGAAAATATATTATAATGTGGACAAACAGGACTTTTTTGAATAAACCTCTGCCACTCAAGTAGTAATGCACAGTAATGCACCAAAAAAAATTCAACATGATTTATTGACATATACTAGGCTAATAAATTTAACTCAAGTTTTCCACTTCATACAGTCAATTTTGGAAACATGACATATTTCCAAAATTTTGAGGCTATATGGCCATATAAAGTAAAAATTATGCATCGCATATATAAAGTCTGCACATATAATTTAAAAAATATTCATCATATATATTAAGTTGGAACATTTATGAGTGGAGAAGAAGTAGATGAAGAGATCTGAGTTTTCAAAGTACAAAAAATTATGAATCTATGTGCATTTATGGCCATTTAAGAACAGGGACCTTTGAGGGTTCCAAAGGTGACACACGTACCCTTTTGTTTAAGCTGTTGAACTGAACAT
This sequence comes from Rhinogobius similis, assembly GCA_019453435.1. NCBI lineage: Eukaryota > Metazoa > Chordata > Actinopteri > Gobiiformes > Gobiidae > Rhinogobius > Rhinogobius similis. The sequence goes on from CM033635.1 coordinate 24,280,813, forward strand.
GCAAGATCAAAAATCATGGTGGCATTTTAAAATTTGACTCGATCCATGAAACTGTGGGAAATGTCATGGGACTGACCTCAACACACACAGAAATACTGAAGTTTGAAAAAGAAAAAAAAAAGTTGATGGGGCATGTTTACCTCTAAGTGAGCATAACTTCCATGCTCATTGTAATTGAATATAAATGTACCTGTGTTTGAATGTCATCTCCTGTGACAATGTTGCCCACAGCTCTCAAAGCAGGGGACGCCACCTTATAGTCAGTATGCCTAGCAAAAGAAAAAAATAAAGTGCTTTGTTAGATTTTAGTTACATTCAAATTGTATTGACTAGCCATCTCCTCAACTATTCAGGCGAGGAATTAAGGAAGCAAGTTAAAGAATCCTACTCATTATAACCTTCCAAAACCTACAGATTGATGGTTGATCTCGATAAGGTAAATGCATTTTTATCGATAGGTCTACTAGCCAATCCTGTGGCAGTAATAGCTCATGGCACTGAAGAGGAGTTACTGTTCACTTGTTTAGGAGAAGGCACAGGCCATTTTACATACCAAATTCTGATTATCCAATCCCTGGACCTTTAAGATTATTTAAATGATATGCACACCACCAATTCCTACGTGAGTAGTACTCAGAGGGATGTACAGAGAGAAATCTCTAGATGTCATTTTAAAAATCTTGTAACTCCAAAAATCTCATATTATTCAAATTTTGACTCTGCGTGCAACTGCATCCACGAAGCGAGGGCAACCGCTTGTTTCTTTAATCTCCTCACGTTTCCTAAGTTTTAGTGAAATATGCACAATTTGACTGAAAAGTCCAGCCTTTTCCTTCCTCCTGCCTTGTGTGTGTAGCAGACTGCCTCCACTCGTCCCTCCTCTCCCTGATGTTACCTTACAGCTCTCTGATCTGAGCTGTACAGAGTTGAATAAGCAACTTCAAGTACTCAATATGGACTCTAACACACTACTTGCAGGTTCTATTGTGCCGGTTATTTATTGAAGCTTATGTTCTTTATGATATGGTTCTTAGAAAACGCTTTAAGGTTATTGTGTCTGTGGTCTAATTATTGTGATATTGTCTGGAGCAATCTATCGTACTTCATAAATTATTATCATAATGTACACAAACAATTCCAGACTTTAAATTAAGTATTGTCCAAGATTATTTGTCCTATCAACACAAACTAATAGCTGAAAAGATCCTGGCCTCTGTTCTCCTGTATCTGAAGTCCAAAAAAAGTATAACTTGCCAGCCACAACCTTGAGTGTGACTTACATGAGCAGCTCTACAAGTCTCCTACAGACCCCAGAGTCGATCACAGCCTGGATCTTGTCGTTGGGGCCGTCAGAAAGGTAGGACAGGGCCCAGCAAGCATCTGCCAGCAAGTCGGGGTCGCTGCTAAATAAAAGCCTGGAGAGCACTGGCAGACAGGGGGAGACCTGTGTGAAAAAGAGCGCACACAGCAAAGTGACGTTAGTATGGACAGGGTGTAAAAAAAAACAAAAACATGCTCTGTAAACATCTTTATCTGTAAGGACCTTCTCAAAAGCTGGTGGAGGGTTCTTTCCTCTACAGAGATTGGACAAAGCCCAAACTGCATTTCTAGTCATGGTCAATCTTGTGGATTTGGTCAAAAGTCTGAAAAGAAAAAAAAAAAAAGATTAAATTAAAATCAGCACAACACGCTACAACTGAATATTTTGAGGAATATTCTAATTGTAATACTTTTAAGGTGTGCTATGTAATCTTTCTGGTACCCGCTTGTTTGTTTGTTATGTTATCGTTATGTTATCGCTTTGCCTGGAATGTTTCACAGAATTAGATGCGTTTATCTACAGGACAGAGAGATGCAGCCGATACCACCTGGCCAAGTTACAGGTCTGATCTATGGAGAAGTGACCCCGCTCACAGTAAAAATGCATGTTTCTCAAGGTATTTTTGATTTGAATAAATGTAAGGTAGAGAGGTTTAAGGGCAAAGGACATTCCGGGCAAAGCAATAACATCTCCATAGTGATAGATTCCTCACAAGAAAAGTTACATAATGTACCTTTAGGTAATATAATCTCCTTGGTAGAGAGCCAAAATTTGTTTAATGTAATGTCAAATTATGCATCTTTGGTTGTCTAATGGAATGTCTTATGTTTTTACCTTCCTTAAAAACAGCCATTGTACAAACAGCATATTTACGTTAAAGCTTCTACTTACACATGACTAATATGCACTGTCCTCATTCAAATAAATGAGCTCTCGTGTGAAGTGAGTGTTATGTACAAAAGCTGCTAACCCTTAGTTTAGACCTCTACAAACATACAGAAATGTAATTGTTTCACATGTTGTGGGTATTTTATAAATAGTTTAGTAATTCATATTTCAGTTCTCTGATGCTAATGCTTCTCGGTGTTCAAAATGTGCACGAGGAATTGAATCTGGACTTTAAAACATGACTTGGAAATTGCTAATCACTTAAAAATGTCTTATAAAACCATACATACAATAACAAAGGTGGAAGGATCTGACAGTTCAGCACATAGTCTCTGCATACTGAACTGTCTCCTGCAATGTTACCCAAGGCCCAAACAGCCTGCAAACAATAATAAAAAGTGTATATTAACAGCAGTTTTGTATTAAAAATGCAAATTCTAAGAAGACATTGAATTTTACCTGTTCCTGGACATCTTCAAAGTCCGAGTTAAGGAGTTCTTTAAAGACTGGCACAGCACCAGCCTCAATCACAGTCTTTGTCTGCATGGATGTGCCCGATGCAATGTTGGTCAAAGCCCACGCAGCTTCAAACTAAAGGACATAAAACTTTTTTTATATAATTGATTAATGTGCTAATTTTTGTGTATATTAACGCATTCTAGATTTACCTGTAATGTGCTGTTGTCACCCTTCTTAAGAAATTCCACAAATCTTTCAACAACGCCAGGCGTGTTTATAACTTCATCAATGGGGGGATTAGGCTCTAAAAATGCAGACACAGGTTAAAGGGGCTGTACCCATCTTTTTTTTCCATGTACCAAAGTACAATGTATTTTTCCTCGGTAAACACATATTGTAAAAGCAGTTAATCAGGTGAAAATTAGTCCATTGTGTGCTGTCTGCAAGTATTATTCTCAGTGAAGCAGGAAGTGTGTGGTGATTAATTAAGGTGCTCAGAATGCATTAGGTATGTAAGCAATACCTTGCAATACCTACCTATGTTTTTAAGACAGTAAAAATTAGGTACAGCACTTTTACGTTTAAGGGACACAGTTTGTGAAGGAAGTTTGAGTGAATACCTTTGGACAGAAGTTTCCTAAACTTTTGTGTTGTGGCCAGTTGAAGCTCTGGGTCCTCAGAGAAAAGCATCTCAACCATATCTTTTGTTATAACTCCTTCCTGTGAAGACAAATGCTGTCATTCAAAAGCCTGTTTCTCTGCACCAGCTCAATGTGGATTGTTTTCATCACTCACTGTTGCAGGAGAAGTGAGGTAGGCATCCACCAATGGACTTTCAAACATGGCTTCATCTTCATTGACAACATCAACATTTCTCCTCTTGAAAAGCTGTCATAAAAGAACAATGACGTGCGGAAAAACAAAAACATTTTTCTTGTACAATTTTCTACTCTTTGACTTGATTTCAACAAAATTTTCCTAGTACACATTTTAGGCAGAATGTTTGATATTAACAAAGTCCATAGGCTGTGTGCACGGAATATCAGCTGAGCTGTTTATTTTTAAATAGTTATGCATTGCACTTATGCAATATGCACAGAGACACAAACAGGCCCCTTTATAAACACAGTGTCCTTTGGTGAAGCACCCATTTTTAAAGTCTTCTGTTGTGTTGTCAGAGAAATCCAGCGCCGCTCACTCTTCACTGCCTGACCTGTCACTACTTTTTTAGACTGACTTGCAAAAACCCTATTGAAATTAATTAAACAGGATGTACTCAGTAGTACAAAGTGCTAGCCATTTAACTGAAATTCAATGAACAGGGCCAATTAAAGTGCAACACTAGCAAGACCATGGCCCAAAGGTATGGTCGATACTGAGAAAAATGAATACTTCAATATTATTTTCCATCATGTAGATGGTGATATTCAGACATTATTTAACAATGCATCAGGAATGTGCTAAAATTCAAATACTGCACAAAATGTCAATGGACTATAAAATTAACCATAAAAGTGCAAAATTATCAGTTTATATATTTGTTTGGAAGATTACACTAGATGTTGTTGTTTTTTTCAGCTACCTTTGCTATAGTTCTGTTGTTTCTTCTATATCAGACAAAGAGATGATTGTCTGGTATAGAAGTAACAAGATGAATACTGAATAAGTTATCTTTGCTATAATGTTTAATAGACAAGAGGTGTTGAACAAAATAAAAACAGACTTTGAGAAAATATAATAAAATCTACTTTTCTGAATTTATTTCTTCCTTCTTTGGGTTAGTCCTTGTTTAGAATAAAGCAATTGTGTAGTCCTGTGTGACACATAGTTTAGACTTGAAATAGTTGAAACCTGGTTTTGATTTGGTGGCACTCAGAAGGACAAATGTTTTTTAGGTGGTACTTGGTGTGAAAAGTTTGAGGAACTCTGGTCTAACACGTAACTATTCATGTACTTTGAGGCCAGCTTCATAAAATTAAACTTTCTGAATGAAAACAAAAAGTAGTTTATGTGACAAAAAACAAAAGTAGTTTAGATTTTTAGATTTAGAGTTTTTAAATATAGACTGAAGTAAAAAAATATTTTATTTTGATTCTTAAATTGTCACAACTATTACGTATTCGTCCTTACAATTACATTGTGACTTGAATAATCACGATTATCGATTAGCCTAATAATTGTTACATCCTTATCATTGATGATGCACGCAGCATTGTAATTTTGAATATCTCCAGAAAAATAACTGTGATATTATACATTTTTCAACACAACTCCCACCCCAATATCAGATTATTGTTTATTTGGTTTATTGGTATTGTTTGTAATTTGACAGTGCTGTGGCCACACCTGTTGTTCCCGTTTCTGTTTCCTGAGCTGAATGCCCTCCTCCTCCCTCCTGCGCCTCATCTCCTCAGGGTTCAGTGCTTTGTTTTTGTAGCGGTTCATCCTGCAGTTATCCTTGGCCGGACTAGCTGACGGCTCTATGGGATCATAGAAAAACATTGCTCATGAATACAAATCAGACAAACCTTGTAATTTCCTGAAAGTCATTGTTGTTCTAATATGGTAGAGACTATGGAGGCAAAATGTAAGTACCACTTCAACAACAAAAATCTCATCATCAAGAACCCAAGCACATGTATAGTTTTGATTCACTGGACCTAAAGGTGCTGTGTGAGCATAATCTGATGCCTGTGCAGAAACTGCCTTTGTGCAATCATGGCACCAGAGCAGAACACAATACTGATCACATGGAGAGTCACTGTGAGCTTAAGAGGGAAAACATAGAAGTTTTGAGCAAAATTCTGTTTTCCTGGTAACATAACAACAGTTGGCACTACATTAAGAGAACATGTGGCAATTGGCTTTTGGGAAACTTATTTGAGCATTTAAATCTACATAAATACTCTTACACAAGCAGTGTAAACCAAAAAATAACTTCCAACCATCCAATAATTGTCATCTCTAGTCATATTTTGGCCTACATTCGAATGTTAATTAGTTATGTTTCACATTTGAAATAGGTTCCAGGTCCACATACCAAGTAGCTACAAATATATTTATTACAATACACATGTTTATTTTAGGGCAAGGTGGGTGCAGAACATGAAATACTTTCCATAGGCAATGCTACTCTAATAATATAACATGAATCCATGTGCCAGGATGTGTTACTGATTTGAAAAGACAACATAAACAGACTTCTAAAGAAAAGAAAAATGGAACAATTAAAGATCATTCTCAAATAACTACAATGAGGCTGATATTAGGAGGCCAACTAACAAATCTAAGCTCTGGAGTCAGAGAATCGTTTTAGATACAGCTGACTGAGTAATGCTAAATATATTTATGCTAACTACACTGAGCATGCTAACAAAATGTTTACTCCAAAAGCCTTTTGCATTACAGATCTTACATACCACATACAATTTAACTTAATTTCTTATAAACCCTGAGGTCATACACAACTACGCCACAGTAAAACTAACATATGTAGACAATATACGAGGTTTAATGTTCTAAAAGCAACTTAGCTTCAAAGCTAAGTTAGCAGCATGCGTTAGCTAAACACTGACAGCCCAGATTTCGTAATTATGAGCCACAGACGACGCCACAGCACAGCCATGCCAGTCACTATTCTTCACAAACACACTAACAGACACCTTACCCATGGTCTCCAGTGGGATTTACGCCTTTCCTGGTGGAACTAATACAAATCCGCTCTCTAGTGAAGCTTTCCAGAAAGTGCTCCTGTAAGCGAATATGTCTGCTTCAGCTTCAGCTTGAGCACAGGAAACGTCAACATGGTACTTATGACTTCCTGACGCCAGAGGGCGCTCGGGGATCACACATATTTGAACTCTGATTCATAATCCATAACATTTGTGTGCTTGCAGGAATAAAGCGTTGAAATTGCCTGTATTTTTCATGATAGGACTCAGTTATCTCCACACACATTCACATCACAACATTCTAGATGTTTATATACATTTTAAAGGCAGATATGGGTCTGGTAGATCTTTAAAGGTGCACTGTACGGTCTATGACTAAAACACTTTACTGCTGGAGCTGATTTACCACCTACTTGTTTCCATGGAGATTGTTCTATAGTGTTTAATTTAATTTACACATCTTCTTGGTGACATAAATTACAACACCTGCTTTTTCTCAGACACTTACCTGTGATCAAGGTGAGCACTCCCAGTGTCTCATTCTGATTGAGTTATCAATATTGAAAAGGCTGATGTTGTGAAGACCAAAAATAGAATAGATATGCTGGGCAGTCCTGCAATAGGCTACTGTTAGGTCAAGTGACCAATTATGTCAATAGTCTCAATTCAATTCAATTCAATTCAATTCAATTCATTAGTTTAATCCAAACACAGCTTAATATTTCTTCTCCTATAACCTTTTGCATTCTGCCTTACATCGGCAATGCTATGACTGTTTGAATCTGCACACCTCTGTAGCTATACAACTCCGTGTTTGAACACCTAAATGCCTCGCTCAAATTGAAAGCGACAGAGTAATACAGTGGGGTGCATCCGTGGTCAATTTTCTGCACGGGCCCCGGTGGTAAATTACACTACTATATTGCATTGCAGCATTGTCCTTTGACACGTTTCCTCTGGGGATTTAGGACGTAAATGCACCAATGTAACTGTAGGGGGCAATGTTGTACAGAGAAAATGAAATTTCAGGGACATCCACAGTGCTGCTAGGGTGCCACCTTTCTCCCTTAAGCTTGAGGGGTCAAGTCTGCTGGAGGAACGGAAATACTTTCCAATGGTTGAAGAGAAAATATATGCTTGGAGTGTTGTTCAAATGACCAGAATATAGGCCTAATGGGCGAGTGATTTTTTTTGCTTCAATACCAAATAATGTCAGGGCAAGTATTGCTTTATTGAGCCAATAACAATGAGGTTTGTATTAAAATACATGGAATCGTCCACTATAAAAAAATGTTCCCATTATCATTATCTTTACTCCACTTCGAGCAATAAGGAGAAGAAAATCCCTACTGTAGGATGTGTTCTGCAGTTATCAATCAAATACATTTATAACACACCGAGGAAAACTGAATCTGTGGTTGTTATAATAGGCTTAATAATGGGTTCCAGTCTATCCTAATTAAACCCATGGTGCTGCAGATTAAACAAAAGGGAAACTAAAGAGTTCATTGACAGATTTAGAATTTAAAGCCGGGTCACTTGATTTTCACACAGCAAAACCAGAACCGTTTTTTTAATCTGTATAACTCGTCCCTAGCTCTCACAAACCCTTTGGCACATCATTATTCACCTGCATTGAGTTTTGGGCGCGTGCACGGCTTTAAAACAGCTTTTTTTAAGAGGCCGAACTGAAACTGAGGAGGACCACTCAAGCTGAGCCAATCAGAGCGTTCCACTTTGACAAAACAAAAAAATTGTTATTATTAGATGCAGACAGCGCACAGCAGTCTTATTTCTGTCACAAAGTTCTGCTTTTACAAGGTTCTCTCTGGTGGAGAACACAAAATGTACTTATTTACAAATAAAAATGTATCCCAGTTTTAAACTTGAGAACAGAAAAAAAATCTTACAAATAATGCATGTTTACCACCAGATGTCACTAGAGAGCCACCATTAACAAACACACCTATTTTTCAAATCATAATCTGAAGTGTCTCCATTTCACTGACCCCTGGAGTTAAAATATAATCATAGTTAGTTTTTCTTACCATAATTAGATACAGTACATGGTAAACTTGAGTACTTCCTGTCGGCCTTATCTTTGTATGAATTTATAACTTTTTTCAGTGGGGAAATTAAACATACTTCATATCCACATGAAGAAATTAAAAAAAACCTTTCTCAGCATCAGTTATCTGGCCCACCACCTGCTGTCAGAAAGACACCGTGTACAGAATAAAAAATAACCACAAAAGTAAGGAATATCCTGTATTGAATGGTATTTTAGAACTATATAGCATCTACATTTGAATGACTATGTGTCTCCTCTTCCCAACGGTGTTATCTTCTGCTCTCTTTATGACTGCCACACAAAGCACACAGCCTCCCAGCAGTTGGCTTTCCCAGGCAGCACGGAGATATCTTTTCATTTCAACCAGACTCCATTATCATATCAGATGTAATTGAATTAAGAGGCAGTTTAAACCAGCCACATTTTTACAGACGAGTCAGAACTGTGATGCTTTTGACGCCTGGCAGTTGAGTTAAACAAGAGGCATCCCTAATGTTGTCTCCTGATGGTTGAACGACGGATTAAAGGGCACGCGTACCAGAGTTTACAGTATAGTGAAAAGGCAGTCGTTTTTTGGGGGATACAATATTGTGCACATATTTAAATGTTTTTGGATGAGGAAGCAACAGTCAGGAACAGAAAATGTCATCCAATCAGAGATGCTGTTCAATTGCACATTTGTGTTTTCACATTCATTAACTTAGGACAGGGTACAACTTAGTACACAAATCGCGATAAAGTTGTGATCTAGCCGCAGGGGCGTAGCACCAAATTCTGGTTGCCAGGTATAAACTTTCCCGGTGGGCCCCTAAGACATATTTTGTATTTATCCCAGTAATTATCCAAGTTATTATTGTTATTCACTTTCCATTCACTATTGCTAGACTATACATCCTATGGTTTCTACTTACACCTAGCAATAGCTTGATCATTTATGGACATCTGTGTAGCTACCTGTTTATATTATGATACAATATCGTTTGTTTTTGCAATAATTAATAGACCAATTTCACAAACATTTCAAATCACGTAAAAAATATAATCACTGGCTATTTGTTAACAACTCATAAGAGATCACTATGAAAAGAGTAATGGGGATGTCTTGCATATTTGTATTTAGTGTCTCAAGGACTTTACTTAACCACAATGCATTTTAGTACAACAAAAAAGATCAAAGCGTTGAAAAATACAACTGAAAAAAACAAAACAAAACATCACAGTCTTTTGAGAGCCTATCCCTGCTCTGGGCCCCAAGGAAACCAGTACCGCCTCCCATCTGACGCCCCTGTCTAGGCTTAGAAAATGTCTTTTTGGCATAACACCCCCAACCTGACCATGAGAGTGGCAAGTAGTAAGAACTATTTTTTCTTGTCAGTATTGCAAAGTCATACTCAGACTTTGGTCTTACTGACATCACAAAATGTGGTGATATATTGTGTAACATTCTGTGTAATAAAAACAAAAATAGTCATGTCTCGTCACCAGTCATTTAGTTGCTTTTAGAAATGTCTGTCCGCTGCAGTTAATTTGGGGGGAAATCCTTTTTTCCCTTTGTGTTAATGCTCTGGTGCTGTCTAGACTGAAGCCTAACAGGAACCCGCAGCGTGGGCCCTGGTGGTCAGGCTGTGTGTGGCACCAGCAAAGAGGTAGAGAATGAGATCAATACGACACATTTATTGGAAGACTAGAGTAATTGATGAACACGTGGCTGGAGAGGACTTCCTCAGGAGCCCAAGCCAATTTCTGCCCAATAGAACAGGCTCAATAAGGACTATCAAAACAAAGTGTTTTTATTTAGCCCCAATTAGGCCAATACAAGGAGGACAACATCTTCTGTAGTAAACACAAGAGAGAGTTCTCTGACAAACATATTGTATATGAAATTGTTGGTAGTGTGTGTATTTTGTGATTACAATAGAACAAGAAAACTTTGGCCCAGGTCAGGTTTTGGGTTTTGGTCTCTTTGTTTAAGCTGGTTAAATAAAGGTACATAAATAATAAACAACCAAGATTATATTATATATATATAATATTATATTATATTCTTCTTAAATGGTGACATAGGCTCTGTCATGTTACCATTTTGGCACAAATCAAGTTGTTTTAAATCAATATTGCGATATAAGATGTCCAAAATAACATAACCATGTCGTAGATTAGCACTATATAGTAAGCACAATTGGTCTTCTTCATTTGACCCATCTGTGAATGCACCACCACACTCTGAAATTATGTTCCCCAGTATTTGAGGACAAGCTGCTCTGATGCCCATTTTACAACTTTTTTTTTTTGCCACCGTCTGGCACACAGACTATTTTTGTTTGAAAACTACTATTTTTGTCGCTGTGATTGTTGAGCGTGTGAGTATTAGTTCTTTTTTGTGATAGTCTGCCCTTATGTGGATGTTTTTCTGTCCTATGCTGCAGGACATCTTAACCTGCTGAAAAACATGTTGTAACAGTCAGGGCTGCTTAATGTTTGTTATGTCATTTTTTGTTTTTATCAATCTTTATCCGCACAAAATAAAACTTGAGCTATGGTTGAGAGTACAGCTATTGTGCATGTTTCAATAATGACAGATGTTGTTGTGTGAATACCTGTTCAGAAATAGACAGTTTAATGAAACCAATTATATTACTTTTATGCAATATATCGGAGAAGGACAGTAGCAGCCCTGGAGGTGATGACTTTGGAGCACCTAAGTGGCTTGGTAGAGGTTTTTACCCGCTGCTTGTAGTGGCCATAAATCTCCGCGTGATTGGAACTGTGAAGTAACCACACACACACACACACACACACACACACACACACACACACACACACACACACACACACACACACACACACACACACACACACACACACACGCACACACTCAGGTCCGTAAATAACATCAGCACTGACCCCGAGAGCGCTCTGATCATCTCGCTCTCCTGCAACCACCTTCCACCACTAAATCTATCTAATTACCCCAAAACCACACTTCTCCAGTCAATCCTTTACCCCCTCTCTACTCTCTGCTCCGTAATAGTATGTGACAAGACACAGAATTAACTCTTTTCACTCGCCGCCGTGTTTTCCACCGCATTAATTGTTGTTTTCAAAAGTATGTGATCCACCGAATTGATGTTCCCGAAAAACAATTTTGTCCCAAGGCAGGGTAAATGGCTTTTAAGTTAACTTCAAAAATCAAGGGGTAAATATTTCCCGACAACGTGTCACTTAGCTGGTTATACTCCTCGTCGCGCTTGTCACCGCTCAATTTGTTTTGCCAGTGGATAATAATTGATGCTACAAACAGATTGAGAAGGAAATGGGAAAAAAAAACCAAAAAAAAAAAACAGCACTAATGATAAATGGATTTGCAAATTGCCTCTCTGTTTTTTTTTGTTGCAAATATGGAACCTTTTTACTCAGCCAACTGGAAACGACCTTTGTTGACCCTGTGCGTGTTGCATCTTTAATAATTGAAAAAGAATTGAAACAAACTCGGAAGATGAAATTAATTGGATGTTTCCATACACTGCATAATTGATTGGACAGAACAAAAGCAACTACACCAGCAGCTAATTACAATTGAACACTTGGAATAAGCTATTTATATATATATGTTGTACAATGTGGACAAGTATTTATTTCACATCTTAATTACGGGGAAAAACATCAGGTCCCCATGATGTAATCTTTTATTATTAGCTCAGCAATATTTTAAATGTATATTGCGGTAAGATTCAAGTTAAAATAGGTTAAGGATCAGGCTTATTCAGTTTATGTATCTATATGACATGTTTCTCTAATACTAACTTTGGTGGGAGGGCACCTGTGTTAAATATTTATCATAGTTGACATCTGTGAAGTTGTAGTTTGTGAAGAAAATTTGAAAAATAAAAGTTTAAAATGACAGGAAGAGTTCTAAAATGGAATCCCTCTGTGATGTCATCAATAAGTGACGTACAGTTGAAAATAAATAGACGATTAACATTCAACTGACACATTTTTCTGACAGTTTAAGAGCTCATTCAACAAAGTAAAGGCGTTATCATTTGTCAAATCATAACTATTGTGTAATTTATAAGGATTTGGCCCTTGTGTCCCCTGAGATGATATTTGTATTATAAACGGCCCGCCAATAAAACACATATAACCCGTGAAAACTACGACTACCATAATGCACTGCAGCATTAGCGCCAACATGGCCCCTCCCCTCTGCTCCTGGAGCGCAGTGCCGAGAGTTGAACCCAGCATGGATACTCTGCACTTCAGCAGAGCTTTTCAACTTTCCTCAACAAATAAATGGACAGAGACCATGCGGGATGTGAGCGCAGGAGCATCAGGAGCAGGTCAGAGAGAAGGTCAAAGTGGGAGAAACATAACTTTGTTTGTTTGGTGCTAATTTGCTCTCCAAGTAAAGTTAGCGTCACCGCATTGTGTTATGATGCGAACATGCAAATACACGCTCTGTCTGATACAACTGAAGCCACCAGCACCAGCTGCGTTTACAAAGTGTCACAGCAGTGTAAGAAGTATCAGAGAGCATTTGAATCACACATGGGGAGGGCATCTGACACTCCCACTGTCTCCCGTGTCTCTTTCGGCTTTCTCTCTTCAATAACGCGACAAAGCGCTGCTTGCAATACTTTGCTCACAGACAATAAACAGTTGCAGATGCTTGGAGTCCTGCAGCGGAAGGTTTGATAATTCACTGACACAAGAGTCAGAGTTAAACCACTGTTTCAGACAGAGGGCCCCCTTAAAATCCCAGACTTGTTCTGATCACTGCATCAGTAATCATTGCGTCTAATAATACATGACTTCATTAATATCAACATGATTTATTAACACATAGTTTGAAGCTAGTTTGTGGATTATAAGGTATTATCATTTCTAAATTCTAAAATATACCAAATATACCTTGTAAAAGCAAAACGTCTGGCAACAAAAATCTCCATTATATAGATATTGTGGGTAAGGAAAATGTATTTTAGTGCGTTTCAAATCTGTCTCTGTCGTGGCCCCTGACTGGCTCTGATTTTCTAAATTCGGCCCCCATTTCAAAATGAGTTTGAGACCCCTACTTTATACGATCATTCATCAAAATAAAGGTGTTATTTATTGTCAATTCCTGACTATTAGTGTAATTATTATGGATTTTGGAACATTTTGGACAGTGTTTATTGTATGATTGCTACAGTTGTGAAATGACCTATATCTATACTTGCTGCTCATATTCAGTAAGTAACATTATAAACCTAACAAAAACTGTCAAACTGGGAAATAATAGGCCACTTTTTTAGAATTTAAAATAAATATATAATCACATTTACTATGTATCAGTGAAATGTGTTGTTTAACCTGTCATATCCACTTTGAGGCCTGCGGGACAGATCAAGCCCTCCAAACAATCTGATCCGACCCGTAACCTAAATTTCAAATATTAAAAGAAGATGGTTTGTTGGTTTAGTCCTGGTTTGGTCCTGTTTTGATTGTGCTTTAGATCTACTTTGGTGGTTTTACTCTGTGATAGTCCTAGTTCAGACCCAGTTGGTACTAGTCTGGTTCAGTACTGGCCATTTTGTAAAGCAACTGTGATAAAACCTTATGTAGTTTACATTTTTCAAAAATGTTGCTGAATTGACCTGGTTTAGATTAATGCATGTAACTGGATTAGGTGAGCATCGGTCTCCAGTAAATTTAATGTGCCCATTAGACCTGTAAACCCAGTGTCTGTTTGTGCTCGTGGGAGTTTGTGTTTGTGTGTGAAATAGTTGTTACCTGCATGCTATGCCTCATTAACCAAGAGGTTTCAGTGCGCAGGAAAATGTTCCTTTTACATATTCAGAGACTCAGAGGCAACAGATTTGAGCCATTAGTCAAAATGAAATTAGGCAATTATTATGAAGTGGCAGCATGTTTGACGGTTATTTTAGAAAACAGCGTGTTTGTCGATTCCACTCAATTAATGTTAAGCCTCATTTAATACTTTACAAAATAAGTCAATATCCGGTACAATGCGGTGCTGATTACATCTGTGGAGGTTTAACACTGCCCCTTTGGCCTCTTCTACCGGCATTAGATAAAAATGATGACAAAACTCTCAAAATTGTATTTACTTCGATGGCAGTACTTGACTTGTATTTTAATGAAATAGAAACAGTGGTGCTGGTATGTTTGGTGCATTATATGAGGGAAGTACTATTAATATGTCATCAGGAATATACAGTTAATTAATCATGATTGTATAGGTCACAATATAATCATAAGAACCAAAAATAATAATTGTGAGAATTGGAGGCAGCAGCAATGAGTCATTTTTGTTCAATTTATACTCCAAAATAGTCAAACCACACGTAAAGTACTTCTTATCTGGTTGTTTATGTGTTTATCATGACTTTTTCATTCAGAAGGTTTGATTTCATAAAGCTGGATTTGGGAATCAAAGCAAATTAATGTTTTAATGTTCTTAAAATTAAAGTAAATAATAATAAAAATCGTGATGTTTCTTCTCACAATAATCACAACATTGATATCATCCTTAGCCACATGAGCTTAACATAAGAATTCCCACAATAGCCATAGCAATTAGAACCTAGTAATACGTAATACCTTTTTTGTCCACATGCTATAATAATGCGTAATCCACTTAAACTTTGTCTGAACTCTGGACAAACTGCAAACAGAACACTACACGTGACTTGCTCAACAGGCGAACGGCCAGCTGTGCGCAAAATAAAGCCTTGTTTAAGTGCAGAGATTTTATTTTTTTGTTAGCATAATCGACATACCAGGCAAACAAACAAAAGCTTTTCCAATTAAAGCTTGAGCTGCGGTGTAATAAGCCCCACTTGCTGAGACAGTGTTCGGCTCTTACCATGTGAGCAATCCGAAATATCCTCGTGTTTAATTTGATGGAGAGCTGACCATCTGCTGAGACTTGTGCAGAAACGAAGCCTGTCTGATCATTCCAGTCTGTGTCTGTGGATTTCT
Source organism: Rhinogobius similis (assembly GCA_019453435.1). NCBI lineage: Eukaryota > Metazoa > Chordata > Actinopteri > Gobiiformes > Gobiidae > Rhinogobius > Rhinogobius similis. The sequence continues at coordinate 24,296,207 of CM033635.1, forward strand.
TGCTTCATCAAAATCAGTGCTGTCCTTTAGTTTTCACAGATTGGCAACATGGTTTGTAAAAACAGGTAATGGGATGTTTGTTTTTATTTTTATAAAAGCAGCATTTGTGAACTGATCAAGCTTCTAGACAGCCTTTGAGTTCCTAGAAGGGATTGAATCAAGCAACAATATGGACTAGATGACTTGATGTACTTCCTCGTCAGTCAGGTATGGTCCATGGTAGAGAGGGCTTCAAAGGAAGTCTTTTGAACACGGTTTTAGAAATCAAGTTGTTTCTCAGAGCTCAGAGAGTATAAATTGTTGCTGCTCAAATCATTTCCATAAGATTGAAAATGACTCTCAGCTGCAAGTCAAAATGGTTAGATTTCTAAAACAGTGTCCAGGAACCATGTCTACCAATATGGTCTATGCTAAAAAGTCTATACCCTCAAATATTCATCAGACTAATCACAGTTTTAAAATAGGATTCATCACATTAATCTCACACACTTTCGATGACGTCATTAAAACTTTCTGTTTTTACTTTCATAAAGATTTTTTATAATTCATTTTGTCACGATTCTGAATAAATTAGCCCATTTAAAAGCCTTATTGGCTTTAATTTAAGTCTATTTCATAACAAGCCTGTGTGGTCACATGTTTCCAAACAACAGGTTTAGGGGTTCAGTGCCCTTCATTGCCGCTTGCGGGTGCAACTGGCTCTGATGGCGACAGATGTGAGCTGCTGGGGTTGGCCTGACATTTACCAGCTCTCTGTGGTAGTTTGGTGGAATATATGGCCCGTATTATTAGTTTTAGTGATCACACTGCAGAGTGCAGGTGTTCAGCTCTAGATCTCTTAATCTGTGTCAATTCATTATTATTAATGTGCTAAATTTATATGATTTATCACATGAGTTAACACTCTGACAGTCAAACAACAATTATACAAAAGTGGGTCACCTCTGACAAAGGCGGAAGACAGAAGGAACATGTCAGGTAACTGAGCCTATAGCTGTTTTTTTTTTTTTTATAACTTTTTTATAACTTTATGTCTTCTTAGAAGAAACTCTCTAGTTAATTATACAAAAGGTCTATCTAAAGATTACAGTGGTCTGAATTTAATTGTAGAGATAATTTGGTTATTGTCTGTAAATTTTAGTTTAGATAATGTTGTCAAATGACAACTGTACAAAGCTAAAGCGTGTCAACAGAAAATCTCCCAACAGTGTCGCATGACCAAATATATAAACATTCATTGCTTTCTTTGTGAACAAAATACACTTCTTCAATGATAAAACCAGACCCATGTTTTTGCATTTCCTTGTTTTCCGTCCACTGCCCCAGTGCCTGTGGCGTATCTCTTCTCTTGTTGTAGAATACAATAACTTTAACCATAACGCCCTCACTCTATTGCACAGATACGCAGTCTTGTGTGCACCGTGTGGCAGCAGCTTCATCTTAAAGAAATGAGGGGAGCAGGGGAGCAATTAGATCCTGCTTTTTTTAATGCCAGCTTCCTCTTCACTGCAGCGTTGTTTTCCTCATGAGAAATCTCAAAGTCAAATTTAAGATCTTTGATCATTTACAGCCATATGGCACCGTCAAGCCTCAACCAACATGCAGTGCGTGTGTGTATGATAATGATCCTCTGATTTGACTGAGTTAAATACAGTATGCGCCTAAAAGATGCATAATTTGCTGATCTTTCAGAAAACTTACTTTTGACCCATATTCACCTTTCTTTGCCAACCCCCTTTTGCCTCTTTATGCTACAGACAGTTCTGTTGGGTTAGTATTTCTGGTCAAACAGGAATCTTGTTAACAAAGTGGAGAATGAGGCAAAAGTCTCACTGCTAAAATATGATATAAAGTATATTAATTTGTGTTAAACAACCCAACACTGCACTGTTTCTCTTGCTGGCTTGAAACTGGCATCATAGTCTGTGTAAAACATATTTTCTGTCAAGGTCAGCAACTCTGTGTAAACTAATATTAGCGTAGGGAAGGATATGACAGCACCCACGGCAACTTCCGGAATAAGGTAAATAGAATGCCATAAAATCCTATAAGATACTACTCTATTCGATTCATTTCTGTATAGCCCAATATCAGACCAGCAGTCGCCGGCTTCAGTAATAAAAAAGGTTTAACAGAAAACAGTTAGACCATTTTACATTTTACTCTCCCATCCTCCCTCTGGCTGAGTGTTTCACCAGAGGCACGGCGCTTTCACTGACGACAGCGGTAAAAACAGTATGTGCTAAAGTTTTTAACGTTGGTAACTCCTTGTGGTCCGTCCTTACTTAACCATCAGCCCTGCATATCCTCATCTCTTTTTTATTGATGTCCGTTGCTTTTCATTTAATGGTCCAAAAGAGACTCATCTGTTGCTTGTGGTTTTGTGATTAGTGAGTGTTTACGTTCGCTCCTCAAATGCTCCTGATTTCCCGGACAGTTTTGTTGTGGATTATACCATTATCACAAGGAGCGGGGGCAGCGATTGTACCGTCAGATCGACAACTAAAATGATGGATAAGTTCAGCTCTGAAAGAGAGAGGCGGGATAGGCCAATCGGAGAAAATTTGCCTGGGTGTTCAGAGATTTGGGTGGGTGATCGGGCCCCTCGGCATTCTCGGGATCGGCGCCTATGGTCCATTATCGCTTGGGGAAAAAAGAGAAAACACAATGAAAATGAATGGCAAACCCACCCCACGGACAGAGAGGCTGTTTCCAGGATTGATGCGGCTCAATTTGCCTAGAGTTCAAGTTTATCGAGCCACATTTAAATTTAACATGCCAATCCAGACTTGACAGACAAAATAACTTAATACATTAGACAACGTTCTGCCAATCAATTGCTGATTTATTTATAACAGTAGTTGTAGTTAATTCATGGTGGTGGTCGTCGAAGTAACACCCCAGTATTTTAGAATAGAAAAACGGCAGCTGTAGATTTCCGCTTGAGTTATCCCACCAGCAGATTTTCCACTTTATGATTAATCTGTGAGGCGGGCCGGGGACAGAAAACCCCAGGCAAAAGTTGGATAAAATGGATTTTGTCTTGGTTCCAGCGCAGGTTTAGTGCCAAGAGCTTTCCTCTGAGCTGGACAGGGCTGTGTGGATTGTGTAATCGAAGCCCAGAGAGAACGGCCGGGTCAACTCGGCTTTTCTGAGTGAATCGTATAGAGGCGGTGGGCAGCTGAGGTGAAAAGAGGATCGGAGTGCACAGTCATGGTTTGGGTGCTCGGTCATGGGGATTAGCCACGGCACGCGCTTTACTGATGGAGCACTTATTGTGTTCAAGTCTGGCTGCACAGATATTGATGGAAATAGAAAAGGATGAGAATAAGAACTTAGTTACAGCTCTTCACATCAGGGTGCAGTTTGGGCGCATGAACCACGGAAATATATTTTGTAAAGTTATAGTTTGAGAGTCAGTATTCTAAAATGGGAATTGTGAACGTCATTATATTAAAGTAAACTGTCAAAAACTGACTTAAGTTGTGTTAATAGCATACCAAAAACGCAATGCACAAATAAGTACTTGTCTGTTATGGTTTCTGTTCAAGTAGCCATTAAAAAAAGATTCCCAATGCAGCAATAAAATCAAATGTTTGGAGGGAGTTTTGGTGGAAGAATGTTTCAAAGTGTCCATTATTCACAGGATCAGACAAACTGCTGGAGAAGCTATGGATGACAAGTGACTAGGGGTGTAACGAGACAGAATTTTCACGAGACGAGACGGGTCACGAGATTGGGTTCATGAGATGAGACGAGAACGAGACGGGAATTTCATAGTTGTTGTTTTTTTTTCTTTTATTGAACTTTATTATAACGTCAACAACTTTCTGCATTACAAATTAAATATGGCATTATGAAACAATAAAGAACAACATGGTTTTAAACCTGGATATTCTCTATCTATCTATCTATCTATCTATCTATCTATCTATCTATCTATCTATTAAAAAAAAAATCTTGTGAGATTACTCTGTGGGTGCTCACACAATCTTGAGGCATTTCAGTCTCGCGAGATCTCATCCCACCCCTTCAAGTGACCCACAATTAACCTGGGGAACCATGTTTTGGGACATATATTGGACCGAGGTTGACAAAGCACTCCAGAGCTGTGTATTTGGGTCTCAAAACTCCTGCCATGGACACAATAAATGGATACCTTTGGAGCACCCTCTCGGAGGTGGGGAAGAAGGCCCCACAGAGAAATTAGTGATACAAACTGCATCAACAATCAAGAACTGGACTGAAATTATAACTAACATTTGAAAAATGGTGATAAAAAACAAAAAACTTTTGGACTCAGTTTGAAAATTGACCTTTTATGTTGATTTAGACATGCCTTGATTCTGTTTTGTTGCATGTGTTTCTTTTCTTCGCTCTCTGGTCATGGAAAAAAAATTAAGTGAAGAAATGCTTGTGTGGCAGTCATGACAATAAATAAATTAGTTTCTGTTTCAAAGATGAAACTTAACTGAGGAGTGAATTAATAGCATGTTCAATATAGAATGGAGGAAAAATGTGGTTAACCATATCACCTTTTCAATGATTAACTGACATAACATCTGAATGCTAATAGTTTTAAGTCTTTATAACAAGAACTAAGCTATTACTTTTTATTCCAGACATCTACGTTAGTTTGCTTTTCAATTTCAAATAATGGGAAATGTTATTTTCTAGTTTCTAAATTGTATTTCATCCTCACACACAAGTATAACTTGTGGAAAAGCCTGAAATATATCAGTAAGTAAAATAAAACTTTTCTGTTAAGATTTGTCTAGTAAAACCTAAAACTAAAAAATGAACATCACTCACATGGATGGAGGGATTTTCATTTGCCAAAACAACCTTGATTTTTTTATATTTTGTCATATTTTAAGGTTAATCTACAGTTTCTCCATTGAAATCGCATTGTTATGTTTTTGTTTACACACTTTTTCTATAAAACCTTTTTTTTTTTTACATTTATTTACATTACTAAATACTACACTTATTACTACACTTAATAAAATCTGGGTATTTTTAAGTCAAACTGTCCACACCATTTCAGTGTCCAATTACAGTACAAAAAACACAGAAAACCAATTGATATTCCAACTTTATATCAAAAGAAGTGCTCTGTTGCAGAACGGAACTATTTTTATAAGTGAGTAATGTACAGTAAGTGTTCCGCAGAGGGCAAAGTTGACCTTTTACGATAATAAATGTAAACCTCCACAATACAAATTGTACATTTATATATTGTTGTCACTTCAATTCTGATTTGCCTCCCCACAAATGCTGTAGAAAGTTTTTGCTACAAAGTAAATATATTTGCATACAAACATTAGTCATTTTGAACTTTGAAAATGGCAGAAATGGTTGGCTTTCGACAATAATATTTTATTTACCTCTTGGAGATCTATGAACAAATGTGCATAAAACAAAAATTCCCCTGCATTATGAGCTTTAGTTTTGCCACAAACAAGACTCCCTGCTGTCTTTCACCCACATATCGACAGTAAAGCATATTGTTTGACTGAAAAGTACACAGCAATAAGATCAATTGTCCTTTCACTCCGGCGGCTGATTGGAAAATGGTGGAGAAAAATCACTTTAGAAATGTAGCAATAGGTTTCCCACTGAAGCCAGTATTGGTCTATGGAAATGACTAGCTACAAACAACAGTGGGCAAACAAAAGAGGCAATTCCACTGAAAAATCTCATGTTTGGGAAATAAGGGGAACTTATTTCTGAGATGCAGCACGACGCAACGATCTCTTGTATAAACTGTATTATAATAAATCACAACACCCTACTCAAATAGAAGAGGCATTGCTGATGGGCAGAACAAAGAGGTGCGAGTATCAGCGATGAAAGACATGATGCGCTGCATTTGAAATATACATGTTCTGGAGAGCACTTCAAAGACACCGTACACTCTATCTGTCAAGGAAAGAGAAAGCCTCCTTGGATGATTTGCGGCGTAGAGCCAGTAGTGTTTTGGATTTTGTGTATTTGCAAGCGTATGTGGAGAGTAAAGTGGTAATGATAATAAATAATAGTCAATAGGTTGGGTGTTTCTTCATTAGCATTATCAAAGTTGTATTTTGTTCAACTTTGTTCACGCTTGTTTGAGTAATCCTGTAATTTTAGATCAATTTTGTTGTTTAATAAAATGTAAAAATGTATGCTATAGTTTTAACAAGCATAAAACCAAAAATATATAAAGTAAATTACACTGTTCAGTTTAAAATCCATCATTGCTACATTGCTGTGTTCTTTGATTTGTTTCTCACTTAAATATTCCTACTTTCCATCTACATCTTAACCTCAGTCACTGTGGCGTCTTTCCAAACTTGCTGAGTTGGTGTCTTCCGGCGCCCACAAGAAAGTTATTTCAAACCACTTCTCTCGGTGTCTCAAGTCTCTAGAAACTAAATTTACTATTTTCTGTGTCCGCCTCAGAGCCACACAGCAGTCCGACTGCTGCAGAAGATGAACAAGAAACAAGATGAATGAAGGGCAGGGGCAAACAATCTCTACCAATAAACTCGGGACTTTCTAGCCGGTTTTGCAAGTGTTGCCTTATGCTGTGTGCCTGATGCTGTGTTTCATTTCATTCCTTGGAAGACTTCTTTTTCATCGTAGGTGACATATCGGATATAGAATAAACCCTCGAGTATACCATATGCCGTACCAGTGCAGAGATGCGTGATCGCCATGACGACAGACGCTCAGAGATCCGCGTGATCCTACACCTCACTTTACCTTTCATTACTTTCCCCATTTCACACGCCGCAATGATGTTGATTTTGACATACAGCTCGAAATGTATAACGATTTCTTCAAGATCATCAGAGTTGGCAGAACTTCATCTATCTTTCAGTGTGATGTTGATTTAGCAATTGACAATAAGTGCACGCTGTATTGACGGCAATCCAGCTCTATTTAGATTCTTGGTGCTCGTTTTACCGGGACAGGTAGAAGCAGGTGTAGAAGAGCCTATCAAAGTACACTCCTACTAACTTCTCAACCTCTGACCTCGCACACTTCTTTTCTATCTACGAATCCATTCACTGTCTCTATCAAGTAAACAAATGAACCAGTGCCCTGTTTTCTATACCGTTGTTGGTTTATTTATTTAATTTAGCATCTTATTACTGACTTGCCACTTGCCTTGTCTCACAGGGAAAGCATAAATCAAGGTTTACAAATTTAACAAAAGGTTCAGAAAGCTAAACTATTACAAAGAAATCACAGAGTACCCGAAAGCAAAGGTAAGAACTACTACTACTGGGAAGTGGTTCAACGAGAAACAGTCGGAATTAGAGCATATCGCAAAGAATTGTAGAGATGGAAGATGCATTCCTCAAAAAAGCTCTTTAAGAGGTGGTATACCAGAAGTTAATGTTGGGTTTTCAGCCGAGAAGGCAGAGTAAAAGCAAAGACCAAGAAGAAAACAAAAACTTATTCCAACATTTAAGCTCCTTTAATGGACACAACCATTACCTGGAATCAAAGTACAATACAATACAAAGTTAACAAAGTAGGCTAACGTCAACTTGTTTAAACTCTACACATTGTATTAAATGCGTAAAGACCTAGAAATGCCCACAAAAAATAACAGGAGCTAATGAATTTGGAATAAATGCCCAAAATACATATTAAGCTTAAAATGTTCTAGCACACACACACAAACACACAAAGTCCACCAAACATGACTTGCAGACATGGGAGATGGCTGCATTTACTGACACAGTTGGTTGCGTACACATCCAGCCCACAGCACACTCACAAATCAGCAGTGGAGTATCAGAACAGCGGGGCAAACTATACCACTGGGAGGCACACAAAGAAGTCAAAATACACGGCTTCGAGCTCCAAAAAGCTCTCGGACTGGAGCTCAATGAGGGTGGAATAACCTACACTCCATGTCCTCCACTGTTATTATCGCAGCATGTCCTCTCTGAAATAATGTCCACTTGCACCAGGCCAGGGCGGCGTGGGCAGGGTGTTTCTCCTCCTGTGCCAACCTCCAGTTCACACCTCTTTAGCCTGGAGGCCTCTGGAACACACACGATAGTGCACAGGCCCGCTGACATTTACAGATACAGACAAGCTGCTGAAAGCTTCATGCTCGAATACAGACAAGGTAGTCATTGTCTTTCACACCTGGAATTGAATGAAAACGACTACTATTTAACACTGTCAGGTCAGAATTTCCAGGTTAAAGAGGACATTTTATGCTTATAATCTTTGTGGATCAATTAATGCCATGGATGTCTAAAAATTGCCTGGAGAGAATTTGATTAGTGGCCAAACTCTGGGCACTGTAGTTGGGCCCAGCAAAAGTTATCTCTGAGCACAACATAATTTTTTGGAGAGGTTGGATAGGAATTCTCTATTTTCAGAACATAGAGTTTAAATTGTTTCCCTAAATTGTTAACCCTAACCCTAAGTACCTAACAATTTACTTTGAAAGATTTAACCTAGCCTCGCTCTGGGGAGCCACTCTGAGCTGATCACGCGGCCACATTTGTGTCATCGCATAGAAGAGGCTGCCAGAGCATGGAAGTAAATTTGTAAGTTTTTTTTCACACGTTAATGAGCACAGGCCATTGACACCAACATGGCACCATCTTACACTCATCCGCCAAGTTTTATTATACTTCCATGTCTATGACACACATGAATTGTTCTCTTTTTCTTTTTAACGGTTAATATTGCAATATTGATCTAAAACACTGAACTGCCCCTTTCTTGTACATCATCATGAATGTCATCGCAACAACCGTGTTCCCGGCAGAGCAGGCAGTGGATTTTTTTTCTTCATTTGTGCCAAAATGACGAAGCAACAATGATGAATCATACATGTATCATATTTTAAAGGGAAAAAAAGGGTCAGTCAGTGAGACAGAAGGAAGAAAAAAAAAAACGGATATTCAGAGCAATGGCGTCTTGAATGCAGGTGAATAAAGATCACCTAACTCTAAATACAACTTTGATTAGATCATTGCGAAGGAAAAATAATTAGAACATGGTCATATATTCTTGAATATCAATTTACTTAAGCCCTATGTTTCCTTTTTAAAATATGCTCTTAGGTTGTCAATGGCAGAAGGACAATTTTCTCCTTTGGGACAACAAAGTACCCCTTGCTTATTTTTCCCCAAGCAAAATTTCTTGTTGGGCTACAGTGACACTTGAAGCTACCTATGTAGAGTAAGCATGGCTCATAATCAGCATAATTGCATGAAAAACACAAATCCATTTATCAACATGTGAAGTGTTCAACGTGCCGTATTTATTAAATTAGTAATGTGCTTCAGAATAGCTCATAGCTGTGCAACTTTTAAATTCCTTTCTCCTCGTCATTAAAATCACATCTATAACCTTTGTGCTTGGATAGCGCCTTACCCTTCTCCCTCCTCCTCCTCTTTGTAATCCCTGGCTGACCTCACACCTTCGCTCTCCATCTTCCTCCGTCACTCCTTCTCTTCCTCCATGACCCATGATGCCCCGCTTCTTCCTGATCCGCGCACTCATTTCCCTAAATCTCCCAGCGTGTCTGCCGGCGTCCCCGCTGTGATCCGGGTGACATTTGGACAGACACGCCTGTCACGCTGCGCAGGGGGAAGCGCTGCCCTGGCTGCTCACCCGAGAAAGAGAGGTCCGCAGCTAATGTGGTATACGGAGCGCTCATACAAATGCAGTAGGTAGTGTCTGATTAATGTACGGGTTTTGATTTGAAATGCTTTATTAAGGGTTCGCAATTCAGTATGCCAGAGATGAGAGCGAACGGAGCTGGTGGAGGTTTATGGAATGAAAGAACGTCTAATTACACGTTGGACTTAGCCTTTTGAATAGGGCACCCTGATATTTCTATAGCTTGTGAATGATCTTCGTGCTATCCACATCTCGTCATTCTCTCTCTCTCTCTGTCGCATCTTGCTTGTCCAACTCGAAGTACCGATTTTAAGCATGCCCTCTACACACTGTGAACCAATAAAAATGTTACCATACAATGAATGTCGTGGCTGTGACGAGGCTGTCTGAAGTTTGCATGTTACAGAGCACTAGTTTATCTGTACGCAGTCACGTCCACTTCTACTACTCAGAGGTGATGCTTACCCTGCCCTCGTGCTGAGTGCAGGGATCATTTGTTTAGAGAAGGATCGGGTCAGGTCTCCACGGTGCGCACAAGCTCTTCATTATTTGTTGCGGTACTGATTTTTTGTAGTGTTTCCTAGCCGAGAAAAAGCGATCCGTGATGTCTTCGTTTTTTAAGCCTAATTAAAAACAAGTCAATGTAATCCCTCCGTTTAACTCTCCATTGTGGACATCACAGAGAGACAGAAGCGGACGAATCTTTGCCAGATCTTGCAAATAAAAGTGAAAAACGTACACACCTTTCCTTAATACCCACTACCTATCTTTCCCCAGTCGAGCTCGTCTATGTTTGTGCCCCTCCAGGACGTTAAATTCTGGGACACATTCCTCTCGCAGATCGCCTGCTTCCCTGTGGCCTGTCTGCTCCTCAGCTTATATTAGCCACCATACATTGACCTGTCCTGGGGAATTAGATCAGATAGGGGCAGGCGGGGTGTATTTTTGCCCTTTTTCCCTCATCCCTGGCCTCTAGGGAGGAAGTTATCCGCCTTATACTGTCACTGGAGTGGATCTTCCTTTGTGGTACCAGTGGATAACAAGGTTGCAAGAGGAAGTGTGCTAGTTAAGCAGACTGTGCCAGCAGACTGTGGGCGTTTCCTCAGGAGAGATTCTACAGCGTGTCGGAGGATGGTCTAGGTAAGGGTGTGAGGAGGGCTCCTGACATACATATGCATACAAGTCCTAGCTCGCAGCCCCCCGAGGAGATCGGCATCGCAATTATTACAGAATTGCAGCCTTAGGGGAAGCCGGTACTTTGAAATGTAAAATATAAACTTACACAAGTGCATTAGATATTCCTAGAGCGAACTTCGAATTCCTTGACAGATGGATTATTTCCTCAGAAAATTGACCCTGCCGCGATATTGACATTTTCACCGGTTTGATCTCGTTCCTACCTGACGCCCCTTGTGGGAGGCATCTAAACATCTGGTCCACGGGCAAATTGGGGTGCCAAGTGGGGAAGCTACACTCCTGGCACTTAACTGGGTCAATGCAGAGCGTGCATGGAGAATTTTAATATTTCTATGTATTCAGAGCGATGATCTCCTCTCGGAATTAAGCATGTGATGCAGAGGCCACACAGAGACAAGTCCACCGCCTTCTTTGATGTTTTCGCAATGAGACGCCGAAGCAATTGCACACATTGTTAGGCAGTCTTTTCTCCGTTCTCACCATCAGATCACAATCTCTGCTGTTTATTATGGAAATGGGGCTTCTCTTTTGTTATCAGACAGCCAGATTAGACGTGAACCTAATATTATTGGAAATGCTGCATTCACTGTGAAGGCAATATATCAAGGCAAATATTACACATCGCAGTAAACGGGAAGTATATTTGTATTCGGACAGACTCCACTTTGCGATTATTGCTCTAAAAGGCTTGGTGAGGTCCTTATCTATTTAGGCATGGATTTATCATGGTGGTCTTTTTTTTCTGGGTGGTTTGGATTGCTGATAAACACACTCCAACGCCATAATTCTGATAATAATAGCAGTTCTTAAACTTACTGGAAGATGCAAAGTACTTTCTCCGAATTGATTTCTTCCTGCACTGAATTCCAAGATACACATTACTTGTTAGTCACCACTTTGATTGATTGCAGAGCCCAGACAAAGAAAAATCTGTGCAAATCAAATCGGAATCACATTTTGTTCTATGTCAGAATGTGGTCTGATTGGTAAAGAGATTATACAAGGAGATAGACAATTGAATAGGTTGGGTTCACGTTTTAGAATTGGATGATGTCATTATAATTTCAAAAGGAGAGCCAGGGCCTATATGCAACTCTATGGGAGATGGAGCTGTTTTTGAAAGAAATATCCAAACTTATGATGCACAAACGTTACTGGCATCACTTTCTGAAGCTATTGTGAAGAAAATAGTTTCACTTTGTGGTTCGCTTTATGTCAAACTTGTCAATAACCATTAACCAACAAGGTCAACAAATCTGCCAGTTTTTCTGCTAACTTGAAACCAATTTGCTTAGATTAATTCACAGCTAATTTCATTCCATTAATAACCCTGTTGTTAATCAGGGATCGCCACGTAACTTCCGACAAATTCTAACCCCAGCAACAAGGACATTGCACTCCTCTACAACTTTAGAATTCATGGACACATTCCGCTACACACTCTACAAAAATACGTGTAAAATGAGGGATTCTTAAGCTGTCTTCAACAAGGGGTGATTGAAGAGGAGACTGACAAAGGCTCTTATCATCTCAAAAGCCGTCATCAATAGTAGAAGAGTATAAGCTTAGCGGGAATAGCTGCGGAAGTGGTCTTCTTTCTGGATTGTCACTTTGGTTCTTGACTACAGCCTGATAAGGACACTGGGGTACAGGTAAGAAATCCAACAAAGCAAGAATAATATTTTCTGTGCCTGCCGTTAATTTCAGTTACTAGGAAGATGTGGACCTGAACCAGGGACATTTGTTGAGTTAGAAAGTGATTCAACATTGAAAACTAAGTGCTGTATCATATAGCTTTCATTTTTATATACATAGTTTTTGTTTTGTTTTATGCACTGTATCCAACTACACATTTCCAAAAAACATCTCACAAGAGTTATTTCTATAGCCTGATTAATTTATCTTTGTGCAGCTCTAGTTTCTGCGTTTCTTACGACAAAGAAACAAGCTTTTTAGTCTCACAGCTGGTTTTTATCTTGATTTTATGGCAGCACAGCTATTGCAAGTTTTATAAAGTCATCACACGGACCCTGCGAGATAAGATGTTAGCGGCGTTTCATTTTCCATTCCTCATCTCCGGTGGGTCCTAAGGGTTCACAAACCAGCCTGTCATGTTGTGCTGTTACCTTTAGAACCAGAACATTTCTCATAAAAAAACAAATAAACAAGACAACAGATAACCCCACTGCAAAGTCAAATATTCAAGGTAAGAAAGCTGATGTTTCAATTAATCTATCAAAAAACTCTCATCACTCACTGCCTGCCAGTCAGTTTCCGAGATATTTCTTGTGGCAGGACATGGCATTTTCCAAACAGGCAGGATGTAATAATGATGATTTGAGTGTGGCACAGGAAGAGGCCGCCAAGCCCGGAAAATGGCTAACCTTGTTTTTGTGACAGGCTTTGCTCAATATGACAGGGGCAATCACATAAAGAGCCAGAGAGAAAAACACTTTATATTCATTGTTCAGTAAGAGCAGTTATAGTCAGAGTTGGATTTCTTTTGGCCTATTTGCAACCTCCTGTCAACAGCAAGCATGTAAATGTACTAGAATATAGTAGTACTGGAGGAAAAGACATATCACAACCCTTTAATATTGACTTTCGCTTATGAAAAACATATCTGCAGGATGATTAATTCATACGTGGTTGTGTAATGCTGTGGAGTGATGCTTCTTCTGACCTGTGTTTGAACTCTTCGTGTATTGACATTTTAAATCAGGAAGTGCTGAAAAAAAAGTCCTTTACTTAGTTGCTAAATAGCATCTATATGTTAAATTCTTATATTGTTTTAATCATAGCACACCAAAGTTTGACTAATGAGACCCAGAAGCTAATGCTGATATATTGGTGGGTCTACTTCAGAAAACAAATGTGGCATTTTTTGACAAGAGTTAGGCTCATTTCTGGTCCATTTTTGAGGCATGGTTACCGTAGCTTTATTTATACGTCCAACTGTTTCTGATGTCAAGACTAATAAATACCCAGCAGTGGGCGCTCAGTGTCAAAATGAACCAAAATGGAGGGAAAAGGGAGACAAACAAGAAGGTGCCCACCGCAGTTTTTAGATAACATTTGTTGTTAAAGAACCAAGAAAATTAGGTGCAAGAAGTGTCAATTTGTTTTGTAGCTTGTTGTAATCACTTTTTGAAAAGTTGCTTCCACTGTTGCAACGTGTTCACTACCTTCCCCAGCAGTCAGCTCGTGCAGTCCTGTTGCTACACATTCATAAGCTGAGAGCGTGACTAAATGACAGACAAAACAACGCAGGGAACAGCCAGAAGCCTCTATGCGTATCCATGTTGCATATGCAACATAGAGAATGAATGAGCCTTTAGAAAAGCTAATACTTAACTAATACTTTGGTATAGTGCAGCTGATGGACTGGAACATGACACGTTTAAAAGGCCAGAGGATGTACGAAAATCTAGACAATCTTGTGTCAGTCAGTTCAACGCGAGAAAAGGTCAACATGCAAATGGCACATACCCCGTCTAATTCTACCTCAACCTCACTTAAAACCCCATTCGTGTTTGCATATTCAGAAATACACAATACAACAATATTAGCTGACCAAAGGTTACTGTGTAACTTATTAGAGCTTGTATAAATAAGTCCGAGACCTTTCGTAATTATTACAGTGGAATCAGTTACGCTCAGATTTGAATCGAATGAGAGAAATGTCAAGTATGGATTCTGAATAGCAATAGAGCAAGGTTATCCCACACATTTTGAAGAGGACAGTCATAGATGAGCTAAGATAACAATGTGGAGAGAAAACCTGAGCAAGAACTTAACCCTTTATCTGGATTACATCTCTTTAGCTTTGAGTATTTCTTGAATGTCAAATTCAAAGTTCGGCCTTCATGGGGAAACCGCACCACCTAAGTACTCTTTATTAATGCGACACATTATGAACATCGAAGACACTTTTGGCAGGAACTGCACTGGGCTTTTTGAGTGCATTCAAGGGCTCGGAGAGTGATTTGAGTAATGTGGTGCTTAAAAGCTAAAAGCAGAGAGGCCAATGTGTAAATGCGAGTAAAGGTGAATTTCTTCCTCTTTCCACGGCTCAAAGGAAGACTTGAAATGTGCAATAGCCGTTGAAATACATCAATAGGTGCGCACTGGCCAGCGGAGATCAAAGCCCACACCACCGCTGGGAGTTTTCAAAGACCGTCCTGCGTCTCATTACATACAACGCTTTCATGTGGAATGTTGATGAAACGCCTGGTCTCTCCCGTCACTCACAGCACACATGACAATTACATTAAATTATCAAGAAGCTATCAAAACTTATAACTTCTAATGTGGTGAACGCCGTGGCCTAAATCTATCACTCTTGATTGGCTTCAGATAAATATTAATTTCAGTCTCTCCAGGTAGGTTCAGCAAATGTCAGTCGGCTGTCATTAGGTGTCAGACGGAGAGGAGGTAAATGGAACCGACACACAGAAATATCAATGACAGACATGATAGCCACGGGTTTAATGAGAGGAGAGTTCATACGTCAGGAAGACTGCACTTACAGGTTCACTCATGTAACGCCTGTACAGTGCAGAAAAAAGCTGATAAGAAGCTATACTGTATGTCAATATTTTTGTTAGGGACAGCGTGTATCAAAGAACATCTTAATGTGCGTATGACAGGTTTTTCGATTTTCTAATTTTGACTTTACTGGGTACATTAATACCTGTTGTAAATTTAAATGATAGTTAAATCAAGTAAAGTATAAATCAATTAGGTGTCTGTGGAGAAAAATAATATACATTTGTTGAAAATTAGAAGTAAACAGATTGATGATGTCACACTAGGGAGACAAAGGTTACAGCATAATAAAAAAAAAGTTTATTATTACTATTAATTTGGTTTATTTGGTCAGAACAGTACATGCTAATGAACATGCAGCTCCAGAACTCATTCATTGTCCTGCCTTCACTCTCACGAACACACTCATTCACACACCCATTGAACATGTTTTTAGTGGAAACTGGAGCACCCGGAGGAAACCTACGCAGACATGGGGAGAACATGCAAACTCCACACAGAAACTCTGTTGACCCTTTAAACATTAATTCAACAAAATAAAGACAATTAAATATATTTTTATTTTTATAAGTCAAACAATCTTTGACATTAGATGAGTTTTGGCCCAGTGTATAGTGTGGTTGCTTTTTAATTTTTAATTTAATTTAATTAATTTAGCTACATTTTAAATTAATTTATCCTACTGCATAGTTAAATGAGTAGTTCAACCTGTCATATGCACTTCAAGGGTTACATCTTAAATATGATAGAATAGAGTATTGTAGTGTAAAACATTGAATCTCAGTTACCAAAGTTTCAACATTTCAAACCCAAATGTAAATGAAACTCAACTGAAACCCAAGGGTGCATTCACACTTCACACATGTTGGTTTAATCATGATGCTTTCAGCCATGAAGATCCAGGTTCAGTTTTGGGTTTAGTCCCACTTTCAGTCCATAATGATATCTCTCGGTATTTTATTGAGATCGATTTCAATTTGGTCACCGTTTTCATCTCCCCGACTTCAAATTGGGATGATTGACAGGTGGATAAGCCAATCAAGGACAGGCATCAAAACAGATGTGGCTGCTTATTAGAAAAAAAGAAGGGGAAAAAATGAAGGGGAAAAAAAAATCACATAAAACTGGAGAAGGTTTTCGCAGAACCAAATAGCGAAGCACAAATCTCTGTCAGATGGCCAATGATCTTCTTTGTTTCATGTGTCACTTAAGCAAACAAATCTGATTGCACAGTTCTGTTTGGCTCAAGTTGCAACGGAGGGCGTGGTGAGACTTCTTCTTCGCAAATCTCCATAAAGGATGGCTGCTGGAATGTTCCACAGTATGACATTACTGACATCCATAAAGAATTTATTCAGTTTCTGGTGTTTTCATTACAATAAAGAAATAAAAACACATTGACGAACCAGCATACTTACCGTCAGCACTCGACACATCTGATCTGTAACTTGACCTGGCTGTCACCTTTTGTCAATGGAATAGAAAATGTACACCTTTTAGTCTCACTTTTCAGGTGATGTGTGCGAGTGTGTGAAAAACGCTGTATTTCAAAAGAACACGACTTTGAAGCATTTGTAAGATTGTCATTTTCAAAAGACTTATATGTAGTGTTCTAATTCAAATGTGTTCACCACAAGCAATATTCTCAGATGGTCTTGATACGCTCTTGTACTCCCACTTACAGGAGCTAACTAGACAGCTTCCTCCAGGCTGAATTGCTAACACAGCCGTTTCCAGGCGAGGTGTGCCCCCACGAGGGTTAAGGATCAATTGGGGGTAGAGTGACCCGGGCCACCTCAGCGGGGCCACTAGCTAATTTACCCCGATGACTAAAGACACCCACTGGCCCGGCGTGTCACCCTTGACCTCCGCACGACCCTGCTACGGTGGTGACAGTTAGCAGCAATCTCTCTCTCTCTCTTTTCAACCACCTCCTTCACAGTATTTTTCTCCTTGTGTTGGGTGCCCAAGCCGTTCTGACCTCAGAGTGTCCGCTGTATAAAGATGAAGAAGGTCAGGTTGCCATCAAAAGAAAAGCACAGTTTTTGTCAAGTGTAGTTAAATGGAAATTGCTGTTTTTCAGAAATCAGCATCACTGCAGTTTAACTTAAATCTGTATATTTTATAATAAACTATGAATATAAGATGTTAATGTATCCATGGGTTTCAGAGTGTTGAGAAATTGGGACATTTACCATAGCGATTGACAATTGTAAACCAAATTCTATCTCTGCCCATTGCTACAAACTCGATCACTTGGCCAGTTCTACCCAGAGTTGCGTCAAATCGATCGCTCCTTCACTTACAACTAAATGGTGAAGTCAGTCCCCATGTAAAAAAATTAGTTCATGATATTTATTTTCATTTACCACTGAGTTTAAATAAGGGCTTAGAGAGAATGTTTCCACCCGTTGTAACCAATGTCCAGTTCTGGCAACCGTCTTGTGTAGTCAAGTTCTATACTATACTATAGAACACTTGCAAACTAATAGAGAGCTGGACTCTTAAATCATAATTTTGTAATAAATACTTTGATAATTGAACTTTTTTTCCCCCGCTCATGTTCTACTAAACCAATCATGAAAACATTTTTTTTTTTTTTTAGGTCATAGTAATGGTTGTGAAACAGAATAACTATCAAAGATTGTGTCCACATGGTGTACACAAACATATATAAAATAAAATAAAATACAGACCAATGCAGTGTTTTTGGGATGAATAGTCGTTTTCATAATTCAAGGAAAAGAATTCCTGACAGACATCGATACAGTTCTCTGCATTAGACCACAAATATACCATTACATGTGAATTTAAACACTTAATTTTATCGCCTTTTGCATTATTTTCTATTAGAATGTTGCTTTTTCTGCACTTACAAAATGGCCGCTGTAACTGCCAACAGAAACCATGTTCACATGTAAAAGAAGATGTTTTGTGTCAATTTCAGAAGCACAACATCAGGAATCTCAATTTAAAGTCAGTTAGCTTTTAGCTCAGATGCATGTACATTCTAAATTAAAACCCCAAAAGGTTTATACACGCCACAATGGTTTTTGGCAAGGATTTGGTCTCAGTTAAATGTAACTGATGGGTTGGTACCAGAAGACACACTCTGGATTATTTATCATTTTTAGTGGGCAAATGCTGTAACGGCTATAGAGGAAAGGCATGGGACTGGCTCCGGAGTCCCTCAGATCTTACCGGAGCAGCCGAGTTGCTAAGTTATTAATAGCACAGCATGGTACGCTGCGTTTATTAATTTATCTTCTATGCTTTTGAATCTGAAAACATCCTCAAAATGTAAATTATAACATAAAGCCGAATCCCATAAATAGGACAACAATCATATTTTACTTAGTAAGTCAATTTCTTGTTTTTAAGGTCAAGTTATACAACAACAGAAAAAGAAAATTAGAAGTAAGAAGATTTTTGATTAAAAAAGTAAACTAGTTTTTGTTCTTTTCTACTTCCTGTGCTCTTTTTCATCTTCTGTTTTTGTTATCTGTTAAGAAAAAAAAAAAACTATAACATACCTATTCTTTTTTTCTTTCATTGGATGTCAGGGTCACAAAACAAACAAACAAACAAAAAAAATCTACAAACGTTTTATAGACACGAAATTTGACAAATTGATTTGGAAATGAATAGCTTGAAATACTGATGCTGAATTTGTCATCAAGAACTGGTGAATCACATATTTCTATTAGCAAGGACTGTCACAGCTCCCTTATTGTCAGCTTATTTCTCTCCATCAGTGCACTTATGGCTTTGAAATGCCAGACACTGTATTAATAACATTTTTATGACATATACAGTAGACCCAAGGCCACATTTTCAGACAATTTCTCACTTTACAGCCATATTTTTCTATCCTATTCCACCGGCAGTCATCTGTCTGCATGACCTCCAGCTGGGCTCGACCTTGTGAGAAAAAAGAAATTACTCGGAAACACCATTGGCTGCGGATGAAAAGAGCTCCTGTATTTGAAGATGGCATATTAATGATGTGACAGGCATTAATTCAAAGTGAAATTCCAGCAAATATGCACTGGCTCAGGGGTACAGACGCAGGGAGACTCTGGGGACCGATGGATCTTGATTAAGTGTGGGGATGCAGAGAGGAAAGCGGCACGTCAGACTCGTTTAGTGTAAAGTTATGACACTTTTATGAGACCTGCTTTGAAAAGTGGTGGGTACAGTGCTCCTATACACATAAGGGGAGAAAGGTAATCTCCAGGACAACAAAAAGCTGATGCACGCCACGTAAAAGGATAGAGAACTTTATGATTGGTAGGCCTGGGTCATATCGTATCGTTCATGATCGTCATTTGCTTTTGGGGCAATGTAAAATTTGGACACTGGAGGCTCTGCAAAACCTAAAACATAAATAAAGAAAGAGATAAGACGTGAAGTGTGGAAGCAGAACTCATAACTATCACTCAAATATCCTTAAAGGTCCCATAACATGCAAAATCGACTTTTCAGAGGTTTTAACCTTCCTACAGTGCTATTTGGGCCTCGTATGTGTGCACAAAGTGTTTTTTTTGATTGATTCCCGCATGCTTTCGCTAGAGAACTGTCTTTTTTGTCCCCCTCGGCTGAGCAGCAGACGGGGGCTCATCCCATGGATGACGCGGCTTCACTAGGATGACGCGGTGTTTAAGCCACGCCTCCGGGAAGCGCGCAGCCGCAGAATGAAAACAGCTAATGCTAATGCTACACAGTAATTACACGATGGATACGACAGATCGAAGAGTTAGCTTGTTATGTACCAAACGGCAACGTCCGTCGTCGAGGTACTGCATGATCGTCAAACTCCAGGTCAGATCCAGGACGTAGGACTCAGCACGACGCACCGTCATGACGGATAAAAGGTTTATTCCCGTGTTTGTGTATCGCTGTTTACCGGAGCACACGGCGCATGCGCACTATCTCCGCTCTAGGCTTCGGCACGAGTTGGGCGGGGGAGGCAGCCTGCTCTCTGTTCGGGGGGGTCAGATCTCAGAGTGAGACGTTTGCTTTTGCAAGGAGGGGGGCCAGTCCAAGAAATGGGTGTTTTTTGGAAACTGTTATGTTATGGATATTGCACAACGCAAAATTTTATCAACAAAGCCCTTAGAATAGACTGTGTAAAGGGCAAAATAGCAGAATATGGGACCTTTAAACAATAGTACGTAGATTATCGCCATTGGCATCATGCGTCATCAATTATGTCGCCAACGAAAATGTTCTCTTTTATATCATGATACGTATTTCAGGCCATGTCGCCCTGCTCTAGTGATTGGTGTCTGCTCCTGTGTCTTCCAACTCAATTTCAGATCCACTCCAGATTCACTGACCTTGGTTTGAGGACTGAAGATTTTCAGCTTCTCTTCAGCAGTTGTCAAGATGTGTGAAGAGCCGGATCCCAGTTTCTGACAAGTGTTGTTTGGAAATATATTAGGCTGGTATATCTTTCTCAGTAGGTTTTCAGTCTTTTGCTTTTTTCATGAATCAAAATCTGCAGTAGAACACATACCACACAGCTAAGAGTTGCAATTATAAGTTGGTGTGCAACTTATTAGGGTAAGGGTTAGAAACTTAATATGGGAAATTCAAAAATAAGTTACAATTAAAATATATATATATTTAGGGAAACATGTTTAAAAAGTGTTCCAATTCCATGTCTCGGATAATGATAGAACTTGACCCATCCCACTCTCCTAACCATCTACCCTAGTGCTACAATAAATATGTAGCAGATATGTATATAGATTCATTCATTCATTTTCTACCGCTTGTTCCCGTTAGAGGTCGCGGGTGACTGGAGCCTGTCCCAGTGACTTTGGCCTTACGCCTGATGCACACCGACTCCGGTCCGGCTCCGGTTCGGGACCCGCGCGGGTCCCGTGCGGGTCCCGCAAGACTTAGAAAGTGCTTAAAATCAATGCGCCCTGTCACACCGACCTCGGAGCTCTGGCGTCGCGGGTCCGGCAGCCGCGCTGGTCTCCGGAAAGAATCCGCAAGAAGTCTGTTTTTGCCGAATCCGCAGCTGTCTGGTGCGGCTTTCATGTCATTTGAAAAGTGTTTTCACGTGGCTTTCGTCAAAAACGGACCGCAGTGAACCGGAGCTGGTGTGACAGGCGTCTGCAAGAGACCCGCGCGGGTCCCGGACCGCGCCCGGACTGGACTCAGTGTACACTAGGCGTTAGGCAGGGTACACCCTGGACAGAGGCCACCTTGTTGCAGGGCTAACAGATAGATATATATTTAGATAAATCGATACTTGATTTAACCCCCTTTGGAGAAATTCAGGTGTCCGGTCCCCACACATACATGCATAAATACATTTCATTTCTGTTCAGACACAGCTGTTAAACAGTCTTGTAGCAGATGGGACAAACGGTCTCTTAAAACGTTCCGTTCTGCATCACAGTGAGAGGAGTGTCTTGCTGCGGTTACTCTTCTGAGCTGCCTTTGTGTCATGCAGAGGGTGTTTGGAATTACTCAGGATGGGCCACATCAGGGTCCTCTTCCCTCTCTTCACCATATCTCCCACAGAGTCCACTCTTCTCCCCATCCCAGATGCACATTTATTGATCAGCTTGTCTAGCTGGTCTCTGTCCCCCCAACATTCCACCCCAAACTGACTGAAGTTGTATAATTCTAGTTTTGGTTGCTTTACTGTCCTCTATTCCTTGTTAGTGACCATTACATATTCTATGCATTGTGGAACACCAGCCTAAACACCACTTGTGCGTAATGCTGGACTATTTTACTATCGTTTTTGTATTGAAATTGATTTCTGTTGCCACGAAGTTAAGCTGCAATTGCCACACGTGTAATGCATTTTGAATACATTTTACAATGCATGCTTTTATCCAGTACATTGATTGTATTGCTTTCTGAAGAAAAAAAGAACTCCACCTATTTGACTTGTCCGCCTGAGTTGGTGTGTGTACACAGGAGCGTTTCCATTCCTATAGCCTGTCATGATTCTTGGAGTAAAAAAGTAAGAAATCCTTTGTGCTTTGCTTTGGGTGCGCACACTTGGAAGCTCCCACGCTTTTGTCCCGCGCCGCATTCAGAGCCTGTCAATCAATAGGCTCCAATTACGAATATAATACACTCAATTGACTCCACAGGCGGGCGGCTAGATTGCAGCGTGGAAAGCTATTAAAGGGGTGCGGCGTGGCGTGCCGAGACGCGAGCCCCTGGAGTTGGTGTGTGCGTACTGGAAGGGAGAGCAGGCCGGCACTGGATGGAGCACGCTGTCAGGAACTAATAGCTTTGGGATGTACCGCTGGGCTGTGTATGTACAGCAATCTGACTCTGTCTTATGGAGGAAGAGCTTTCGAGGAGGAGACAGGACAATACTGATGATTGGAGGAGGTGATTGGTGTACCTGCTAAAGTCAGGACGTGGACAGTGATACTTGAAAATGTATATGTGAACATGTCAACTCTTTAGATTTGTGTGTACAATATAATAGTCTTGTTTGGGGTCAGAGGGGACAGGACCTTTTGCAAACCTGGTCAAATAGACAGAAAACCAGTTAACATTCTATTTAAGTTTTCACCAATTTGCAAGTCTTTGGTCTGTTAACAAGCAGTTTATAACAATATAATACTAATTATACTACACATTTTAGCCCACTAAATAAAGCAATTACAATACGCAGACAAGAAACCTAATTAACTGATAAATCATCAACTTTTATCGTGTGGACGTTTTCTTTGTAATAGTGGGATTTGTTTTATTTTTATGTAGTCCAATAAGATCTGAGCTTTACAAGTCTAACTTTTATGACAAGTTAAAAATGACTTGATTTGAAGTGTTTCTTTGTTGCTATGAATTTGTTGCAGTTAATGTTTTTGAAGATGTTGTACTTTTAAAAAATTGTTTACTGGGATTCTCTGGCTTTAGTCTTTTTGCAGTTTCAATTTGATTACTGTATATTGTCATATCTTGATGTAGTAATAAATTCCTCTTTTTAAGGGTTTGTTGTTATCATGACAAGTCTAATAGGATTGGACTCTATGAGCGCTCATTGAGGTCTGAGGTACAGCTCCAACTTGTCCCAAAGACGAGATTTAAAAGTGAGATTCTGTGGTCACCTTTAAACCTCGGAATTCTCATCCTTCCCGCATAAAGACAGCTTTTGCTTGATGCTTTCAAAATTTTGTTTAAAACCCAAAGTATTTTATAGAGAGATGTTAAGAGGTGACGTAGATGTGCAAAAAAAAAGAAATTGTGTCTTGATAAATGCAGAGGACAATAAAGTGTACTTACTCAATGGCATTTAACCCAGCATACGAATTGTGTGGTCTTTCTTACTGTCTTTAATTTATTTTATTATTTTCTTTATTTAATTTGCAATTGATTTCATTATTTGTTTACTATTTTATTCTAGACGATATTTTATTGTGTGTTTGTGCTTGTTCTGCATTCTGTGCAGCGCTTTGGAGACTTGACATGATATACTGTACAAATAAAAATCTATGGATAGAACCAAATTGATCAGATTAGAAAAACATGATAATAGTTTCCGATAACAGAGCAAACCGACTTCATTCATTGGCACCTTATATACAACAAAATTGGCTTGCTATAGATTGTGTGAGGGGATAAAAAAATCAAGAGAGTAATTTACAATCAAATTAATAACAAAAAAATCTCTTGGCAGCTCATGGCATTGTAGATCTAACGAGTTATTTTTAACGTAAGGATCGTGAAGAGAGAGATTTAAATCTAGCTTCCCTTTCCAACAAGTGATTGGGTCTATTCGTCCAGGCGAGTGTCCACAATTACATTTAAGTGTATATCATCGCTGTAGTGCCTCTGCAGCCACCTCAAGGCGCTCCACCACACTCCGCACACCTCCACATGATAAAGTGACTTCTCCATGATTGAGAGCCACCTCATACACCTTCTGTCAGGAGAAGACAGGCATGAAAAAGCGCGACTGAGACGAGATAGCAATAGGAAGAGGCCTGCTACGGCGGGGTGGGGGTGTGCGGCGGATAAAAAGCACTGCGCAGATAAGAAAAGCGTTTGAGAGACAGGTGCAATATAGAGAGAAAACAGAAGCATGCAGCATGTTGGGGGTGGGTGGGTATTAGAAATGAAGGCTAAAAGATCCGTGGCTTTGACAACGGAAGAAAGAGACCGATAACGCATTGGACAGCTATTTATTCTCATAAATATCGCCACAATCTACTGTCAAGGCCGTGAAATTCTCTTAAATTGCGGATCAGGGAGACGCCGGCTATACAGAAGAGAAAAACGCCTGCGGAGACAGAGGTTGGGGTAATGAGCAATGAACCGCTGGTGTTTATCTTTGGGGTGATATTACAGCCCCCCCACCGAGGCGCAGGAATCAAATGCGCTGTAATACGGTGAGATGGAACACTCGCTGCGAGTATTTGCGACTGGCAGACTTCCTCTCGCTGACATGATTGTGTATAGTCCTATTCGGCGCCATAGTTAAAAGCTGAGTAGTCAACATGTCGCGCTCGCTGAAGACTGACACGGTGTTTTGTCAGATTCCGACAAGTCAGGGTACAATATATCAGAGGGAGAGATGGGTGAGTCAAAAAAAAGGGTTGGTAGAAGAGAAGTCAATCAGTGCGGTCTGTGTGCTTTCACTCATATTGCAGGTTTTTTAATGCCTGTTTATTGTCTATTTCCTGTAAGCTTTGGTGGAAGAAGTTAGCAGCCTAAAGGAAAAATAGAATGCATTATTTGTATCATTATTGCTCTTTAAACATGCTCTTGATAACATTTACTTTGACATCTTATGGTTTAACTAATAATAAAATTAAAGTTTTTATGAAGAACAATATAATTTTGTCAGTATTGAGAGACGCCAGAGTAACTCAGCTTTGGCTCCATCTACTGGCTACAGAGGCAATTACAAACATTTTAAAAACATGCTAGCCATGTTATTGAGCAGTCACGCGGTTGTAATGATCGTGATTAGACGGCAAAAATGCTCAGAGTAAATCTGATGATGATTCATGGACTTAAAAACATTGCAGTAGATTCTTAGAGCCACGTCACACATCGGAAAAAACATCACTCATTGAGGGAATTAAGAATAGAGTGTTTTTGACGGTCGGATGGGGAGAGGATTCTGAAGCCGACTGTCTTTTAAATGATAGAGCAATGTTAAAAGCTCTAAAAAGTCAATTTTGCATACTATGTCCTTTAAGTAAAAGTGTGCAAACAAATTACTCAAGTAAAAATACAAGATCAAATGTAGTAATTATAATAAAATAATTGTCTTTATCAACTGTCAGCTATTGGAATTCAAATTCATTTCCACATTTACAGTTAATGTTATGTATATGTTTTGTTTGCTCGTAGTTGGTGCTTGAAGTCAAAACCTTTTGGTAGGATGTCACCATTCACTATCCAACGGGCTTAAGATAACGCCTCAGTCCGTATGGAAAGCATTTTTAACTTTCCAGTCCAATTAATGATGTGTTTGAGTAAAAAGTAGCTATACAAGCTCTCAAATGAAGTGATAGTAAAAAGTTAAAAAGTTAAAATGTCTTAAAATCATAAAAATGAAAGTTTGTTGGCTTTACTTGGTGCAGTGCATTCTGAAGTTGGTTACTTTCCATCACTTCTATAAAATGAGTCACAATATAATTATTTGTCCAGTCTTAAATCTATTGGTTTTCTTTCATTTCCCCAATGCCTACTCACAGAAATAGAGAGAGGAGAAATGAAAGAAATAACCACTATTTATAAGGGCATGGAATAAAATAATAGATAGATTTCTCATTTGAAAGATTGCAGTTTAAAATTTTGGGTGGCTAAATGTGCTGTACATCGTCTAATTGGTAAACATTTTATACCTTGAGAGCGACTACACAAAACCTTATTACTAGTCTCTGAATGTCATGGTATCTACCAGCTAAACCAGTGAAAACCTTTTCCAATTACCCCGACTGCAGTGAAGTTCCTAATGCTCCCCTAGAGGTCTCTGACAATTCTCTCTCTGGCTGACTTCACCGATGTGTCCGTTGACGCTCTATAGTGGAGTAAAATACCAAGACCAGAAGAAAATCTAGTCCTGTTCCACTTTCCGGGTCAGAAACATTAACCTTAAGAGCTGCTTTGGAGTTGCCGTCGCTTTTAAAGCAACTTACAGTGTAGCATTTTAAAACTTTCTTGTACTTTTTCATCTCACAGTAAGCAATGTAGGTGAAGAACATTGGCAACACTTTGAGAAGGTGTTGTGAAGTGAACATTTGATCTAACTTCAGCCTGAAGGCGATGTATGATTATTTGAGGTCAGTTAAAGTCAGTGCTGCTGTCAGAGCCGAGGCACGAAGCGATTTTTAATGCAATATATTTTAGTATTTTGCTGGACACCTACAAACTCTGTGCCTAATTATAACATGACACGAAAATGTACCTGTGTCAGTGCATGCATTTAAATTAGCTTGAGTTAAAAGCTAATGTCATGGTAAGTGCATTGTTCCTATTCATTTTAGTTGAACTCCTGAATGTATGTATTTATTTATTAGCCTTAATTAAACCAGGTAAGGCAAGGCACAATCCGTACACAAAGCAATTCAAAGTGCTTCACACGACAGGCATTGCATTAAAATCAGAAAACAGATAAAGATATGTAACAAGAGAAGAGTGCAGATCAAATCTTTCAGAACAGTTTTTAGCCTGAACTCTGGACAAGGGTAACATAAAGTACTGTATTCACCACATTCTGTTCCGCCCATTTTTACTTCTATATCTGGTATTTCCATTATTTGGCATTTTCAGTTAAGTGGGAATTTAAATGGAGAACTATGGAAGTCTTGCAATTAAAATATTATATACATTAAGTTGTTCAATGTACAATAACAAATCAACACTACACCATTTTTTATATAAAGTAGGTGGCTTTGTGTAAAATGTGCAATGTTCATGTGCAACAACTATGCACCCTTTTCCTGAAAAACGGCTTTGTAGTCTGTGTATAACTTATGTTTTCTGTCTAGATCGGCGGCTCGATGTAAAATATATAAGTGGAAGGAGGTAGCGCAAGTTGCAACTTCTGGATTAAAGGGGCTGTGCCTGATTTTTACTGTTGTGAAATAGGAAAAAGTGAACTAGTCTGTGTTTCCGATTCCGAAATAAAGTAAAATTAGTTTAGTCTCAGCACAGATATATTGTAAAAGCATCTATTTGGGTGAAAATGAGACCGCAGTGCTTTCTCTGCATCTATTTATAGAGCGTTTTATCCTACAAAGTGTTAGCAGTTAGCATTCTAATGTTTACGTGATGGTCCGTGACGCCCGCATTTCAAAACAGTAAAAATCAGGTACCTGGACCTTTAAAGAAGTTGCATTTTATCACTGATCAGTTTTTCTAGTCAGATTTTGACATTCTCTAGACAAAACCAACAAACTTTTATTGTCGTGCAGTAGACGTGCAGTGAAATGCCAATGCTTTCAGAGCTGAATAAAAGCCCCATTAAAAGAAAGGTTGGGAAATAGCCACTGCTACTTAAGTTATTTGTCAGTTCTACAAGTTATTGTTGCAACTATTAAAATATACACCATTTCAAATATGTCGCAACCACTATTGAGTAACTTATGTTTTGAAATATATTTTGAGCATATGTACTTTTGAACAAGATCTGTCCTGTCACACTAGAGTTCCAATTCAGATTCAAAGCCCTTTTCATCACTGCATGTTTTTATAACTCTTCTCGTAAAATGTACTATGAAATGTGTTTGCAACCAGACGGCATACTTCCACTCCACTCAGTGACTCGGAGCTCTTTAAAAACGTCTGCTTCTTGGGCCTTTTAGCTTGTTGGCTTTCTTGTTTGTTGTTCGCCTTTGATGAAATCTTGTTTATGACCCAAAAACTCTCGACTGAACTGTCCAAAACCATAAGAGTTACACGTAGGCGTTCTGCTCCGGGGATAGACTTTTCCTTTTTAAGTGTCACATATGGAGCATCATCTTCCTCCTCTGTCAGACTCGCACCAAACCCCTGACTGCAAATGAAATATTTTTTAACAGAATTTATTCAGCTTCCAAATACTTAACATGGTTTATGATCAATAAAACATCAGGCAACTATCAACACAATCTTTGATCTGAGGCTTTTCATCTGTGTTCTCAGTATGACGTTTGCTCGGGGTATTCAGTCGAGAGGAGAATTAATCTTGTCTTGTTTTCTAGCACGCGAGCATCATGCTTTTTTTTGTTGTTGTGCTAAAAGAATGTCCGTAACCTCCTTGGACGTCTGAACCCACCTTGGTCCGTCGGCAGGTGTATCGATAAAAGACAGTGAGATACCAATGTAAAATGCCCGGCATCAATTGTATAAAAGATTCCCGCGACGGTTCCAAGGGAGAGACATTACGAAGGTGCAGAGGGAGAACGGAAAAACAGCAGGAAGACAGAAAATGGAAAGAGAGAAAATCAAATCTTTGTTTGAGTGGACAAAGGTAAAATGGTCCCCACAGACAGGCAGAAGGGTAAAGCTAGGGAGTTAGCGAGCCACGATTATCCAGGGAGACTACCATATGCTGCGAAAGCCTCCACTACATTACTAATCCAAATGTTTGGCTTTGCAGTGAGCATCAGTAAACAAACTTTTGCGCACGCTCCCACTTGCTTGTTCTGGGGCTATTTTCACAAACATTTAGCAGAATCTTTTTAGAGACCAACTTCAACTAAACAGCTGCTAAAAAGTTTGGAGTCTTGGGATATGGGGAGAGGAACTTGAAAAATAGCAGTAAAGAGATATTTATGAAGTGTTTTTGCTTTGAAATATTCTGAAATATTACTTGAGTATCTGCAAAAAACACTATCACAAAATCCAATATACGTATTTTTAATTATTGTGGAAGACTGAATTGTTTTAATGTGGACTGTGTTTCCATGCAGAGGTCCTGGTTCGCGGGGGTTCGACACATGAGTAGTTAACGTCACCAAACATAGCTGATGTTTTCTTAATGCATACAGTTTTCGTCATATCTGAATTACACCTTTTATTCCTGCAGCCGATCACAGCAATTCACAAAAAAAAGTTTAGTAATTCCACGTTTGTGGCGCTGTAAGACGTGGCAAAAGCGTAAACATAACATAAAATACATAACTGCATTTATTTCTGTTCTGTGCACATCTATGCCACGTTTTAACATCTCTCTATGAAATGTGTTGGGTTTGGATTGTGTTGGATCTATTATGAAAACATACGTCGGAAATATAATATTGTCAGTCTTGTGCTTTCAGCCGTGTTTCGGTAAATAGGAAACAGTTGATGCTAGAGTGTGCTATTGTTTTGCTAAGTTTGTTGGCTCAACAAATAAATGTATCATTGTTGTAAATACGGCGGTTTATCACAAGATCAAGTCAAGTCCTCTCTTGTCCAATCAGTACCTCTCACAGCTGATTCACTCCAAAGAGAATAAGCTGAAACACGTCTCTGCCTCAATGCTGATTTTCTAATTTTTGTTGGATAAATTATCAATTTTTTGCCCTCTGAGACAAGTGATGATTTTGGGTTCTATAAAAACAATTAGTGCTGTAACGCTGTAGTGTTTAGTCCAAAAAACATATACATTTAAAACTTAAAATTCAGCCAAATGTTTTCATAACTCTTAGCGGCTTACACAGTTTCAGAAACAGATATTAAACACAATTCAAGGTTTTGATATCACACAGCTAACAGGCCCTGAGCAAGCTTTTAGACTTTCATGTGAATAGGAAATTTACTTCGGAAACCAGTCGTGGGAGGCTACTGTTGAGCTCCATTAGTGGCAAGATTGAGCTCAGCTTTATATTATCCTCTTTTGTCCATTTTCATTATTAACTGTTTAAAAGGCCTGCAAGCCAGCGTTGCGAGGCAAATCTGTTTGAGAAGTCCTTCAGTCCACAGACACATATCCCCATGCTCTTCCACGTTAGTTAACATGGACAGAACAACACACATTACAGCACTGTTGCATAGACTCCTCTCACCATGAGGTCCAAACGCATATCTTCTTAGCTGCTTTTATCTGGCATGTAGAACCAAACCATGTGTCTCGCCACTCTCCTCCGCGCTCCCTCTTCTTGCCTATTTGTTGTTGCCTGCTGCTTCGGGCTCATCCCGCTCCTCTCTCGGCGTCAACATGTGGTCCCCCCGCTGCCGTCTGCTCCTCCGCGTGGCTAATCTCTGTGGAAACTACCCCCTGCCTTCCACGCGTTTCCGAGCGTGACTCCCTAATTGCGTCGTGGGAGTGCTCCGGTTTGCCGATGGGGGGAGTTGTTCTGCTGTGTAAGCCTGTTTTCTGCCGCCATTCCAGCTGTCTGCGTTTACCGGGCATATCTAAAGGCAGAAGATTGGGGCCATGGCGCAGTGTGCGGTCGGCCAAAGACTCTGATTTCCCTGCAGATATTCCAAAGCAGTCGCATCCAAAAACCTGGCTTTCCCTCCGTTCCTTGTAACACGCAGTAAAGGAACATTGGGGAAGAAGTAATTTCAATGCTAAATTGAAAATGGGAATCCGGTTTCCCAATTGGGAGAGTATGGAAATATACAATGGTAATATGGGTCATTCTTACGTGGATAGTTGGTCAATGATGAGTTGGTAATATATGGATTGAAGAAAGTTATGGCATTATAATGTGTGGAAATAGACTCATGAACCAAGGACTTTTTGGATTTTAGTGTTTTTTCAGGTAGTTTAAATATTTGAAAATTCATATGAGGCCCATTGAGTGAACATAGTTGGGAAAAATAATAGAAAATTGTCTACTCTGGACTTCGACTCCACACTTTATCCACACAGGTGCTTGAAACCCTTGAAAGTGCTTCAATTTTACTGTGTTGTTTTCAAGGTCGGGTAAGTGCTTGAATTTTGAACAAAAAAAAAGTGCTTGAAACTGCTTTAAATTTCAAACTTGCCAATGTCCTACATATTTTGACACACAGTCTTCAATTTGTAAACTGCAGATACGGCTATTTCGTGCCAGTGTTTTAAATTACACACAACCGTCGAGAAGATTTTTGCATCTGTGGTGTTTGTTCAAGTGGGAGGAGCATAAGTAAGAAATAATAACAGTAATTAAGGTATCACTTTTCCTGACAGCAGCGGTTGTTAGTTTGATTAGGTTGTTGTCGCTAGTTTTAATGGAAATGCAGAAAAACAAAACGAAAAATACACGGTGTGCTGGTCCAAGTTAAGTGTAAAGGGACTGGAAAAAACATGCAAATATATCTTAAAGGTGCTTGGAAATTGCTTGAATTTTATCTTCAAACAGGCATTTGAACCCTGTATCCAGATCTTGAGCCACGCTTTACTTATTGGAACAAAGTAATTCATTTATTTGCCTTAATGTGCCCTTTACATTTCCTCACAAGCTGTGGTTTCTCTGTTGTTCTTGTGGTGTGCTTTATCTGCCGCTCTCTGAATGCTATATATATATATCTCAAGCCTATAGCCTGCCGTTTGGTGTGTGTTCTGGGATGCAAGCCCATTGCACAAACAGGTGGTGGACTAAGTAAATGCCATCATCTGTGAATCTGGCCTTCTTCATATTCTGTGTTTAAAGTGCTCCCATCTGCCGCCTGCTCTTTGTGGCTCGAAGGGAAGGCAGTCCGCGCTCGTCTTTGCTTCTGGTGATGAGGGGCTCTTGTAGACATGGACAAACTCACAGCCAAGGCCAGGGGTAGTCTGTGGGCATCATATCAACTGGTGCAGTGAAAGGAGATATACAACACTTGACTGATAATCTTGAAATACTGTTGGGCATATTTACGTTGGTTTAATGATTTAAAGGGTACACATTATGTAAAATAAACTTAAGTAAGCATTTAAAATTGTTATAACCATTTCCTTATCATCGGTGTACTAAAATTAGAATTTCAATTGATTCCTGCATGTTTGTGTAATCCTGTATGGTCATGCAACAAAGGTTTGAGTGCTTAGAAAATTTTAGTTTTCACCTATCCCCACACACATCCCTTTAGTTAGTTGGGATAATTTGAAAATTTAGATTCCAAGTGATACATGTAAGATTCTATGTCATGTAGCCACTTTTCAACAACATGTAAATGGCAGTCTATTGTTTTTGAAGACAGTTTTGAAATCGATGGACCTTTTTTTTTTCTCAGTGGAGCGTGCTTATTGACAATTTTCACAATTTTCCATAAATCTTAAGATGAATCTCAATGAATTGAATTTCATGTTTGTCTGAATCATGATTAAAACATGTATATGATCTTTTATGAATTATTTTACTGCCACCTTTTGGTAATTTTGTTTTTGTTGTAACACTACAAATGTCACATTCACTATAGCCAGTTGGCACTGAGATGGCCTTCCAGCATCATTTTGAAACATTTTATCTGATCTACAGGTGGACGAAGACCTGTTTCTACTTTCAGTAGCTGTTTCAGATCAATTTTGGAGTTTGCAATGAACAGAAAGTAAAATGATGATTTAATTATGTTGTGCTGCAATACTAAGTGCCTAAAAAGCATAGTCTTTAAAGTAAATATATCGGTTGAAAAAGGCCCAGCAATAATTTGGACAACTGGATCAAACGCCCTCTGCTGAGACCAGTGGGGAATGAACCATGTTTAAGCAGCCAAAGCAGCACTTTTAATTTTAGCAACCTGGGGGTCCGAAGGCACTTATCTGAGGTCATCAGATGATTTTATTATATGATTAAAATATTGTGACTGTGATTTTATGTAGTACATGTTTGTGAGATAAGGTCAAATAACACTATTGACAAAAAAATGCAAGTGCAGAAATAAAATTCTGTAAGTATAAGGTCTGTTCAGAAAGAAGCAAGCCAGGATAGACAGATATGCATGCATCTATTTTTTTAACCATCTGAAACTGATCTAAGAGCTCATAAAAGTAAAAGTTGCCAAACATGTCAAATCAAATGATAATAAGCAGTCTTCCACACATTCTGATGTAACAGCGCACATCTGCAGCTAACTAACTGTTGTTTTCTGCACCTCTGTAATTATGGTGGGTGATTTATGCAAACGGACAACCAACTGTTCCTAAGATATTGGGAACTAAATGTGATGTGTGTGGTTGGATAACACTTTTAAGATTGAGGGGACTTGAGGAAGAGTTATACCCTTTTATGCCTATCACACAAGCGTAGAATATTTTTTGTAACAGCACAGTTTATTTATCTGCTGATTATAATCATTTTTCATCAGCTAACCTCAAGTTGATTGTTACAAATGCTACTTCCAAAATTGTCCAAATTGGTCAACCCCTGAACAGTTGTCTCAGCTGTGTCTAAAAATGGAAGCAAATTTCTCTAAACTTGCGCCTCCTTCAGAACAAAAATAAATATATATTTGATAGGAAAAACGTCATGTCATAGAAACTTGTTTATTTTAACGTCTTTGCAGCAGTCCACATGTATTGCTCATTTACCTTATGCATTCTGAGCAGCCTAATGAGTTTGAGTTTTAAGTGCTTTTCACAACTATCTAAGGCCAGCGAGCTAACAAACATTAGCATGCCAACCATCGTACTCCCTGCTTCACAGAGAATAAAACACTCTATAATTAGATATTGCAAAGAGTGCACAATGGACTTTACTTTTGCATTATATCTGTACTGTTTCATACGTGGACAAAAATCGGGTACAGCCCCTTTAATGGTTCATTCATTCATTCATTCATTCATTTTCTACCGCTTATTCCCGTTAGGGGTCGCGGGTGACTGGAGCCTATCCCAGTGACTTTGGGCCTTAGGCGGGGTACACCCTGGACAGTGGCCAACTCGTCGCAGGGCTGACACAGAGAGACAGAGACATTTACAGACAACCATTCACTCTCACATTCATTCACTATGGACAATTTAGAGTTGTCAATTAACCTACACATGTATGTCTTTGGACGGTGGGAGGAAGCCGGAGAACCCGGAGAGAACCCACGGTAACACGGGGAGGACATGCAGACTCCACCCAGAGAGATCGTGTGATGTTGGGGTGGTTCAGAATTCGAGACCACGATGTTGGGGTGGTCTGGGATTCGAAGCCACGATCTCCTTATTGAGAGGCAGAAGCTCTAGCCGCTCTTTAATGGTTGATAACCTTTAACCTCTCTCTCATTGGTTATAGGCTCCTGGTAGAATCATACTGCAGCACAAAATAATTACCACAGCTAAATCATCTAAACTTAATCTTCTTCATTGCAGTGTGAATCCATTCAGCATCTGACAGGCAAAATGACTGAATGTAATTATCGCTACGTCAATATTCCACTGAGCCATGTGTCTTAAAGTACCACATGCAATTCCCTTTTTGAGTCTTAATTTCCACGCTCTCTCCCTGTTGGCGTTTGTGTGGAGAGCGGCAGCCAGAAACAGGTTTGAAAGGTAAAAAAAAAATCCTTTATGATTCCGTCCTCGGGTTTCATATAGAGTGCAATGGAGGGTAAACAGGAGCCAGACCAGACTGCTATGATTCTTAATGCCTAACAGGTGCCATGTTCTCTTATTATTATTATTATTATTATCTCTGGCATAACAGCTGGGAGAGACTGCAACACAGCCCCATCGTCGGATCACACCGGAGATGCTGACGGACTGCTCTATAATGTATGCGCGGCATATGAGTGGATATGGCCTTTTTACATACGGGCTCCATCTCATTTTAAAGTAAAATCGCATCGAATCGCACTTTGTAAATGAAGATGTAATGTTCTGCTTGTTACCCGTATTGGTTTGTGAAACGCTGACACAAATTGGTGTATACATATTATCCCTGAAAATTGTGTATCGCAATGTTTTATTGTTACGATACACATTTTTTTCTCGCTCTTTAAAGGACAGTTTTTATCCATTATTTGTCATTTTACTGGCCTTTAGTCATGCTCTTTATCTTTACTTTGGCGTTTCATGTTTTACAACTTAAACGCCAAAGTAACTGAGCTTTGTCACCATCTACTGGCTGCATAAAGAATTACACAATTTTAAAACAAGCACTCCATTACAACTGCAGGCTAGCTTGAATGTGATTTGACAGCAGAGATACTCAGAACAAGTCTGATGATGATTTAAGGACTTAAAAACAGTGCAGAAGATCACTGGAGCTATGTCACAAATTCAGAACCATTCATCAAACTATGGTAAATTAAGATAAATGCAATTCCAGTTATGTTTTTGATGTGTCCAGAATATACCAAAGAACAGAAAAACACAAAATACTACACACTAAAGAGAGGAAGAAGAATGGAACAAAAGACAAGAAAATGAAGGCACATATTGTACATAGTAATAGTCCCATTTTGTCTAAAGTCTTTCAAATGTGTCCATTTTACTTATGTCAATTATAATGTCAGTCCAGTCCTTGATTGTTGGTGCAGTTTGTGTCATCCATTTCTCACAATGGCTTTCTTCCCAGCCACCAAATGTATCCACCAGTGGTATCCATTTATTGTGTCACTGGCAGGAGTCAACTCAATTTTGATTCTAATGACGTGCCTCAATACCGATTTTGATACAACAATGATTAAAGCACTCTTTTATAGACATCAGAATACTCTTTTTAGGCCCAAATAAGAGCAAATTCTTCAATATTACTATGTTGTATTATACTACTTGTGAAATTGATGAAGACCATTCTAAAACTGTTAAGGAATTATCCATATTACTTCTATTTATAAGCTTTATTATAGCTTTCATTGTTTTTTGTGTTTGTGTTACTATGTCTATATATTATTGGAGCTGCAGCAACTGAATGATTTCCTGTGAGGATCAATAAAGTATTCTGATTTGGATTTATTCAAATGTTTATTGATACCTGCTGAATGAATATGTAGTTCCAAACCAGTTTGCAAAGTACATCGCATTTCTATAAATAACAAGTTTGGAAGATGGAAGATGAAGACTAAAGGCTCTACTTCTCTGACAAAATAAATCAATGGAAGTTCGAAAGATTGGCTGTGTGGGTTACACATAATTATGGTTTTAAGCTCTATTATTATTGAATTGCGTGAACATTGTCAAAGGCTGAAATTAATTCTATATAAATCAACAACAACAACTGCAAAACCCACAATTCTAAGTCTTTGCATGAGTGTTTCGAGTTTGTATGTAACACGGCCAAACAATTTCAGTTTCAGCTGATTTACACAACTGGTAGTTCGATACAAGCATTAAAAGTCAGATATGTTCAGAGGATGCACTTGATATAGGCTTTTACAAGTCCTCAACATGTAGAATATTTGCATTCAGACTGCACCTCATTATACAATTGATCCAGTGTGTGACAAGTGCTACCTCTGTGACTTCAAGCATTGATTGGATAATGTTCTGATAGCTTCCAGGTAACGCGAATCAATACCCAACAACCTGCACAACGGATTCCATCATTATCTGCGATGTATGTCTATTGGGAAGTGGCTTAGCTTGTTATCTGCTAAATTGGATTAAACACGATTAAATATAAATTGTGGAAGCATGTGGAGAGCGCAGATCACAA
Organism: Rhinogobius similis; assembly: GCA_019453435.1. Taxonomy (NCBI): domain Eukaryota; kingdom Metazoa; phylum Chordata; class Actinopteri; order Gobiiformes; family Gobiidae; genus Rhinogobius; species Rhinogobius similis. The sequence goes on from CM033635.1 coordinate 24,333,055, forward strand.
CTATTGGAGAAGAGGTGGTTAATAAAGCCTAAAGACTCATTTGTGTGGCACCGTTGCAAAACACGCGGAAGGTTGCCGACACCTTCGCGTTGTTAAGTCGCTAGAAGATGGAGAAAATGATTTTGGCTCTGTAAGCTAATAACAACATGTAATCATGCTTTTTTTTTCTGTTTTCTTTATTTGCATACACTTTGTAAAGGTGGTACTATGTTTGATAAAGTTTAATACATTGTTGTTGAAATCCCATACTCCACATATAATATTTATTCTTCCAACAAATTCCAGTTCCACTTAAACCAAAAAGACATTTTCCTTGACCCATGATTCATCTTCACTAAAAACATATCATCATTACTTTCTGAATTATGCACTGCATGTTTCAAACTGGAAGAAGACAATATGCATTTAAAGATGATAGTGAAATACAACTAGAATTATATAAATAATGATATGTATTGATACATATATTTGGTTTGGTGCAGAGAATCTTCCCCCCAGAGCCTAGACACTGATAGCTGTGAAAATAAAAACCTGAACGAAAATTAGATTGTGTAAATGAAATGCAGAGGTGGTGCTGGGGTGGAGGAGGGCCGTGCAAGCCGCTGTAGCTTTACTTCTCCGAGTGTCCGAGTGTCTCATCATCCAAAACATGCGCAATCTGTAAAATCCTTCAGCTAAGGTCCATACCAAGCCTTGCACAAGATCTTACTTTATTTTGCTAGCCGTCTCTCCAAGCCCCACATGCTAAACCAGAACCTTGTTGGCGCTGTGAATACCAGCGACACTTGAAACATCTATCAAGTTCAAATGTGTTGCCATGACAGATGTTTGCGTCTAATCTTCTGCATGAATTGTAAAACAGGTAATCAGAGCGTCACGTTTACGGAACAAGACTCTGAAAAGGAAAACAAACAAAAAAATCCAATATTTTTCCAAGATGCCTGCTGCTCCTGGCGTGCCCCGTCCCTGCAGACTGTGGATGTGTGAAACGCGTGTTGAATGCAGATGTCGTTTGGGGAAGTGCCGTGTTGTCCTGTCACTCCGTGTGGCCTTGTCTCGCGGTGGTTTGGTGGATTGGCTCTGACATGTCCTCTGGCCCGGCCCATCAATTATACATGGAAGCAGGTGCCGCCGAGATGGGCCCCCAAATGCAACAAAGTGTCCTATAGAGAGGTCAGGTTGGGGCAGCAGATCACCAGGGCCAAATCTCTTTACTGATACAACCCATTTGTCAAGATATCTGTCCACACAAGACACCGTTCTAAATCTAAGGACTTGGTGGTTCATCCTTTTTTGTCTGAGGAAAATGGAGCAAAAGCAGAGGAAAAAAGTCAGCCAAACAATTTAAATGGATACAATTTTAAACTTAAACCACCACATGAATAGATGTCATGAAGTGAGTATGACTCGGTATAACCACGGACACATAGGTCAAACATTTTATTTGCAACATTAAACGTGAATCCAGGGAAGAAAGCCTGCATGAAGCACAAGGTTATTTTCTTTCACAATAAAGCCATCAAACCATCAAAAACATGTTTTATAACGTAAAGTGAAAGTCAACAGCCTATTAATTATTCAGTATGCAACAATAACTGTGATACCATGACGTTGCATTGAAGTCTCACCATAACATTGTGGACTGTTGTCAATACAATGGTAGAAAAGTTCTTAAAAGTTGTTTCTGGATTCTTTTTTTTTATTGAGACGTTTTGTTATCCAGAAGTCAATTTTAATCAGTTTGAACACTCCTAAACAGGTGAGGGATTACACAACTCGATACATCAGCATTAGCATTTGTAAATGGAGGCCCACTGGTGGAACCTGGCTCACGCCAGATAGATATGTGTATCACTCTGCATTTAGTTCTACACATTATTAATCTGGACAGGCTCTCACCGAAAGCCATAGCAATAATGCCTAACGTCATAATGACCATTTGAACTGTTTGTTTAGGTTCATCTATTTGACTTCCGCCCAAACCACAATGCGCTGTAATCCACTTATTTCAAGTCAAATCAATAATTCTAGGATGAATCAGGGTCAGTTTGCGTTCCAACCCACCAAAAATGGTAGGTAGGTAGGTACTTTATTACAAGTCCCTTAATCAATTTCTTGTGAAATTAACTTCCTAACAAATGCCCAATCCATCAATCATCTATCTATCTATCTATCTATCTATCTATCTATCTATCTATCTATCTATCTATCTATCTATCTATCTATCTATCTATCTATCTATCTATCTATCTATCTATCTATCTATCTATCTATCTATCTATCTATCTATCTATCTATCTATCTATCTATCTATCTATCTATCTATCTATCTATCTATCTATCTATCTGACCATCCTTCCAGACAGTCCTCCTTATAGTTACCTAAGAAAATCTAGGTGGGATTGAAAATCTGATTTTTCTTAGTGTTTAGCTTGCTTTCACTTACAATTAGAATAAATCAGATATTGGAGGCAAAAACTACAGAGTCCAACTGTTTGTACATCGAAGGCTTCAGAAACCCCTTCAATTGGAAATGGTCATAACAAGTCAAATATGTTAGAGAAAAATAGGCCACGCAAAGGGGTTTATCACAATGTTTTTCTGCCAGCAACCCCTAATTTACCCATTGATACTTTGGTGACCCAAACATCCTTCTCCAACCTTATAAGGAAAATGTAATTTTTTTTCTGGTTATTAAAGATGTCATAGAGCAGTAATGATTATGGCATACTTTATAGAAGCAGCTAATGTTCCATCTCTCCATAAAAATTCACACAATCAGAAACTATTTTCTTTATAATTAGACATCCCAAGGACCCCTTGAGAACATTCTGTAATGACTACTTTAGAAGTCTTCTGTCACCATAGTTTTGTCTTCATTTAGTTTAAAATGTATTTCAGTAATCTCAACTTCAATAGAAATAATCGTTTGACAAGTTGACTACTATAAAAAATGGTTGCCTAGCGAAATAATTAATTGCAGCCCTACGGTAAACTTTAATAAATTACTGTATTATAATTTCAAACTATTACCATCAGAAGATGATGAATTAACAAAATCAAGCTGTTTAAAATTGTATCACGCTAAGATAAACAAACCTGCACCATTTGGGAACGTCGCTGTCACGTACACTAACTCTGAGCTAATTGTATTGTTTGCCTCAGAAAACCCTGCGTCTCTGCCACTCAGGAGGTTGTTTTTCTCCATCATCGCGACACAACTTCTCATCAGGTAATCTTTGCTCACTGTGCCGCTGTCTTCCTACCTTTCGACCGGCCTGAAAAGCAGAATGAAAAGCCCGGATGATGTATGCTGGGGCGCTTGGCAATCGTCAAAGCATCAATCAAATGTTTTAACGCTGCGTGTTCTATTCATAGAGAGTCATTAATCACAGAGGAGGGTGTCTGACTGCGGATTCTAAAGAGCCGCCGGCAACAATAGAGCAGCCAAACTTTTCCTGAGTGTGGAGCAGCGATCTGAACAATATTAGCTATCAGTAGTCTGTGTCTATGTAATATGACACACACGCAGGATTTTTAACAAAACACATTGCATCCACTTCTTTTGTATATGATAAAACGACTTCGACAGATGCTCGGGAGGTGGAGGACTGCTGAATGGAGTCAGCTCTGCGATGTAATGAGAACTGTAGACGACATTGGAGGCATTATTTTTTCCTTATTTTGGGGCAGCAGTGGCTCATTTGCCTGACCAGCTAAGAACACCCGCTTTGACGATTTACAAAGATGTCTGGAACCATATCCTGTTTCCCCGACTTTAATAGGGAATGATTGACAGGCGGATTAACCAATCACAAAAACGTACGGTACGTTTGCGTCTGAACAAGAGTAAAAAAGGGAAAATTTAACACAGAGGAAAGAGAAATGGAGCAGGTCTCTGCAGAATCCACAAGTTGAGCAAGTTAAATATTTTGTTAGGAGAGTCTTGTTTACGGCCTTTATGGTCCGATTCATGGGAAAGCGGTGGTTCACAGGTTGTAGCTTTTGCACACCAACTCAAGGGTTGGTGGCTCAATCCCAGCCCCTACCAATGCCTGCTGTTATTGTGCCTTGTTCTTCTTGCAACGTGCCTACTGTATATGTGTTGTGTGAGCGATTGGTGGTTATTGTGGCCCAGGAAAATGGTGCAAATTGAGCTACCATCCGTCAGGGCCGCCGTGGCTTTTGTCTTATACTGTACCACCATTGAGTCTGGAGTGAATGATTACTAACTACAGTGTAATCCTTTGAGAGGCTTGTTAAAGGAGACATATCATACTTTTTTTCAGGCAGATAGTATTAAACTAAAACATAAGCAGATCATCATTTTAGATTTTGTTCATTGTAAACTGCAAACTTGATGTAAAGTGGCTTGATTATAGAAACAGGGTCATTCACTTCCTGTTAAAAGACTGCAGGTCAGAGAAGCTCCACGTCTTATTTCCCTGTAACAAGCAGCGGATTGTCTTATACATGTTTTTATTTTTGAACAAGTGGCATTTTAGAACCCAACATGTGTCACTTGGAGTCTGAATTTTTCATATAATCACTAAGGAGTGTTGGCAGGAATAGGGGGTAGGTGAAAACAGGAACTTTCTGAGCATTCAAGGACAATACAAGATCATTCTAACATGAAAGAATCAATTGAAATGTAACTTTGACTAAACAAATAATGAAGAAATACTGTTGAGGTATAAAGTTAATTTAAGAGATTTTGTGTAATATGTCCCCTGGAATGTAAATATTAGATATTATAACAATTTAGATAGCAAGCTCAGACAATCAACAATGATACTGACATTCAAAAATTATAGCACATTAATTGTATTGTTAATTGTAACACCAGAATCAGAATCAGAAACGGTTTATTGCCATTGTCAGTGATCAAAAATTCACAAACATAGGAACTTGCTTCGGCGTAAGGTGCAACATAAAACAATGAATAAAATATAATAAAATATATAAAAGAGGCATGCATACAATTAAGAATAAAATAGACAGTTGGCAGATGTGGTAGTGCAAATAGATAGTTCTTATATAATATATTGTATAATATAGTTATATGTTGAAATATTCTGAATTTTATGCATGAAAACTGGGCTACAACTTGGCATATTTTTTCATAATGAAAGCATTGTTTGTTGTGGCAAATGGGGGACACAGCTCCAAGACTGTTAAATAAAATATAAGCTACATATTCTTTTATAGTGGCTTTCCGTTTGTTCTTTTTGGTCTAATACATATCTGTATGCTCAAGCACAAATAATTTGAAAACAGGTTTCTATACTCTTTTTACTATTTTGAAATGCACAGCAAAGCAGAGCAAATCCACTGCAAATACGGATATCACAATGTCAAATTTTAGAGTTATGATTATTGTGAGAAGAAACGTCACAATTTTATACCATGACCAAAGTACATGCAAATCCTTAATTTGCTTTCTTTCACACGTCTTGCTTCATGAATTCAAACTTTCTGCTAGAAAAAGTATATTGTCACATAAACAGCCAGATAAGAAAGTACTTTGCTTGTAGTTGTATAGTAAAATGTTTTAGTTCTTAGAATTATATTGTGATCTGAATAATCACGATTAACCAAACCATCTTGACATCTGTAACTGCAAGTACCATACCACCAGAGCTTGGCCCAAATAAATACAAAAATAAAACATTTTTCAACAAGGAATTTGAATTTGTAACTGATTTGACACTCTCAATAACAGTATAGGCCACCTGCTGTCTTAGTGTTTTTACAATGATTCATGTCATGTCATGTAAATATATTCTTTGACATGTCATGCTTTATACAGTATATAAAAATGGTTTTCGTCAATGCACTATAGTTTGTATGTACTGTGCTGACTCTTAGCATAACACAAATGTCTTTTTCTCTTGATGATAGGGCCATGGCAGTGCTTGGCTGCAGCTGTGCATGTTTTTCTGGTTGACAGTTTATCGATCAGCCTCTCGTTACATTATAACAGCATCGCTCATGGTGTTGTTCACACCATTAGACAGACACGGAATAGCCCTTTTGTGAATTCAACCTCATTCCAGAGCCTGTGGGGCTAATGTCTGCCCAGATGGATTCCATGAAATTAACATTTTCTCTTTGCATTATTTCCACATTAATCCATAACAGCAACAAGAGCAAGGCAAGAATGTGAAAAAAGGTATTTGTTTTACTTAAGGTGCACTGTTCTACTAGTTTTATCATCAAAACGATAAAAGTTCGGAGTGAATGCGTTTATAAAATGTATTTATTTACTGTCAAAAAGGAATTAGTGACAAAACAAATCAAACGCTGTATGAATATTGAATCCCATTCCACTTGCCGATGCACAGGAGTAAACCATTTTTCCATTCTTTTAAACATGATTGACAGGCGTATTGAAGTCAGTTTATTTATGTATGTAGTGAATTCATAACCTTTTAGAAGTGCAAATTGGGGCCAAAACTGCAATCTATAAACGATTTACTCACATTTTGTTCGTGTTACTTGTACAAAGAATCCATCCATCCTTTCAACTTTTAACTGAAAAGTGTGCCTGCAATAACACTGTTTACTGCCTTGCAAATAACTTTTATGCTTTATTCAGTGCTAATGAGCAAATAGTGAAGTTGTTTTAAGTCTTGTTCCGGGGGCTGTAACAGTGATCAAGGTATAGAAGAAGCATGAGAAGCAGCAGTAAACAGCCTAAAGTGAGTGTAAATCTGTGGGGCGCTGAGGGGAACGGAGGCGCTTCATAAAGCAGAGCGGAGAGCTGACAGGTGAGGCAGACAGCTTGTAGCCCGAGAGCAAGACTGGAGCGTGTTACGTCTTCATCCAACAAAAACCATTGGGAGGATATTTGTACAAGACTGCATTGGGCTAAAATGTTGGAACACACAAATTATTCACTGGTCAAATGTCAAGGCGGTCAGCTCTTAATTTACTGTGAGGCCCAGAACCAAAAGAAAAAGGTATTTGTGAAGACCAATTTTCAGTGTGAATTAAAGGTAAAACTTTCCTGCAACATATCTATTGTGCATTTATTCAGTTACAATTTTTGAAGGAAAAAAGAGAATAAAACATTTCATTGTTGTATAGACCTACCTTTTAATCAGTGGAATTAAAGGGGCTGTACCCAATTTTTTCATGTAATAAAATAAAATCTGTTTTGCCCTTGTACAGATGTATTTAAAAGTATCTATTCAGGAGACCACAGCATTTTCTCAGCATATAAATAAAAGGCATTTTATTCTTCGAGAAACAGGACGTGCGCTGTTAGCATGCTAATTGTTGTTAGCTGTACCCAGGATGACAAAACTCCCTGTGAGCTGTGAAAAGTGCTATAAACTCGGTAAATATTTACAGTGTTAGATATGTATTTGGTAAAACGGGAACATGGACTACTGCAAACAGTTTAAAATGAACTAGTTCTGTTTTTCACAATCTAAGATGGTAAAAATCATGTACAGCACTTTTAAATATTGCATGGTAAGAAAGACCAGGGCCCACTGTATAGAGGAGTACCACTATAACCTACACCAGTGATTCTTAACCATAGGGCCAGGGCCCAAAGTAGGGCCGCGAGCACCTCCTTGAGGGCCACACAATCACTAAAATATAATACATTTAATATGAGATTGGGCCTCGAGTTACTTTAGACAGAAAAAGTCGGGCCTCAAGGTAAAAAAGGTTAAGAACCCCTGACCTACACTACACAATTTGGTTACCCAGAGTCTAAATAAATACATGTTTTGAAAATGGAGCTGAGTCCTCACAGAGATTGGTAATCATGGTAACCATTACAGTTACACAGCATAAACCATGATATTTATAAAACAAAATAGCCATGAATAGCATATATTTATTCTTATAGGGTCTGCAGGGGAAAAAAGTACTTACAGTGCACATTTCCTTGAACAGGGGATATGGTAATCTCTTGAGTAAATCCATATATTAGATCCATAATTAGACATTATCTTACTGCTATCAGCTTCTCTAGAGCTCCCCATTATGTGAATAATCAGTGCATTGCCGGCGCTCATGTGCTACCCTCAGCAAGTTTGCACGACTATGATGGCAAGACTATAACTAATTACTTATCAAGTACACAGTAGTGCAAATTAGTGTGAAGCGAACCTGCCATCTAAAAAAAAATAGCTTTCAAAGAACTACCTTCTAAGGACTGCCGGGCATTAAGAAACTAAACAAGCACTGAATCACAATTACAGCAGGCCTTGACAAGTACTAATCTGGATTTAAACTAAAACGTGTCTAAATTAGGACATGGTAGCACTTTATATTACACGTACTCATGCAATGTAAAACAATGTAACAACAAAAGATGCACAAATCCAGCTTTTTCGGTCCAATACTGATATTTGGGCTTGGAGTATTGGATAACTTTCATTTAACATGTTATATAAGCTGCTCCTATGCTAAGAAGGGTATATACAATAATACCATTACAGTATCTTTGCTACAACAAACTGGCTAAATATACAGTTGACATGTATTCATATGTTTCCTTATTTGAACCTCATCTTCTTCATCACGACCATACCAAGGAGATTGCAGATTTACTTGCCTGGTTGCTGTGCTCAAAAGAACTACCATGAAGTTTTAACCCAATACTCAATTAGCTCTGTCACAATGCCTGCAGCTGACTGTTTGATCCCTCTTATCAGCGCTTCAAGATTGTTGTCAGTTGAAAGGATTTTAAGACAAGAGATTAATATTGCAGGTCTGTGGAGCCAGAAAACGTTTAAGAAAACTCTCGCACACTGTCTCACTCTTCATGAATTTATTGGTACAACGTTTCGGCCCCTTTGACCTTCTTCAGGTTTTCTTAAACGTTTTCTGCTAAATGCTTTTTCTCCTATGCACCTGTCGCCCAGTCGGGTGTGCAGAGTTTGTCCAGCAACAGGTTTGTGGAGGCAAACAAATATAAGGTTTAACATTTGTGGATTTCTACATTGGATACTGGTTTCAAAAACAGTAATTCTCACGTAAAGATCAAGGTCCTTGCCACCATCTGAGATTGATTTTCCAATTCTAGTCTTTTGCTAAATCATTGTCTTTTTGTTATGAGTCAATCATTATTCTGTCCCAGAGTCCAATTTAAGTGCTGTGATCAATTCGTATTTGAAAGTAACTAAATAGCAGTTAGAGCTCTTGCCTCCCAATAAAAAGATCGTGGGTTTGAATCCCGGACCAGACCAACATCACGCGATCTCTGGGTGGAGTCTGTATGTCCTCCCCGTGTTACTGTGGGTTCTCTCTGGCTTCCTCCCACCGTCCAAAGACATGTGTTAGGTTAATTGGCAACCCTAATTTGCCCGTAGAGAGTGAATGTGAAAGTGAACGGTTATGTGTCCATGTCTCTGTGGTAAACCTGCGACGAGTTAGCCACTGTCCAGGGTGTACTAAGGCCCAAAGTCACTGGCGACCCCTAACGGGAACAAACGGTAGAAAAAAAAGAATAAATACATGCAGGTACTGAAAATACTTTGACCCAATAAAGTGTTTTACTTCAATCCAATTAAGTATTTAACTTTACGGAATTAAAAGTTTGACACAATGCGCATTGTCAACAGAGAAAGACATTTTGAAACACTGCCCTGAAAAAGTCTCTTACCAGAGGAGGGAAAAAATAGATAAGATTAATTGCACAGAGATTTGACTTCAGCATAGCAGCAGTGGCTTTAACCGAGACTAAATGAAAACATCAACGGAAGGCAAAACATCAGCTGCACAATTTAATAAAACAGCCAGCTTAAGGACTCAAATGACATATATAGTAAAAATGTAAAAACATGACTTCTGGTATACATTCTATACTATATGTGAAAGCAGATCTCCCACGTTGACTGTCGGAAATAAGAATGTGAGTGGGAGGACAGCAGTGTGACATAACATCACTTGTCAAAATGAGATTTCAGAAGCGACACCAAACCCTGTCAGTCTATTGTCACATTTTATATAACAATGGAGAGTTACAGCGCGGTTGGAATGATTATAATAATTGTGTCTAAGGCTGATATATCAGATATATTTTGAACAGACCTCGTTTACATGCGATTAAGATGCCATGTTAAACAGAATTTGGAAACAAGTTAATGTGTTATCTCCATAAAAAACATCTTCAAATATGCAAATCATGGTGAGAAAATAGTACATGTTTTCTTTAGACTGTGGAAAACTGGAATTAATTGATACAGGAGTTTACCAGGGCTGCCCGTTGTCACCTGTTCTGTCCATTAAAAGGACAAATAATCTCTCTCTTTTTTTTTTTTTTTTACATGTTCTAACATTGTTCCATCTTCAAAAACATACCTGGAGTTGCATTTAGCCTCATTCAAGCTAGTTTGATTAATTCTGGTTAGAAAATCTTCTCCATTAGACCGTCAAAACACTCGATGTGTGACATTTTTTTCGACAAGTTCTTTGAGAATCTGCTGATCTGTTTTTAAATTCATAAATCATTGTCAGACTCTTTCTGGACATTTCTGCATCAACAAAGGAGGAAAATGGCTAGCATAAGCAGGATTAGAGATACAATTAGAGAAATTCCTTCTGCAGCCAGTAGATGGAGCCAAAGCTTTCACTGTTAGCCCTTGTAATTTATTTTTCCAGCAGAAACATTTTATTTTTAGTTCTAAAACATGCTCTTGAGTAAAGTTGCTCAAGAGCATGTATAGTTTAAAGGCCAATAATTATACAAATAATGCAAAATGTTCCTTTAAAAGCAATGTACATTTAGGTTGACTTTTTTGGGGGTAGAGAATCATAAGAAATGACTTATTTGTCCTTCTAAAATTCTCATTTGCTACGATTATACTGACTAAACACCTGAATAATTACAATTACCAATGAACCAAATAATCATAGCATGCCAACTGATTGAAGATGCTCTGTCTTGTGTGTTTACCACATATCCGGGCTGCTTGATACATGCAGTTGACTTGGAGCTGGACGTTAATTGTTGTGGACGTAGTGAAGTGGACGGTGCTGCGCCATGAGCCTGATCTCTACAGACTCAAGTGGCTGCGGTGAGTCTGTGAGTGCCTCCGTGGAACCTAAGATCCTCTGGTGTATGCACCGAGCAACCCCCTCTACTATCTCCTTTAACTCACTGGAAGATTCACGCTCTCGCTTCTTTCCTTGTTGCTCTTAAATATTCAAATAATAAATAGCTATGTGGCACAGGTTTTGACACATATGTTTTTTAACCTTTATCGCAAAGTCATGACCCCAAAAACTGCTCTTTCTGAGACAATAAGAGAGCAGACAATGTGAAAAGAAATGAAATTGCCTATTCTTACACTATTTTTTGGAAATGATCATGAATGAAACTATAAAATTACCTCAATTGTGTGTTTTATTTTCATGTATTTTACAAGTAGAAGTGCTCACATAGCAAGAGAAACGGTGAATAGTGATGTTTAATTGGGCTCATTTAAGCTGATGTTCTAATTCATGATAGTTTTAATAAAAAAAAGATTCTGGACTCGGACTTCCAAGGCATTTCTGGGACTCGTGACTTGACTTGGACATAAAAACGGATGACTCGAAACCTGTTCTTATTTAGCCCAGACTTGGGACTCATACTTGCACTGGAGGACGTAAAGACTTGATTTGGACTGGACTCGGACCACTCTTGCGTGACTTGGCCTCGAACAATGAGGACTTGAGAGTGACTTGTACTGGAAAAATCACTACTCGACTACAAACCTGAAACACACACCAAAGTAACAAAGTAATATACCGAACAAATTATTCCAGACAAGACTTTCCAACATTACTGAATTGATTTATGTGTTAAACTAGATGTGTTTCGCGTCAGCCTGGACAAGAACCCTGACGCCATTTATCTTCAGGAGGTTGATCCCAGTCGCTCACGAATCCCCATGTATCTTTGCTGGAACTCTGCAGAAGTTGCTTAGATCTCCACCAGACGTACATCACAGTTAATCTAGCAAATATTAGGTATCTTCGCCCCTTGCATCTTTCCCTCATTCACTTTAGAAGGCGTTCTGCTCATCATTCCTGTCTAGTACCTCATTTCCTTTCGCGGCGCCTCTCTTCATCCGTCTTGTCTTGGTTTTCTGCAGTATTAGGATGCCGCCTCCCCAGCTCCGTCTTCTCCGCTCCTCCTCATCAGTCTCCATCAGCGCTGACTGCTGCCACTTCAGACCTGCCTGTCCATGGATCTCGATCTTATTTGCACTCTCTTTTTTGTCCCACCACCGCGCACTTGCTCCATCCATCTCTGCAGCGAACAGACAAGACTACCAGCGCCAGTGACAGCACGGCGGGGGCATTCGGTGTTGAAATGCCAAGGGTATTAGAAAATGCACCGTTGTGATGTGCGGAACATGGGGGGTGACGAGAGAGGGTTCCCTGTGGCTTCATTTGAATGGAAGGGAGGGAGAAGAACAAATGTTGACACTGCAGTATTTGTATTATGAATATTACATTTGCACAACTGAAAGATCTGGAACTGTTTAACTGTAAGGTCAAACAATGGCTTAAATCAAGGCAAACCTCTGAACATTAGAATGTAAAGTGTTTTATTGTAAATATTTTATGGTAAATGTAAAATATGTCCCTGTTATGTTGCTGTTTTTCTATTGCTGTACAGTTCTTAGTAAACCACAATTTTGGTCCAAGCTAAATCTTATAGTATTTTGTCCACTTTTTTCATTATTTTTTTCTGACCCTGAATAAGGCTTGAGAATATTGTTATAAACTGAATTAAAAGTGTCATGATGAGACTCAGTGGAGTATCATCAGTGTTGAATGCAACTGAAAGGCTATTACAACACTGTTTCTTAACAATACTAGGTAATCATTGTTAAGTTTGCACTGAACAGCCTTCTCTGGGTCTTTTCTATTGGAGAGTTCACAACCTGATTGTTTCCAGGAGATGTTATTGCTTTACCCGGAATGTGCACAGAGATTTTGTTCAATTACAGGTATTTTTTTATAAAAGAATATAATAAGAAAACAGCGAGAAGACAGTTTTCTGACCAATGCGAGATATTTATGAGAAGTATCATTTGTTTTGTTAAGGGTTATTGCTTTGTTTATGACATTAAACTATTGCATGGGAACATCCAGGTCAAATTACAGGTCAAATATGAGGAGAGGCTTGCGGTAGAATATATATTTTTACAATGTTTTGGGGGGAAATACACGCATTTGTGCAAATATACGCTGGCATGTGAATATATGTGGTATGTGTTTGTGAGAGTGAAAACGGGAAATCAGATGGAAATGATCCCATGGCTACAATCCAGCATGTTTACAGCAGCATGTCTCGTATGTTCATTAATTAGTACGTTCGTCAGTAATTAGTAATAAAATTAATGCAAAATGTACTAATTTAATGCAATGTGTGTTCCAGGCAAGGCAATAACATCTCTATAGATTCAAGAAAAGTTATATGGGGCACCTTTAATAAAACCTGGGGGTAATTCATTTTTCCCCAACAGAAAATAAATACCGCAGTGTCACAAAAAATTGTTTTTTGGTGGTGGTGGAGGGGGAGATCTCACATTGCCTTAAACTTTCTCACATACCCTTAATACCACAGTGTCACAAAAAATAGTTACTTGCTCACAGTATTTCATTTGCCATCCAATTTTCTTAGTGCTTAGCCATATTGCACATTTAACACACAATTAACATCCGATGGCATTTTATTCTGTTTTATATTTCAGAACAGTGGCCATGTTTTAAAGCATGTGTTCCTAGAAAGGCGCTCTCCAAAAATCCAAGATGGTGACAGCCAATGCCAAAACATTGCCTCAGTAGAGCAGTGTGTGCGCTCACCAGACAGTAGTCACATCCAATGGAAATGTCAACGTCAGTCTAGTCCCTGAAAAGACCCAGACACATAAAAGACCCTGCGTATGTCCACATGCAACTTTCATGGCAGACACAGAATCTAGTTCACACATCTGCCGAGCCAATCAGAGCGGCCCTGTGCAAGTTGACAGCTTGTCTCCTAGCAACAATGTCTCCAGTGTGTGCCTGCCAGAGGATACAGAAAACAACCAAATCAGGGACCTCTTGGAAACCAGCACTGTTTCTAAAATTACTTGAAGATCTGGTTCCAAAAATTAAAGATGGTGATTGGCAGTGGCTCAGAAAGTGCGCAAAGAGGTTTCTTTAAATAGGCTGCCCATTCACAGACATAAGAAATTGGGTCTGCAAGTCTTGATCATCCACTTGTTCATATTCACCTTATTCCGCCCCGCCCACTTCTGCCTCTTTTTACCACAGATATGCACTTCTGTAAACGCACTTCCTTTTGACAAGAACGCCGTTAAAGCTAATGGTGAACAAGGGAAAAGTCTTGCCACTAAAATGTTACATAAAGTAGATTGATTTGTGTAAAATGTTTAATGTACACGCGCAACAGCTAGTCAACAATGCACCGATTTCCTAGACAGCCCAAAAACGGCTTTTTAGTCCGTGTAGAACGGAAACAAGATGGCGGCGCAAGGGACAACTTCCAGAATAAGGCGAATAGAGTCAAAGTTTAAATCACAGCTGATATCTTAAAGGGGTACTATTTAGTTTGCTGCTAAGGTATGAAACATTCTAATCTCCTGAAGATGGAAGAAAACCAAGCAATCTCCATGGAGACAAGTAAAACACCGCGTACCTTTTGGGAAATAAAAACTTCTTTAACTAGATAAATGACAGATGGATAACTTTATATCATATTGTGGAAACTTTCAGGCAAAGTAAAAACAATTGTATGAGAAAATCGGGGGACAGACCCTCAACTACAAAACTTACATATTGCACCTTTAAAGTCTATACAGCATATAACATTTTTTATTCATTTAATTATGACCTAGTTTGGTGGGATGATCCCAGTTATTTTTACCTGTGAAGTTGTAGCTTGAGAAAAGTATCTTAAAAATAAAAGTTTAAAATGACAGAAAGTAGTGCTGAGTTCTATGATTGAATTGAAAAGGCAGCGACATCATTGACTCAACTTACATATTTATCGGACAATTTAAAATAATCATTCAACAACAAAATAAAGTTGCTATGAGCTTTTATTTATTGTCAGTTTGTAAGTTATATGGATTTTTGGCCCTTGTTTTCAAAATGGTTGCTAGTTACAGGTCGGCTCAGTGGTGAGGTGACCACAAGAACGCATGTTTCAAGGTAACAAGAAACAAAAACAACTGTATTTGATTATTGCAAGACAGATAGGTTTAACATTATACTATGGAACATTCTGGGAGGCAAAGCAATATTGTGCCCATGAAAACAAGCAGGTGGCGTACATCCTACAGAAGAGCAACATGGTGCACCCTTAAATATAGGGCTATAGAACAGTTTACTGTAAAAAAAAAATACATATTCAGAAACTAGTCTGCATGCCATTACAAATGTGACTTATTTGGAAAAAATATTTTTTTAAAGCTTATATATGTTTTTGTGCTATCACCAAGGTTGTTGAGAAGTCTTACTGAATGTAAGACGGCTCTGAAAGTTCACTACATCAAGTGCGTGGGAAAGTTAATGCATAAAATAATCAAATAATGAAGTTGAGGAAGACATTACCCTTGGAGACTAAATGAGAGATGAAAGGCCTCCCGTATAGGAACAGGAGGACAGCACGGGGCACATAGCAAGGAGGAATCTGTGAATCTGTACCAAGCTGCAGCCTGTGCTACTGCTGCCGAGCCCACAGTATAAATCATGAATCATTTACAGTCTCTTTCCCTCAGGAGCCTGTGTTTAAATATTAATGTTCTCCATTCAGATCACAGCCACCCTGACCCGCATAGCTAGGTCTAGTCCCCAAGGACGTAACGGCGAATGCACCCTCCCCGCTCACACAAACATAAAGCGCTTCCCTGGATCCTGCACAGAAACGCAGAAAGAGAAGTGCCAAAAAGACCATGCCATACATCACAGGGTCCAGGGGTCCGTGGGTTCACACGCAGCACATGTAGGAATTATGCAAAAGTTTGTCGTGGGAGGATCAAAATCACAGTTTCTTACGCCCACGTTAAAATGGATGCGATTTGAGAGAGAGCTCAAGAAAATTAAACTTCTGAAAAATACAAAAAACAAAAGAAAACATGGGTCAGCTGTTGGGTTATAAGCAATTGAAAACTCCAAACTTTTGCTGATAAATAGACATATACTAGATGTTATAGTCTTTTGTGCATCATATTTTTTGGTGCAGTGGCTCAATGGTTGCTACATTCGCCCATTAATACAAAGGTTGGTACTAATTTGAGCAAGAGTCTTCCCCCACTTTGTTGTATGTGTTATACCAACTGAGGGGCTAGAGGCACAGATTAGCAGCCATTTCCATGAATCAAATAGTAGTAGTATTTATAAAGCGCTTTTCATACATAAAAACATACAAATAAAAACATAACACAAAGTGCTTTACAGTGCATGCCCACATTCCACCAAAGCCAATCCAGACACTCACACACACACACACACAAACAAACACGCACACACACACACTCTGACAAACGCTAGGATGAGTATAGATAAGCCAGTTGAGGAAGCTCCATCGAAGGAGCCTTCTGCACCAGGAGCAGAGTCACCCATAGCCACAGGACACACACTCAGGGCCCAGAGGAGAAATGAGGCTCACACCAAACCTCCACCAGGGGCCCATGAACCAGGGCCTGCAGCCACAGCCGACCACTGCTCCCATTACTGAGGGCTCTACCCTGGGCCAGCTGTGACCCATTGTCTGAATAATGCGTGACATTTTAAAATGTTTCTACATTTCCCAAGATCATTCTGATGGCATCCAGATTGAAATCTATCAATCTATCGAACAAACAATTCAACTATCCACCCTGACCTGAAATGGGACAGTTCAGTGGCGCTGACTGTCTTTAAGAATCCCAGGTAAGGCTCAAATCACCAGCATGAATGTAAATTCTGCACCTGTCAATCTCCTTCTGAACCCATATAGTAATTTAATCTATAGAAAGTGTGACAGGAGGGTCTGGGGATCCTCTCCTAAGAGAGGTTTGGAAAAAAAACAATATGCATTTTCAGCAATACCGTTGAGAATAATAGTGCTAATAAGTTCTGATCTAAAAGAGTCCTCATCTGCAACATTAAGACAATCAACAATGAGTGATAGCTGGTGTTTGATGGTGATTGACGAAGCACACAAAATTCAGACAGATAGAGATGAAGAAAGCTCAACTGGTATCAGTTGATTACGGGAGTTTGAAGTCACTGCACATGATGAAGTTCCTTAAATGAGATCCCCTTGTAGCTTCAGATCCTCTATTGCATCATGACAGAAAAAGAGATACGATGCTGGACATATACAGCTGGGAAAACTGTCACAGCTATTATGGCGTCTGTATGACAACACTGTCTTGCACTGAAGACAAATGGCTGTTGACTGTAACAGTACAGACATCTTAAATGCACATCATAGGCTGACATGTTTTCTTTTTGCGAAACTCATCTCCTGACATGGATGAGACACAGTGAATTTCAGCAGAAGATGTAATCAATATATAATATGTAACACAATAAAATAAACAACGGTCACTTTCATCCCCAACAAAAAAGCTGAGGTAGAGATGGGAAAAAACAGAAGCAGAGCGACGGACCGATAAAACCAGAAAATTGCTTTCAGTTACATTTTTACACATTCATGTAGCTGTCTCATAATTCATAGCTTAGGTTATGTAGAAAAAAATAATATCAGCCCATACAATAAGGATCCCGTTGTGCCCCCCACAGAGACCCACTCCATGCTCATGATACCTCCCGCTGACTACATCAAAGACAAATGGTGTTGGGATGTAAATGTACGTGTGCAGGATTTACACAGGTTTAAAGGCAGGAGGCTCATGAGCATGGAACAAATGAGCCCCCTTCAAAAGAGACACGCTGTTGCATTTCTACTGTAGCTCAATATGTGTTTCATTTTGAACAGATTTAATTAAGGTGAGACACATCGTGAATAGGAAAAAATCTGAAATTTCCCTTGTTGTTTATTCATGAAGTTTTTCATCATGTCATCTTTTCATATAGAAATAAGACATGTTATGTGTAACAACGGAAAGAATCTGAAAAATTGACAGAACCAGGTTTAAATTTCTTAGTTAATTTTATAAACATAGTTATAAAGAACTTAACAGAAGGGATTTTGGAATTCTTATTTAGATTTTGAGTAAACTAGATCTGACTGAAAATTTTCCTAAAAAATCTAAATTCGCCTCAAAAAATCCTTCTGTACGTTTCCTCAAAATCTTTTTGAGTGCAAGACTGTAAAGTTTGGTGTGTGTAGGAGGTACTTTAAGTGATGACCTAGGGGAGAAAAATGCATTTTATGTCCCATAGAACTCTATGGATGACGTGGATTAAATTAAATGATAAAACATATTCAGAGGGCAAATTGGATTAGTTTGTTGTTTCTCCATGAAAGCCGATATGTTGAGAGAGCAAGCTGACCAAAAAAAGGGTTTTGCCTGTAGTGTCTCGCCTTAAGGATGCGAACACTATCCTAATCTCATATCATTGTGGTATTAAACTCACTAGATATCATTTAGATAAATATTGAAGAGAGGGCACTTTATGTTCATTTAGGCTAGTTCTCCCATCCGACCGCCAAAAACACTCCTTTCTGAATTTCCCTGTGTCACGTTTTTTCGATGTGTGACGTGGCTCTGAGAATCTTCTACGCTAAGTCCATAGATTATCGTCAGACTCTTTCTGAGTCTTTCTGCCCCCAAATCACGATCACTACAACTGCTCTGCTACATTACCCTGTTTCCCTTCATCCGATATTTCTTTATGTCAAATATGTAATTCCCGCTGCTGCCAGTAGATGATCTCTTCCTCACATGGATAAAGCTAGAGACACTGGAAGTAATTTGTTTGTTTGTTTGTTTGTTTTTTTTTTACATTTTTTGTTGCCCAAGTAAAGCTACTCAAGAGCATGTTTAAAGGACAATAACAATAAAAAATAAGGCATCCTATTTGTCCTTTAATGAACTGAAACAGCGCAAAGGATCATGGTCAATGTAGTTCTCTGTTTCCTTTTACATTTCTATTGTGTCAAAACACTTCCTTGTAGACTCAGTAATTTACCATTTCACCCAACCATCATGCTGGTATAGCCTTGAAAATGCTAATACAGAGTTTACCATTAACTTAACACAACTATTTTCCCCACCAACAGTCAGAAGAACGCGTCAATGACACATTTTATTCGATTTTTGCCCTACCTGTCCTGTTTTCTATCATCCAAGCCTGTCGCTCTTGTTAACACGGGAAGTGTCTCTCCTACGCCGGAATAGTGAAGATTTGACATTAAAACAAACATCCCCGACATGTGCCGCAACCTTTTGAACAATTCCTCAATCCAGCTCGACAAAAAGATGAGAATCCTTTTACAGGCGTTCTCTGCCGACGTCCCAATTAGTGTCACCTCCACCAGTCTGGAGCGTTCCTCTGCACGCCTCACGATCGCTTTCAATTCCGCTCTTTGTTCTCCGGTTTAAATTTTCCGCACACACCGCTACCTGCTACTTTTTTGTGGCTTCCCCCCCTTTTCCTTATATATGTGACAATATTTTTTACTCTCGCTACGTGACTGCTTCTCTCCCAGTGCCTTTAATCCTGCTGTTTAGATCAATCTTTCCAAATCAATACTTAATATCAGAAAGCAGGTCTGGCCTTTTGCTGTATGTACTCTGGTGTATCGTGGAGATGTGCCGACAAACGCCTCTTCGTTCAACCTATTCACACCAAAAGTAATGAGATATTGAGTTGGATTCACAAAAGTGCTGGTCATTTGGTGGTGGCCACAATTTCTCACTAAACAGTGTCCCGGCAATCAAGCTCGTGATGATATTTCACATTAGAGATGGATTTTGTCGTCTTATTTCCTCCAGCTCTTAATGAATTGTTACTGGAGGTCTATTATTATAAATGTGGCTTTGTTTTTGACCCTTTTTCCAATTACAAATTCTTCAATACATTCTTGAAATAACTAGGGCTTATAAATAATTTTGCCTACTGATAAAATGGAAGTTGAAACACACGATGAAACACTATGGCCAATTAATTTAGGTGTTTACGTAAATTTATAGTACACGTGATTTTTATGCAAAAGATAAAATAGAAAAGACATCATGGTTAAACAGAAATGTGCAATGTATTCCTTCTTTGTCAGCCAGGTGTTCGTTAGATTCCTCTCAGCTACATTTGAATTATATATATTTATGTAACTTAGAATTCTGAAACATTTCATGCCAAATACTACCAAAGATAATTGTTGGTTTTCCGAGTACCACCAGGTGCCAAACCAGTTCTTATTTTGGACTAAATCAAGTCTAAAATTAAACTGCAGATAAAGTCATTCTAAATGGAAGGCAACAAAATCAGGATAAAACATATACAATGGCTTAGAGTGAGGTGTGTATATAACAGAATTAAAATGTGTATTTGTTTAAGCAAGGGTTTCAACATACAAGATTTTGCAAACAAGCTTGAATAGAATGGGAGCAATAAAGTAAACTATGGAAAAAACTTGAGATCAAAACATTTTTAGGATGGTCTTTGTAGCAGGCCATTGTATCTTCACGTTCAAACATCAATTTCCAAACCAAACAGTGAAATATTCCAAGCACAAGGAAGAAAGTCTCACCAAACTTTTACCTGCTTTTGTCTAAACCTGTTTTCATTCAGACACTAGTTTCCCGGGAGCTCATTCCACCAGTCCAAACAAGCTAACTGACACTCGGCCATCATTTTTGCATGATGGACCAGCCTAGTTCTGCTGACCCCTCCACACTAAAAGCCTCTGTTTCCAACCACACGTGTTTTCAAGTGCCTACTTTCAAATATCTTCTTGTCTCTAGAGCTATTCCCAGTCTCCCCATTAACCATGCATTACAAGCCTAAGTGTATCGGCCGGGATAGCACGTGGAGCTAGCAGAATTTAAGTACGTCTTGGTTGGCTGTATAATTTATCATGTTAGGAGCCACAAGCTTTTTAATGGTCTCTCCTCTCATTATCCAGTCTGTGTTTCAAGCCGCGTCTTCGGAGACTTCCCCCTAATGGAGGGACAAATAGATTCATACCAGATTGTAATTACTGCATTTTTTAAGCAATGAGTGCTGCCGACACACAACAGCGGAAAACTCGATGTGGCATCAGGATGTGAGGAGACAAGAGCCTTCCAGCGTTCTAGTGTACAAGGTAAGCTGTCTGTGGAGTGAGCGTGATTTGTTTCTGACTAATGGACAACAGAGTTGGAAGTGTATGTTATATCCTTTTGTGATGGAGAGACATTGATTTGAAATTTGACTGACATACCAAGGTATTGTAGCCGGTAGTTATTTTATAATAGTGTACAATAGAGTGTGAATGTAAATTCTGTTCAGTAGCTTAGGTTGTAAAAGCTAAAATGTATTTGAATTGGTAACACAGTGGTGGCCATGACACCTTGTCAATGTTCGATCTTGTCTGCGCTCAGAAGCTAAGCAGGACTGGGCCTGATTTGTAGCTGGATGGGAGACCACTAGAGATACCAGATGTCACAGTGGGACGGCTGTGGCACTAGTACTGTCCCTGTGTCCTTATGCAAGACACTTCACCCACCTTGCTGGTTGGAGGGGCTGATGCAGCAGATTGGCAGCCTTGCTTACATCAGTCTGTCAAAGGGCAGTTGTGGTTACAAAAGTCGCTTACCTCCATCAAATATGTAATAAATGAATAATGCAAAGTGACTCAGAGCATTTGGAAAAACGCATTATTATTGCTCCAGTTTATCTGGTTGTGGATATGTTTTGACTTTCTGTATTTTGTACTAAGGTGGCTAAAAACCTTTGTATTATACAGTACAGTATAATCTTAAATCTGAAAAAAGTTTTTAAAAACTAGTAGACACAAGTGTAGGCTGTAGGAAGAAGAGAAACAACACAAGAAGAGAATTTGAAATTTAATTAAGAAAGCACAGAGTAGGGCACTGGTCTGACAGCCTTTCGAGACATCATTTGTAGCATTTACCTTCCAACTTGTCTTGTTCACTCCGGTCTTTTGTTGAAGTAACAGCAAAACAATCAGCTAATTGACAGGAGATGCGTTTGCCCAAATATTTCTGGCAAGGCTCCCTGTGCTCTCCACCCGTCCAAAACTCCACTTCCTGCCAAGAGAAACTCATGCATAAACAAGACTGTCATATTTGTATAGGCCCCCCTGCAGAGTTCCCCCTCTATTGTACTGTCGGACTGAGTACCTCCACCGTGGGGACCGTGACAGTATCGCCACAGCCACATGTTCTCAAGCGATTAGAAAACACTGTCCCCTCAGAGAGTTGTTCTTATCACTGTTTTTGTGTGTGTTTCTCAACTGTGACCATCACAAGGCCTGTTTTGGTGAGAGGATTCAAAATGTTTTATTTTTTAGCTCACAAGATGTTAGTATCAGAGATTGGGGTTGTCCTTGTGCAGAGACATGTTGACAGTGTTCACTTTCACTGCTGATGCTGAACACTCTGAGCAAGAGTATCCAATGAGGGCAATTAGTAGTTGACATTCTCTCTTCACATTTTTAAAACACAATTTTAGGGTGAACTGTTGTAGACTGTAAATGATGCTGTATTACAAAAATCCTACTAGACAACTTGGACCAGTGGTAGAAAGTAACTAAGTACAAGAAACAATAATACAATAGAAAAAAAATCTTAAAGAAGTGAACAGTTATCATTGTAAAATATATCTTAGTGTGGTTGGGTGGATAAAGAATTTAAACTATTATTTTTTAAAGGTTTCTGTTTACCTGTTTGCCCCTATTAAAATCTTAAACGTATCTATTTTGCCTTTATTATAAAAAAGGAAAGTGACTAAGTACAAACTTTAAAGTACTGTAGTTAAGTAAAAGGTTTAGGTAGCTGTACTTTATGGAAGTACATTTTACAGTGGATACTTTTCACTTTTTATTGAACTACATATGCGAGCAGATATCAATTGTGTGGATTTTCTATGTCAAAAACACTGCCGAAACTAAAGAACTGAAAAGGAGCTCTGTTTCTTCTTTCAATTGATCAAGGATTTTATTTACATGTGGACATCTTTCCCTAACAAAGCCGCCTTTCCCTCAAAAAGGCAGAGCAGCGATAAAATGTTGAGTGTCACGGTGGACACTGAGTCAAAACCAGTGGAACGTTGAGAAAAACAACACAAGGTCGAAGGGATTAGAGTTTTCGTGGAGATTAACCTTAAAGACACAACTTCACCAGCTAAGGTCCATTTTAGCACATACATAAGAGCAAAGAGCTGTAATCCTTTATTCGATTAGTCAATTAATCGGTCGATGGTGTCTTAGTCAACCAACATTTTTATTAGTCAACTTATTATTTTATTTAGATTTAAAGGACTTGTGTGGAATAAACAGCGAAGAAGAGAAGATACGTAGTCCAACGCAGTTTCTTTTCGGTTGTTTTTGCACGGATTCCTGTGTAACTGTGGTCTTCTGAGTTTAGTTTAGGTTAAATACATGGAGATACTTCATACTTTTCATATTTTTTGCCACATCCCCTTTTCACTATTATCGGGTGCCTGCTCATTTTAATTAGAAAACTATAGTTACATGACACGCAACAAAAACATGTACATACAATTTTATTTTAAAAAAAGATGGGAATTACTTATGTGTGAAATGCTTTTACTTGTAATATTAAAGTACATTTCTTTTACTTTTGCTAATAACTTTTACTTATGTAGCTTTTTCTTCTGTGCTACTTTTACTTGACCATAATCTTTTTGCTCCCGTAATCGCAAGCTACTTTTACTTCCGTCGCAAAAGTGAGTACTTCTTCCACCGCTGACCTGAACACAATATTCCCTTTAGCCCAGTGAAAGCCTGTTGTCGCAAGTCTGGGCAGTTAGTTGAGTTTTATCATGAGACCGAGAGGACTGGAGCATCACGCCCTCTTTCCGCACTCCAGTCCTGAACCCAGTCTCCAGGGCTCACCTCCTCTCCAAACGATAACAGACGGTTCCTCGGGTTAAGACGGGGAAGATTTATTTTAGCACCGCGCCGCTCTGTAATTGAATACATCGCAAGGGAAATGATATTTCCGACGTGTTTGCCTGCCGTGCCTTGTCGCAACCTGTTAAAGTCACCATTTTGAGAGGGGAAATATTAACTTTATACCACCTCTGAGGCGTGGAGCAGCATGCCGATGTTTGATGACTCTGCGTAGGATTATTTCACAAGGCAGACAAGGAACCCAAGAAAGCTGTGTGGGTGTTTTGAGTTCAGCCTTTTTTATAAATTATTTGAGTTCTTCTCCCCAGATAGAAATATAGGTCATATATTGGTTTCTTGACTGCTTACTTACCTCCTCCGACACTCCTCCAAACCTATGAAAGTTGACCTTGCAAACTTTCCCATCTCGCAGCCAAGAAAAGTTTCACTTTATCAAGCGCCGCGATCTAATGAGGACTTGTCGAGCTATGCCTTGTTGTGAAATAAAAGGTCATTCTCGCCGGATGAGCAGCCCCGATACGTGCTATCTCTCTCCTGGTTGGCCAACAGGGAAATTAAGCTCTATTACAACGAATGGAAGCATCTTTTATCACCGCGCTCATTACGTTCCTAATAATCGTCCCGGCCACGTCAAGCCATTTAGCCTCTCCGCTTTACTTCATACCAGTGTCAAATGGATCCAGTGGTGACAATGTGTCCGGCAATATCCGCCGAGCCGGGGGGGGGTTGTACAGAAAGGGAAGTAATTAGCAGAGCCGGAGAGAAGGGCGATTTGTAAGACAGGGCCGTGTGCAGTTACAAGCGCAGACAGAGAAGTAGGAGCGCTGGATGACTTATTAATGTTCCTAATGAGGACAACACGTGGAGTCGGGAGATGCAGAGGGGTAATGTACCATCGGCTCGATATTGGAAGGGAAAGTTAGCGATATGAAAGTCTGTGAAGATGCAACCAGGCAGGTGAGGTAAGCAATAGTTTAAGGAGTCGTCCACAATTAGCCCAACAATGATAACAGCCATTATATCATCAGATTGTGTGGAAAAAAAAGCTTCTTATCCGTGATGTTCTCTTCTAGATTGCTTTTGTTTTCACTTAGAACAAAGTAGTTTAAACAAATAACTTTTAAATAATGCGATAGTATTGGTATCTTTATGAGTCACATTTAAAACTGTTAGCATTTTCAATAATTATCATGATATTGTTGTCAATCGTGGTTAGTTTTTCCAACAGACGCAAAGTTACAGTGTGTCCCATGCCTAGTGTGCACATGGAATTCATTACTTGGTGCACTGACATCGAATTTAGCCATAAATCCATGTTACTGGAATTCAATTTAATGAGAATTGTGATTTGTTTTGCAGTTTATGTTTGAACAAATATAACAAAAAAGCAATTGCAAATTAAAATTGCAAAATGAATACACTGGGAAAAAAACATTATGAATCAGATGTGAGATTACCAATTCAAGCATATAATATGTTGTTGTACTTAAAATAAGAAAAAGACAAGCATTTTCAAACTTGAAGTTAGAAAAAAAAAAATGCTACTGCACTTAAACTAAGAACAAAACCTACTTCTTATGTTCAAGGAGAGCTGTTATGCAAAGTAGACTTTTAGGAGCTTTTAACCAACTCAAGTTTTTTTTTTACTGTGATTCCTTTGTATTTAAGTAATCTTTATTCTCCGTCAGTCCAGGTTTCACTGCTCCTCCTCGATACACGCCCTTAGCTCTTAGTTCGACAATTATATTCGTCAGCAGTGTCATGTAGTAATTTTGGCACAAATGAAAATAAATCTGCACCACAGTTTTCAACCCGAAAGTAAGTGAACTTTAAATTAAGTTGCCTGTTGTAATGCTTTTGTAATTTGTTGTCATGTTGCAATTTAAAAAGTAGAAAATTCCTTCCTTTTTATTGAAATAAGGATGTACAATCAGATAAGAAAGCATTTCATGTCGCTAAATATGAAGAAGAAAGAGAGCTAATGTTTCTCAGGAGAGTTGTCCTCGAGGTGGCGTCAGGAAACATTGCAAGGCAGGGTTACCGCACAGAGACAGCAGGGGGACACGACGGGGGCTTCAAATGGCCCAAAAATACATTTGCAACCACCACACAGACTAACGAACACGTTTATTGAGGTAAAATGTTACTTACTTCTACTTTAAGAAAGCGAAAATATACTCAAATCAATTTTTAACGCATTATCCTAATTAAGATTGTTGTAAGACAGTGTAAGAGTCCAAAACATTTCAGAACAAGTCTATTTTTTTCATAAGGCAATTTTTGTTCTATTACATAATTGCTAAATTGCTCAAATTGTAAATTCCACCTGATTGCGATTAATCATTCAACCCTATCGGATCACATTAGTTGTACATTACCTCAAAACTAAAACAACGTCTGATTTTCAGCCATTTCTCATCAAAAACCACATTGCAAATAAAGATCAGTGCTCTTTTTTACGGTTCAAGTTTCACAGTTATCCTGGTGGTTTATCTCTGGTCTTAATTTTTTTGTTCAATATAGTTAATCCAGAGATCTGGCCTTTTTAAATGCAAGAAAGTAATGAAAGAAAGTTCACATTTGCCACAGAAGAATGACTCTGGAACTCATAATGAAGATCGAGCTGATCTGGGTTTCATTAAGAGCGCCTTAGCATCGCAGAAGGAACGTAATATGACATTATCCTGGCCAAGCGTGAATTGCAGAACCTACCGCTCTGAATGCAAGCGATCACAGCGTAATATAACATCCACGAGTCATTCACAGTACATAATCACAAGCGGAATGTCAAAGAAGCAGTGCTCGGTAGGTACGGCTGGCAGTCATTAAAAAGTTTGTTACTTTCTTCGTGATGTGTTCCCAAGATTTCACAAGGATGACACAGAATATAGTTGGCTTTTTATTTTTTTATGCAAAGTGGAGAAGCACAAGATGGGAAACGCAGCACGGTGCTTTCAGCGGTTCAAGCAATGCTCAGATCAGGATTTTAAAGCCCACTATGTCTTGGCTCACTCGTGCTTAAGGAGGGCAGAGTTGGGGAGATGTGTTTTTTCCTTTTATCGCTGTAGAAAAGCCCCTGTGTTTCCCCTGCAGCTTGACTGGCACTAATTAGTACAGCACACGCACGTTATCCACAGGGCCAGTGGAACTCTGCGCTCCTCCCACCGAAGGCTGAAAGTGACCGCAGATGAAATGGTGACCCAGAGAAAACAAAGACAGGGACACCAGCGTTGACTATAATAGGTATGGATATTCCAGATAACTGGTGATGGCCTTTGTTGTTTGTGTTTTCATTGTGTCACATTTAAATTATTTATCTATTCATCTACCTTTGTTACTGCATGGTGACCTAACTTTTCTTGTGGAGTGTCTGCCACCTGCTTGTCTCCAATGGCAATGTTTTTTGCTGGAATGTTTTACTTTATGCCATCTCTCTCCACGGGGATAAGCAAGGAATGCCATCATTGTGGAAGTTACTGAAATAAAAACAAGTGGAGGGCCATAAACGAATGGTTGATTTATTGTGAAACCTTTATAAATGTTGCAGTTATTTAAGGTTTGAAAGTGCCACTACGTCTAAACTCAATCTCAGTGTCTTAATATTGGGTCAATCTCGTACCAAAATATTACTTAAAATTTGAAACTCCCAAACTTTTCTGGCCTGGACTTCCAAAATAGTTATGTAACTGACTCGGGGCCCCCAGTGCAAAATGATAATCACAGTAGTAATAATTTTAAGTATCAAAGTATGTTAAATCAGATTTAAAGTTGTTTATTTGAATAGTTTATTGTCTTATTGGACTCTATTTCACAAAAATACATTTTTAAACACAACACATACTTTGACATATTTATTAAAAAGTATATCTTGAACTCGCGGCCCTCAGCTCATCCCTAATGATCCCCCAATGGGTCCCGACCCCCTCTTTTGGAACCACTTATTCCTGGGATACGCCAAGTACTGCAGTGGAACTCAGGAAAATATGGGCCAATTCACCAGGAAGCCTGAGGGCCAAGAACAATTGGTATGAGGGCCGCTTTGGCCCCTGGGCCATAGTTTGTACAGTCTAGTCTAAAGAATAAAATATGTATAGAAACTCACACTGGTCCCTATTACAGTACATGCTTGAGTTAGTTTGTGGACTCAAATGAAGTCACAAGAGACTATTCTTCATCCCATTGAAAAGAGAAAGTAAAAAGAAAACAAAACCACTTGGAATTTAAATGGTTAATTTGTGCACCCAAAGAAGCAACCTTTTTACATGTTTTATTTAAGACAGTGAACTGTGTCTCTGTCATTCAAAGATTAAATGCCTTTATTAATTCACAGCCGCCAAAAAACAAGTTTAAGACTAACATGACCTTTCTCTGGGGGCAAGGAGAGACAGATGTGCATTTCCTTTACTTACTTTACACAAAGACCTTGCATGAAGTTGTTTCTAGCTCTCTGTATTCAGCTTGGTACATTCCAAATAACCTTGTGCGGTCTCAACCTCATCTCATCAGAACTTTGGTCATGCTCTGCTCTTTTGTCTAACCTTGTTTTCTGTACTATTCAAATTGCGATTCCCGTAGGACAACTGCCATCCTTGAATCGAAGTGATCTCCGTCAAACCTGCCGGGCTCTACCTCTGGCTGTCCATTCCAATTTCTGAAGTTGGTACTCTGCAAAACGTCTCACTCCCAAATTTAACATCAAGGCTTTTCCCCTCGCTGGTTAGCTCCGTAGGGAAGAGTGGTCTGGTGGTGTTTTTGAAGGGCTAAACATGGACACAAATACAAAATAATTCCCTTTGAAATGCCAGAATTAATTACAATCCGCTTCAGTTGCAAGTTAACAAGCTATCAAGCATCGGACAACCTTAGCTGCTCCAAACTTTGATACAGAATGGGAACAAGTGAGGTTTGAGGCTTTTTGAGGTCAGAATCGAGGAGAGACAGTCATTTAAGTGCCTGTGCACAGCGGGAGGCTCTCTGGTAATTGGAATGGTGAAGTAGTTAACGTGATGGGCGCATGGGTTCACAGAGGAGTGGACTGACCCAGGGAATGGAGGTCATGGTGAGGAGAGAAGGAAGCAGACGAGGAACAGGCAGCAAAGTACAGTACAGCAGTGTATTGACAATAGTAGTTTATTAAGGTCACAGTACAGATATATTGTAAAAGTAACTAGGCTTGTCACGATAGCACATTTTGAAGCATGATACATTGCTACAGAAAATATCATGATACGTGATAATATTGAATCAACTTTATATCGCTGACGCAATAACCTCAAAGTGCGTAGGACAGGTTTTTATGGTTGTCTAGTTTTGACTTTATTTGACAAGATAAAACCTGTAGATATATATGATCGTTTTACACCAATCAAGTGTCCGTTTGTGAAGAAAAATTGAAAAATATGTTGAAAATGACAGGAAGTAGAGCAGAGTTCCAAAACATCACACTAGAGAGACTTTTATCCAAAAGTTTGGGGAAATTTAACATTTTTTTGGCCCTTAAAACATCAGTTCAACCAAATAAAGTTGTTCTCCTATATTTATATTCGTCAAAGTATAAAGTGTGATGTCATGGTTCACAACTAGGAAGTAAAGTTTTAAACCTAAAAACTTGCCAAACTAGAATAAACATTGTACATTTTTAAGCAAAATTTTAAGAAACCATTTTAACTGTGTTTTAGTAAAATGAGTGATCCAGCCTGTCATAGGCACTTTAACGCAGGGATTATCCTGTGAACCCTTTTCCATAAAACTTATCATAAAGAAACATGAGCTGCAATAAATAAAGGACACATATTCTTCTGCAGTGGCTTTTTTGAACTTTCAGCCACGTTATAACAATGTTCCGTCATCAAAAACACACCTTGAGTTGCATTTAGTTGCATTCACGCTATTGTGAAGAATGCTGATAAGACACTTGTCTCCCTTCTATACGTCATAAACACTTCCTGCTGAACTCCCTCGATGTGTAGCATTTTTTCAGATTTTACACATCACTTATCCAAAAAATCTTTTGCTGTTTTAAGCCCTTAAATCATCGCCTTATTCTGAGCATTTCTGCCATCTAAACACGATAACTGCTACTACTAGCCTGATCATCATATGTCACGCAGTCTCTTCAAGTAATAACATAAATTGTGTAAAGCGCTAGGGGCCATATGCTGGCTGCATACACTCAGTAAGTGTCAGGGCAGACAGCAGAGAAACATGTTCATTTAACATTTTTTTTTTTTTTTTTTCAAAACATGAGATGGAAAATTTAAAGTACTCAAGAGCATGTTTAAAGGCTAATAACAGTACAAAAAATACATAGTAGTAGTAGTCCTTTAAAATTACTAAATGTAGCTGGTATAGTCTAAATGTTGGCTGTGATATGATAGGCTCTGGGGTAGCAGACTAGCAATTGATAAGTCTGAAACAGCTAAAGGAGGTTTGAGATATTATGCTTTTCTCTGGTATATGAACTGTGGCGATGATTTCAGACAGCCCTTTTACGATGCGTCACTGTAAACGTCATCAAAATAAAGTCCGGACCATGGTAAAGGCTCCGCAGAGCAAAGCTGCAGTTGACGGTATTGAGCAGCATATTTCTATTTCATCTGTGCCAAAATTGCTACGTGACGCAGATGAATCCTACGTGTATTCACTGTTGAAATAAATAAGTGAACACTCTGTTGGTCGTGTGTGGGAGTGTAGCAGAAAACGGACATTTTCAGAGGATAATAAAGATTACTCAAACACACATGATTTGCTCAAAATACACTGAGTGAGTTGAAAAGCTTTAAAAAGTCTATTTTACCCAATATCTCTCCTTAAATTCAATTCAATTCAATGTAAATATATTTTACAATGGATATAAGTGCCAGACAGAAAGAAATGTAAGCAAAACCAGAAGGAATATTAACTTGGAGGTCACAATGACAACCATTTTCCGGCCAATATTGTCTATGTATTTCTAGACTGTGTTAAATTAGTCATATTAGCATATAACTAGATGGGAAATGGAAAGGAGAAACCAGGGGAGAGAAGTTGCTCCTCGGAGTGGAACGACATTGCAGGAGCAATTTCATTACTCTGCACCAGGATGGGAGAGAAGATAGTTTTTTTTGTGCGCATGGAAAACTCAAGGGAGGGCTGCAGCAACGCGAGATTGGAAGAGGTGGGGAGCAGAGCAAGGTAGATCTGGGGAGGTATGTTTTAGATTGAGGTGTAAGAAAAAAACACACAAAAAGATGGCATGATAGGAGACAAATTGCTGGCCTTTTTTGCAATGTAATCATAGGCTAGAGCTGGAGAAAGTGGAGCTTCTGAAGGGCAGTTTTTCAGCCAAGGGCAACGGGAAGCGATAGAATGCAAGTAATGACGGAGCTGGGTGGAAGTACAGGCGCGAGACATAGAATCTTGCAGAAATTCTGGTGATGAGAAATGCAGTTTGAGAATGATAGATTTGGAAGCAGGCAGGAGGCATGTGCTCAAAATTCCACTCAAAGTCAAAGGCATATTGAATTCAAATTGCCTTCTATACACGGGAGCCTGTTTACCCTTGATCAAGGCTAACACGGCTAAATACATGCATGCTAATTAAGCACAGATGCATTTTTCACTCGTAGGTCGGAGACACATTTTTGGAAAGCAGCCCAAAATGTAAAATCGTGACATCTCCAGGCAGCCATTCGTTATGTGACTTATCCCTCACCGCGCAACAACAATATTTTAGGCAAATATGTGTGAATGGGTACTTTGCTTTGGAAAACGCAAGTTGCTAAATCCGTAAACCGTGTAGCCCATTTTACGTGCCCGACTTCAGGCCACCGCAGAGGAGAGGATGTAGAAATTGGTTTAGGCCCCGGCATCCGCTCATGCATCCGCTTACAGCCTTCAGAGAACATTTGTTTGACATTACAGCGCCCACAGATGTGATTGACGATGGCTGGTCGAAGCAAGTTTTATCAGGGATTATTATAGTTTTATTGCGACTTGGAACAAAGGGAGACAGATGCCTTTTGTGATTCTTATCTGCATATGAAAGAGGAAGCGGAGGGCCTGGATTTGCTCCAAACCGACTGCCTAATCACATTCAGAGGCTAACGGCTTCGCTATTGCCGCGCTATATTTTTGATGTCTGTCTGAAAGAGTTCCAGTGGTGAGGGTACTGATGGATCTGCGGCGGTAATGAGGTGTGTGGATGAAGACGACTGATTAAAGTTTTATATATTTTTTAATTACTACGACATTTGGTAACTTTGAACACAAGTTTGACTCAGAAGGTAATAAGGCGTAATCTCTCGTTCGTCCAGGAGCTGTCCGTGGTAGAAAAGGCTTCAAAGGCAGTTGTCTGGACACTGTTTTAGAAATCAACGTATTTCGAGTTCCTTATTTTTCAAGCTGAAATTAAACAGCTTGAATTTATATTAACCTGAGCTGAAATTAGTCCTTGGACAAGAAGTTGATTTTTATTTCACTAAATTATAAAGTTTCTCTACGAATCTAGAAGGAATGTTTGTTTGAATGGTTGCTTAATATTCAAAAGTATTTTCTTTTCTTTGTGAATCACTTCATCTACATCCTGTGGGGAGCAGGTGACTCACTTGCGCTGCATAACTGCGCAAAAAGAGTTTTTGTCAGTCACTCACATGACCTACTGATGAGTCCCTCTGACCCATGAAATTTATTGCAGCAATTAATTATGCTCATGCTGGAGCCAGAATATAATTTACATGAATATGGTTAATTGACTTTCAGCTACTGCCCATGGTGTGATAAGTTCTGCTTTGTTACTCCCGTGAGTAAATTTATTCATTTTTAAAAGGGTAACTCAACCCTTTAAACCACTGATAGATTCTACAAATGGGGCTTAAGTGGTGGATTGCACAGTTTATTTTTGACATTTCTGTGGCATTTATTGAATTGATTGAACTGAATAATTTGCAGTATAGCCAAATATTTTAGCCTAGATTTGTGACAATTAAACGTCAAAACTACATGTTCATGGGGTCATCAGAAGTGGGTCAGACACAATGGCTAACAGTTAAATGATATAAAGTGTGAATGTGTGTGAACTAACTTTCAAATACATTAACCACACATTAGCCACACTTCGACTG
This sequence comes from Rhinogobius similis, assembly GCA_019453435.1. Classification (NCBI taxonomy): domain Eukaryota; kingdom Metazoa; phylum Chordata; class Actinopteri; order Gobiiformes; family Gobiidae; genus Rhinogobius; species Rhinogobius similis. The sequence continues at coordinate 24,366,175 of CM033635.1, forward strand.
GCTCAGGTCCTCCAGATCGGTTCACTTTGGATCATTCTGGCGATCTTGTGTTTCCATGCACTGGTCTGAAACATTAACTATACTTTTTCTTCACAAGGTTGTTTCAAAAGGCGCTGTGAGACGAGGCTTCCAACTTCCTTTTTATCGTCAGCTGTTTCTTTTTCTGCATACATTTAACTCTTTATTTAATGCCTCTGTATGTCTCTTTATGAGATGTGGTGGATTTGGATAGTGTTAGATGCATTATGCATTGGAAATCTCTGTCTAGTCGTGAGTGCCGTGCCAATGAAGACTAAATAGCTGTTGCTAACCTGCACTAACTCACTAACTGTTTTGCTTAATTTGTCAACTCAACAAATAAAGTTATAATCACTAGAAATTTGATCATACGTCTATGTTTGGTGAGAAATTATAATTATTCATTTGCCATTTGCTTTTTGACATTTTGTTTTCACCTAAGTTTGTGCTCTCTCTTATCCAGTCATCTCGGGCTAAAGCGTTCTGGGAGCCAAAAGCAAGTCAAACTCCTCTGGGAGCCATTACCTTTCCCTGCACCGTTTGGACCTCTTAAATGGACCGGCACGAAGACACTTTTAATGAGCAAAGGGTTCAGGGACATGTTTTGAAATATTTTTTGTTGGATTGACACATGTCGTCTGAATATTAGCATTTGTATATATATAATTTTATATAATTCCACTTAACGTTACTTTTCACATTTTTATTTAGTTATTTATTTTCATTTATTGTCTGTTGTTTTTTTTTTTTTGCTTTATTCTTAGATGATTATGTTGATATACTATCTTTGTGAATATATTTGAAACTCCTATACTTGAAACTGCTGCCTAAACTTTCTTGTATTGTTTGGTGATTACCACAAGCAGCAATTTTAATAAGAAAAGCATAGTACACATTTGGAGTCACCTTTCTATGTTTGAATATTGAATTACAACAAGACCGTGCCCTGCCTGGCTCATTTGACTTTGGTTGCTTCCAGTCCTTTTTCTGAATCCACTCAGAGACAATGAATAATATACAGAAGTGGATACAAAATAAATTGCGAGAGCTCAGCCCAGCCTCAATCTGTCTCCACACGGCAGCCTTAAGTGGCACAGCACACCCCGGTGAACTTATTGAACATGAAAGGTAAACAAAAGATTCATTTGTGGGGTTATACCTCAATGTCATTCTTTATGACATTCCAGGGTGAGCATCACTCTAAAAAATATTGTGGAAAGAGGTTGAAGTGTCATTGGAAAGTAATAAGGCTTCATTTAAAATATACATGCAATTCCTCATACACAATGATCCTCCGAGGAAATATCTTCCACCCGAGACAAGACGAAACCAATGAAGGAATTTGTTGCTTAGGCTGGAAGTCACCTTGAGCTGGAAAATGGGTGAGTGCCAACACTTCAGACAAATGGAGGCCGAGAATAGAGCCCTGTTGAACACCACTTGAATTACAGATGGTAAAACAAATATTCAAATACATACTTGCAAGTATAGGGGTCTTCGCCATTGACAATAAACAGTGATAGGTTGTCTTTCTTAACCTTGTGTTTTATTTTTTCAAGAACACTATGGATCACTTGAGTTTTTTGGCAAATAACAAGCTTAACCTTTCATTAACCTGATAATGTCTTGTCTGATAGGATTATTCACTAAATTCATACTTTGTAAAAACTACAGAGGCTAAAAACGTACGCAAATTAGTTGATTCATCTCGATTAACTGTTGCGCACTGTCTTTTTTAAAAATTAGATGCAGTCACAGAATTATAATGTTCGTCAAAGATTGCACGTTTTTGAAGGAGCAGAAAAATTAAACTAAATCTACATGCATCAAAGTGCCTCGGGCCTCCTTTTTTTGCAACCCCAGTAAGAATAAGTTCCCACTTGGTATCTCTGAAGAGAACCTGATTTGCTACACACTTTGCTTGTTGTCCAGCGAGCGCTCGAATTATAATTTTTTGTGATTATTGCATTTTTTTGATTGCCACACATTTGAATAGAGCACCTTCAGATGCAAAGGAAGCAGAACCAACAGATATCTAAACAAGCTGCCAATCTGTTTTTATTGCAATCAGAAACATCGGCCGTTGTCATTTACCAAGCTCTTCTCGCTAAAATGCAAACTTTGTCCTTATTTGACCCATCATACCATTACACAGAAACATACCGTACTTTCTCACCTCTGACCTTTTGCTACAGGAAGAATGTTTTGTACCGTGAAATCGTGCTCCTCTCACTCTTACCTCCTCCTTTCAGAGGTGATACATTTTTGAAACGTAAGAATGTTACAATTAGTGCGTGCCATGCCAGGCTTTAGCGCTGACCCTGTGCCTGCCGCCTGCAGCGCTATCATTAAGTCTATCTTGTGCCGAAGCCTCTGCGCTGTTTCCATGTTGTTTTCTTCACCCGCTTCTGTTCTCTCGCTCTCCCAGCTATGTCTTTGTGCTTGTGTTTTCATTCTTCACCAGCTAATGATTTGTATCCCGGGGATGCAGAATATGTCCTTCTCCGATTAGTGTCTCCTCAACCCGACCCTTCGCTCAAGAATTCTTCAAATACAACAAGTGGTATACTTCAGAGTTTAAATCACATGGAAGATGGTGTGCCACTTGAGTGATATTTTTAGCAAAGCATGTGTGAAAGCTTGTAAATTAGGAGTTGCGGAATTAACAACTGCAGTTTTGCCTTTACAGGGTTTCCGCGGGGCATTAAAAGCATTAAAATGCAAAAAATAAGACCAAATTTAATGCATTAAAAGTATTAAATTCAATCCCCACTGGCATTAAATCTAAAAACCAGTTTGACAAGAAATATTTATCCATCAGAACAACAAATATAAAAGTGTTAAAAATAAGCGCAAATAGTTAATAGTTTTTACTTTGAAATTTAAGACTCAAATATATTTTTAGCCCCAGATGTGTTTATTGAATCTAGATGTGAATAGCTTGGATAAAATAATCTAAAAAGTAAAAGATAGGGTTCAAAACATACATTTACAAGGTTTAACTTTCATGTAAATTAGCTTTTTGAATATTATAGTAGTGGTTTATTATATTCTCGTCATTCTGCTTGACAATCGAATGGTTACACACCAGGATTTTTTTACATAATAAAGGTGTCTTGTTTTGACGTTGATTATGGTATAAAATAATATAAAAAAATGTGGCATTAAAAAGCATGCTTTAGATGTCACCAAAATTATACAATCCAATTAAATTAATATAGTTTTGTCATGACATATTACATATTGGATACAGTTTTCTTACTTTCATTCTTTCATTTTTTCAATATAGTGTGTACAATGGGGAAGAAGAGTGGGAGAGACGTTCAGCAAATGGTAAGTACATTTACTATATTGAAGCCCAGACCCCTTTAGTAGACCCACTTTGATTTTTTTTTTTTTTTTGCTATGGGTTTTCAATCTTATAAAGGCATTTCAGGAAGAGCAGGAATTCCGTTCACTTATGGATCCCACATAAAGCAAAATCGACTTTTGTGAGCTTTTAACCTTCTTTTAGAGTTAACTGCATCTCAAACAATACCCAAAGTTGTTTTCTTTCATCTGTGTATTTAGTAGCTTGCTTTAATCATTTGAAACATCTGGACCGATCGTGCTGACAAATGTGACGCAGTGCTGTGGTGACTCAACTTCTCTAGAAAGTGTTCTGTCTCTGCCTAGATCTCACTGTACTTCCACGGTCTGTCCAAGCAAGATGTACATCAGAAATGCACTTGTGTCCCTCATCCAGAGTATTCAACTGCCACGCCCCCTCCGGAAACGGGCAGAAGTCAAACCGAACACTGTACACCGTATTCATCTCACTTGGTTTTGCTTTGCGCACAAGTTATTTTTCACATTGCTTGCTGATACCACAACTGCTTGGATTGAACCACGATGAGCGTAAACTCATCGAGGGACATGACAGACAACCTGGGAGTAAGTGAGTTGGTTCAAATGGGTGGTGTTTAATTAAGTATTATGTGATAAATGTTGTACAACGTAAAATATGATCAGAGATATCCTCGGGTTAGACTGAAACAGGAAATATAGCAAAATATGGGACTTTTAGTGGAGAATGAAAAGTCTTTCCTCTAAAATATCATCTAAAGTAGAATGGATTGTGTAAAATATAAAATGTTCATATGTACCAACAAGTGCACGGCTCGAAAATGGGGTTGTAGTCTGTGCAGAAGTTATTTTCTGTTTGGATCTGCAGCTCTATGTAAAATTGTACAAGCAGAGAGAGGTGTGGCAACTTCCGAAATAAGGTGAATACTATCGTGCAGCACTTTAGGTTCTACTAAAACTACACTACTTAAACTCAGTGTGTAAAAACGTTCTCATGTTGAGGATCTCTTGTGGTTTACTCTTTTAACTACAAGTGACGTGCCACGAACAGAAATGCGAACTTTAATCAACTTCCCATTTAAACTTGATTTAATACAGAATAATTTACCGCAGCGCTTGAAATATTAACAACACAGAATTGATTTAGCATGTAGCTCAGTGAGTTCATCTGAGAGCAAATATGATTAGAAATAGTTCCTAGGAGTGAATACATTGAAAGATACATGTTAAAAGACGGTTTGAAGTAGGGAACCTTTGCAGACCCAGCCGCAATATAAAAGAACCACGTACGCCTATAGAATAAATCAGCATTCAAAGCAGATTCTTAATAATTGATGTTTGTCTTGGATAAACACCGCTTTATCTCTTCCAGTCTTCGAGCCGAGCACCGTGCCAAGCCCCGAAAAAGCCCTCAATTTCAGACCCTCAACAAACACTCGCACACAGTCATTTAGGAGGGCACACACAAGACATCTGGTGCTCCATATACACCAGCAGGCCAACGCAGAACAAATATATGCACTCCAACGTAAGAGAGAGGCGGCTCACTGGGGAGGACCGGAACCCGAATACAAATGGAGGTTGAGAAATTCAAAAACATTTGCTGTGAAAATGAAAACCACTGAATCTTGAAACGCATCATGGCCGCGTGTTGCTATGGCCTCAGATTCACCTGTAAATACACTATTGATACTGCAGCTTATACTAAAGAACGTGAATAATTTAAAATGTCTGTAATGGTACATCTGGAAGACCGCTGTGTGTGTGTGAAAGGGTCAGATATATGCCACACTAAAGAGATTCCATTATGCAGCAGATGGAAGCTATATGGAGTTGCAAGAAGTAGTACGTGGTTTATAAAAATGTAATGTAATCTACTTTAAGTTTAAGTAGTTAACTAAGTGTGGATTTATGCTTGAGCAGACCCCACTCTGCACGGGCTGTTGCTGGAGTATACCCATGAATGAAACGTCAAACATGGGGGAAAACAAAACATCTAATGGAGTTATTTGTATCAAAGACCCCAAGTTATGATAGGCAGGCAGATGAATGAAGAATTTGAGAAGTGTTTCAAAGAAGTACAAGCAGTGGTTCCCAACCTTTTTTTGTCTCGAGTATCCCCTAAGCTTTGTCTTGCACTCAGAGTACCTCTTAACTTGAGTTTCAGACAAATAAATGGGTTTACTAGTCAGATATTGTAAATTATTACTATTATATTTTTGTTTTAATTAGATTTATGGTCCAAGATACTCCAAAAGAAAACTAATAATACAACTTAAAGTACATTTCATCTTATTTTAAAACCTGAAACCATTTTAAGTAAACCCCTGGTAATTGCTTACCTACCTCTTGGGGTCCCCGTACCTGTTGTTAGGAAAGACTGATGGCGTGAATACTTTTAATATAACAATGAAGCCTTTGGGCCAGGGAAAAAAATAACCCAACAAAATAAAGCATGAGCAAATATTGTTTAGCAGGTACATTGGCGCGATGTACTTGGTGATAATGGCAGAATTTCTCGTAGCTACATACAAACTCAAACTCATTTTGAGAGTGGGCCAAATTTAGAAAATCAGAGCTGGTCGAAAGCCACAACAGAGACAGACTTGAAACGCACTAAATACATTTTCCTTACCCACAAAATCTTTGTATAGGAGATTTTTAATTTTTACATTTTTTACCGTGCACCGTGGGGTGCACGGTGGCAGAGCGGCTAGAGCTTCTGCCTCTCAATAAGGAGATCGTGGGTTCGAATCCCAGACCACCCCAACATCGTGGTTTCGAATTCTGAACCACCCTAACATCACACGATCTCTCTGGGTGGAGTCTGCATGTCCTCCCCGTGTTACCGTGGGTTCTCTCCGGGTTCTCCGGCTTCCTCCCACCGTCCAAAGACATGACTGTGTAGGTTAATTGACAACTCTAAATTGTCCCTAGTGAATGAATGTGAGAGTGAATGGTTGTCTGTCAATGTCCTTGTCCTCTGTGTTAGCCCTGCGACAAGTTGGCCACTGTCCAGGGTGTACCCCGCCTAAGGCCCAAAGTCACTGGGATGGGCTCCAGTCACCCGCGACCCCTAACGGGAATAAGCGGTAGAAAATGAATGAATGAATGAATTTTTTACAGTTTTACATTTTTAGGGCATATTTAGTATATTTTAGAATTTAGAAATGATAATACCATATAAGCCACAAACTAGCTTCAAACTATGTGTTTTAGTAATAAGCTCATGTTGATATTAATTAAGTATATATTACCAAGCCCAATAATTACTGATACATGAGATATATGAGATAATGTGTTGTATCGGTGGACCATTTATACTACAAATTCAAAATCATCTCAGGGGCCACCATAAATCGCCTTGAGGGCCGCATTTATCCCCCAGGCCACGAGTTTGAGATGCCTGTTTTAACTTCTTTATACTCCTTTTTGAAAATGCCGAAACATTTTGCCTGTCTCTTGTATACTGCCTTTTTAAAATTATTATCAAGTATTATCAATTATCAAGTTTGATTCTGTTGTAAATAATTCATCTGTTTCCTATGCTTTACTGAAATAAACTACTGACTGGAATGCTCTGAATCTGGCCTGAGAAGCACTGGAGGGAGCGGTGACCAGACTGCGAAATCCTCCCTACAGTCTCGCTGCCAGGCATATATTTTTTTTATGTAGAACAATTAGAACAAAACATGTCTCTACATAAAACTTTTTTTCTGACAAACTTTGTACAACTCATAAGGAAAACTTTTCTCGAACTTTAATTATCTCAAGTTATTAAAAAAGACAGCTTATCACAAATAACTCCAAAACGCCTCATTTAAAACCATGTCTAATGACTGCTGTGTGACTGCTGCTTACCAATGATGGAGGGCCCTTTTAAAAAAAACAGTTTTCCCCATTCTCTGGTGACTGCTTTGTGTTATCTGCTTGTGCCTGGAACCGAGCCAAGTCCATTACTCGTACAAGACTGTAACTCGCAGCCTCATTGACAGGGATGTGACAACAAGCATTTGGATGGAGAGGAAATCATTCATCATTAACCATGCCGCCATGAAAGAGACAAACTCTTCTGTGGCGGAGATAAGGCTTGCACAACACCATGGGCACCTTGGCATTTTGGCTTCTTCACCTCTCCATCGGCTTTGTGTTGGGTGATGCTAATGAGCTGACTACGTCCTTCACAAATCCTTGTTCAGGCCGACGAGAGGGAGAGAGAGATGGCTGATGAGAGGTGAGCTGTAAAGTGCTACAAAGCGGAGGGCACGGCTAAGACTTTTACAAAGAGCGCTCAGATATGGCGGGATGTTTTGGATAATACCCTCTTTGAAGAGCTTTCTCCAGAGATATTGGGGAAGCCTGAGGTAATCCGGCCCTCCTCCTCGTGTTGGTGTGAATCAGTCCGACGGTGGTGAGATGAGATAATCTGCCCACATTCCTGCAGACTCTATTTCCAAATGGAGACTCACTTCGAGGATGTGTCTCGTGGAGTAAGTAGGTGGGTAGCAGGAGTAAGTATATTCAGGCCGTTATGGCAGGATTGACCTATCAAACTTAATACATTTGACAGATTGGATAGAAAGCCATTTGGTGACGCTTGAAGTTATGTGCGGCACATAATGATCTCCAATGTTGTTTGTAGCTTCAGACAATTGTGTTGTCTCCACATTTTGGATGCATATTAACAAAGGACAGGCTCTTGTTGAAAAGCAGGGATTGGCAAATGTGATTAATACTAGGGCTGTAAAAGTTAACGTGTTAACTCATGCGATTAATCATAGAAAATCGACGCATTAATCACAAATTAACGCAGATTAAACACATGGTTTGATTTGCCGAAACACGCTCTTTTAAATTATGTAGGAGGCTTTACCTGAGCGAAGGAGGAAGGTACAGGAGCAGCTGTTATCACAAGGTTCATTTTACACATATAATCCATCAGTCCTCACATAGACGAGCGCAACTCACTCATTGTCTGATGTTTACGAGTGCGGAGCGGCAGAGAGAGGTTCGAGACGACCAAACATGCGGCGGAGATCACGTGTTGAAACATGTGTGCTCCGTAACTAAAACAAACCACGCAAGTTAACTATTACAGAGCACTTTCAGACACTAGACGTCACCAACAGCTCCATCTACCGCCATAAATGTCAGTTACATATGTGTAACTATAGTTCTATGAGTGTATGAATCCATTGCACATGTAGTTTGGTCATGTAGCCTAGATGTACCTGAAATATGTTCCACAGTTTCAACATGAAAAGCAATGTAGTTAGGGTTTTAAATAATGTATTTGAAATAATGACATAATACAATTATTTTCAGAAGAAAATGAAAAATGCAAAAAAACTTCAAAATAGACAAAATGACAGAAAAAGCTTGCAATGCAATTAATCGTATTAATTAGATTTTTTTTTTAATTGTTTAACAGCACTAATTAATGCATTTTTCAATCATCACTTTTAGTTCAGACTGAATTTGTCACTTGTTAGAAATGTAATCTATGCTGCGCTGCTTGTTGGCTGAGTGGATCTCACACCATAACATTCTGAGTCTGACTCCAACAATTTGCTGTCTTGTCCAATAAATAAAAACTCCCAAACAATCCTTAAAAAAGGGATAAAAGAAATATATATATTTCTATATATATTCATTCATTCATTCATTCATTTTCTACCGCTTATTCCCGTTAGGGGTCGCGGGTGACTGGAGCCTATCCCAGTGACTTTGGGCCTTAGGCGGGGTACACCCTGGACAGTGGCCAACTCGTCGCAGGGCTAACACTTCTATATATATATATTTCCCAATTGCTTTGAGTGATTCATGCATGTTTGAGTAATCCTGAGTAATTCGTGGCATCAATACTCTCACTGTTTTCACCCAGTTCACTGCTCTGTACTTACGTCAGTCTTCAAAATGTAGGCAGGGCCAGCAGAATGGTCTGGGAGTGTGACAGTTGGTTGTTATGAGGATATACTCTATGGACAGGCGGAAATCAGCTCCTCAAATTGAATCCAAAAGTCAGTGGATAGATTATAATTAAATTTCAGCAAAACCGAAACATAATATGTATCCTTGAAGTCCGACTGCTTTATTTCTCCCATTTTCAACCCTTCATGACAGACGTAGGCAGTGGAGTTTGAAGTGTTGGCAGTGGCTCTCACAATTCCTACCAAGCGTCCAAACTCTTTGCATGCAATTTTTATACACATTTCAAAGACATACACAACTCTGTCATCATTGATGTGAGGCACATATGGACATATTTTTCTGGCTCTCGGTCAATTATAATAATAATATAAAGATGTACACAGCACTCATCAGAAATTAGATTTTTATTCTTAACTGTTTATTTTAATTAAATGCTTGCACTCTTTTCTTTTAATGTAAATTATATAATGATTATTTATGTCTTTATCTGTTTTGTGATTTTATACATATTTTTCTTATGTAAAGCACTTTGAATTACTCTGTGTACAAAATTGTGCTCTACAAATAAACTAGCCTTTTACAACATGCTGTTCTGGGAAGGAAAAAAAAAAAGTGTACCCGTTTAATTTAACATACCCCCATTAGCCGTGGACTATTTTAATAGGCTGGAGTGTGGCCTTCAGTCCACATCTTTGAACAGAAATTTCAAATTGGAATCAATGGCTTTTTCCGTTCTCAACGCACGACTACCCACTATACATAAATCTCTCAATCTGAACGTACTAGCTAACACATCTGTATAAACACACTCATACACCCATGCATTAATAAACTTACACAGACCTAGAAACAGCTTACCGCAGAGTTGTGCCTCGGGCTCCCATAATTCTCCACTGATTACAGCGAGAGAGCTCTAATGGAAGCCCCAATAACCCAGGCGGGAACACAGTGCTATTGCCTCTACCGGCGCTGTCAGGGAGAGACAGAAAGAGGACGAAGAGATTAAATTCTGCCCAGAGTTTTTGTCTGTGAGATTGGTTCTTTACGTCGCCAGCTCCATTCACACTCCCTATTAGCGCGGTGAGGGAGAGCTGCGCCCAGGGAGGCATACACCCTGAAAACCGACAACTACTCCGAGGATACTTAACAATGTTATTAATCCATTAATCCTTGTTTGACATTTGCCCATGTATCACCGCTGATTGCTTCTTTTCTTTGAGAGCTCTGGGCTACTGTACAAGGGGGATGGGAGGTGTGTTTGAGTGGGAGAGAAAGTGGGAGCTCTGATTGGGTTCAAAGGAGAGAATGAAATCATGATGAAAAGTTAACCTGGTCAGGACAGTTAGATCACCAGAGAGCGCTAAAGGAAGATTAAGATCATTTAACAACGTGTATTGTTAAATTGTTATTACGTGATTGAATCATTAGACGAAAGCAGAATGGAGAATGTATTGTAAATCTATCGAGTAAGCTGTATTTAATGGTCAAAGTTTCTTGTCTCCTTTTTTATTGGAAGGTGGATTGGTTCATGAATTCTAAAAATGGAGGATTCAGTGTTTGACATTTGTACAACTGTAATCAGATGTGGCATAGAAGTTTGCAGTCTTACGTCATAGCATGTTTAATTGGCAAACTCATGCAGCCTTTCTGTATGGAGTTCACATCTTCTTCAGTTTCCCTTGATAATCCATGGACAGCACGGTCCTGATCAAGACCCTTGTTCTGCATCTTGCCACGAGGTCACCCACTTCTCCTGGCAGGTTGTCTCAGTCAGAGCGATGGGCAGGTCCAATGCAAAGAATAAAGTTCACCGTATTCTTCCACAATGGTTCACAGCCACGTTCACTTTGGAGCAGATTGGTAAGGTACGCTCCAAAGTGAACCATTTGGGGGACCAGGGCCAGTTGAAATGTTGCTCACGTGCACTTAAACCTACATCCATGTTTGAGAACTTGGGAACGGCTCCATGGCAACCAATCCATGGTAGAAATTACAGTGGATATAGAAGGCTTTTTAAACATGGCTAATATCACCCTAAGCCCATCCCCACAGAGATGCACAAGTCTCTATATAACCATTTCTACTATCCACCTCGAACAAACGTGTGACCCATTACAATAATAAAATAAATTAAAGAAACCCGCATTGAAGTTGTGGCCTATATGTTTTGCTACTTCCTTTTTTATTTTAGCACTCACAACACAGCCGTCTTTTTGTAAAAACCCTGCAGCCCAGTGCGGTTAGCATTGTTTATGTGCATTATCAATTCTTCAAACTGAAAAATGCAACAATGACCCTTGCTTTTCGAGTTTTAAGCCCAGGACTTCCTGCTGGTGGCTGGTTGGATGTATATTGTTTCATCTTGGTTCTTGTTATAGATGAAAAAAAATAACTCAGAAGTGTGGTGTTAACAGGGATTTGGGAAAATAGAAAATTGAAAGCTGGTTGTAATCTGGAGACCTATCGCTGCTCAATACGCGGTTCTCATATCGGAAAGGCTGGCACACTCATGTTGCAGTGTACACACGGGAATACACATGATCCTTAAATCCACCAGCTGACACTCGGGGACAGACAGACAGCTTAGTGATGGTGTTTGGTTGGGTTATAAGCCTCACCGCTGTCGTGGAACTGGAGGACAACGGTTTCGTCCAAGCAGTTCTTAGTCACAAGGCGTGGTATTCTTTTGTGTTCTGTTGTGGAAGACTTGAGTGTGCTTTCGCTGCAAGACACGGGATTATTGGATGAGGAAAAAGTGAAAATTGGAAAGTAAAAACTAAAATTGGACAATGGCAATGAGCATTTTCAGGAATGTATGTAATATTAAGAATATTTTTGTTAATACATGGACCTATCCTACTGTTTCCTAGATTCACTCTGTAGCTAATTTGTCATATCTATCCGTTTAATGGGATATTTCTTTACAGTTGCAGCAAAGAAAACCACTGATAATGAGTGCTTTTGTTATAAGTAGTTCAATGTTGCAGTTGGCCTCAAAGTGAGTACTCAAGCTAGGTGTTCCTTAAAATCTAATTGTCAAAACGGTTTTCCCTCATGAACTTACTCAGAGTTGTATTTAGAATGGATATCGACTGATATGGATATTTTTTCAGGGTAAAGAGCAAATATTGACCCAATAAAACTGCTGCTTGTTACGGTGAAATACTACTGTGAAAAAGCAGGGCAAGGATAAGAGAATCAATTCTGCCGTTTTAAACAGTCAATGAACCTGCTGTTTTAGATCAATATTATGGTTTGTATGAAGTAAATAGTAAAACGATGATTGGTACAAATATCAGTGAAAGAGCTTAGTATGTCTTCTTTATTTTCAAGATTTTTTTTTTTTACTTAATTTTGCAGACATTGTAATGCATAGAATAGAAACATATAATATAGCATAGTAATGTAGAAATATACTTGATGCTTAGAATACTTTCAACTTCTGTGCGATTGATCTTTTGCTTAAAAGTCCGTATGACGTCTAAGAATCGCTCTTCACACACCCCTGCCACTTCTTATGAAAAGAGTTACTGTGGCGATAGTAAAAGTGAAAGGCTTTAGAGAGAAGTGAGCTGAGTAATCCCCTCTCCGTCAGCACACACTGGCAGCCCGGCGAGCTGATTGCCATACAAGCAATTTACTTGTTTGATTGACTGACACAAAATGGACGCCGGTCTGAGATTGAATTCTGTATTGAGCCCGGATGCAATAAGCGTAATAATGCAGACATGATCGATCCATCTAATGATATTCTTTATTACAAATGGCTTTTCATATTTACAAGCCGCTTCGCTCTCCAGTGGGACTGGCAAATCTGATTGGCCGCTTATTATCATTGACTATTCATGCTGTTCATTGGGGACACACTCGAACTTCTTTGTTTGTGATTTGCGTAATTGCTATGGGTTTGGTATGAGCAACTTTGCTTTGATTGCCAGCCATAAAAACAGACCCATGTATTCTGTGAGCACACTGAAAGAAAGAAAGAAAGAAAGAAAGAAAGAAAGAAAGAAAGAAAGAAAGAAAGAAAGAAAGAAAGAAAGAAAGAAAGAAAGAAAGAAAGAAAGAAAGAAAGAAAGAAACTAAACTAATGTAGTTATCAACAACATCAAAAAAACAGGACAATCTTGATCAAAAGCATAATCTAACTAACAACTATTAGAAACCACAATTAAAACACAATGAAACCCTTATACTTTATGCCCCTTAATCTATTTGTGAATGTGATTTGTTTTTATCTCTGATGGCTAATAACCTGATCTAACACTAAGAAAACCCAGTTGTATTTAATTGCACCTCAGCCTCAGTGATGCATGTTTTATTTATTCTTTGATTCTCCTCAATAACCGTCTCCATAATTTATGTGCACCATTTGGTTTGTTTAGCTAATATTGCGCTCTCTATCATATATTGCATTATTTATTCATGGACGTTGCATCCACTCGTCTTTGATTTATAAATAACACGCAGGCACCTAATAAGGAAAACTTTGTGGAATCTTGGTTTGAAATTTTTGACACATCCGATTCCCGCCTCATAAACCTCGTCACCTTGTCATTGAAGTAAACTCATTTGCACCAGAATTATGCGGCATGATAAACCGTTGAGTCGATGTGTGGAAAATAAACAGCCTATTTGAATGTATAATGTCATCTAATTAGTTCCAATTATGGCGTTTCCGTCACACTTGTAATACAGAGCTTTTGATTTGATAGAGGAGGGTGACACTTTGCAGTAGTTGTGCTGTCAGACACAGAGAGATGAGACAGAAGAGAAGATGCGGAGGCCTGGTTGGACAGCAGGTCAGCAAGGAGGATGTTCTGAGGAGGAGAAAGTTGTCACGAAGCTGGACCGAACCTGTCACAGATAAGAGATCTGTCTCACAGCAGGAGACAGATCCGGCAAATGCAACTGCAAAGTCTATAATTAAAAACTAGTCATCATGCATTGCAGAGGAACGTCAGTGAAAAAAAGTTTTCTTGCCACTTACACATATACATTTCTTTCTAAAAGTAACTTAAAGGTGCTGAGTGTGCAGGTGGCATGGTAGCTCAGCAGTTAGCGCTCTCGCTTCACAGCTAGAAGGTCCTAGGTTTGACTCCTGGGAGGCGTGGGGCCTTTCTGTGTGGAGTTTGCATGTTCTCCCCATGTCTGAGTAGATTTCTTTCAAGGACTTTGGTTTCCCCTACCACTAAAAACATGTACATTAGGTTTGTGAATAAGACCGTGTTTGTGAGGGTGAATGCAGGACAACAAATGAAAAGTAGCCCATGGCTTTTTACTAACATGTACTGTCCTGAGTAACTTTTCTGATGGAGGATCTGCCACTTGCTTGTCTCCATGTTATTGCTTTGCCTAGAATGTTCCACAGTGTGGTATTAAACCTATAAGCATTTTTACCCCCAACCATCAAAGTCTGAGAATTGACACGACAAGTGTTTCACAGCTTGTTTTAGTCAAGTTGAGCTTCCAGTGTTGTGCTGTGCTCACTGCTGTCTCCAGCGGTCAGCTCATGGATGGCTCCATCACTACACATCCAACACGTTCTAAAGAGATGGACCAAATCATGGACAACGCAATTTTCTCCAGAATTGATTAACATTTGTTATGGTTTTAGCGCTGTTTTCCAACTGGTAGAAGCAGGAAGACAACCTCATCGTTACTGGATTATGGAGGCATTTGAAATAGTAAATATACCCACAGGACTATAAACTGAGACAAGGGGGCCTTTTTCCTCTCCCACATTCCCACACTCTCATACTGTCCTGAGTGACACTCTGGAGAAGATTGAGTGTGAGCAGTCAAAACTGTCAGGTATGAAAAACAAACAATGGTTAAAAAAAACAAAAAACAATAATGAATCAGGAACTCTAGAGGGTGAATTTATGGGAGCTATGTCAAATGGATGCAAGACAATTGCTTTTGTTAGGGTCTTTATTGCTTTCCTCGTAATAATAAATTTGACCTCTGTATTTTCATTCTGAAGCTACCAGAGTCGCTTTATTAAATGTCTCTCTCTACCTCCACTATGACTCCCTGGAAGTGTTGTAAATATTGTCTCACTGAAGGTTGATCATATGCCTGGTCAAATGGTCTGGTGGGTTAAACCTTTGCAAAGGTTTTTGAGAGGAAAACCTTTGCAAAGAATCCATTGAAATACCCATTAAAAGAAAAAAATCAGTAATGGACTGTTAAGTTGCAGTTTTCAACTTGGAAAGAAAGAAGTAAATATCACTCACGACTTACTTGTTACTAGCATTCACAAACCTTGCAGGAATTCACGTGCACGAGTTTTGGGGGCATGCACACAGCTTTTTCAGACGGCAAAGAGAACAACAATGCTTTAATTTATAGTTTTTTGACGGCATGGACAAGAACAAACTCCTCACAAAAAGGCTCGGGTTATGGGACACCATAACACCCCAAAGACAAACATTCAATTTTGACAAAAACAAAAAAACAAGGGTAAGCAGAACATTTAATCACTGAAGTAAATAAAAAAGAAAAATGTATTGTTGCCTATGTTCATAACGCTTGCAGGAAAAACAGCACCTTCTTGTTTTGTCAGTAAACGACACCTGGGGCCACGCTTTGTTCGCTGTCCTCGCTGTATTCATCGTATTTATCCATGCACACTTTCGCTTAATTCAAAGTGAATGGGTAAATCTCCGAGCGGGTGTTAGTTTCCCATGACAGAGCGTGAAATGAAGCAGCTCGCGGCTCGTGTTTACCTCGGGTAGTAGTCATTTTTACATTCTGAACGGGTGTCCACACTTCTGCTCCAGCGGCGTGCCCTTAAGAACGCACTCCTGATAAATTGAGCCTTGACCTTGTCCTCTGCGCCAGCCTCTTGACTGTAATGAGAAGTACTTGGCCGCTTCACATCAGTAATTACACACACATCGTACCTTCAAATACGTGCCATTCGATTATTCAGTACTACCAGTACCAAAATAACATCAAGCTATTGGACTATTTTTACTTTGAGCATTTCTTAAAGGTAGACTGAGTTCAAGAGGCACATGTTATTGTGTTAAAGGCACCACCTCCATGGAGATGTGCAATGCCTGGGATGTGGAGACAAGCAGGTGCCGCCAATAGGCAATGTTATCGGTCAAATCTGTGGAGAGGCAAGTCAGTGCATAGACCTTGGAAAAATAGAACAGACTTAAGTTCCAGGCAAAAAAAAACAACAAAAACTTTCTATGGAGACAGTCAGGTCGCAGAGCCCTTTATAGTACACCTTTAAAGTTGTGTAAAGTTAAAATTGTATCTAATGCTTACTGTTTTATAACATAAAAAACACTGAGCTAGTTCATTTTAAACTAGGAGTCCAACTAATGAGTCTCAAACTAGCGGCCTGCAGGCCAATTGGAGCGAACGGGACCATATTTTGTGCCCCCCACCACACAAACACACACCTTAATATAAAAGTTCAATGTTAGGCCTCCAGCGGCCCCCAGGTAATTTGAGTTTGAGACCCCTGACCTAATGCATTCCCAGCATCCTAAATATTCACTGAATCTCTGAGCCCAGAGCGAGTTTTTCCTTCCCGGGTAAAGCCAACAAACATTAACACGCTAATGCCACACTTCAGGCTTCTCACAGAATAATCGCTCTATAAATAAATGCAGAAAAAGTGGTGTGTGTTATTTTCACCCGAATACATTATATCTCTACAGGGGCAACACAGATGTTACTTAATTAGCATTCAAAAAGTACCTGATTATAGAAAAAGAAATCAGGTATAGCAACTTTAACCAAAATACAACAGTGCTTCCCAGGAATACTTCACTTAAACGGATATGATTGTTGGTGGTGAAGACAACCAGACTGTCCAGAATATTATAAAACAGAAGCCCTCATTTGGTCTGAAAATCAATTCTGAAACCTTCAGGAAATGAGGTTAGAGAGAGCTAAAACGAAACCTTAACTTTATCTTCAACCATTTGTAGTATTGTTACTGACATTTAACACGTTAGGTTAGATTAACTTGGAAGGAGACAACCAAACATGCTAATCCTGAATTGCATCAGTCACAACATCATAAAATACACATGAAACATATAAAAGGTCAAGGGAGATTTGTCCTCCGCATTATAGTCAGCATTACATCTAAGAATAAAACAATCATGGCAACCAAGGTCTAAAACACATTTCATGTTTTCTGATAATGCTCTTGTTTTTGGTGTCTCAACCCATAACCACTAGATGATCATAATCATAGTGAACTTTCATGTCTACTTAAAACATTGCAAATTGACAGTATTCTACTACATTTGCATAGGTTCAGAGTTTGAGTACTTCTCAAATCACTGTGTAGGTTCCATTCCAAACGCTTCGCCCAACTGTTTTGACATTACTCGTCTTTCCTTTCACAGGCTGTGTAGATGGCGCATTCACATGGCAGCCCACGTGAGTACACCTTGTAAGCTTTGTGTCTGTGACAGCCGTGTAGATAAAGGGGATCAGGCTATGATTATATTGACAAGCCCAAGGCATCATTAGAACAGGGCTTTGCGAGCGTAAATAAAACCTGGGAGACATAAGAAGCGCGCAGGAGACGAGGTGAGAAGATGACATGTTTGGAAAAGAGCAATGGAATCTGCTGGGATTTGTACAATAATGTTTTGTGTTCTTTTTCCTATTTACAGTAAAAAAAAAAATCATTAAAGTTGTAGCTTTTGGCTTAGAGCAGCTCGATGAAGCCAAACCTAAATTAGGCCCATTGTGTTTCAAGACATGGAGAGATTTATTTTCAGTTTAACATGTGGCTTTCTCTGCTACCGTTGGTGAAAATGGCTCTAGCTAGACTTGCAGGTCATCCAAACAAGTTTCCTACCATATAAAAAGAAAACATAAAGTACATCTTAATTCTGATGAGTGGGAAATTACAAAGGAAGTAACCAGATTTTGCCTTAGAGAATATAAAGCAATATGAAACAGTGTGGACTAGAATAAACTGTTGACGAAATAAAGCTTATTTAGTTTGCTCAAAGTCACAGTTTTGGTTCTAGATGTTGCACCATGTTGCATATACCAACTGATATGAAAGTTACCTTGTTCCTGTCTGCATCAGATTATGCATACATGCTTTGTATTTCCATAATATTTTATACTGTATTTGAAGAATTCTTTTGCAAAAAACAGGTTTCTCCATTTTGAAAATTTGCCACAAACTTGTTTTTCTTTTTGATACCATCATCTATTATTTAGAAGACTTTAGTTGAGGGGTTTATCTCAAGAAAGGAAGGAAAATATGTCTGGCTTTTGAAAACACTGTTGGATTTACTCATAGACCACATAACAATGGGAACTAAAATGAGACTTAATTAAACTTGTACCATATCGGACCTAAACCAGGACTAGTATAGGACCAAACTAATTCTAAAGCGGGTTCAAACTGGGTTCAAACCAGGGCAAGTGTGAAAATTAGCTTTTTTTTCCCAAATGGCGCATATCTGTTTTTGCAAATGAACTCTTGTTTTTGTTATTCACAGTTGAACAATGGCAAATAGGTGGACATGCCCCTATGTTTTTTTTTCCCCCACATTTGATCCCACTGGCTATGAACAGCTCAAATCTGATTTTTGCAGCCCAGACCTCTGTCATATGTGGAACTCAATCTGATTAGAATCTGATTTTTTGATAATTGACTACAGTCTGAATACACAGGTCACAATCTGACTTCTGCTAGCTGTGAAGCTACAAAGTTTTAAAGGACACCTATTATACTAAATTGACTTTTCTGAGCTTTTAACCATGTTCTAACATTGTTGTCTGTCAAAGTTTTGTCTACAAAAGACTGCGCAGAGGCGGCGAGGATTGTCTCAAGGTATTTATTTGGTGCAGACAAGGGAAAACAGTCAACACAGTACAGGGTCTTGATTCTGAGTTGCGTCCTTCCACAGTTTGACCTTTGGTTTAAATAGCTGTTACTTGGGTCTGATGTAATGGAATAGCACTTTTCAGATTATTTGTACAAGTTCTAAAGACAATAAGAAAGCACAGTAACAAATTATTGTGTTCCATCTGATATATATGACACATAATTTGAACAGTTTGGCTGTGCATAAGATAGCTGTGATTTGTTTATGCTTATGCTGAAACAGCATGATGTCACCATTGAGATTATTTGTACTCGATAATGAGGGACTACACAGTTACAAAGTATTGTGTCTCATATGATAAATTATATGAAGAAGATAAAAGTTGTGTGATGCATCACAATATGTGATGAATATCTGAAGGCCATGTGTCATTAAAAAAAACTATCTGGAGTTGCATTTAGCGTCATTCACACTAGTTTGATGAATACTGACAAGAAAATGGTCTCCCCTCCGACCTTCAAAAACACTCCCCACATGGATTTCCTTGATGAGTGACACTTTTTCTTCTGCGCTGTTTTTAAATCCATAAAGCATCGCCAGACTTTTCTGCCATCTAATCACGATCACCACAGCTGCTAGGCTAATTAGCATTTTTCACTAGAGTAGTATTTATTTTTTAACTAAAACATGAGATGCCAATCTTCAGGTACTGAAGAGCACGTAGAAAGGCTAATAACAACAATATTTTTTAACTGATTTGGTTTTGTAAAGTGTGACAAAGATAAAATACCAACTTTTACCAATTGAAATAACAATTAATGGCTTATATTGACAAATGGTGCTTCCTCATTATAGTTTGTCTCATAATGTGGCATGACTCCTGGTTTTCTCCTGTTTTCTTCTACGTTCACGCTGCAGGTCTTGACATTCACTTCAGATTTTTTCCCCCAATCAGATTTTCTTTTGGAGAAGCCGTTCACATAAATAAAATGTGACTCAAATCAGTTTTCAATCAGTGTGAACCAAAAAAGCTCTGAAGTGAAGAAGAACAAAAGGACCAATGAAGGACATATCAAGGAATGTCGCTTTTGTGATGAGGCGGAATACAATGAGGAAGCATTTGTCAATACAAGCCTGTCGTCATCTTTATCTCTTATCCTAAATCAGCAAAGTTTTGTCACTTAACAAAACCAATTCAGCTTTTGTCTGTCAGGTATTTGAAGGTTTGATCTGTTTAATACATTTCCCATCAATTCCCAAGTTAACAAAAATGTGTCTCAAGTTTAACTTCATGTTTAATGTCTTGTAAAAATCAGATTCAGGTCACATTTGGGCAAAAAAAAAAACCTGCAGTGTGAACACATATACACTTAAGGCTGTTTGCGTTCACACATGAAAACTGATTTGAGTCACATTTTACTTGTGTTTGAGTCACCTCTCCAAAAAAATATCCTTCTTTTCCACATTATTTGAAACAAGGTGACCGACCAAAAGTTTCCTGCACGACAAATCCAACAATAAAACAGACTAATTTCTTGTCGACAATGAATCCACAAGAAATATCCAAGCTAACAGCGAGCCAAGTCTCAATTTTTACATCTCCTATGGGAAATCCTATACATCATCGGCCAGATAGAACGAACGCGGATTAACTTATCATATTCTTATTACATATACGTCCCCTATATTCATGCTGCATACATATTTAAACAGACACCGTATGGATTACCCGAGACACAAATGAGTAGCCGGCCCATGTTGTGAATACAGATGGGTCTTTGCATTATACAGCGCTGTGGCTCGGTCTAAGCCTGTCTCACTGATTACATGATTAATCAAGCCAACCAAGAGTCATCCCACTGCCGCCATGTTTCCCACTGATAATGAACCACTCATTTCGGCTAATTTGCTCGGGGAATCTGCTAATCTTCCCCTTGAGTTGAGGCGGAAAATGAGCCATCGTAATCTTCTTATCGAGGAGTTTGTCTGTGTTGTGTGCGCGCAACGGTCAAAGTCAGATAACCGCTGAGTGCGCTGGTCAATCGTAGTTAGGGATGAAATGGGAATACAGTAGGGGGATGTTTCGGTGTGGTTTGCGGCGCATGCACATACAATTAATTCCTGGTCAGTACACTTAATGAATGTCACAGTAAAAGCCATTCCAATTATTCTTTCTCAAAATGTTGTATTACCTAATTGCATCTCATTAAAAAGGGCAGTCAGCCAAGATAGAAAAAGTGAGGTGAAAGTAAAGAAAAAAGTTACAGAGCTATAGAAAATGACTGTCGGTATCTTGCAGTTGGAGCAATTTATTTCATTCTAAACCCTTGAATAATTTATTTTTCTCAAGATTCAACAAATGCCCAGAGATGGCTGCGTTTGAGATGATGATTCTCAAAGCTTATAACACTGAAGATAAAACAGACTTTCTTTTTTTCATTTATTAGGAGAAACGGTTGTGCTGTAAGTGAATCTTGATAGATCTGTGCTACAACTGCTCATGCAATACTTTTTTTTTTTGACAGGCTAATGACTAAAAAGGGAAACAGAGAAATTCGGGCAGACAATATGACCATATGTTTGCACAATATTTCAACACAAATTTTTTTACATCTCACATAAATACATTTAAAAACCACATTGGCCCGTGCCTAAAGTTTATTTTGTGCATACAAGTGAAAATCAATAAACACAGGCACACACAAACAAAGATTCAACAATTTAACTTCCTTGAATAGTCAAAATGTATTGTGAAAAAAGTTCTAAACAAACAAATACATGTATGTTAAGTAGAAAATTCCATATTAATGTGATAAACAAAGGGATTTTACTTTATCAGCAAACATAAAGTGCACACATCAGACCTTTTGGGCTGCTTTATTTTTTCCATTTGCTAAGTTATAAGTTAAATTTCAAGCCTGGTCACTGTCTGTTGAGTTTTATTCTTGATGAGCACCTGTTTTAGACTTTTTACCAAGAATATCCTCTGCATTTCTGTATTTTAAACTGCACTGACTGTGATACTTGTCCAATTAGGAGCTATTTGATGAACTCATTTAAACTCCTCTATACTGTGACTGTGCCAGTGATGCCCTCACAAACCCCCGTAATGAGGATAATGCATTCTTCTTAAACTGCATTGCTGATGGGCTGGCACAGTGAAGGAACATAATGAGTGAGAATGAATAGAGGTAATGGTGGTCGGGCTGACAAGCTGTGGGCGACAGTGACAGAGATGAGCGGTAAGTGGGGGAAGATTGATAAAACAGTGTCAAGCAGCTCAGGTGTGCACAGTTTGAGATGCAACAAAAATATGGATACCAATAAGTATAAAATATAACCTGCTCTAATATGCATATTCTTAACCGTATCAATAGCAATACTTACTTTTGGAGTTTTTTCTGCGTTAAAGCTGATGCTGTATCTGATTTTCACATTGTGAGAGGAGGAGGTATATAAATAAATGCTGGTTCCTAGCTTCCACATATCCTTTAAACACATTGATAATATTCACTTGCATTCATTTTAGGCGCCTGCACTGATGACCTTTTTTCAGATGTAAAGTGAAACGAGGATGGACCACCCAAGTGCAGCCAATCAGAGTGCAGCTTTCAGCTCTAACTTCCTACTTGATGAGAAATGAAATGCTATATATTATTACACGCAGACATCGTGCAGACTCTTGCTTTTACAATATACTCTTTGGGGGAAAACACAAAATGTTCTAATTACCAATAATCATACACTGAACAAAAATATAGATGCTTAACACTTTTCCCATCTGCCCTGAACAGTGAAAACCAGGATTCATCCATAAAGAGAACACCTTTCCAACGTTCACCATTGAAGACACCATTGAATGTGAGTATTTGCCCGCTCAAGTCAGTAACAACTGTGGACTGCAGTCTGGTCAAGACCTTGACAGGTCAATGAAAATGCAGGTGAGCTTCCCTGGGACGATTCCTGATAGAGGTTTGTGCAGAAATGTTTGTTGGGTCTCAGACGATCTGATGAAGATGTGGATGTGGAGGTCCTGGCCTGGTGTGTGGCTGGAGATGCACAATGCACAAGCAACAGCTCTGGTGAACATTCCTGCAGTCACGCACCAATAGTACGTATGACATATGTGACATTGTGCTGTGTGATAAAATGTGTGTCCTTTCATTGTGACCAGCCAAAGGCACATCTGTGCAATATTCATGCTGTTTAATCTGCATCTTGATAAGCCACACCTTTGAGGTGGGATGGATTTTCTCGGTTGTGCGCACTAACACAGATTTAGACATTTGAGAACAATATTTGAGAGAAATTCATCTTTTTTATAAATAGAAAAGTATTACAGGGCCTACAGGTTTGCACCCTCATTTGAGGTGTGAAAAAATAATGACAAGTGTGGTCTTCTCACCCCTTTGCAACTCGGATGCACCCTCAGACAGTTTGGTCCGGACCCGGGCCTGGTGATACAAGTCATGTACAGGAAATATATTAGAAATGTATCTTTACGCACATGCAGTGGGTGTGATTTGATAGTATTCACCCTACGAGAAAAGAACTTTTTGTTAAAAGAAACACTTGTGACTATGATACTTTCAAGTATATTTGTGATTTTTTTTTTCTCGTTGTCATATTTAAATTCTACATTACAAGAAAATATATAAAAGCTCAAAATAAGTAGTAAGCATGGCTGGAGATGTACTGTGGAAAGAGACAATGTTCAGCACATACAGTAATACACTAT
This sequence comes from Rhinogobius similis, assembly GCA_019453435.1. NCBI lineage: Eukaryota > Metazoa > Chordata > Actinopteri > Gobiiformes > Gobiidae > Rhinogobius > Rhinogobius similis. The sequence goes on from CM033635.1 coordinate 24,390,037, forward strand.
CAACAAACTGAACAAACAAAGCTGACTGAATTCACATCTCTATCATGTCTACAGTAAATACTACAGCTCCTCGAATTACCTTCTATTTTTCTTTTTCTTTTTTTTACCGTAAATTCGACAGAACATTTTTCACAGCACGGCGCAGAGATCAGAGTCAGGGCCTTTTTTCCTCCTGAAGATTGCACTCTCATCTTCCAATCTGCAGACGAGGAGAAGTGCCCCATCACTTGTGCTGAGCGCGCAGCCGTTCCAGAACCCTCAATTGGACACGTGTCGGACCCAAACTTTTCGCTGAGCTCTCCTGAATGTATAAATGGTCCTTTCCCTTCTTTTCGTGCATTTCATTTTCCACAAGGAAGGAGGAGGAGCACTTTGACTGATGAGAAAGATAAGTGAAGGAGATGCTCGAGAAGCTGGGGGGCACAAGAGTGTGTGAAGATGGGGTTGAAATCAGAGAGAGAGAGAGAGAGAGAGAGAGAGAGGGATGGAGGCAGAGAAGGAGGAGGAAGAGTGAAGGTGACAGATGTCAGTGGGCTCACAATGAGGAACATGATAAGCAGCCCTCCTGTCATTCACACGCACATGCAATGACATCCATCCACAGCACACTTCAATAGCCTGCTGTGGTTTGTACAAGCATGATCTAAACAAGATACAAGAGACCGGCGGTGGGAAGAGAATATCTGAAAATGTGTATTTGAGTAAAAGTACAGTTACATGGCTAAAAAGGTCCATTACAAGTACAAGTTCTGCTGCCAAATTTTAAGTCAAAGTGTAAAAAGCACAGGAAAAATACTTCTCAAAATACTAGCTGCATGAAATCTTAGTTGCATTTAGTCTTAGATCAGTCTACTTGATTCATTTAACTTTAAAAGTTGTTTTTAGACCACAATCCACATATTTTCTGAGCTCTGGCCAATAAGAGCAGGCGATGCAGAGATGTCATGCGTGTTTATAGGTACGGAGAGGAGCAAACACAGCAGGGAAATTACAAAGACAAATTACAGGAATTAAACACAGTTACAGGCACAAATAATGTTTAAAAATCTGCTAAAAATAATACTATGAGCCAAAAAAATTGACCAAAATGCTTAACTTGTCCCTGCATCTGTTTCCCCCTTCGTTTAGTTAACGTTGATTGCAACTGGAGATTGTTTACTGTATTGTGTGCACATCAAAAATTGAAATTAAACTCATAGTCTTGTGTTCATCAGACCAGGTTCTTGTCCCTTAATGGCGAGGTATGGAATAAGGCCAAATCTGAAGACTTCTTTCTGCAACATTGACAGCTAACTTGCACTGGTTGGAAGGATTGGCGGCTCTCCTTTTTCCTTGCACCTCACTTTTTGCGGTTTTGTTTTAAATCCATACACTGTTTCTATCCACCAATTTATGAACTCATACAGAGCTAGTGGGTACTGCACTGGGTCCATAAATGTTACGGTCATGTGCTCTTCAAGCATAAAAACAAAAGATACCAAAAAGGCCATGTAGAATTTGACAACATTAAAATAATGTGTGCGAACGGCAAGATCCTGAGGCTCTCTGAGCAGCCAAAAGTACGGACGCCTACACATTTAGTCCTGGAAGATCATTTCAAAGCTATTTCTGAAGTATTTGTGTATTTGGGACTTGAATAAACGGGTGGAAAACATGAACTGAACTGTGGGGGTTGTGGGTCATTAATGGAACAAACCCAATCTGTGCAATATTGTTCAGAAGAATTCGCTGAACTTATGATGAACTTTCCGCTGTTGTGAAGGGCTGTTCAAAATGCATTGTTAGTCAAAATGTTTGTCCAGTATTTAATTTACCACATTATAAGCAAATCTGCCAGTCTATCTACTCTTTTTTACAAGTGCAGAGTTGTTCATTCGGAAGTAATAGCTCCAATCGAACTGGTATCAAACAGAAAACCCCAAAATAAAACATGTCTCAATTAAACTGAAGTGTTTTTTCCATGATGGCTCAAACCATCAATCTTCCAGTCATGAGACCATAGCCTCGGGTGAATATCTCATCCTGTTGTCCTAGTATTTATAGTCGGTTGTTAACATAGATGCACACATTTCAGATAAAATTGTCATAATTCATTGCACTTCTGGGACATTTGTGTTCATGAACCAGACGCCAGCTCTTGTCATCATCATTGCTAGTATGACTGTAGCAGAAATACTTATCTCTTTAGATGCACAAAACTCAACAATACAGCACATCATGTTATAATCGCGATCAATGTCAACTTTATCTTTATGCTACAACACCTCCGGACTCGTTGAATGGATACATGAACGTGCGCTTCAGTCTGGGGCGTATTCTTCTCCCTGACTAGAGGATTAGGAGGTCAGGACCTGTTCATCTGAGCCGCGCTGTGTTTCTGCTGAGCCAGGATAGACTGGGTACTGTGACAAATTAATCATCAGCGGCCAGGGAAATACATCATAAAAGGATTTATATTCCTCTATAACAGATTAAAGGGCTATTGGAAAGAACTTGATGGAGTAATCCCGGCAAAGATATGAGACCCGTCCTGAGAAAAATGTAAAATTCATGTAAAAAGTACAAGGTTATTGGAGACGTTCACGAGTGTTATTGCCAGTGGCTACAATATTTCAAGCTGATAAAAGACATGTCCATCATTTTACTCATGTTACAGTTTTATGTATAATTCAACTTACAATATGATTTTTGGGTTCAAATCGTTTTAAGACTATAACGTTATATTTTGTACTTTTGATTAAATACCATAAGAGTATATTAGTTGTGGGGCTGTGATCCTTTAGTCGTTTGGTCGTTTTATCGGTCGATGGTGTATTAGTCCAGTGGTTCTTAAACTAGGGGTTAAACTGTGGGGTCGCCAAATTATTTTTCCAGTCGGGAATTAACGTGCTATTTTGTGAGGTGAAACTATGAAAAAAACATATATATACAAATTCAGAGTTGCTGTTTTCACATTCCTAGGCGCTGTGTGTGCCGCTTAGAGCTTAAATTCTTGTCCCGAGCCGGAGCCGGCCCGAAACCGACCCTTCCGCTCTGCTGTCGGGCTGAGTCGGGCTCGGCCCGGGGCAGAAGCGGCGGTCCGTGGCGGGGCTCGTGCGGTCCATGAGCGGGCTCGTGAGCTCCGTGAACTGGACTCGTGAGGTCCGTGGCGGGCGCGCGCGTCCGTGAGCGGGCTCGTGCGGTCCATGAGCGGGGCTCGTGAGCTCCGTGAACTGGACTCGTGAGGTCCGTGAGCGGGGCTCGTGCGGTCCGTGAGCGGGGCTCGTGCGGTCCGTGAGCGGGGCTCGTGCGATCCGTGAGCGGGGCTCGTGAGCTCCGTGAACTGGACTCGTGAGTCCGTGGCGGGGCTCGTGCGGTCGTGGCCGGGCTCGTGCGTCCATGAGCAGGGCTCGTAAGCTCCGTGAACTGGACTCGTGAGGTCCATGAGCGGGGCTCGTGCGGTACATGTGCGGGGCTCGTGCGGTCCGTGAGCGGGGCTCGTGCGGTCCATGAGCGGGGCTCGTGAGCTCCGTGAACTGGACTCGTGAGGTTCGTGAGCGGGGCCCGTGCGGTCCATGAGCGGGGCTCGTGAGCTCCGTGAACTGGACTCGTGAGGTCCGTGAGCGGGGCTCGTGCGGTCAGAGCGAGGCTTGTGCGGTCCATGAGCGGGGCTCGTGCGGTCAGAGCGAGGCTTGTGCGGTCCGTGAACGGCGCGGTTCGTCATTCAAACCCGCTTCTGCGCTTCAGGTGTTCCGCTCCTCACAGCGCCTTTTGCGTGCGCTCCCTGTCCACATTCTCCAGACAGTTTCACTCGGATGATGGAGAAAAGTCCCACCTGAGGCTGGGCCTCATGGCTCCTGTCGGTCCACGCCTTTTACTCTCTCTCTCTTCACAAAATCACAGAGGGCTCTGGCTCACTGCAGCGACGAGAAGAGCTCAATCTCTAAATCGTCCTAACTAACTCGTCCTAACTACCTAGTGCTAACTAGATGTGTCCAATACAAATTTTTTCTATAACCTGCGCAGCCTGACCTGCACCTCCAGTTTTATGTACATTTCTAAGCATATTATTTCATGTACAATTTTAAGTGTTTTACTGCGGTTGTATAAGTTATTCTTTAGGAACAAATTACTGCACAGTGAGGTAAAGAAAATAAAATCCCACAGTACTTTTTTTGTAGGGCATTTGACCTAGTGACCCCTGTATTTTATAGACACAAATACAACATTATTTAGTGTATTATTTAATGTCATAATTATTCAGCGTTTATTTGTTCACTTTGTTCCACTTCTTGTGAAATACATTTTTGTAGTTCTTACATTGCCAGTTGGTTTTTAGTTGATTTAGTTTGACGGAATGACAAAAACCTTTTGAGGGAGTGTCAATAACTATAGGTCTGCCCAAAAACGGCGTGGGAGTAATGTGGGGTCGCCAGACCTCACAAGATTTTTTTGTGGGGTCCCCAGACAAAAAGTTTAAGAACCACTGTATTAGTCGACCAACATATTTATCAGTTGACCAATTACTTTATCTAGATAACAGATAGATAATAAATGAGTAAGTGGTTGAATTAAGCATTTTTTTTCATCTTGATTTGATGATATTCTGACTGTCTTAAAAAAGATTTGTCAGTGGAACAAGCATAAAATGTCTTGTTTTACTTCAAATAAGAAAAACAGAAGAACTGAGTAAAAGAAAAAAAGCTACTTCGCTTGAAACATACATCTGATTAATAAATACACTGTTTACAAGTACGTTTCTGCATAAATAGTGAATTCCAGTGCAGTTGTGTTCTTTTTAATGCAGTTTGGGTCAGAAACATGGACAAATGTCATAGTTTAGATATATTTTTGCCACAACCAATTTTAGTCACTTAATCGGTCGATAAAGCAGGTCTTTAGTCGACTACAGCCCTAATGACTCTCAATAAAGAAATGCATGATTGTTGATCCATTGTCCAGCTGCCAGGATTCCATTGAGCTGAGTGTGCATCTTTATAATGTGCAATGACAAACCATGTTAATGAGAAATAAGAAGATGTAGTTTAATGTTAGTTTTAAATATGTTTAGGTCCAATTGGCAGAGGTGGGTTGTACTTTTTTTTTTTTTTTTACTGGCATAACTTTTCATCAACAAAAAATGTCTCTTTCAGAATAATTTCCAGACACCATACTTTTACTCATACTTAGTTCTCCAGAAACTTCAGCTCCCTTCAGATTCTTAACTTTTTTAAATCAAATTTTACTTCCTGTGCATTATACGAACTTACACTACATTAAAGCTGGGGTACCAAATTTTCACACAGCAAAACTGGAGGTAAGTATTAAAATCTAATGCTAAAAATGACTTCCAAGCTTTCACAAACCCTTTGGCACTTCTGGATCGAGGAGACGTACTTTATTAGATGCAGAAAGCGCGCAGAGGTCTGCAGCAGCAAAAGTGCTGCTTTTAAAAGACACTCTGGGTAAAAAACACAAAATGTACTAATTGACAAAAAAGTTGGATATCCCAGCTTCAGTCTCAAATTATAACTCAGACGGTACATCCAGAAAGCAATTCCCATCTATTTCTGGCACCATATTTTGAAGAATCTGACCTCTGACCTGACATTTTCTGGCTACTCACTTTAGAGTTAATGTGAAATTTGTCACAAACATCATCCGAGCCAAGCATTATTTCTGTGCTAAAGTGATTCACGCAGCGAAACCGCATACATTTCACCTATTAACCGTTGCTTTTAACTTTTAATGTGTCATTTTGAAGTGCAGAACTTTCCGAAAAGCACCACGGCGTAAAAATGTACTCACATCTCTGCACTTCCTCTGACAGTTGGGGGCAGTTGTTCTGTAATTTGTGCTCACCGCGGTCCAGTGCCTTTGTGCATGCGTGTCAGAGCCTCTCCACACTTTGAATCAATACAACAGCCCCACTGTCTAACATTACCTTATGGAAAATGCCCGCGATCGATATACAAACAGAGGAAAGCAATGCATGACACGCCAGGTCTTTAACAGCCTGGAAGCGGAGCAAGAGGACATACGATACTGCCCCCCATGTATTTCTATTGACTAAGTGATTGTACATTTATAGAAAGATTTATCACCATCAAAGGTAGTCAGAGTATGCAATGAGATCTACGTATACTGCTCTTAGTCCTGTGTGTGAATCGAGAAAACCTATTGTTCGGTATCGAAGAGCTTGTGACTCCGCTGGTGCAGGAAATATGAAAGGCAGAGTTAACATTTGCAGAGGCTAAAGTTGTAGCAAATGCGAGATGAAAAAATAGTGCAATGCAGAGAGTTGTTTGCTCAAAGTGGCATGATGCTGAAAATGAAATTCACAATGCTTTAGAGAAAATAAGTTTTGTCTATAACTCCTGTTGAACTTTATGAATATCTGACAGCTGTTGTGTTGGTCGACTGGTCCAAAAAGAATGGTTTTGTTTCGTTTGTATTTTAGACAAATCCTCCTGTCCAGAACAAAATGTTGAGCACATCATAGCAAACATAAACCAGGAAGAGTTGGTTCCCAGTTTTTGAGTAAATAAACAAATCAAAAAAGCAAATCAACGGACTCAAAGCAAGTAATTTTGGCCATCTGTAGGTGTTTTTGGTTCCATCCTCAGCCAAACAGAAAGATATTTACAGCCAAAAAACACACAGGCAAGAAGATGACTTGGGCAGTTTGTGTTCCATAGAAGCACATCACAGTCCAGTAAACTAAACTGTCTGCTGTCTCAAAGCTTTTGTCTTCAGTTTGTCTGGTGAAGTTAGTTCAGATTCAACCTTCTGTGCTAGAAACATAGTTTCAGTCTATTATTTGAATTTTGACTTTGCCTTTTTTCATCAAATGTGTATGTTGAATTGTACAGAAACTAATGCAAACACAAGAGAGGTCATGATTTATGACTTTCACAGTACATTGTGACTATAGATATCCCAGTAAGTTGTAAGTGTTTTGTAATCATTAATATCCAATATAAACTTAATCTATGCTTCAGAATTAATTATTTTTTAAATTTTTACAGTAAACATCAAATGGAAAAAATATTTTAAGTTTTCTGATTTTATAAATAAAGGATGGTAATCTAATCTATGTAAAACAAAATGCATTTTTCATGTTGTGATTAACCTTTTTAAACATGCTCATGACTACCTTAAATTTGGCACCTCATATTTTGAAACAACAACATAAAATGTTTATTATGCACTAAATGAACACGTTTCTCTGCTGTTTGCCCTGGTACTTACTGAGTGTATGCAGCCAGTAGATGGCAACTAGCACTATACACAATTTAGTTCTGTTATTATTTTTAGAGACTGTGTGACATGCTATTGTCAGGCTTAGCAGTAGCAGTGATCGTGTTTGGACGGCAGAAATGCTTAGAACAAGTCTAGAAAGTCTTAAGGACTTAAAACAGCGGAAGATTCTTGGATAAGTGACGTATATAATCGGGAAAAACAGGTTCAGCAGGGAACCAACAGTCCTCAAAACAGCGTGAATGCAGCTAAATGCAACTCCAAGTATGTTTTTGATGACGGAACATTGTTAGAACAGGGTTAAAAACTCTAAAAAGTCACTGTAGCAGAATGTGTCCTTTCACATTGTCAACAAAGGATAATATACGAAAAATCAGTCATATAATAATAGTGGAAATCAAATCACAATGTTTCTCCAGTATTAATATGATTTGAGCAAAGACTTTGTGCTCCCATAGATTCAATATGACTTTGTTACAGCAGCTAGCAACAGCTCTTCACCAGTGAGACAAAACCATTTCAAAATTAACTGTTTGCATGTAAGAAGTGAAGGTTTTATTTCATTCATTTTATTTTATTTTGTTTGGACTCAAATGAGAAACAACAGAATTGTCATGGCCAATCTTGTTATATATATATTTTTTTTCAGTTATACAATGACAAATCAATCAATCAACGCTATACAATATAACACCAACTTTTATGTGAATGTTTTATCTTTCTTCTGATGTTGTGACTGACTCATTTAAGGATTAGCCTGAACAATTTTCTCCTGCCTTGTCAATCTTTAATAAATGTAAATCTTTAACGACACTATCACTAATGACCCTCAACTGGAACAACAGGAACTTGCCATAACAGTATTAACAAATAAATATATTAATAATTATATATATTAATAATAAAATATTCAACCATGTAATAGTCATTTAAAAGAATCTGTTTATGCCATTACGCCAAAGAAAAGTAAGAATGTGATGCAAAAAAAAAATAATACTTTTCTCTTTCCTGAGTGGTTTAAGACTGAGAGACAGCCCAGATTCACAATGTCACAAACAATACAATACGATGGAAGAACCTAAACAAATTCAGTGAGAGGTGCATGGGAATTGGAACTCACAACCATCTGGCATGCATGAGCTGCCTCCCTGCATATTTGTCTGCCCCGCAGGCCTGCTCCACGTTCACACGTCGTGAACAAGGCTGACGGAGAGCAGCCTTCAGTTGCGCTTCACACCCATAATGTCCTCCCTCTTGGGCCAAAGCAGTGGACCACGAAGCAGCTAAAGTGCCCCCATTCTCACACATGGCCATACATTCCCACTGCTGCCCCTTTACTCAAACACTCGCGATCGATTCAAGCGAAAACCAACGGCGAAAACGTATCCTGGGGCTGTACAATGTGTTTCAAGCGAGCCATCTGCACTGGACAAGGAACAACTGTTATTCAAGCTTTTCTTATTGCGAGCACAAAAGCGTTTCCCTTATTATTTGTTCCTCCCTTTCACAAACGAGCTCTAAATCTCATCTCCCACAATAAATGCATACGTACACCTCGTAATATGTCTTATAGGCGGTAATTTTCCAGCGCTGTAAAATGAGTCGTTCGTCTTCTTGTTTTTTAGCCAGTGGGGGAAACGAGAATGGGGCTGCTGAGATTAAAACCTGGTGGAGGGTTTCTGAAATGGCGGAGGGAGGGTGAGCATCCTGGGGTCTTGGTTGGGTGTCACGGAGGAGCGCCGGAGGTGGACGTTCGGCGCTGACAAAGCAGTATTAACGTTGCATGATGAGCATTTGATACAAAGCTCACGTACGAAGTAGAGGGGGGCACACCCGACACTTGGCTTGCATTATTTATGAAATGCAGCCACTGTTTTACACTTAGCATCAGACAGGTTCCAGGAAGATGGGCGTATAGTGAGATGTTTGCTGTGGTCGGTTTGCGCAAAGTAAGGTTGACGCCAGAGAAACCCAATCTCCGTCAAATGGTGGTGCGCTTCGACCTTCTGTGGATAATTGTGAAAGCAAATGTGACAATGTGTCTAAATAAAAGAATGCATGAAGTGAATCTATGGTGGCAATAGAGGCCATCGAAGTCAAATCCTCTCAAACTCTGCCTGACAAAAAAAAGTCGTCACGGGAAAAAAAAAAGGGTGACACACTCTAATATTTCGTTGGAGCGCCTTTAGCTTTGATTACCGCACTCATTCGCTGTGGCATTCATTCAGTAAGCTTCTGCAAAGTCAAAAGATCTTGTATTGATGATGAAGAATGTGACCACTGCACAAAGCCTTCTTCTTCCAAAGATTCTTAATGGGGTCAAGATCTGTAGTAGATTTGTTTATGCAATCTCCTTTGATCAGGCATCCCAAACTCGCGGCCTTCAAGACGATTTCTGGTGACTCCCGAGATGATTTTTTTACTCTGAACTTCTCCACGGACTTTTCAACTTTCCTCAACAAATACATTGACTGAAAGCATGCGGGATGTGAGCGCAGGAGCTTCAGGATATAGTCAGAGAGAATGTCAAAGTTGTTGTTGTTTATTTGGTGCTAATTTGCTACCCAAGTGAAGTTAGGCTTCATTGCATTAACGAACATCGCAAATACAAAATACAAAAAAAAGCCACCAGCTGCATTTGCAGAGAGTTAGAGCAGTGTGTTGAGAAGTATCAGTGAGCAGGAAGTGAATCACACGTGGGGAGGGCATCTGACACTATCACTTTCTCCCGTGTCTCTCTCTCTCTTGGTGTCTCTCCTCAATAACGCGACAAAGCGCTGCTGCAATACTTTGCTCAGACACAAACAAGCAAACGGCACTCGTCCTAAAGCTGCAGATGCTTGGACTTATGACTCCCGCAGCTGAAGGTGTGATAATTCACTGAGTTAAGCCACGAAGAGAGGACCTGCTTAAAAATCCCAGGCTTGTGCAGATCACTTTATTGGTAATCATTGGCCTAATAACATGACTTGCTTAATATCAACATGAGCTTAATACTAAAACACATAGTTTGAAGGTTTCTAAAATCTAAAATATACCAAATATGCCTTAAAAATGCCAAACTAAAATCTCCAATATATAGATTTTGTGGGTAAAGAAAATGTACTTTAGTGCGTTTCAAGTCTGTCTCTGTTGTGGCCCCTAGCCAGCTCTGATTTTCTAAATTCGGCCCCCTCTCAAAATAAGTTTGAGACCCTGCCTTAGAGGCTTTCTCTGCTGGATGTCAATGGTTTAACCTTTCTCAAATACACTAACATCTTTTCCATGCCCACAGGATTAGTCTTTCCACATTTGTTACAGAAATGAGAAGCCACTCACTGCATCAGTTGGGTTTAAAAACCGCGTTGAAGCTGAAAGACAGTCATTCATGCAGCAATTATCCAATAGGAACCTTGTACCTACTTGCTTAGTTAAGTTTGGCCAAGTAGAAGAAGTTAGAATATTCAATTCATTTTTTTGAAACTGGAGTCATACCTCAGCAACTTTGGGCTTTAGATTAAGCACACACAGTATTGGCAATTTAGAGAAAGAGTTTCTCAGAAGGCATATAATGTGCTTCTTTCTCCTACAATATGACATTTTAAGAGGCATAATGTTTATGATTGATATGATATGATTTAATGTTTAATTTAGCTATTAAACAAATAAAAAAGGTCCTACAACGTGACCATATAAAAGATGTACAGATTTGTTGTTGATAGGCAATAGGCACAAATATAATAAAGATGATTCATATAAATTATTTTCGTTTGTTTGTTTGTTGTTCATCTTTGGGGTTTTTTCTGTTAAAGTTAATTAATTCAGTGGAAGATTGTTTAAGTTGAACATTGTCCATCTGTCGAAATACATTATGTTGAGCATTGTTAGTCCATAAGTTCCACAACCTGACACTCCACAATAATACATAAAATGGTTTAACTTTACCGTAAAGGCAGATCAGATTAGATTCTATTGACCTTCCGCTGTGCAACAGGCAGCAAACGTAGCTAGTTCAGCTGGCTACACATTTGGCTAACCCAAATTACCAGCAGCCAAAGCGCAGAGCCGGGTGAAACATTGGGGCATAATGTGGTCCGTTAAGGCACGCCATAATGATTAAAGGCATTGTTGATGATAAGAGAGTGCCCTGTTTATTGGTTTGTTTGTTTTTTGATACTTTGATGCTCCTTCCACCAAAGGGCACTTCTATTTTTTCTCTACTTTCCATGACTTCCTGTAGATCCATGATGCATTCCTCTTTGGTCTGTTTCCCCCTCAAATTATACATTGAACTGTTTAAAAGACATGGCAAGCTAAAATAAACTGGAGTAAAACTGTAATTTGGATATTTCTGGCATTAGAGAGTGGCTTGTAAGGCCTTTGCAATTTGCATGCATGTATTTTGAGTAATATGAGACTATATTGAGGAACTAAAGTTAAAACAGATGACAAAGACGTGAGTTCTCGCATTGATATCTTCCTTTGGGATTTTGTGTGACTTTATTTCAATGTTTGTGTGTTTTTAAGTGTTGTTGTTTTTTTTCTTCCTGCATTTGAGCCCTGCAGCTGCAAATGCGGGCACATTCTGTATGAGCAAATATAATTAAAGCCAATGCAAGTAAAACAGTACTGCATACTTATACAAAAAATGTACTAAAAAAGTCTCCGAAATCCCCCGCCAGTTTGCATGGTCCTCATAAACAAGGCGTCGTGTCTGTGTACAGTACGTGTTTTTTGTTGCAACACGCACGGCGAAATCAAGGAGCAGTGTGGGAGGCAAGCGTGGGAGGCACTTTGTTCGGCATCACTGTTTTAAATACATAAAGTCTACCCGAAGAGTTTTGTGTGCAGAAGTAATGTCTTTTAAAGTTCAGCAAGAAACAAAACGTGATCACACTGCCGCTGCCAGCTCCGAGACAGCTGCTATGACAGATTACTTTGCTAACTCCACATGCCTCACACACTGTTCTGCTTCTACCACATCTGCCATTGACAAATAAAGAACTGGGAAATTCGGAGGAACTTTTGAGCAAAAACGACTTTAAAACTAGCTTCTAAATTGGAAGCAGACCGCAATAATGAGTGGAAATATTTTGAATGGTGCAATGTTTACATCCAGGCGCGCACAGGACCTGCAAAATGTGTTTATTATACAGACAAAGAGCGCAATTATGGGATGTAATGGGTCCCAAAAGGGTTGATTGTAGCACACATCCAGCCCCAGACTAATTATAATATTAAACACGAGGAAACATAGCATGACTGTACACATAGCGATGTTACAGCTCGCTCAGTTACATAAGGAAGGAGGATGGTAAACTCCTTGCAGGTTTTCTACATAAAAACAGTTTGCATGGGTGAATGTTTCGCGTGTTTTATACATGTCAAAGTGCTCATTATTCACAAGGAAACTGGCTGCCAATTGGCCCATCGGTACTATGTGTTTAGGGACTGTTCAATGGCTCTGAAATACTGGACGGAGATGAACAAACCACAGATTTTTGCAAACCCATCCCACTTGTGTTCAGAACTACGTGTTTGAGCCTCAAAACCCCTGCCATGAACACAATGAATGGATATCTTTGGAGTGTACTCTTGGCGGCAGCAAAGAAAGACCATTACAACGAAAGTAATGACCCCAACAGAACCAAGAATTAAGGACTGGACTGACATGCAAAATATGAAAAAAAAAATGTTTGGATTCAATTTGAGACTAAATGGGACTTGGATTTAAATTTGGTTGTGTCGCAGTGTTTCTTTCTTTTGTTACATTTTTAAATTAATTAAGTTTTTATTTTATTTTAGTTGTCTGCGCTCTGGTCCAGTTTTGTGCTCTATGTTTTCTGTGTTTTAAATGTAAAAACACACCAAAAAAACACAAACGCAAAAAAAAAAAATGGCAGTAGAATGCTTGTTGTCTGATCTGAGAGCCGGTGGTTCGAATCCCGCTTGTTGGCTTCCCGATCACAGCTGCCTCATGTGAATACTGTTGTTGTGTTCTTAGGCAAGACACTTAGCTCGCCTCACCCCCACTGTCTGTGCACAGTGGTGTGTGTGATTGAGTCTGGGTGAGTGGTTCCTTGATGTAAAGAGCTTTGAGTGCCTTGACGGTTGAAAAGCGCTAAAAATGTTATAATTTACAGTTGATTATAAAATGTATTTGTTGGTAATCTTAAGTTTAATTAATTCAATAGTCATTAATTCACTGAAATAACAGCAACCCTTTTGAACAATTTTATACATTTCAAAAGGTGCCGCCACACATTTGTATTAAGTTCTTGCATTGGCTTAAAAAAAGAAATGTAGCAGCCAAAGCTCACCACAAACTATTACCTGTAAAACTGTTTACCATGCTGTGTTTGTGACTTTGGGAACTCTGACGACTCAAGTGGGTTTGATTAACTGTTTGTCTTAGTTGTTATTTAATTTCTTGGTTGATTAGGATAATTTGTGATTATTATAGTTGGCGACGTAAATAAAAAGCCGGTAATTTGAAGCCAAAAGCACCTTCATTGTATTTAATTATTTCCCCCCGCTGATGTGAAGAAGAGATTATCCCGTGACATTAAAGTAGCATTTATCTCCTTGGAAAAGAACTGGTGATAAATTTGCATAATGTATCTTTAACATGACTTTGGGATTGACAACTTAATCGTCAAGAAAGGGAGAGTAAGGGTTAGAAAAAGAACTTAGGAATACCGAAACCAATTTAGCTTTTAATAGACCTCAAGCTCACTATACAAATACACTGTCCAAGAATGTTTGTTTGTTTAAATGCTTTATCGCGGTGGACAGACACGATTTTGCGGAACATTTCCACTGCAAAGCTTTTAAATGTTGTGAGCAGTGAGTGGCAGCAATGTTTTTCAAGGCTTTAGGGTCAGAGCAAAGTGGTGTCAGACAAACTTTGCATGTTGTTTCTGCACCATCCCATACTGTCAGGGCGGATCAGAGCGGAGCGGGGAGATGGCTGCAGTTGCTCCTAGTAAAATGGGATTGGGGTGAACATTACAGGCCGACACAATGGCAGTGAGGTTAAACATTTAAAAGCCTACACACAAAACTGCACATGGTTTATTGGTCCAGGTTGCATTCCACACAGGATAGCGGGATGATGTTAATTAGTAGTTTTAATTGCAGTAATAAAAAGTGCGTTCGTGAGTTCAGCTGAAGCATAATACATCCTGTGTAATTAAACAGCTGAATATGATCAAGTGTTACGCAAGAACACAAGTTATGTGTATATATTTTGGCCAGAGGGTTTGCAGATAAATGAGCTTACAAGCTGCAACTGTCTATTAGCGTTGTTTATCTCGGCCGTAACCAGGTCATTACAGAATTACACATGCTTTATCTATCCTAATGCAGCTGGACGAGAAGGGCTCTCTGGTATGGGAGATAAATGAACAATGAATCAAAATGTACAAAACCAACATAATTTAGAACACATTTGAACAAAAGGTGGACTATGTCACTTTTCTTTTGTGGGATCCGGCCGCCTGATGGCATTAAACGATGCTTTTTTTCCCCAAGTACTCATCTATTTATGTGCTCGCCTCTCCACAGATCTTACCAGTGACTTGGCCTGATTGTGCTCAGCGCTCGTTTTCAGAGAGAATGCAGTTTAAATGCAGTACTGTGGAAGATTCCAGGTAACATTTGTACGAAGACAAGCAGGTAGCAGAGCCTCCACCAGAAAAGTTACATTGTTCTGCTTTAAATACGCACACATTATAACACAAAACAAGTGGATTCATATTGCACTAGAGGAACTCCACAACAGTATTTCTTCTTTATTAGATAAGATTAAAAAAATAAAAGTGTGCTGCAAATTTATGCTCAACTAAAAGTACGGTTAGCCTGGCAGTAGCAGTTGTTTAGACGGCAGAAATGCTTAGAATGAATCTGTCGAAGATTTAACAACTTCAAACTACAAAAGATTCTCGGATAAGTGACGTATGAAATCTGAAAATCGTCACTGATCGAGGGAGTTCAGCAGGAAGTGTTTTTGACACTCGGAGGGGAAGGATTTTCGAATTAAAATTTCTCAAAACAGCGTGAATGCAACTGTATGCAAATCCAGGTATGTTTTTGATGACGGAATATTGTTAGAACATTATTAAAAGCTCAATAAAGTTACTATAGCAGAATAAGTATCCTTTAATAAATACTTAACTAATACTCTAACCCTAATTCTTTACCCAAATCCTAACCCTAACCTTAATTAATTAGTTACTAATCCTGAATCATGCTTAACAAACTATATATTCTTATGAATTAAGTATCTGTTCTTGTTTTGTTAAGGCAAATTAAGGTGTAGTTATCATAAAGTTGTACCCAGTATTGTAAACAAAATTTGACAATGAAATTCTTTAAACTTAACTTAAAATTGACCTTAACCTCAACCCAATCAGAGGAGGCAATGCAATGCTGCTCTGTGTGTTTGCAAGTGTAAAAAGTGACAGAAGTGTGACAACCGTGCATGGGGATGATTGAGGATTACAATGACATGCTAAAATTGTACTCTTTGTATTCTACTTTAAATCTTTGCAAAAAGGTACAGTTATCCAATGACAGTAGAAGTAGTATAATTACTCATTAGTATTTGGAATTAGTTACTTTTAACCCCAGCATTTAAGGATAGAAATTACCCATTGCAACGTCTGAATTATATTATGTCAGATTCAATGTTTGCACGGTCAACAGTATACTCATTGTGTAAGTAGTTCGTTGGAAACTAGATATTTTGTTTTTATTTCAAGAGTACAACTGCTGATGCTCTGACCTCGAGTTACACTGGCCGAGTCGAACCAGTGAAATAGAGCACGAGCAATATCAGGGTGCAACGCCTTAGGCCTGGAAATAAGGATCTCCTCCACCCTTCGCTGTCAAGACCACTCAACGATCCAAGGATTCTCCAGGAAACTCCACTGACAACAATCTTCCCCTGAACAAACTCATTATGGCGGTGTGCAATGCGACTGTCACTCCATGATAGACAGGATTTTACACTCGGCCGTCCACTGCACCCAGACAGCAATGCATGACCAGCAGTGTACGCATGAACAGTAGTGTGCAACGAAAAAGAGCCATGCGGAGATCAGCATGTGCAGGGCATGTCTCCGCCTCCACTTGTATAGAATGTCCTCCTTCCTCTTTTATACAGATGTAATGTGTCACTAAATAATGCAACACTTTCCACATATAACCCCAAAATGCCCGAGAGCTGGTAGAGTTTCAGCAGGGAGCCAAACTGACAAGTCTGACAAAATATCAATAACACCGTTGGACACTGGACACTCTATTACTGAGTGGGAGACAGAAAAAGATTCAATACAGAATGTAGAGACTTAAAAGAACGTTGTTGTACAGCGTGTGTATCATGTCATTGGTCGATATGAAAAGGTAAAATAAAATAAAACAGACATGAAGAATTGCGCCGCGCTAAATAAAGTGAAGCAGTATAAAGTAGCAGTAAAGTGAAAATCAACATCAATAAATCTGCAGATAAAATAACGACCTTAAAATACTTAACAGGGCTGGGAATTTGAAATATTTCAAATCGTCATCTTAGCTTTTTTTTAACTACGTGCAAGTGATAGGGTGATAGTGATACAAGAATTCTGTATTTTGTAGCCAAATAGCCGCTAGGACAAAAGACTTTCTAAAACACTCTGTTCTGCAGCTCAAGGAGAGTAAACGGTCACTCCTTTTGCTTCTCCGAGCCGCCGCAGTCCCACGCAGAGGATGGTCTCTGTTGGAGATGAAAGCCTGCATTTTTTGCCCCATAAACATGTCCAGCACTGCTTCAACAGACTCCACTCTAACCTCCCAGTGTCAGTTCCAACAGCTGTCCGTGTAGACCCGCAGCTGTCCAGATAGGTTCCATAGCAAAAGAAAATTAAATTCTGTCAACTGGACAAGATTTTTCACCAATTCATTTGACAGATAACTGGTGAGTCCCTGCGTTTTATCTCTCACCAGTGACTCATCAGTGCTCTTTTGTCCAGTCGACAGAATTATGTTTGTGAATTTCACTGACAGTGGCAATAAACCATTTTCTGATACTGATTCTGATTAATTTTCATTTGAAATTGGAACTATATGTCCAATTACATAAATATGACATTTCAACTAATTAACTTGTAATTTGTGCTTCTGAAACAGTGGTGAAGAAGAATAAGTTAGTGCAGAGCTGGAATAGCAAAACTGACATAAGGCTGGTGGTCTCATTTTTAAAATTGTATTTATTTGTTTACTTGGTCAGGATGGTACATGAAACATAATATAGCAAATGTACATGTAACATCGGAATTTGCCATGGGCTAGTTTTCCTACGTTGTCCTGCATTCACTCTCATTCACACACACCGTGGACTTTTTTGGGGGCAAAGACACTTCATCCACCTCACCTCTGTAATAGCGTTTTTGGTGGTGGTTGGAATGGTTACTTTAACGGAACAAAGGTCCCGATTCACAGTCTGGTGGGCCCGTTTTCGTGGTTCGCCGGCTTTCCTGGTCTGGCAACGGTATTTGTTGGTCTCTGGGGTATACCGTTCTGAGTAAGTCGGACTGCAAATGCCATTGTCGTCCTACTGCTCCAACTGAGAGGACAGCACCAAAATCTGTTAAAATCAGCTGACCAGACATATCATGGTAACACGTGACACAGGAAGGCTGCAGAGTGCTGCCGAAACATGTCAAGGTACGACATTAAAATACAAGTCTGACCAGAATCCAGAAAGAAAATGTGAAGACCTTATGAGCAGTCACACAGAGCAATTAAAAAAATGTATGATAATAATTGCGAAGAACCAAAATACCCACTGAGACGAACATCAATAAATACTGAGTGAAATGTCAACAATGTAAGGCACACATTACGTTACAAAAATTGCACAGATGCGCAGTTTAAGTGTCATGAATGGGAATGTCAAAAGCAAATAAATAAAGAAAAAAAAGTGTGTAGAATTGTGAGAGACATTGGTTCACTTGCCATCGTATCATTCTAACCCTCAGCCACATGCCTCAATTCTCATTGGAATACAGCAGCTTATATGTCCACAGGTAAAATCTTCTTGTGTATGCAGTCAGGCGACGTGCACTGGCCCGGGGCAACAGCCTGTGAGATCTCCTACAGTGTCCACAGTGTTCTGCTGGTTCTGTGATTTGTGATTCTGTATCAGGCAAACTGCAGCTCTCCCAGGAGGCTCAGCACTGCGCCCTGTTTGCCTCCGCTAGTCCTCAGCGAGCACAAATAAACACTTGTTAAACACAAATCCCAATTGCCCCGGCTGTGTGCGTGCGCTGAACTAAACAAAGAAGCTAACGGCTGCACTTTATAAAACCTACTGAACAAGAGTCAAGGGCCAGACTGAAAGGTGGAGCAGATTAAATAAAAGTAAGAACGGGTTATGGACATTAGGGCAGTTATTACAGCGGTAAATCTGCAGGCCTTCAACAGAGAGACAGGGTGCACTCCTGTTTCAAGATCAGGGGCGAGGACTTTGAAAGGCAATTGAGTTTTGCAGAATTTTGAAAAATGGGAAACGACATATAACATACAAACATTTACTGGGCAACAAATTATATAATAAACATGCTGAAATAATTTATCTCTTCAAAATACACTTTGATATTTCTAAAGCAGCGGGTTGCACGGTGGCAAAGTAGTCTCCAATAAGGAGATCGTAGGTTCGAATCCAATCACATGATCTCTCTGGGTGGAGTCTACACGTCCTCCCCGCGATACCGTGGGTTCCCTTCCGGGTTCTCTGGCTTCCTCACACTGTCCAAAGACATGCATGTGTAGGTTAAATGACAACCCTAAATTGCCCGTAGAGAATGATTTTGAGATTGTCCATGTCTCGGTATTAACCCTGAAATGAGGGTTCACTGGGATAAGCGGTAGAAAACGGGAACAAGAGGTAGAAAATTAATTAATGAATGATTTTCTGAAGCATTTTATTTTCCTATGGTCAAAAGGCAGGTTCACATTAAAGACCGTCAGCGGATGAAGGTTCTAGCGAGGCCCAACCGAAATGTTGCAGGATCAGGTCGGATTGACATGGCCTTGGGTGGGACGGTGGTCAAACCTAAACACCCGCTCATGTCCCAAATGACAGGGCCATCAGCCCCATGCAGAGCCATGCAGGCTCTATAGGTGGGCAGGGGTGGAGAGACACTGGGGACCAGGCGAGAGTGGTTTGCGAGGCTTAAGGATCGGGTGAGAGCAGGATTGAAAAGTCCGTCCGTGCAGGTTTCTAGTTCACATTTATCAAGGGTACTCAAGCACTTTATCTCACCTTGTCAAGCTTGGAAAACATTTTACTTCAAGGATGTACTGTGCAAATCCACTCACACAGAGGGTCCACATTTAGCGTGCCCTGTGGAAAGTGTCTGTTGTGTTTTATGTCAGTGGAGCTACACAGGCCCAGACTAAAGGACTGGCACAGGCTGCAGTGAGAGAACTTAGCAAGGTCAACAAGGCTTTTCAAGGCTATTTTTACTATCACCACATAGTGATGCGGACACAATTCAGTATGCAGAAAGTCAGAAAGTCCAGAGAAAAAGGAGAACTCTTTTTGTTTTTTCTTTATAAATGTAAAATGCCAGATCTTGCTCAATTCTGTGAATCATGTGAATAAAATCATGAACAAACACGTGCTGAGCTTTAAACATATGGTCAGTTTCGTAGATCTTTTTGTACTAATACTAAAATGTAAGCTTAAAATATATTTTTGTTCGCTGACATCACTCTGTACTTCTTTCGAGAAGGTACTTTTTCAAACTGGCTGTTAAAGGATGAAAAGAGTACTGTATGATGTGCACAGCCTTCTTCCTCATGAGCTCTTCATAAATGCTGTTCAAAGGCCTCTGAGGCCACTCATGTTCACAATGTTCACAATGGGCTGCAGTTTGTTTTTCCTCTTATGTTTATAATTGTGTATGTGAACAAGTATTGAGGACCCGTGGCTGTCAAGTGTTTCCATTTCAATTCAAGTTTATTCTGGACGCATTGTCTGTTGTATGATTTGTGAACTGACAAACACAGAGACAGTTTCTTTTATTGTTACCTTTAATGTAAACCTTGAAAACATTGACATTTGACCATGACCATCACTTGAGAATCACTGGTTATTGCTACTAGAATTCACAGGCAAGAGCCACAATCTCAGAGTACGGTGAAAACACAAATTTATTATGCATGAAGACAATTCCGGCGCTGGTGAGAGCCGGCTGCTGGTTGCAACACGCTCCGTCTTTTTCCAACTTTTTTCGCTTTCTTTCTATTGTAAATACTTTAACTTTTGCACACCTTTTCTGTGAAGTGAGGGTTAACACACACGCGTTGACTCCGCGTTGATTCAACTTTATTTTCGTTGTTTTATTGCGTGTTTTTGCCGCGATGTGTGTTGGCCCCCCTCCCCCCCGGCCCCCGCGTGTTTACTCCAGGGAGATGCTGCTGGAGCTGCGGAGCGCGGTGCGTCTCCCCCGGGACCGGCACGAGATTCCAGCGGAGGTGCTGCGGAAGACACGCAGAGGCCGGCGCGCGGGACGTAAACTCCGGGAAAAGAAGAGATGCTTCCGACCTGTTCTCCCCGTCATCATCACGGGAAACGTGAGATCTCTGCGCAACGGGATGGACGAGCTGGCGGGATCTACGCGGTACCAGCGGGAGTACAGAGACAGCAGCATCATGCTTTTCACGGAGACGTGGTTAACCCCCGAAATCCCGGACTCAACTGTCACTCTGGACCATTTTCATCTGCTGCGTGCGGACAGAACAGAGGAGAGCTGTAAGAAGAGAGGAGGAGGCCTGGCTGTGTTTGTGAATGAAAAGTGGTGCAAGTCTGGACACTGTACAGTGAAACAGCAGCTGTGTAACAAAGACATTGAACTGTTAGCTGTTAGCATGAGGCCATATTATCTGCCCCGGGAGTTTTCACATATTATTGTGATAGCAGTGTATGTGGCCCCCTCTGCTAATGCTGACAATGCTTGTGAAGCTCTGCTCTCCTGCACCAGCAGGTTACAAACACAGCACCCACAGGCTCTCTTCCTCATCTCTGGTGACTTCAACCACGCTTCTCCCTCATCTGTTCTGCCAACATACACCCAGTATGTCACCTGCCCCACCAGAGACAAGAAAACCCTGGACTTGTTCTTTGCAAACACCAAGGACGCTTATTCTTCTTCTCCTCTTCCCCCCCTGGGCAAATCGGACCACAACCTTGTACATCTGCGGCCTGTGTATGAACCCATCGTGCACAGGCAGCCAGTGGTGCCCCGTGTGGTGAGGAGGTGGTCTGCTGAGAGCGAGGAGGCTCTGAGGGACTGCTTCAGCACCACTGTGTGGGCAGAACTTTATGACCCACATGGGGAGGACATCAACTCCATCACAGAGTGCATCACGGACTACATCAACTTCTGTTATGAAAACACTGTACCCTCCCGGACGGTGCGGTGTTTTCCAAACAACAAGCCGTGGATTAACCGTGACATTAAGGCTCTGCTGAAGGAGAAGAAGAGAGCGTTCAGGTCAGGGAACAAGGAGGAGCTGAGGACTGTGCAGAAGAAGCTGAGGAGGAAGATCAGGCAAGGGGAAGCCAGCTACAGGAGGAAGATGGAAGAGCAGCTGCAGCAGCAGAACATCCAGGGAGTGTGGAGGAGCCTGAAAACCATCTCAGGTTTCAAGTCCCCCCCTGTCCAGGCAGAGGGGGACCTTCAGTGGGTTAACGATCTGAATTCTCACTTTCTGAGATTTGATCAATCACCCACCCCTCCCCCGGCACAGCTGCAAACCCACACCCCCACGGCTGGACAATGGCCCACACCCGATCCTCTTCACACCTCTGCTTCGGTCCATCAGCTCACCACTCATCCCCCCGCCACCAATCCCCCCAGCGCACAGTCACCCCACCCACCCCTGTCCTTCACTGCAGCACAGGTGAGGAGAGAGCTGAGGAGGATTAAAACCAGGAAGGCAGCAGGACCAGACGGCATCAGCTCCAGGCTCCTTAAGTCCTGCGCAGATGAACTGTGTGGAGTTATGGAGCATGTCTTCAACATGAGCCTAAAGCTGAGGGTGGTACCACAGGTCTGGAAGACCTCCTGTGTGGTACCAGTGCCAAAGACACCGCGCGCTAAAGACCTCAGCAGCTTCAGGCCGGTGGCTCTCACGTCCCATCTGATGAAGACACTGGAGAGGCTGGTCCTGGACCACCTCCGCTCCGCCGTGAGCTCAGCCATGGATCCGCTGCAGTTTGCGTACCGGCCTGGCATTGGAGTGGAGGATGCCGTCACCTTCCTGCTGCACCGCTCTCTCTCTCACCTCGAGAACCCTGGCAGCGCTGTGAGAATTCTGTTCTTTGATTTCTCCAGCGCCTTCAACACCATCCAGCCGCTGCTGCTGAGGAACAAGCTGGAGACGGCTGGTGTGGACTGTGACCTGGCAGAGTGGATCCTGGACTACCTCACGAACCGACCCCAGTTTGTGAGAGCCCGGGATTGTGTGTCTGACACTCTGACCTGCAGTGTGGGGGCGCCGCAGGGCACTGTCCTCGCGCCCTTCCTCTTCACCCTCTACACCTCGGACTTCAGACACAACACAGACAGCTGTGTTCTGCAGAAGTTCTCTGACGACTCTGCCATCATCGGACTCATCACGGACGACGATGATGCAGAGTACAGAGGACTAACGCAGGACTTTGTGGACTGGTGTCAGCAGAACCACCTCCTCATCAACGCGGGAAAGACCAAGGAGATGCTGGTGGACTTCCGCAGACGCCACTCCACTGCCCCCTCACCAGTGAACATCCAGGGAAGGGACATTGAGAGAGTGGACTCATACAAGTACCTGGGTGTTCATCTGAACCACAAACTGGACTGGACTCATAACACAGACGCACTGTACAGGAAGAGTCAGAGTCGGCTCTACCTCCTGAGGAGACTCAGGTCTTTTGGAGTGTCAGGGCCTCTCCTGAGGACCTTCTACGACTCTGTGGTGGCATCAGCTGTCCTGTACGGTGTGGTCTGCTGGAGCAGCAGCATCACAGAGAGGGAGAGGAAGAAGCTGGACAAGGTCATCAAGAAGTCCAGCTCCGTCCTGGGCTGTGCTCTGGACTCAGTGCGCGAGGTGGGGGACAGAAGGGTCCTGGCTAAACTCACGTCTATGCTGGACCATGAGTCCCACCCCCTGCAGGACGCTCTGTCTGCCCTGGAGAGCAGCTTCAGTGAAAGACTGATTCACCCTCGCTGTGTGAAGGAGAGGTTTCGCAGGTCTTTCCTTCCTGCTGCTGTCAGACTTTACAATGAACACTGTTAGCCCTGAACATGTGTCAGTCACCCGCTATAATCGTGCAATACTGTAACATGTGTCATTCACCTGTTATAATCATGTGCAATACAATTTAACATACTATTAATAGACTCTTACCTCACCATATCCACCTACTGTATATAACATACACTTAAGCCACTTTAGTCACCATTTTTACTGTAAATAAGAGTGTGCACTTTATACTTTATATTGTATTTTTTTATGACCATGTTTATTTATCCTGTTTTTATTGCATGCACCTATTTCTTTCATTCCTGTCCTAAACTGTGTGTTGCAACAGTGGAATTTCCCCATTGTGGGACAAATAAAGGATCTCTTATCTTATCTTGTTGTAGACAACCTGATATTCAAAGGCCTGTTTGGGCTTCCAAGGAGGCAATTTGCTCTCGGGCTTTGTATATCCGCAAAGCTGAAAAATAGATGGAATGAGAAGTAGAAAAGAGGGAAGGCTGGGAGATACTGAAACGAGCAGATGAAGAGATAGGAACAGATAGGGTAGACAGGAAGAGGCCTGCGAGAGGTTCTCCTTCCAAACTTAAGATAATTAAATCCTCTTCATTTCACCATTTCGACTTCAATGCAAGAGAAAAGCCACGTGAGAAATAGCCAATCATTTGAAATACAGAAACACTGCTGTACTTGGATGAGCTCAAACTACAGTGTAGAGGTCATTCTCCATCTGCTTTTGGAAGTGTGTGCAGAAAGTGTGTGCTGTCTCATCAGTTAAAGAGAGAGAGAAAAGAAACTCAATACAGTGGGTAAAAATTCTGAAACACTGCCTTTTTCGTGCTGCACTAACCAAAAGAACGCGTCATACCTGAATCATTTATTGATTTACTGTATCTTTTGTTTCCTTACATGCCGAGAATTTGTTAGTATTAATCGTATGTCCTTGTTTGTATGTATGTATTGTCTGCCTAAAAGAAAAATAAGCTCTTTAATAATTAAAGATAAGATGAATCCTACCAAACACGAATTATTTATTGATGACAATTTTCTTGAATAACACATAAACCTGCCAGATGCAATGCCAGTTAGTACAAGCTTTTCTTTACATCCCTTTCTTCCCACAACCTCCCACACTCACCGTCATCAGAACTAAACAGTAAAACATGCAGTGCCTTTAGAGTATTGCATTTAGAGAAAAGATCAATATTTTTTTCACATCATCTCATTAGAACAAAGTAGCATTTACTATTTCATGATTAATTTAAAGGAGCTTTTAACCCTGTTTTAACATTGCTCTGTCATCAAAGCATACTTTACATTTAGCTTAATTTACGCAAGTTAAATGAATCCTGGTTTGAAAATCCTCTCCCGTCCGACCGTCAAAAGCACACGTTCTGAATTCCTTTGATGTGTGACGTTTTTCGATGTGTGACGTGAAATCTTTTTTTCTGTTTTTGAGTCCATAAATCATCATCAGACTTGCTCTGAGCATTTCTAATCTCAATCATTGCAACTATACTGCATCAACTAGGCTAGCATAGACAAGCACTATGTACATACAAATGTGTGTAATTGCCTCTACAGCCAGTAGAGTCACAGCTAAGTTACAATGGCATCTCCCAAGGCTGTGCAGAAGTTATATTGTTCTTAGTATAAACATTTTTAGTTCTTAAACCAGATGTCAAAGATACTTAAGAGCATGTTCAAAAGCCTACAACAACACAAATAATTCATAATATTTGTCCTTTAAGGTTCAGTTTTTGGCAGTGACTTTGAAAACACCGTTGGGAAACTGATCAGAGCATGAGGTGAGAGAACTTTCCATGGTCCAGTGTTGTTATGTATATATGCAAATGAGCCGGCTAAGGAAGCATCAGTGCACCGTCTGCCCAAGGGAACACCGCTTATCTGCTCCCTTAACACAAACATGATGGGATCGGGTTAGCCACAGATCGCCCGCAGACATGGAATACCAATGTGCTAAGTCTGACTTTTACATAGATGCACGCACTCTGGCTCCTGAATGCATAACAACACTGCTAACATATGCACAGGGCAGGGCTGAGGAGACATTTTTGGCCATAGAGAGACAGAGGCTAGCGTGTTGACTGATAACTTGTGATGGCTCGCTCGTCCACACTTTGCATTTGAGCTCAGAGGGTCAGTACAGCGCCCCTGGAATCATCTGTTCTTCTTGAGTCTGTTAACTCTTATTGACAAGCTACAGAGGTCTGGAAGGAACAAACAAACATGGACCGAAGAAAACTTCCAATATATATTCTGCAATCGGCTCATCTACTGATACTGAGATTTGTGGGTTGAATATTGTAAAAGATTTTGTTGTGAAGTGTATTTTATATAAATGTAAATTGAAAAACACATATGGTTATTGATAAACCTAAAGTACACATACAGTTGGCTGAAATCACTGAAACGGGAATAATGAACTTAATAATGAAAAGAAAATTAGATAAGCAATTGAATCAAGTTGCGATTGAGCGTACATTCCCATAGATCAAATTAAAATCCTTTTTTTCGAGTAGAGTTTGACAATTTCAGGGAAATGTTAATGAGGGACTTACGACTGAAACATTTGACGGAAATATAAAGCCCCTTCACATCTACGCCATGCTAAAAATGACATAATTGCACTCATCAAATCAGCTTTGTATCACACATGCTCAAAAACCCCCCTGACATCTACATTTACACAGACCTGTCATTCTCAAAACTGGGCTAAATGAGCTTAAGTGGGGAAGATAGGGGGGAGACAGAATCATCCTTTTGTGAGCTATTATCCCTGAGAGCTTTGGAGAATAAGTGGGAGACGCACACTTGTCCTAATAGGAAGATCTCCAAATGAGTGGCTGCTACTGTAAGTCAGCACTTCTTACTGTTTTAGACAAGAGTGACAAAACGCTGATGTAAGAAGCAGGTATTGGGCTGAAATAGTCTCATTGTAAAGCACAGAAATAAAGGATTTAAGAGTTTTCAGTCTCAAATCCAGGTAAATTACGGCATATCTGAAATGTCACTGTTCATCAAAATGATGTGATTTAATGTTCTTCAAGTAATTTTATGATGCGTGATGTAATATTTGTTGAGATGCAGGTAACTTTTGGGTGTAGTTTTCAAGCCTTTCCTGCTCAAACGGTCAATTACTGTATTTGTATTATTTTCGGACAACTAGAATGACCCTGAATGTTCTGAAGTTAGATATTGTACCTCTGGTTTATATTTCTGTTGTATCTCTGTTTGAGAACTGTTAGAGAAATGTGCAATTGGCAAAAACATCATACTTTACTGTGGAGTCCCCCAGGGATCAACACTTAGGCCCATACTCTTTGTGTATAAAATTCTCTTCCCATGTGGTGCAATTTTGTAAGAATTATTTATTGCTAAATTCGCTTTCCAATCTCCAAAAACATTACTACTTAGACGCATACTTTTACCCATATAACGCAGTAGTGTGGCAGGTTGCAACAGAAAGGATGCTACATTCATTTCGGAATCTTCTTTATTGACGGATTGTATGATGGCTTCCAAGTACAGCATGTTCAGGCTACTGTGTGCATGTCAATTGTTACAGTCATGTCAAACCACAGTGCTTCTTCAATAGCTAAAGGACGGCTGACGCAAAGTTGTGGACAAGCCCTGAAATCAAACTCCAGCTCCACCGCCTGCAGGCTTTGTCATGTTTTTTATTATGCATTCACAACACACTGACAATGCCCACTTGTGACATAATGTTTTCCTCTGCACTGGTAGCATTTAAGTGATATGTATGGATGTAATTAAAGTTGAAAGATTATGTAAATAGTGTGTTGTTGTATTGGCAAAGAGGATAGCAGGGGTGGCTAGCATGCACACACACATCCTCTGAAGGGACAGGATAATTGGCTGCTGAGCACATGCCCCCTTTGGCTCCTCATTAGCAGTGGTGGACCGAGTGCGCTCTCTGCATTCTTCCCATAGCTACGTGCGCTATAGGATGTGGGTCTGATTAGAATGCACGCCACGTCAAATCTGCGTTTGATGTGTTCCGACAAAGCAGAGTTTTTGTTGTCAAAATGTGCACAATACTGAGGCAATAATGTTTTTTTGTTGTTGTTGTTTTGTATTTTTTGCTCCTTTCTATATTTTCAAGGATGTCACAGCAAACAAGATGGATATTTCACAGGTATTTACACCTAATACTTGCACTCAGGGGTCTTACAAGGAAAATGTGGGTGAAATGTCCCATTGACACAGTTTCATTGTGGACTGGAAAAAGTTCAAACTAGCAACCGTGAATTGGGGATAACGTTTTGTTATATTAGCAATCAGGGGTGGACGGTGGTAGAGCGGTTAGAGCCCTTGCTTCCCAATAAGGAGATCATGAGTTTAAATTCAGGACCAGACCAACATCACACAATCTCTCTCTGGGTGGAGTCTGCATGTCCTCCCTGTGTTACCATGGGTTCTCTAGCTTCTGTCCACCCTGTCCAGAGTGTACCCCGCCTAAAGGCTCCAGTCACTCACAATCCCTAAAAGCAACAAGCGTTAGAGAATGAATGAATATTAGCAATCGACATTGAAGAAAGAAATGGAAAAAAATAAAATAAGTAAAGCTCAGTTAAATCAAATCTATACTGTGGCTTTGGCAGTCAATGACCTACAATGTTAACACTATGAAACATAAACAATAAGTATAGTTATGTAGATAAATAGAGTTATTTTTCAGTAATAATGGACATTCAGTAGACAGAAATATACCACTTTACAGTTTGAGGTCACCGAGCTCTATTTTAAACAGGCTTTGACACTAAGCTTGTGTGCCTAAGGATTTAAATGAATTCTGTATTCACGCTGTGCTTCTGTGTGTTGCATGTATCTTGTTTATCTTCTGAGTGTGGAAAATGCGGTGTAATTTCACAGTATTAGGAAAACCGAGTCACCACTGCTGTCCAGAGTATTAGCTCATTCTATAGTCAAACATACACATTTTGTCCAATAGATGTGTTGTGTACACATCTATTCAAGTTTTCTGGCCATTTATACTTTAACTCAGTTGAACTCGACCTCTATAAATTTGAAGAGCTCAAATTTACTTGTTAATGTCAGTACGGTAAGTTACTTTTTTTAACTGATAGAAACAAGTCGGCCTATCACCAATCCACCAATTACTTATTCACAAACCACATTCATTCAAAGACAAAGTGTGTCCTGCTCAAAGACTCAACAATAGTATGCCCAGTGCATATTGTATCAAAACTGGGATTGAAGCACTGAACACTGAACTTTCATTTGCACATTTCTTGATGAATACAGGTGCAATTTAACATTCTACACAAACTTTAAGTGCAAATCTTCCCTAAAAGAACTTGTGACTTTCTTCTCATAAACTCAACGAATAAATTGTTTGTCCCAGGAGCTGAAATGTCTTTTAAAGTTTGAAAATGCACTCTAGCAGGTGGAGCTGGGATGGACCCTCAGCTTGCAGCTCAGTGCCAGTAGTCACAGCAGAATGAATAGGGCCAAGGTTGGGACATTGATTTCTGGGGCTTGCGCACCATCAAGGGCAGGTCTGCAGTTGTTTGTTATGTGTCAGGCTGAATGTGAGATGCACATCCTAGTCATGAAGCACCATTTCAAACCACTCATGACCTTTCACAGCAAACTTTCATTGCACTGAGCGAGCCTTGCAGAGCGGAATAAGAATTAAGACACTGTAGGAAGGAAGCTCAAGGACGAGCAACAATATGAGTTTGTCCAGGAAATTAGTTGTTTACAGTGATTGTGAAGGAAAACACAAGAGTTCAGGTAAAAGTCACCAGACCCAAAAGCTTGTCCATGTATAAGGAAGAGTTACCTGACTTTGCCTTGGATCCAGAATACACACTTCTGCAATAATACTAAGATGTGAGTCTGGACACCAGTTTTGTCTCCCGGAGTTCAGATGGGCGTGATTGACAGGTGGATTAGCCAGTCAGGGAGATCCATCTGTCCATCAAATAAATATGCCTGTTTACAAGGTATAAAATATTGCAGGCATTGAAAAACTTTGCAGAATCAATGAGTGAAGCACTGAACCATGTCAATCTGAGGTGAGAAAAGTTGTTCTAAATGAGGTGAGCAATGAGATAATTCGTTTCTCATGCATGCGTCACTGAAATAGATAAACTTGATTGCACGATTCTGTCTGAATTTGGCTTGAGGCGCAACAGAGAGAGTTTTGACCAAACTGACATTGTATGTGTATAGAAATAAATGGCGATCACTCGGGACTTGCCAGGCAGTATCTGACTGGTGTAAAAATGTAGAAAACAAAACATATTTATACCTTTTGATTACGTTTACTATTTTTGCATCAAGGACGTCAGTGACTCAAAATTGTAAAAAAAAAAACAAAAAACCTGAAATTAAAATCTGGTATTTTGCATAATTTACAATAGTGTCAATAGAGTAACAAGTGAAGTTAGTGTTCAGTTTTGCACAAAGAATGTTTTAACGCTTAAAGCATTACCTCCGAATAACTTTCAAGGTACACTTGAATGTACCAGTTTAAATGACCTTACCTCTGCATTTGACCCATCCCTCAGTGCTGCTAAGGCAACCTGTGCAGTGCCCAAGGCTCCATCTCAGATCTTGACTAAGGCTTGGTCAGGACTACCCTAGCTGTTGGATTTTACTTTTTTTGCATGTGTGTTGAAAACCCATTTGACCACCGAGGAATGTAATGAATTGCAACATTAAAGTAAGCTTTTTTGTATCACGTAAATAAGCGTTCAGCAAGTCTGAATGCATACATATACATATTTTACTTCT
The DNA here is from genome assembly GCA_019453435.1 of Rhinogobius similis. Taxonomy (NCBI): domain Eukaryota; kingdom Metazoa; phylum Chordata; class Actinopteri; order Gobiiformes; family Gobiidae; genus Rhinogobius; species Rhinogobius similis. Next base: position 24,420,352 of record CM033635.1, read on the forward strand.
GTAACACCTTGAATAAATGTTTTAACATGAAATAGCCACTTGTGTTTATTACTCGCCTGCTATTAATTTATATCTTTAAGTTTTTTGGGCCTATATCAGAAGTTATAGAGAAGCTCTTCTTCGAAGCACTTCCGAGATGACAGCGTCTGCTTTATTTGTTTCAGTGTGGGTCTGTGTGTGCGGAGAGGAGCAGACAGTTTGTTCAGACACATTGTTAAGTCTCTTAGGACATCCACAGCAGAGGCAGTGAGGAGCAGGACACGTCGGAGCCAGCAGTGACCCTGCGCCTTCAGCCTTTGTGATATTTTCTGACAAACACCAATATCAAGCAGAAGATGAAAAGAGGCATAGAAATCTTCCAGTTATTTTCTGTCCTGTTGAAGTGTAAAAAGCCTGGGTTATTATTGCAGTTCTTAACACCTTTGGGCTAGTTACTCATCTTTAGCACAACGCCTCATGAAGTTGTGGGGGATTGTTTGTGGATGTTTTCATGTCAACTCATAAGTAACTCCTGGCAAGTCATGAAAATATGTTTTATATTTATAATACAAACATGTTACACACGTTATGATGAATTTCCCTAAGAATACGAGTTGTCTTTAGAGTGATTCATGCATGTTTGAGTAATGTCTTGCATCTGAGGTATCAGTGCTTGTTATTTATTTCTTTTATTTCCATAGACTGCTCTATTGACACCCACGGTTTGTGTTGAAAAAATATCACAAAATATGAAACTAGAGAGTTCACCAACTGAGGACTGTTCTACTGGGGGACTTCAATGGCCACGTTGGTAACAACAGTGACACCTGGACAGGGGTGATCGGGAGGAATGCCCCCCCCAATCTGAACCCGAGCGGTGTTCTGTTATTGGACTTCTGTGCCTGTTACACTTTGTCCATAACTAACACCATGTTCAGTCACAAGGGTGTCCATCAGTGCACGTGGCACTACGACACCCTGGGCGAGAGGTAAATGATCGACTGTTGTCGTGTCATCCGACCTTCGGCTGTGTGTCTTGGACACTTGGGTGAAGAGAGGGGCGGAGCTGTCAACCGATCACCACCTGGTGGTGAGTTGGATCCGCTGGTGGAGGAGGAAGCCGGACAGACTTGGCAGGCCTAAGCATATTGTGAGGGTCTGCTGTGAACGTCTTACGGAGCCCTCTGTCAGCAGGGTCTCCAAGTCACTCTCCAACTCACACAGCTTCTCCCAGAACCCGGGGAGGCTGGGGATATTGAATCCGAGTGGACCATGTTCTGAGCCTCAATTGTCAATGCGGCAGCTTGTAGCTGTGGTCGCAAGGTCTCTGGTGCCTGTCGCGGCGGCAATCCAATCCAATCTCCTCAATCTCACCGTCATGTTTTCCGAGGAGGAAGCAGAGGCTGAGGACTCGGAGCCAGACCCGTCCATCTCCCGGGCTGAAGTCACTGGGATTGTTGGCAAGCTCCTTGGTGGCAAGGCTCTGGGGGTGGATGATATCCATCCTGAGTATCTCTGGATTCTGCAGGACTGTCTTGGCTGACATGTCTCTGCAAAATCACGTGGCTGTTGGGGATAGTACCTCTGGACTAGCAGACCGGGGTGGTGGTCCCTCTGTAAGAAGGGGGACCGGAGGATTCAGGGGATCACATTCCTCAGCCTCCCCGGTAAGAGCTATTCCAGAGTACCAGAGGAGAGAATCCGACCAATAGTTGAACCTCAGACTGAGGAGGAATAGTGTGGTTTTCGTACTAGTTGTGGAATTCTGGACCAGCTCTATACTCTCCATCGGGTGCTTCAGGGTTCATGGGAGTTTGCCCAACCAGTCCACATGTGGGACGGTTTACAGTGGTTCTCGACCAGAAAAAGATGGCTTGCCATTCTGGGTGGGTGAGTGGAGAGTCCTTGCCTCAAGTGGAGGAGTTTAAGTATCTTGGGGTCTTGTTCACGAGAAAGGGAAGGATGAAGTTTGAGATTAAGAGGCGGATCAGGGCAGCGTCATTCGGACACTGTATCGGACCGGACAGAGCTGAACCGAAAGGCAAAGCTCTCGATTTACCGGTCAACCTATGTTCCTACCCTCACCTATGGTCATGAGCTTTGGGTAATGACCGAAAGGACAAGATTGTGTGTATAAGTGGTCGAAATGAGCTTCCTCCGCAGGGTAGCTGGGTGCTCTCTCAGAGGGTGAGGAGCTCAGTCACACAGGAGGAGTTCAGTGTTGAGCCGCTGCTCCTAGACGTCGAAAGGAGCCAGCTGAGGTGGCTTGGGCATCTTTTGTGGATGCGTCCTGAACGCCTCTCTCGTGATAAACAAATGCACTTCAAAGGGAATACATTAAACAATCCACGCATTGCCAAGTGTGATATGTCTTATTAGAGTTTTGGTGGTACGATTTCATCCTCTTTAATTAGTATGGTTCTATCTGGGTTCAAAGTATTTCTGAGCTATTTAGGTTTAAAGTTGTGACCATTTGTGTAGGTAACGTAAGAGTGGATACATTTATTTAAGACATGGGAATAAAGGACACCCTAAGAATCAGAATCAGAATCAGAATCAGAATCAGAAGCGGTTTATTGCCATTGTCAGTGAAATTCACAAACATAGGAATTTGCTTCGGCGAAGGTGCAAACATAAAGCAATGAGTAAAATATAAAAAATATATAAAAAGGCATGCATAAAAATTAAGAATAAAATAGACTAAGATAGACTATATACAGAATGTACAGTTGGCAGACAGTGCCATGTGCAAATGTGGTAGTGCAAATAGATTGTCCTTATATAATATATAGTTAAAGTGACGGGTGTTATAAAGTGTTCATGAGTCCAACGGCAGAGGGAAAGAAACTGTTCTTGTGGCGGGAGGTTCTGGTCTGGATGGACCGTAGCCTCCTGCCCGAGGGGAGTGGCTCAAATAGTCCGTGTCCAGGGTGAGAAGGGTCAGCTGTGATCCGACCTGCTCGTCCCCGAGTCCTGGAGACGTACAGGTCCTGGACAGATGGAAGGCTGCAGCCGATCACCTTCTCAGCAGAAGCGCACAATGCGCTGTAGTCTCTGTTTGTCCCTGGCTGTGGCTCCAGCGTACCACGGTGATGGAGGAGGTGAGGATGGACTTCGATGATGGCCGTGTAGAACTGCACCATCATCTGCGCCCGGCAGCTTGGCTTTCCTCAGCTGCGCAGGAAGTACATCCTCTGCTGGGCCTTCTTGATGATGGAGCTGATGGTCGCTCACTTGAGGTCCTGGTGATGGTGGTGCCGAGGAAGCGGAAAAAGAGTCCACGGTGGTGATGGGAGAGTCTGTCAGGCGAGGGGGGGCAGGGGGCTGAGACTTTCCTGAAGTCCACGATCATCTCCACTGTCTTCTGGGTGTTGAGCTCCAGGTTGTTATCGCTGCACCAGGACACCAGCGGTCCACCTCCCTCCTGTAAACAGACTCATCGCCGTCCGAGATGAGTCCGATGAGGAGTGGTGTCGCCTGCAAACTTGATCAGTTTTACAGAGTCGTTGCTGGAGTTGCAGGCAGTTGGTGTACAGGGAGAAGAGCAGAGGAGAAAGTACACAGCCCTGTGGAGTTCCTGTGTTGATAGTCCGAGTCTCTGAGACATTCTTCCCCAGCGGCACGCACTGCCTCCGGTCCGGCAGGAAGTCAGTGATCCACCTGCAGATGGAGTCAGGCACGTGGAGCTGAGAGAGCTTGTCCTGGAGCAGAGCAGGGATGATGGTGTTGAATGCAGAGCTGAAGTCCACAAACAGGACCTGGCGTAGGGTTCCCGGGGAGTCCAGATGCTGCAGGATGAAGTGGAGGGCCAGGTTGATGGCGCCGCCAACAGATCTGTTGGCTCTGTAGGCGAACTGCAGTGGGTCCAGGGCGGAGGGAGGTGAAGGACTTGAGATGGGGGCAGGACCAGGCGCTCAAGGACTTCATGGCGACAGGCGTCAGCGCCACAGGCCTGAAGTCATTAAGTCCAGTGATCCGGGGCTTCTTGGGGACAGGGACGATGATGGACCCGATTTGAAGCAGGCTGGGACATGGCATGACTCAGGGAGGTGTTGAAAAATGTCTGTGAAGACAGGAGTCAGCTCATCTGCACAGTGTCTCAGGGTGGCGGGGAGACACCGTCTGGTCCAGCAGCTTTCCGGGGTTGGACTTCGAAACTGTTTCCTTACATTGTCCCTGTGTAGTGAAAGGCCAGTGGGAGGTGGGGGGACCCGGGTGTGAGAGATGTCCATTGTAGTGAGATGGGTGGGGAGGGGTTGAGGTTTCAACCGAGAATAGAAGGAGGCGAGCTGTTCAGCCAGTTTCTGGTGCGTCAGCAGCATGGGGGCTTTGGGCTTGTAGTTGGTGATCTGCCTAAGTCCCCGCCAGACCGCCGAAGCATTGTTTGCAGAGAAAGACTGCTTTAGGCGCGTGTTGTACAGAGATCTAGCTCTTGACACCTCCCTGCTAAATCTGTACTTAGCACCTTTGTAGCTCTCTCTGTCCCCGGCTCTGAAAGCTTCCTCCTTCTGCTGCCTGAGCTGCCTCAGTTCGGGTGTGAACCAGGGCTTGTCGTTGTTGTAAATCACCCTGGTGATACTGTCCTCACAGAATCGGATGTATGACGTCACAGTGTCCGTGTACTTATCCAAACGATCTGTGGCAGTTCTGAACACATCCTAGTCTGGAATGTCCAAACATACGTATCTCCTCCACTGCCTTGCTGGTCCACGTCTTAGAAGTCCTCACCACAGGTTTGGAGAGCTTCAGCCTCTGTCTGTATGAGGGGATCAGGTGGATCATGGCGTGATCTGAGAGCCCTAGGGCAGCACGAACCCACGGAAGGACCCACTCACTGTAGTGTAACAGTGATCAAGCGTGTTCTGCTCTCTGGTCGGGCATTTAATAAACTGTCTGTATTTTGGTAGTTCCTGGCTGAGATTCCCCTTGTTAAAATCCCCGAGGATGATCAACAAGGAGTCCGGAAGAATCCTGCTCCGTATTCAAAACCGCTCCGCTAACACGCTGTGCCTGCGTAATGCGTGGCGTGGCGGGATGTAAACAGTGGCGAGAATGAATGAAGCAAAAGTGGAGAGTAGAATGGATTACAGTTAATGAAGAGATATTCCAGATCAGGAGAGCAGAGTTTGGAGATCACAGTCACATCGGAGCACCAAGCGTTGTTGATGAAGAAACAGACTCCGCCTTTTGTTTTTCCCCCGGAGAGATCCCTTTGTCTGTCGGCGCGGAGGAGCTGGAATCCCTCCAAATGGAGCGCGCAGTCCGGGATCGACTCGCTGAGCCACGTCTCCGTGAAACACAAAACAGAAGACGAAGAAAAGTCTCTGTTCCTCTTCATCAGGAGCACCAGTTCGTCTGTCTTGTTGCTGAGTGAGCGGGCGTTGGAGAGAAAATCCCAGGTAGTAGGCGTCTGTAGCGCCGCGTTTCAAGGCGCACGAGCCCCCGCCGCTTTCCTCTTCTCGCGCGTCTCACTCTTTTAGCCAAAAACTAGCGCAAAGTCTGCAGCAGGCGCTAAAAGAACTGGAAATAGATCCATGGGAAGTGGTTGTTCTGATGTTTAGGAGCTCTTCATGGGTGTGAGAGCACGCGGACACACGATTAACGCACAAAAACAGACAACATAAAGCGCACCAAAACGCCAGGGCATCCGTCAGCGGCGCCATCTTGGATAATAATAAGGAGGGTCTACATTGAGAAAATCTGGGAGGTAGTAATTTGCAGATGAACATTTATTCTGAAAATGCAATATGTATTCAAAACTGTAAAGTGATATCAACAAAACATACAAAACAAGAACTTATGTTCTACTGTTCTCCTTTTTTAAATAATACTCAATGCATTTAAAAGTAAAAGATTTTGAAAATGTTTACTTTTTGAAATATTACGCATTACCTTCATATGATAAAAATCATTAGGTTAGTACAGAGACATATTTTAGAAACATTTTATAGCAGACTTTTTCAGCTGTTATCACCAAGTTTGAATCCACCCATTGAATAATCGTGCAAAATGCTATATACAAATTTAGATGTATTCTAGTAACTTTAACAATAAAGCATTAAATATGATCCAGATAGCAGCTTGGGGAAAAAAAACAAAAACACTTTTGCTACATGTTCATAAATATAAGTTGAATGTGATTGGTCAATTTAAATTTATTGTATGTTGTTCAGGCAGATAAAGCCTCATAACACCAAGTGAAACTTTGAAATAGCAGTTAGAACCATCTGTTGCTCCTCAAAAATGCTTTTTTTTATTGTATTGTATTGAATTTTTTATTTATTTTTTTATTAAATTATGTCCCAATCACACCAAATGTCTCCACCAAATCCATTGTCTCCAAAGTGAAACAAAGGCTTATTGGTATTCTGTGAGCAGCGGGCTAAAGATGAGAAAACACAATGTTTGCCGTTGTCAGGAGGTGCTAATCCTCAAATAGCAGGTCTGGCTAAAGCTGAATGACACGGGATATTAAAGCACATATCCTGAATCCCAAATGTCACACTGAAGATATCACTGCTCCATCTGCCTCCTTTCAGGGATTCACACCACAAATGTTATCTTCTGACACATCCGACTGACATCAAGAGAGGTGCGGGTGAGAATAAAGGAAAAACACCTCTACAGATAGGGTTTATGCATGGGATTTCTGTACGTTATTTCAGTATGCAGCAGTTCAGTCAGTGAAATGAGAGCAAGGCAGGTTAGAGGCACACTGAACTGTGTATTTGAAATTTTAGTGAATTCCAGATTCAGATCCAGGTTCCATGAGCCCACCCCAGAGAATTGATGGGTTTCAGGCAAATGATTCCTTCCTGATTTGGAGGATTATGTGAGGACCTTCCTGTCAAAAGATTTAACATTTTCATTTGAATTGAGCTATTGCTAGACAACGGGGGACCGATGCTATACCAAATCCTTCAAATCAGGGCAAAATCCTTATGCCTGCAAACCTATGAATAGATTGTGTTTACGTTCTGTAAAATAATGATGTCAGATGCAGGGCAAGGGCCGATGTATGTACGGGGATTCACAGTTTTTGATAGAAATGTCCCAACCACAAATGTTCAACCTTATCACTATTTCTTAGGGAAATCTGCAATATTAATATCATGGCCATCACATCTTTGGAGTTGAATATTTCACTTTCTGAAGCTAATGTGAAAAAAATTTGTTAATTTACACTGACAGATTGTGCAAGTATTTGTTTGATGTGAATAGACCCAATAATTACAGACATGTGAACCAACAAACCAGGTCAACAAAGCTCCAGTTTAGACAGATAAACATTCCACCACACAATTCTTAATTGACCTCCAATCAATTTTTAGGTATTTTAGAATATTGTTCCTCGAGGTGAGGTTGTTTGTTGGTTTTCTTGTATAACTATTCTCCACAGGGCTAGCCACAGGTGTTTTACTATTTGCATCAATTTGAATGATAAGCTTTTGATAGTTGGTTTATGTTCAGCTCTAGCAACCTTGTTTGTAACGTCTGTTGTAACCTTGTTATTTTCAATGCATTTTACTTCCACTTTTCTATAGCTTCTAAATAGTGCACATTATTTGGAGAATTTTACCTTTCATACGATTGAGAAGACTGGATTAGATGTTAATTATCTCCCTGATTTTGGTTGATTAATCCTTAAACACCAAATGGATATCACGCCAATGAAAGAAGAGAGTAGCTTTACCAGACGACTTTCAAAGATGTCCAAAGTGGTGCCTCGAATCACTTCAGTTGGTAGTTGGTTCTATTCTGGGCCAGTGCATGGATGGTTTAAGCAAAAGTGGGGAAGAAACATGTTGAAAGTGCTAAAGAACAATGCAGCTGTAGGCAACTTGATATTAAAAGATGCTTCGTAGTAAAACAATTTAAGACAATTTGCCAAGATCAAACAGAAATAATTCCCCAATAAATTAGTTAGCAGCTAAAGCAAAGCATTCTGTTAGTTACACTATAATAACTTTGTGAAACTGAGAAGATCCGACTGACATTTCTTAGACAAACCCAGGGAGCAGCAGAAAGAGAGAAGAACTTTATTTATTGAAAGCCTCAGTTGATGCATGCGCTGAATATATCTGTGTTATGAAGTTTTTCAAGGTCTGGTGAAAATTCCTGAACATTTATGAGAGATGATGGTGAATGCACTTAAAGAATCTATGCGTGTGCAGGAGAAAACTGAAAAGATAAAAAAGCATCAGTTGCATGATAATCAGAAAACACACTGAAAATCTTTAAAAGGGCTTGTTTGTTGTCAACTGCTCAAAAGCTTGTTAGTCTGGCCAACCGTCCACAACAAGGTCAGGAAATGTACAGGCTGTCATTGTGTCCATTGGCAAGACAATTCCCCAAACCTTTCACAATGTACACATGTGGTTTGTGTTTGAGTAACGGGACAGGATAAGTTTTACCTCGGGACCTCCTGGTAAATTGTCTGTGTTACTAATCCCATGCAAATCGTCCCTCTCTGTAAATTATATATATAAAACTATATTTCACCAAACTCAAACTCAGCTGATTTTAATCTCGTGCGAATGCCCATTTCTGTGATTTGGACTCTTTATGTCCGTGCGTTGAAGTTTATATCGATTCAAAATGTCTCTATATCCATTTTACGGCCAAATCTGAACGTAAAATCCAATTAGTATTAATTTGTCAAAGAACCTTCACCAATCCAATTAGTGATTTTTTTTCTCAATGTAGTTGGTTAGTTTGTAGCAGTAACGTCAAAACACCAGCAGTCCTCTGGATGGCTCTGGTGCTGGTGCCTGTGGTGCACACAGCTCCCTCCTCTCACACACACTAGCTCTGTGGTGATAGGGGTCGTTTTTATAGTGGAAAGCCCTCCGCCAAACCAATTAATGAAAAATTGCATTTTCTCCACCAACAGATAGTAGTATTTAGAACCTAATAAATAAAAAGGAAAAAAGAAGAAATTAATCAATAATAAAAATTGCATTAAACGTCAAGTCAGTCGAGATGTACCACATGCACGCCCTACCTGTGACGCAATATAATGTGGACGTCCACTCGGGTTAGCTGACCAAAATATGTGAATATTGTGAACGTTTTCAAAGGGTTATGGTAAGAGCAATGTTTGAGCAGCAATCAAGTGTGCACCCGTGACTGCCGTGATGACAACGGAGGAAACCAGAGACGATATTCGGGCAAGTAAAAGATGGTTTCCCCGCTCTTCCACATCCAACAAACAGCATTAAAGACGTGACCCCAGAAATACAACCACAGCTCTTTTGGGAAAGTTTGGGTGGTTGTGGTACAAAGTTTGGATTGAGGGGCTGTGTCCACTCGAATGGATTAAAAGAGAGAAGCTATGGCCTGTTAATAATAAATCTGATCACGTGAATGTCATTCTGATCGCTACAATTTCGTAAAAAGTATGACGTATCATGCTACAGCACAGGTAACGCTACACCGCTTAAAACAAACCTAAAATTGTTGAGCGTTATCGATGAAGCACTAGCAACATGGACGACTTAAAAGGGTCTTGTCATATTTTATGGGTTTGACCGTCTGCCGTTTCTGTAATAAAGTTTATAAAAACGAGTGAATTACTGGCATTTGTCTGAACACTCACAATAAAACACCGACGTTGTGCGATAATTTCAGTTTTACAGACGTCCCAAGGTTAAACTAATCCTGTTCGAATAGGGCTTATATAAACCAACAACTGTGAAAAGTGATTGTTGGTGCTTTCGTCAGTCTCCTCCAACGCAGGTAAGACTACAAAATTAGCATACGATCACACGTTGAAGTGTTGCAAATTGTTAAGTGGCTGAAGATGCAGAGTGCTACATAAGACAAGAGTATTAATTGAACCCATGGAGATAGAAAAGTGTAGTTTCGACAAGTCTCCGAAAACTCTTGCGCTCACCTCTTCACATCCATTAGAGCCGGCTGGTCACTGAGGGCATGCTGGGAAATCACACCCACACCATGATCTTATCACCCCCCCACAGGCAGCAGCGCACTGAAGACAGCCACAGCCCCACACACTGCGGTGGGCACTCTGGAGGTTAAGATTCAATATATACTTTGACATGAGGGCCATGGCGTGAAACAGCAACTTTTCAATCTGGCAAAATGAAACGTTTAGTTTTACTTGGTTTCAAAATAACAACTTAAACTTTCTGTGATTGTGCAATGGTTCTTTTTTTCCAGTTTTTTAAAATGTATACAAAATGAATAAAATGAAAAAAAAGCAGACACAAAGCAGAAAGATAGAGCAAATGGGAAAAAAGGTTGACAGAAGTTTGTCAAATTTGGCCAGTCTTGATTGTTGTTTTGGTTTGTCTCATCCATTTTTGATGATAGCAAGCAATACTTTTTATCCACCAGAATAATTTGTATTTTATTTTATTTTATTACTTGTAAATCGATGTTCTGTTTGTGAAAATAATATTTAAAAATTACAATTGAACATATAATTTATAAAAACTCTGTTGCCACTTTTCTGTTAGCCAGCCAAAAAAATGTAAAAAACAATACATATGTGGAGGCACGTTGATGGAAAGTTAGCATCTCTAGATTCTGGGTTAAATTCCTGAGTGATGTGGAACCTTTTTGTGAATTTTCATGTTCTCTCCGTGTCCATTTGATTTCATTTGAGGGATCTGTTTTCCCGGATCCGTTAAAAACATTTTCTGCTAGGCACCCCTGACCATGAACTTGACTCAGGCCCGGAGAAAACTTTGCATACACTGCTTTTTGTGTTGTTTTGAGTTTTCATGATTTCAACCTGTATGCCTGGGAACACTAGTGTGCCTTGAGGTCTTGCCAGGTGGGCTTTGAAAACATGTCAGATTCATGCATTTATTTGAATATGGTAATATTTTGGAGTGTCAAGAGCAACTTCTTCACCGAAAAGGAAAACAAAGCAAATCAACAGTACTAAAGTCAGAGAACAAGACACAGGACCAGGGCCAGTGTTTGTTGCTTTAAATACTAATTCTGAGTCCTAAATGGTTTGATTTGATAATATTTTAGTAGGTGGTCTGCCATAAAGCATTTTCAACTAAAATGACTCAAAAAGGTTGGAAAACACTACATTATCCAAGACAAAAGTCATGGAGATTCTCCTATTTTAAAGTCTCTTCACTGGCTCCCTGTTTAATACAGAATAAACTTTAAAATCCTTTTGCTGATCTTCAAGGCACGAGCAGGCACCAAAATACATTAAGGATCTGATCCAACCCTATGTTTCCGCCTGTAGTCTGAGGTCCCGTACAAGTTTTAAATTTTTATAGACCTCCCCTCTGGATTGAGCTTCCTTTCTCTCTGCGCCTCTTTGACTCTGTGGACGCTTTTAAAAAGGAGCTTAAGACTAAATTGTTCATGCAAGCATTTCAGCCCTTTATGTGTTTTTATGGCAATCTATCGTATGTTATTGTGCACTTATTGTGTTTTTACTGTTGCTTGTGAAGCACTTGGTGATCTCGGTCTGTGAAAAGCACTATAAGAATAAAGTTTACTTAATCACTTACTCACATATTGAGCTCTTTTTTGTTACTTACCATTTTACATTTTGCTCTCTGTAAACTTAAAATGTATCTAAAACGGCTTAATCGTAGAAACAAGTTATGTGACCTGCTCGAAACTGCAGAACTTCGAGGCCCAACCTCTTCATAGTGGCATTTCACTACAGTAAAATTTTTTATGTGCTTTTATTGTTGAGGAAATGGCTTTTTTTTAAACTACATGTTTGATCTGTACAGAGCAGTAGGTGGAGATAGGGGGTAGGTGAAAACAGAAATGTTGTGATCACCTCAGTCTAAACTTGCTTGAATCAGAGTAAACAAATAATGCCGGGACACTGTTATAACATGTTGAACTAAATTGCTGTCACCGTTACCTGTATACGGCAAACTTCCCAGACTTCTCTTCTCTACCAAACAACACACTTTCCAAAAATCAATCTCTCCAGAAAAAGCTGAAGTCCTAATGGCACTTTTCTATTTAAATGTGTGCTCCTAATATGAGCCCAGGAGGATATGAGCAGGCGGCTAAGGTTATTAAGATATGAGCCATTAGCCTGTAATGTGCTGGGAAATGGCTTGTGACCTCCACCTTAGCATTTAACATTTAAATGTACTGTGTGACTCATGACAGCCATTTAGCAGAGAGCAGGAGACAGAGGGAGAGCGGCGGGTGCTGAGAGAAGAAAAGAGTGGACTGACTTGTTAAATGAAGGGTCAGACACAGGTAAGGCCCGGGATACGCAGGTGAAATGAGGTTAATGTTGTCTGGGCTCGGTGCAATAGGATCGATAAGACTTTGTTTTGCTGTAACTAAAAGCTGCTACAGAATTTATCATACGTATTGTGTTTTGTTGTTTGAACAATTGTAAACTATTGTATGAAATGTACTCTTTGGTATTAAACTACTTGCTTTAGATTTCATGTGTTATTGCTAAAAAATGGGGGTCACAACTAACAATCTGAAGTGTATTTTGAGCTGCTTGTGTAATAACAGCTCTTTGGAGAAAAGCAGCTGGAGGACCCTCAACCAGAAAAGCAAGTGGCAGGCCCTCAACAATAGCGCACGTTTTAAACACATTTGTCGAAAATGCTAACAGCTGGAAAAACTGTGGTAGCCAGGTGGACCACTTTTACCATGTGTGTTGGGTAGACCTGTCACAATAATTACTATATTGACTTATTGTTCAATATATGAAAGCGTATGACAAGATTTGAGCTGCGGAGAATTGAATAAGTAAGTTCAATGACTCAATATAGACTCTGACTAACCACTTGTGGGTTCTGTTGTGCTATTTATTTATTGCATCTCACGTTTTCTTGACGATATGGTTCTTAGAAAAGGGTTCACTAGGATTGTCCCGCTTTAGGTTATGTGGTCTGTGGCATAAAGATGTCTTCCAGCTTCATTCATTAAATAATTTATTGCACCTCACAAATTTGTCTGTGTATCTTTGAAATTGCTATCAATGGGGACATATTATGCAAAATCAAGTGTTTTGCAAGAGTATTTCCTCATCATCTGATTACGAAAAGATGATGTGCATGTTTAAGTTAATCCTGTATTGTTCTGCAACTGAGGGTCGAGTGAATTCTTGTTCTCGCCTACCCATTATTCCATTTAGGCCCAGATTTACTAAGCGTTCGCACAAGAGCAAAACGGGTGGTGCACTCTAAACTGGAGCAAAAGCATGTGCAGTCGGGTTTTGCGTCTCTTTCAGTCCACAGCTCAAATTTAGCACATGGGACCTTATGAAAATGCAAAACAGGGCAATTATGACCCCATGCACAAAAATGGTGGTGGAGAAAATGCAAATGATATTGTTTTGTGGGCACTGTGTGATTTATCAAGAAGATGAGGAGCAGAACTGCGTGAAAATTTTGACACGTCCGAAAAGCAGGTGTTAAACTTCTGCGCAAAACAGACCATTACGCTTTACATGTCAATGTGGCGTTAAAATGATTGACTCTTTTACAAATACAAATAAGCCTACTACTAAAATAACAGTGTTGTTTTGATGGCGGAGAGAGGTTATGAAACACACTTTACCTGCGTCACAGCCTGGATTCTCACCTCTGTTGCTTTGAACTGAACACATTTGCACTTCACCCACAGTAAACTAATTTACACATTAGACTGACAGTACACGCAGTTTCTCATGGTAAATATGGTGCAACACGCCCACAAACTACAAACCACAAAATGCGCAATTTAGCACCTGTCGTAGTGTAGGTTAGGGTTAGGGTTAGGGTTAGGGTTAGGGTTAGGGTTAGGGTTAGGGGTTAGGGTTAGGGTTAGGGTTAGGGTTAGGGTTAGTGTTCTAAAATGAGTCAGTCATTTTAACGCCACATTGACATGTAAAATGTCATATAGCCACATTTCAAAAACATGTAAATTACAATCTGCTGCTTGTTACAGTGAACTGTGAAAGAGGTGGGGCTTATCAGTTCTACAGTTTAAAAAGAAAAAAAGTCAATGAACCTGTTTCTATTACTATGTCGATTTAGATCAATAGTGAGATAAAGGGACTGTATCTGATTTTTACTCTGCATCTGTTTATAGAGCATTTCATTCTACGAGAAGCAGGAAGTGCACTGTTACTATGCTAATGTTTGTTGGCTTTAGCTCTGTGGGTTCAGAGACGGGTGAAAAGTACTTCTAAACTCATGGAGGTGAATATTTAGGATGCTGGGACTGCATTAGGTATTTGAGCGATACTGACTGATGTAAAGACTTTAACATCAATTAGTTCTGTTTTTCACGTTTCAAAACAGTAAAAAACTGGTACAGGGCCTTTAACAAAGAGACAAAATGTAACATGATGATCTCCTCACGTTATAGTTCAATAATAAGTATTGGGAAAAAAGCCTAATATGTCTCCTAACTTGGGCTACAGCTGCAAATCGTCTTTGTCTTCTAGCTTTAAGTTTACAATGACCTTAAGTAACCCTCTGCCTTTATCCAGACTTGGAACCACCGAGTCTTCTCTACCCTTGAATCGTCTCTACGTCTGTGTGAGAGAGCTCCTTTTAGGTCCTAAAATAGTGAGTTGCGCTCGTCACGGAACATTGCACCCATTTACAGTGCACTGACAACAGTGAGGAGCTGACGGAAGCTGCAGTTCTGGAGATGCTGACTCAGTTAAACCTTCATGCTGCTGCGTATTACTCCCAGGTTCCATGGTGGCCAGGTCTGTTATTTCTGTACAATTGACCATTATGTGCAGTATGTAACTAACCATTACAAAACTTGACAAAACAAAGCTTGACGATTTGCATTATTGCTATTTGTAGTCTACATTACCTACATAATCTGGCCTTCTTAAATAAAAGAAATACTCTACACTAATTCAGGAATTACTGGCTTTAGTAAAAGTTGCACTACTAGGTAACTTTTCTTCTGGAGCGTCTGCCGCTTGTTTGTCTCATCAATATCAATCAAAGATGTTAATGTTTTGTCAGAAATGTCGTACACTATGGCATTACAATTGTGTATCTTGCATTAAGGTGAGACTACAGACCAAACTCCTTTTTTTTTTTTTTTTTTTGGTCAGTTTGCTCTCTCAACACATAGGCATTCATATGGAAACAGCAAACTTGTCCAATCTGCTTTAAAAAATATTTTATTGTTCCATTTAATCCACTTCATCTATAGAAATCTATTGGACATTGTAAGGCCATTTTCTTAAAATGCATGTTTCTCCTCTAGGGACGTAAGGATCACCACTTAAAGTAGCTTCCACACACACCAAACTTTACAGTCCTGGACTCAACAAGGATTTTTAAATATCTAATTCTAAAACTGATTTATTGAAGTTTTAAGTTTAAAAAAATGAGTCGAAATTTGAATTTTCTGTCCAATCTTGTTTATTTAAAAACTAAAGAAGAAATCCCAAATCCCCTCTGTATTTTTTTTTTTAATAACTAATATGTGTACAAAATGAAGCAAGAAACTGAAACCTGGTTCTGTCAATTTTTCAGATTTATATGTCCCAAATATGTGTATTTTTGCCCATTTTTTCACATAAAATGCCTTATTTCTACCTGAAAACATCACGGGATGGAAAACTTGTAATGTATTTTTTCCAGAAGAAGTATCAAAATTATATCTTTTTTACCCCATTCACCGGTAGTGTCTCACCTTAAAGTGTTTTTATTTATTTAGGAGCTTCTTTGCACAGCCTACACCTTGGGTCTTGTCTGGTGTGGTAGATCTGGGCCTCTATCGCTCTGGTGCTCAGGGCCTGTTCCTGTGCAGCCATGATGAGCCTCTGTTCTGTCCTTCAGTCCGGCCCGCTCCAGCCACTGGTAGGATTTCTTGACATCAGCCACTTCAGTTATGTTCTGGTGGTACATCCCATGCTTGTCCTCCCGTGATGGTCCCTCCTCCAGCACCTCATCCTCTGTTCCCCATTGCCTGAGACATTCACTGAGCACGTCATCATCTGGGGCCTTATCCTTGACTTGTGGATCTTTCATCCTGGATAGTGGCTCTCACGCTTACTAGTCCACGGCCTCCTTCCTTACGGTTAGTGTACAGTCTCAATTTTTCTTTTTACGTGCACTGAGCAGACCTTTAGTCATCCATTGATTGTTTTTCCTTTTTTGTGTTTTGTTATATTTTTTTATGGGGCAATGTAAAATAGTTTAGATAGTTCATTTTTAAAGCTTCCATGGATTGCTCGGTTCTAACCCTTCTGTATAAAGGAGTTTTATCTGTTTTTTGTTTCATGTAATAGTTTTTATAAGCTGTGAAGACTGGCAGATGGTTGCTTATATCATTTATGAGCAATCCACTTATATTTATTGTTCATGACTGAAAGTTTGAATAAGTTTAGTGCCATACCGTAGAACATTCTAGGCAAAGCAGATAAAAGTAGGAGGCAGACAGCATAAAAGCGACATACTGCACCTTTGATCCAAATGGTTAAATGTGAATCAATGCTTAGTGTAAAATGTACTGTGCTGTTCAGGAACAATACACCGAAGCCTAGTGGCCTATTTAGACACAGAAAGAGACAAACATTTGGTCCGTAAAACCTGACACACACAGGGCTGAAATATTCTGGGAGCCGAGCCAAAGTTGAAATAGATGAAGTGATTCCTTGCGACCTCTGTTACCTTGAAAACATATCTAAAGCGGCCCACTTTCCCCAGACCAATCCATTCACATCCCGCTCTGCACGATGATCAAGGAGCGAGGGCAAAGGCCTGGCATCGTACATCAAAGTAGCAACACGTACATGACTTGTTCTTGTAATTAAATCTCAATATTCAATTTTATTTGCGCATTTAATTCATTTACTTAGCCTGCTCCAGTGCAGTAAGAATGAAACATTGAATCAAAGCACACAGGGAGATAAGGTTAAGAAAGTATAGTATTTTAATTTGAATTCAATCTTTATGTCCTGATTGTGCCCTGATTGACTCTTTGTTACTTAGCGCTACACTTTTTTGGAGTGTCTAAATTGTAAATCAAACACAAAAGTACTGACAGACACAGCAAGATTAACATTGAATTAAAAATGCCTCTCAAACGGCCCAGAAAACGATGCATAAATCACTTAATAACAAATAATCTGGAGGTCAAGGCATGCGTGGAGATCAGGTAACTTCAAAAGTATAGTTTAATTTACACGGAAACACTGACATGTATTTAAACCATTATTTATCTCCATTTTATCATCTCGGAAGAAAAGGGCAGCCAGGTCTGACGCTATTTATGAGTGCAAATTGCTTAAAGAGCAAGCAAAGGACAGAAATCAAGAGGGGCAAAGCGAAATCGCTCTCAGTATTTAATGTCATTGTTAGGCTGATAAACTTAGCACACTTTAGCGATTGTAACAGTAGAATGGTTATTTTTCGACCTGGAATTAAAAAGGTCAAATGAAGCTGTGAAACATTAGCAGCAGTGTATCATCTTGCACAATGTTAGGAAGCAATGAGGCTATTTTTCTGAAACATGAACAGCAATGAAAGCGCTAATAAGACTGCTGCTGGCCAGACTCTCTCATTTTGCCACTGAAATGTTGTCTTGAGCTAATGCTACCAGGGCATAGTCCATTTTATAGTCCTATAATCATTTTATAGTTTATATTTTATAGTCCAAGTCCATTTTAAAACCTTTTTTAGACTTTTTTAAGATCTTTATGGAAATCTTTAGGACCTTCTTGCAATATATCTAACAATTTTTGGAACTACAAACACACCCCATATTTAGGAAAAGATCTGATTTTAGTTTATTGATATATTAAATAAAATCAATAGCATATTTAACTGTGTGGTCTTAGCATTTACAATTTCAACTCAAAGTAAATATACAAAGGAGGACCACAATAGTGAGGAAAAACCTCTATATTAGTCTATAAAATCTTTATTTCATGATTTTCATGTCATTTATCTGCGCTCCTCACCAGTAACACGTAAAATGGGATGTTTAGATGCTTACCAGAAGCGCACAAGATCAGAAATCTCAACTTAAAGTTAGTTGTCCTTTAGACAGTTTTACACACTAATTATTGTCTAAATTAAAACACAAAAAGGTTTACACACTCACCAATGATTCTTAACAAGACTTTGACTTCACCTAAATGTTGTCGATGGGTTGTGACAATTTCTGGATTATTTATACATTTTTGCAGGCTAAATCTAATGGCTATAGGGAAAAGACATGAGTCCTTCACATCATACCAGACTAGCCGCATGCGCATAGAACATCGCTTCATTTATATGTCTGTGGCTGAAGAGACTAGCTAGCTGTGCTGCAGAAGGGGAAATTATGGATTGTTGTAGTATATTTGAAACTTTATTTGGAAATAATTAAAGACTAAAATCATGAAGACTTTTTAATACTTTTTAAAGGCCTTCATTTGACCTAAATTTATCACCGAAGCTGTGGAAACCCGTGACTCCAGAACATTTGGTTTGATTCCCAAAATTGAGGTACTATGCAGTTGGATAAAAGTTGTAATATTAGATTTGAAGATTCAAAAATGTCCATCATCAATCCACTTGGCATTTCACGCCAGGGGTTTAAATCTTTCTTACAAACTTTGGGAGCAAAATAGGACATATTCAGAAAAAATACAATACAATATGTTGTTTTAGGCCTACAATATTTCTAGCAGGCCTAAAACAACATAATTATTTTCAAAGACAGAATATGCAGGGGGCAAATGGAGCAACACAGATTTTACAAGCAGAAAATTGGGTACATGACCTAGTTCTATTTTCATGTTTCAAAACAGTAAAAATCAGTTTTAAAAAAACTGTTAAAAAACAGCACCTTTAAGTAAAGACTACTCGGTTATCTTTATACAGTATGTGAACTTCAGTTTGTGACATTATTTTAAAACGCATGCCTCAAAAGTAGCAACAACATTGAGACACAAATACTTTATAAACACATACGTGTATCTTGTGAAGTATTCAATTCATTTGTAAAGTCTTTAACATCTTGTTATTGACGTCCACACATAACTCGCTGTCCACTGCCTGATCTGTGACTTCCAAATCGAGTGTCAGACCATCCCGACAGGCACCAGCTTAACTCAAAGAAAATCTAGGCCACATTGAAAATCTGTTATTCCTCGAAGCAGAACTTGTTCCTGCTTATAATTAGAGTAAATCAAACATCAGAGGCCAAAACTACAGAGTCTCAGCTTCACAAAGAGTCCAGCCAAATGTTTGTGCTGCAAAGGGTTCAAGAACAGCTTTATGCTGAAATGAGGCTCATTTTAGTCAGGTGTTTTGGGAAAAATAGGCGCTCATGGTAAGGGGTTAGGTATTTATTAGTTTACTGTCACTTAGCAAAAAGTCCACAGAGAAGTTGTGAAAGTAACAGTGAGGTTGCCGGGCAATCCTCCAAACAGATGTCTGCATACAAGTGCATGACATTGACTCAAAGGTTTGAAGAGGTTTTTCACAAACAGAAAGGTCGGTCTTCCATTCATACTGTCAGAGTGTCCTTGGTCCATATCGAGTGTCAGTGTAACAAGTGACAAAATGCAAGGGTCCCTTTGTTGTGGAATGTGTGAATGCGTGTCTGATGTCAATCTCTCTTATTGTTATTTAAGTACCTTTGCCAAGATGTTTTCGATTTATTGTTTGTATTTTCTTTTTGATCTACGTTCAAGAACAAACACTTACATACAAAGATTCTCTCCAAGCATTTCTGTTTAGCCATGTTGTCGTGCTGAAATACACTTCTTGATCACAACTAATTAAAAAAAAACAATTATGGTGCTGATGAAAAAAAACATACAGTATATCGCCAGCCAATTTAGTTTCAGACTTATTTGTGTGCATAAATCAGATCGAAAATGCCTTCACGCCTTCATAACAATAATAATTCAGGCCTATCCATTTTCAAAATAGGAAGTTTAATTTATTTTTTGTTGTTTGCGTTGGTTGTAGCTGAAGACTTCAGCACGCTTGATTAAATGAACACTGTTGCATCTCCCTTTTAATTGCACTAAAACAGCCCGAGAGTATTTGCACAACCAAAACTGAACTATCCGTGAACAGTAATTAGAAAGGGTACTAGTTTGTTCTAACAGGAAAAATTAAAAGTGATATTGTGAGTCAAATTTTGCCTAATTTTGAGAAGTGTTTGCGTCTCATCTCTTCCCTGGAAGCCAATTAAAATTCCCAGCTTGTCAAATAACAGAAGGATTTATCCAAATACAGCAAGAAAAACCTGCAGATCATCTGATATGTGCCGACTAAAGCGCTCTGTGAAAGTTTGCACTCAAATCTGTTGGTTTTAGATTCTGGCAAGACTCAAATCTGCTGCTTTCTGCTGACTGACACCTTGTTCGCCGTTCTGTTCTCTCTTCTATTCTCGGCGAAAAAACAAATAACGTTCGTGTAGCAGAAACATTTTGAGTGATCAGAGGGAGAATAGGTGCCGACACAGTGACTGAGCAGCGCCGTGTTTCAGGCTAGAATAAAAGTCGTCCTGCCTGCCTTTCATAGCCAACAGAAGTGCTGAATCGGCATGTGCGCTAACATCAATAAAAGCAGTCTTCCGCACAATACTGACAAGAGCATCACGAAGCTGCACCTGAGCACGCACACGCCGGCAAATGACAATCACACGGTCATCATTACAAGACACAATTCTCTCTCAGTGCAATCCATGTCATGTATTTCAGTAACTGGGTGGATGATGTGCTTCCAGTGCACAATAAATCCCTCTACGATCACATTTGACTCAAGTCCAGCGCACACAAAGACATGCACAGTAATAACGCCGGCTTCCTATGTGTTCAATTGGAGTGCATAAACCTAAAAATTTACCATATGAGTTTAAAGTTTTGGTTTAAAATTCACTTCACCCTATCAAAATACTGTTCCTTATTAAAATTAAGATCATTATTGCTTCTGGTCTAACCGATTTCATGAAGTGCTATAACGAGGCTGGAGATGTAAAAATAAACTGAGATTTGGAGTTTCACCATTTAATTAACAGTGCCCCAAATGTCTACAGGTTTTACTGATGAAAAATGTCAGATTGGTGGACATCTTGTGTGTGTTTATTGTATAAAAACCTCTACAACCAGAAAAACTTTGTCACAAAGTATATTGTTTTTTTTTATCTTCTATTCATACTGATACGTTATTACATGTTTAAACTCTTAATGATATATTAAATGAGCAAAAATAGCACATTACAAACACTACAACATTATCCATCAAACTTGCATAGCACTAATTGCATAGCGCTTTACAACAGCAACTATTGACTCAAAGTGCATTAAAGGAAAAAAAATATTATGCATTTTTCATATTGTTATTAGCCTTTAAACATGCTCATTAAACATACCTTAAATTTGCCATCTCATGTTTTGATTAAATGACAGGAGTTATCAGGCTCTGTGCAATGACACGTACTGAGTACATCCAGCCAGTAGATGGCGCCTAAGGCTATACACAATTTAGTCAAGTTAGCGCATAACAGAGGCTATGATGTGGGTTATGGGTTATGTGGGAAATGCTCAGAACGAGTCTGGCAATTTAAGGACTTAAAACAGCAGAAGATTCTCGGATAAGTGACTTAGGAAACCTGAAAATAGGTCCCCAGATTGAGGGAGTTCAGCAAGACTTTTTTTTTTTTTTAGGTTTGAAGAGGAGAGGATTTTCTCATGAACATTCCTCAAAACAGTATGAATGCAGCTGAATGCAACTTCAGGTATGTTTTTGATGACAGAACATAGTTAGAACATGGTTAAAAGCTCAAAAAGTCACTGTAACAGAGGACGTGTCCTTTAAAAGATTTTTTTAATAAAACCAATTCAAGCAATTGTGAACAAATAAGTCTTTAGCTTGGCTTTGAACAAATGCAAAGTCATGATTGACCATAACCCCAGGGCCACA
Organism: Rhinogobius similis; assembly: GCA_019453435.1. Lineage (NCBI taxonomy): Eukaryota > Metazoa > Chordata > Actinopteri > Gobiiformes > Gobiidae > Rhinogobius > Rhinogobius similis. The sequence continues at coordinate 24,442,203 of CM033635.1, forward strand.
GAAAATGAACACCCCACTGTTTGCATTTGGTCTTGCAGATGTTGACCAGCAGAGCGCTCTGTTAAACATGTGTGCAAGATCACTTATGATGGAGAAAGTGTCGTGCATGACTTTAAAAACAAACGTTAACAGTTTTAAATCAATTCTGAAGCGTACTGGGAGCCAGATAGAGTGTACAAAACTGTGGTGATGTGACTGTGTTTAAATAGAAGTAATTTAATCCCAATAGTCTTAGAATAGCACCTTGCAGCGCTACGATTTTTCGTGGCAACAGAATCCTGTGTATACCAGCGACGTTGATGAAGAGGAAAATTAAATAGTTTTCCAATAATAAGATATTCCATTGAGGCAATTGTTCTACTGCCCCTCTGTTCCTAAGTTTTACTGCAGCTTAATAAGGTCAGTAATGATAGAGCTTTGAAAATGTATTTCTTCAGGCATGACTGCGAGTAATGGGCCCCTAAGCCACCACTGTTTATCTTCCTGGACAGGTGATGGCCCTCCAATGTGTCATTACGCTAACTAGCCTTAGTCTGGCAGCGGGGTTATGTGAAATAAAAAAAATAAAAAAACTTTGCACCTTGACTCACGATGCCAGACTATAACCAAGTAACAATAATGCATTCCCCTTGTTATGATGGACAAATTGCCTATTAAAATCCATTTTGTACAATACAAGAAAAACACAGCTGGGATTTGGAAAAGACCAGACCAAAAGTTAAGTTTGCTGCATTGGACCGAGGTGGTGTACTTTTCTAACATATTAACTGTCCGTCTGATAAATGTTCACACCAAACTAAATTAGCAAGACTGCGTCATCGTTTTAGATGGGCAAAACTGAAACAGTACTGATATAATTTATTCATAACGTTAACATTATTTAACACAGCAAAAGAAAATTGAATTCTCTTAAATGGACAAAAGTTTTAAGAGTGAAGATGTTTCACCACTCATCCAAATTGCTTCTTCAGATTTGCAGTGAGCATCAAATGACCAAGCCTTAAAAAAACAGCCCAAAATAAGCGATCCACAAAAAAAAGACAAAAAAGCATTCATTCATTCATTCATTCATTCACCGCTGAACAAGCCAAATGAGATGCGCAAATGCAGCTTTTAAATAAAACCTGTATTTCAGTCATTATTGGGTCTCTATTAATGTGAAATGGAACTGAAAAGGGCAAAAAATCAGCTCTTTTTATGACATGAAAGTGCCACTCAACCTGCGACTCTTAAGATTTGCAAGCAACTTTCCAAAAATAGAAGCCCAAAGTCACCATGAAGAAGCGGACTTGGCAACCATGCTGGTGCGTCACTGCCTTAAGAAGGAGCTAATTACACAGAAATGAAAAAGAAAGTAACACAAGCTAGTTGTTTACAGTATATATTTAACATATTTGTTCATGCCCCTGATAGATCATCCAACTTCTATTAGCGTGCTCTGATTAGCCCTATTGTTTCCTTTGTTTTGATGAAGACCTAAGGATGGACTAAATGGGAGACAGGTTGTACGTTAGACTTCCATTTTTGCTCAGAGATGGATTGTCTTACACATTTTTGTTTTTATGTTTTGTTAACTTCTACATACCAATACAAAACCAAGCCTCGCTGCCTGCCCAGTCATTTATTCCAACGGCAAATTAACACTACGTTATCCCGTCTATGTAAAATGTTAGACACACTGTCGCTGTTTGATGGACAGGGTGGACTGATGCTGTTTTACATTCCGCCGGTCTGAGCGTGCTGGAGTGTATCCACCTGTTACTGATCTGTGTCTCCTGTGCACTGAGCCTACTGACAGACTGCTGATAAACAACCACACTCACACTGGGATCGGCAGGGAGCTGGGCACGGCTAAACGTGTACAAGACGTGTTCACCTGTCCACTCTGGTAATGTAAGGAGATATGTAAAACGTATGTATGGATTTACGCAAGTGGGGTCCAACTGTTGAGATGCGTTTTTAACAAAATTCCACGTGAAATTGGCGAGAAATCAGTCCAGAAATGGAGGTGACAGAACCGGTTAAATGGGCTCAACAGAGAGTTAAATGCATTCAGTCTCGGCTGTGATAATATCTGTTAGTTTGTGAAATGCCCATGGTCAATTTCAAGGAGTTTGATTGTGTTTTCTAAACTCATATGATTGTGATTGGGTGGCTCGTATACTAGGACTAAATAAAAATCCTCTATATAGTTTATTTTCTTTCACTTTTTTTGCTAAACACTATAGATAGTTGCCTGGAATGTTCATAATGATATCTTTCTGTATCTTTTATACAGATCGATATCAGACTTGTTACCGTTTTCATGATGGTTCAGATGGGCGTAATTGACAGGTGGATTAGCCTTTCAGGGATACGCGTGTTATGAAAAAAGAAAGGAAAAATATGTGATATCCGATGAGATAAGAACAGACTGGATTTTGTACAATCAATGAGTGAAGCACAAAACGCTGCTAGATAACCACACTGAAACAAAGAAATCGGATTGCACGGTTCTGTTTGAGTTTGGCTCGAGGTGAGACGGAGTGGTGATCAGACTCACGCTTCGTAAAAAGTTGGAGAAGCGTATATTCGGGATCCCAGGCAAGTAGACGGAGCAATCACCCACACATTTGTAGTTAAGTGGTTCAATCCCAGCACCAATTAGGGGATAATGTTGTTCCATAGGGAAAGATACATGTCCATTTTATGTGAATATGGTGCGTGAGACAAGGGTGATTCGTGGCTGTCAAATGGGGCTTACGTTCAGGTTGGCATCCACACTTTAAATAGCCTAACCAGGGGAAGCTGAGGCAACAAAAGTGCGTGTAAAGATCACCCCCAACAGTGTAATGTTTCAAATAGGAATATTAGAGCGGACAGTTCATTTCAAGTAGCCACAAACTTCATGCTTTTCATAGTTCAGCTTTATTCCTCAGTATTGACTTGACGTTTTTATCCCAGGCCCTTGTTATTCAGCTGTTTCTGCTCTCTCCAAACCGGGCTTGTCATTCAAAGTCTTCCTGTTGTCGAACTTTGGCGCACTATCTGTAGGCGGCTCTGTCTGCCTCTCGTCTTATCAGTCAGAGGTTGTCAAGACTTATGTTAACTACCTTGTTCTTTCCCTGAGAGCGCCGAGAACCAATTTAAAAGTGTATTTTACTTGTGCAGGTGAGCGGCAGAAGTTGAGCCGAAGCACTTCTGATCAATAGCGTTACGGAAGAGTCTCTAGTTCCTGTGATGCGAGGTTGAGATATGATTCATAGCAGGTTGTTTGCTTCCTCATTGCATCAGTGCCTTCACATAACAGCCTTGTATAGGAGCAGTAACGAGTGCACAGGTAGCCGTAAAGAGCTTTTAGCTTTCAGAATAATATTACGAGTGTCAAACATCACTTTATAGCGAGCATAAGTAACAACAAAAAAGTTTTTCAGAATAAGCGGATAAACAACGAGACAGATACAAAGGTCAAGTGCTTCATGTCTTTGTATTTGCAATGAGAACAAAGGAGAATGTACCTCATTAAGCGAAACATTTTTTTTTATCTTTATGAAGGAGAACGTCACAGTATTTAACATGTCTTTCTCTCATTTATTAAACTACAGGTGCTTTATTACTCTCCGTACTTGTAATTTTGCCTTTTAGCGCTACCTGCTTGTCTTCATGGTGATGTTTTTTACCATATTGTGAAGCATTCTAGGCAAAGCAATAACATCTCCGTGGAGACAAGCAACTCTGTGATGGGGTTTGGCCTGGGCCCGACTCCCCGTGCTTTCCTTGTGCGTGTGTTTTCATTGTGCCTTATTTGTTCTGCAGTGGCGGTCTTCCTCCTTCCTCCTGATTGTTGGATCAAACTCTTGTCATGTCCATCCACCGTCTTGTACTCCACACGATAAAAGCGTTGTCCACCTTGCAGCCAGGGCATCTTGGACTGTAGTGTAGACGTGAGATCTTTGAGTCCTCTAAGAGTCCTCCTTGTTTTGTTTGTGTCTAGATAATAATAATTTGCTAATAATGTCTCAAAATGTTAACTTTAAGTGGTGTTAATGCTCTTAAGATTCTTACAGGATTGTCTTTTTCACACTGTTGTCCATTGCGTCGGCCTTTAGAACGTAGGTACGTTTCATGAGATCTCGAGATCCTGAAGAACTTTCACTTCAATTTACTCGCTGGATATTTTATCAAGATTAGCCTTTATTTATTTCATCATGCCCTTTTCGTCCCAGATATGCACAGTTGTGGGCATTTTTACACATACACGATCAGAAACTTGAAATACGTTTTATTTAACATGAATAAACTACAGAAGAAGTTTCAAATTGATATCTCTAAACGTACAATTTCCCCTTTCCTACACAACATATGACTGCTCACTTGCCCCGTCACCTGTCTGCTCTCACAACGCACGAAAATATGTGTGGGTCTTCAGGATCCAGCTGAGGGAACATTAAGTCTTACAAACACCTTGAGTGCCAGCCTTGGCGAGGGGAGAGGGGGAAGATGGATGGTCTGTAGCCCGGGCCGCACAGACACTGATGAATGAGCACATCATTTTAGGCCGCACACACCTGTACGAGCAGACTGGCTATTTCTGTACAACTCAAAGACATATTTAGCCATTTTGTGTCCAAGAAGCAATGATGCAGAAAAATGAGAGGTTGTCTCCAAATAAATCATGACACATTTGCTTCAATTGCTACAAATATCATTAATGCACACAGTATTTCAGCAGTTATGGGCTTATGCTTGTTTAAAAAACACAAATACACTCACAACTGACATCTTTTGTAATAGAGAATAAATTATATTGCTTTTAACAGTGGTTTATTTCATCTAGCTTCATATTTGGCAACGCAAAGTGGCGCTAATTCTGCTTTCTGGTTGTATTATTGTTTGGGAACCCAAAACTAAAAAACGTTTGCCACTCAAAAGGTTTATCATGAAATAAACAGTTATTAGGAAAAGCAATATTCGATTTTATGGATGTACGGTGGCCTGGAAGTGTAAAACAATTAACAACTTCGTCAGGACATGCTTACAGAAAAATCAAGATAAATTTGAACAATCTTTAGGTTGTTTTGTTGAAATGGTTTGTCCTGCTGTGGAAAGTGTTTCGGCCGTTGCTTCAAATGTTTTGCACTTCCAGGCCACCGTAAGGATGCTTTCCACAGCGATACAAAAATAGCCAGCCTATTTAGTGCTCAGTGTTGTGATTTGAGTATTCTGCAAGGTTGTAACAGTACTGGAATACATGTCATTTTCCATAGTATATATTAGACGCAACTTCATCCTATTGGACTTAGCCTGTGTAGAGTTCTTATTGAACCTGCCTATACTTGTGCACCCCCCCTCTGTGTGAGTGGGTGCTTACAGTTACAGACCGTCCTCATTCTACCGGAAAGGTCAGCCGTCAGACGGTATTGAGCAACGCTAAAGGTGAACCTAACATGAAAAATGGTAAATGAAAAAGTATACAGCAACATCACCCGGCGCAACGTGAGAGTCGGGCAAATAGCGTTCAGGTAATCAAGACTTATGAGCTATGGGCTACGAACAGGGATTTTAACCAACAATCAATGACTTTCAAGGACAGTGGATGTTACACAAAGATTTTCCACCTCTGAGAATTTAAACGCAAAAGGATTTTTTATTTAATTCTCTCATTCTAGACATTCTAGACACATTCTTAGTGCTCTTGATTTTGCTATATCTATCATTTCCGTGTTGTATTTGGTAAACTTTAACTTAAACTGTTTTAAATGTGCTTCATAAATGCGCTTTAGATGAGAAACGACTTGCTTTGTAATTTGACGACCTTTTGCCGCAAGACCGGCTAATTATTATAATCTTTTTTTTTTTTGTAATCAGTTTTTGCCTTCACTTTAAACTTTATTTTCAGGCACAAGCCACAAAGCTGCATACATACATCAATAAAAACAAAATTACAGATCATTTAAGTGCTAATTACATACCAAAGCGACAGATAAAGAAAAGTTTGCAATCATCTAGCTTTTTTCCACAAAGATAAACTTGCAGACTAACAAAGAACTTACGTCTAATTTCTTGATCCTGTCTTGCTTTGACAGAAACAAGCCTAAACCTCAAAGACATGCTGGCAGAGTTGCTTTGGCACTAAATGAAATTGGAGTTGTCATTTATTTTGATGTGTGGAAAGCATTGGGAGACAGCTTTGGCAGGTAGCAAGCCTTGTCTCCACATATTAGCAGAAGGCAACGAGTGTCATGTTTGCGTGTGAGAGCCTTGAGACGCGGTAGCACTCTCAAATCCTCACTGATCATTTCAATTAATTAGTTAAATACTGTTAATGTTGTAATTACCACAAGCGGATTAACTAACCAGTCTCTAATCTTGTTGACATTGATACGGCAGCTTCAAAGTAATTTATTTGCAGACGTAAATTCTCTCCAACTATTGGGGATGAAAAGAGTATATTTGTTTGTAGAGTCAAATATTACTGGGGGTGATATTCGGTTTAATCCTTCCTTCAGTTCAAGAAAACGTTTTGAAGCGTTTTAACGTTTAAAAGAAAGGCAGGTTCATGTGTAGAGCACAATTTGTACACAAAGTAATTCAAAGTGCTATACATAACAAAAAAAAGATATAAAGACATAAATAATCATAATAAAAATAAAGTTTGAAAGAGAAGACTGCAGATAAAATCCTTTCAGTCATATGACCAGCTAAACGGGACTGTTTTCAGTGTTTTTTTTAGCATTATTTATGCTTTTATTTGTTCATAAAGTGATTTTGAATTGTTTTGTGATTTTAATTCATTGTATCTTATTCTTTGTTTTGTAAAGCACTTACTATACGAATACATTTCAATACACTGAACTTATACCCATTCAAATAAATTGTATCTGTATGTACATTTAATTTACCTACTATATAACACGAAGCCTGGTGGAACAAGCCTGCATTGAAACCCAAATGTGCCGTGTATCACACCGACGTAACATAGTAAATAGCCTGGGTATTTCCATCATGCTTTCCTGTGAAACTGCAAGTCAAATGTAAAACAAATGACAAAACAAACTTTACTAATGAAGGGTGCTGCCGCTGACAAGACTAATTTCCATGTTGTTTTACCGAGCGCGTACGTTTCCCCTGTGATGGAAGTGGCCCAGCCTCTCTCCGCCGCTCGCCGTACAAAGCGTGGAGTTGCAGCTTAATCTTCCCTGCAGCACAGCCATGCCTCAGCGAGCACGTAAATGAAATATGCCACCGTGCCAAGCCGCTGTGCCGCACGACCTTTCCCAAATACTCCCCGGCCGGCTTCCTCGTCCCCAGCGCTCGTTTACCCCGGGCCACGCGCTCACAATAAGCCCCGAAATGTCCAAAAGCGCACGCCAATCCATTCACACGTAGCTGAACAGTGGGACTTCCACATGGGCAGGCAGCGTGCAGCCGGTACACATGCGCCCCCGTGCCAGCCCCAGCAAGACCAGCGCGCTCTGCAATCACTGGTCCAATGTTTTCAGTCGAACTATGAGTGATGTTTAGCTTGATATTTATCACCCTGAGAAAAAAACTGGTACTATTTTTACTGGTTGTGTTTGGAGTTGGAAAGAAGAACTTGAGATGCATTATGATGAAACAAAATTTTAAACAAAAGTGGAATAGTTGCTGGGATATGGACATTCAATGCAAACCACCCACTCTCAAATGAGTAGAAACCTTAACTGATGTTAAAAAAAAATTGAACATGTTCTTGTTAGCATTGCGACATGTTGCCCAATGTTTGTGTTATCTATTTCTCTTTCTTAATAGGATCTATTCATTCATTCATTTTTACCTCAATTTTCCTTAGATTCTACATATGTTGCCCATGACCTGTTCCTTGTAATTGCAAGAAAAACAACAGCAAACCATTTTCTGTTTGTGAAGACAAAAAAAAATGGAAAAGGAAATAGAGAAGTCAAAAGAAAATAAAAAAATAAAAAATAAAAGTCAGTCAAGAATGTCCCCCTATGTTTTGGTCTCATCTGTCCCAGTGTGTGGTGAATTTGTCCAAATTTAAGTTATAAGTAAAGTCCATATTTAAATTAAAAGTAAAAGTCAGTTTTTCCATTTAGTAACTGTCCAAAGTTATTTCAACCCAGTCTAAGTCAACTCTGTCTCTGTCATCCATTTTCTTTTTATTGCATTTTTTGTTGTTTTTTTGCTGCAGCACAGTTCCACATGTATCCATCTACAGCAGGGTTGTCAAAGTCAAATGGACGGAGGGCCAAATAAAACATTTGGCTACAAGCCGAGGGCCGGACTGTCCAATGTTCATTGAAACCAAAATTTAACCTACTGAAAACATAACAAATATATTACAATATGATTGGATAAATAAAGCAATATTTTCTTATGACTCTGTCAGTAATTTTTAATTTCAACAGGCACAAAATACAAATGTCCTTTATATAAAAAAACTCATAACATGAACATTAAATGAATGAAGTGATATTATTCAAGGCACCATAAGCATATTCTCTCATTTAGCAAAAGTGGGCTGAATTTAGGCAACTTCACAGAAATAAATGATATCAACAATTTTCTATCATACAATATAATAAAGTGCAAAAATCATAGTCCACCTTCCATTTTGCCATTGTTGATGGGTATCTGTAAGATAACTTTTGCTGTTATGCTAAAGACTGCTAATAAAATGAAGCCGCCTCTTGCTCGGCGCGTCCCCGTTGCATTGTGGGAAATGTAGTATTGGTGCGTACATTATATCTGCGGGCTGCTGGCTTGCAGCGGCCTGCGGGCCGGATCTAATAATAAATTAATATCATCACGGGGGCCAGATAAAACTCTCTCGAGGGCCTGATGTGGCCCCCGGGCCTTGACTTTGACATGTGTGATCTACAGTATTGTTGCCATTGTTTGAGTTTTCTGTCCGAGATACATTGTTTTAAAGTAAGAAATTTTTTGACTGCATATACCTTTACTCCTACTGAGTAATATGTTTTTGAAGTAACAGTACTCTGACTAAAAGTTGTGTTTATTCTTCTCACAGTAAGTAAGTCTACAAGTGACAAAAATTACTACTCTGTACTTCTACTCTTACTCGAGTCGAATCTTTGCCTTGTCTACCCACCTCTTCTCCGGTCCTTCTCCTTCTCTCCTGCAGCTCTCACTTCTTCAGCGCTCGCTAAGACTCGTCTGCTTGTCCAAAGTCTCCCTGTGGCGCGGTGTAGCCCGGAGACTAATCTGCTGCCAGTGCTAACACCCAGGGGTCAGAGGTCGCGGTGGCATGGGGCCCGTCGAGCCTCCTGGGTAGTGACCTGCCAACATGCACACAGCCAGGGGTTAGTCTCTCCTCCCAGGGCTCAAGGAGCTAAGATAAAACACTGACGCTGTAGGCTCCACCAGAGAGTCAGTCTCCTTGGACAGGGCAATCTAACCGTTGTCTTTGTTCTGTGTATTGTTAGTGTTTGAAGAAAAAATAATCTATGGTATATCTATAAATTTATGGGACAGCATAGCGTTAATGGCGGTCTGCGTTTCCATGCTGAGGTCAGAATTATAGGACACTTTTTCTTCATAAGGTGGATCTCAGTGATTCACCAAAAGACATGGCTAAAGTTGGAGTAAACAGACACAACTTCAGTTTTATTGCCAGCTTTTTTTGTTATTTCACTTTTATGTCTCGCGATAGGCACGTTATGCACTGGAAGCTAAAGTTCGCTAGCTTTGTTTTACTAAGTCTGTTAAACAATCAAGTTATCATCACTGGAAATGTGAGGGTTTGGTGAAGAATGATTATTTTCTGTTTATATGTGCTTTTTGCCGTTTTGTTGTCACCTCGGCCAGTCAGCATTCCCTGTTGTTCTCTGCTGTCCAATAATCTCGCTCTAAAGCTTCAAACATTGCAGCACGGTTCGCTCCTGACAGTGGAGACAGTCTCAAGCCACCACAATCCGCTCCAAAGTAAATCTTTAGAAACCTGATTACATATAGATTGTGTTTAAAATGACTGTATCTGAGCCCGTAAGTGTGAATTGGTCAGAATTGTTTTTGGGTCCAAGCCATTAAAAGGAACTAATGAGGATCTTTGTATTCCTCTGTATTTTTTCAATTTCTTTATCATTTTTCCATCCAAATGATTGCATTTTTTTAACCTTTGAACATGGATGAAAGTGTAAGGAAAGGGTAAGGAATTGATCGACCTGGCTAAATATTTGACACTCAACCGACTCAATAGTGGGGCCTAAAAGTTGTCCCCTGTGGGAATGCGGACAGGTCCATTATCGCAGTGGTTCTCAAACTTTTTAAGTCGCGACCCCCAAAATAACAACAGTTCACATTCGCGTCCCCCAAACACAGGGGAATAGGTGGCACGCAGCGTGATAAATTAGCCTTATATCTAATGTTTGATTTTATTTTGAGAATGTAGACCTAGAAAAATGACTTTAATTGGCCGACAAATAGGAATCTACATTTACCACTGCATTTGAAGTGTGTCAAGCCTTGTTTAAGACTATTGTGTCAATTTTTCACCATCATCTGGGGACCCCTGGAAATCATTTCGCGACCCCCATTGGGGTCCCGACCCCCAGTTTGAGAACCACCGTATTATGGAGTAGACTAGATAAAATTCGGAACGATGATAGAGATCCTTGAGACAAGGCTAAAGATGAATTTGAGCGCTGCCAGACATATTCTCACTTTAATCTTCTCTTGCTGCTCTTGCCCCACATCAGGAGGTCAGGAGTTCGATTCCAGAGTGGGTTACTTCCAGTGTGATCTTTGTGTATACCTAGTTTTTCTCTGTGTCCACATTAACATAAACGATAATACATTTGCATTCATTTGGTGTACAGTCATTTGAAGTGTATTGAGAGGTTAGACTACATAGTTAACATCAATATACTTTTTTGTTTGGTTAAGAATAATTGATAAAAAAAAATAGTGTCTCTGCACTTTGGATGACATAGAGTGATTTCTTTGTAGAATTCAGCACTACTTCCAACATACTTTTTTCAAATTGTTTTCACAAATGGAAACTGCCACTTGACAGATGTAAGTTGAAGATAATATTTGTGTGACGTGATAATGAGAAAGAACATGAAAAGCCATCTCATGCACTTTAAATGGTATCTGGTGAAAATGGTTAAACTCAAAACGGCTCGTCTTCAAAGGAAACGTATTTGTCTTGAATGACAGCTCATTCAGCAGGGGGCCCTTGAGATTTTTTTTTTCCCCAGGAAAAAAATACATATGTTTGAAATTATGAGCCCTGCGACGAGTTGGCCACTGTCCAGGGTGTACCCCGCCTAAGGCCCAAAGTCACTGGGATAGGCTCCAGTCACCCGCGACCCCTAACGGGAATAAGCGGTAGAACATGAATGAATGAATGAATGTTTGAAATGATGCTTTCAAGTCTGATGAAAGTTGAATCGCAGAGACACTCAATAATACTCGTCAGAAAACAGTAAAATTAGATCAGAAATTATTTCAAGTTTAAAAATAGGTGCCCCCAGAATTAGTCAAGAACAGAAATAGCTGGAGTGAAGGAAACTACAGCAGAAAATCATTAATTTTCCACAATACTAAAGTGTGACCTAAACCAAACATGTTACCACCACCTGTCATGACAAGCGTTGAAAATAAACCATGTATCTGTTAAACAAATTCAAACATTCAACTCAACTTCATTGAAAATTCACAAAATTCTTTTCTCAAGTCTCCAGCTCTGCGTCAGCCTCCTGTAGCTCAGACAATCTGCTGCTTGATTAAACTATGATTTCTGGAACCACTTGCGGGAATAGCCTGATTTTCATCTCACTGAGAAATATCTCTATTGTTTGGGTAAATGGCGCTTTTGGAACTCTTTGATTAGATTTACGTTATTAAATTATTGACAGTAACAGCCCAAAGAGCGCCAACATCTCAGCTCTGAAGCTGCCTAGAGCAAATCCTCTGCTTTTTGCACAGAGAATTGTTTTAAACGGACAATTGCTTTGCACACATTAGCCATTTTAGAACAGTTTTGAGGCTGATATTATCTATTTATGGGTCACACTCAGTTAAATGTGTTAATATAAAATTTGGTAGTGAAAAGAAATTCTGTTTGATGGATTTAAGAGTCACCTCATTGTGTTATATGCTTCTGGCATCTTTTGTCTGCAACACACATTTTTAGAGTGATGTAATGTCTACTTGCTTGGATTACCAACTTTATTTATAAATTGGGATTGTGAAATATTATATCTACACAGTGTATATGTGACAAAGCAAGGCATGAACATATTTTGGAAATACAGCCAGTTTTTCATATTAAAGGGGCTGTCTCTGATTTTTTTTTTTCATTTTGAAACGTGAAAAACAGAACTAGTTTGTTTTAAAGTCTTTACAGCAGCCACATGTATCGCTCACTTACCTAATGTAGTCCCAGCATCCCGAGTATTCACTGTGATGAGTTTAAGAGCCCAGAGCGAGTTTTGCCGTCCCGGTTAAAGCTAATAAACATTATCACGGTAATGGCACACCGCGGGGGCCACCATCTTTTGTCAGGTTATATTTGTTTACACGGGGCAGGCGAGCTCAACAGAAAATAAGTTCTACACGGGCCACAAAGCCGTTTTCTGGCCGCCCAGGAAAATCAGTGCTTTGCTGACTTGTTGCTGCGCGTGTACATTAAACATTTTACACAAATCAATCTACGATCTTTATTATTTTAACACTAAGACTTTCCCCCTCGTTCGCCAAACTGGAAATGGAAGTGCATATCTGTACCAAAAAGAGATAAAAGTGGGCGGGGCAGAATAAGGTGAATAAATAGACGCAGAGAAAGCGCTATGATCTAATTTTCCCCGAATAGTTGCTTTTACAATATATCCCATACTGGGGCAACACAGATTTTACTTTATTATATTTAAAAAAAGATACATGTGGTTTCTTTTTTCACATTTCAAAACAGTAAAAATCAGGTACAGCCTCTTTAATGGGGTCAGTTGAGCAGTCAAGGGCACTCTAAAGCTGCCTTTTTCTTTTTGGATGAAGCAATTGGTCAGTGATAGTGGTTTGCCTTCTTGGTTGACAAAAAGGCAATCCTCGGGCCCAACACCCCTTGAGCTATTTAAGGTTTAGCACAAATTTTGACTGTTAATTTTGAAAGGTTTTTATTGCCATTTTCAAAATTTCCCAAACTAGGTACTTGCTTCAGTGCAACGGCTAGCGATGTATGACGTTTTAGTAGAGTAAAAAGTATAGACTATGCTAAAATAAGATAAATTATTGGATAGGAGGTTCAAATTAACTGCGGTATAACACTAGGAATACATTAGTTAAGTAATCAAGAGTTAAAAGTCTCTAGTTCAGTTTTTCAGTTATTTTTATAGACCATAAAAATCAGGTACAGCTACTTCTGTGTCAATACTGTTCAAGTCTCAAGTGAGTCACAGTATGTAGGTGTAAATGAGGGCTCAAATACTTTAAATGAGTTGCAATGCATACTTTTGCACCCTGACTGTGTGATAAGCTGTTGGAGCATATCGGCAGCTACTGTATGCTTCGGTTAATAAGCGCCTGGGCAGCTGTGACTACATTATTGTTTAGACCTACTTAGTGTGACTGAGAAGTGAATACTTTGGATATCTTGAAAGGCGCTATAGAAATCTTAAGTCTCTGCCAATTTCCATCCCCAATTGATTATTTGATGAGTTGGACTAACCGATCTCAAGGTTTATATGACAAGGCAAAAAACGTCCTATCTGATTCAAAACCTTATACATACAAAGCTCAATGGAAAAATGTTAAGTGTAATGTGATTCCAGAAGTTTTAAGATCTGGATAACAAAATATATTAAAGTATTTTACCAGATTGTAAAACAAAACCATGGAAAAGCTTTGATAGGTTAAAGGAATCAGAAACAGGACTTTTATAGATATTTACAGTTAATTTATTATAACCAAGAAATTAACCACAATGACCACTATAGCCATCTGACTGAAATTTTAATTTATTAAATAAGAACTTTCAAGGGGAACCGTCTCTAAACTATAGAAAAGCGTGAAAAATCTGAAAAGCCATTAAATAACATTAAAAATAATTGAGATAGAGAAGCTACTTTTGTTTTTACGGACAGAGAATGGGAAAATATATATACATCCCAACAAAATCACATGTTTGGTGGGAATCCAGTTGGAAAAATGTATCACATTTTTTTCATAACACCATGTCAAAGTGCTCACAATTCACAGGGAAATACTAACAGCTGGAGAAACTATGGTTTGCCAGGTGACCCACCATTACCATGTGTTTTCAGGCCGTCCTACTGTACAGTAATATCAGACTGAGATTAACAAAGCACTCCAGAAGGTTGTCTCTGCCATCCCACTCGATTTCAGAACGATGTCTTTGGGCCTCAAAACTCCTGCGATGGACTCGGTGAACGGAAATTATATTCTGAAATTATACTCTGAATCACCATACCACTGATGTTTTTGTTTGATCTCACAAAATCTTTAGAAAAGTGCAGCAAAGCCAAGACAACACACATAATGGCACGTTGCATTGTTTGTGGCTATTTATACAAAAGCGCGTGATGAACGACTGGGCTGGGCCTGTCATGTGAAAGTGATCACCATGTAGCCAGCGCCGGGCTGTGCTTTCAAGGGCAAAGCCAGTGTGAACAGGGAGTGTTCCACCTCGCTCTGCCTCTGTCGCGGTGTGACATGGCGTGATGAATTCAATGGCTGCGTTTGACACAACAGAAATGACCTGACAGTGCGCGGGTTAATGTGTTTACATGCTCCTCTGATAACCTGTGACGGAGCGGCCTTCTGAGAGCGCACCAGTTAGCACAAGAGAACAGCACAGCAACATCTCAATGTCTGTTTCTTTTGGGGGGAATGGGGAGGCAAGATTAATCGCAAATTTGGATGATCGTAATAATCAAAATAATAAATAAAAAAGTTGCAAATATTTAAATTATTTAGGTGAAATAATGTGAAGAACTAATTAGTACTCCATGGGGTCTATTTTTGCCAGAAAAATTGCTAAGACCTTTACAAACATGCACTGGAGAGCTTGAGATTGTATTAGTTGCATTATGTTTAGCACTCAATGATTTAGTCCAACAACTTTCATTATGTCTTCTTTTGTTATATCCACGAAAATGTCAACAAGGTAGATACATCTCCTATTTAATTTGTCTTTAAGAAGAACACATCATCGATGATTTAGTGTTATGTGTTGTCAATCTTTATTTAAAATATAACATTCAAATTCTATATGTAATACTCATCATCAGTGATGCTGTCACTGTATCAGACTGTTGTGGTAAAGAAGGAGCTAAGTCGGAACGTCAAAGCTCCGGTCATAAGATGAGATAAGAGATCCTTTATTTGTCCCACAATGGGGAAATTCCACTGTTGCAACACACAGTTTAGAACAGGAATGAATGAAAATAAAAATAATAAAATAAAAATGCAATAAAAATAGGATAAATAATTACTAAACATGGTAATATAAATACAATATAAAGTATAAAGTGCACACTCTTATTTACAGTAGGTGGCTGTCTGGGAATCTACATCCTTACTCTCACCGATGATCATGAGCCCGAAAGGACCAGATTGTGGCAAAATGAGTTTCTTTCACCGGGTGGCTGGGCTTATTGATAGGACGAGGAGCTCAGTCACAGAGGAGGGGCCTGGAGCAGAGCCGCTGGAGGGAAGTCTGGGCGCCCCTTCACAGACTGCTGGCGACCTGGCCCGGTTAAGTGGAAGAAAAAGGATGGATTGACTTTTTCCTGAATTGTTCAGCCCTATAAGAGTCTATTTCATTTTTAAGCACAAAAACAATTTGTTGTTGAAAGTAATTGTCAGAATGTTTGAAAAAGATCTTTAGCTTTATGTTATACTAAAACAGAACAATGAAAATGCTGAATACTGAACATTTAACTTAACACGTGACATCACTTGGGACGATTCAAAAGGTTTTGATAGTTCTATGTTTGATATTCAAACTTCCAGTCTGGTAATATGAGTTTCTGGGTTGCTTGAGGGAATGCATTAGTCACATTAACTCTTGACTTGATATGCATAAATCATTAGGTTGTATGAAAACAAATATCGAATACACAAATAAGCAATCCACAGGACATTTGCATCGTGACGCAAATGTAGACAGAACATTTCCATCATAAATCACATTATGTCATGTAATCAGACTTCAAGATTCAAAGCTTACAGCATTGTTATAAAAAAGCTTTTTATGAATAGTCTAACTTATGACCATGACTGGGAACCGATTATATCAATAAAAGATATTTTACAGTATATCATTTATTTATTAGGAACCAAATACATTTTAACACTAGTATTTCTTTCTTTAACCTCGAATGGCACAAACTTCATATGAACTATAGTGTTTTAATCTTCGAAACAGTGGGTATGTTGAATGTGAGCATGAACAAGTGTCCTTTTATTTCTAAACAAGCAACAAAATGGCACAAAATCAATCAGTAAAATCTGCCAAAAATTACAGTAAGAAAAAACAGCAGCCCACAATACTGAAGCCCTAAATGTAGGTGCTGTAGCAACGCTGCACTTGAAAAAAGATGTCTGTAAACGCTTAACACATTATACATAATCGTATAATTAGGATTTTATTTTTTAATTATGTTTTTTTTTTTTTTATTAAAGCATTGTACCTTTTTCGCAGTTTTTTTTTTATAAATAAAATCAAAGATTATGGAGTTTTTCTTTTTTCCCCCTAAATATCTCCTTGTGTACCTTTTTTCAGCACACCCCTCCTTAAAACTTGGAAAATAACAGAATTTTAACATTTTTGATCCAAGAAACCTTTTTTGACCAACGTTTTGTTCATGTTGATTCAAACACATTTAAATATTTATTTATAAAGCACATTTAACACGACAGCCCCAAAGTGCTGTAGAAAAGCACAATAAGGTACAGTCTGAACATTTTACAATACAAAAGATCCACTCAGTCAGTACAAAGTGGGTTTTAAACAAAGACCCAGTGGGAGAAAACCCAGGACCTGCTACAACACTCACTTCACTTGCCCTATGTTTATGAATCTATATCGTCTTATTTCGACAATCTGCGCTTACCATAATCAACACATTTTAAACATCTTTAATGAATCATTAAGGATATGGATCAAGTGCTTTGCGAAGTTGCCTTCTAAACTCTCTCCCGCAGCTTTAGCTAAAGTTAAAAAGATGTTGCTATGGAAACTAAACTTCGAGATGGAGCGAACAACAGATGTTGGTAAAAGCAAAGGTATGTTGTGAGAAAATGTGGTAAGCCAGAGCTCGAATTTTGCCTGAAGACCGCTGACCTTTACTTGCTGCCTATGTGCTATTTGCTTATTGTAATCCGAACTTTGCATGTCGGATCGAAGCGCTGTAATGGAAGTGGCACACGCTCCTGACAACCCAATTCTCCCAGGTCTGAAGCAAGTCGAAGTCTTAGAGGGATACTTGTGATTCTCTAATGAACCATCTGTCTCATCAGCTAAACATCACAGATTTTTTTTACAAGATGCTTGACGCTGACAAAACTGAGTCTCCATATGTCAACAAGGGCTATTTCTGCGCGCCATGTGTCAGGGGTGTGAGCAGAAATGTCAGAAAACGGGATTGTGCTTTTGATAAAGGCGAGACGGGAGACAATAGGAAAGAAGTTATACAATTGTAACAGAACGCCTCATGTCTTGAGGTCTCAAACATTATGTGCAGGAATAGATATTAAATATATTGCTTTGCATGCACCTCCTACACTCTTAGAATTTGCTTGACAATTTCGTCAAGAAATTCAGAGACATATGTTTTACGCTGCCCAGAATGACAACTATCTCTAAGCTTTCTTGGAGTTGCATATTTTGAATGTTGATGTTTGACACACACTGCATATGTGTTTTACTGAACTAGATTGAAAGGGGCAGTGAATAACCTAGGCCACCTGCTTTCTTTATTGAAATGTTATGTACATGAAATTGTATTACAGAAAAATACCAGAAAACACAGAATACTATACCAGACAAATGACATAGTGCTAGTGCTTTTAAAGGTGATTGTGTTCACTTGCTTGGAATGCAAACCAATGAATGTTCAATATATTCACAAATCAATGGGGCGTGCTTTCAGGTTATTAGTAAACTTGTTATCCCTTGCTCAGACTGCATGCAAAGAAGCAAGAGGGAGTAGCTCAGACCTTCCTTGCACCACTGCGTAGGAGGCGGCGGAGGTGCCACACGGCTCTGGATGGCAGGGAGTCCACTTTCACCGGACTCCATTAGCCCTCCGCAGGCTTTTTCTTTTATACATGGTTAGTTGTTACGTGGTGTTGCGAGTGCATCTTTCAAATCCTGTGATCACAAGAGCACAGCAATCTCAGCAAAGAATACCAGTCGTATTTGCTCCTCGTGCAGTCTGAGCAAGGTGTTAGGCGAAACCTTTAACTTTAACTGTTAAAGAACAAATATTATGCAAAATTCACTTTTTTGGAGCTTTTAGTCATGTTTGTTCATTGTTCCGTCATCAACAATATACCTGGAGCAGCGTTTAACTTCATTCACACTAATTTGATGGATCCTGGTTAGAAAATCCTCTTCCCGTCTGACCGCCAAAAACAATCCATTCTGAATTCCTTTGATGACGTCATTTATCTGAGAATCTTCTGCTGTTTTAAGCCCTTAAATATCACCAGACTCGCATTTCTGCTGTCTAATCACGATCAGGACTGCGTCACAGCTCTCCACAGCTAAAATTAGATTGCATTGTGTACATACAAATTTGTATAATTGCTTCTGCAGCCAGTAGATGGAGCCACAGCTAAGTTAATATGGCGTCTCCCAAGGCAATGATAGAGTTATACTGTTCCTTGTAAAAACATTGGACAAATCAACAATACAACTGAGCTACTGACACACTAACATGCTATCACATTTGTCACTAAATCTATTTTTCCCGGACACCGCAGTGGTCTGGAGAGGTTATCAGGTCATAAGTGGAGTGGTCTTGCACAAAAACATGTGAATCTGAGCGACGTTCAGCAAATACAAACCGCAGCGCAACGCAGATTTAACAGACAGTCTGCAACTAACCCGCTGAAAATACGTATTGAACACACCCCTCATTAGGTGGACATCCGTCATTATTCGTTGATATATCAATTATCCATTGCACCTCGCTCATTGTTTCTGTGTAGTCTCTCTCACGGCCTTTCTTAATGTCAACTGCGGGGAACTGTAGTGGTGCAGTATTTTACAGTATTTAATCAATCGGCTAGAACGTCACCTTTGGCTTGACCTGTTCCTTTAATATCACCAATGTTATCTTTGAAGTCTAAACTCCAAGGACGTGGCCTGTATCCGGAGGCTGCCGAGGGGGGACCATGTGACCAGAGAAAGCCGCCCCTGTCATCGGTGACCTCTGAACTCTCCTTGACCTTCCCTCCCGCCGAAGCCCCTCACAGCTGGGTCAGTGCAGCCCACCTCCTGACCCTGACAGTTATCTCCTCTTCCACGCATGCAAATGAGGTTCTAGCCCCGCCCCCGCTGGTGCTCAGGCGGAGCGCTCTGACACCTCCATCTGTTTGGTGGTGGAGGGAGGGGAGAGGGGCTCCACTGCATCATGGGAGAAACGACAGGCAAATGATGGTGACACTGGCCAACATGGCATCTGATTGTAGTGAATAACGTAGATGTTTATGCAAGTTAAAATAATACAGTGTGTGTTTATTTTATCATTTGTTTCTATAAGACAAGACAAATACATAAAAAAAAAAACTACTGTATTCAAAGGATTAAAGTCCTGTTAGTCTATTCAGTAGTTGTGCATGTACAAGATTATGTGAGGAGGTTAAACAAGGTGAAAACTCTCCATTAATTGGATGAGAAACACAAATTATTCCATTTTTTAAGACATTTCCTGTCATAATATGTGTGTTTTAAGTACAGCCAATTTAAATGAAGTCATAAGCGAGTCTTGACAGATGTTGTTGACATAGCCTTTCCTTAGATAAGTAAACGGATTGTTACATACAGCAGCCGGTAATAGCATCACGGTGGCATGTAGTGCGCAGCTTTTTTTGGGTCGTTGGACCACTGTAACTCCTTAAGTCAGCGTTTGCTCTTGTTGAACAGTTTGTGATAGTGCAACTCGTCTCCATTAAAATGAATGGTTTATTTACCACCACGGAGGGATTTCCAGCCTTCTGTTCGTATACGTTCCCTCAGATGCAGACTGCATCTACACAAACAATGCAAATGGTCGACTTCAGTGCAAAGCATATAATCCTGAATGTATGCATTTCAATCTGAGCGGAATATAGAAGTACAAAATCAAGCTATATGACAGAATAAAACTACTGGCTCCAGTTAGATAAAAATAATGATGCTTGCATGTAGTATCGGGTGTAACATTACAGATTGGTGCTGCTGTTGCGATCGGGTTCTCCTCTGGCATCTGGTGAGTGAACTAACACCTGGAGCGGAATGCAGAGTTGAATTCTGCAGTTTGGGAGCTTGTGTCATTGGGAGTGTGTTTGGGAAAAAAAAAATGTTGGTCTCAACCTGCTATCATTACTTCAACACGGCATCTCATGTGGAAGCAAAATTGTTGTTGAATACAGCTGCCACCGCTTGGATTTCGGCCAGTCATTTTAGTCAGTTGCTTTAGTCCGTTTAAAATGTTGAGAAAAACTGTTGGGCTACTGTTAGAAGTCCTCAAGAGTTCAACAGTTACTTCCAATTGATAACTCTTTATACACAAAGATATTATTTGTCCGTCCCTTGGCTTTGTTCCACTTGTTTTTCCTCTGCCCATCCAGCTCCCTAAAACCTCACCTCCAGCTCAAACATCAGTCCCTTATCTACACAGGATACTCCTCGATGTGGGTCAGTGCTGGCTGTCTGACAACTGATAAAACAATGAGAGTATTAGTGTTGTGTTGGCTGTGTCCGGTCCCCTGCTCAGCTCTACCTGTGCCAGCTCCAGGCCAGAGGAGGGCTCGTCTCCTGGAGATTAATGACCTTCTCTTCCAAGAGGGCCGCTTCTCTGCCTGGGTGTGTGAAATAGTCCTGGTGTGGCTGGATGGACCTCTGATTTGTGCCTGTCCCCACGCTCTGGCCCTCACTGTCTCCAGGAGGCTTGTCTTTATTTGGGTACTTCTTTGATTACTATTTAAAGTGATATTTTTCATCTCATGATTGAAAGACATACCGCAGTTTTATAATGAACATGTGATGGGTAGAATGGAAGATGTCAAGATTCAAGTTCATTTTGATTTATGCTATACCTTGACCAAGACACTTGATTGGTGGTGGTCTCTTGGGCCGTACATGCAGCAAGGCATGGTTTTGAGACTTATGCAGCATGCAATTTTCCAGACAAGTTTGTTAAGCATTCTTCTTCTTATTATTTATTTTTTTGTTTTTTTAATGAAATGTCACAGTTATTTAGGCACAGAAGACGAGATGAGTTATCTTTTGTCATGATTCATCAAAGTAGCGTGAATTAAGCAAATTAAGTATGTTTTAGATGAAAAAACAACCATACTGCAACATGGTTAAAAACTGAAATTTGAATTGTCTTTGTTTTTTAAGAGTCCTTGAAAAGATATAGTCAACCAGTCACTAATTACTTACTTTGTTCACTCAAAACCAGGTTGCTCCAGTCTCATTTTCCTATCTGGACAATAAAGACTACCTTGGTTTTACATAACACCACGTCACACCCCATAAGATTACCTTAATATGACAGGACAGCTATAAAGACTTCTGTGTCTCAGTACTACTGTCAGAACCAATCAGGTCCAGCACCACGGTGGTAAGAACTCTTTATTTAAACCTGTGCATTTTCTGATAAATGTAGTGATTTATGCAAACGTTGTGTGTATTTTGTAATTGTATAACAACAGTAACATTGTGTTCCTTCTAGATATTTAAAACCTGCTTCAATCTAATGTCCAGAATGTTGCTCTATTTACTGAGCTCAAGTGAGTAATCAGAGTGTCAAGTATGATTTTCTACAAACTTATGATTGAGAATGATTGATTGTTTAAAATTGCAACCTGCATTGATGTTCAGATTATATTTTGAGCAGTGACACAGAATACACAAATTATTAACCCAGTCATTTTGTTCTTGTACATTTGGACCACAAATTTACTTTAATATGGGTCTACGTCAGGGGTGTCCAAACTACGGGTCAGGGGGCAAAATCAGCCCTAAGATTATTTTTTGTCGGCCCTCAGGCTTCCTGTTGAATTGGCCCAACACTGCACAAATTGAATATCAAGCCTTCCTTAAAATTACCTTATTTTGATTTGGTTAACATCATTTACATTGAAATAAGAAATACCCCATGAGTTAAAGAATTGGCAAATCGTTTGACTAGAAATAAGAAGACATTTACTGAATCACGTTTGAAACACCTCTAAACAAGTATAATAATATAGGTCCGTCAAGTAAATACATCTTAACTAATCAAATGTTTTGAAACTAAGATTAACATCCTGAATTCCTGTAATTTGACCTTATCTAGAAAATGTTTTTGGTGAAGTTATTGAAACATATATGTATTTATTTGATAGAGACAAGCAATTACATTAGACATGAGACACACTACAACATTTATAGCCAAGGTTAATTTGTAATGTCCCTAGAAGGGCTTTTACAACAAACAAGGTTTACACGTAGTTATATTTATACAAAGGCAAAGGCCGCTACAACCTCAATAAATCATTTATTTGGCGCACCCGATGCACCAAATCTATGATAAAAGCAACTTTTAAGAAATTATTCACAGTAATATGCCGCCCTCAATTGTAAAGGTTTGGACACTCCTGGTCTATGTGTCAGATCACAGTCAGTGTAAAGTCCAAACTTTATATTCATTGTTTTAGGCATTCTCATTCCTTTTGCCTGCACTGAAAGAGCGTTTGTCTTTGTGAACCAATATCTGGACTGGACCTCAGCTCAGGAATACTGCAGAGAGAATTTCACTGACCTGGTCACCATCTTTGACAACCAAGAGAATCGGAAGTTGATGGGGGTCGCAGAGAATCTGAATGAGTGCATTTGGATCGGCTTCCGTCACTGCATACATAACTGGAGGTGGAGCAGTGGAGTGCCAGATTTGTCCGTTAATGAAAGTGACGCTATCTGGGCTGATGGTGAACCTGACAATAGACAAGGAAAACAACACTGTGCTTCAATTTATTATAAAGGGATTTATGACAGAGAATGCTCAGAAAGCTTCAGATTCATTTGTTTTGATGGTATGTTTTTTATTGTTATCTTTTTTTTATTCTACTGGGTAATTTATGCACTCAAATTACAGGCATGTTTACACATCTGGAAGTATAGGGCTGTTTCTGATTGGTTAACTGAAAATATGGGCAAACATGATAAACAACTGAATAATAAACAACTAAACAATAAATAGTATAGGTACCATTTGTGCCTTGATTACTCAAATTAGCATATTTATTTGGAGAGTGCAAAGACAGCCTATCCTCCTTTCATGGTTTGAAAAGCATCTCAGTGGAGCAAGTGATACCTTAAATGTAATTTACAGTATATTTCCTTATCTTATTTTGTTTATGCATTAATCTATTTCTCAGGAGCTAAACTTTACACTATAGTTTCGTTATAGTGTCCATTGAAAATTATCTACTGTAATTTATTTGTTTCTTTGTCTTTGCCCCCCTGCCTCCCAGACAAAGCTGCTACTGGGAAATACATACTAGTGAATGACCCTAAAACATGGTCTAAAGCCCAGGAATACTGCAGGAAAAATCATAATGACCTGGCCAGTATAAGCAATGATGGAGAGCTTCAAACTCTTCTAACCATAGTGCGAGCTGCGCCCATTGATTGGACTTGGATTGGGCTCTACAAAGATCCCTGGAGCACCTGGTCAGACGACAGCAGCACCTCCTTTTACAACTGGGACACAGAACCTGCTGTCTTTCCCCCTGATGACCATTGTGGATGTCTGACAGCGGCCACAGGGAAATGGCAGGACATCTTGTGCAGTAGCAGAAAGCCCTTTTTTTGCTATGGAGGTGAGATCATTTTACCTTTTTGTTTAAGCTCCTACTGATAGCTTTAAAAAATACATATAAATAAAAAGTTATCAAATGAGTGGATATGTGGTAGGCAAGCTCTCGGTCGGTTAGTTTAGTAGAGGTGTAATATATAGAGGTGTAATGTACTGTATTATTTCCTAGGTGACAAGAAAACAATCCTGAGAGTGACACTTCAGTCTGGAGTGAACCTGAACAACATGGAGATTCAGCACCAAATTTTAGAGCAAGTGAGTCCACCGTATGTTATTGACCAGGTCAATAAGAACTCTATATTTTTCATGTTTTGTGTTTAGATAAAGAGCACACTGGGACCAGTAGGGGCAAACTTGACAATGAAGTGGAGAGCTACAATAAACACATCAAACCCAGTGGAGCCTACCACAAACAACTAAGACAATGTAGTGTGACCCAAAACCTACCACATAGAAGTATATTGCCTGTTGCTTATTGACAGCTGTAGATGTACATAAGGGTGATATTATCAAAATGTTCTATATTCCTTTATCAAGAGTTTTCTTTAATTCAAACTTGTTAACAATCTTGTGTTATGGGACCAAGCAACATCATCCAGTCACTTCATTGTTATTAATGATTCTTGTAAGATGGTGGCATATACAGTTTCAGTCTGAATACTATACCTTCCTTTACTTTACACATTCTGGTCTCAATGGTGGCATCTCTTTTGAACTTTTTAAAAGCTGTAAAATAGACAATGCTGCTTTAGAATTGACCAACAAAAATAAACATAGGACTAACACGCAAGGTTAACTGACGATCTGGCAAAGAGTGGAGGAATGCACTGGTCTTTATTGACCTTGCCATGGGCGCCGCCATCTTTTTTCTATTTTTTAGTTCCGTAGTTCCGTTGTACTAGTTTACATGGGGCAGACGAGCGCAACAGAAAATAAGTTCTACGCGGACAGTTTTCAAGCCGCCCAGGAAATCGGTACATTGCTAACTTGCACTACTGTCAGTGTCCTTTTACTCAAATCAATCTACTTTATATAATGTTTTAGTGACAAGACTTTTCCCTCGTTCGTCATTTGTGTGAACGGGGTTCTCGTCAACTGAAAGTGCGTTTACACATAATTAAACACTAACCCCTCTTTGTTTTATGGAGGCTGCCATCTTTGCTTTAGGGGCACCACGTGACGACAATCCCCCATGATGCTTTGAGCGATGGGAGCGATCATGCAGCTTGCAAGTTTTTGTGTTAACGTTAGCTTGTGTGATTGTAATTGTATTGTTCATATTAGAAATTATTAAAGCGTCTGAAATGAAATAAAATACTACTTACACGTATCGCTAGTCTAGCCTTGTCCACGTGCTTCTGTTTTTATCGTCCGACGTGCTCGTTCACGCGGCTCGCACATGTTTACCGTGACGTCCCTTAATATAAAAATGGTAATATCTGTGATTTTAGAAACGGTTAAAAAGAACATTTCCTTCTGTTTTATTTAAATACAGATAATAATTAAGTACTGTCTGCAATTATAATGTGCAATGACAGAAAAGGCGGGGCCAAGAGGCTGAACGAGGCAAACGTGAACAGGCCATAATAAGGTGAAGGTGTAGATTGGTCTGATGAGATCCAAGTGTGACAAACTCCACCCAGCTCCACAGACAAAGGGGGAGAGGGAAAACAAGGGACACAGGAGGGAGTAGGCACTAAACTTATAACATTTTTGGCTTGTTCAAATTGAATTATAAACTTCAAAAGATTGGAAAGTCTACTGGCTGCAGACTCCTGGCTCCAACTGCAGGGTGTAAGATGCTGCAGGGAACGCCATAACCAAGTGGCTGGCATAGTGTACAAAAACATCTGTGCGGAGTATGGACTGGAAACCCCAAGGTCAAAATGGGAAACACCTCCAAAAGTGGTGCAGAATGACCGAGCGAAGATCCTGTGGGACTTCCAGATACAGACTGACAGAATGGTAATGGCCATGGCCAGCCAACCATGGTTTGGTGGTGGATAAAGAGCAAAGGAAGGCAATACCAAGTGATGGCAACAACAGGAGAAAGGAACACGAGAAACTAAAGTAATATTGAGGGCTTTGGTGAGTGAACTAACACCTGGAGTGAGCGTAATGCAGAGTTGAATCCTGCATCATGGGAGCTTGTTTGGAGAAAAAAAAATGCCATTCTTAACCTGCTATCATAATTAGCTTTGCCACTTCATCTCACGTGAAAGCAAAATTATTGTCAAACAGAGCTGCCACAGCCTGGATCTCGGCATTTTATTCACTTCTGTGCAGTTAAAATGTTGAGATAAACTGGACTACTGTTATAAACCCTCAAGAGTTCAAAATAAGACAAATACAGACAAAACTTCCAAGTGATAACTCATTGATTTTCTACCGCTTGTTCCCGTCAAGGGTCGCGGGTGACTAGAGCATATCCCTGTGACTTTGGGACTTTGGTGGGGTACACCCTGGACAGTGGCCAACTCATTGCAGGACTAACAGAGACATAGACATGGACAGACAACCGTTCACTCTCACATTCATTCACTAGGGGCAAGTTAGCTTTACCAATAACCTAACACATGCATGTCTTTGGATGGTGGGAGAAAGCTTGAGAACCCAGGAGGAACCCATGGTAGGAGGACATACAGACTCCACCCAGAAAGCTCATGTGACGTTGGCCTGGTCTAAGATTCGAACCCACAGTGTCATTATTGGGACGTGAGAGCTCTAACTTCTTCTCCACTGTGCACCCCAAAATGATAACTCTTTATACACAAACATATTATTTGTCCGTCCCTTGGCTTTGTTCCACTTGTTTTTCTAAAACATCACCTCCAGCTCAAACATTGGTCTCTTATCTACACAGGATGGTCCTCGATGTGGGTCAGTGCTGGCTGTCTGACAACTGATAAAACAATGAGAGTATTAGTGATGTGTTAGCTGTGTCCGGTCCCCTGCTCAGCTCTACCTGTGCCAGCTCCAGGCCAGAGGAGGGCTTGTCTCCTGGAGATTAATGACCTTCTCTTCCAAGTGGGCCTCTTCAGCCTGGGTGTGTGAAATAATCCTGGTGTGGCTGGATGGACCTTTGATCTGCGCTCTGGCCCTCACTATCTCCTTGTCTAATTTGGGTCTTAATTTGCCTTAAGAATGATCTCATCTCACAGTTGAAAACTAGTGGAAAAAATCCAGTCTCTTTGGCCTAGACAGCCTTACTCTTTTATCTACTTCTAAACCTTTAAAGAAGATATCAAACTCTTCAATTAGAATTAACACTGATTTAATTAAGTCAAGATATTGTACAAATGTCTACAAGTTAATATCCATTCTAACAAATGTCTAAAAACTGTAGCTGTAGCGCTGCGAATCGTCCGGAGAGCTCTAACTCTTTTGTCCCGGGACCCCCTTTTTATTCGATAACCTAACCTACATGCCCTTATATGGTATCTGTCTGGCTTTCTTCACGCAGTCTGTACCAGTGTGTATCAGTCATGTAGAAAACCAGTCTAAAGTCTTGAATTCTTGTTTCAAATACATAATAGATTTTTTCCACGAGAGGGTTTTGTATTTCAGATGACATCACTACATATTACTGGACAGCTAAACTTAATATTTTTACGATATAGATTTCATATAGATATTATAACGTTTTGCATGTCACTTTACCTACATTTTGCCTATGCCAGGGTCTACAAGGCATTTTGAAAGGGCTTTTCACACACAGTGGCAAGCATTCTCTCCTCGCGGCAAGAAAGTTGTGTAATTCTGAGATCATAGTTTTTAATGGCTGTGCTCTGTTTGACTTCGTTGAGTTTTTCCACTATAGAAAACTCTGTGTCTGTGTGTGTGCCTGATCATCTTTAAAATAAAATTCAGGCTGGGATTCAGAGCCAACATAGAGAGGAACCAGCTAATGAGTATGCAGATAAGCTAACGTGACAAAAGGTATCATTCTGTGGTCTGTGCAAATAGCTGGCCAAGTGTGATCACACCCGACTGTAGTACTTGATTAAAAATAAAAATTCTGCCCAGTCATAACCTCAACCAGTTTGCTTTTTGTCATTTATCAAAAAATGGTGTGCTGCTCCATTTCCTTAATAGACGGTGTTTTTTGTTTACGATAGCAGACGCATTGATCTCCTGCTGACTGCACTGGATATATTTCTTTTGTTTGAAGTTTTTAAAGAAGATCTAAATAACATTTTTACCTTATTTTACCTTATTTTTTTTTAAGTCCATGTGATAGCTGCATATGAATTTTCGGAGTGTTTGAGTGTCTCCTAGCGGATAACTAGCTGCAACATTGGCTGATATTGACCCAAAGACAACTCTCCTGAGAAACCCTGGCTCTTTCTTTTTATTTGGCAACATGAAATGTTTTTGTATGTGGCTGTACTTCCATATTTCAATTCAATAATTAAATCACCTTGTCATTATTGAAAGAGCCATGTGTCTGATTGTGACACGACAGCAGACAGTACACAGGCTGTACAGACCAGCTCTCACACCCAGAACAGTCAAATGGGCTCCACTGTTGGGGTCGACAGACAGGAGGACTCACTTTGCTTGTCTGCTGTGGTCATTTTACTGTTTTGATGCATAGAGACGGCTAGTATAACATCTTTGCATGGACCATGCAAGCACACATATCCCATTTACATTTGCATCTGTCTGGGTCACTTGACAATTTGAATAGTCCATTTGTAAGACGTAGCAAGTACAATAAGTCTGGAAATTATTAGTGACAATTAACCAATAGTTATTGTGATCAAATGACCAGTACCGACTTTCAGTTTTTCTTAATCATTTTGACAAATTTTTTGACTACGGATATAGTTTGATCACTTGATTCATTTATTTAAGCTAAGTTTAGGTGGTCCAATCATTTCGAACATTTGTCATCGGTTCACGCAGTCCTTGGGTTCTTTCTCAAAACAGAACACACTGTTTTCATTCAGAAATAAACGTGTTCGTTGCATTGACCTTGTATTTCCAATACTTTAGGTTTGTTCTCACCAGGTAAAGGATTTTGGTCCACACACAGTCCACTTCCAGCCCCAAAGCCTTATGTGTAAAGTGTGAAGCCCAGCTGCAGAGTGCACTAAACCAGTGAGGGCAGGACTAAGACTGCTGAGCTGCAGAGTCAAATGAATGAAAGAGCACATAAAACACCTAGCACGTTTGAAAGTTTTGATGGTAAAACTTATTTTTGAGAGATGGTTTTGGTAGTTTTTAATGTAAAACTTTTTATTTAGGAAAAGTGTAATTCTGTGGTTTTGTGTGAGCTGTTTTGCAAATGTCAACTTTGAATGAGGTGTGTCAAAACGATGCAACTATTGATATTTGGGGGTTAAAGTCCCATAATGGTCCTGAACTGTCTGTAGACGTAGCCTCGAGTAGTAGCTGGAAAGGTGCTGCGACGCATACTGTTGTGTTCTTGGATGCATATGAATATTGTGTGTGCATAAGTGAGGCCTTTTCTGCATGTTTTAAAAATCGTATGCAAGGCATTTTGAGCAGTCGTTTAGTTGTAGAATATCAATGACTTTGATTTTAAGATTTCATTGTTCATTTTCAAAACCTTAAATTGACAGGCCCCACGTTACATCTTGAGCTTCATCCAAACCGCTTGAGGTCCAAGAGTCGGCTTAGGTGAGACTTAAACCCGGTGGGACAGGCCTTCTCTGCAGTCGGACTCAGACTCTGCCTCTCCACATCAAACACCTTAAACCCCACGTTTATTCTCTGGCTTTTAACACCACATGAGGTGTGTGGTCCTCTGTTGTCTTTTACACATTTGATTTTAAAATTTGCCATTTTTCATCTTTATTTTTTATTTCTGTTTTTATTTATCTGATTTATTTAATTTATTGTCATGGTTCTGATAGCTTTTATTAGGTTTAGTTCTATTTGTTTGAAATAATAAAGTATGGTATTTTATTTAGCTGCATTTTTGAGCTAAATGTTTTGTTTGATATAATATTGTCATTGAGCTTTTTAACACGCACACTTGTGTTTATAGCATATCAGTATCATATGTACAAATGCAACTGTTGAATTCTGGGAAGATGGGCATGATTTTTATTTGTATTCATTTGTCATCTTGCTGCTTCTGAATACTGAAAATGACACTGTATCGTTTAGAAGGAGCATCTAATTTGCATTGTATAACATGGGCGGGGCCAGAATATTGTATTACACCTCATGAGTTTACACTTATTGGAGAGGATAAAGATAAATACTTGTGTCCGTATCTTACTGGTATTGAGTGCGGAGTATCCTAATATTTATACTTCTCTAGATTGGATTATAAACAAGCTGGAATATGGAATCAGGAATTTTGTTCATCCTAAGTGAGTAAACCTAAAATTATAAAATATATTTAAATCACGGCTGTATTTTTTCCACACATGTCTAATGTTTTATTTGGAGCACTTAAATTAAACGTTACCTGTAACCTGAATGAAGAGTTGTATTAGAATTACAACTGTCATTTAAATTTATTTTTTACATCTGATATTTTTTAGAAATATGTGACTGTTTATAAATGACAGAAATGTGTTGTATGAATGAATGAGTAACCACTTGACTTTATTTCTATTTTGATTGATTGACTTGATATTGTTTTAGGCATTCTCATTCCTTTTGCCTGCACTGAAAGAGAGTTTGTCTTTGTGAACAAATATCTGGGCTGGACCTCAGCTCAGAAATACTGCAGAGAGAGGTTCACTGACCTGGTCACCGTCTTTGACAACCAAGAGAATCAGAAGTTGATGGGAGTCGCACAGAACCTGAATGAGTGCATTTGGATCGGCTTCCGTCACAACGTAGATAACTGCAGGTGGAGCAGTGGAGTGCCAACTTTGTCCGTTACCAAAAGTGACACTATCTGGGACTATGGTCAACCTAACAATAGAGATGGGGTACAACACTGTGCTGCAATTAATTCTGGAGGGGTTAATGATCGAGAATGCACAGCAAACTTAAATTTCATTTGTTTTGATGGTATGGTATATCTGTACTCACTCAAAATATTGCTTGACATTACAATACTTTACATTTCTATAAGTATATTCTAGCTGTGTTTCTGATCCGTTCATTCATTAATAGACACTGATATAGTAATAAAGCAACAAGTGCACAGTACACAGTACTGTGTCATATTAACACATTTACAGTATAAACAGAGCACATACTAATGAACTGTAAGCAGTCAAACAAGATTTTGACAAATCTTCCATCCAATTTGTATGACTGCCAAGTAAGAACAAACCCATAAACATAAGCTGGGGTACTCAACTAAAAGAGTATTTTCCCCTAGAGTATATAGTAAAATATAGCTGCACGTTGTTTCTATCAGTGAATCATTTTAAGATTTACAAATCCGGAAAAAAATGTGCGTAAAGCTATGGTCACACTGCATGACTTTCCTGGTTGTGAGAGATTTAGAACACTACACGACTGGAGTGTGACTACAGCGAGGCTTAGGTGCACAACTAACACGTGAGATCATGAGAGTCACACTGCATAACTCTGACTAACAACAACAGCCAGGATTCTCTAAAATGGACATCAAAAGTGGCGACAAAGGTGAAGAAGTTGGACATGTTTCATGTGGATTTTATCACAGGAAAACCAGTTTCATGTGGATCATTTATTTAACACAGACACGAGAGGCACGAAAAGAGGAGAAAGGAGAAGGAGGGGTGAATCAAGTTAGAGTTTGTTTATTTTATTTTATTTTATTTTTATTTAACCATTATTTAACCAGGAGAGTCCCATTGAGATTGAAAACCTCTTTTCCAAGAGATTCCTGGCCAAGAGGCAGCAAAGTAAATTACATCAACATTAAAAGTTGATGAAAAACAATTAAACATTATTGAGGCTCTCTAATGCTCTCAATTTAATTTTAAACACATTTAAGGACAAGAACTCCTCCTAGTAGGAGTTAACACTTGTCTGTGTGATTAAAGAACAAACGTAGGATAGGCAGTAATCCAAGCATAGCCGAGTAAATAAACAATTTATTAGCTTTTCCTGTCTGGTAAAAAGTAAAAAGTGTAAAAGTAGAGTGTGTTTCCTATCTGTAATATAAATCTTTCTTTTTGAAAATAGAAAGTTTTAGCCCAGACGCTGTTTCCAGTGTCTCCTCTCTTTTCATTTGCGGCTCCAACAATATACTGTACCACCAGAATTCCTGCCGCGAAACATGTCAGGTAAATGACAAGTAAAAATCATAGGTTTTTACAACTGTTTAATTAGAAGAAATTGACACGTTAACACCAAATCACGCTTGGTGAGGAGAGTTGGATATGTGTGTGCTTTACCATCTGACAAAGCTGAACATATGAACACTCTCAATGTGCTAAAGGGTTTGTAGGAGTTAGGAATGTCGTGGCTGGAGCCACAGCAAACAGTTAAAGCTACTGATCTCCCCAATTCATGGTTTGAAAATCAGGTACCCCAGTGATTCCTTCATTGCAATTCATATGTTCTTATCTTATGTTATTAGTGCATAGTCTAAGCAAACTTTACATGATTGTTTCATTAAAATTATCTATGATAATGTTTTTTGTTTCTTTGTTTTGCCCCCCTCCCCCTGGCAAAGCTGCTACTGGGAAATACATACTAGTGAACGACCCTAAAACATGGCCTGAAGCCCAGGACTACTGCAGGACAAGCTATGATGACCTGGCCAGTGTAGACAACGATGGAGAGCTTCAAACTCTTCTAGGCATGCTCCAAGATGTGTTCAATGATTGGGCTTGGATTGGGCTCTACAAAGATCCCTGGAGCACCTGGTCAGACAACAGCAGCACCTCCTTTTACAACTGGGACACAGAACCTGCTGTCTTTCCCACTGATGACCACTGTGGATGTCTGACAGCGGCCACAGGGAAATGGCAGGACATCTTTTGCAGTAGCAGAAAGCCCTTTTTTTGTTATGGTGGTGAGAAAATGTTATCTTTTAGTTCCTATGGATTGCTTTCACATTAATTCAGCAGCACTAGAAGCACACTCATCATTTCTATTGTGACGGACGAAACACATTTTATATATTACACCTAAAATAAACAGTTACTTGCAGAATGCTAAATATGTGGACAAACACTCGTTAGGCAACTGTATGCTTTTCATTACGTTGACAGTACAGTGATCCCTCGCTATATCGTGTTTCATCTTTCACGGCTTCGCTGCTTCACGGATTTTTTTTTTACAGTGCGGATATTTTTACAGTGCATTGTGCTCTGAATCCTGATTGGCTCAGGGGCTTTACTGTTGTCTAGTTCTCAAATATAATCGAAGGCGGCATATCCGTTTATAAAAATCTTCTTGCTCAGAAAAAGAAAGAGCGCCAACAACTACCCATAACAATGTTCTCCTGCGCCTTCAGTAGAAACAGACGCTACAGCGGAGCGGAGTCAGGACGAAGAGGCACAGACTGTGAAATACGACTGTGACAATGTTTACAACCTTGTATTACTATATTAAAATGATTGTTTTAAACAAATTTTGGGCTTTAAAACAGGTTTTGATTTTTGGTTTCATTCCATAGTTCAGTATTGCATTGTAAAATAATAAAAAAATAAAGCTTACTACTTCACGGATTTCACTTTTCGCGTGTTATTTTTGGAACGCAACTCCAGCGATAAACGAGGGATCACTGTAGTCTAATTCTACCATTCATGATTTATTTTAAGTTAAAATATTGACGCTACTTCTTGATGCGACCTGAATTATGCTACAGTATGGGGTGTATTGTAAAAGCGAAAAAAAAAAAAAGAAAAGAAAGAAAAATCAATTCTAAACCATAACAATCCGGTGCAGTGACTTTAATTTGAACAAGAGTGAACTTTTCCCCAAGCTAAAGTGTTACAGAGCATCAGTGCTATTCATTGCTGTTTGTATTATCATTTTTTTTGTATTGTATGATATCCCAGATGGCCAAAGGCAAATAATCCTGAAAATGAATCTTCAGTCTGGAGTGGACCTTAACAACAAGGAAATTCAAGACCAGATTTTAGAGCAAGTGAGTTATAGACCAGATTAATAATTAGTCTTTATACTTATTTCAATGTTTTGTGTTTAGATGCAGAACAGGCTGGGACCAGGAGGGGCAAACTTGACAGTGACGTGGAGAGCGACAACAAAGACATCAAACCCAGTGGAGCCTGCCCCAAACAAAACTGTGCCGATGAAATGTGACTCATACACTTTTGTGTGAGCACACAATCTGAAGCATTGAGCTATTACGTGTATTTGTTATTTAAAAATAAATAAATGTACAAACATGATTATGTTTTTTTGGAATGGACAGATGTTATAGTGTATGTATAAATGTCTGGATATCACCATAATGAACTGGATAATGACAACAAGAATTTTGTTCACCTTTTTGAGCACAAGTGAGTACCCAGAAAAAATATAATGGTGTTGTTAGAGTGCTTAGAGTTTTTATTGGGAAAAAAGGCTCTTAAATTTGTTTAAATTTGTCATTGTTAAATTTTGTTATGTTTTTATTAGAAAAGATGCATCAAAATAAAATGCCTGTTATAACCTCCCAATGTCCTTGTTCCTTCCAGTTGACTGGAATCTAGAAAAACTGTAACCTTTAACTTTTTAAAGTCCTAATTTCATGTTGATTGATCTTTTTTCAGTCACACTCATTCACTTTGCCCACTCTGAAAGAGAGTTTGTCTTTGTGAACAAATATCTGAACTGGACCTCTGCTCAGAAATACTGTAGAGGGAAGTTCACTGACCTCGTCACTGTCTATAACGAGGACAAAATCTAACACAACACAAACAACACAAAAAGAATCACAGTTTAAAAATATTAAACATTTTTCACCTCTTAGCACCACATTTTAATTATATGGCTTACACACTTTGAACGGCATCTCTGTTTCAACTTAAAATAATGTCATTAAGTCACTATTTTTGACTTTTTTCCCTGAGCGTGCTGCAGTGTATTGTCTCACATGAATGCACTTGTTTACTCTTATTCACATTTATTTGTCCAGATAAAGTGTGTTTATAACACTTTTCATTATGCTATGACCACAAAAGGTGTGGAATGAAAAAGTTGCACCTATATCTATCCGTCTCTATGGAGACGAGCGGGTGACGTCAGCAGGCAAGGTACCCAACCCTGCTCACAATGAGAATGCATTTTTAAGAGTACTTTTTGGGTAACATCTGTTCTTTAGTAAATACTAGAGTGACAAAGTTAGATTTAAAGTGTGTGATTTTGTGTGAGGTTAAGGTTCCTAATTACGCCTAAACTCACAATGTGCGTTTGAATCTCATACGGTGATAACCCGAGCTCACGACAGGTGTTTGTGTGCACACTGTACAGAGCAATGAACGGATACGTTCACCTACTCACTGTACGAAGGACATGAGCCTGAGGAGACGTGTCTGCGCACGGGCTGCAGCGCTGTGGACATGTTTGTGGTCCTACTACTACTAATTCAGCTTGCACTCTGCTTTGTTCAGAAGGCGTGTCAAAGACGCTTGTTGTCCCAGTTCATCTCCATATCTCCATGTCTCAGCTTGATACTATATTGGCACAGCAATAATGTCTCTGTTTGACATTATGTACCTTTAAGACATTATGAATTGAATTAATATGCCTAATGATAATTGTTTTTCTACCCTCCCCTAACCCACAAGGCAAATCAGCCGTAAAACACACATTGATACGTGAAAGTAAGACATGGCCTGAAGCCCGGGGGTACTGCAGGATGAGCCATGATGATCTGGCCCTTGTAAGCAACGATGTAGATCTTCCAAGTCTCACACGCATGCTGATAGAGGCAGTACAGAGATCCCTTGAGCACTTGGTCAGACAGCACCAACACCACCTTCTACAACTGGGAAACAGAGCCCATCTATCCCTCCGATGAACCCTGTGGGTGTCCGACAGCTGACACAGGGAAACGGTTTGGAAACCTCTGTAAAACCACCAAATATTTCTTCTGCTGTAGAGGTGAGATCATGTCACTAGTCATTTCTGATGTTTATCTCTTGTCAGTCGTTTTGCATTGCCAAATCTAGCGTTAGGCTCATTCCGGTCTCACAATGGTGGTAAAATCATACTAATAGAAAAATATGTCTTAGCTGACGAAATTGGACAGATGATTGGAGTAAGTACTAGACTATATTATATATATTAGGCCTCTCCAATCCATGTTCACCATGTGTGTTATAGACCAGGTCAATCATTATTATTACGCTTTATCCGCGTCTCTAGAACTTTATAATGGGATTCTGTTCAAAGTTCACATTTTAACAGAACTAGAAGAATTGACAAAAGATTGAAATATGAACTGACAAACTAGAATCTAAATGTTTCAGAACGTTTTTGTCGCTTTTAGTCACTTTTAGTATTGTTTTTGTCATTTTTTTTGTCATTTTTATCACGTGTTTGTTGCTTTAGGTCAAGTTTTGTCGATTTTAGTCATATTTTTGTCGCTTTCAGTCGTGTTTTTGTTGCTTTTTGTCACATATTTGTCACTTTTGTGCATATAAAATGTGACCAGCCCTGAATAAAGTCTAAGATCTAAATTATCAACATTCAGCAAAGAAATATAAAGAAATATACATATGTCATCAACATCCCCACATTTCTCTCTTTAACTTTAAACACATGCTTCAGTCGATTTTTATACGTGATACTTCTGTGTATTATGTTCTATGTATATGCGATAGTCCTGTATCTGTACTTGTATTTAACACAGCTGAGTACTTCTTCCATCACTTACAACATTTTATATAGATATTCATTTCAAAAATAGAAAAAGATATTTATATTTAATATAAATGGTGGTCATCTGTTTCCTCAGTATACGTTGTTTTCATTGTAAGATAGCATTCATTCATTCATTCATTTTCTACTGCTTGTTCCCATTTGGGGTCGCGGGTGACTGGAGTGACTTTGGGCCTTAGGCGGGGTACACCCTGGACAGTGGCCAACTCGTCACAGGGCTGAGCCAGAGACATGGACATTGACACACAACCATTCCCTCTCACATTCATTCACTAGGGGCACTATGGGACATGCATGTCTTTGGACGGTGGGAGGAAGCCGGAGAACCCGAAGAGAACCCACGGTAACACGGGGAGGACATGCAGACTCCACCCAGAGAGAGATCATGTGATGTTGGTCTGGTCCGGGAATCCAACCCACGATCTCCTTATTGGGAGGCCGGAGCTCTAACCGCTGTACCACCATGCACCCCATAACTCGTGCATAACTCACTCAATATTATAGGTTACATGAACTAATCTTTTTCAGCCAGATTCTGCTCAATACTGTTTTACTGTTTGGCTGTGTACGCCTAAGTAGCATTTTAGATGCCGGTGTAAGCATTCCATGGTCCATGTTTAGTCCTGACTCTGGCACCAGCAGGAGGCCGGTCCATGTTTAGTCCTGACTCTGGGCACCAGCAGGAGGCCGGTCCATGTTTAGTCCTGACTCTAGGCACCAGCAGGAGGCCGGTCCATGTTTAGTCCTGACTCTAGGCACCAGCAGGAGGCCGGTCCATGTTTAGTCCTGACTCTGGCACCAGCAGGAGGCCGGTCCATGTTTAGTCCTGACTCTGGGCACCAGCAGGAAGCCGATCCATGTTTAGTCCTGACTCTGGGCACCAGCAGGAGGCCGGTCCATGTTTAGTCCTGACTCTGGCACCAGCAGGAGGCCGGTCCATGTTTAGTCCTGACTCTGACACCAGCAGGAGGCCTGTCCATGTTTAGTCCTGACTCTAGGCACCAGCAGGAGGCCGGTCCATGTTTAGTCCTGACTCTGGCACCAGCAGGAGGCCGGTCCATGTTTAGTCCTGACTCTGGGCACCAGCAGGAGGCCGGTCCATGTTTAGTCCTGACTCTGGGCACCAGCAGGAGGCCGGTCCATGTTTAGTCCTGACTCTGGGCACCAGCAGGAGGCCGGTCCATGTTTAGTCCTGACTCTGGGCACCAGCAGGAGGCCTGTCATAGATGTACTTTGGTGTTTGGTCATGGAGACCCCATGGAGATGTTTTTTGGATGGTAAAAAGCTGATGATGTTATTGATTTGATGTTAAACAGGGTTCCCGCAGAGCATTAAAAAGCGTTAAAAGTAATTAAATTAATTTTGGCAAACTTAAGGCCTTAAAATGCACTAAAATGCATTACAATAAATCCCTACAGGTATTAAATCTAAAAACCATTTTGAAAAAATATGAACGTGGTTTTAATTTCAACTAAATCCGCTCTTTGAATAATACAAAGTATTTTATTATATTCTCGTCATTCTGTTTCCCAAATGAATGGTTATACGCCAGCAGTTTAGACATGATAAATGACAAAATCTCTGAAATGCTGAAATCCGATTTGCTGAAACCTGCATAAACCCTGGTCAAAGCTGAAGTCTGAGCCCATTAGGACCCACAGCCTTTTTCGTTGGATTTACTCAAACTGTATTTTATATTTACCTGGCTGCTGTTGATAAGATTAGAAAACTTGTTGAGTAAAGGAAAATATTTTCAGTCCCTAACCCTTAACCCTAACCCTAACTCTTTTCAAATGATTGCACATCTCAAACAGTACCTCATATTCTAATTGAAAACCCACGTGTGACTCTGACACGACAGAGGCCGCCACACACACACGCACACGCGCACACGCACACGCACACACACACACACACACACACACAAACACACAAGAGCGGATCACACGTCCACAACAGTCAAATGAGCTTCAGTGAGAGAAAAACTCACTTTGCTTGTTTGCCACGATGATTTTAATCTTTTGGTCAGTTACAGAGAAACAGATCTTTCTTTCTGGAAGCATATTATTCACAGTCACTTTTACATTTGCATCTGTCTGGGTCTAATGACAATTTGAATAGTCCTTTTCTTGTGTATTACAGTAAAATATCTTGCGTTGTGTTAGTAATATTCAAATATTCAGTATCAAATCTGGATTTTATCATGAAGGTGTTTATCTAAAATCTAACCTTTTTTATTTTAAACCTTTAATGATTCACTTTATTAACACCACGTGAGTTGTGTGGTCCTCTTCTCATTTTTTAATTTATTTAATACTTTAATGCTATTTTATGGCTTTACTAAGATTTGATCGTACTGGTTTTATTGTTTCATAACCTGTAAGACACTTATTGTACCTTTTATTGTTTTGCGTCTGTGCAGCACTTTGGAAACAGCTTTGTTTAAAAATGTATTATATAAATACATTTTTATATTGCAGGATACGGTTAGGGTTATTTACACGATTATTTGTTTATTCATTTATTTTTGGACTTACATTCACGTAGTCTACACACAGAAGACTCTTGGAGGGAAGTTACAGTAAGGATTGATATTTTTATTTGGATTCATTTTTTACACATCTTACTGCTTTTGAACACTGAAAACATGTGAAGGTTAGAATGAACATCTCATTTGCGTTGCCGTTGAGGAATAATGCCTGCTGTCAGTTCCCCACTCTGACAAGGGCAGGGCAGAATATTATGTTACATCTACAAAGTTTACATTTATTTAAAATATGAAATATAAATAGGCCTAAAGCTTAAGCTGTCAGGACCTCAGTGGTGTTGTTATTCCGACAACCCCGATCTCCATTCTGGTAAGAAGAGAATTATTTATATTATTAAATGTTGATTCTTACTATTATTATCGTGATTGTTATTATTACAATGTGTGTTTGATTGTTATTTTCTAGATTGGACTAAACAATCTGGAAAATGGAAACGGGGATGTTATTATTCCTATGTGAGTTCTAGAAATCTATTTTGATATGTAATCCACTTTTGTTCATTATAATTTCAAGCACGAAGCAGACGTAACATTAAAAAATAAGAAAATATCGTGTGTTATTTGTGTGTTTTTAATGTGTGTTATTCTGTAGGCGTTCTCATTCATCACGCCTGCACTGAAAGAAAGTTTGTCTTCGTGACTCAATACCTGGACTGGACATCGGCCCAGACCCACTGCAGACAGAGGTCCACAGATCTGGTCACCGTCTACAACGAGCAAGAGAATCAGAAGTTAATGGCAGCCGCGGGGAACGTGTACGTGTGCATGTGGATCGGCCTCCGTCAAAAGCTTGATAACTGGCAGTGGAGCGGGGGAGCGCCAAAACTCTATGATAAAAAGGATGTTCCCTGGGCAGTAGGTCAACCCAATAATAACGGCCACTGTGCTGCAATTAATAAATATAATTCTGGATTTTGTGATAGAAGTTGCACAGAAAAATTCTTTTTCATTTGCTCTGATGGTAACTTAAAAATTATATATAACAATTTGGAGATATTAACCTGTATCAAGTGCCTAATCTTATTTATTTTTCTACCTCCTTTCTACCTCATCTGACAAGGCATAGTAGTTAATCAGTACAAGACATGGAAAGAGGCCCGGGACTATTGCAGGACACAGAACAAAGACCTCGTCTGGGTAACCACTACGACAGAGCTTTCGGGTCTCGTGGCCAAGTTGACAGTTTCTGATTGGGCCTGGATCGGCCTGTACCGAGACCCCTGGAGCACCTGGTCGGACAGCACCAACACCAGCTTTTACAACTGGGAAACAGAGCCTACTATCTCTTCCACAGACGACAGCTGCGGGTGTCTGACAGCTGCCACAGGGAAATGGAAAGTGGCCCGCTGCACGGACAACTACAATTTTTTTTGCTATGAAGGTGAGATAGTGTCACCTACGATTTGTTAATGCAAGCTCGATCGGCTCGGGATGGAAGTGATGACCGGTGAGTTCTGGGGTTGTTAAGTGATGATGTCGTCACTCTTACTTCCGGTCCAGCCCCATCCATTATAATGACAGTTTGGTGATTTTAAACTACTCCAAGGGTTTGAACAAAGTTGTTTTAAATGCAAAACTGCAATAAACTGCCTAAACATAAAAAATATGCTTAAAATACACCCACTCATATTATTTAGAGTGAAATTGTTTCCCAAACCTTCTATGTTATAAAGTCATCATGGGGCTCAGACAAAGACCCTGTTTCCCGTTTGTCAAAGGAACTCTGAACATTTGAACCTGTCAATGTCAATATTGAGTTGGTGACTTTTTTATTTCTTTTTTCAGCTAACACCTCAACTGTAACCCCCACCGACACTACACTACAAGGTAGGGCATGTAGAATTTTCAATTAAAATGTCATAAACATCTGTGTCCCCAGATTAACAGGTAAATTAAACAAATATTGCTTTTACTAATTACAACTGTAATGTTGATGTTGATGTTATCAAAAATAATGGCCAGGTATTTATGTTGTCATTTGGTGTTTTGGGTATCAGTAATTGTCCAGTCAAAAAGCAGAAGGAGTCAGTTTAAAGATTAATAAGCAACTAATTATGCACAAAAGAGTAAACAGTGAATCACATAATAAAATGCAGTTCTGAATAGGTGCCTGGTGGGGAGCAGTGATCTGGCAGGAGGATTTGTTTTGGCACTTCCGGTAAAACGGAAATTTCAAATTCACATTAGTGGAAAATGAGGGAAAGGTTTTGTCGCTAAAATATGATGTAAAGTAGAGTGATTTGTATTAAAGTATTAAATTAGCCAGTGCACCAACAAGTCAAAACAACACTTTATCTGAGCGGCGGCTAAAAAAATGGCATCTTAGTTATTTATTGTTGTAATCAGTTGCTCTAAAATGAAGAGGAACACAATTAATGGCAATTACTAGAACAAGGTGGATACAACTGACAGTTTTATGCTTTTAAATTTTGAAATAAGGCTAGTAGGTGACTTTTTCAATACATTTTTTTCAGCAAGCACCTCAACTACAACCCCAGCCAACCGTACACCACAAGGTAGGGCATGTGGAATTTTAAATTAAAATGTATATCCCCAGATTAACAGGTAAATGTTCAAATAAAATAATGCTTTTACTGATAACAATTATATTATGTTGATGTATTCTTAATTACAAAAACACGATGGCCAAGTTTTTATGTTGTCATTTGGTGTGTAGATTCTCAATAATTAGCAAATCAGAAAGCAGGAGGAATCAATTTAATTATCAATAAGCAACTAATTACGCAGAAAAGAGTAGACGGTGAATCGCGTGGTAAAATGCAGTCCTGAACAGAGGCCTTGCAGTTTTTTAAGGTGGCTGAGGGGGCGTGCCAGTGGGTGGGGGCAGCAGTGGTCCTGCAGGGGAGGGACAGGAAGTTGATGTTTGAAATTCATGAAAAAGTAAACATTCCAATGGTATTGTGTACACATCTGTTACGATAAACAGGTTTAAACTGTTATTCACCTCATTCCAGTCCATTGTTGTGGCACTTCCGGTAGAACAGAAATTTCACGTTCACGTAGGTGGAGAACGAGGCAAAAGTTTTGCTGTATCTAATCTAAAGTTGACTGATTTGTATAAAATATTCAAATAGTCAGTGCACCAAGTCAACACAACACTTTCTCTAACCCTAACCCTAAAAAATGGCATTGTAGTTTATATAGAACTTATTTGCTGTTGCAGTCTGCTGCTCTAAAATGATACAGGCAGAAGTGGGGGCACAATTAATGGCGGTGCCAGAAACATTTACCGGAATAAGGAGGATACTATTGACAGTTTTACTTTTTGATTATTTTTTTTTTTATATTTTGATGCTAGTAGGTGACTTTTTTATTTATTTTATTTCAGCCGAGACATCCACTATAACCCCAACCAATCCAATACAACAAGGTAGGGCATGTAGAATTTTAAAAACATCTGTGGTCAATGTTCAAATCATATATCGCTTTTACTGCTAATGACAAAAAGCATTGAACATTCAACGTATAACACTTGTAATGTTGATGTATTCTTAATTACAAAATCACGATGGCCAAGTTTATTATGTTGGTGTTTTGGTTCTCTATAATTATCCAATCAGAACGCAGAAGGAGTCGATTTGAAGCAACTAAGCAACTATGTTTAGTCCTGACTCTAGGCACCAGCAGGAGGCCGGTCCATGTAGAAAGGAGTAAACGGTGAATCACGGAGTAAAATGCACTTACGAATGCAGTTTTGAACAGCTGCCTTGAGGCTTTTCTAGAAGGTTGCTGAGGTGGAGAGTCCGTGAGGATGGGGGCACTGGTGGTCCTGCAGGCGAGGAACAGGAAGCCGGCAGGTGGTGGCGGAGCAGGTCTGTGAGTAGGAGGGTGCCAAGATGTGGAGGGCTTTGAAGGTGATGTTGAAGAGTTTTGCTGGATGCGCTGAGGGATGGAGAGCCAGTGGAGGGCTTTCTGGAGGACAGGAGTGATGTGGGCAAACAGCAGAGTTTTGGAGGAATTGAAGTTTTGGAGGATGTACCATTAAGAACGCCATCGCAACAATCTAATCCGGAGGTGATGATGGTATGAATCAGAGTTTCAGCAGTAGAGAAGGAGTGGGATGAACGAAGACAAGCAGTGTTTTTAAATTAAAGAATGCAGACTGGGTTACAGGTTGACATGTTTGAGATTGGAGTCAAAAAGAAAACCAAGGTTGCAAATGACAGGTGGAAATGTGGTGCTAAAAGTGTTTGATGGATTTCTTTTTGCCAGTTTTTTTCTTGCAGCTGAGTTTGAGAGGGGTTTTTTTTAGAGTCAAGTTTCGGTTAGACAGCAAGTGGGCGTGGAGTGACTTTTGGAGTGGATGGATTATGTGGAAATGTACAATTGTATGTCATGGACGTAGCAGTGAAAATGTAGCCCATGTCGATGGATGATGTTGCCAAGAGGGATGAGTTAGAGGATAAAGAGCAGAGGACCAAGCACTGAACCTTGGGGAACAACTTGCATTAGGGGAGCAGTGGAGGAGGAGCAGTTGTTGACCGGGACAAACTGTGATTTGTGGAGAGGAGGGCAGAGTAGCTGATGGTGTTAAGTGCATATAGTATTTGCAGATACAAGCTTAATTGAATTGCTTTGGTGCCATTTTAGATTAAAAAAATAGATTTGGTGTTAGTTTCCCTGTATAAAAAAACTTTGGGACATTAAAGAACCTTCATTATATCGCTTTGGTAATACTGTTTTGTCCTTTGTTAGACGTTGATAGGCAAAGGCAAACAATCCTGAAAGTGAAGCTTCAATCTGGAGCGGACCTGAACGACAAGGAGATTCAGCACCAGATTTTAGAGCAGGTGAGTCACGTGTCATGGACCACATTGATAATTACTAGAGTTGTGTCATGTTTCGCGTTTAGATGAAGAACACTCTGGGACCAGGAGAGGCAAACCTGACAGTGAAGTGGAGAGCTACAACAAAGCGTGCCACAAACAAAACTGTGGAGAGAAAATGTGGCCCTGTGTACCACTGAATATGGATTCTTCTTTCATGGTGATTCAGTACAATGGACAGCAGTAATGCCATTTACGTTTTCACCAATGTGTAACAATGTATTCTGTGTCCAGTCACACATGACTTCATCCTGTCTGCTGTCTTTCATTTCTTCAAACTTGCGCAAACAGCGCTGCTTTCTCAATTCTCATATTGTTTTAGATTTGCTGTAAGATGGAAACTAAGTACACCCCTTTTTCCTCCATATCTTGATCGAAATAATCAAACTAATGGTGTATGATATTTTACATGATGTCATGAGCGTAATCTTCCTTGCTGCAAAAAAGCATTTGATTCTCCTACTCAATGTTATAGGCTACAATTAATCTTAATTTTTGGATCTCATGTTTAATCCGTTCCTCTCCTTATTGTGTAAAAAAGTAAAAGAGTGGATACATTAGCGACAACAACTCTTACC
This sequence comes from Rhinogobius similis, assembly GCA_019453435.1. Classification (NCBI taxonomy): domain Eukaryota; kingdom Metazoa; phylum Chordata; class Actinopteri; order Gobiiformes; family Gobiidae; genus Rhinogobius; species Rhinogobius similis. Next base: position 24,486,979 of record CM033635.1, read on the forward strand.
TGACAAGCTATCGTATGAGTAAAAAAAGAAAAAAGATGACACATGGGACTCTGTAGAGCTGTATTCCCAGAGAAGTACGGTGTATAAATTATACTATTGTTAATAAAAGCGAATTAAAACGTTGTTATGCTTTTTTAAAGAGCTCTCACTTGACAGAATCTTGACTTGACAATAAGAATGGCAATGTGTATTATTTTATTTGTGGGTGGGTATTAAGCTCATTGTGGGGACTAAATCTGTATACAAACTCAAATCATGGCGACCTGCCTCCGTTATGGGGCCATAATCAATCAATCACACGGTTTAAAGTTCAGACATGGGTTAAAATAGGTTAAGGTTGGGGTTCAGGTTGAGGTTATGTAAGTAGCAACTGCGGTTAAGATTAAACAGTGTCCATACGTCATATAATGCCCCTAAAAAGCATAAAACCTCAGTGTGAAAGTGCGTGTGGAGGAATAAAGGAGAAAAAAAGACCATAAATATAATAAATATCAGCGTATACAGACTTATATTGTTTATTTGTCCTGGTCATTTTACTGTTTGGATCGATTGCAGTAAAGATAGTGTAACATTTTGCATGGAAGCGTTGCGTGTCACTTTCCTTACAGTTTGCATTTGTCTGGGTCTACATGACAATTTGAATGAGTTTTTAGAAGACATTGCAAACTGAGAGTGCATTGTACTTGGAAATTATTTGGTGTCAGGGGGCCGGTTTGTATTTTGGTCCGTCTCATTGTGATCTGGAGGGAGAATCTTGTTTACCGGACAAATGTTCTTAACCCTGACCCATACTTTTCCTGAGCTGCGCGGCTGATCTCTTGATATGTCTGATCAAACTTTAATGTGCTGCCTAAGGGTACATTTGCAGTGTAATCGCTTCCTTCCTCGTGGCGTATGAAGAACGAGAATAACATGCACATCCCGGTTTGCCGTGCCAACCGTCTGATGACTGTTTTTTTTTGTTGTTGTATTTATCACAGACTCACAAGTAAGAATCCAAGTAAGACTTTCCTGTGAGATTTGCCAAGAAAAATGCCAGTTTACTCTGAAATATAGTACAATACAGTATTTATGCTGATCTACAAGATTCCTCCCACACTGACATAGGCGTGGTCAGAATATTACGTTACATGAATTTACATCAATTTGAGAGAAAAACAGAAATACTTCAGCGTGTCAGCACCTTAAAGACGCATCATCGTTTGGACAAACTTCATCTCCACTGTGGTGAGTCTGGCTTTTGACTATTTGGCAAAAGTTTTTTTAAAAGTATGTATAATAGAGTATTTTTAAAGAGTTGTATTGCAATCGATGTGTTTCTAGATTGGATAAATTACACTTGAATATGGATAAAGGAATGGCGTTGATTCTACTGAGTTCAAGTGAGTAAAAAAAATCCTAATGATAATTCATGATTTATGCAGGTTTCATCGAATCAAATGTAATGCTTTTGAATGCTGCATTTAAAGATGTTTAATGTCATAATCAGTGTCAAAACAAGATATTTATGCTTTTATCATACCACAACTACTGGCTTGTAACCATTATGGATTGGGGAGAAGGGTAAGCACAATAAGCCTTGGCTTCTGCCTACACCTGGTCAAATAACACATATTTACTTCTTTTTGTTTTGGTTGTGGTGCGCTTTGGATATTTGACCAAACAATAAATACAATACAAATTCCATCTGGCAGCAGAATGACAAAATTTTCAGTTAGCCCAATGTTAAATCAACATAGATTTTAAGATGTTAAATACTAAACCTAGTGTTAATTCAAAAGTATTCTAATACTGTATATTTATAAATGTATTTACCAGAAGTGACCCAGCAGTTTACCAGCTTCTTCCATGGATTTTATGTTCACTTTTTTTTTTTTTTTTTTGCATTATTTTCATGGTAACAGCTGTTTTTTGATGTTCTATCCTGAGTACAATTCAAAAAGCTAAATTACATGAAAGTTCAACCATGCAAAGGTATGTTTTGAACCATATCTTTTACTTTTTAGATGATTTGATCAAAATTTTTTACATCTAGATTCTATAAATCCAATACATACCTGAATGTTAAATTTAAAAGTAAATGTCATGGACTACTACTACTACTACTGTCATGGACAAGCACGTCTGATTGGCTGATACAGCAGCTCTGCGATAACTATTTGTTCTAATTTTTATTACATTTATTTTATTGTTCTAATGGATTATATATATATATATATATATATATATATATATATATATGAAGAGAGAGAGAGAGAGAGAGACTTAATGCTTTTTAATGCATTTTAAAGCCTTATTTTTGCCAAAATCCATTTCATGATTTTAATGCTTTTAATGCCCTACGGAAACCCTGTATTTGAACCAGGTCATGCAGGCCAGTGGTTTCCAAGGGTGAGCTGAGGGTCGCGTGATGATTTCAAGATCTCATTTTAATTAATATGACATTTTATTTGCTCTATCTTCAATTAAAAACAGTATCTTTTAATGAAATAGGGTCCAATAAGACAATAAACTATTTAAGTAACCAATATTAAACCTGATTTAACAGGCTTTGACACTTACAATTATTGCTACTGTCATTTTCATTTCGCTTTAGGGGTCCCGAATTGGTTGCATGGCTATTTTGGGGTCCTGGCCAGAAATGTTTGGGAACCCCGGTGTTGGCCATTGTCAGTTGTGATATAAAATGTGCACAAAACAAAACAAAACAAACAAACAAAAAAAACATCATCAATGCTTTTACTTCCTGCATTTCGACATCAGTTGTTCACTTATTGGAGAAACTTGACCAAATTGTCTGTATAAAGTCTAAGTCTATTTTATTTTATTTTATTCTTTATTTTATGCATGCCTTCTTTTATGTTTTGCTACTCTTTCTTATATGTTGCAACTTATTGCCAAAGCAAGTTCCTAGTTTGTGAATTTCACTCACAATGCCAATAAACCTTTTTCTGATTCTGTACGTCAGTGTTAAGGGACCTTTAACTTGTGAGTAGATGTTTGCCTTGTCATTACATTGAATGAAGACTAAAGCTTTACTCTGCCTTAATATAACAATCATGAAAGTCGGCAAAGAAAGCGTGTTTCATTTGCATCTCTGCTCTGCTGGTTTTGTCATCATTATCTGTAAAGTCCCAATTATATGTTGATTGACTGTCTTTTCAGGTTTCCTCATTTGTTTTGCCCACACCGAACGAGAGTTTCTCTTTGTGAACCAATATCTGGACTGGACCTCGGCTCAGAAATACTGCAGAGAGAAGAAGTTCACTGATCTGGTCACCGTCTACAACGAGCAAGAAAATCAAAAGTTGATCACACTTGCAGAGAACAGTAATTTAAACGTTTGGACCGGCCTCCGTCAAAACTTAGATAACTGGAGGTGGAGCAGGGGCGTGCCATCTCTCCCTGTTAAAAAAAATAATGTGATCTGGCAGAACGGTCAACCTGACAATTTGAATGGAGAGCAACACTGTGCTGAGATATCAACACTGGGTGTAGGGGCTTATGACAGAAAGTGCTTTGAACAATTCTACTTCATATGTTTTGCAGGTATGATATATATTATTCTGATATTACAAACATATAATTACACTGCACATAATAAGGGTTAATGAGGGATCAGCAGTAAAAATAAGTGCTGTGGTACCATCTCAGAACCTACCAGTCAATCACACAACCACATGTTGAACTGGAAGCTGGATGTAGAGTCTGGGTCAGTGACATCAAAAAACACAGGGTTAGGGTTTACAGAACAAGGATACATTAAAGTGTATTTACATTTTTTTTTCTCTCTCAGCGTCACCTCTGATCCCTCGTGGTATTCGTAGTGTGAGGATTTCCCACTTTCTTTACTTTTTTATTTATTTTTTGATAAAATATTACAGACAACATTGCAACTTTGAGAAACAAGTAGGCCATAATGATGTATTTCTGATGCATTAAGAAAATACAAATTTTATTTTAAGTTTTAGTAAAGCAATGTATCATTGTTTTACTGTCAAATTTATCTAGCGCAATGCGCAAATCTAGGGTTTGTTCGCCCTTCTCATTAAGAGCAGCAAGATGGATGGATTGATAGACAGATGGATTAATACTTTATCGATCAATTCAAATTCAGCTGGTCTCAGAGCAGTTTAGCGGGTGGATTCATCAGGTACACTGTCTGTCGACTCTCACAGGGAATGGCATGGGTTATTAGAGACAAAAAACAAATAAATAAAAAGACTTGTTACTGTAAAGTAGTATTCATTCTTGGGTTCCCAGTCGCATCAGCGCAAATCAAATCCTACGTCACGTCCTTAGCGATGTCAGTCGCCGTTTTTAATGTAGGGGCAAAATACAATGGAAAGTAATGGTAAACTTCACTTTACTCTTCAAATTCTAAAGAATAACTGCCACAAATGAGCTCAAACAGCACACAACAATAGAATAAACACCAGGAACCGCTACGAAGCTAAAGGCAACTCATCTGGTCATGGTAGATGTCCATATTTCACTCTCTTGAAGTCTTTTTGTTGTGTCACATGGTCAGATTATGTGCTCACACAAGTACTCACACTTGAACCATTGTGAGGATTCAGGTTGTGGACTTTAACACCTGTAGCTGTTAATTTGGCACTGTTTAGTTTGCGTACAAATGCCAGTGGATTGTCCCAATGTGAAGAAAATCCCATTGTCAGTGTTTAAACTGACTGCTATGATACAGAAGAACTAGCTACAGCATTCAAATTATTTGTGACTTGCTGCGGGAATGTACAGTGGTGGTGGTTAGTCCGACTTTGGGCGCTAAAGAGCGTTTTTCTCGCTTATGTGGCTCTCGCATTAGCTAAATCTTCAAATGGTACATTTGATGTACCCTCCATCACACAGCGCTTTTTCAGTATTTGAGCAACTACTCCAGTCATGCCATGCTTTCCTATGGACAGTGGTCTAATGTTTTCCCCTTTGCCTGTGGTTACCGAGCCGAGAAAAGCGTCAGACGAGTTCTGATACCCGGATGTCCGAACCCGAGAATGTCTGTCATATTGGCCTCTAAAGACATACACTGTATTTGACATGGATACTTTGGTAAATCACTGTCTTCAGGAGGACTTTTGCAAATTTTAGTAGCATAAGCCCTATTACTCAAGTTTACTCCTGACTCTGGGTAGGAGGTCTGTTCCTGAGGTCTTAATTTGATATCGTTCATATGGCTCTAAGTTAAGTATAGGTAGATTAAGCTATAATTATACAAAAATAGCAACTTTTTTCCCATATATATGTCCTTAGTCTTTTGTCATTATTGTATTATGAGTCATCTTTATTACTAAAACAATGTAAATGGTGATAGAAGCTGGTGGTGGAAAACTAATTACCATTTTTCCATAACAAAAACCTATTTTGTTTACGTTGTTTACTGTTATTCCTTTTTCTATCCTAAAACAAGGCAATGCTACTAATAACTTCATACTAGTAAACGTTCCGAAGACATGGTATGAAGCCCAAAAGCACTGCAGGGAAAACTATGATGACCTGGCCAGCGTAAGCGACACCACAGTGCTTCAGAAGCTCCTGCCCATGTTGAAAGCGACGGACAAGACTGATGCTTGGATTGGCCTCTTCAGAGATCCCTGGAGCACCTGGTCAGACAACAGCAGCACCGTCTTTTACAACTGGGAATCACAACCTATTTATTATCCCACTGATGACCACTGTGCATATCTGTCGACTGCCACCGGGAAATGGCATGAGACCAAATGTAGTACCAGCTACCCATTTTTTTGCTATGGAGGTAAGATAATGTTACTTTTTGTTTAAGTTTGTTGTTTATAATGCATATAGGTGTCATTTATAGTACCATTTATATTAAGATTCATTTTTATTCAGGATTCATTTAGCCTTAGGGCTTCTCCATGCAACTATAGGCCACTATGTACAACAGCGTTTAAAGCTGGGCACCGCATGATATATTTCTTAGATTACAGTAATCCCTCGTTTATCGCGGGAGTTGCGTTCCAAAAATAACACGCGAAAAGTGAAATCCGTGAAGTAGTCACAGCTTTATTTTTTATTATTTTACAATGCGATACTGAACTATGGAATGAAACCAAAAATCAAAACCTGTTTTAAAGCCCTAAATTTGTTTAAAACAATAATAATACAAGGTTGGAAACATTGTCACTGGCGTATTTCACAGTCTGTGCCTCTTCGTCCTGACTCCGCTCCGCTGTAGCGTCTGTTTCTACTGAAGGCGCAGTCTCGGAGTCTTTCTCCGAGAGAAGAACATTGTTATGGGGAGTTGTTGGCGCTCTTTCTTTTTCTGAGCAAGAAGATTTTTATAAACGGATATGCCATCTTCGATTATATTTGAGAACTGTAATGAACGACTCATCAAAGGGTCCCGTTCTTGTGCGTGCGCTGAAGTTCAGTGGACGCACTGTAAAAATATCCGCACTGTAAAAATATCCGCACTGTAAAAATATCCGTGAAGCAGCGAAGCCGTGAAAGATGAAACGCGATATAGCGAGGGATCACTGTATAACGTAAATTATAACATAAATTTATGGTTGTCACGCTGCAAGACATGAATTAAAAGTCATAAGATAACACATTGTGTGATGGTTAACACGATCAGTCGTAGCTACGATAAAAGTTTATCTGAGTGAATATCTGGCTCTAGGGTCCATAGGATGAAGTCATCACAGATTTCTCTGTCAGCGGTGTTTTTGCATTTGTAAAAGTTGCTAAATGAAAGCTAAATGGGACGATAAGGTCCTGTTTGTGGTGACGCTCCTCTGCTGTTATTTTGCAGCATGCTTATGTTTACATTTTGCCATAGATTGATCTTAGATGCAGCAACAGGAGGGCTCACTCTGCGACCAAGATTCCAAAATATCAAACGTGTTAAATTGCAGCTCGTCTTTGGTTGTACGACGGTTCTAAGTGTAGTCTTTGTTCCCGTCTCCCTCTGAGACTTACAAGCCACGATTTTCAGATAATCAAGATTCTTCCCACGATCAGAAATCTTCTGTCGCAGACAGTCAAAATCGTTGAGTGGACACACAGCTTAAGACTATGATGCCATAGTGGGAGATGCACCTTAAATTGGTCAATTGAAAACCAACTAAATTTTCAGATTAATCGACCAGATTAAACAGAAATGAGATAGGCCCTTTAATAAACAAAAATAATACAGATTAGGGGAAAGTAGGGGGTTAAGGTAATTTGTTCATTTTTGATTTGTATTGAATTTAAAGGAGAGGGGTCCAAAACCTATATGCTCCATGGAAATGTTACACCTCAAACAGTGTGTTCTTGCAGAGTGCAGTTCACACAAAGAGCAGATAACTAAATCATAGCTAAAACAATTTATACTCTTTTGTAAACCTCTGTTCACTCAGTTTAACAGACTGGATAAAGTGACATTGTTGCTTCAGTTTTAAATTTAAATTGGTTAACATTACTAAATTAAGCTAGTTGCAGCATACATATTATCAAATAGGAAGCTTCAAACAACATGGCTCAACAACTTTCAGGAAGCAGCCGTCACCAACACTCCTGATGCACAACTAAGCAATTAAACAAAGAGCGAGTGAACACTGAACACAAACCTACTTGTGCTCCCAACAGATTCAAATTGAGAGACGTTGCCGTTCACGACTTTAGTAATGCTGATCGACTGTTAGGGCTGAGGTGAAAGTGGTGCCATGGGAATGTCGTCTCACCAGATAGTACTTTTACAGGCCCAACAATGGGGGAAAATAACACTCAAGTACCAAACCATACAACTACAGCTGATCTCCGAAAAGGCCAAAGACAGACAATCCTGAAAGTGAAGCTTCAGTCTGGAGTGGACCTGAACAACATGGAGATTCAGCACCAGATCGTAGAGCAGGTTGGTTTATAGAATAGACCAGATCAATAATTAAACTTCTACTTGTGTTGTGTTTTATGTTTAGATGAAGAAGAAACTGGGACCAGGAGGGGAAAACTTGACGGTGAAGTGGAGAGCAACAACAAAGGCATCAAACCCTGCCACAAGCGAAACTGTGCAGATAAAATGTGACCCGGTGTAACCACCAAATATGAATATCTCATAAATTAATGCATTACACGTGCTGGTCCTATTCACCTTATTCCGGAAGTTGCAGTACGCAGAGCCATCTTTTTCCGTTGTAGTTTACATGGGGCAGGCGAGCTGAACAGAAAATAAGTTCTACACGGACTAAAAAGCTGCTTTCAGGCCGCCCAGGAAATCGGTGCATTGCTGACTTGTTTTTGCGCGTGTACATTAAGCCTTTTTACACAAATCAGTCTACTTTATATAATGTTTTAGCGAGAGACTTTTCCCTCGATTGCCATTTGTGCGAACACCGTTAACGTCAAACCAAAAGTCCCTTTACTACAAGAGTGCGGATCATCGAAGCATAAAAAGAGGCAAAAGTGGGCGGGACGGAATAAGGTGAATAGACAGCTGACAACCAAACTGCAGACAGAAGGTGATTCTTGTTTATGACCAATTTATAGCTAATATGAGACCTGGTTTGGTCTCTTTCTAGTCCATTCCAGTGTAGTCCAAATTTTGATCAGGTCTCTTTGCAAATTCAATTAAATCGTATTTATTTTAGTAGCGCCCAAAATCACAACAGCAGTTGCTTCGATGAGCCACAGGTAGAAAGCAGTTTAAATAAACAATGTTCAAAAGTTATTTAGCAAATGGATAACTGTCATCCCCCCAAGCATCCCCTGTCTGTGACACCTCCTTCTTGGAAAGGAAAAACTACAAAAAAAACATGTGGGAAAAAGTAGAAACCTTGGGGAGAACCACAGTGAAGGAGAGATCCTGCTCCCACGGACGGACAGACTGTAGATGCTCCCGGACTGACTGCATCCATTTGGAGCCAGAACCACTCAAACATCAAGAGAGTTCCTTCAGGCAGATGAGGTATAGTTCATCTAGTGTAAAGAGAGTTCCTCAAGGGAGATGAGGAACAGTTCATCTAGAGTAGAGAAAGTTCCTCCAGGCAGATGAGGAACATCTGGGGTCAGGGTCGTGTGATGGGGGTCCTATGTGTGAACGTATTTGATACCAATGTGGAAAATTTCTCACATTGTGCCTAGGGCCTGACATTTGCTCAGAGAAACTGTTCATCGCTTTTGATTGTATGAACAGCTGTCTGCATGCGTGGTGTCTTATGATTTTAAATTCCTCATGTCTAATGTGTCATCTATAAATCTTATAAGACAGAAAAATGTGCACCAGCTGCAGGCTTAGTTAAGAAAACAAAATCTGTTTATACTTCTATTTATATATAGATAGATTGTTAGATATTTAGATATATAGTTAGAAATATAGATTGATTCATGTATCTATGTATTTATATGAAAGTACTGAATATTTGTACTCAAGTAGGCCCATTCATGATACCGTCCAGCTAATTCTGGCCGCCCAATTAAAAGTGAAGCGTGCAGTATCATTTGACTCACATATTAGTTATATTATTAGTTATTATTAGGTATATGGTTATATTATATTATATTATATTAATATTAATTATATATTATATTATTTCCATTTTGTTTCCTGTTAGTGATGTGTGGGTTTTTCTTTAGTCTTTCTGCTGGAATCATTTAGTTGAACTGAGGAGAATTATTGATAAGGCAAATCATAAATAAAGCCAGTTGATGTGGAGTTTAGTGTTTCTGATTTCCCCATTGTAAATGTAAATGTAAATGTTTGGAATAAAAAAACAACAACTATACAACAATGTTTGAGCGTGTTAATTGATGTCAGATTTACTGCAATATCGGTATCAGCCAATGTGGGAAAAACAACAGATATTATATATATATATATGCCTTCTTTTTTTTTGACAATAATGCAACCAATTATTTTATAGCTCACATAAATACATTCTGTCATCATTGTTGCTGTTTATTATTATTGCCGGATTTTGCTATGAATTTTAAAATTGTATTATTCGTATCTGCAAATATCGGACATCGGCAACAGCAGCAAGACATTGGTATTAGCTCAAAAAATACATATTGGCTGATCCCTTCTATAAATATAATTCTGTGCTCTATGTTTGACTGTATTATCTATAGAAATGAGAAGTTTGAACAGTTGAATGAAGTACATATTAAGCCGGGCATGAATAAGCATGTTGAAGCACATCATGCAGCTGCTAAGCAAGTCCATAACACCTGGGTGCAAACAGACAGACCAAAGGCTGGGCCAGTACCGGAGGATAAAAGAATCTGACCAGTGCAAGGTACAAATATGCTAATGGCCAAATTATAACAAAATATGAAAGCTGACTCTATGGCTGAAAAACTGTTATCAAATTATGTTTCTGGCATTTGGAATGAAGTGCGAGATCTACACAGAGTCAATACACTACTGCCTAGTACTATAGAGGGAATCTCTGGAGCTGACTAAAAAGCTAGAGACTAATGTGTTCCACTTTGCAAAGTGGGAAGGATTACAAATAAGGAATCAGTGATCACTATTACCCCGTGTGAAGTCAACAAGCTTTATCTCAGGGGCTCTGCTGCAGGGGAGTAGACGGGTGACAAAGGGGTCTGCTGTCCCGGGCCTCAGGGTCTTAGGGGCCCAGAATTGATTCCTCTTCCTATAAAGTTATATTAGAGAAGGGCCCATGTGAGACTTCTTTCCCTGGTCCCCCAAATTTCTATCTGTGTAAAATACGGCAAAAAAGTGTTGTAATAGCCGAAATTGGGGTTTCACTCATTCTACATTGCTAAGGTTAACTTTAACTTGAACATCTCTTTAGCACCTGTTTTGTCAGCTCCCAGTCCCGGTCACAAAGATAGATAATGGGCATCTAATCCTTTTATGACGTCCTTTCACGCTGAAATCTGGCTTTAACTGAAAACATCACTGATAGCTGTTGTTTTTCATGAATATTGATAGTCACATATGTCCTTGCTCTGGTTTCACACTGATGTTTCATGTTGTCTCCTCATGATGTGATAACTATGTCTCCACCTATGTCTTGTGTATAAAAAGCATGTGTTCTGATTGTCATGTACCTCCGTCGACCAGGGAGAGTCACTAAGTCAGGGAAAGGCGTCTATTCACTCTGGTACCAGTGAATAAACAACTCATTGATCAGACTCATTCTCTCTGCATTTTTATTGTTTAACTTGTTTTAAAGAAATCCACAACTGCAATTCTCCCGTAACAGTTGGCGTCAACGAACAGCGGCCTTCGCCCGGTCTGGGTTCTCTCCCGGCGTGAGTCAGCGTCAGGCCACCTGGATCTTCCAGCCTCTAACCTCATCTGCTCTTCCCCTGGAAGGGGGGAGGAGAGAACTCAGAGAGTAAGCAACCCACTGCTGGAGGACCAGGGTGAGCTTATGGTGAAGAAATTGAATCTCCAGATTTAGATTTTCATGTGTGCCTTATTTCTGACAATTTTGATAATATGGTTAAGTTTGATGCCTGGTTTCATTTACTCAAATAAACATGGCGTGAAACAAAGCACCCGTAGTCTGACTTCTGACGAGACGGCCTGGTTAGAAGCATTGACTAAGTCTTACAACCACTCGACTGGCCACACTTTAAATTACTGGTATCAATATGTAAAGAGTCATAATTGATCTGATCTGGTCATCTGTGTACATGTTTGCCCATAGCTACAGCAGCAGCATAGAATCTTGCCACACATTGGACCCTGTTTAAAGTTCCCGACAATGCCGGTCGTGAACCTTGATTTGGGCCGGTTCACATCAAGCCCGGTTCTAAGTTTTTTTTAATTTGTTGCTGACATTTATTGTTCTGTGAATATGTTTTTCTGTGTGGATATCAGATGTGTGGATGTCTTCCGGTGGATTGGGCTGGACGATGTGCGGCCGTGGTCTCCTCGGAGCATTCATACATCATATCTCCACACCCACACTCTGATCACAGACCTAAACGCGAATTGGCTCCACATGACCCGATTTGGGGATCTGTTGTGCCAGACGACCGCAGCCTCTGGACTTCAGGTCAAAAGGTCATGCTGGTCCTATTCCCCAGCATGGGGGATAGGCAAGTTAATGTTAAGGGTTTAAACTCTCAGTTAAGTGTTCTCATCATTTGTTAATAACACTCTCTCTGTTTTAGCCTCTACGAGGGAGGAGTTAACATGCCTTACGCTCTGTGGCTCTTCAAAATCGCCTGGTGTTAGATCAGATAACCACTAGCCAAGGGGGGGTCTGTCAGACCTTGGGGAGCACCTGTTGTACCTGCAGACCTGCTAATGATAAAGGGGGTGGCGATAGCACGGGCATAGCTAATCTCACTAAATTACGAGACCTGATGGAGGGTGAGACTGCGAAGGGCTATTCGCGGTTCACTCTCGATTGGTTTCTCTCATCCTGGAAAGAGTTGTTGATAAATATTGCATTCTTCTTTATCTTAGTTTCCTGTCTTGTTCCCTGCATTCTTAGAATGGTGAATAATCTAGTTTCTTCCCAGTTTTTGTTTCTGCAGAACCGAGCAGAGGCTTTAAGCCTGACGGCTCACTGGGACTTGTCTGGTGACTTTGACCTGGACTTGGACTGAACTGAACCATTAGGCCCGGGTTGTTTTCAACATGTTTATTCGAAGGCATCTTTACATTTAGGTGTTTTTAAGTTTTGACTACAGGTTGATTAACTTGATTGTTTGACACATGAATGAATAAAGATATGTTATTCTAATGATTTAATTGATTACAGATTTTTGGGTGTAACAGTAAAATGCTTTTATCTGTGACATGGGGTGGACTGTAATAGCCGAAATTGGGGTTTCACTCATTCTACATTGCTAAGGTTAACTTTAACTTGAACATCTCTTTAGCACCTGTTTTGTCAGCTCCCAGTCCCGGTCACAAAGATAGATAATGGGCATCTAATCCTTTTATGACGTCCTTTCACGCTGAAATCTGGCTTTAACTGAAAACATCACTGATAGCTGTTGTTTTTCATGAATATTGATAGTCACATATGTCCTTGCTCTGGTTTCACACTGATGTTTCATGTTGTCTCCTCATGATGTGATAACTATGTCTCCACCTATGTCTTGTGTATAAAAAGCATGTGTTCTGATTGTCATGTACCTCCGTCGACCAGGGAGAGTCACTAAGTCAGGGAAAGGCGTCTATTCACTCTGGTACCAGTGAATAAACAACTCATTGATCAGACTCATTCTCTCTGCATTTTTATTGTTTAACTTGTTTTAAAGAAATCCACAACTGCAATTCTCCCGTAACAGTGTTATGCTAATATGTTGGACCAAAGGGGACAAGGACCAGCCTTTTACTTGTCTGGTCAAATATTAAGTGTGTGCCACAAAAGCAAAATATCCGCATCACTTCATCACAGATTGTTTCTGTGCTGATGATGATATTAACCAACCGTGTACTGTATGCTCAAGCCAACATTGTGCTCAGACAAAGTAAAAATTATGTGGGCAGAACACACTGTACACTTTCGTATACAGCACCCCTGTGGTGTAAATATAAGAAGACAACAATACCAAAGCTTAAAGTGTTTTTTAATTATGCACTCAGAATGCAGCTGAAAAAGCCCACGTCCAGCAGTGCCAGTCTCCTGCTCCGTCAGGCTCACATGAACATTTTGCAGGCTCTTATGAGGACTCTGATTTATACGATCATTTGTCACCTAAATTACTTTGTGAACTCTCTTGTGGCGATGCTGGTGAATCCCAGATGTAATTCTGTGCTGAACCAGTCAACTTTATGGTACACTGGTACAGCTGTCTTTTATAACCTTGTTTATATTTTTGTTATTGTTGTCTGTCCTGTGGGTCTTATTATAGACTGTGAGTCTGAAATATGGGGGTGAGACTGATATATGGGGGTGAGTCTGAAATATAGCAAATATATGGGTGCACGGTTGCAGAGCAGAAGGAGATTGTGGCTTTGAATCCTGAACCAAACCAACCTCACATGATCTCTCTGGGTGGAGTCTGCATGTTCTCCCCGTGTTACCGTGAGGTCTCTCTGGGCTCTCCTCCCACCGTCCAAAGACATGCGTGTGTTAATTGGTCAATTGGCAACTCTAAATTGCTCCTAGTGAGTGAATGTGACAGTGAATCGTCTGTCCATGTCTCTGTGTTAACCCTGTGATGAGTTGGCCACTGTCCAGGGTGTACCCCGTCTGAGCCCCAAAGGCACTGGGATATGCGCCAGTCACCTGCGACCCCAAACAGGAAGTGGTAGAAAAAGAATGAATGAATGAGTATGAAATAAATAAATAAATAAATGATGATTAATATTAAAGGAATAATAATGAGCAAACGCACATAACCCTTAGCAATAATCAGAGCTTAATTTCCTCTTAACTTAAAAGGTATAATCAGTAGAAGTGAATTAATCCGCCATATTCCGTTCTGCCTCGTAGTTTTTTGTCTTTGCTCTCAGTGTGGAACTGTTCAATACACTGATCAATAACCACAAAAGAACTACAGCAATAAGAAACAATATACTTCTAAATACAAAAACTGCCAGCATTTTTGCCGCGTTCGATACTGCAGCCATAGTGGACACTGCATCATGGACATGGGGCGGGATGGAGGGCAGGACTGAGGATACCCGTTTGTTGTGGCCACACTGTCAGAGAAGTACAGGTGGGAAGAGTGCAGTGAGATGTGTTAGTGCTACATGTGTGTGACCTCCTCCAGCGCCGGGGCTAGCATGTCGGGAATAAATCATGAGGTCTAACCCTGGTAAGGTGATTCATGGAGCTGCCGGTACGACCTTCCACTCTGGGGCACAGCTGGGCGTGCTGTATGCACCCATTCTTTCCGGTGACAACAAGCGCCTTCTTCGCGACATAAATAATACACTGTTTTGTTTCTCTCAGACTTACATGTTCTCTGGATGATTATTCTTACTAGTTCTTTTGGATTAAGACAGTTACTGGCTTTGGACATCATATGGTGATGGGTACGATATATAGTAATAAAAAATGTAATACCTTGATTCAATCCAGGAGGTGATCTGGACACTTCTAAAACCCAATTTCTGTTTTAAAAAATGTCTACAGTACAAAGCATCAATCTAACATGTTGCCTTGCTGCTAATTAGCCATTTCAACATTTGTCATTACCCATAGTTGCCAGTTGAGAGCAAATGACAGTGTAGTGCAGTGACAGGTCCAGTACAAAAAAAAAAAAAAAGTGGTTTTCCAAACATGTGGGTGGTACCATCACTTACCATTAAATTAAAGGACGAAAGATAATTTTAATGAGGAATCAAAATGACTATAGCATGACTACTCAAACCAGAAACAATGTTAAGTAAAAGCTTGAATATAATCATGTTCACTTTGTTTTAGTGACATGTGAAAATGTAGCGTACAGAAACATGGCGGAATATGGACTGGCAACCCCAAGGTCAAAATGGGAAACACCTCCAAAGGTGGTAGAGACTGACCGAGCGAAGGTCCTGTGGGACTTCCAGATACAGACTGACAGAATGGTAATGGCCAACCATGGTTTGGTGGTGGATAAAGAGCAAAGGAAGGCAATACCAAGTGATGGCAACAACAGGAGGAACACGAGAAACTAAAGAAATACCAAGGGCTCAGAGAAGAGCTGAAGAAGGCCTGGAAGGTGAAGGCCAAGGTGGTGCCCGTGGTGATCAGAGCACTTGGGGCAGTGACCCCTAAACTGGAGGAGTGGCTACAGCAGATTTTTGGAGGAATATCAGACGTCTCAGTCCAGAAAAGTGCAACGCTACGAACGGCTAAAATATTGAGCAGAACCCTCAAGCTCCCTGGCCTCTGGTAGAGGACCCGAGCTCAGAGATGGATGAGAGCACCCGCGGAGGGTGAGAAGGGAATTTTTATATATATTATATATACATATATATGTGTGTGTGTGTGTGTGTATGTATATGTTTGCAACAATGAGTTCAGATATAGAAGTATGGGCTGGGTTGTCTCAAGATCATACCTTTAAATAGCCCTGCTTATCCCCTTGAGTCACGTGATCTACTTAATACCTCAAATATATGTTTTTTACACATATAAACCAGTGGCTACACATTAAGTATGACTTTACAAGCCCCAATGTCAATGTCTTATCAAGGTTAAATCCAAGGCTGTTATGCACACAGCTCCTTTCTAGTAATTTGCTTCAGTGAATATGGCAGTTTGTTGGATAGTCTTACGGATCTCTTGTGGCTTTGGCTATCCTTCCTTGAAGGTTAATGAATGTTTACGGTATTGTGATTTGCATTGTGTTGTGATGTATATTTGTTTCTGATACTATCAACAAAAAAAAAAAAAAACGAAGACAAAACTGAAAGCTTTGAGATATGGAAAAGTGATGTTAAAGGTCCCATATTCTGCTATTTTGCCCTTTACACAGTCTATTCTAAGGGCTTTGTTGATAAAATTTTGCGTTGTGCAATATCCATAACATAACAGTTTCCAAAAAACACCCATTTCTTGGACTGGCCCCCCTCCTTGCAAAAGCAAACGGTTCACTCTGAGATCTGACCCCCCCGAACAGAGAGCAGGCTGCCTCCCCTGCCCAACCCGCGAGCCTCCCCCGCCCAACCTGCGCGCCTCCCCATCCCAACCCGTGACGAAGCCTAGAGCGGAGATGTTGCGCATGCGCCGTGTGCTTCGGTAAACAGCGATACACAAACACAGGAATTTTATCCGTCCTGACGGTGCGTCGTGCTGAGTCCTACGTCCTGGATCTGACCTGGAGTTTGACGTGCTCCAGTACCTCGACGACGCACGTTGCCGTTTGGTAAATAACAAGCTAACTCTTCTATCTGTCGTATCCATTGTGTAATTACTGTGTAGCATTAGCATTAGCTGTTTTTATTATTGCGGCTGCGCGTGGCTTAAACAACGCGTCATCCTTGGGAAGCGCGTCATCCTTGTGAGGAGCCCCCGTCTGCCTGCTCAGCCGAGGGGGACGGAAAAGACAGTTCTCTAGCAAAAACATGCAGGAATCAATCAAAAAACCACTTTGGGCACAACATACGAGGCCCAAATAGCACTGTAGGAAGGTTAAAACCTCTGAAAAGTCGATTTTGCATGTTATGGGACCTTTAAACAGTGAATCCACACATACAATTGGCTTTTCATGAAAATGCCACATGAATGGGTGTAGACTGGTGAAGGTATTATTCCACTCCACATAATTGTTCCCTTGAAGTGGTCTGTCTGGAAACAAGAGGCACAAGTGGTTCCCCTGTCAGAGCAACTGCCTTGTAATCAATGTCTAATTCTTGTACTTGAGCGCGGCTGTTCAATATTCTCCACTTACGAAAGGCTTTTACTGGGCCTAGAGTACGGCCAGCACAGTGTAACCTCAACCCCCTGCCACGGCCCAGCTGCCATCCATCGCTACTCCAGACAGCTCCCTGCTCGAGTCTCTCTGCTTCAATAACAATAAAAATAGCAGAGAATTTACATCAAAGCAACCTATCGACATACATGAATGCAAAAAATGTACAATGCAAAAATGATGTGTCAGCAACAGTTGAATTGGACAATAGAATGTACTTCTATGTCTTTGAGGATTCGGACAAAGGATCTGGACTTATGACCCCTCTCAAGTCCTTATCGCGTTAATCTTTGTGTACATGCCTTTTACGTTTTAAGATAATGGTTCAATGCTATGAAACACTGAGTAAGCACAGTTTGTTAAATAATTAGAATGGGCTGGACTTGAGACAATGAGTACTTGGACTTTAAGGCATCGTCTACATGGAGAGGAGCTCAGGTGAATCTGCAGAAATATTTTATCTAAAGCGCGTATCATCCACACGCAGCAGGTGTTTCAGGGCTTTGAAAACTACACTTTTTAAAAGTAGGTCCCAGAGTGCAAATCTGCCACTTTTTTAGACGATGATATCTAGGGTTGCATCTGACCTTTACTGCAGAATCCTCCACAGCACCACGAGCCACAGGTGACAAAGATAAATAAATCCACTACGGAGTCTGTCTCCATGAAGTCGTTCTGAAGCTCAGTCATTATATTCCAGAGAGATCTGAAACGTAAGTCTGCTCTCTTTGTGTCTTCTTTTACATCCTGTATAACATTCAGAATATTTGCTAAGTTTAAAAAGTTTCTGTTTAGATTTTACAACTTTTCTGCGCATTCTCTGTGTCCTCTCCTCTTTTTTTCTTCTTTTTTTCATGTACTCTTTCTCTCTTGTTCTGGTTGTCACATTCTGTGGCAGCCTCACAGCGCCACACAGGTCTGGAAACTGTATTGCATTTTGAGTGCTCCCTGTGGATGCACACATTTACTAAACCAGCTCCATCTTTATACAATTTGTTTTGGGAGTCTAGTCATTTTGTCTCCGTATGGCTAAGGCTTAGCTGTACTGGGAGGCCACTAGGACTTGAACTCGACCTCAACTTGGACTCTACTCGACTAGACCTTCAACAAAGAGTAATTAGTGGGACTTGGACCCTAAACATCTTCATTTGGCAACAACAATGAATGATGCCAATACTTACTTATATGTTCTTTATTTTGTTTAATTACACACATACAAGACAAATTGACATATAGTGTAGTTATTGAATTGGGAATCCAATATTACAACAGAGAAAAACTTCTGTGCTATTTCCGGCAGTGCAGACAAAGTAGTATTTGCATTCCTCTCAGTTCAATAGCCCTCGGCCCTACCTCCTGGGCAAGCTGAGGAGTTGGAGAAGAAGTATAGAGCCAAATGTGCAGTGACATAATGGTGAGAATCAATATGACTTTTCCTCTCTAAATGGAAGATAATGGTATCACAATGGAGGCATGGGGAGCTTGTCTGCTCAGCCGCTGCTGATTGATCTGTTACTGCAAGAGTCACTTTGGGACCAACTCGGTGTCTGCACACATTAGCCTCACTGTGTGTTAGCTCCGGCACAGACCTCGCTGGTGTCTTCAAAGAAAGCGGCTCTCCAACATGAACATGGAATGCACTGCTCTTTCTTCGTCATTTATGTATTTGCAAAATACAATTTAAAGGGAACATGTGATCTAAAATGGCCTTTTATGAGCTTTTAATCATATTATAATGATGTTCCCTCAATATTAATTTATTGATGTTTGCATAATCCTGTATTATCAAATGCAAATTGTCAATTTTCAATTACTCCCCGCCCACTTCTTTGTACATATTCCAAAAACACTTTTAGACTCTGACCAATTTTACATAAAAATATGAAGCTGCACATTTTTCACTCTGAAGTGGCAGGACCTCTCAGTTCTGCAGATTTGAACAGGAAGTCAATTCAATCAATTATTAAAGGGGCTGCAACTGATATTTACAGTTTTGAAACGTATAAAACAGAACTAAATCATGTAACCGATATTTTGCATATGATGAAGTAAAATCTGTCTTGTCCAAGTACATATATATTGTAAAAGTATCTACAGTATGTAGGTGAAAATGAGACCACTCTTTGAATCTATTGCTGAGTGTTTTATATTTTGAGAAGCAGGAAGTGCGCCTTTAGCATGCTAATGTTAGTTTTACCCAGTATGGCAAAACTCAGAGACTTGTGAAAAGCTCTTTTAAACTCATAGCAATGAATATTTAGGATGCTGGGACTGCATTAGGAGAGTGATACTGCTGTAAAGAGTAGTTCTGTTTTTCATGTTTCAAAAGGCTGTTTTAGATTAAAATTGTTGTTTACAGTGGACAAAATGTAAAATAATTTAACAGTAAGTACCAGAAAAAAGCATTATATGTCTTCTTTAAGATATAAGGAGTCACGGACACAATTATGACAGGTAAGAAAATAGAAAATACAACCCAAGAACTGATTAGCTAGAATGTCTGATCTGTGTTTTACAGTATCAGACGAAACATGAAATTGAATTAATCTTATGATAATGACTAGCATAGTTGAAATCTTAAGTTTACATTGATTGGTTACTGTTATTTGTAATAACACACAGTTTAGCATGCCTTTTAAAGCAATAACAGAACAATATAATGAATGAGCACCAACGCATGGCTACTACAAGCATTTCTTTTTGTTTTCTTCACAGCTGTCTATACAATCCTATTTACATTGACAATTCCAAAGTTGTACAGCACAACACAATAAATATGTACAATGGAATTTGTCATTATTTATTTTTCAAACCAACTCTATCCTACCCAAACACGATGTATTGAAGTTTGCAATTCAAAACAGTATAATGTCTTCACACAAACCATGATTTGATTAGCATTTGACCATAAATAAGCAGCTAAGCCCTGGCGTGTCTGCTTGGATATTCTCCCTTTTAATTTCACCCACTAAAGACTTGTGGCTTAGAGGTTCATTAGCAAGTACAATATCATATAATCCTGTATTTATTTATTTATTAAAACTAGGAAGGGTGTTGCTGTCTATTATTCAGCCCTGCTCTATTGATAAACTCTATCTTGTTTCATTTTGTACACCACACTTTCTAATTCTGCCGTGTGCCTGGCAACCGCTTAAGTGATTCCTTTTCTGCGGAGACGATAGAGAAAAGTCCTTTGTCCTTGACTTTTTTATCAGTGCGTTTCAGCTCCTGTTGGTTTCGCAGGACCCTTTTCCCTCTACATGGCCCACAGTCGGTTGTACAGTACAGTGCGTCATCCAGTCTGTTGTAAATTGTAGTAAGACCAATATACTTTTCTGCCCCAATAAGGGTACCATTAGTAAAACGCAATTCTCGCATTCATTTGTCAAGACTTGCAGACCTGTACTTTTTGTAAATGTTACCAAGCAACCTTGTTCTTCACTAGGTCAAAACCCAAAACATGTTACAGAAATTAGTATTCGACAACTAACAGAGAACAGCTTTCTTCTTTTTTTTTTTTTTTTCAATAATTTTTTTTTTTGGCCTCTACGCTTTTTTTTTTTGACAGGACAGTACAGTACATTGGGGAATGACGTAGTAAATGACCAGCGCCATATTCGGACTTACAACCCTGCGGTACATGGCATTTTTTTCTTCACAAACTATTATGCCATTGGTGTAAAACTATGATATAGCAGATATTATCCCACTAGATAAAGCCAAAACTAGGAAATCATAAAAACATATGCACTTTAACATGTGCAGCTAACTCTAGATTATAGTGCGCCATTTCCTCCAGAGTGACTCAGGTTAAACTGCACACAGGAGAAGTGGACATATTGAGATGGTGAATTTTTGCCAATAATGTCAATTTTATATTTGATTTGTAAAGGAAATTTTTGTATGCTAAGCTGGCCAGACTAGGCTACTTCCCCATGCCATATTCTTCTTTAATATGGCTTGGGACTAGTACAACAAAAGCGCTATGGGAAATCATAATCGGCGCAACTCATGGATTGGAATTGAGGCGTTTTCTCTTCCTTTCTGGTAAAGACTTTATCATTGGGTTGCTTTGTCCAAGCCAGGGTGGCGTTCGGAGAAATCCCTTGGTCTTTAAATTGTTCCTCCAACTTTAAAAAGAAAGAAAAGAAAAACATCTGAGAATGGATTTGCTTTCAGGCCATAGCAGTTATTTTAACTGTTGTGTTGAATTTGAACGAAGTAAAGAAAATATATTATAAAATAATTAAGAATGAAAATAACTCACATATTGAAGAAGAGCATCCTGTGCAGTCAAATCTTCCGGAAATAGTAGGTCTGTTTTGATTTCAACTTTGAATGTCCTCTTCACTGGAACTGTATTAAAGAAAATAGACAGCATAAGTAAGCCAGCTGCGCACTAGAGGATTTTAAAATCATCTGCAACGTATCAAAAAAAAAGTGCAGGTTACAGACGATTATGTCGCTTATTTGCGCTTATTTGTCTAACGCGCTAACACGAAAGACAGAAACGCCACACACTTGTCGATTTCAGTAGGACTTTTCTACAATCGGAGGAGAGCGCAAGTGTCACGTGATCGAACGGGTGTAATGAAAACAAATACAGAAGGATACAGGTGAGGTCAGCTGTCTTTACATGTGGGTTTTTTTCGTGGAGAAAATAAAACTAAAGGATGAAACATGTTTAGATTAAATGTGTTTATAAAGGCCACAGTGGAGTGCGATATTCACGGGAGGTAATGAGCTGGTTACACTGACTCATTGTACCCGCTATGACATGAAACATTTTGCATAAACCCTGTGTTGGTTATTTCTGATATTTTCTATATTTTGAGTGCCATCACTTGGTAACGGAGCCTGGTGCTGTATGGCTTTTTGGCTTGTGTAACATGTTGGAACCTTACCATTTGATAAACTGTTGTAACTGAATCGCGCTAACTAACTTCTGTTTGCATCATCACACAACTGAAAACCCTTTGACTGCACTTGCTACCAAATATGGACATTTAATACACTTGTGTTGTAAAGAATGGAGCAGAGCAATGGGAAAGGTTGATTAGCCATTAATCAACTGTGTTAATGGTTTAGGTGATCAACCAGTGTAATGCAATAAATGTGTAAAATAAAAAAAATATATATGCTGGTAGACAGCTATGATGAGCTTTACCTGTACATAGGAATGTTTTTTGCTGATTACAGGTGTCATCTCTGAATCCAGTAAAACCAGCGCTGGCACAGAATTCATCAGTGATTGCGAAACCTTCATTTGGAGCCCACTTACTCAACAAAAATGGGCTTCGGTCAGACCACTTCCACGCTTCTCTGGACAATCCAATCCAGTGTCCAAGAGGAGGCGAAACTAACCCAAATATTGTGTCTTTTTCTAGCTTATTTCTAATACTGGTCAAGTCTGTGTAGTGTGACCTGCAGTAACTTTGGGCATCAGTCCAGGTCATTAGGGTTGTAATAACATGGTAGGAGTTTGTTGGCTCTGTAAAGACGGTAAAAATAAAAGCCACATTTATATATATATATATATATATATATATATATATATATATATATATATATATATATATATATATATATATATATATATATATAAATATAAACATATTAAAAGAAACTCACTGTTGTAGCACACTGGGTATCTTTCATTAGTGCATCTTGCATCATTTAACAATCCCCAAATTATTTCGACACAATATTCATACTGCGAGTAGCTCGGCTCAAAACTCAACCAGTTGCCAAAAGGAGTTCTGCTGTTTTGATACAAAAATTTACCATCAAGGGACCATCTCCAGCTGTCATAGTCATGGTACAACCCAATCCATGCATCAAGATTGATATTTTGTAAAATTAGTTGAGCTTTTGACCACTCTTCTTCAGTTTCAATGGTTGCCATCTCAATATGGTTTTCTCGACAGTATCTCTGAGCTTCACTCCATGTTTTCAACTCTGGGAAGTAGTAGTATGCTCGAGATTCTCCATGTGGAAGTGCTGACAAAGCTAAGATTACACATATTAAGAGTCAAGTCAGAAAATGGTGTCATAAATAGTGATGAGTGAAATGATGATGAGTGAACTTACCATGAAGCAGTAAGATGACTTGCGTTTGTCTATTCATAATGCAGTTAGTTGTGTTTATTACCTCTGCTTGTTTTGTGCGGTGGAGGGTCTTACTAGTGTTTTATAGTGAGGATCTTGGTATCCTAAGGGTTATTTTGCAAGGCAAAATTATCCTGAACCTTGTCGGAAGAATACTTAAATTCACATTAAACCAGGGCACTTAAGAAAAGTAGAGAAGGAAGTGCAAGAATAGTAGATGCAAATTTTACTCAGACTCTACTCACACAGGCTAATCACAGACTCTTGTTCATGGACAGACATTTCTTTGCGTATTTTAATCTTGTAATGTGTGCAATAAACATAGAGTACAGAAGTAATATCAAGACCATCTAAATAGCTGACTTAGTTGTAACTACAAACGGTGAGCTGATTTGTGCACTTAAACAAATCAAAACTTTATAATACTGACTTAGTTTGTCAGGTAGTTACACTCACCCTTTTGTTGAAAATCAAACACCTAAATGGGACCATGAATGCTCGTATTGATCACAAGATCCCTAACCCTCTGGTCACCTCAGAATCCTCGAGGACCCTTTTCAGCATTTTTTTTTTTCAAACTTAAATATTTCGATCAGTGTTGTAGTGAGTGCCATGAGATTTCCCACATTTCATGGATCGAGTCAAATTTTAAAATGCTACCATGAAATTTGATCTCACATGTTCACTTAAGGAGCCTAAACAAAAGGGTACGTGTGTCACATTCGGGACCCTCCAGGGTCCCCATTTTTAAATGGCCATAAAATCCACATAGATTCATATTGTTTTGTACTTTCAAAACTCAGATCTCTTTATCTACTTCTACTCTTCACATACATGTGCAGTCTTTATATATATGATGCATAATGTTTACTTTAGCAGGCCCTATATTCTTAAAAGTACACTCGGAGCGAACAATAAAAAAGTACAACAATGACAATTTCCAAAATTAAAAGAGTGAAGTGGTAAAATTTATTTAAGCCTAGTGTAAGTCAATAATTCATGCTGAAAAAAGTGAATTACTGTGTCTTGAATAGGAGAGGTTAATGCACAAAAATATGCATGCAATGCATATTTGCATACCTCCATTGATTTCCACTATAGTTTGACTAAAACATTATAATAAGATGGAATCCTATAGAAATCAGAACAAAAGTGGTTTGGTTGTGTTGGTCTGAAGGTAAAGATTGTCTGTGAGTCCAATAAAGATACTGGGGCCCCTGTGACTGCCTCCCTGTGCCCCTGTGTGAACACATAACTCTCCACAAATGTGTCAAAGTGTAAATAAAGACAAAGATCTGCCCACCCTGTCATTTTTATAGCTGATATTTTGGGTCAGAAAATGAGTAGAGGCTGCAGTGAAGCTTTTGGTTGTTACAGAGAAGGTAGATTTAGGGAATTTCAGCAGCCAAGATGAAGAGTTATGAACTGAAAATGAAAGTAAAACTACTCCTTCATGACCTCCAACTTGCTAATTTCCTCCTCTGACATCTTCTCCATACTGCTGCTGTGATCTACTTTGGTTTCTCCAGGACTTGTGCTCTCATCCTTCTCTTCATCTTGACTACAGTCCAAGATGGCGCCGCTGACGGATGCCCTGGCGTTTTGGTGTCCCCGGAAAGCTGCTGGACCAGACGGTGTCTCCCCCGCCACCCTGAGACACTGTGCGGACGAGCTGACTCCTGTCTTCACAGACATTTTTAACACCTCCCTGGAGTCATGCCATGTCCCAGCCTGCTTCAAGTCGTCCATCATCGTCCCTGTTCCCAAGAAGCCCCGGATCACTGGACTTAATGACTTCAGGCCTGTGGCGCTGACGCCTGTCGTCATGAAGTCCTTTGAGCGCCTGGTCCTGCCCCATCTCAAGTCCTTCACCTCCTCCGCCCTGGACCCACTGCAGTTCGCCTACAGAGCCAACAGATCTGTAGACGACGCCATCAACCTGGCCCTCCACTTCATCCTGAAGCATCTGGACTCCCCGGGAACCTACGCCAGGGTCCTGTTTGTGGACTTCAGCTCTGCATTCAACACCATCATCCCTGCTCTGCTCCAGGACAAGCTCTCTCAGCTCCACGTGCCTGACTCCATCTGCAGGTGGATCACTGACTTCCTGACGGACCGGAGGCAGTGCGTGCGGCTGGGGAAGAATGTCTCAGAGACTCGGACTATCAACACAGGAACTCCACAGGGCTGTGTACTTTCTCCTCTGCTCTTCTCCCTGTACACCAACTGCTGCAACTCCAGCCACGACTCTGTAAAACTGATCAAGTTTGCAGACGACACCACTCTCATCGGACTCATCTCGGACGGCGATGAGTCTGTCTACAGGAGGGAGGTGGACCGGCTGGTGTCCTGGTGCAGCACCAACAACCTGGAGCTCAACGCCCAGAAGACAGTGGAGATGATCGTGGACTTCAGGAAAGTCTCAGCCCCCCGGCCCCTCGCCTCGCCTGACAGACTCTCCCATCACCACCGTGGACTCTTTCCGCTTCCTTGGCACCACCATCACTCAGGACCTCAAGTGGG
Source organism: Rhinogobius similis (assembly GCA_019453435.1). Classification (NCBI taxonomy): domain Eukaryota; kingdom Metazoa; phylum Chordata; class Actinopteri; order Gobiiformes; family Gobiidae; genus Rhinogobius; species Rhinogobius similis. Next base: position 24,512,908 of record CM033635.1, read on the forward strand.
AGCCGACCATCAGCTCCATCATCAAGAAGGCCCAGCAGAGGATGTACTTCCTGCGGCAGCTGAGGAAAGCCAAGCTGCCGGCGCAGATGATGGTGCAGTTCTACACGGCCATCATCGAGTCCATCCTCACCTCCTCCATCACCGTGTGGTATGCTGGAGCCACAGCCAGGGACAAACAGAGACTACAGCGCATTGTGCGCTCTGCTGAGAAGGTGATCGGCTGCAGCCTTCCATCTGTCCAGGACCTGTACGTCTCCAGGACTCGGGGACGAGCAGGTCGGATCACAGCTGACCCTTCTCACCCTGGACATGGACTATTTGAGCCACTCCCCTTGGGCAGGAGGCTACGGTCCATCCGGACCAGAACCTCCCGCCACAAGAACAGTTTCTTTCCCTCTGCCGTTGGACTCATGAACACTTTGTAACACCTGTCACTTCAACAATAATACTATTTAAGAACAATCTATTTGCACTACTCATTTGCACATTGCACTATCTGCCAACTGTACATTCTGTATATAGTCTATCTTAGTCTATTTTATTCTTAATTTTATGCATGCCTTTTTATATATTTTTTATATTTTGTCCTTTGCTTTATGTTGCACCTACGCCGAAGCAAGTTCCTACGTTTGTGAATTTCACTGACAATGGCAATAAACAGTTTCTGATTCTGATTATAAGATGCTCTTCTTCGGTCAACTGCTGAACAGCCTCAAGATCCTCCTCTGTACTGCAGCCTCTACTCATTTTCCAACCCGAAACGTCTGTGAAAATGACCAGGGCAGATTCTTTGTCTTTATTTGCAGCTTTACATGTCAAAAAAATATCAGTCAACATTGTGACGGCCGATAAGAGGCTGTCGACTTGTGTTGATGACTCTGTAGTTCTGTATCCCCACAGGGGCCACCGGGGGGCAGTCACAGGGTGACAGTATCCGTAGTGGGCTCACAGACAATCTTTACCTTTAGATCAACTCAACTTTTTTCATATTTATATTATAATCCATCCTATTGTAATGTTTTAGTCAAAATATGTTTATAATGGAAGTCAGTGAGTGATTGTCTAAAAAGTTCAGGCTGAGTTTTCAACTTCACATTTTAAATTTTGAAAATTTCAATTCTTATTATTTACATAGATACATACATACATATATAGTACATTTGTAGGCAGATACCACAGAAGCAGGGCCGTGCAGAGACCTCTAAAGGGGCAGGGGCTCAAAATTAAACATTGAATCAACTGAAGTGAATTACAATAGTCCAGGCGTGACATTATCAATGCATGGATGACATTTTCCATCTAGTTAGGGGACAAATTGGACTTAACTTTGCTTAAGATTCGAAGTTGAAAAAAGCTTGTTTTCACGTTTAAAGTTTTTATAAAGAAACACACCAAGTCTTTTCTCAACAGGATAACAATAAGATGAAAACTTACTAAAATCAGCTTTGAAATCAGAGCAATCACCAAATATTACAATTTCTGTCTCCTTGTCATTCAGATTTTTTTAAAAACTGCGCCATCCAGTTTTTAACTTCACTTAGGCACTTACAGTGTTTCAGAGTGTGGTTGTGCATTAAGAGGCAAATACATTTGCACATCATTAGAGATCGATCATTAGAGATCGATCCCAGAGGCAACATATAATGAATACAACAGTGGGCCGAGAATTGAGCCTTGAGGCTCTCCATTGGTCCACCGTCCTAGGGGAGGAGCCTAGAGTATAAGAAGGGTTCTGCTGGGCCCATTTGAGAGAAGCAAACCACCATGTAGCTGGTACCTGTGGGGTTTTTTTTTTTTTTTTTTTTTTTTTTTGGGGGGGTTTTTTGTTGTTTCATCAGTTTGTTTAAGTTCTGTTGCTTTTGATTTTGTTAAGCAGAGTTATTTTTGTAAATATGTATCATTTTCTGCACTTTTTTTCCACGGGAATAAATGGGAAAAATGTAAGATTCTGAGTCTGCCTCCTACTTCTGATCACTTTGGCCAACATCGCCACAGTGCCCAAAGTGTTTTTTTTTTATTGATTCCCGCATGTTTTCGCTAGAGAGCTGTCTTTTCCGTCCCCTCGGCTGAGCAGGCAGACGGGGGCTCCTCACTAAGATGGCACGCTTCACAAGGATGATGCGGTGTTTAAGCCACGCCTCCAGGAAGCGCGCAGCCGCAAGAATAAAAACAGCTAATGCTAATGCTACACAGAAATTACACGATGGATACGACAGACAGAAGAGTTAGCTTGTTATTCACCAAACGGCAACGTCCGTCGTCGAGGTACTGGAGCACGTCAAACTCCAGGTCGGATCCAGGACGTAGGACTCAGCACGACGCACCGTCAGGACAGATAAAAGGTTTATTCCCGTGTTTGTGTATCGCTGTTTACCAGAGCACACGGCGCATGCGCACTATCTCCGCTCTAGGCTTCGTCGCGGGTTGGGAGGGGGAGGCAGCCTGCTCTCTGTTCGGGCGGGTCAGATCTCAGAGTGAGCCGTTTGCTTTTGCAAGGAGGGGGGCCAGTCCAAGAAATGGGTGTTTTTTGGAAACTGTTATGTTATGGATATTGCACAACGCAACATTTGATCAACAAAGCCCTTAGAAAAGACTGTGTAAAGGGCAAAATAGCAGAATATGGGACCTTTAAGATAAATGAATAAATAAATTACACACTGAGGAGCAACTTGACTTTCCCGTGTCGTCCTGCTGTATCACTGGCTGTGCTTCGTAGTTCATCAGCGGCTCGTCCTGTGGCTTCATCTTTATGATCCAGAGGCCTTCAGCTCATCTGACATTTATTAGAGGATGTTCTCAGATCCAAATTGTGCACATAATCATTACACTTATTATAATTGAGTTAAATGCAAAATTCAAAATTATTAAAATTCAACGTTATTTTATTTGTATAGCTGGCTCAAACATATTGAAATGAATGTACAGTATATTTGAATTTACAGCAGAGCAGCAGAGGGCAGGAGACTGAGGATGATGGGCAGGAATGATTTCCTGTCTCAGTGAAGCAGCATAACATTTTATTTCCACCATTGTATTTATTTTATTATTATATCATTAATCACACAATATATTGTTTTTTTAATAAAACATGTTGCATTTAAGATTGTTTACAAGTAACACAGGTAATCAAAGGCCCATCTAGAATAACCCACACAACGAGCACACAGATCGAGTTAATGTTCAGCAACAAACCAGAAAGCATCACAAAAGCCGTCATTATGGCTACGTTCACACTGCAGGGTATGATGCCCAATTCGGATTTTTTGTTTAAATCCGATTTTTTAATGTGGTTGTTCACATTACAAAAAAAATGCGATTGCCGCTTGTATCTGGTGTGAACGGAATGCGGCGTTATGCGGCCCGCATGCGCACAAAAGAACACAACATCACACGCAGCGTACTGTGTTTACGGAAGTAAACATGGATCCAACTGGAGTACCTCTCAGTCGTGAAGCATTTGTGGCAATTTATAGATTTTTTTGCAACCGGGGCCAACATTTTACCAATCAAATTATTTTAAGAAGACGGTTAAGAAGGAAGAGGGCAAGGATTTTGGCTCTGGCAGTTTGTGGGGCACTCGCTGCAACGTCTGTTGAGAGGAGTGTGTGGATGAGGAGCCGGAGCCAGGAGTGGTGGGACATTGATGTTAGCCGTTACTCAGAAACTGATTTTTTAAATAACTTACGGATGGTCACCCCATATATTTATTAGCTCACAAACGTCTTCCTTTTTCCACTGACAGTTTTCGGCACCCTTGTCCGCCATTTCTTTCCGCTTTCGTCTCTTGTTTTTTGGTGCTTTCCACTTTGACTCAAAATGATGATGTGTGACCCGGCAATGTCGCCTGTTGATGACGTTTTGGTCTGATGACAGGACTTGAGCGTTCAGCATTCTAAAAGTGCGGATACATATCGGATTTATATCCACATACGAAAGTGGCCTGGGTCGGATTTGAAAAAATTGGAATTGTGTCGTTCACACTGCCACGAAAAAATCGGATACAAGTCACATTTGGGCAAAAAAATGCAGTGTGAACGTAGCCTAAGATCACAGCTTTCTGACCATAATTGACAGATAAAATATCTACTCACTCAGTCTAGTAATTAGTTACTTTCCACCGCTAACTACATAAACACTATGAACAATCAGCATTTTGTGGGGTTTTGTCAGGTTCTTTTCTGCTAAAACGTTTTCCATTCACTTTCTTTCTCCAATGCAGGGTGAGGTTCTGAATGTTTTGTCCCTCCATCTACAAAACATGGAAAATGGGATTAGCACCAAAGAAATTATTTCATTTCAAACGACCAAAATAAGTTATATAGCAAAAGAGAAAACTGGGGGAGTGAAGGTAACTCACATTTTGAAGAAGAGAATCCAGAACTTCGTCTAGATTTGCGGAATCAGTTTTGAATTCCACTTTGAATATGGTCCTCACTGGAACTGTATCAGATGAGGTGGATATTGAAGATTAAGGTGTTAGGTAGAATACATAACACAATGTTTAGATTTAAGTTGTTAAAGCAAGACATTTCAGGTGAAGGGGAAAAATATGTAAAAAAAAATATATATATATACATTTGAAACGTGTCCTGTTTTTACTCACATAAATGTAAAAAAAAAAAAAAAGCAAGTTTTTCATTATTTAATGTTTTCGTGTAGCAAAACATTGAGGCATTTAAATCGGAAAAATGGACAGAACCAGGTTTAAACGTATATATTTATTTTTGTACACGTATTAAATTATAATTTTTTTTTAAAGAGGGGATTTTAGATATCTTATTTAGTTTTTTAGTAACCTATATTTGACAGAAAATTAACCTAAAATTCAAATTTGATTGGATGAAGTGGATTCTTTAGAAGCAGATTGGACAAGTTGGATGTTTCTGACTAAAAAGAACAAAAAGAGTTTGGTCTGTAGTGTCATTTTGGTGGCATTCTCTTGTCATGTATATTAAAGAGATTTCATATTTTTATAGATCATGTGACATAACCTCTTGTTCTAATGTCTTCTAACAAAGGCAGTGCGTGTGAAAAGAACACTTATTTGCTTGTTAGTAACTACATAAAGCAATGGAAATTGAGATGAAAAAAAAAAAAAACTGCTAAAAACATAGACTGTTTGTGCAGACGCTAAAGAGGCCCCCAACAGCTCCCACTGACGCATTGTAAATGGGTGAGCAATTGACCAATAATGACCTAAAACATTTAAAAGTGAATTCTATAGCATTAAGCATGACAGTCATATCACAAAATTAAGCAGATCAGATGGGTGGTTAGTCTTATATATTGTGAGACTTACCTGCACATAGGAATGGTTTTCTCTGAGCACAGTCGTCATCTATGAATCCAGAAAAATTAGCGCTGGCACAGAATTCGTTAGAGTGCGCGTTCAAACCTTCATTTGGGGCCCACTTCTTCAAAATAAATGAGCTTTGATCAGACCACTTCCACGCTTCTCTGGACAATCCAACCCAGTATGTTGAAACCGAAATCATCCCAAATATTGTGTCTTTTTCTTGTTTATTTCGTATACTAGTCAAGTCCGTGTAGCGTGACCTGCAGTAACTTTGGGCATCAGTCCAGTTCATTAGGGTTGTAATAACATGGTAGGACTTTGTTGGCTCTGTAAAGATAGTATTATAATACCACATAATCAACAAATTTGACAATATTTGATAAAAACTCACCATTGTAGCAGATTGATTTTTTTGAGACAGTGCAGTTTGCATCATTTAAATACTTCCAGTCGATTTCAGCACAATGTTCACTACTTTTCCAGTTGTCACTATTTAAGTTCCACCAGTTGCCGAAAGGAATATTACCGTCTTTATACAAATATTTGTCATCGAGGGACCATTTCCAGCTGTTATTGTCATCATACAACCCAATCCATGCATCAGTTTTGGCATTTTGTAAAATTAGTTGAGCTTTTGACCACTCTTCTTCAGTTTCAATGGTTGCCAGGTCAATATGGTTTTCTCGACAGTATCTCTGAGCTTCACTCCATGTTTTCAACTCTGGGAAGTAGTAGTATGCTCGAGATCCTCCATGCGAAAGTGCTGATAAAGCTAAGATTAAACAAGGGTCAAGTCAGAAAATAGTTGGATCATAAAAGGTGATGAGTGAATTAACCAGAGCTTACCATGAAGCAGTAAGATGACTTGCGTTGGTCTATTCATAGTGCAGTTGAGGGTATGTTACCTCTGCTTGTTCTGCGGTGGATGGTGGTATTGTCTGTTCAGGTCTTGTGTATTCTACAGATTGTTTGCATGCCAAGTCTTTTAGAATCCTGGTATGGAAATATATCATCAGTCAGGAATGGTGGGTATGAAAATAACATGCACATTCATTCTCAGAAAGGCCAAGCTCACTCATTCTGATGCAAATATTCACAAAAACAGAATAGCCTATACATGTATTTATATATGTTGACAAAAATAGCATACACTCTATACTGGTCTTGATGCCGCTAACAAAACAGCAAGTAAATTAGTGAGTAGTAAATAGTTGCACATCTCCTGGTTTTAGAATTGTGTGCATCATTTTAACACTTAACCATTTTAGATAATAAAACTATTTTTTTATATTTCACAAAGACAACACATAAATATAAAATGCAGTTTTAAAACGATTATTGTATATTTCACACATATCCTGTCTGAAAATGTAATTGCACTTTTTGATTAAACAGTTTTTGAAAGCTGAGCTGAGCTAAACTCTACTGGCCAAACCCAGGTCTGATTACCAACAGGGCCAGTCAGAAAACAAGAAAAGGCTTTCCCTTTCATCGTCAGCTTTTTCTACATTTATTTCACTTCTCTGTGCCTCTAAGCCGCATTTTCACATCTCTTTGTGGGATGTATCGGGTTAAGGTAATGTAAGATGCATTACGATCAGGAAATATAATGTTTTTGGTCTTGATGTGTAACTAGTGCTGTGCGTTGACAAACAGGAAACAGCTGGGGGCGGCAGTAGCACAGTAGGTAGAGTGGGCGCCTTCTGATCCGAAGGTCGGCGGTTCGAATCCCACTCCAGACATGGAGTAGTTGAGTGGTCAGATCCCCTGACCCGCAGGTTGGTGGTGCGATTTCAGCTCCTTCAGATGAATAATGCCGTTGTGTCCTTGGGCAGGACACTTAACCCACCTCGCCCCCAGTGTCTGTGTACACTGGTGTATGAATGTGTGAGTGGATGTGTGAGTGGATGGTTCCTTGATGTAAAGCGCTTTGAGTGCCTTAAAAAAGGTAGAAAAGCGCTATATAAATGTGACCATTTACCATTTAGCTGTTGCTAACTTGCACTAGCTTTTTTTTTTTTTTTGATAGGATTGTTTGATAATTCATTTTTATAAATTATTATTTATTCATATCTGCTTTTTGCTGTTTTGTTTTCACTCTCTCTTTCTCTTGTCCAATCAAGAGCGGAAAGCGAGCCAGCACTAGTCCCTCCCATCCAGGCCCTGGAAATAATGCATTTTTGGTCAAAAAAAAATTGTTTAAAAAAAAATTGGAAATCAGAAAACTGTCTTTATTTCATGTCACTCTGGAAACGCTTTCTGTCCATGTTTTCCTTGTGGAGCGGCCCGAAAGCCCTGCGGCAAGTGCCCAGTGAGGCTAATCGCTTCCTGGGGCCAGAACAGCGTGACCCAGGTAAGCGCAGAGAGGGGTCTAGACAACATGAGACCCTGGAAGCGATGTCCATGCTCTGTTTACCCCTTTTAAAACCGTGCAGTCTATGGGAGAGAGTTGATCGCTGTCCGAGGATGCAGGACAGAACGCCGCACTGCCCCTCTGTCACAGTGGGGCTAGAGCATGCTCTCACCGGCTACTTCTCTGCTTCAAATATCCAAATATTTACTTTGGTGGTACTTGATGTGGAAGTTTGAGAACCACTGGCCTTGGCTATATAAGAAATCTAAAATATGTAGCAACAAACATTGAAGGAAAATTTAATTAAAGCGTACCTTAAGCCACATTAATATATATTAATATAAAATATATATCAGTATTAATATTAAAAACTATATATTAAACTGCCTAAATATAATACAAATATGGTTAAGCTATTTGCATGAGAATTACAAATGTGTAATTATCACAAACTTTAAAAATATGCATGGATTTCATTTCAGAGATATTTTGGATATGCTTAGGAAAATGTATATTTGTCTATGAAAATGAACCTACTGGCCACAAGTAAGTTTAATATAAAGCGAGATCCATCTGTACAAAATGACTGGATCATAGCAGAGGAAGACAAGCAAGAACGAAAAGGAATTGTACAGGGGCAATGTAAAACCACTACGTACTATCATATAATAAAAGTAATGATGTATAAGACTTCTATTGCACTTTTCTGGATACTCAACGACATTTCACAATGCATTATTCATTCACTCCACACTCAGTAGTGTTAAGCTACTATTCACAGATTTTCATACTAGGAAATGTGGATTTCCTCCTCCAGCGCCCCACTGTGGCACCTGGTGTTGCTGCGGTCCCATCTAAGGACTAACCAGGCCCTGACCTACTTAATATCTTCCAAGATCTGACGGGATTGGGCATTGGCAAGCAACAATGGCCATATAGGGTTAGCCTGGACAGCCAATCTGATACCACATCTCAAGCCCTGATCGGATGGGATTAGTTTTACCTCGAGGCGTCTGTAAAATTTGAATTACCCCATGATGTCAGTGTTTTACTGTGAGCATTTGCTCACTTGTTTTTTAGACTTTATTACAGAAATGGCAGACTGTCAAACCCATTTAACTATGACAAGAAGCTTTCAGTTAATCCATGTTGCTAGCGTTTCATCTATTTTCAACTAATTTAGTTGAAAACAGCTGTAGTGTTCAGAATGATTTCTTGTGAAACAGTCGTAGCTTCTCTTTCAATCCATCCACGCAGACACAGCCCCTCAACCAAAACTTTGCACCAGTTTTGTTTTTTGTTTTACTTTTTAATAGTTAAAAAAAAAAAATATATATATATATATATATATATATATATATACTCTGATTGGTGCCGTAGCAAATTAATAATATTATTTTAGTTCAGATTTAGATTTAAAATGGACATAGAGACCTTTTTTATGACCTAAAACAGTCCACATCACAAACATGGACGATTCGCACAGGACTAGTAACACAGACGACGGTCATAATAATTTCAATTATTGCGAGGTCCTGAGGTAAAACTAATCCTGTCCGAATGGCACTTTAGCTCCAATGGACGTGATTGACAGGTGAGTTATTCAGTCAGAGGCATGCATGGCCCATATGTGACAAAAACCAAGAGATGAGTGAAGTTATGGATTTTGGGGAACCAGTCTTTATCACAAAATGTAAATGCAACTAATTATTATTGGTCAAAGACAAAACAGATTGTATGTAGGTGTGTGTCTCAAGTCTTCTTAGCTTGAAATAAGGGACATTTCACAAAAGGTGTTATGTGTACCTGCACTCTGGTATGCCCCACCAGGCTGGAAAATAAGCAAGTTTCAACACATAAATATTTCAATCTTTCATTATATTCTGTCTCACGGGAAGTCTAAAGCAGTGATTCTTAACCATAGGGCCGGGGCCCAAAGTAGGGCCGCGAGCACCTCCTTGAGGGCCGCATAATCACTAAAATATAATACATTTAATGTGAGATTGGGCCTCAAGTTACTTTATACGGGAAAAGTCGGGCCTCAAGGTAAAAAAGGTTAAGAACCCCTGGTCTAAAGAGAGTGTGGGGATTGCACATCTTCAGCTTTAGCAGCAAAGTCAATATCAAAGACATGGTTAGAAAAAATGTAGAGTGCGTTGCTACATCAGAATAAATGAAAATTCAACCCAACTGACCATCATCAATATAACAACACTAATGTAACTGAGCTTCACTCTGCGTTTTCAACTGGGTGAAGTATAAAGTGTGAAGTTAACATACAATGAAGCAGAAAGACTAAGTGGGTTGATTCATAACGCAGTTGTGTGTACATCACCTCTGCTCGTGTGGTGGATGTTGTTCATAGTATTAGATGTTAAAGGTTTTGGTTTCGTAGAGGTTCGTAGAGCATGGTGCATTTTTTAAAGCATATTATCTTTAAGTATACTTCGTTTCAAGTTAATGCAGAAGACTCAGGAGAGGTGTGTAAGGAAATAATATGCAAATGTTTGCTTTGTCATGCAAATGTTATGAAAATAGACATTTCATAACCTGAAATATAGATTTCTAAGAAAGTAGTTTTTAAACTTTTTGAGGCCAAGGACCCTTTATCAGAAGGAAAATATCCCAGGAACCCCTATTGTTCTCCACATTGGCATCGCCGTAAATTTATAAGCATATTTGGACAAAAGATCAAATTCTCATAGTCATTATTTAATTGTTTAAGTTGTTTCCATCCAAAACATTCTACATTTGGGATTGTAGCTCATAACAAAATTTAAGAATTCCAGTAATTATCAATGTTATCATAATTTTTGGGGGTCCTCCAACACTTTGAGAACCACTACAATATATACATGCAACAATAATACTTAATGGGCATAGCAGATACAAAAAAGACAGGTTGATACAAACCACATTGTGCACAATAGATTGGAAACATTTTTGTCATAAAATACCAGATGGGCACCCAGTTATCTTGAAAATGTACAAAAGCCTCCAAATGTATAATATATAAATGGCCATGAAAAGCGCCATTAAATAAAATCCCTTTTTATTATTATATTCACCGTTGGAAAATGCATATGTAGGCTTACTTTCAAAACACAAAGGAACACAGCCCCCATGACTGAAAACACAGGAAATACTGGAAGATTTGCCATGTTACAGAAGAGGTGAGTAGTCAGTTTCCTCAAGGACAGGAGGAAAAGTGTCTCTTAATGTGTGTATCCAAAAGGTTTCATGCTACATTGTGTATTTGGGCTATTGCGTCCGGCTTGTTGATACTTCTGCTAAACGATACCTCAACCTGCACTTGATTCTTCCAACTTAGAAACAGCCAATCTTTCATTCCAGGTGATATGTACGTACGTGGTGATGGCATTTACAAAACTACTACGGTATGACTTACGGTAACAGTGAATAAAATCAATAAAAGTATTCAATTTGAGGATGTTGGCTGAATAACTGCACATATCTCTAGATGCCCTACTGTTTGGAGATCCAGGTAGTGTGTTTAGAACAGTTAAGTAGCTTTTTAGTGTTTTAGTTTGGTGCTTTTTTTTGCCATTCCCAACTAACAACTGCAAATACATACATTACACAACACAGTTTTGGTCTAATTCTACAACAAGAATTTCTAAATCTCCACCATTTTTAATTACAACTTCCACTTCCCACTGGGCAAAAAATCAACAAACCCAAAAGCTAATAAATCTTGTTGCTATATTTGGCCATTACTCACCAGCTTCCTGCCAATTGCATCATGCCGTGGAACCCTCTTAAACTAAATGTCTAGAAAATCAAAGCGGAGCCTGTATTTGACGTTGTATATGATAAATGATTGATTATGGTCATTAGTGCCATGGACCTCTATAGGCTCTCCACGGCTCTGCAAACTAATTGAGCTCCGGGAGACTGGAAGTTCTTAGTGATGTGACTCAGGTAATTATGCAGCACTTTCATCTTGCTGAAGTCTTATAGCTACGCGTCCAAATGACCCGGCATTACGGCTAATCTGTCCTCCAAAGCCACGACACTCTCCCGCTCTCCCCGCACTAATAACATTCATTTGTTATCCTCCCACACAAGCTATCAGTTGTGGGGGTTTCTCTCCACGGGTATTAGCCTAAAAGTGAGACCGGGTGGACGCAAGTCATCATTCGAGCCTTACAATTGGGACTTAGCCAAATTGTAAGAGGGTAGAAGCCGATTAATAGGGCGAATCTTTCATCAGTGAGACTCTCTGTGTTGGCAGTGATCACAGAAGTGGTTTGTCGTCGAAAAGATTTGAAAGTTGTTGATAATGTGTGTTGTTGTATAAGGTTATACAGGCTGCTATGTATGTATTTTTCATACAGAGAAAGCATAGCGCAGGGCCATCAACATGGTTTGTACTCAGTGCCTATAATGTTATGCTTACACTCTTGAGTGATATCAAAGTTTAAAGTTTGACACAAAGAACTTAACCTTTGCAACCCCTATGCAAAGTCTGTTTAGTAATGTAGTAATTTAGTAATTGTGCAATGTGCTCTTTTATTTCATAAACTGAAGGCGCCTGACATGTTCAACTGGTGGTACTCAAGGTATTCCATTTAGATTAAATTGTATTGAAGCTTGGATTCTAAAAATTGTACATGCTGTAGATGTTTTTTTTCTTTTAGTTTTAGCTTCTCCCCACCTTAATTCACCAGCTAAACTTCTGATTTAGCCACACTGCAGTCTGCTCCACAGTAGCATTTGGAAACGGCATTATGTTAATATTCTTCCGCTTAGTATGTGATGGCTGCATGTATGATTGGATGTACTATCTTCATTTGAATTGGCGCAGTATCTCCAATTGAAGTTGCTCACAGATATATGAAGGGATTTTTCATTTTAGTTATTTTTTTCTCATCAAAAACAAGTACAGTTTTCTGGAGAAACCCCTGGGGTTACTCAGCACTTCGCTGGAGCCTATTGCATTTCCAGAGCCACTGGGTTAGTCTTTCGAGTATGGAAAGAAAATAGCGAAAGTTCAGCTTTGTTTTTTACGTCCAGGGCTGCATTATGACGATGATTTATACACGGGAATATACATACTTTTATACATTACTTATTCTGTCATGCAACAATAAAAAAAAAAAACTGGAACACAATAATCCAAAGAGAGCCCAATCATGGAATCAGAGAATGCCATAGATGAATAAAACACATGGATATACTGTTGAATGAAGAGGATTGAGATCTGTAAACAAATCTGCCTGACATTCATGAAAGGATCTTAATTTAATTTCCATTCACTTATTATTTGAGCAACATAAAATCACAATGTTGAAGAAAAAGTAACAAAGAGATGCAGCTTCCACCTGTTTGGAATAGGCCTATAGTTCTGGACGCAACACAAGGCAAGTTTATTAGTAGAGCCCAGTTAGTACACTAAGTAATTCAAACTACTTTACATAACAGGAAAATGTGCATTACCATCACAATAAACACATAAATATTTGTTAAAAATGTTATAAAAATCATTTCAGTCATATGCACAGTTAACAAAACAGTTACAACCCTATTCTAGGTATGAATAATGTATCAAAAATCAGCTGTATATGATCACCATTTACAACATCATGATTTATATGTCTGCTGACAGGTCAGGAAAATATAATTGATCCAGTTCCCACAGCAACCGATACTGAGAGTAATATGAGCACCAGAATCTACTGAGGTTTTAACGGCTCGTGTCTGGTTGGACTTAATGACAATTATGACAGTAAAGCAGTCAGTTCATCCGTTTACTGTATACAGTGTACAATAACGACAACATTAACATTGATCCTTTCCGTAAAGTTGATGTTATTTTTCCCGGAAATTGATTCTGAGGAACTTATTCTCCATATAGTCTTCTCCATACTAGTAATTGTGTTTTACCAGAAGTTGTAAGTATAAATGGACTTAACAAACAAGCTTGCATCAAGAAGTGGTTTTGCATTATCTGCACAGACTAAACAGGATAATGCAAATTTATAGTTTTATAGATCTTTACATTTTTATTAAATTAATATTTACAAGAAATCAGTTTTTACAATATTATGAAGGTTGTTCAGCTCTTGCAAATATTTCACTCTACACCATTACCCTTATGTTCAGTCCACCTATAGAGATATACTTATGTTATATACACTTATATTACTTATATTATGCAATAATCCATGTTGATTTGGCATGTTCACATTTATTAGGGAACAGAACCCCTATCAACGGAGCAAATAACCCAACATACATCACTTGATTTATTGCTATAAATAATGAAAAGGTCTCATGTATAACATTGTCGTGCAGGTCTGTAATGTGTGCAACATAAAATTGTTTCAAGGTTGTAGCTGATCAAAGTGGACAAACAAGAAGATTTCTTGACATGGATTACAGCATGTATAAGAGAAGACATTCACAGTTTTTCAGCAAACATCACCATATTATAATTACATGAGTCTTTCAATATTTTAGAAGGTCTTCACAGTGATGTATGATAATGGCGAAAGGCTTTTTCCGTATGTAAATTTGTCTTTCCGTGCTTATTCTTGGAGGTTACGACATGGAAATGTCAAAGTTTGCACATATTTGCAGTTTATCCTTGTAAATAAATGATATTAGATCTCAATGATGTGTTGGGTGTGGAATGTTCTCTGCAAAAGGTCGTCCATTTTCTAAGCTTGGGTCCTCTATCAGAGGCCAGGGAGCTTGAGGGTTCTGCGCAGTAACTTTGCTGTTCCTAGCATTGCACTTTTCTGGACTCAGATGTCTGATGGTTTTTCGTGGGATGTGCAGTAGCCACTCCTCCAGTTTGGGGGTCACTGCCCCAAGTGCTCCGATGACCACTGGCACCATTGTTGCCTTCACCTTCCAAATAGAGTTTTCGATCGGGCCCAAAAATTCAAGCCCCACCCGGCCACGCCCACGCATGTACTGTCCGAACCCGACCCGAGTCATTTGCTGCACGATTCCATCCAAACCCGACCCGCGTGGGTACTGTCCGAACCCGACCCGAGTCATTTGCTGCACGATTCAATCCAAACCCGACCCGCGTGGGTACTGTCCGAACCCGACTGGGCCCGAGTCAATTGCTGCATGATTCGACCCGACCCGAGCCCGTGCATGTGTAGAACTGGAGTTATGTAAAGTGAGTTCCGTGCAGAGGTTTATCGGCAGAATAATAGCACCTGACAGGGCTTCAAGTGTTTAGTGTTCTACCTGCAGCAACGTGCCTGTTCCATCCGCTGACCCTGACCCGCATGATCTCTCTCCCTTGCTCCTTTCTTCAGCTTTTTGGGAAGACATCCATGGCTCTCTCTCTCCTCCACTGCTCTCTCTTTCTCTCTCTCCTCCGCGCCGTGTAGCAGCTGCGCACTTTCATTAAGGAGTCTTTTCTCACGTCACATTTTTAACCACTTTATTCGAGGATGAGGAGGTAAACAACACAGCACTGGCTGCACACAGCCGTGGAACGCATGTTACGCACAAGCACGTCCCGAACCCGACTCAGCCCGACAGCAGAGCGGAAAATATGGGTTCAGGCCAGCTCGGGCTCGGGCCAAGAATCTTAGCTCTACTTCCAAGCCTTCTCCAACTCCAACCTTTTCCTGATATTGCCATCACTAGATACATCAACCATAATTGCTACATCAACCTCAATGGCTTTCTTCTGCTGTTTATCCACCATCACAATGACTGGTTGGTTCACTTTAAAACCAGTACTCTGCTGCTGAACTGCTTGCTGCCCAGCAGTTGGGCTGTTAAATCAGACGCTCTGAACTTGATGTTACTTTTTCTTTGTCTAATGTTGCACTGAATGTTGGTAGTTATGTGACACACAATGTTGTTCTTATGTAAACTAATGTACAAGGTAAATATTATAAGCTCTGGATAATAAGCAGGGCACAAAAACTTTTTAAATGCATTTCAGTCTTTCGTAAACTGCTACTGCAGTTTATTTCTGGTTGGTTAAATTATTTTTGAAGACAGGCATTCAAATCCCTATGTCCCCGGTCTATTTGTTTTTGGACGCTTTACAGTCACTGGCTGCTGTGGCAAATCACAGACAAGGAAATGCCTTGGCTTCAGTGTCCATCGCCGGGCTTACTCCTCATTACCAGAATCCGCTTTTGTAATCCTTGACTTGATGAAAACATTAAGTAAATCAACTAGAGATAAAAGCAACCAAGCTTGTCAAACCACGTCTGCTGAGTTTGTTTAGAAGTCCATTGGGCCGAGACGCGCAGGATGAGTAGATTGGTAATGGGCCAACAGAAGTTAACACAGTCAAAGCAGTTAAATGTCTATAAACACTAAAGTGGTAGTGGTAGTGCACAAGGTGGTGCACCTTGTGCACTTCTTTATCCTCATTTGCATGCAGGCAAACCAACTAGACAAGCATCTGTAGTGATCTGAAAGCTCATGGACACTTTTCTACATCATCATATATCAAAGTACCCCTCAGTATTATGTTTGTCTCATTGAAAGTTTTCAAACTAGTTGAAACTGATTTTATTAGTTAATGTTATTGTAGTCTGACTCATGACAGAAATACATAAGTTTCAAGAAAGTCAAGTTTAATCAAAAGTCATGTTTCTACAGAAGAAAAGTGAACCGTACCGCCCCCTTTGAGTGGTCCGAGGTTTATGATTGGACGAGAGAAAACAAAAGAGAACGCAGACGCAAAAATAATAATTTCTCACCAAACGCTGACTTGGATCTTGTGAAAAAACAATAACTTAGTTTGCTGAGCCGACAGACTTAGCAAAACAAAGCGATCACACGTTAGCATCAATGGTTTCCTGTTTACGATTCACAGCGCTAAGTATAAGAAGCTGACAGCGTCATAAACATGTAATTACTAAACATATTTCTATGAATGGGGGAGATTGACCGTATTAAGAAAAAGTGTAATTCAATTATAATTTAGATTTTATTTATGAAGAAAATACTGTCATATTTTGTTGACGTCAGCTGGTCACGTAGCGGGCCCCTGCGATCTGGACACCTGCACGGAAACACAGTCTGCCATTAACAGAAGCGACCTGAGCCGGCCCCAAGTGAACCAGTCTGGGGGACCAGGTTTAGTTAAAATGCAGCTAAAGTTGCACTGTGTTACTTTCCTGGTGGATGGTACACTACCAGCTTGTCTCTGTGGAGATATTATAGCTATGGCAAATAAAATGATAAAATAAAATACCTTGAAATAATGTGGGCATTCTTTTCCACAGATCTAACTTGTAACAGATCTGACCAATGGAGCTCAACAGTCCAGCCTACTTCAAGCTGCAATTCTGGAAGCAAAATGTTAATTTATTTTCTTCCCAGACTTAAGAAAAATTTAATTATTAGTATATTAAAAACACGACAGAAAGCAACACGAATGTGCCTGGCATGGTTATTAATAATAATAATTAATAATAATACAATACATTTACAACATAAAAATATGCAAGATGTTTTCATAACTTATTGGTTTAAACAGTTTCAGATTGTAAATAAAGTTATAGCTCTCATAGTCAATACTTGATACCAGATAACTGATTAGTCCCTAAAAGCTGTCAAACGTTAATTTGAATGAATGAACAATTTTAACTCCATTGGTTGGGTAACGTCATCTGTTCTATGGAGATAGATATGTTTCACAGAATAGCAATAACCTGCAAAACAGTAACATCTTCATGAAGATTTCACCAGAAAAGTTGCACAGTGCACGTTTAGTGAAATAGTCCCTAGTATCCAATTCAGCAACACTTTATTTGTTTAAGGGACTATTAAAAACACACAAAAAAAGTACAGACGCTTTAAACAAGTATTAGCCAGTCCCTTTAAGCTGTGCGTTTTTTTAAATCATTGACGTACATGTTACATTTGTATATATCAGGAAACCAAATATAACTGATTAACGTTTGTTCTTTTCGTGTCACAATACTGGGACATTCATTTACTCGTGTTTTTTAATTCAAATGACTCCAAATTCAAGCCTGAGCTTTTTCTTTTGCATAAGCCTTGGAGAGTCCACTTAATCCTCATTTGCTTAAAGATCTATAGGCGTCAGTACCTACAGCTTTCAGTGTCGGGCGAGTAAAATAGGGACAACAATCCCAACGTTAAGGTACATGGCCAGAAGGATGACACATATCACCATGGAAACATTGCTATATTCCTCTGATCGCTCTTGACCGTCTTCAGTGCCAGACTGAAAAGCCCTGCATGTCCGCACCCCTGCCGAGAACCTCCGAATGTGGCATCTGCATAGTGGCTGCTTCCTTTTCACATGACACAATGGGCACCTCCATGTGCTTAATAAATTGTGTTCAGCCTCTGGCCTGCTGTGCCCTGTAGGTCACCGTGTGGAGCAACAAGACCATTAATCATTCCACCGGCATGTGTGTGAGCAAACACTAGCAGAACATTGGGACTCAGTATCCTCCAGCTCACTTTTGTATGATTTACTGTGATATAAATAAACTGTCTGTCACGGGAAATTGAATTCAGCATTTGCAAAACAAGAAACAACTATACATTGGCCTGTCACCAAAATTTAAGATTTTATTGTTACAGAAAACATCACTATGAACGATAATATTTTAACAATTGAATGCCACCAACACTTTAACGGTACAATATTGTAAAAATCATGAGATGTAATAAATAAAGCATGAAACACTTTTAACCCTTTACAGCTGAAATGTTAATATATTACTGATAAATAAAGTTTCCAATTACTGAATGCTCGATATATATTAAGCCCCAAAAAATATTGTTCCTACTTTCAACTTTATTGAACGATGAGTCGATATAGTAATTATTGTGACAGGCTTAACTATATGATACATCTTAATCCTTAAAAAGTTATATTAATTATTAACACATAGCATATATAGATCACCATGTTACCTTTTTCTGGTTTGAAAATAGTATATTTGACGAAAAAATGTATTAAAATGTTTCATCAGTTTTGTTTTTGATGCTCGGAATCTTGCCCCTGTCGCTAAGCCCCTCCCCCTCCACCGCATCAGCTCAACAAATAATAATAATGTAATAAACACTAAAGAGAGCAATAAACATAATTATTTACAGTAGTAAAACACCGGTGATAGAAATCACAGCAAAATCTGTTTCACAAAACGAGTTGCAACTTACTCACAAAACTTCTCTTTATTGTTGGGAGAAATTCTTTCTTTAGTGTCAGTGTTTTAGTTAGTTCATGTGCAAACTAAATGCTGTAACAGACAAGATACATTTTCTGGTGGTGTGCTTAACTGAAACAAACTCAAACCACTGCAAACACAAACCATCTCTGCCTTGTCCCTGAAAAGAGTGGAAATAAGCGTCTTCTCTGTCCATCCAAATGTGCTTTTTGTCTGGACACAATTTTAATAAAAAGCCAAACAGAACAGTAGCGTAAACAAGTCCGTGTTGGAGCTGTTAGCGGCTCTCACCTGCTCCCCCTCCCCTCACAGAATACCTGATGGGAGGAGCCGTGCTTGTGGGCGGAGCGCTGCAGACCGATTCAAAAATAGGATTTGGATAGTTTACGAATAGTGTGCAGGAGAGGGCCAAGATTACTCAAATATGCTTGAATTACATTTAAAACCACTTCAGGCATGTTTTTGATTAGGGCTAACCCCTTATTAATATTATGGTTGTTTACTATTAGGAGATTTTTTTGGACATTGGAGATAACAATTTAATTTATTTTATCAATATGATTGTAACTAATGATTAGAAAAACATTATGTGACATTGTGACATCCCTATATACATTGTCCTAATGTAATTTGTGTAATGGAAAGGTATATGGGTCGCATGAACAGCTCATATTCTATTATATATTATACCTTTGGTTTGTTAATGTTGATTTCCAACGTGCAGAGAAAATGAATGCAATATAATGCATTTGGTTTGACATTTAGAATATCGATTCATGTAAATTAAGTAAACTTCACTATACTCCTATCTTTTTTAAGCTCAAAGTGGTGCAAATGTTCCATATGGTCAGCTTTAGACTTTGGTGTACTCCGTAAGTGTCTGTGTGAGATGTGTAATGATTCTGCTTTGTTTATTTCTCATATCTGATATTTGCAATGCTAGTCTCCTATCCTTTGATGACGTGTGGATACAATACTGATATGAATGAACTAAATCGCAAAATATCAAGTTAAGAAAGTAGCACAAATTCAAAAATGTACCAACCTTTGCATTGGTCCTTTTATCCCTTCTCAAACACCTGGGCTGTTGTCACCACACTGCCACTGAATCATCCTAGTTCGTTTGACAATTAAAAATGTAATTCTGTAGAATGCAAGTGACCCATGATCGCAAAAACACTTTTAGGCCTCATACGTATATATCTACACAAACTGGCCGACAATCATGCACAATTACTTACGTTTAACTCGCCAGTAATGCCCCGGAAAAGCACACGGTCTGCAAACTTTTCTCAGAGTTGTAAAGAAGACGTAAGATTACTTCTGCAGTGTAGTAGGGAGCACAGTGCTGTGTAGTGGTCAAACGCATGTACTGCAACTGATTACGTTTTCCCGACCACAGCTGCCACGTAAACGGGGCCTCAATTTTAAACTTTGAGTTATGACATCATGTAAACGCAAACAGTATACTGTATTTTACAATCCACATGTGCCTGCTGCCTCACAGTTTTACCGTGCCGTGTATCTGAGGCACATGTCGATCAGCCTGTCTACCAAACCCCAGGCCTCACTCTGCATCCTTTTTACACCTGCCTGTATTTCTTCACCATCTTCTTTCTTGCTGTCCTCCTTTAATTCCTTCTCATCACGTCTCTGTGCTCCTCTGACTTTTTCTATCCTCTATCGCTATTTATTTCCTCCGGTTGTGTGGCTTTTGCACCTCCACTTTCCTCCCGACATGCATTATCTATTAGCTGTGGCTTGTCAGGGCTCCAGTCCGCTGTAATGAGAGACAGGCGGGGCACGTTGGGTAGCGCCACGTTAATTTGCCGTGGCTAACTGTTGGAATACTGGAGCTAAAATCAATAAAAAGGACCCCACAACCTTTATCCCCCCAGTGGCCTGACACTAGACCATCAGCTGCCCTTTACCAAAAACCACTGCAGCTTGCTCTACCTAAGAGATATGTGTGATATCTAGTAAGTACATATGAAGTCATTCAAGAAATCATATGCTTTTTGTCTGCTACGTTGTTGTAATCTTTGACACCCGTAGATCATTATTTTATATTGTGGACAAATCACTATATCAATCTAAAACGACTTAATACAAGTAACAAGTTCACTTACGTCTGGTTGAACCTGGTCTGACCATTTTTGCTGTGAAATCACGTTCATTGCACCTTCAGGCTTACATTAGTGACAAGCTAGGTTTGTTTATCTCCTATTTGAAATTTCATTTGCTGCCAGTAGATAGAGCTCTAAAGCAGTTCTTGATATGGGAAACACCTGACTGATAGAAAGTATGAGATGCCAAAATAAAGGTATTCAAGTGCATGTTTAAAGGCCAATAACAACACAAATAATGCTTTATACAACCCCTTAATGAGTATTTCTCCTCATTCATGTTTTGTCTACAACTGAACCCACCAGCACTCTTTACACCTACTAAAAACTCCATTCCTTACCCACAACCAAACAACATTTTTTTTCCCATCGCTTTCTTCGGTACATTCCAAGTTGAAAGCTGTTCAATGCAAAAACCTAATTATGTTGGAAATGTATCAGCACACAGAAGCCGCTCTACCGTGACACTCAGCAACACACACTTTCTTAACTAGTATCACTGAAATTGAAACTAATTACCATCCCTAGACTTAAAAAGATTCAAATTACTCAAATTGCACATCGCCGAGTAGCAACAGTCTTTTGCTGGCTGCTCATTCCATTACGCACAAAGCCTTTCAAGTGTGTAAACTATGCGTCTCTTGTCCTTCAGCGGCCTTTAAAAAGACATATTTTTGAGGAAGAAAGCTTCAAATATTCTGGCTCTTCACATGCCCTGCTTATCAATAAAGGGCTTTTAATCACTGAGAATTGCATGAGCGACAGGAAGTAGGCCTATTTCAAGTTCTTTTGTGTATTTCATCACTGAACCATCAAACTGTATGAGGCTCAAGACGCCACCATCCCTGTTTTGTTTATCACATTGTGTGAAAGAAGAAGCTAGCAATAAAGGCTCACGCAGAGTGAGACGAGCTCTTTTACTAATGCTGTTTGAAGTCAATTAAAGAATGTCTTTTCATTTTAAATTATGAAATATTTAATTCCACCCAGGCTGAGTGGAAACTAATTAAAATAGTGACTTGCATATCGCTCCCTTTACGGTCAATGATTAGCTGCTTGTTCTTTGTTCTTGGAAGCGCACAGAAAATTCGGTGCTAACGAGAAACTTTTGCCAAAGCCTGGTTTTTAGAGCGCCTGACTTATTGATGTGTTTTCTTCACATCAATTATTGACAGGCGCTGACATGCATCATTCAGTGGTTCAGATTTCACAAGGTCTGAGGCCAACTAGTGAGATAATGGATGGGAACCTTGTCCAAAACTCCAATCTGGGCCAGACACTTCTCAGATGTTGCTAACTAGGATGTGTTGTGGCTGTCCTCTACTTATCATTACAACCCTTACAACTTTAACTTGGATAAAACGTAAAATCAGCTTGTAAGAAAGTTTATTTTTCTTATATGTGGACCATGATGGTGTATATATACATTTTCTGATCATCACAAACAAGCAACTTTTCGACTTAAGGTTTGGCTTATACGGTTTTCCAGAAAAAAACAACAACAACAAAACAATTGAATTTTCTGGTACTAGTGGCCACCATGAATAATTGTGCAGTAATTTCCTTGTGGTTTGTATAGGCTGATCCACCAGTAGGCGTTACTTCTTCGTATTTGTTTCCATACAATTTCAATTACCACTACAAGTTCAGCAGGAAGTGTGCTTGACGCTCGGAGGGGAGAGGATTTTCTAATAAACATTCCTCAGAACAGCGTGAATGCAACGGAATGCTACTTCAGGCATGTTTTCGATGATGGGACATTGTTAGATCAGAAGACGTGTCCTTTAAAAAAAAAAAAAAACAGAAAAACAACCCTTTTACTTTCATTTACCAACCCCAAAATAGCTGCATGCATTTTTTAAATCCATGTCCATTATTTTCACTTTCTGTATTTTCTGTCTTTTTTTTTTAAGATTCTTTAAAGATTCTTTTGACCCTATAAGGCTTTGTTCTACATGACAGTCGCAGCATGAAATGGGAACAGAGATAGTGTAGACACAAAAAAATTGTGATTAACCACTGTATTACCGGCGAGTATTTTCAATGTTTGTATATTATGTTCCTTCTGCATTTTCAAAATAAGCTGGTATTGCACTTGTACCTTGTCGACAAAGCCTGGGTGACTTGTGCAGGTCACATGATAACCAGACCTGCATGAAGTCCAACACACTTTCCGCCGAATCAGAGAAACCCACGGTCCATAGAGCAAGTAACTGGAGTCTTGTCAGGGTATAGTAGTATCTATTGAGAATTTTGTATTGAATAAAATCACCTCGGACTTCTCTAACATATTTGATCTGTTTTTGACCCTCTGGTTTTAAAAGAATCCATTATAGTCAGGGAGTCCTTGCCAAGTTGCACATTTCCTCCTTTCCACACTAAGGCCAAATGTGATATTTCCATCTGTTTTGAGAGCGCCCTCACAAATTAAGTTCTTGAATGAACACCGAGCTCTATCCCTTTCCACACACACAAACCTACACACCCCAAACTCCATTCCCCCTCATGCATCAGAATGAGAAAGTGCGAGGTGTCCTAATCTATACGCGAGGCAGAGGGGGCATTTGTAATTTCTTATCCGCCGCTAATTACAGGAGTAACAAGACCCAAGAGAAGTGACGGGCTGCTGGTTCAGACGTCTGCCTGGTTTGACAGTGAGGTTAATTAACAGCCTTCCACCAAGATTAAGACGCCGCAAAAACTAAATAGATCAAGATACGCACACACCCGCAATCAGCATTTATGTGGCAGTGCGTATATGCTAGCCAACCTTTCAAATCACAGCCAGGATTAGGATAGCAATGCCGTGCCATCTATTTCAGTAGGAAATTAGCCTCTGCCTCGATTGGAAAGGCCTGACAGACCATTTGGATTAGGTCTAATGCATTTGTTCCAGCACTTGTATGACTTATTGATACTGGCACACAAACAGGTGAAGCGTTTAGTTGACATTTGAAATGTGGCTTGTAGGGAAAAGTGAAGCAGAGAGAGATGAGACTGTTAAAAGACTTATTCAAAAATTACTTTCATGAGTTTTGTTATTTTTTGATTGAAAATTGCATCTTTGAGGAATAAGACCTGCAAACTCCGCCATAGTGAAAAAGGTGACAGTCTAACCGACCACCCAAGGCGAAAACAGTCACCGTGATCAAAGCTTTACTGTTCTCACTGCCCGTGCACATTTCTGCAGTAAAACTTTTAATCTGAAAACTGTAGTATATGGGGCAATGGGGAATCAGGAAATGTTGTAAAGAATCGATGTAATTCCCTGCATTCTACTGAATTTCAGAACATAAATGAGTACTTGTGCAATCACACAAGGCAGATTTAAATACACATATAGACCATTTAAAATGCTCTGTCATCAGAATGTACAAAATTCCAGAATGGAGACAGATTAGAGGCAAAATGAAGTACACAATAACATGTTTTCAATGATTAACTGACATCAGATCTAAATGCTAATGATTTTAAGCTTTTATAACAAAAAAATAAAGCGGTTCTGATATCAAAAAGCATCTGGATTTTTTGCATTTTCTATGGGTAATCACAGTTTCTCCATTCATGTTTGCCTACATTTTGAAATTTAGAATGTTTTATGTTTACAAACCTATAAAGAGTCTATAAGGAAAGATCCTACAATTTTGACATTAGACGTTTGACATTACTTGAGGATAAAAGCACACAATTCTACAACATTCTACAGTGCCACAGGATTTAAGATATGGAGGGCTGAACTCATGTTTTTGTAAGTATAAAGATATGTAGCTGTCTCATTGTTGGGCATGTGCCTCACACTGTGACATGTAACATTTCACAAGATGCTATTGATTATAATTTCTTGAAGATGATAAACAATTACCTCGCACTAGTGTTGTGTGAAGTGTAGCCTGTAACCACTTAACTTTGAGTTCGCTCACTGAAAAACAGCTTTTTAAAACATGGCGGCAGTCAAAAAGAGTGAATACATTCAGCACTGACACTTTGGCCTCACCGGTCCCCCGTGCATCAGCACCACGTGTGTGGTGCGGTGTTGGTCTCTTCTCGGGGATCAGTGCTGGTCGGGGGGAGCAGCCCCGTGCAGCAGACGCGCTCCAGGAGCACACCATGAAGCGCACACCTCGCTAGTGGAAACAGCGCTGTCTGACATAAACAGGGTTCTCGGCGTGCGGCCCGAGCTTCTACCCCCCTCACTTTTTAATTTTTGTTTTTTTTTGCGGATCAACACGATTCACAGAAATGGCCTATTTCGAGAGTAAAACAGCGATTTCTGCCAAAAGGCGACTAGTTTGCAGGTATGGTAATCCTGTATTGTCCTGTATTTGAAATTCTTCCATGCCTCCTCTCCATGTCCACTGTGAGGTGTCCCTCGCCATCATATTCTGGCAAAATTTCAACAAATTCTCATTTATTTTTAATCCTAATTTCTTCAAAAATAACACTGCCTGGAGCTATATCCTTGCTTGTCTTGCACATGTACAAGTCGGTTGGGAATGGTTGGGATTTATAAGATTACGTCATTGGCTTGGCCCAATGATCAAAATGTAAAATGAAGACGTATGTATGCTGCAGTTTAATAATAAATACCTGAAAAAACATATATCTTCTTGAATGTGTTGTATCCATCGATAAAAGCATGTGGTGATAGCATTAGGTTAGACAAGCTTAAGATGTCACTATGTTCTGTCACTTGATTTATTCTATTCAAATATATACAGTACATTTTGAAAGTCAAAATTAGTCTGTGATTAAATTGTGTCCATGGGAAAAACACCATTAAATGGCAACATAAATTTATCAGACGTCATTTTTAAATTGTATTCATTCATTAATTTTCAACCGTTTGTTCCTGTTAGGGGTCGCAGGTGACTAGAACCTATCCCAGTGACTTTGTGCCTTAGGCGGGGTATTCTCTGGACTTTGGCCAACTTGTCACAGGCCCACCCACAAGCAAATTATTTATTCCTTGTTAATTATTATTGCTTGTGGTTATTCATAACCACAGGCAAACCTAAATGACAGAGAATATCCACAGTGTTGGAGGCTTATTATAATTATAAAAACCTCTATCCATTTGTGTCAAAATGCAAAGAGCCTCAAACCTTAATTTCCAGCTAATGTCCCTGTACTCTAAAGCAGTGCCTATCCTTAAGTAACCCATCCCTCCCCAGCTCCATTTGGAACAGTATGAATAAAAGAAGCTCCCGTCTGCCTCATGTTCTCTCGTCAGCTGCTCACCCTCCTGCACCTCTACTCCTGACATCCAGCCCGAAGAGGCAGGCCAGTGCAACCCTGAGACATTCTGCTGCTGCGCTCTGCCCCACGGGAACACCGCAGACAGCTCCAGAATGAGGGAGTGTTGTCACAAACACAGCCTGTCAGTGCTTCAGGCTGCAAGGGTTTTAGACCAAGTGTCAAACATATCAAATTCAACAACAACTCTGGCAGAAAACAGGACATGGTACAATTCCAAACAAATTTGAACCAAATGTACAATTTGTGGTTGGAGTTGTGTTATGTGTTGAAAGTGTGAACTGTATACAAGATAGCACATCTCGATTGTAAGTATTTTGGCCTGGCAAACAATGTTGGATTGAGCTGATTCATTAGGTTGGTATCTGGACTAAGAACCCTGGTTGACCACTGCTCCTGGCAGGTTATTCACAGTAAACTAGTGGCTCAATCTGAGTCTGATTTTGGGTTCTCAGCATTTTCAAAGTTGAATAATTCAATCATTCACCTGAACCGCTCTCAGTCCTATTGTCACAGCAACATCACATGAGTAGTATTCCCCCAAAGTCTGAACTCACATGATTGGTTGAAAATGTTTTGATGGTAGTAACGCAACAACATTTTGAAATGATTAGATATGGATTCTATTCAAGTTCAGTTATTTACCGTGATATATTTGAAACATAATCAAATTAATATGGATATGAAGAACAGCTTTTTATTATTGACAGTGTCACTGTCCATTTAAGTCAATATATTATGATGTTATGTTATAAAAAGACAGTACACTACTAAAGTCACATTTTAAGTGATCTCCAAGATTAAAATGCAAAGCGGCGCTGAAGAGAGGGAGTGAAAGTTTGATGAGGGTGTCACTATGGAAGTGTTGAGTTTTCTCACTCCATCTGTGAAGAGCCTTCCACGGGGACCACTGCTGCAGACTGATGTGAGGAGCTGAGTGCGGAGTGTGACCACAAATCCACAAGAGCATCTGAATCTATTTACAACAATACATACTTGTTAATGGGAAGTGTATTTAAGACTTTTTTCTTTAGTATATATTATTTTAATGATTAATTAAAAAACGACTACATTTATCTTGTCTTAAAGGGGCAAAAACCTCAGTTTTCTTGATACTCTCTCTTTTCAAGTGCTAAATTCAACACTCTTCGTGTGCATGTATTTAAGTGGTACCAACTCCATGCCAATTTTGTTTGCTAGTATCTGAATTTGCTAGTATTGAACTGTTGCCACATCTCTATCACCTGTCTTGCTCATGTGCTTGCGTGCAGAGCTGGTTCCTTAACAGGATCCTAGCTAAATGCTCTATATCTTCCTGTCCTTTTAGAGACTCTAGGGGCTAACAATAGTCCAACATTTTGAGAGCAGGAGAAATGAGAAGTGCTTAGTTTGGATCATATGGTACTAAAGCGTTTTTCAGGTAGGATGGGGTTTTACCATTCATAGATTTTAAATTTGAAACTCAACAGGAAGCCAGTGAAGAGACTCGAGCACCAGGGTAATGTGCCGTCTTCTTTTAGTTCCTGTTAGAAATCTTGCTGATGCATTTTGATCCGGTTGAAAGCTTTTTTACAGAGCTTCTGAGCATGCGACAAGCAGGGACATCCAGTAAGCGAACCTTGATGTGATAAATACATGGATACATTTTACAGAGTCAACTTTAGGCAATTTCTAATTGTTGCTATATAATGCAAATGACAAGGTAATATAGGCGACAAAATATCATGGGTGGTTTTGCAGATTTTCATGCCAGATGGCCTTTTAGTCCCAACCAGCAAAATTACACCCCCAGATTTTGCTGACGGTAGATTTGACAGCAACGCCAACTAAATACAAAATGGTTCCTCCAGGTACGCTCAACCTATGACTTTACAATTTTTAATACATTCCCCTATTGCCCTTGGTAATCGATAACTTTCCACTCTAAATTTTCCCTTTCTCACTTGGGCAATAAATCACAACGAACCCTTCCTTAAATAACGTCACAATTTCGTTTTTTTTTTCTCGAGTCTCTTTACTCTCGGCTGTTTCTTGCTTGATTACTGTTTTCTATTACTGTACACCAGCGTATAGCCTGTTTGGGAGCACTATAACCCTGTGATTCATGGCCTTTAGCGCTGCAATACTTTTCAATTGCATTCTCCTAAAACCCTCTTTTTTCTATTTCACGCTCTCATTCACTATTTTCCATTGCACTCTCATGACATTTTTTCACTTACCTGCGGTTAAAAAGGCTTTTTCTCTCCGCCTCGGGACCTCATGTTCTGAAACACATTGCGTCTTTGGAGGAGAAAAGGTAAAACGAGGAAGGTCCGCGCTGTATTTGCCGCTAATTGGCACAGTGCAACCATAGATTACCGAACATGACAGTGTCTTTTTCAGAAAAATCTATGTGCCGTGACCTCTCCGGCACTATTACAACAAGGTCAGAGAACACAGAGGGAAACTAATCAATAGAATATTGAGTGCCGTGGCCAAGCTAGTCTGCAGCAAAGAGGAGAGAGAAGAAAGGCAACACAAAAAGGTAGAAATTGGACGGTGGAAAGTGGTTGAGTAAAAATTGGATGCTATCAACAAAGTGGGAGCCAAAGGGTAAGAGGAAGGCGGGATAAGGTTGGATGAAGGATGGCAGAGGGAGAAATGGAGAATAAATGGCAAAGACCCTCAAGCAGGTTGCAGTCTGACATGTGGCACCAGTATCAGTCAGCAGCAGGGCCACTGGCGAATACAAGGTGCGAGACCGTTTGAGAGATGGTCAGTCTGACGAGAATATTCTGTACCCATAGGCAAAAACACAAAAAGCCCCAGGGAGGAATCTAACAATATGGTTAATGGTACTGTGGGGACAAGAGGAGGAACACGGTTTACAGCAGTCGGAATCAGAAAAAGGTTTCCAAGGGTATTTGTGATATTTATGTGGTCAATTTTTGCCCATTCACAATTTGTGTGATATTGAACCTCAACCACGACATTTACAGGCAGCTTTTAGCATATTTCTGATGGATAGCTTTAATATCATCGAAATGTCATCACCAAGTAAATCCCAAAAATGATAAGGTTTTGATTTTGTCAATATTGCCCACCCCTACATAAAAAAGGCAATTACTATACTCAGTTATCATTGGTTTAAGGTCCAGAGTCCACATCAATTTATGATTATGTTTATGCTGTTGTTGTGTTTTTGTTCTACCAAAGTCCACCCCAATTGAGAAAAGATTTTTGCACGCTAAAATTGCCAAGGTCATAAGAGTATGTTTTAGGTCAAGTATACACTCATATCGTTAGTGAACAAAGTTGGGTCTTATAGTACATGAGGTCTAGAGGGAGTATCCACATATTGAGCCACATGAGATTTCCATCGTTGGAAATCGTTCGTATTTTGTCGAATCTTTTTGCTGCAAGATTGAGCTCACGAGGGTACTATACTGTTGTGTGCAATTTTTCTTCGCTTGAGGTGGCTTCATTTATCCTCCCATTCACCCACTACTGTTATAATTTATCATTTTTCCTCCCATAAA
The DNA here is from genome assembly GCA_019453435.1 of Rhinogobius similis. NCBI lineage: Eukaryota > Metazoa > Chordata > Actinopteri > Gobiiformes > Gobiidae > Rhinogobius > Rhinogobius similis. Next base: position 24,542,616 of record CM033635.1, read on the forward strand.
TTCCAGAAATTTGAATTGCATTATTTCTCAACCTTAATATGAGTCATGTTATTTTATAACATTTTTTTGTTAGGTTCATTTTATTTAGATAATCTGTGCTCGATCCTCTCAACAGGGGTGAGGCAGAAAATCCTGGATACTAAACCACCCACACTAGGGGTCAAGATTTTTAGGTTAATCATAATTTCAATTTCAGGTTACAATATAATAATAAGAACTAAAAAATAACAATTGAGACACTTTTATTAACCTATATTTTTATTTTCATTTCCTCAAAATACATGTAAATGTAAAGTACTTTTTATCTGGCTTTTATCATTTTATTTTGTCATTCAAAAAGTTCGATATCATGAAGCTGGTCACATTAGTAACAGGTTAGACAATAGGAATAAAATAAAATAAAAAATAATTTTATTTGGTCACGGTCTCAGTAATCATAAACAATAGTTAAATTGTGTTGTTTTTTCTTACCATCTGAACAGAACCACTAACATTTGATATTGTGACATCCTTAAAGGCCTGTCACAATAATTACTATACTATTTGAATCGCAATATTTATGGGGGCTCAATATTTATTGTATATACATTTTCTTTGCAATAGTAGGGACATCGTTATCATTTTTGCGTGCATGTCTGATTACATTTACAAACAAATTATACTTAAGTGATTTATTCTTCTTGGTTGTTTTTTTTTTTTTTTGCAGTATTGTACATTTTGAGGCAATATTCTGCTTTTAGGTTATTTCAGTAGCACAGAATAGCTTCATTATTGCCTTTTATCGTGATCCTTTCTCTAGTGATATATCGTTCTTCAAAGTGTGTTATCGTGACAGGCCACCTTCGCCAACACGCTCTGTTCTCTACGGCTGACAGAAGATCTCACTTGAAGTCGGATCGTCAACAAGTCCGTAAGATGACAGTATTCAAATTATAGTTGTTGTGATTTGCAATTGGGCCTCCGTTCTTACCGCGCGCTTCCAATCGGGCCACGAGTTATGCAGCGATGGAATAAAGGAGACAGATAACAGGGTTTGGTAATGTACAAACACAATACAAATGAATAGTATTATATGTACACGACAGTTGCTTTTGAAAGAACAACACTGACTATATGACAAATACTCCGTTAAGCTTCTCCTGATGGTGCTGAAGTGAACAACACAAGGCAGTAATGTGAATTATGTAAATTTGGCATATTGTACCATTTTTCAAAGGGATTTCTCCGTTTGCCTCTGAAACAAATGGCGTACTTTGCAAAGACGTAAAGATTATTCGCAATAGATCATGTAGGGATTGCATTACTTGACAGTAATTTTACTTTTAACCTTTTCTTACATTTCCTGACATTCGTGCATACGCTTTAATTATGTCATTTATTCTGTTTGACAATACTTTGAATGAAAATGATGCCTCAAAAAGTGGATTCTAAACACAATTTTAGCTATTTTGTTCAGTTTACGCAAAGTTCCACAAGATATTTGCACTGTTGGTAAGTATAGCATTACAAATATAATTCTGCCTTAAGAAATGTCTTCCAAATAGGGTCAAATGATTCATGAGCCGCTGTTTATAGTTAGTCTGCATAATTTTTCTGCCACCACCTGTTCTCCGTTTTGGAACCACAGGTGACCAGAACATGGACTTAGCAAAAAAAGCATCTTCAAAAAAGTTTTAAAGCAAAGTGTAGTGATAAAACAGGCATATTAAGCATGTTTGCACCCACCAAACAAAAGACGCATGGAGGGAGATGAGGGGTTTCAAATTTCAGGCTGCTGAATGGAGATATAAAGACAACACGTATTCGCTTTTGTGCGTGCTAGCAGCAGATAACGAGGCACCATGCGGCCGCTGTGTGTTTACTCTAATTAACCACATCAATACTGTCAGACTTTTTTTTTCCAGCTTTCATCAGCCTCCCGAGTCAGCCAGAAAGTTCGAAAAACACAGCCGTCAATCACAGCCTGGCGTTCCTTCATGCTAATCTTATCTTCAAAAACAAAAGAGGGTCGAGGGAAGCAGCCAGTGATTCAATTCAGTCCACGGAGAAATGAGCTTTTGGTGGTCGAACTGAGCTGCCGATGGACTTTCGATTTGAATCAACCCTCGCTCGATTTAGTGCATTATCTCTTTTTTTGTATAATTTATGTTTTATACCCCCAACACTGTATATTTTCCTACTCTTCGTGTTGGTTTATCCTCATCAAAATACACACATGGAGCTGTGCTTGGCTTTATTTGTGAACATTTATGCTCAATATGCCTGTCTGCTTGTTTTACATCATTCTCTGTTAAAGCTGGGTTACCTGATTTTCACTACCAAATTGGTAGTGTGTTTTTAAATCTGCGTAACCCGCTTTCACAAACACTTTGGCACACTGTTAATATTTACATGGCTTAAAAACTGCTTTTTTCAAACGGCAAAGTAAAATGGGATTCCCCATCTTAAAGTATATGATCAAAACTTCAGAGCTCAAATTGCCTCTGTTAATCAGTGGCGGAAGGGCAGCATGTGCATGTTACTTTCGCTTTCAGTTTATCCGTATTACAGGCATAGCATCATCTGCTGGTGCTTTTTATAATTACATGCTATGCAGTTACTATGAAGGAAATGCCAAGGCCATGGTGCACACATCAATTGAGAAAACTCTCAAGTTCAAGTTAAGCACATTAGATCTAATTTCAAATAGTATGCTTACAAAGGAAAAGACAAATCCAAAAACATCAAAAATCATTTGAATTCTGTCTGCAGGTCTGGAGTGCTTGAAAATGCATTGCCAGTTTCACTTACCTTTCTTTGCCTCAAACAGAGTATGTTTTTCAGTAGTGTACGCATGTCATGAAAATTACAACAAAAATCAGATTTGAAGTAAAGAAAACAGGCTTGTGCCTCAAACAGTTCCTCATTAATAATCATATTTAGCTATTTGGTCAATCACCAGAGTTGTCAAAATCAAAATAATGCAATGAAGATCTAGATTCTAGATGCATCAGAACTTGAAAGACTGCATTTAATAATAGATACACTAAAGCAACATCACTTTTTATTTCATCTTAGTAAACATCTTGGGAAATGTATTCCTTTTCAACTCACACATTTCCAGTTTGATAGTCCCATTAAATAACGGCTCCACCCCTGCCTCCTTCACTTTTCTGACATCAGTATTAACTTTTTTCTTCCCTGCCCCTTCACACAGAGCTCACCTCTGTTTGAACACATGCACCACTGTCTCTGTGGCGCATATGTAAATGGACATCTGCTCCGGTACCCAGTCTCCGACCCTCACCATGTGTCTGGTATGCAAATATACGTCCAACACACTTTCTTACTTCCTCTTTCCTACAAGCCTGCCAAGGATGAGCAGATGAGGCAGAGGAGAGAGGAACGGGGTGGTGGTATCTTCAGACAAAGCCCTGGTAATGATGCTGTTATGGATGGATATTAGACACATAAAGTGGCATGCAACAACGCAACATGCTAGCTGCTTATTAGAGAACCGTAATGTTGGGAGTTGCTTTTCCAGCGGTTTATGTGTGGGAGAAAGTACGGTATTCTGTCTGGTTCGTTGCCTTGTTAATGGCACACTTTCCAGCTCCGCCCTCTGTCGCTAATTTTACCAACAACTTTAATGAGCGCAGCGGGAGATGTCTAACACGTGGCACACTCAAAGCAGCTACAGCTGTGTGGTACAGGCCCTCAGAATAAAAATTGTCAGGATGAAATCTAATTAAAAATAGGGTTTGTCCTAATGTATGACATCATTAATTTGAATTGTGTGATATAATATTGATATGAATTAGTTGGTATGTTGGTTGGTAAGTTGGTTGCCATCTCTCTTTTTCTATTGGGAGGAACTATAAACTTAATGTGTGTGTGTGTGTGTAATTAGTTACACTTTCTTTCTTTTCATTTTTGTTTTATAGAAAACATTATGTATTGTACCAGCCTCATGAAGTGCAATGTAACAACATGTAATCCATACCCCCCTAACCATAACTACCATGAACTAAGAAGTTCTTACAAGTTCTTACATACTAACCAGTAGCCAAATAAAGTGTAGAACTACAACGTAATGCCTTGCTTATACATGAATGTTGTATAACTGAGTGGCTGGTGGTTGGACGGGCCGATTATTTACCAGGGATTGGTAAAACTCGGCATGTCTGTTACAGTGTGCATGCAGAGGAATTTTAAGTGGCACGCACACCAAAACGGTCAGAAAATTAATATTACAGCTGCGCCCATTGACACATTTTGTCTACATTGCTCTTGCTACTGCAGCTCGGAGCAGAGGTGATTGACATGATGAATAAGAATGAATGAGTTTCTCTAAAAGTACAACAGTAAATGCGCAGTAGTGGCTAGTGGCGGCAAGCAAGAAGCATGAACTGTCCAAAGCACACCCAAAGCTGAAGACTTTGCCGGCCACTAACATAGATTATCAGCCTTTCTTCCATCAGTCCAGGGCAGCTGTGGCTTTAGGACCAGCTTACGTCCATCATCTTTGGAGACTGAATGAACAATGACTATAATGTGGTGCAGAGCTTTGAGAGGCTGATCAAGCTAATAATAATTCTCAGTCCTTGTGAATGACATCACTGAGAATTGCTGTTCCATGCTAAACATGGCTATATATTCATAGTTCAGATGAAGCAAGTGTTGAGGATTTTTAGCCTGCTCTCTCACATCCGAACACCGTGATCACATTTGCATGAGGCAGCAGAGTGATGGATGGCGTCCCGTTCCAGGGGCACTGTTCCCAGTCCAAGTCCAGGAGAGGTCTTTGATTCATAAAGGATGAAATGGGACTAGACTTGTTCCCAGAGATCCCCAGTTGGCTGTGTGCATAGCTTTTACCACTTTTGAGGGAGTTCTAAGTGAATTCATAAATGCTAAAGATGCTCACTGTGGCTTCAAGCTGTAAAGGGTCCTGTTTGAAAATGATAAGAGCCAGAGTATCGCCTTTATCCAAATGTTTGAACGTGCAAACAGGAGGTGACCCACATAGAGTTTGAGCTACTAGGAATAATACACACTGTATCGTTGAATCTCATGCAGTAAATGCTTCTTTTTTATTTGCATAATGTCGTGTGCAGTCGAATCTATACAAAACAAGAATGCAGTTGTCGAGGATTTCAAGACCCCACTGTTGGGTTCTAGACATATACTCTATATCAGCTGTTGGTGGAGATATACTTATTTTCGATTTACATGGAAACGCATAGGTCCCGAACTGCTCAAGAACATGCACCTTTAAGATGTAGTTTTTATTGCGCCCAACAAGTCGGCTCAGGTTTAAGTTGGGTGTCATCTATCAAAGCAGGGACTGACCCAAATGGGCTGTGGAGAGAATTGGCACTAATTTCTCTGAAAAATAAAACATTCATCAAATCAATTCCTGTTGGACACCGAGGATGAATCTCACATCTGGACAGAAATCTACTGAGGATTCAACAATGCTGCCCTATAATGAAGAAGGCAGTAGATTTGTCATTATAACAATTTCTGTAGTAGTTTGTAGTTTGTATTTTGTAGTCTTTTAAAGTTCATGTTGTCATTTTTGTTTGGTATTGAGGTGATGCTTGAGATGCCTGGAGGGCCTTTTTTCTTTCTCTAAAAAAAGCAAATGTGATTGTTCAGATCTCAAAATATCTAAATATTGCTCTGTACTTTTATTCCAATGAGCTAAAGATCATTGTTTCACAATGGGGGCCTCCAAAAATGTTTTCCAGTCAACACAGAGTTTCACCAAAAACAAACAGTACCAGAGCTAATATTAAAGGCAGAAACCACCTCGGGAGATAATGTTTTGGTTTAATTTCTGGAGACACGTATTTACATTGAACAAAAATATAAAAGCAAAACTTGTGTTGTAAATCCCATTTTTTATGAGTTGAACTCTCAAATTTCTCTCACATACTGTTCATAAATCTGTCTCAATCTGTGTCAGTAAGCACTCCTGCTTTGCCGAGATAATTCACCCCACCTCGTGTGTGGGCATATCAAGATGCTGATTAAACAGCATTCTTATTGTACATTTGTGCCTTAGGCTGGCCAGCCAGCCACAATTAAAAACAACTCTAAATATAGTTTTTTTCCCATCTGTTTTTCATGTGTCTGTTTTACATATGACTCATGTTCATTAATGCAGTGTACCAATTAAATAAACATAATAATTGATTGATTAATTAAAAAATATATGGATGATTTAAACTAAGTCTTGTTTGTGGTCATTTCGCTCAGTGATTTGCTCAAATAAATGTGTGATCTTATGGCCTTCATTGAAATGAATGAAAAAATGGCTATACTTATAGATATATAAAGATAAATCAAGATAAATCTCACCAATCATTGTATTGAGACTGTTGTGTTCCTTCACTACGAGAACAAAAGTCAGACACAGTTGCAAGTGTGTAACTAAAAGTATTTCCCATCATCTTTGGGGATGAATAAAAGTACATTAATTCTGATACAAATTAGCTAACGGAACAGCTATAGTTATAAATTAGGTGTATTTATTAATGATTAAAAACAGTATTATATATGCAACTGTCGAAGTCTGAACCAAAAAACTTTAGGCCTATTGCTTGAATAGGTGAAAAATGAATTCTTGTCTATGTAGAAAGTCTAGTGTTTGTGTGCCGATGGATGGCCCATACAGAGTTTGGAAGCAGAACTATGAGACGGATTCTGATCATTCCTCCAGACAGATCTGTCGAGTGCACACTGCAATACACAGCTCTTCATTTGCTCTTCAAATCGTGGCTTTTTGTTCTTTAATGTCGTCCCAACCTTTGCCAAATCTTCTCCTGATCATCCTCTTGACCTCTTGGACCAGGTGAATTGACATTGAGAAGAAGTAACTGTTTTTTGAGGAAACAGCCTGCAGAGCATAATGGGCAAATTGGTCAACGTTGAGGATTGTGTTAAGAGCCAGTGTTTTCCTAAGCTTTTATTAAATGACAAGTACTTGAACAGTCAATTTGGTGTTTACAAGTGTAGTGACAGTTCAAAATACCTTGTTTGCAAGGCTGTAACAAGAGTTTTACTTAGACCGCATTGACACTTACACTTACTGCATCAAAACTGGGAAAGTCATGCTGCTTCTGCAAACCAGTGAAAGAAAATGGATGGATGAATGGCTGGATGGATAGGCTTTTGATGAGAGTGAAAACACCTTGACCCAAATCCAAAAATACAGCAACAAACTGAAGAAATCTAAACTCGTCAAAACTATTAAAATACATCGTGAATACTCTTTAAAGGTGCACTGTGATACTTTTCCAGTGGAGTGTCAGCCACCTGCTTGTCACATGGAAACGTTATTGCTTAGACTCGTCACAATACAAGTAGATAAGAATAATACCTTCCTGTTGAACATTTGACTTTTCCAAGGAGACAAGCAGGTGGCAGACCTTACGCCAGAAAAGTTACATACTACACCGTTAACGTCAGAATATGAATTACTTGAGAATTTGTGTTTAGTTTAGAGTTTTTAGAGTTTACTGCTTTATTTATGGATTTGGGCCAAGATGTTTTCACTGGTTTCCTTAGGCTATTTTTATTTTGTCTAGTTTCAGTTTAAGTATTTGTCAGTGGAGTAAGAAATTATCAAATTTACACATACAAATTGAAGAAATTCAAAGACTTACTTCACGCTTGTTCATATAATTCAGTTTACATGGCCATATTCTCTGCGCTTTCTCTGATCAAATTTCCCAGCTTTGTAATCTGGGGGTCTCCTGTGCTGTTTCTAAGTCCATAAATCATTATCAGACTCGTTCTGCCGCCGAATACATAAGCATGTCATGGCAAGCACAGCATAATAATACAAATAATACATAATGTGTGTCCTTTAACAGTCACAATTGAATCAAAGTGTAATAAACTATATATATATATATACATATATATGTTCCATGTAATAAAAATATATATATATATATATATATATATATATATATATAATACAAAATTCCCTATATTTGTTAAGAGCTGCTAACCCTGGAGGTTTCTAACATGTTGAAACAATGTGGATCGGTTTATCTGTTCAGATTTCAGTCTTTTCTTGTTAATGCGCCTGCAGTGTGTATTGAGATCTGAATCTTGATTTAAAAACATAAATCCCAAACCAAAAAAGTTGCTAGAGTCAGATATTTCTATAAAAGTACATAGTACATAGAACTCCATCTTAAACTTTAACATAAAGACACGGCAATATTTTACTTAGAATTCTAACTTGTAGCTGTTGTGTTTGTGCTCAAGGATCGGGGTTTCAGCTTTCAACCCCTCTGCACTACTGCTGCTACTACTAGGGCTACTATGGCTACAATGACTTTGATTGCTAATACTACTGCTGCTGCTGCTGCTACTACAGCTGCTACTTCTACAATTACTACTGCCATAAGTATGAACAGATGATCAAACCTTAGTTAACACCAGGTTTGACGTCTGATTTGAGCAGTATGCGTATAGATTTAAATGTGCATGTGATTTTTATGGTTGTGTCCATGGAGAGGTTTTTGCTTTGCCTGGAATGTTCTGATTTGTCTATCTTTCATTACAAGGGTTTTTATTCTAAAAAAAAAACCTTAGATTTTTACAGAGGCATTTCCTCTTCACAGATCAGGGGCCTCATTTATAACGGATTGCGCAGATTGTTTGCTGAGCAAATGCGTAGCCTAAGTGCCCTCTAAAGGTGTATGCCACGCAAAATCCTGATTTATGAAACCCTTTGTGCGCACTCCAGCAGACATCACTGCTTTATAGATCCCACCTGAAGCTAAAGACGTCACATGTGCGTGTCTGCCTTTTAATCCAGATGATGGCATCTGTAAATAGAAACTATACTGAAGCAGAATTGAAGTTCTTGTGTAGGAGGTTCATGCTGGTAAACAGGGCTCTCAAGTCACACACATTTCACCTTATCACACGCACACACGCCACACCTCGCATTTCTCATAACACAATTTTTTTTTTTTTCTCTCAATTGTCACTCCGCTCAGGCTCGTGTTGTTGTGACTGAAGTGCACTGGTTCACAGTCCAACCTTTTCACAATAAAACCCTCACTGCAGGTGGCAAAAGCAGGAACTTTTATCTATAAAGTACCAAACGGGAAGCGTTTAGTGTTTATCTGGGAACCAGACATCATAGATGCGATTAAACTTTTCGGCGCTTTTCGAGACTTTTTGGCGCAGAAAACACAGCCAAAAGGTGTGGAGACGGGCAGAGGGACAGATCACACCTGCTCCTGCAGCAGAGGTAAGTTTGTGCAGTAGCGGCGCCATCCGTTCACCTCTGGCCCTTGCATGTGTCTCTCTCTCTCCCATGTCCCGCCCTTTCTCCTCTGGCCCTTGCGTGTGTGTCTCTCTCTCCCATGTCCCGCCCTTTCTCCTCTGGCCCGTGCGTGTGTGTCTCTCTCTCCCATGTCCCGCCCTTTCTCCTCTGGCCCTTGCGTGTGTGTCTCTCTCTCCCATGTCCCGCCCTTTCTCCTCTGGCCCTTGCGTGTGTCTCTCTCTCTCCCATGTCCCGCCCTTTCTCCTCTGGCCCGTGCGTGTGTGTCTCTCTCTCTCCCATGTCCCGCCCTTTCTCCTCTGGCCCGTGCGTGTGTCTCTCTCTCTCCCATGTCCCGCCCTTTCTCCTCTGGCCCTTGCGTGTGTGTCTCTCTCTCTCCCATGTCCCGCCCTTTCTCCTCTGGCCCTTGCGTGTGTGTCTCTCTCTCTCCCATGTCCCGCCCTTTCTCCTCTGGCCCTTGCGTGTGTGTCTCTCTCTCTCCCATGTCCCGCCCTTTCTCCTCTGGCCCGTGCATGTGTCTCTCTCTCTCCCATGTCCCGCCCTTTCTCCTCTGGCCCGTGCATGTGTCTTTCTCCCATTCTCCTATGGCCCATGGACGTCTCTTGCCCGTCCACCTGTCAGCAGGAGTCCTGTATCTCCGTAGCCCCGTCCGCCACAGTGCTGCCCGCTGAAACAGAGAGCGAGTGAAGTGCTTTCTTATTCACAGTTTAGCTGCTGTGCGTTGTTGTTTTCCAGTGTCTCCAGAGTTTGCGTAGATCTTACAGGAGGGTCTCAGTTTGTGCAGAGATAGGCATGATCCTGCGCCTAGTGGAGTGCTTCTCAAATAGTGGTGTAATAAATACATTTTTCGAGGTGCCGCAGTTGATCCTCGTCCATGCTGGATTCCTGCCCCTCGTCCACGGGAGCAGGGAGCCCTCCAAATGCACACCAAAGCGCGGTGCGCTGCAGTGCGTCATCTGACACGCTTCAAGTATGGGGTGAGATTTGTTTCATATTAATTTATTGACGCAAAAAGAAAGATTAATTCAAAATCCCAGATTTTTTCACAATCCCTGACTTGCATTTATGGATTTATGCACGCAAAATTAGATTTGCATATATATATTTGTGAATAAAACATATTTTTGTTTTGTGAATCTGTGTTTTTGCATTCGAGAATCTGATACTGAATTTGAGGATCACCTAAACTGTGCATTCTTCACCTTTGTGAATGTGGATATTTATGAGACAAATGTTACACATTTTGTAAAAAATATCTATGCAGAATTTTTGATTCACGCAAAATCCGGATTTATTCAAAAAGTTAGACTTGCATGCAGAATTTTTTCACACAAATTCTCAATTGTAAAAATTAAGTTACATTTTATTTTGAAATCTGTAGTTTTGCATGTGAATGTGTGACTTTGCATTTGTGGATCGCCACCACGTGCATTCATCCTCTGATCTCGCCGAGGATCTTTTGACACAAACATTCCGTTTCTGCACTCTCTCAACTCATTCAGAAGACAGCGCTGTTCCTCTGGTAACCACTAGGGCAGTGCTGACCAACTTTAACTGTATAGAAGGGCATTTCCGGATGTAGACGGACCCTTATTACCATAGAACTATAATAAAACCATTTAATACGTTCATTTAATACATCATTTAATTTAATACAATACGTTCATTTAATACATCCATGCTTATTACCCAAAAAAATGGCGGAGAGAGACCAGAGTGAAGTCGCTACAGTCGTTACATAACATATGTTTATCGTTGTTCTAGCTAGCAGCATAGTATTTCAGCGTAGACATTTAAATAAGTAGACACGGCATTCACTGCTCATGCTATCGACCACTTAGCAACACGGCCTCATATATTTTCCCTATAGTCCGTTAGCATTAGCTCACAAAACACGCAAAGTTATGAATAATCCATTTTGAATTTTATTTTAAATAAATAACGTGTACTGTTATGTGAGCTAAAGGCTTACTGACTTCAAGTTGAGAATTCTTTGTGCTTCTTGTGAGAATCTAGCGACCACAAACCATTCTCTTTTTTACATGTTACAGGTGAGGATAGCAGATAAATGCCATAAATATCATTAAATAACAAGTTTTATATACTTTAATAAGGGGATTGGCTTCATTCATTTGTATGTGACGGAACCGGGAAAGGCTAAAAAAAAAAAAACACCAACACTGCCCCTAGTGGTTACCAGAGGAACAGCGCTGTCTTCTGAATGAGTTGAGAGAGTGCAGAAACGCGGAATGTTTGTGTCAAAAAGATCCTCGGCGAGATCAGAGGATGAATGCACGTGGTGAGCGATCCACAAATGCAAAGTCACACATTCACATGCAAAACTACAGATTTCAAAATAAAATGTAACTTAATTTTTACAATTGAGAATTTGTGTGAAAAAATTCTGCATGCAAGTCTAACTTTTGAATAAATCCGGATTTTGCGTGAATCCAAAATTCTGCATAGATATTTTTTACAAAATGTGTAACATTTGTCTCATAAATATCCACATTCACAAAGGTGAAGAATGCACAGTTTAGGTGATCCTCAAATTCAGTATCAGATTCTCTGATGCAAAACACAGATTCACAAAACAAAAATATGTTTTATTCACAAATATATATATGCAAATCTAATTTTGCGTGCATAAATCCATAAATGCAAGTCAGGGATTGTGAAAAAATCTGAGATTTTGAATTAATCTTTCTTTTTGCGTCAATAAATTAATATGAAACAAATCTCACCCCATATTCAAGCACTCGTGTAAAATGCACAGATTACCGACAATATGAGAGACAAAGAGCGAGGCTGTGTGAGGAGAGGAAAGACGGTGGTTTTAGCAGGTTATTAGCGAGAGATGAGAGTTTTCTGCACAGGAGAAGTCTTTCATACGTTGATCTATATTTCTTTCTTTTTTCATTTGTTTTCTTTAACGTTAATAAGGATACAAAGTTATGCAGAGATGTACATAACAATTTTACAGACAAATGAAACTATTTATACTCGTGGTGGAGAGTGGGGGGGCGCAACAGAAAATAATTCAGAAGCACTGGTCGAGTGGAAGTTTTATAGATACCATGGATGGCACAGAGGGTGCTCTACGCGCTGCGTAGTGTGTAAGCAAGCTTTATAAATGAGGCCCCTGACCTGTAAAGGCCAATTCATACCTAGTAAGAAGCAAGAAGCTTGTTCTTGGACCTGGGGCTCCTACTGGCATTTCTTGCAGCTTGTTTTGCAGGCTCAGACAACTGAGCTGTGATTGGTTGGGCTTTCGGCTCCAAGTACAAGAACACTTTTGGTTCTTATGAAGTGAGATTACAGATTTAATTTGTCCTGTTGTATATGTGTAAATTGATCAGTTAAATGCCATTCTGTGAAACATTCCAGATACATCAAAAGCATGGATAGACAAGTAAATATTGTAATAACAGATTGTCCTGTGTTGTGTCCATCAGAATGATTGTTGAAATGCCGGGGCAGTCACCTAAACATGTCCTGGCCTCGGGGCGGCACACACAAATACTTCTCTCTCCCTGAAGGATCCCCTGACTGGATACAGACAGTAACACATTCAAAACAACTCTGTTTACCAAATAGAGCTGCACAAATTGAAGAGAAAGAGGTTGGTCTTACAGCCATTTTGGTAAAAAACAAACAAACAAACAAACATACCTTTATTTACAATCAAACTTTAGTCTGGTCTGAATAGACTACAATCTGTTTTTTTTTATTTTTATATATATATATGTATATTTAAATACGGACTAGTGTTGTTAATTAGCCCAGATGATTAAAACTGTGATACCGTGTGAATTTGGGTAATATATAAAGCAATAAAACATAGAATGAATAATTATTTTACATATTATCTGTATTGTGAACGTGAGCACTTGTAACATTGTGCTGTGTGATAAAACTGAACATTGCAGAGTGTTCTTTTATTGAGGCCAGCCGAAGGCTGCAATATGTATGCTGTTTAATCAGCATCTTGATATGCCACACCTGTGAGGTGGGATGGATTATCTCAGCAGAGGAGAAGTGCTCATTAACACATAAAGACAGATTTGTGAACAATACTGCAGAGAAATGGATCTTTTTTGTTTATAGAAAATGTTTTATATCTCTGAGCTCAGCTCTTGAAAAATGTAAATAAAACAAAAGAGTTGCATGTTTAATTTTGTTCCGTCTCGTTCATATTTTGGACAGATTACAAAGATGACAGAGCAAGGTTATTCTACCAATGAGTACATTTTACTGAAACATATTGATTTGCATTGTTTTGCCGTTTCAGTTCTACTATTGATTACTGTAAGCAATCTGATACAGTTTAGTCGTCTGTGCTCAGGGCCAAAGTGCTGAAAGCAGGTATTAAGGCCAAGTTCCTGGATGTTGTAATGAATACTGTGTGTACAAGGGAAAATAATGACTGCATTTAGTTTGTGTGTCATTGTGTACTTGCTCATGCGGTCTCTGTAGGTCAGAAGGTTAATATGATAAACCAGTGTCATTGGGAGAAAGGAGAACCAATGCAAACTGTGATTTGTGCTGGAGAGTTGGAGGTAGCAGTGGATTAGCAAAACCTAACAAATTGGATTGCACAGATTAAATAGATGATTAAATAGTGATCTGTTGTTCTATCGAAATAAGGTTTTATTTCTATTTTTTTCCTAAAAGTAAAATTAACTGTTCTGTGTGGCAAGGCTAATTCAATCATATAAGTACAAACTGTATTTTTCTGGGACCTGAAAATGACCAATCACCAACTGTCACAAAAGACATGCTTCTTAAAAAACGTTATTTTAATAGTTCGGAGATGGTGTTTAAATGTTGTATGGGTCACGTTGATCATGATGTGACAACAAATGTGTCATGTTGTGTTATATGCATATGGTAAAGTGGTGTAAAAGGTGACCAATATGGCATTTTGATTGACAGTTGCAGAAATATACTTTTAATAGCTTTTAATATTTGACATAGGTAACAAGCATTTAAAAAGCGCTGTGTGCATGTGTCTGTACCTTTGCATTGTTCTTTTCACCTTTATGTACTCAACCCTCCTTTTTTGGTCTGATCTTGTCTATACCTTCTGTCTCGTAGCTCTAACCTCCCACTTCAGTCCGCATTTTCAACAAGATACACTAAAATAAAATAAAAAACGTACCATTTTGCAACATTCCATTCAAGCTGTCCTTTGGGTGTACTTTTTCCAGTTGTGTCTTGTGTTTCTTAAACTGTGATACTTGCACTATTGGTGGTACACAGCCTGCTACTGGTGGTATTTGTTTTATTTAAAGATCAATCTGGTAATGTTTTTGTTTTCCTTTGGATTAATCATTAGATAGAACTACCTTACTCCGGGTTTAGTCTAATTTTAGACCAGGTTCAACCCTAACTTGGGCCCGATATAATCTGGGTATAGGTTTTGTGGTACTTGAAAAGCTAAATATTATGTTAGGTGGTACTGGGTGTTAACGGTTTGTCCTGGAGCACTTTAAAATCTCTTGTTCTACTTTCAGGTTTCCTCCTGTCAAAAGCCAATAGCAAGATCAAAGTCGGATTACTTTTTGATCTTGTTATTGCTTCTGCCGTTAGAAAATATATTTGCTTTTGAATTAATCTAATTATAAACAGCGTTTCTGCTTGAAGGTTGCTCCTTGTACAAAGTGTATACAAAAGTTTCTATCTGCATTAGCATTTAGATGTTGAATTCCCAACACATTTACTATTCAGATATTGGGTTCCCTGGGCTCTGCTGGAGGTTCAGGACAGTCTGCATGACATTTATTTCTGAGACAGTGAAGCACAACCAACATCACATGATGCAAATGTTTGTTATGGTAGTAACCTGTCTACAATATGGCTAACCAAATGGACAAGGACACACACACCTAAAGACAGTGCTGATCTGCCCACTGAGGGAAGACCAGAAAATAAGGCAAACAGTGTGTCTGTCAAATACTATAAAATATTGTTTCTAGGGATGACATTGGCATTGTAGAGTTAAATTTCAATAACACTAGTTGCCAAGAAGGTTCCAGGTTCTACTGCCTTGACCCATTTTGCAAAATGTTTTTTCTTTGAAATATGTAGCCTAACTACTAACTGAAATGTTGATAATTTGATTCCTGTTCACTGTATCCTTTTTCAAGGCCCTTCACCCACTCTACAGGTGCCAAAACAATATAAAATACAACAATATTGGATAGCTCTATCTATCTCCTGAAATGCTGCCCACCCTCTCTGTTATCATTTTGAAGTTTTTTTCCCCAACACCAACTTATTTTTCTGGGGAAAAAATGTTTGCAAAGTTTTGTTATTTTCCCTTTAGAGTATGCACAAAGAATTCCAAATGGCATTGTGACTTTACCTGTGTTGTGTTCTTCAGAGGAGAGTGTGGGGTCACACTATGGCTCAGACTTCATAGTGCCGCAGACATCAGTGGCTCTTTATGTTCTTGTGTTCCGTCATGATCAAAGCCTCAAACACGTCCACTTCCACCAACCGCTCTTCCATCTCAACCAATCACCCCATGTCAACACAACCCTGTCAACAACAGGGAAATAGATTTACAGAAACTTCAGCTAGACACGTATTTCTAGTGGAATAAGTTCCAGGGAAACAGAATGAAGAATCTTTGCAGATGTTATGCAAAACATAGAGGTCTACAGTGTAGCTTCTACACCTTTTTACTTCAAAAGATGTTTAAAAAAAAAAAAAGTATATATATATATATATATATATATATATATATATGTGTGTGATAGAACCATGTTTTTTTCAGATGTGAGAAAACCATGGTTTTCTCACATCTGGAGGTCTGGCAGATCTTGAACTAACAGTCTTCTATTATGACATTTTCATTCAATTCCAGGTGTGAAAGACGATGACTATCTTGTCTGTATTCGTGCATGAAGCTTTCAGCAGCTTGTCTGTATCTGTAAATGTCAGCGGGCCTCTGCACTATCGTGTGTGTTCCAGAGGCCTCCAGGCTAAAGAGGTGTGAACTGGAGGTTGGCACAGGAGGAGAAACACCCTGCCCACGCCGCCCTGGCCTGGTGCAAGTGGACATTATTTCAGAGAGGACATGCTGCGATAATAACATACAGGTTGTGTGAGCTATATGTTTCAGTACTTAATGTAGCGCACAGGCTGCCTCCACATTTAACTTACCTGGTGGAAAGTATTCCACCTGCAAGATGTTATTGCTTTGCCTGGAATGGTCCAGAGTATGGCACTAATCTTCATAGAGGCAAGCTGGTGTTAGCAGGCTACGTTTCAGATCTGATCTGAGGAAAGAGGAGTGTGCTCGCAGCAAGAATGTGTTCTTTTTCAAGAGATTCTAAGCAAAACATCTGTAATTTGGAGGACACATGGCAAGCTAAATTTACTTTTTTGAGCTTTTAACCATTTACTAACATTGTTCCATCATCAAAAACATACTTGGAGTTGTCAAATCTAAAAGCTACTCAACAGCATGTTTAAAGACAAATAACAATATAATACAAATAATGCATAATCTACTACTACTACTACTACAACTACTTTAATAAATGCAGGAATAGATTATTTTAAAGATATACTGTGAAACATCCCAAGCAATGCGATAACATCTCCATGGGGAAGTGTTCAATGCACCCCCTGCTGTTATTTGTACAAATCTAATGACTTACTAGACTTATTACTATTTACTCATTTTTTAGACATGACTTGCTATACATGTCATTCTACATGAAATACCGACACTAAAATGTTTAAAGTAGTTAGAAAGCTTGAAAAACACATCATTTTGAACATTGCAGACGTATCTTAGTGGACTTATATGCAAAGCTTTGTGGAGGTGGATTTCTGTCAAGTTTTTTTTTTTTTCCCACACTGTGCCTGTAGTTTCCATAGTGTCAAAGAAGCCATGATAAATGAGGCTGCACTGACTTTAATTGTAGGTCAGCCGCAGCAGGACCCTGTACTTGTAAAAACCCAAGGTGCACTCTGTGTCACATTTAATAGAAGACCTTGTATCCCTCCTGACCCTGAACCTGGAGCTATAGTTACACCCTTGTTAAACTGGCAGATACGATTTTACTATCATCAACAACTAACCGCATTTTGACAGTCATTTCTGGGGGACGCATATTGTGGGAGCAGCCCGTTTTGCATTTGTCTGGCGATATTTTAAGTGCTATGAATTTATTTAAATTTGGAAAGAATTATAATCACCTTAAGTAAACCAAACGCCACCTGGGGTTATGCTGGAAAATACAAAACTGCAATTGATGACACACATTCATTTGGGCCTCAAAACTCCTGCTATGGACTCGATGAATGGACACCTTTGGGACGGCGGGAAAGAAGACCGTCACAAACAAATGGACGACACAAACTGCACCAACGTTTAAGGACTGAACCGAAATTATAATCGGCATGTGGAAAACTGAAGATTGATAAATCTGACAGACAGTATGTGCTTTAATTTTACTGTCCTTTTTTCTCAGCTCTCTTTGGTCGTGTTCTATTCTTTGTGAACAGCATTTGATTTAGGACTATTTCAAATTCTGGTGCACAAAGACACTACAGGTGAATAGGAAAAAATCTTAAATTTAAAGATACCAATTTGAAACTACTGCTGTAGTTTACTCACATGAATGTAAGAAAAAATATATATTACAAGTTTTTCATCATGTCATGTTTTCATACAGAAATAAGGCATTGTATGTGTAAAAACAGACCAGAATACACATATTTGGGACATTTCAATCTGAAAAATGGACAGAACCAGGTTTAAATTTCTTTGTTCATTTTGTACACATATTAGTTTCAAAAAAAATGTACAGAGGGGATTTTGGATTTCTTATTTAGTTTTTAAAAATTCCAATTTCGCCTCATTTTTTTAAACTTAAAAGTTCAATAATTTAGTTTTAGAATTAGATATTTTAAAAAATGCTTCTGTTTTGTCAAAATCTTGTTGAGTCCAAGATTGTAAAGTTTGTGTGTGGGGGATCTACTTTAAGGCTGATCTTTATTTATAGATAACAGCCTTTGAAGTTACAATGTCCCAGAGAAATCTGTGACTGAAATGGATTAAATGAAATAATAAAACATCTTTAAGAGCAGATTGGACAATTTTGTTGGACAATCATGTTGTTTCCACATGAAAGCCAAGAGCAAACTGTTTTACTAGTTTTGCCTGTAGTGTCTCGCCTTAATAAAGCATCAGAAAAGACTTAAATCACTATGGACATATAGTTTATTAAGCATGACTGAGGCTTAGTAACACTTAAGGAGTAGGAATTAGGGTTAGAGTATTGGTTAAGGTGTAGTAATTATAAAGTGGTACCAAAATTTGCAGTTCATTGTCCGTTAGAGCCAGAAGTCGACACATTAGACGTCACGGAAATCAGCTCCACGATAAAAGAGCAATGCACTTACAAATCATATAACAGTAGAACAACTGGCTGCCGAAAAACAAAAGCATATGTCAGTCTTCAAAGAAACCTGGACACATTTTTTGGATTTTCTACAATTATAACAACTTAAAATATCATGAGAAAAATAAATGACAAAATCTAAACAAAATTTAAATTTAAAAGCCACGTGTACAATCCTCCATATAGGTTTCATCTTTTCTCAATTATACACAACTGCTTATAGCATATATATCTTCTACAGTCACTCATATATAAGTGTAATATATCTATATATACATATATATTCACACGATCTCTCTGGGTGGAGTCTGCATGTCCTCCCCGTGTAACCGTGGGTTCTCTCCGGGTTCTCCGGCTTCCTCCCACCGTCCAAAGACATGACTGTGTAGGTTAATTGACAACTCTAAATTGTCCCTAGTGTGTGAATGTGAGAGTGAATGGTTGTCTGTCCTTGTCTCTGTCTCTCTGTGTCAGCCCTGCGACGAGTTGGCCACTGTCCAGGGTGTACCCCGCCTAAGGCCCAAAGTTACTGGGATAGGCTCCAGTCACCCGCGACCCCTAACAGGAATAAGCGGTAGAAAATGAATGAATGAATATCTATATATATATATATATTTTTTTTTTCCCCCTCTTTCTCTCCTCCTTTTTTTGCATTTATTATATTCCTCAAAACTTTAGTTGTAAATTGTATTCATGGATTTACAACTTGAATTATAGGTATCCAAGTGGCCTTGTGGTGGGTGTGGGGGCCCGGGCCTCGTCTGTCATTCTCCATCTTCCTTGAATCATACCTCCCCCCAGTCCTGTCCCACACTTGCCCCGAACAATTTTAATGCAACACATAAATCTAGTAATGAAGAATACAAACAAACAATTAGTATAGGGTAAGCGAAATGCTTATTTTAATGCATCTCACACAAAAGCAGGGAAAAAAACAAAAACAAACTGAAGATATACATTTGTAGAAGAAAAAGAATTAGACAGGGTTGAACGGGGCACGAACGTGATGACAATCTGAGGAGGGAGGGGTTTGGTTTATTTATTTATTCATTTTTTCTCTCTAAAGTTTGGCTAGTGGGTGGTGGTAGGGGGGGTCCCTGACCTACATACCCAAGGAGCCACAGATCAAGTATATAAAGTTATTAACACATCTTCATTAATCAAAAACTACTAATATTATTTTATTTTGTTCGTAGCTATCTCTCTCCCCTTTATTTATTTATTTATCTATTTATATATATATATATATATATATATATATATATATATATATATATATATATAAATTCCCTGCTCACCCTCCACGGGTGGTCACATCCATCTCTGAGCTCGGGTCCTCTACCAGAGGCCAGGGAGCTTGAGGGTTCAGGCAGTATCTTAGCTGTTCCTAGCACTGCGCTCTTCTGGACTGAGATGTCTGATGTTCCTCCAGGGATCTGTTGTAACCACTCCTCCAGTTTGGGGGTCACTGCCCCAAGTGCTCCAATCACCCACGGGCACCATATATATATATATATATATATATATATATATATATATATATATATATATATATATATATATATATATATATATATATATATTTTTTTTTAATTAATTTAAATATATATTTCCGCCCCCCAACCCCGCTCTCGTTATCCCATTGTTACCAGCATCTCTACCCCCCCATCCCCTTCTTGTTGCTAGGTATGTGTAACCTGTGTCTCCATGTATATGTGTATGTCTCGTTTGTGTATAGAATGTTATATTGTCACTTGTCTCACTGTCTAGTTTTGTTATATGTACAGATTTGTATATTATATATCACCATAATTGTTAATATGCACGGTGTCAGCAAATAAATAAAAAAAAAAAAAAAGCGAGGTTCCAGTGCACAAACAACATCTCCTGAGAGTCATCACATCCTGAAACAGAAAGGAAGTCAGAACCAACCCTGTAACTACACTGGGAACGAATCACTTCAGCTGCACAGAAACACGTGCTGTCGGGCTATGATAGCAAGACCGCAACAGATCCTGGACCAGAGATCATTTTAGACGATAAACACCATGCACGAAGGTAACAGGCTACAGCGCTAAACATGACAATTGTAGGACCACAACTGCATGTTTTATCTTGAACAAAAAGACCGGGAGAGTGTGGGATTGACAGCTATCACAGACCTGCAGGCCAGATACTGCAGCATGGCTTAGGTTTATCTTGTTTTTTCATCAAGGTTTATCAAGCAATATCTGGCAAGGGTACGTTTGTGAAGTCATAGAAAACAAAATCCAAAACAGAACAAGAGTTTAGAGTAAAAAAATTCCAGAAATGTATAGTGCAATTAAATAACAACGCGTAAACTTCATAATAATTATGGTTTGGGAGATATTTGCCCATCAAACTTTGAGGCTGGCAGTCATATCTTGTACTGCTTACTGTCATTTATTTATTTATTTATTATACAACTGCAACAACAACATTTTTTGGTAAGTGATTAGTTTTGCTATTATTCTTTTGATCAATTGATAGAGGCTTGTGGATATCTTTATTCAATTGTACTCTGATAAAGCTGAAGCGAAGTCTTTTGAGGACATTCAGGTGGAGAATATTTACAGACGTTTTCATCAAAAACACTAAGTTAAACATTTTCCGTGCAATTTTTGTGTGACTACTGCTCTGTCTAAGCAATAACACCTCTTTTCTCAGCTCATGCCATATTTTGGAGTCTAAACACCTGTCTTGCCTTTGTGAACGTCCTATGTATGGTCTCCGTTTACCCCGAGGCACAACCACTTTGAGTTGTTTAATTAATAATACATATTTGCATGAATGCCAACACTGTACCGCTTAGCCATTTAGCCAGCCTTTAGCAACTAGTAAAAGTGAGAGACAAAATCTTTAGCTAAACGTGTGTGTTCTCTCATTCTCATTGCAGCTTGTGCTTTGTTAATCATATGATCTCTCACAGCCTCTCGGCGTGTGAATTCTCTGCTCTTCATAATAACACCTTTCCGGATACTGGGCTGCTCCGTAGGTGGACAGCTCGTTGTCAGCTCTCTAGCCTCCAAATATCTTTAACACACACGCGCGCATGGACACACACATAGATCTAACCATCATTAGAGAGGCCCAGACAGACATGGGAGGAGGTGGATGGACAGAGGAAAAGAGAGAAAGACAGAGAGCCGAGATGTTGTGGTTCATCATTAGCAGCAGCGGACGACTGGGCAAGGGAAAAGAAAGCCAAGCTAAGATGCAGAAATTGGAAGTTCAAATTGACACGAAATATTATGCAAAATGGTGCGCTAGGAGATTTCGGCGAGGCTGTGCGCACTCTGGTATTCAAGCACAGAGAGCAAACCTAATTATGAGCTGTTTCAAATATGCACGCGCCGACTAATTATGAAGTGATTCAATAGTGATTAACAATACTTGACAAAATATTGAGAATCTGCCAAATATTTGGATTTAGCAAAATGCTTGCGGTTCAGGAAAGTGTTCAATAAGCACCTCTCCATGGTATATTCCAAATGATTTTCAGAAAATTGTATGTTCATGAATGAATCAAATTAGAGCAGTGTGTGAGTACCAAGATTATAATAGAATGTGGAATAATGCAACTAGAAATCACATTGTAGATAGATAGAAAGAGACTTAATTTATTGATCCCCCTAAGAGAAATTCAGGTGATCGGTATCAAAGACAATCATGTCAAGACTTATTTACAACAAAATAAAATAGATAGAAGTAAATAGTGATAAAACGCAATCGCAATAAAGGGCTTAGGTTCAGTACAATTCAGTGTTGTACAGCCAAAGGGACAAGAAATCTCTCAAAACGTTCTGTTTCTCAGCGCAGTGAGAGGAGTGTCTGTTTTTGCGGGTTCTACTCTGAGCTACCGTGCATGGAAGTGTCATGCAGGGGGTCTTGCTGTAAAATATACTGAGAATAAGCAAAACTTGTGTCCTCAACATGCTGATTCAGACACTGGCAATCCACGTTCAGTTGATTGTAGTTCCTTTTCTTTCATCACTAAGAGGCCACACCTCCTTCAGTCTGTTACTATCACTCCTATTACCAGTAGTTTTTGCTACCTCAGCCTTATTAGTTACTACTGATGTCTCTGCTACTACTGTGAACATTGCTGTGCTGGTTCACACTAATATTTATGAGTAACGTCTTTGCTCACAGACCAGATTGTAATATTTGCTGATAATCTTAATCATGTTTTTTCTGGACAACAACTATGGCTTACATTGTATAATTAGCCAAGGCTAGGAGGAGAATAGGACTATGATAAAATTCAACTGACCTACGAGAATGTTAGACTCAATTGCAAGAACAGCAAGAAGACAGTTATTTCGTTTACATGCACGCCTGGGATACTGGACAAACGGCCTGGTTCAGTTTAAACAGATTTTTCGAAACGCATGTAAACCCGGGAGCTATGATTGAGTCGTCTTGATTCGAATCACAAATATCACAATAACTCAACTTCTACTGTATGTTTAGTTTAGTTTAGTTTAGCTCCTGAATACCAGTTGCTATTCTTCCTGGGTAACATGTAACAGTGCAGTCCGGTAAAGACTAGAAGCCGAGTAAGAGAGGCATTCAACTGCACGAGGTCAGAAACAGACAGTAAAATGTAAGTGTCTGGACGTGCACTCGCTCATTATAGATCAGCAGAGATGACAAACGACACGGTCCCTCCACCGCGGACTTGCACGTGCTTTGTTTTCATCCGCTATCTTAAAGTGAACGCAATAAAAGTATAAATTAGGTGTCACTTATCTGTGTTTGCCAAATGTCTGGTTATGCATGATAGCTAGTTTTAGCAATTATAGCTGCAAAGCGTGCTAACACAAAATTACTAGATGGCACTGTTCACACCTGTTTGGTTTTTTGCTTCATGTAGACTGGGAAAAAAGTAGTCTGGGGCAAATTCACTCTGTGCACAGTTCCGCGGTGCTACTTCCGTGTGACTAGCAATTCGGTGCATCAACTTCCGACTTAGGCGCAGACATCTTCCCTAATAAACACAAACGTTTCCTCCGGTGAAGTGGTTACATTGTAAGTTAGACCAGTGGTTCCCAACCTTTTTTGTCTCGAGTACCCCTACAAGCTTTGTCTCACGTTTAGAGTACCCCTTAACTTGAGTTTCCGGCAAATATTTGGGTTTACTAGTCGAATATAGTCAATTATTACAACTATATTTTTGGTTTTAATTATATTTATGATCCAAGATACCCCAAAAAGAAGAAAAACGTACAACTAATCACACTATTTTACTCAGATACATATAGATTTCATCTTCATTTAAAACCTGAAACCATTCCGAGTAACCCCTGATAATACTTCACGTACCCCTTGGAGTACCTGTACCCCTGGTTGGGAAACACTGAGTTAGACTATAACATGCTGTCTGTTATGTCTGTGATTATCCACCCGGACTCGTCTGTTTGTTTCATATTCTTTAAAGCAGAACTAAGTAACTTTGGCGACGGAGTGCCCACTGTTGCTCTCTTGTGAAAATACACATTCTATCACTTTTTGTCTTATTTTTTACTTGAAATAATGAAGTACAATCACATTCAAAAACAGTTCACCCTGCCAGAAAAAAAAAAAAAACTGTAACCGTTTCTCAGGATAGTTGTCTTTTGGTTGACGTCGGCCAATGTTGCAAGGATATATTTCCACCCTGAGGCAGCAGGGGGAGACGACAGGAGCTTCAAACGCCCCGAAAATTCATATACAACCCTTATACGGCCTTACAAAGACGTTTAAAGTAGGTAAATATTTTACTAAGTTCTACTCTAAATATTATTGCATGCTTGCAAGCTTTTTATGTTGATAAGATTTTAAAAAACGTAGCGACTGTCCGCACAAATCCACCTTATACTAGTGCAAATATTTACCTTTCTTCTGTTAGCTCATGGAAGCATATCTCCGGAACGACTTTAAACATGACAGGTCAGATTTCTATAGCGTGTTTCGTAAAGAGACATAACACAATTAGTCAGATAAGCGTCCACCTAAATGAAGTTTCTTTTCCACGTCTGCACATCTATAGCAGAATTCCCTTTGTAAGCAGTTTGTAATGAGCAGCCCATCTTTCTGACAGATATGCGCCGGTATCCGTCAGTCGGCCTTATCCTCAAGTGCCTAAAATAGCCACGGTGCCTGCAGTTTGACAATCATTAATTCAGTTTAATTTCCTTCACCGTAACTGAAACATTCATATCCGCACATGAATTATTGGGACGGAATATGTGAGATTGCATCACCAAAAAAAAGGTGGAATGGGCCTGAAATTTTAAACAGCCCCATATTTTAATAGTATCTTCCAGGAAACCGCAAGAAAAGAGGTGTATTGACTTCCATCGCTTGCGTCTCACTTTAGCTCTCTGAGAGTATTGAGTTTATTGAAACAACATCAACCTGTCTCTGAGGATCAGAAGTGGAGGATAAAGCCAGAAAAAGACCCAATTATCGGCAAAGAGGCAGACGGATGCAAGTACTACAGATGATTTGTGGGAAATGCACTTGATGTTTTGTTGCTCAAATTACATAATCAGCTTTTATGTTGAGTTCAAGTGTTACAATAAGTTATATAACATTTATAGCTCTAGTAGTGAACACAAACAGTTGAGGAATAGTATTTTATAGTGTCTGAGAGAAGGATAGAAGATCTTTATCGTCTCAATTAAGTTGTTTTTGCTTGGCCTGGAGTATTCTACAATAGACTATTAAATGTATCTCCATGAAGGCCGGCAGGTGACGCCAAGAGGGCAAAATTAAAGGTCAGGGATCTTATTTACAAAGCTGCATACACGTCTTTAGTAAGTTTGTGATCTATAGAAAGACAACTTACCATAGAAATGAGCTATCCAAGAAATGGTTGACACAAACTGCACAAACAATCAAGGACAGGACTGAAATTATAAAAAAATATATACATTGTTCAGACATAATTTCAATATGTACCTGTTTGATAGACTTTGGACTAGATGGGACTGTTATTCTAGTTTAAATGTACCTTGATTTTGTTTATTTGGTGCTCCTGTGTTACGTGTGTGGTTGTTAAAGCAGAATTAAGTAACTTAATTAGCGCTTCCACTGCAAAAGCTTCTTTTTCCCCCCCTTCCTTTTTATTGAAACCAGGAAGTACAATCACATACAAAAACATTTCATGTTGCCAAATATAAAAAAGAGAGCCAAGGTTTCTCAGGAGAGTTGTCTTCGGGTCTACGTCAGGAAATGTTGCAAGGCTGGTTTTCTGCGCAGAGACAGCAGGGGGCGACGGTGGAGGCTTCAAATGCCCGGAAAATACATTTACAAACACCAATTTTACTTAGCTCTACTTTAATGTTTTTTGGTGGTTTTTTGGGGTTTTTTTTTGCTCTCTGCTCGTGTTCAATTTTTTACGTGTTTGTAAAATGTTAATATTTGAGCTGTCCAGTTTTTGGAGATGAGACAGAATGAGATCTGAGCTCAGAGAAACAAAAAATGACCAACTTTGAGTTTTGCCCGTATGTACACATTTAAGAACACATTAAGTTTAAATTATTAACAATAAAGCACAGGTTATTAAATAAATCCACAATAGATGTTCAATGCCATACAGTGGAAACCAATAACATTACGATGGAGTTAGGCAGGCGACGGAAAAGTTACATAGTGTGCATAAATAAAACCAAAGGGCATTAACTCTGAATTAGCATCAGCAACTGTAAAAGGTTAACGTCCGGCATCATTTTTTCCAACTAAAATGGCCACAGTGAAATCTGCACTCCAAGCATAAAGCAACCAAACCAACTAGAAAACAAATCTAAAAATAAAGAGCTTTGGAAAGCTGCTTAAATCATACACAGATAATTAATCCACCCAACTTAAGTGCACTATATTTCATGATAAAATATTGCTCACAGTCCAGTACAGGAACACACATATAAATCAATTGAAATCGTGTTCCCAATAGTAGGCTCACTGACCTAGCAATGATACTGCCAGCACAAATATAGTTTGTTCAAAGGCACAATCAAGACAGAAACACAACAATCAAAAATAGACGGTTTTAGGCTATGGACCAGTGCTCAAGACTGTGAATCATTCAAAACTTTATCTAAGGTTTTAAAGTGCCATTAATTAAGTCAAACAACCTAATATGAAGCCGGTTCCACACCAAAATGTCAGTGTTTGAAGTCAAAATAGATGAATGTTTTAAACTTGCAGCAAAAAGTAGTTTTCCGGAATCCAGGAATATGTGGGCCACTTCACCAGGACACCAGAGAGCCAAGAAAAATGACCTTTGATGCACCGACATTATGAAGAGTTTGTAAACTATAAAGGGAGTTTGGCTTACAACCAAGCTGTACTTGTTTTATACTATCTACAAAACGTGAAAAACAAAACTAGTTAATGGTAATGTGTTTGCATCAGTCTAAAGAAATTCCTCACTTTTTCACGTTATCAAACATTCCAATGTATCTCCACGATGAGTTTATAAGCACTTTAAGCCAGAGTGAGTTTTGCTGTCACAGTAAACCTAACAACAGCTAGCATTCAACAGCACACTTCCTGGTTTCTGGAGAGTGACACACGCTAGAATTAGATGCAGATAACACACAGCAGTCTCATTTTGACCGTAAGAGCTGTTTGAACACCTGTGCTGGGGTACCTGTACTTTTCTCAACTACAGCATGGAAAAAGATCATAATAGACTCTTAATCATGTTTGTCATGGGTGCCAATGTTATAGATATACATTGCAGTGATTTAACAAACCACCAAACCTCCTACACATCCAAAGTTCTCTTGCACAGCGGCTGTGTTTGGACTGGGAGCAGACCTCAGCAGCCGCCCCCAAAATAGTGACATCAAGGTGACAGTAATTCATACACTGTGGAGAGAACCTGTGAGTGTGGCAGTGGAGGAGACAGGACAACAGACCCAGAATGGAAATGAGAAAAAAGGCTGTAGGAAATGCAAAAAAGGTTGGACTAAAGGCGGGAGAGCAGACGTGACAGAGTGAGCGGTCGTCTAGTTGGGGGCTGGAGGAGGAAAATGTCTGTTAAAAACCCTCTCCCTCTCCCCTTCTCTCTCTCTCTCTCTCTCTCTCTCTATATATATATATATATGTGTATATATATATATATATATATGTATATATACACACACACACACACACACACACACACATAGGGAAGAAAGCTGTCAACCACTGCAGGCGAGAGAGTTCCAGTACTGTGTCAAGCTAATGGGCAGAAACTGGGCCAGAGTGAATAATTCAACAGCTTTTTAAGAGGAAAGGAGATGCTTCCAATATCTTCCCTAAGGAGAATGTAAGGGCTCTTATGATACAGACACGCTTATATACACACAGCAGGAGGAGCAGGGCAGCATGGGGAAAAGGTCTGAGCCACAGTGATGTGATGGTGTCGAGAACAAACAGAATAATGGTGGTTCAAACTTCTGAATCACTAAGGTGAGTAAAAAGAAGGTGCATTGAGAAAATAACACCTCTGGGTAAGTTCCACTGCCATGGACTGTAGGTCTGTGTCAGAGCCAAGCTAATTAAAGGGGAAGTCTTAGCTGTTTTACATTTTGACTCATGGAGCTGCCCCTGTGTCAGAGTAAGGAACTATTTTACTTTCTTTTTTGGCTTGTGTTTTTCCCTATACATTTAAGATTTAAGTCTATTTTTAAAGTTATGTATTTTGTGTTTTATTGCACTCTTATATTCTCATGCTGTTCGTAACTGTGTGTTCCAACACTGCCACACAGATGACATGACAATGAAATCAATTATTCAGAATTTTGCATTTGACATAATTTTGATGAGCCACTACACTTTTATAAGTATAACATCTAAATGTTTGTTGTTAAGGATATGGATAGCAGATCCAATTTTTACAGTAGTACTCATTTTGATGAATTCGTCCAATTTAGCATGAAGCCTGAAAGCCAACAAACACTGGTCTGAGGGCTGCACTTGGCTCTTGGGCCACAGTTTGAATACCCCCATCTTACATCTACTTATGTTGGTATTTTATGTTTTTGTCATTGGGAAAAAAAAACAAAAAACATTAAAGCCTATGATGAAAAGTTGTCACATTTGTAAAATACAGTATTAAATTCTTCAAAAGGCACTCAAATAGTTTCATTTTATTCACAGTATTTTATCAGTCCATATATTAAAGCCCTAACGTGTAAGTCTTCAACCAAAAATAGACTTAAATAAATGCAATTACTTCATTAAAACATTAGAACAAGTCATGTTTGTGGAGAAATAAACATGTAACTTTGAACGAGATGTTCTTACTTTGCCGTCAAACTTTCCAAAAAAATTGCAAATGATCCGTCTCTATGGACAACATTCTAAAATTTGGTGATAACTTTTCATCTCCATGGAGTAAAGCAGGTGGCGTGCCCACTATCAGGAATGTTATGTGGTGCTGCTTTAACCAACTTAATTTGTGTAACTGGAAAGACAGAGGATAAAAACCCATTTTATCCACTGAAAAATAACAGCTACAAAGATGACATTTTCCTTAATTTGCTCTTGTAAAATAAAGAAGTGTAAACATGTTATTATTTCAAGCCTCTGACAAAACATGGACATCTTAACAATGTTATGTGCTTTTAGAAGTTTGTAGATAAAGCACAAAGCTCTAGCACAGTTTATTACACCCATTTGCACGCTGGTGATAAATAATTGACAATATAAAAATGTTGCTTTAGTGGAGGTCGCACTCACACTCAATGAAACCACGCAGTAAAAACTGTTCCACTCTTGTCTGTCCCTGAACTCGCAGCTGCCAGAGCCCACCTTATGTAACGCATGACATTTACAACTGGGTCTGTTCCCTTTCTACCTGTCCATCTCTCTCCCCAAACGCCGCGCTATCTCTGAACTCCCTCCCTCCTCTCGTCCGTCGAATCTGACTGTCTGACATTTAATTAGTCTGTGCAGAGGATGCTTCACCACATCAGGCCTGTAGTGATGTTGACCTTTTTGAGCAGGGTCACTCATTGGCCATTAGAGAAGCACCGATCTCGCCCACAGCACCACCGGGGCAGCGTTGTGCACGGATTCCTGTCGCTAACAAAGGAAACCTGAGCGCAGCACTTAAATGAGCAGCTGGTGACCGGGCTGGAACATACAGTGCTTATTATCGCTGTATTCAAAAAATACAAAAATGTCTATTTGTGTTATGATGTTTTACCTGGTTTACATTCATTTACTCAGAGCATCATGGATCAGTAGTGCAGTGACCATTGACTGTGTAATGAGCTGGAGTCTTGGACAGATGTACCAGAACAACTTGTCTTCTCTGCATCTGCTGTATTGACCCTTCACCTCCGCCACACGTGGGTACGCCATGTCGCACGGCAGAGGTGTGATGCAGCATTGAAGGGAGCGCAAAACTGACAAAAGCCCACAGTGATTGCAATTTTTGTCAATTAGGCAATGGCTACTTCTAATGCATATCCCGTTCGGTTGTCGGTGGAAGTGAGACTTTTTTTTTTTTTTTTAAATAAGGTAAAGATTGCATGCTTAGAAGCTGACCGTGGGGACTGAAAACATCACAGAATGAGTGGAGCACTAAACTCTTTTAGCTATGGAACTTGTGTTCTTTTTCACCTTAATAAAGATGAAATTAATGAAATCAATTGACCTGAGGTGAGAAAAGCCTGTGAGGCAGGGGTGGTTTACTTGCACAAATTCACAAATAATGATTTTTACTTTGATTAAATAAAACATTCTGTGCAAGTGAATCAACACACAATCCATTCACTTTGCAAGCTGCATTGTACATGCATTCATGCAATTTCACTTTCATTCACCTGGCTCTTTGTAAATGGTGAAATGATCGACGTTACATCATACATACATCATTTTAGATATTCATG
Organism: Rhinogobius similis; assembly: GCA_019453435.1. Classification (NCBI taxonomy): domain Eukaryota; kingdom Metazoa; phylum Chordata; class Actinopteri; order Gobiiformes; family Gobiidae; genus Rhinogobius; species Rhinogobius similis. The sequence goes on from CM033635.1 coordinate 24,573,227, forward strand.
ACTGTTTTATGTCATATATTTTGCAACAGTGGCATTGACTTGCCTTGTAAAAAGTGCTCAATGCAAATCTGTGAGTACTTTGAGAGATTCTTGATTGATCGCAAAATCAATCAAATCTGCTAATTAATGGGCAGGCTTTTAACATAGTTCCCATAATTTCCCCGTGCACAAACAGTGCTTCTGCCATCCGTCTTTCTGGATGGGTCTGAAGAGTGTGATGACACATGCAAAAGGTCAATAGAAAAGAGAAAACCAAGACGTAACAAAACCGGTTACAAGTAGAAGAAGGAAAAAAAAAAAAAAACACAAAAAAGATTTTGGAATTGAACCTATTGCTCAAGTACAGATTATCAACAACAAGCAGGGGCCGTCTTGCTGTCAGGTGTCTTGTACATACCACCCTGTATCGAGACAGAATCACAATTTTGGTTTAAAGTTATAGCTAAGTTTGTCTTTGTATTGGAAAATGTGTTTGGTAGCCTGCATAATAAAGCATCTTACAACACAAACATGTTTGTTGCACCATTTGTGAGCCATGTGCTTGCCGCATGTTGTTTGTGTGTCGAGGCCTCTTTCCAGTCTATTGCATCACTTTAATCAGCTTCATACGAAAGACTGACAACAGTTAAGCCTTTCATCTGTGGTCAGTGGAAGTGCCCTTTTTGCACACACACACACACACACACCTACACACACACGCACACCTGCAGAGTCAAAGGCAATCTGAAGTTCTCGGTTGCATCTCCCCCTCGACAGCTCCTCTCCACTCTTCAGCAGCATTACATATCGGCGGGCTACATCAGCTGCCAGACACCACCTATCACCATCACTTTGGAGGCCTTTTAATCCGCACTCTAAAAGAAGTCTTCCCTGTCAGTGGGGGCAAACGTGACCCAAATATTAAACTCAGGAGGTGGTGGTGGAGAGGAGACCGGAGAAAGAGGAGAGAGCCTGGATGAAGGCCTGGCAGGGCGAACCAGCCAACGGGCCAAGCATGTCAAGGCAGAGCCGCATCCAGCTTCTGTGGATGGGAAGAAACCTTTGACTATGAAGTGAAGAGAGAAATGAAGAGAAAAGTAACCAAATTTAGGATGAGTGGGCTTTAGCCATGGGATGATACTGCTTTGTCAAGTCTCATTTGTCCCCACAAATTTGATATAATTTTGATTTGTTTGAGAAAAAAAATTGTGGTACTTTTTTTGCTAAATAAAACAGAGCTTTTCAAAAACTGACATTATGCACTACATGTAGTATGTGGCCAATTACGCCAGGGGTTTGCCATTTTTTGGTTTAAGGATTAATTATTGCTTTGAATTTTTATCAATTGCGTCAGTCTCATAAGGAGCACGTGTTTATGATATGTGCTTATTAGACATACTATAACATTCAGATTTTTTTATATGCATTTTACTTAGCATTTATTTAGCATTTATTTAATTTGATAATTTATTTAACTATAGGTCAGTGCTTGTCCTGACTGATGATAACGATTCAATACTATTTTGAGAATCGTCCCATCCTGAGTATGTTCATTTTTGCAATAATTTTTCTTTCTCTTTCTTTTTTCTGTCTCCATGCGGATAACATTGCTTTGCCTGATATAACCCACATTATGCATTAAATGTCAATCTTGCATTTATTCAATTACAAACATTTTTGCCAAATACCTTGAAAAATGTACTTTTAAAATGTTAGCAGGGTTACCTCCCCACAGATCTGGCCTGCAACTATATGCTTTTGTCGACGGGGCTGGATAAGTTTAATGCCATTCTGTGGAACGTTCCAGGCAAAACAGTAACATCCACCAAAGAAAGTACATAGAGCACCTTTAAAGTGATTTTAGAAATGACCGCGTTGTGTCTTGAGTGCTGTCACAGTTGTTGTAAATATGTGTTTTGGGCCCTTACATTTCTTGAAAATAGATGCTTTTTACTGTAGACTGTAGAACAAAAAGGTGCAAAGGCTATGATGCAGACTAGACTACTGAAACTTAGGGGGTACAAAACTGATCCTTGAGGAACACCACTTCATGAATATGTAAAATCTGTCATTCTGTTCCATGTTGTCAGATGCTGTTTACATTTCTCTATGGCTGATTTGCAACACAAAAATACATGTGCACACTTTTTACAAAATGTATATTTGTTTATTGTCCATAGAGTAACACACAAATCTCTAAAAAGGTCAGCTATATTCATTCTAGCACTCGCAATCACTTTTGTCCTTATCTGACAAAAGACACCACAATGGCATCCATGGTGACATACTGTCAAGCACGTAAGCCATGACATATTTACTTATCGTGACGACAGGACATGGCATAAATATTTATTTGCCTGCATTTCTCAGCTCAATACATATACACCGGTGCTGTTCTCCCTCTCATGATGGCCACACAATATGACAAACTACAGTAAATGACTCAATAGTGCGGCTGACATTCACCTGTTCCTCTTGTCACTTCTGGTTGCAGCAAACATTTGGAGAGTCACGGCCCACTATGTCTGCGAGTATGCTAGCCCTGAAATGGAAATGGTGCAGTGTGGGGAGTCATTACGGATCTTCCATCATCATGTCACTAGAAAGAGATTTGTCAATGTGGGAAGTCTAAGCTTAAGTTTAAGATTATTACCACCCTGTTTATTATACGATATATTATACAAAAGACCAATAGACAAAGGCACATTGTGTTCAGCTCTCTCTTACAATGAATTTGAATTCCATCAGCTATCGCTGAACAATACTGACAAGAGTAAACACGGACCACCCTACATCAGCTGTACTTTTTGGAGATAACTTTGTCTTAGTACAATTCTGGAGTTTGCTAAAACATGAAAAAACACTCATATGATTTGTTTCTTCTTTATATACTTCAACATACCTCGTGCAGTTTCGGCTGCACTCTGTTGCCTTCCTCAGAAGTGTCACGTGCTTTCTTCCTACATGGAGCAGTAGGACGACAGCGCCATCTGCCGTCCAACTTCTTCAGAACCAACGTGTAGGAAAGTTACAATACCCCCTCATCTCGATTTACAGTCTGGTGGGCACATTTCTGAATCTCGATGGCCCCCACGTGATCCAACGATGACGCTGTCGTCCCACTGCTCCAAATAGGAAGAAAGGGGTAACTTTTTTTTAAATCAGCTGACCAGCAGCCCGGGTCCAGACAAAGCTGACTGAGGGTGCATTTGAGTTTCGAAGGCGTGCAAAGGCGATACTCTTCCATTCCTTAAATGAAGGTGCAAACACTTTTAAATGAGGATACAATGCACTTTTTAGACCCGGGCCAAATCACAGTAACACTTTTCACACTTCTAAGGATGGCTACAGTGATTAAAACAGAGGTCAGTTCATAAGAAACTAGTACATAATTATATAAGACCTAATGAACCTAATCGGACTCAAGTTGTTGTCTAATTACGGTTGAACAATTTAAATAGATTATTGAACAAGTCTTCTTCTAACACAACTTTGAGGGGAAAAAATTGCTGGCATATGTCACCCTTTCTAACTGAGTAGTCGAGAAAATCAAAATCAGTATCAATCTGGTCTTGCAGAAAATCCAAATTGTCTAAATCTACACAATTTAGGGTTCAAATAGCTTAGATTCGTAAGGAGATTGGCAATGGCTACCCTGCATAGAGTATAAAGAACTTCCAACCACAATAAGACACTGACAAATGCTTAGTAGAAAAAGTGGATAACGTGTATTTCAAAATGTCACTCTTTTAAGTTTTTTTCCTTTTTTTCCTGAACAAGTGTCATTAAATGACCTGACTCATAAAGCTGAACAGAAAAAATCAACACAGGTTAAATCAATGCAATCAGTTATCAGTTTCAATACCGTCCATTTTTGTTGAATGTACTCTCTCTAACTCTTTTTTAGTTGTTCAGTACTTAGTTTTTGTGGTATCAGGCCTGACCCAAAAAAAAACCTCTGAGATCTCAGGTAAGAAAACAAAAAACAAATCCTCCAACGGAAATAGGGAATCCCTTATTGTCCTACCACCCTCCTTGGAAATGGGTGGCCCTCGGATCCGGAACGTCCTTTGCAGACATCTCAGGTGGCATCCAGTCCGGAATAGCACAGCTCAGTCCACGGATGATTCTATCAGGCAAAAAAACCAGCCTGCACAACACGTGCAGAGCAATTACTCAACACAGAAAATAAAATATACAATACACCTGCATCGGCTGTGTTTGTTGTTGTCTTATTTCAATTTATCTTATTGGCCAATAATCAATTTCTATCCAAAAATAAAATAAAAGCACAATAAATGACCAATGGAAAAGTAAATACAAATACTGAACTCAAGTCCACAGCGTCACCGCACACATGCGTGTGTTAGCTTGACTCACGTGCAGTGCACTTGTAATAAGCACACGTGCGGTTGCGCTAGCTTACTTTTCCACAGGCTAAACGCAGCTAACTACATATTAGCAGGTTGTAACAATGTCATTGTCCACAAAAAAATACCATATCCTGACTGGTTTCATAACCCAATATGTTCATCGATTCACACATGTTCATACATTGAAAGACCACAAGACTGCTAAATGCGTAAATTTAACAACACTCACCAGGATAATCTTCGAAAATATTCCACTCTCCTTGGCTTAACACATCATAGGACTCACTTTTCATCTTACAAAAACATTTTAAGTGCTCGAAACCATGCTTTTCAGAGCTGTTTTTCTCGTCCGACTTGCGGAGAAAAGGAGAAAAGTGAAAAAACAAGTTCTCTCTCGCTGCTGCGCAAGAGGGCCGTGTGCAGCGCGGCGGTGCATTCACGGAACATCAGAAAAAACAAAACTTAGCGAAAAACATCACATTTACAGCAAATAAAAATAAAATTATAGTTTTACTCATAAAATAATCCTGGGTTACACTCTCCCCTCTAAGCGGCATGAGTCCTTCATGCACAGCTGTCCAACTTGGACAGTGTTGAGGTGACATTACAGTTTTAGAGAATGCAACACCTAAGGCCTGGAAAAAGGAACTAATGGCTAAAGTCAGAGGCTCTCCCAGTTCATCGTAAGTTAACTTCTGAGGTGGACGCCTTTCTCTGTCGGAGCGTCTCAAACCTACTGACTCTGTAACATCAGTCCTTATATTGTCACACCCGACTACAGATTCTGATGGAATGGGAACTGTGTCAGTCACGGTAGGTGTCAAGTCAGGTTCAGGAATGTCAATAACAACATGGTCTGGAGACCTAGTATCGGCAGGTGATAACTCAGCACTACTTAAACTAGGGACGCTATGTTGTGTTCTCATGTCAGGTGTGTCAAAATCAGGTACGAACATTTTTGGCAGGGTAATGTCAGGAATTGATACAGGGGGTCGAACACATGTATGAGGTTGGGGTCTAGGTGGGAACGGTTCCCCTTGGACAAAAGGGCCTTTCGTGGTAATCTGTGGCTCCCACATGCCAATAGACATTTCCTCCTCATCGCTCATTTCCTCCTCGTCGCTGTACACTCCTTCATTTCCACTGTTGTTTGCTTTGGCCTTGTTTATTTTACTCCTTGTCCGGACTTCCCTTGTCTTCTCACTTTGAGAGTTTGATTCATTCTGATCCTCAACAGGCAAGAACCCGCAAGGGAGAAGCAAGTCTCTGTGTAAGGTGCGATGGGGACCATCTCCAGTTTCTGGTTTAACGACATACACAGGACTGTCCTTGATGCGGTTTACTACTGTGTGAACGGTTTGCTCCCAACGATTTGCCAGTTTATGCTTCCCTCTAATGCTAACGTTCTTTACCAGGACCCTATCACCAACAAAGAGTTCAGCAGCCCTTATCTTTTTGTCGAAGCGTGTTTTGTTTTTCTCACCCATCTTTTTTGAGTGTTCGGATGCAAGGGCATAGCTTTCTTTGAGGTTTTCACGGAGGGATTTGACATAGTCTGAATAGGATTTTGGACTAGTTTTGCCAGGGTAAGTACCAAGGACAAGATCAACAGGCAATCTTGGCTGTCTGCCGAACATTAGCTCATATGGGAATACCCTGTCGTGTCGTTTTTGGTACAGTTATAGGCATGTGTTAGGGGCTTGACAAAGTCGCGCCAGTGGTACTTGTCTTTGTCCTCTAATGTGCCTAACATGTCTAACAGTGTCCTATTGTACCGTTCTACCGGGTTTCCCCGGGGATGATAGGGCGTGGTGCGGATTTTACTTGCCCCGATCAAAGCACAAAGCTCTTTGACAATCCTAGATTCAAAATCTCTGCCTTGGTCGCTAAGCAGACGACAAGGGAACCCATAGGGAATGATAAGGTGATCCCAGAGAGCTCTGGCTATTGTTTTAGCTTTCTGATCTCTTGTCGGCACCGCGATGGCAAATTTTGTGAAATAGTCCGTCAACACTAACACATTTCTGGTGTCATGACTATCTGGCTCAATGGACAAGTAGTCCACACACACTAGTTCAAGGGGATAAGTTGCGTGAATATTTTCCAGTGGAGCAGCCTTTTGCGGTAGGGCCTTCCTCATGAGACACCTGGGACATTTTTTGCACTTGTTTTCAATGGACTGGGCCATTTTTGGCCAATAAAACCTAGCTCGGGCGAGATGTAGAGCACGGTCAAAGCCGAGGTGACCAACCTCGTCATGCACACCTTGCAAGGCTCTGTCATGATACTGATGGGGTAGTACTAACTGGTACACAGGGGAATCTTTTTCTTTGAGCGTCCGGTACAGTACCCCATTACTCAGCTCGAGTTTGTTCCATTGTTTTAGCATGAGTTTAACATCAGAGGATTCAGAGATTGTTTCCTTCTGTCCAGGTTTCACACCTCCTTCCAACAGGGTTATGACACGTGCAATAGAGGGATCGGCTCTCTGTGCTTTGCACCAATCAGCATCAGTCATTGAAGGCAAAATAGTTTCACCATATGCCTCGGGAACTGCTGTTGGGTCAATAGCGAGGACTCCACAACAATGAGAGTCTCTGATGGAAACTTGACACAGAATGGCGCTGGCACAAGGTGGAGAACGTTTCATGGTCTAGTTCGTTTTGTGTGTCAACAAGGCGTTTTTTCATGTCCTCAATGCGAGCTCTCTCTTTGACAAAGGCCTCATCTTCATGAGGTGGCTCTTGGGGTCGCCGAGACAACCCATCAGCATCTTTGTTGGCTTGCCCTGCCCTGTACCTGATTGTGAAATGATAAGTAGACAAAGCAGCTAACCACCTGTGTCCTGCCGCATCCAACTTGGCACTTGTTAGAACATATGTTAAAGGATTATTATCGGTCAGGATGGTAAAAGAGGAACCATAAAGATAATCACTAAACTTCTCGCACACAGCCCACTTGAGGGCCAAGAACTCAAGCTTATGTGTGGGATAGTTTTGTTCACTCTTGGAAAGTCCTCGACTAGCATACGCAATTGCCCTAAGCCTCCCCTCCTGCTCTTGATAGAGCGCAGCCCCCAACCCGTCACGACAAGCATCAGTGTGCAATATATATGGGAGTTGCGGATTTGCAAAAGCGAGAATAGGTGCAGAGGTGAGCTTCCTGATTATTGTCTGAAACGCTGTTTCACACTCAGGAGTCCAGTGTTCAGCAAGGGGCTTGTTGGGACTGTGAGCTAGCTGGGGTAGTTCGCGTTTGTAAATCTTGCCCCGTTTCTTTGGTGGGCGGTACCCTGCGGTGAGGCGGTTGAGAGGTTTGGCTATCTTGGAGTACCCTTCGACAAAACGCCTATAGTATCCGGCAAAGCCTAAAAAACATTTCAGTTCTTTGAAGGTAGACGGCCGGGGCCAACTTTTCAAAGCTGAGATTTTGTCAGGATCGGTATGGACTCCATGAGCGTCCACAATGTGTCCCAAATATTTAACCGAGTTTCGGAAGAAGTGACACTTTTCTGGGGACAATTTAAGCCCATAGTCTCTGAGACGGGTGAGCACTTTCATTAGCCTAGTTTCGTGTTCCTCTAACGTGTTTGAAAACACGATCAAGTCATCAAAAAGACAAGCACTTACGTTGAGATGGAGATCGCCAACACACGCTCCATTAGGCGTTGAAAGGTGCTTGGGGCGTGGGAGACACCCTGTGGCATTCTAAAAAATTCATCGCAGCCAAGGGGGCACACGAAGGCTGGCTTAGGCTTGTCCTCAACCCCTACCTCTACTCGAAAGTAACCGGACTTGAGGTCCATGACAGAAAAACCACTTAGCTCCACTGAGAGCTGTGAATGTCTCTTCAATATTTGGTAGGGCATATGCATCTCGTATCGTTCTCAGGTTTAATTTGCGGTAATCTATGCATAGCCTGATTGAACCATTCTTTTTCTAACCAATACAATTGGCGGCGAAAGGGCTTTGAGACTCACGAATGATTCCTGCATCAAGTAGCTCTTTGAGGTGCTGTTTTACTGCCTCTCTGTCACTTGGGTGAATAGGCCTTGGCCGCTCTTTGAAAAGGTGGTTCATCATGTAATCTGATGTTGTGTTTTACAGCTGTAGTGTGGCCATAGGACATGTCATCGAGAGCAAAAACTTCAGAAATTGATTGCAACTTTTCCTTGATTCGCTCTTTCCATTGCTCTGAGATGGGAGACTGATCAAGATTGAACGTGAGTTGACTGTTTTCCTGTTTTGTCTGACTTGGGGGGAGGTGAATTTGACTAGGTGTTAGCGGAGAAACATGTTGGGCTGCATAAGCGAGCAACAACGCTGTTTGGCTGCAACGTGACACTGTGTTCACTCACATTACGCACAATGACAGGCACTTTGGTGCTGGCTTTAAAGGGAATATCTACCAAAACTGACTCAATAAGCAGTCCCCCTGGTAACTTGCACTGCTCATGAGGTTCAAGGACAAAGTCTGTGTTTCGGTTGTTCTTTCTAAATCTTACATTGCCCATAAGACATAGCTTCTGGTTTGCCGGGATTGTAACTGGCTTCTTGCTGTGTAACATGACAGGGCAAGAATGGGTGTCATTTCTCTGGGCCTGGGCAACATGTTGGAGAATCATAGCAAACTGTTTAGAACGTAACTTGTGAATAAATTCCGGCCCATTTTGCTCTACTAACTGTTCATAAAGTCGCAAAAGCACGTTTGTCCCTATCAGCAGTGGGATTTTACTGTTAAAGTGACATTCGGGAACTACAAGGACTAGCACAACCAACTGCTGCTCTTTGCCTGCAATGTCCTGGGGGAACGTGACATGTGTTTGAATGTAACCTAAGTATGGGACAGTCTGCCCTCCCGCTCCCTCAATTTCAAGAAGAGCGTGGATGGGTTGGATGGGAAGATGGGACAGATTTGCTTAATAGAAGGGCTCAGAGATGGTAGTAACTTGTGAGCCGGAGTCCATTATGGATTCACATGAAACACCACCAACAAGCACTGAGGCTGCACAGCGTGGGCCTATAAGACCATGGGGCAAGGTTGGCAAATCAGGTTGCATTGGGTTTTTGCTTTGCTGTTCAGTGTCAAAAGTTTCGGGACTCTGAGAATCAGGGATTTCAGCTCCTGGGTGTCCCAGGGCAGGAGCTGCCACTAGTTTAAAGCAAAAGGATCTGTAGCCTGCCGCGCAGCAAAGTCGGCTTGTTTCTTCTTCAACTCAGAATTCTTTTCTCTGACTAGCGTAGGGTTTGGCTCATTTGTGCAGCGAGCTGCTATGTGATTGTCTTCCCCACACTTGAAGCAAAACCACGCACGAGGCATGCCGGGGACTTTGGCTGAAGTTCGTGGGTGTCTGGTGTTAACAGCTAAGGACTCCTTAGGCTCCGTTTTCTCGGATTTGGTAGGAACCTTTTGGTGTTGGACAAGCATTTGGACTTGTTTGGTCAACTCAGCTATTTGATTTTCAAGCTTGGCGGTTTCATGCGTTTTTTCTTTCACTGGTTCTAAGTTCACAGGGGTATTGTTAGTTGGGGTTGTGTTCTTTGGCCTTTGACTTAACTTTTCCACTTGTTTTGTGAGTTCAATGACCTTTTGTTCAAGCTTCACAGTTTCATTGTCTGTTGAGGTGGAGCTTGCAATTGGCGCTTGGTCGAAAGTGGGCATGTTAAAGACTGTGTGGGCATGTGCAGCAGCCCTTGTTGCGCCCAAGTGTTTCTTCATACGATCCAACTTGGCTGACCGTCGGTCTTCCTCAGTCCTCAACATGAGAAGGAAGTCTGAGAATGAGGGAGGAGAACTCTTTTTGGCTTCGAGCTGGAGACTTATTATCAAACTTTGGTCCCAGCAGCCACGAATAAATTGCTTAAGAAGCAGTTCGTTTACATTTGCAGCAGAGGCTCCCCCTCTAGAAATGACTCTCGTGAGGAGACTTTGGAGACGGCTCAAGAAGGCAGAGGGTTTTTCCCCACTGTTTTGGTTGGAGCCAAGAAATGCAGTGAAAAGCTCTTCTCCATCCTCAACCACACCAAAAGCAGATTCAAGATGAGTGACATAAGCACTTGGTGATGAAGTGACCCCTAAAGGCTTCACAACTTCTGAAGCAGGGCTAAGTAAGCTTTCTAGTATTTTTCTCACTTTGTGTGCATCAGTCAAAGAGGAGTCACTGAGTAAAAGATCAACTTGGGTGCGCCATGTCTCGTAGTCAACTTCACCATTGGGCCTTGGGAGTCGGCCTGAGAAGGTGCGTATTTTTGCATGCACAAGTGGGGTGTGAGTTGGCTCGTTACGAATGATGTGCTCAACTACAACTTTCTGAATATGAGAGGGATTGTAGATACTCTCATCTAAGTGAATTGGACCGTTAGGGGGTTCAGCACAGGGGCTAGGGGCACTTGTGGGCTCTACAGGTTCACTTTGGTAAGTGTCGGGAATGGAGGTGTTAATATTTTGGTCAACAGTGAGTTGTGTGTCAGTCTGGGGTGTGGGGCCTACCTGTAACTCACTCTGAAGGAAGCTAAGGAAGCCTGCTTTCCCACTACCCCCCATAACCTCAAGTTCTCTGAGGTACCGGCGGGCAATTTCTTTACCCACTTCTTCTTGTGTGATATCTCTAACTGTTTTAGAAGACCAATTTGCATTTGGATCAATAGGGCTTGCAAGTTCGCCTAAAGTTATAGGGTCGATTTTCAAAATGGCCTGCTCTGACTCATAGATGACTAGTGTTCTGCCCTGGGGTTGATGTGGCTCATCTGGAACTCTAATGATCTTAGATATTTTACCATTAGCCACAAACACATTAGAAATGTCATCACTGGTACAAGTTTGTTCAACTCCTGTAGCATTACAGAGTTTTCTGGCTATCAGCTTGAAAGCGTTCACAGAGATCCATTTTTATTCAAAGTGTGTCGTATGGGTTGGAAATAACAAAGCCACTATACCAATCTCCTGGCTGGCTCGCCACTAGATGTCACCCTTTCTAACTGAGTAGTCGAGAAAATCAAAATCAGTATCAATCTGGTCTTGCAGAAAATCCAAATTGTCTAAATCTACACAATTTAGGGTTCAAATAGCTTAGATTCGTAAGGAGATTGGCAATGGCTACCCTGCATAGAGTATAAAGAACTTCCAACCACAATAAGACACTGACAAATGCTTAGTAGAAAAAGTGGATAACGTGTATTTCAAAATGTCACTCTTTTAAGTTTTTTTCCTTTTTTTTCCTGAACAAGTGTCATTAAATGACCTGACTCATAAAGCTGAACAGAAAAAATCAACACAGGTTAAATCAATGCAATCAGTTATCAGTTTCAATACCGTCCATTTTTGTTGAATGTACTCTCTCTAACTCTTTTTTAGTTGTTCAGTACTTAGTTTTTGTGGTATCAGGCCTGACCCAAAAAAAAAACCTCTGAGATCTCAGGTAAGAAAACAAAAAACAAATCCTCCAACGGAAATAGGGAATCCCTTATTGTCCTACCACCCTCCTTGGAAATGGGTGGCCCTCGGATCCGGAACGTCCTTTGCAGACATCTCAGGTGGCATCCAGTCCGGAATAGCACAGCTCAGTCCACGGATGATTCTATCAGGCAAAAAAACCAGCCTGCACAACACGTGCAGAGCAATTACTCAACACAGAAAATAAAATATACAATACACCTGCATCGGCTGTGTTTGTTGTTGTCTTATTTCAATGTATCTTATTGGCCAATAATCAATTTCTATCCAAAAATAAAATAAAAGCACAATAAATGACCAATGGAAAAGTAAATACAAATACTGAACTCAAGTCCACAGCGTCACCGCACACATGCGTGTGTTAGCTTGACTCACATGCAGTGCACTTGTAATAAGCACACATGCGGTTGCGCTAGCTTACTTTTCCACAGGCTAAACGCAGCTAACTACATATTAGCAGGTTGTAACAATGTCATTGTCCACAAAAAAATACCATATCCTGACTGGTTTCATAACCCAATATGTTCATCGATTCACACATGTTCATACATTGAAAGACCACAAGACTGCTAAATGCGTAAATTTAACAACACTCACCAGGATAATCTTCGAAAATATTCCACTCTCCTTGGCTTAACACATCATAGGACTCACTTTTCATCTTACAAAAACATTTTAAGTGCTCGAAACCATGCTTTTCAGAGCTGTTTTTTCTCGTCCGACTTGCGGAGAAAAGGAGAAAAGTGAAAAAAAAAAACAAGTTCTCTCTCACTGCTGCGCAAGAGGGCCGTGTGCAGCGCGGCGGTGCATTCACGGAACATCAGAAAAAACAAAACTTAGCGAAAAACATCACATTTACAGCAAATAAAAATAAAATTATAGTTTTACTCATAAAATAATCCTGGGTTACACTCTCCCCCTCTAAACGGCATGAGTCCCTTCATGCACAGCTGTCCAACTTGGACAGTGTTGAGGTGACATTACAGTTTTAGAGAATGCAACACCTAAGGCCTGGAAAAAGGAACTAATGGCTAAAGTCAGAGGCTCTCCCAGTTCATCGTAAGTTAACTTCTGAGGTGGACGCCTTTCTCTGTCGGAGCGTCTCAAACCTACTGACTCTGTAACATCAGTCCTTATATTGTCACACCCGACTACAGATTCTGATGGAATGGGAACTGTGTCAGTCACGGTAGGTGTCAAGTCAGGTTCAGGAATGTCAATAACAACATGGTCTGGAGACCTAGTATCGGCAGGAGATAACTCAGCACTACTTAAACTAGGGACGCTATGTTGTGTTCTCATGTCAGGTGTGTCAAAATCAGGTACGAACATTTTTGGCAGGGTAATGTCAGGAATTGATACAGGGGGTCGAACACATGTAAGAGGTTGGGGTCTAGGTGGGAACGGTTCCCTTGGACAAAAGGGCCTTTCGTGGTAATCTGTGGCTCCCACATGCCAATAGACATTTCCTCCTCATCGCTCATTTCCTCCTCGTCGCTGTACACTCCTTCATTTCCACTGTTGTTTGCTTTGGCCTTGTTTATTTTACTCCTTGTCCGGACTTCCCTTGTCTTCTCACTTTGAGAGTTTGATTCATTCTGATCCTCAACAGGCAAGAACCCGCAAGGGAGAAGCAAGTCTCTGTGTAAGGTGCGATGGGGACCATCTCCAGTTTCTGGTTTAACGACATACACAGGACTGTCCTTGATGCGGTTTACTACTGTGTGAACGGTTTGCTCCCAACGATTTGCCAGTTTATGCTTCCCTCTAATGCTAACGTTCTTTACCAGGACCCTATCACCAACAAAGAGTTCAGCAGCCCTTATCTTTTTGTCGAAGCGTGTTTTGTTTTTCTCACCCATCTTTTTTGAGTGTTCGGATGCAAGGGCATAGCTTTCTTTGAGGTTTTCACGGAGGGATTTGACATAGTCTGAATAGGATTTTGGACTAGTTTTGCCAGGGTAAGTACCAAGGACAAGATCAACAGGCAATCTTGGCTGTCTGCCGAACATTAGCTCATATGGGGAATACCCTGTCGTGTCGTTTTTGGTACAGTTATAGGCATGTGTTAGGGGCTTGACAAAGTCGCGCCAGTGGTACTTGTCTTTGTCCTCTAATGTGCCTAACATGTCTAACAGTGTCCTATTGTACCGTTCTACCGGTTTCCCGGGATGATAGGGCGTGGTGCGGATTTTACTTGCCCCGATCAAAGCACAAAGCTCTTTGACAATCCTAGATTCAAAATCTCTGCCTTGGTCGCTAAGCAGACGACAAGGGAACCCATAGGGAATGATAAGGTGATCCCAGAGAGCTCTGGCTATTGTTTTAGCTTTCTGATCTCTTGTCGGCACCGCGATGGCAAATTTTGTGAAATAGTCCGTCAACACTAACACATTTCTGGTGTCATGACTATCTGGCTCAATGGACAAGTAGTCCACACACACTAGTTCAAGGGGATAAGTTGCGTGAATATTTTCCAGTGGAGCAGCCTTTTGCGGTAGGGCCTTCCTCATGAGACATCTGGGACATTTTTTGCACTTGTTTTCAATGGACTGGGCCATTTTTGGCCAATAAAACCTAGCTCGGGCGAGATGTAGAGCACGGTCAAAGCCGAGGTGACCAACCTCGTCATGCACACCTTGCAAGGCTCTGTCATGATACTGATGGGGTAGTACTAACTGGTACACAGGGGAATCTTTTTCTTTGAACGTCCGGTACAGTACCCCATTACTCAGCTCGAGTTTGTTCCATTGTTTTAGCATGAGTTTAACATCAGAGGATTCAGAGATTGTTTCCTTCTGTCCAGGTTTCACACCTCCTTCCAACAGGGTTATGACACGTGCAATAGAGGGATCGGCTCTCTGTGCTTTGCACCAATCAGCATCGGTCATTGAAGGCAAAATAGTTTCACCATATGCCTCGGGAACTGCTGTTGGGTCAATAGCGAGGGACTCCACAACAATGAGAGTCTCTGATGGAAACGACACAGAATGGCGCTGGCACAAGGCGGAGAACGTTTCATGGTCTAGTTCATTTTGTGTGTCAACAAGGCGTTTTTTCATGTCCTCAATGCGAGCTCTCTCTTTGACAAAGGCCTCATCTTCATGAGGTGGCTCTTGGGGTCGCCGAGACAACCCATCAGCATCTTTGTTGGCTTGCCCTGCCCTGTACCTGATTGTGAAATGATAAGTAGACAAAGCAGCTAACCACCTGTGTCCTGCCGCATCCAACTTGGCACTTGTTAGAACATATGTTAAAGGATTATTATCGGTCAGGATGGTAAAAGAGGAACCATAAAGATAATCACTAAACTTCTCGCACACAGCCCACTTGAGGGCCAAGAACTCAAGCTTATGTGTGGGATAGTTTTGTTCACTCTTGGAAAGTCCTCGACTAGCATACGCAATTGCCCTAAGCCTCCCCTCCTGCTCTTGATAGAGCGCAGCCCCCAACCCGTCACGACAAGCATCAGTGTGCAATATATATGGGAGTTGCGGATTTGCAAAAGCGAGAATAGGTGCAGAGGTGAGCTTCCTGATTATTGTCTGAAACGCTGTTTCACACTCAGGAGTCCAGTGTTCAGCAAGGGGCTTGTTGGGACTGTGAGCTAGCTGGGGTAGTTCGCGTTTGTAAATCTTGCCCCGTTTCTTTGGTGGGCGGTACCCTGCGGTGAGGCGGTTGAGAGGTTTGGCTATCTTGGAGTACCCTTCGACAAAACGCCTATAGTATCCGGCAAAGCCTAAAAAACATTTCAGTTCTTTGAAGGTAGACGGCCGGGGCCAACTTTTCAAAGCTGAGATTTTGTCAGGATCGGTATGGACTCCATGAGCGTCCACAATGTGTCCCAAATATTTAACCGAGTTTCGGAAGAAGTGACACTTTTCTGGGGACAATTTAAGCCCATAGTCTCTGAGACGGGTGAGCACTTTCATTAGCCTAGTTTCGTGTTCCTCTAACGTGTTTGAAAACACGATCAAGTCATCCAAAAAGACAAGCACTTCGTTGAGATGGAGATCGCCAACACACCGCTCCATTAGGCGTTGAAAGGTGCTTGGGGCGTTTGTGACACCCTGTGGCATTCTATTAAATTCATAGAAGCCAAGGGGGCACACAAAGGCTGTCTTAGGCTTGTCCTCTTCAGCTACCTCTACTTGATAGTAACCGGACTTGAGGTCCATGACAGAAAACCACTTAGCTCCACTGAGAGCTGTGAATGTCTCTTCAATATTTGGTAGGGCATATGCATCTCGTATCGTTCTCAGGTTTAATTTGCGGTAATCTATGCATAGCCTGATTGAACCATTCTTTTTTCTAACCAATACAATTGGCGACGCGAAAGGGCTTTGAGACTCACGAATGATTCCTGCATCAAGTAGCTCTTTGAGGTGCTGTTTTACTGCCTCTCTGTCACTTGGGTGAATAGGCCTTGGCCGCTCTTTGAAAGGTGTTTCATCATGTAATCTGATGTTGTGTTTTACAGCTGTAGTGTGGCCATAGGACATGTCATCGAGAGCAAAAACTTCAGAAATTGATTGCAACTTTTCCTTGATTCGCTCTTTCCATTGCTCTGAGATGGGAGACTGATCAAGATTGAACGTGAGTTGACTGTTTTCCTGTTTTGTCTGACTTGGGGGGAGGTGAATTTGACTAGGTGTTAGCGGAGAAACATGTTGGGCTGCATAAGCTTGAGCAACAACGCTGTTTGGCTGCAACGTGACACTGTGTTCACTCACATTACGCACAATGACAGGCACTTTGGTGCTGGCTTTAAAGGGAATATCTACCAAAACTGACTCAATAAGCAGTCCCCCTGGTAACTTGCACTGCTCATGAGGTTCAAGGACAAAGTCTGTGTTTCGGTTGTTCTTTCTAAATCTTACATTGCCCATAAGACATAGCTTCTGGTTTGCCGGGATTGTAACTGGCTTCTTGCTGTGTAACATGACAGGGCAAGAATGGGTGTCATTTCTCTGGGCCTGGGCAACATGTTGGAGAATCATAGCAAACTGTTTAGAACGTAACTTGTGAATAAATTCCGGCCCATTTTGCTCTACTAACTGTTCATAAAGTCGCAAAAGCACGTTTGTCCCTATCAGCAGTGGGATTTTACTGTTAAAGTGACATTCGGGAACTACAAGGACTAGCACAACCAACTGCTGCTCTTTGCCTGCAATGTCCTGGGGGAACGTGACATGTGTTTGAATGTAACCTAAGTATGGGACAGTCTGCCCTCCCGCTCCCTCAATTTCAAGAAGAGCGTGGATGGGTTGGATGGGAAGATGGGACAGATTTGCTTTATAGAAGGGCTCAGAGATGGTAGTAACTTGTGAGCCGGAGTCCATTATGGATTCACATGAAACACCACCAACAAGCACTGAGGCTGCACAGCGTGGGCCTATAAGACCATGGGGCAAGGTTGGCAAATCAGGTTGCATTGGGTTTTTGCTTTGCTGTTCAGTGTCAAAAGTTTCGGGACTCTGAGAATCAGGGATTTCAGCTCCTGGGTGTCCCAGGGCAGGAGCTGCCACTAGTTTAAAGCAAAAGGAGCTGTAGCCTGCCGCGCAGCAAAGTCGGCTTGTTTCTTCTTCAACTCAGAATTCTTTTCTCTGACTAGCGTAGGGTTTGGCTCATTTGTGCAGCGAGCTGCTATGTGATTGTCTTCCCCACACTTGAAGCAAAACCACGCCACGAGGCATGCCGGGACTTTGGCTGAAGTTCGTGGGTGTCTGGTGTTAACAGCTAAGGACTCCTTAGGCTCCGTTTTCTCGGATTTGGTAGGAACCTTTTGGTGTTGGACAAGCATTTGGACTTGTTTGGTCAACTCAGCTATTTGATTTTCAAGCTTGGCGGTTTCATGCGTTTTTTCTTTCACTGGTTCTAAGTTCACAGGGGTATTGTTAGTTGGGGTTGTGTTCTTTGGCCTTTGACTTAACTTTTCCACTTGTTTTGTGAGTTCAATGACCTTTTGTTCAAGCTTCACAGTTTCATTGTCTGTTGAGGTGGAGCTTGCAATTGGCGCTTGGTCGAAAGTGGGCATGTTAAAGACTGTGTGGGCATGTGCAGCAGCCCTTGTTGCGCCCAAGTGTTTCTTCATACGATCCAACTTGGCTGACCGTCGGTCTTCCTCAGTCCTCAACAACATGAGAAGGAAGTCTGAGAATGAGGGAGGAGAACTCTTTTGGCTTCGAGCTGGAGACTTATTATCAAACTTTGGTCCCAGCAGCCACGAATAAATTGCTTAAGAAGCAGTTCGTTTACATTTGCAGCAGAGGCTCCCCCTCTAGAAATGACTCTCGTGA
This sequence comes from Rhinogobius similis, assembly GCA_019453435.1. Classification (NCBI taxonomy): domain Eukaryota; kingdom Metazoa; phylum Chordata; class Actinopteri; order Gobiiformes; family Gobiidae; genus Rhinogobius; species Rhinogobius similis. The sequence continues at coordinate 24,591,330 of CM033635.1, forward strand.
GGAGACTTTGGAGACGGCTCAAGAAGGCAGAGGGTTTTTCCCCACTGTTTTGGTTGGAGCCAAGAAATGCAGTGAAAAGCTCTTCTCCATCCTCAACCACACCAAAAGCAGATTCAAGATGAGTGACATAAGCACTTGGTGATGAAGTGACCCCTAAAGGCTTCACAACTTCTGAAGCAGGGCTAAGTAAGCTTTCTAGTATTTTTCTCACTTTGTGTGCATCAGTCAAAGAGGAGTCACTGAGTAAAAGATCAACTTGGGTGCGCCATGTCTCGTAGTCAACTTCACCATTGGGCCTTGGGAGTCGGCCTGAGAAGGTGCGTATTTTTGCATGCACAAGTGGGGTGTGAGTTGGCTCGTTACGAATGATGTGCTCAACTACAACTTTCTGAATATGAGAGGGATTGTAGATACTCTCATCTAAGTGAATTGGACCGTTAGGGGGTTCAGCACAGGGGCTAGGGGCACTTGTGGGCTCTACAGGTTCACTTTGGTAAGTGTCGGGAATGGAGGTGTTAATATTTTGGTCAACAGTGAGTTGTGTGTCAGTCTGGGGTGTGGGGCCTACCTGTAACTCACTCTGAAGGAAGCTAAGGAAGCCTGCTTTCCCACTACCCCCCATAACCTCAAGTTCTCTGAGGTACCGGCGGGCAATTTCTTTACCCACTTCTTCTTGTGTGATATCTCTAACTGTTTTAGAAGACCAATTTGCATTTGGATCAATAGGGCTTGCAAGTTCGCCTAAAGTTATAGGGTCGATTTTCAAAATGGCCTGCTCTGACTCATAGATGACTAGTGTTCTGCCCTGGGGTTGATGTGGCTCATCTGGAACTCTAATGATCTTAGATATTTTACCATTAGCCACAAACACATTAGAAATGTCATCACTGGTACAAGTTTGTTCAACTCCTGTAACGTACAGAGTTTTCTGGCTATCAGCTTGAAAGCGTTCACAGAGATCCATTTTTATTCAAAGTGTGTCGTATGGGTTGGAAATAACAAAGCCACTATACCAATCTCCTGGCTGGCTCGCCACTAGATGTCACCCTTTCTAACTGAGTAGTCGAGAAAATCAAAATCAGTATCAATCTGGTCTTGCAGAAAATCCAAATTGTCTAAATCTACACAATTTAGGGTTCAAATAGCTTAGATTCGTAAGGAGATTGGCAATGGCTACCCTGCATAGAGTATAAAGAACTTCCAACCACAATAAGACACTGACAAATGCTTAGTAGAAAAAGTGGATAACGTGTATTTCAAAATGTCACTCTTTTAAGTTTTTTTCCTTTTTTTTCCTGAACAAGTGTCATTAAATGACCTGACTCATAAAGCTGAACAGAAAAAATCAACACAGGTTAAATCAATGCAATCAGTTATCAGTTTCAATACCGTCCATTTTTGTTGAATGTACTCTCTCTAACTCTTTTTTAGTTGTTCAGTACTTAGTTTTTGTGGTATCAGGCCTGACCCAAAAAAAAACCTCTGAGATCTCAGGTAAGAAAACAAAAAACAAATCCTCCAACGGAAATAGGGAATCCCTTATTGTCCTACCACCCTCCTTGGAAATGGGTGGCCCTCGGATCCGGAACGTCCTTTGCAGACATCTCAGGTGGCATCCAGTCCGGAATAGCACAGCTCAGTCCACGGATGATTCTATCAGGCAAAAAAACCAGCCTGCACAACACGTGCAGAGCAATTACTCAACACAGAAAATAAAATATACAATACACCTGCATCGGCTGTGTTTGTTGTTGTCTTATTTCAATGTATCTTATTGGCCAATAATCAATTTCTATCCAAAAATAAAATAAAAGCACAATAAATGACCAATGGAAAAGTAAATACAAATACTGAACTCAAGTCCACAGCGTCACCGCACACATGCGTGTGTTAGCTTGACTCACATGCAGTGCACTTGTAATAAGCACACATGCGGTTGCGCTAGCTTACTTTTCCACAGGCTAAACGCAGCTAACTACATATTAGCAGGTTGTAACAATGTCATTGTCCACAAAAAAATACCATATCCTGACTGGTTTCATAACCCAATATGTTCATCGATTCACACATGTTCATACATTGAAAGACCACAAGACTGCTAAATGCGTAAATTTAACAACACTCACCAGGATAATCTTCGAAAATATTCCACTCTCCTTGGCTTAACACATCATAGGACTCACTTTTCATCTTACAAAAACATTTTAAGTGCTCGAAACCATGCTTTTCAGAGCTGTTTTTTCTCGTCCGACTTGCGGAGAAAAGGAGAAAAGTGAAAAAAACAAGTTCTCTCTCGCTGCTGCGCAAGAGGGCCGTGTGCAGCGCGGTGGTGCATTCACGGAACATCAGAAAAAACAAAACTTAGCGAAAAACATCACATTTACAGCAAATAAAAATAAAATTATAGTTTTACTCATAAAATAATCCTGGGTTACACATATGCGCTCAACACCACAGCAGTTGTTGTGATGATGAAAAAAATCAGTCATTTGCTTCATGGCTGCTTGGACACCTTGCACTGTCAGATAAGAAGTATTTTGTATTGATAAACCAGGTGTATTCTTTGGAGAGAAAGTCTTGGCCCTTAGTTGCATCACATGTTCCCGCCAAGTGTCTGAAATCACAATGAAACAAGCAAGCCTGAAATCTGCTTTTCCAGTTGGACGCAAGAATCTCTGACGCCACCATCACGCTGCCAACTAATGTGTGCAAACAACAAGAGGAAGATAAGTTTCCACGCTGTCTTTGGCTGGAGCCTGTCTGGGGACCCCTGTAGAGTCCAAAACCAGGCCAGGGAAACCCACGAGCTGATTCACAGACAACAGCATCAGGGCAGAGCTGAACGTGTCCCCGCGATTCTTTCGAATCGAAAATAAGCACATAGAGATATTTTCAGGAGGTTCACATGCAGAACATTTTAAACAGACTTTGCAATTAGAACAAATCTATTCTTCCATTTCCCCTACTTTAACCTCGCCTCTTTCAAAAATGACATACCTTTCTGCTTCAGATTCAGCTAGTATTGATTGCCCTTGAAACTCTACTGGTCACATCTGAGGCCATTGAGTGTCCCTGGACCATTCACACTTTGCCACCAGCTTTGCTACGACCGCTACTGATAAAGAGCAGGCAACACAGGTGAACTGTTTTCTCAAATCTGCAATATGTTGCTTTGGTATTCCAGAATATAACGATTTAAAATGGAAGGCATGGGTTTATTTAACTCAGAAATGACGATTACTAACGACATCCAGAGGAGCAGCAGACAAAATACAAGTTCAAATTTAAGCTATTTCAAGTTATACGAAAAATCCACCCAAACTTGAATCTGTTGCAAATGATTAAATCCTGCTCATAAACGCTAAATCAAGCTGCCCCTAAAGGTAGCTACATCATCATTGATTCTCCCCGCTATTTGCAACGCAGAGCTTTTTGGGCTGAATCTTTGGCAGCAGAGCATTAATTTCTGCTTGTTTGGCTCACGACGGTGAACTTTTAGATTTGCATTTGCAGTTACATTTGGACCAGCACAACAAAAACAAAAGCTAATAATGAATCATCCATTTTACTTGCACTTCTGGAAATGATACCTAAAGTTACACTGCCTGGTGCTCATTAAATTCCTTTTAATGCAAACCACTGTATGTAAGAGCCATTTGTTTGCTTTCCTTACTAAGCAAAATAAATGGACACCCACTGTGCCACTGAGTTTTGGAAAGTGCTTATGTTTTAAGTTTTAGAGCTACAGAATAATAATGCATTTGTCACTCTTCTCAATAATAACTAGTAAACTTGCAAGAACTAATGTTTGATGCCAATTTCAGAATTGAAATAACCTTCTGATTTTTTTTATTCATTTATTTCATTTGTTGGACATGGCACTACAGTCCAAGGTCCATTTCTTTTTTTCTTTCTTTTTCTTTCTTTTTTTTTTACATTTAATCAATTTGTTTGCTATGAATCAGGAATATTTTTACAGAATGAATGGTCCGGTCTTCTGATATTGTGTGTTTATTGCTGTGCCGTACATATTAACTGGGGTTATTAATTATTGTCCATTGACGTACAAGACACCGACAGTGTTTCACAAAGCATAAGTCATTCCCTCGATACTTTGAGGATGTAAGCTGGTTGACTGAGGGATAACCTGGCTCACACCAAATTGATATGTGTATCACTCTGAACTGAGTTCTACACATTTATCAATGTGAACAGTCACTCGCCTAAAGCCGAACATCGGAAAAAGCAGAGAAATCAAACTGTTGTTTAATCCAAAAGTACAGACTTCTTCCTCGTCCTCAAATGCACAAAGCGCTTCTATGTGCACGTTTTTCAAAACAAAATAGACATTAAATCTGCTAAAATAGGCTGAAGTACGTAGGCACACAACAACAGTTTGCACTAGAGCCAGTACTGATCCGCTGAGGTACCTGGTTTTCCCTGAGGTCTCCCATTCAAGTACTAACCGGGCTCAATCCTGCTAAGCTTCCAGGATCAGACATGATCACACACTCTCAAGGTGATATGGCCATGGGTCGGTTTCATGGCCTATCAGACATTATGGACGTGTATATGTGTATGTGTTTGTAAATGTATGTGTAAGTGTACAGTATGTATATGTACATAAATAGAATATGGAATACAATACAATATAAAGAATTCCGATAAATAAAAGAAAATCTGAATTTGAAACAAGTGCATCACATTAAATGCAGTCACAGCTCAATATTTCTTTACAGGCACTAAACTGTGCAAATTTATTCAGAAATGTTCAACACCAAAATATATGCCCCCAAAATAAGCATTGGAATGAAGCTAGCAGACATCTCCTCTGAGTTGAAGCCCTGACTGTTGCTGCTCCATAAATAAACTGTCTGCTGAGGGCTGAGGCAGGCTGCACCGCGACTGACCTCCAGATCCTCCAGCATCTGTGGGACTGAGAGGAGGCCAGCCAACTGCTCTGCTCACTTCACAGCTCCAGTCCACAGCCACCAATACAATTTCATATTCTGTTTTTATTCACAAGGGAAACAAACAGGAAGAAGCAATGAAGAGAGAAGCAAGTTTGATTCTCAGGACAGGAAACTTTAAATGTCTCTTGGGAGTTAGTGGTTTCTGGGGGTTCTTTTTACTCCAGATGCTGCAACATCCAGATCTGCACTAAAATTGGTTGCTCAATTGCAGACCTTCCCTTGGGAAGACTGATGGAAGCAAAGACACCAATCTGCGCCATCTGCCCCTCCGACCCACCAACCACTCACTTCAATACAAGGGTGGATGCAGTGTCTTGCTTAAAGACGGCAGTGTGCATTCCTCAGAGCAGAGTTGAACCTCTAACGTTTTTCAATTATCTACATTGTTAATGGCAGTAACAGGGTCCCTACTTCCAGCTCGCACGGCCAAGTACATTTATACAGCTCCTATGGGCATTCAAGTAGGATATAATTCACACGCATCCTCTTTTTGTTTCACTTTTGCTGTATGACAGCGTTCATAGAGCCAGCTAACACCATCTCAAATCCTCATGAAATGTTTTGGTTAAGACACCCCATTTGATCACGACATGCTTTAGTAGTCATTGCTTGTAGAAAATATTTTCTCAATATGGCAAGTGTATAGTGTTGCTGTCCTTGTTAAAGGTCGGATAAACAATTGTTGCAGAAGATATTTTTAAAAGTTTAGTGTACAGCCAAATTAAGGGTGGACTTTAAAGGGTTTTAAGATCTTGTGCAATCAATAACGATGACAAAATGGCCCTAATACGTCTAAAATGAATGCCTAACCATATGATTTACATCTTTAATTAATTTGTTTATTTGGTCAGGACAGCACATGTTAATGAACATGCAACTCTAGTATTAGCCATGGGCTAGTTTTCATCCGTTGTGCTGCATTCACTCTCACAAACACACTCTCATATGGGAAACTGGAGGAAACCTAGGCAGACTCAACACAGAAAGGCCTGGGGTCACCCGGGAGTCCAACCCAGGACCTTCTTGTAGTAAAGTGAGAGCGCTAACCTTATTGATATCCACATCTGTCCAGTCAGTATTGAAAAAGCTGAAGACCCAGCTTTTTATCTTAGCTTTTGATTAATATTTATTATTTAATTTTGTTTAATCTTATTGAATTTATTTATTCTATAGTATCTATTTGTTGTGTTTACTCATTTTAGGTTTACTCTATATTTATTTAGTTTTAGTCTTTTTTAGTTTTCTTCACATTTATTTATTCCCCCATATGCAGGAGCGAAACTCTCAGTTTGGTCTAGGGGGGGACCAATAAATAGATGGAAATTATAACATCACTTTAAAGGAAGCCGTGATGCAAAAAAAATACAATAACAATGTACAGTGTGCTATAATTAGAATACTATTGTATTTGCGCAGTCAAAAAGTAAAAAAGTATTCAGAAAACAGAAAACAAACAAAACAAATAGTACAAATTGTTTTTTAAAGTGTCATCATGTTTGAACAAAATAAACAGTTCAACAAAATGAATTCATTCAACAATTAATTAATATAACATAATGTATGTATATAATATGTACGTATGTATTTAAAGTATTTTATCATTCAACTGTATATCCAGTGATGGGAAGAATACTTTGACAATGTATTCCATTACAGAATACTGAATACATGGTTTGAAAAGTATTTTGTAACGTATTCCATTACTTCACCAAATTTAGGTACTGTATTCTGAATACTTGAATACTGAAGCAAGAGCCAGTGGTGAACCGTGGGACCTGGGCCATATACTGCACTGGAGGCGGGGCCAGCAAACCAGTTTACAATGTGTGTGGAACATACACCGCGCTGACAATCTTTTGAGTCACTGTAGTCCACACTCTCTCACGCCCAGAGCATCAGCTGATTAACATCAGACTCCTGCACACACACTGAAATTGCGCAATTGCGTAAAATTGTATCGATCTGCTCCAAATGACAAAAAAGCACTGAGCGTGTTCCCTTTAAATTATGTATTAGATTGGGCGTTCAGACCAAAACACCTCGGTCCGTATCCGAGCAGTGGACAGCGCCAGAGCACAGCGGACAGAGCTGTGCGCATCTTGTGTGTGTGTGTGCGTGTAGGTGTGTGTGTGCGTGCGTGTAGGTGCGTGTGTGTGTGTGCGTGCGTGTAGGTGCGTGTGTGTGTGTGCGTGCGTATGTGCATGTGTCTGATTGCACTTGCTGCGTGATGAACAGAGCAGGTGGAAGAATAGCTGCACAGCGCTTTGAACCACGTAAGTAAAACAGAGCAATCGCTGGTGGTTGGAATGTTGAAGTAACTTTATGAATGAATGCGCTGTGAGAAGTGGGCAGGACCACGGCACGTCCATATGAGAGACGATTGGTGTTGCACATGTGTTCCTCTGAACAGTTTGAATATGCATTATAATAGGTTTATTCAAGAGACGCAAATGAGGCATAGCTTGATTAAAGACAGAAGCAGTCTCTGCACTAAAACAAGCCTCATGAAGCACTGCTCTGAGGGCACGCGGCTCCAGCTGCACCGGGACCCGCAGGATCTCTCCGGGGGACAGTCGCGAGAGGCACTCAAGACCGGGAGGAAGCATCAGAAAAACTTAATGATCAGGCGGGAGCGGGTTGAAAAGTCAGGAATGTTTTTAATGCACTGTAAAGCACTATGTGTTACGTTTTAATGTATGAAAAGCACGTTATCAATAAAATTTGATTTGATTTGATTTGATTTGATTTGATATTGATATGTTGATAGTGGCAGAAGGTGAGGCCAGGTGGAGTAGAGCCAGAGGAGCACCAACAGGACGTAGTAGACAGGTCACCTCTATATACAAATATATATTTTATATACATTATTTACAAACACCACAACAGACTTACAAAGACATTTAATAAGGCAAAAATGTTACTTACTTCTACTTTAAGTAATTAGCAACAAAAGCTGGTGTAGCTTTTTGTCCAAAGGTGATATGGACATATGCAAAATGCTATTAAATTCTTAATGAAGCGTGAGTCTGGTTACCACGCCCCCCTCACACCTCGAGCCAAGCATGCAACTTACCTCATTACCCGAACTCCTTACCTGAACAGTGTTTTTTTATTTGCTCACTGATTCTGACGGCAATGTTTTTAATCCACTGTGATATCACTTCCTTTCTTTTTCCTCATAAGCAGCTATATTTGTTTTTTTTTATACAGACATGCTTGGCTAATTGGTGACCAGGCTGATATCAATCTGGATAAAAAATTTGGAGAGATCTCATTCTGGATTTTCCAGGTTAAACAAAGGTAAGGATTGTGTGAGCAGAGATAATTTACTGTGGGGACAGATAAAAGCCAATAGTGAAAAGAATAAGATCACTTGTTTAGTTATGTAAGGTTTCAGGACCATCTCAACAGCAAACTGCAGCCCCTGCTCTAATAGCCTCATCTCCAACTATAAACTTCACTAAGCTTTCCATTCTCCCCCATCTCTGGACTCCCCCAGGACTTGATTCTCGCGACCCTCCGTTCCAGAAGATGTCTCCAAAATGGCTGCTGCGGGATCCAAACTATTCCCCCGACTTCTGAGATGAGACGCGCAGGAAGCAGCACGTGTTCTTGTGTATGTGTGTGTGTCCTTTTTATTTTCCCCCGCTTTCTCTGATCTGATCTGATGTGAAATCACAAATTGGCCCCTTGCCGCCGCCCCATGTGTACATAACCCGACTCATTAAAGACTGGAGGGTTATTAAAAAGTGATGGAAGGAGGGACTGCTTTGACAAGAAAAAGTGATTTGGTTTAATAAGGGAGAAGAAGAGGAGCAGGCTTGGAAACAGGCTAGGGAACATCGGCAGAGTAGAGCATGGCGTTTACAATTCACTTTCACGCATGGAATCGCTTGGATAAAGTCAAGATCCTTTGGACATGCTTAGATATTTATTTGTCGGCATATGATGACAGGGAATAGGACATCTTCTCCACTGGGTCCGTTGCTGTGCCCTACAAATGGGCTAAAGCAAAAGCAGACATTGCATTACCATAAGTCTGCTGTATTCATTTTAGCGTCGAACAAATCCCCTTGAGGTCCCTGCTAAAAATAGCAAAGAAACACTCAGGATAAATCTGTTTTAAGTACCACTATGTGGTATTTGGACTGCACGGAGATAACAGTCCAAATACCACAAGTGGTAGATTAGCTAATAATGCAATTAATACATGAATTGCATTATTAGCTAACCGCCAAGAAATGTTCACTATTGCCTTACATCATGTGTAACTCTGTTAATACTGTCCACCTACATGACATTGTTAATAATGTATGTATTGTGGCTGTGTATGTAAAATTAATACAGGAAAAGAAATTGCAATTTCACATAACAAAATGCCTTGATTTATTATGTTTGTCCTATAAAAGTTAAAAGGGTGCAAAGGGTGTTTTCCTGAACCAGATACAGGTTTATGGCCTTTAAATCAGTAAAGACTGTTATCTGTTATTTTGTTTTTGTTGTTTTTTGCTATACATTTTTAGATTAAAACTGTACTGCCAAGTTATTTTAGTCTAGATTTTTTATTTAATCGCTATAAAACTTTCAAAAAAAATGTCAAAAAAAAAAGTATAAAATAAGTATTTTCTTTTTCTGGTATGAAAACGAATATTGCTCTTTGACCAAATGTGTGTTGCTTAAACAAAGAGAGCACGAGGGTTAAAAATAAACTCAATATTTTAATGATTTATTACAAACTACATGTAACCAACATTAAAAGCACAAACTCATTAAACAACACTGAACATCATTCCTTATAACACTACTGGTTATGACATTAAACATGAGCATGCTTCAACAGCGCTGCTGAAAATAGACACTGAAGAAATGTTACATTTACTCACTGTCTGGCTGTATGCATCTCCTTTTCATAAATGCATAAAATGACTTTGCTGGGTGCCTCTGGAGATGTGTCTGCGAGACTGCACACCTCCTCGGCGGACAAGGAAGAAACGGAGACACATGAGATAAGGAGGCGGAGGTGAGTCACGGGTGTCTGCTGGCTTTGTGCTGCTCCGCTGACAATGAATTACTCTAACCACAATAACCTGTGCTCTGCAGTAGTCCGCCTGTCCTCCTGACCTGCGAGGGGCGCCCCAGCTGCAGCACACACACGCCTGATCAAACACAAGGAAGAGATGTTGTGCAAGCCAAGAAAAGCATACAGTTTTGGCAATAAAGTCTGATGCTCTTCTTACCAACTTGTGCCCGAAGAATAACCAAAATATAAAAACACTGGCGAGAGTTCAAGCAGATTGCAGGTTCAATTATCTATCCCACTGCGTTGGTCATTGTGCCAGAGCCCTTACCAAATAATCATCTCCCGCCTGGAGGAACTCCCTCAACCCTGGATTAGCCACACCTCGTCTGCCTGGACCAACTCCATCTACTTAGATTAACTGTTCCTCATCTCCTGCTGGAGGATCTCTCTACACTGGTGGACTGCTCCTCGTCCGCCTGGAGGAACTCTTTAAAGCCACCTCCCTCTTGAGTGGTTCTGGCTCCACAGTCCAAGTGGATGCGTCAGTCCTAGTTCATCTGCAGCCTGTCCGTCCGTGGGAGTAGGATCTCTCCTTCACTGTGGTTCTCCCCGAGGTTTCTACTTTTTCCCATGGGGTTTTTTGTAGTTTTTCCTCGCCGCGAAGGAGGGTCAAAGGACAGGGGCATTCTGGGACAGTTATCTGAACTGCTTTTACCTGTGGCCCATCGAGGCAACTGTTGTTGTGATTTTGGGCATTATAAAAATAAATTGATTTGATTTGATTTGATCTCCAGACATATCTAAAAGTTGTGAAAGAAGGGTATTCAGCTTTAACCTTGCCATTTCACTGACTGATTTGTTGGGTGACTCATATCTCATTGGAATATATTTTAAAAAATGAAGGTCATGTCAGTGGAAGTTGGAAAGATAACCAACCCGCCGCTGTCTTTTGCCATTAGAGAAGAACTGTACTTACTTACATTAGTTTCCCTGCTTTGGGCATGGAAGAGGAAGGTTTGATTCCCATTTCGGAACAACCAGTATCTTTTCTGATCTTGGTAGGACCTGGTTAAGACTTGGATGGGAGACTGCAGGGAATACCAGGTGCCACAGTGGAGGGAGTTTCTCTTGTGCATACTGTTGATGAGCCATGAACATGAGATTTGCATGACCGGAGAACAAAACATTTAAAATAAAACTACAGTCACATTCTAATTAATATATCCACATTCTGCTTTTACTACAAACCACTACAAACCTCCAAAGCATTGTTGATATTTTGTGCACTAATGCTTACTATCCCAGCGGGAGCTTGGATGCACTGAAGCCCAAATATTGTTCTAATTGTTTTATGTGAAGGCTAATGTATTCTGCACATCCCCCATGAACAATAAGCTAATTTGTTTATGATTGCGTACTCTTCGCCTGCCGGGGGTGTTCCATCACGAGTGTGGCTGTGGGAGCGACTGTGGACTGTTTGACATGTTTTTTATCTCAATTAAGAACATTGCTTTTCATTTATTTGCATTAGAGGACAAAGTGCATCTCATCCTGTCTGCCATTCATCCTAATTCAAAGACTATACTTTGGTCTGTTATTTTCTGTTTTGCATCAGAAAGCACTTTGAAAGTTTGACAGACAATATTTGTAGCTCATTTATTTATCTCAGTGAACTTGGATAAACTTAAAAATCTTGATCTTGAAGTCGGACAACATGGCATATACTATGGAGAAACCCATGGCAGCAGTGTCTAAACTTACGCAACTAGGATGACAGCGCTCAATGAGGCTGAAGCAGGGCATCAGGCAGAACAATATTGAGACCTATTTTGTTGTGCAAGTTAGCACAGCACCATGTTGTCCACTATTCCTTAAATCTGGCCAGAATCTCAAATTATGGAGGAATAATATTAAATGCACATGACAGCTTAGACGACACATTTCACTAAAATGTAATGAACATGATTAGATTTAAGATTTTACTAAACATTTGGCCTGTTAGTTCTCAGTTTGACAGTTTTTTGTAAAGTTTTTTATTTCACTTCCTGGCTAGCAACCATACTTTAAACAAGCGCCAAAATCTGTATAAATTACACAATAATTAGGAACTGACAATAAATAATACCTGATAATGCCTTTATTTTGTTGAATGATTGTTTAAACTGTCAGAAAATTAGTAAATTGCTGTGAATTGTTCCTGTATTTACAATGGAATGGCGCCTATTGAACATCACAGAGGGATTCCATTTTAGAATTTAACACTATACTTCCTGTAATGTTAAACTTTTATTTTTTGAAATCTCTTCACAAACTGCAACTTTACAGACGTAAAATATGATAAATATTTAAAAGAGATGCTATCCCAACAAACTAAGCGGCATTAAAAAATAAATAAATAAATAAATAAAACTTGTCTTATAGACTTTAAGGTATTCTCCATTATTCCTGTAGGACAATTTATGATCCAAAATGTTGAACGTTATCATTAATTATTAGAGACTGGTTCCACAAACTTCTTCAAAAATCTTAATGGCTTTAAATCCTTTCAACTGACTACAATCACATCTTTGGGGTTGACTAATGGCACCATTTTATTAAGATAAAGAAGACTTGGTGCCTTTTTTTCCATGTGAATAGGCCCAGTAATGACACTAACCATAAACCATGTCAACTAACCTGAAAATCCTCCTGCTCAAATAAACTCAACTACAGGGATTCTAGAATTCTGTGCAGTCATGCGAACACAGCCTAATGTAATGTATTTGACCCATTAAAAGCGCCCATCGTCAGATCTCGAGCAAAGGTCTTGTCTTGATTGGCCGGAGGACTAGTTTACCATTCGTAGTTTTTGTTATGTATGTCTCCATATGAAAACCATCCAGAGAACATGCAGACTTCATAAGTGCCAAGAACATTCTGTAATACATTCTGAATCTGATTGATAACACTATGTCAAATTAGTATTGTTATTTTTACTCATGGCATATCAAATCTACTTCATCTTACAAAATTGTCCATACAGCCTGTAAAATTAGTTCCACTCCTTCATTTGTTTTGCTTTGGCAATCCACCATCTTCATATTGATTAACCTTGATTTAATTTCTGTATCAATTTACTACATAGACATTAGCCTCGAAGTGTCTTTCGGTATACACTATCTGCATGTAAAAAGGCAGACCCACAGAGCCATTTATATCCTCGTTTGTAAAATGTGGCCATTGGATAAAAGATTGCATTTATCATGGCGCTGCTTGGATCAATAGTATTCGTGTAAGGAGAGAGGTTAGGCTGCAAGGACATGGCATGATAAATTGCAGAAATATAAAAAAGTACAGCGACAATTATCGAGAAAAGATAGATATCCAACACTGCTGTAGTTTAACTTTAAAAGTATCTAGTAAAATAAGAAGAATCTTCATCAACAATCTTGAAGCAAATAAGCTACTTTTAAAAGAAAATACTTAATCCTCTGGACTCTGGATTGGTATATATTGATAATTGTAGCATGGGTGATTGTCTTTCAGCTACAACACGATCCTTAAAAACCCAACTGATGCAGTGAGTGGTTTCTCATTTCTGTAACAAATGTGGAATTGTGTTTGGGAAGGGTCAAACCATTGACATCAAGCAGAGAAAACATCTGAGAAACTACTCAAATTGGCATTTGCAATGTACTATTTAAAACTGGGAAGATAGTGGGGAACCATTGTCTTGGTGAAGTGAAAAACATCATGCCTAGTGCATCCTGTACACGCCTGTGGGGGCGGAGTTATGATCTAAGGTTGCTGCAGTTGATCAAGTCTAGGTTCAGCAACACTAAATGCCCAAAGAATGAGATCAGCTGATGACCTGAACATCCTGAATGACGAAGTATTCCATCAATGGTTTTCTGATTCCAAGATGATAATGCCAACATTCATGGGCTCACACCGTGAAAGAGTGGTTCAGGAGCACGAGGCATAAGCTTCACACATGGATTGACCTCCACAGAGTTCCGATCTTAACCCCACTGAGAATCTTTGGGATGAACTGGAGAAGGGTTTGGCAGTGGTCATATTCTCTATCATCAATACAAGATCTTCTAGAAAAACTAATGGAACACTAGGTTTAAATACATTTTTGACATTGCAGAAGCTTATAATATTAAATAATGACACAGTGAATGTGTGCTGTAATCAAAGCTACATGAAGTCCAACCAAATATTAGAGCATGTGACCTTTTTTTCTGTGGCGACTGGCAGAGTAGGTTGTGTTCAGTTTCTAGAATTTGATCATGTTATAATTTCTGACGCCGATCAACAGGAGGGTCAGGGTGTTGGACGTCATCAAAAGTTCATGTTATAGTTGTGTCCACTGGCTACAACTCTACACTGCACTTAGCCAACTTGGCACTGAGGGAAAAAATCATGATTGAAACTGGTTATAAGGTGGGCCAGAAGATTGAATGCAAGGATGGAAACACTATTGGCATCACTCTGAAGAGAAAATAAATACCATTACAAAGTCAAATACAGTTGGTCTTTGCTCTGGTGCAGTGATCATCTGCTCCACATAAGCTGTTATGTGTAGATCAACTTAACAAGAAGGGTTGCGGAAAAATGTCATGTTACCATATGTAAATGCTTCATTTACTGGTCACAGCCAAGACATCTCCCAGATAAAAAGTGAACATTGTTTCCTTTACCTAATCTTCGATGTGCTAAAACGGACCATGGACCGTCTTTAGGTTAACCTTTGTGAAGGGCTCTAATCCCTTCGGCCCTGTGTTTTTCTCTGAGTTATACTGATATGTCTTGACTGGTCTGTGTTTCAAGTGACACTTACCTGGCTTGTATAAGAATGTGTGTTCCCAGTTTTGGCTTCACTTAGGGAAAGATGACTTTGTTAGAGACAGCTTCACTTGTGCACACCTGTGAATAAACTGAATTCATTTGACAGACAATTGTCTCCCAGTATTTTTGTTTTACTTATTTGCAGTTTAGAAATTCCACAACATTACCCAGGCACTTTTTTATCATTTGACTTTTTTTCTTGTTTTGGGGGTTTGCCACTGGCAAACCTGCCATTGTTGTTTGGCATATTTTTGCTGGAAGACTTTCCTGTCACAACTAGCATCATTCATTGTTGGTTATCCAGTTCTGTGTTCTATGTCATACTCCTAGATGGCTTTCCCTATTGATTATTACAGAACATTCTTGAAAGAAATGCCATAAAGTAAATTCATACATTTTGAAGCCGATCTGTTCTATTAGTGAACAGACTTATTTTAACTATATTAAGGCGAGACACTACATATGAATTGCAATTCCTTTTTTTTTTTTTTAATGATATCAATTTGAAACTTCTCATTTAGTTTGCACACGTGACTATGAGAAAAAAATGTATTACAAGTTTATCATTGTGTAATGTTTTCGTATACAAATAAGACATTTTGTGTAAAAACTGCAAAGTATGCACATAATAGGGACATTTAAATCTGAAAAATGTACAGAACCAGGTTTCCTTTTTTTTTTTTTTTTTTTACATACAAAAAAAAATACAGAGGAGGTTTTGGATATCTTTGAGTGAACTAGATCAAACTGAAAATTGTCCTAAAATTAAAATTTCGCCTAATTTTTTGACTCAGAGCTTTAATAAACCAGGCGTAGAATTAGATATCGACAAATTCTTCTGTACGTTCTGTCAAAATCTTATTAAGTACAAGATTGTAAAGTTTGGTGCGTGCAAGTGCTACTTTATGGACTGATGTTTATGTCTCTGTGGGAGGAAAATGCACTTCAAGAAAACAGCCTTTGAAGTTACAATGTCTCAGAGCAATCTACGGATGAAGTGGATTAAATGAAATAGTAAAACATCTTTAGGAGCAGATTGGACGAGTTTGCCGTTTCCACATGAAAGAGAGAGTAAACTGACCAAAAAACAAACAAATGCCTGCAATGTCTCACCTTAATTTTAGCTTCCCTCCATGTTAAATATTACATGGAAATAGAATATAAGAGACAAAGCAATATTCACTTATACAAGGGTTCCAACCAACAAACCAAAACAACAAGTGTGAGTTTAATATTAGATGCAAATATATGATGTCATTTGAAACCTATGAAAACCAAAAAGACACTACAGCAATATGCGCTTTCCGAGGCTTGGTACTTGTTCCAAACTTATTAACCACTAGCGAACATGAGAACAGAATTAATAAAGCACTTAACCGCAAATTCCTTTAAAGCAGAACTAATTAACGTCTTTGTAAGTCTGTGTGGTGGTTGTAAATGTATTTTTAGGGCGTTTGAAGCCCCCTCCGTTGCCCCGTGCTGTCTCTGCGTGGAAAACCAGCCTTGCAACTTTCCTGACGCCGACCCGAAGACAACTCTCCTGAGAAAACCTGGCTCTGTTTTCTATATTTGGTGACATGAAATGTTTTTGTATGCGATTGTACTTCCTTATTTCAAGGGGAAAAACTGGTAGTGTATTTTCACAAGAGACCTGCAGGGGGAGTGCTGTCGCCAAAGTTACTTAGTTCTGCTTTAAATCACCTAAATTTAATCTATTTGTGTATCTTTTACCAGAGCGAAAGCAGTCCGTACATCAGGTAAATTTAGGACACGGTTGCCTGAGGAACGCTTCTGCCTGCCTCTCGGCGCTCTCCGGGCTCACTGTCCCGTCTCCTCTGAGTTAGTTGCTTCTCTTGTCTACATTGTTGATTGGTGGCGTGCTGGTGAATAGCGGGAGATTGGGTGAGCCCGCTGATCTGAGCTTGTTCAGCGACTTTTGGTCCAGTCTGGCAGGAACAAAAAGGAGATGGATCTGCGGGGGAACCGGCGGACCAAAATAATACGCAAGTAAATGTCACCCAGCGAGAGAGCCACTTAGTGTGCTTCTTTATTGAGGCTTCTGCTGCAAATAGATTTTCCAGCACCCCGACCGACGCGCCTTTGTTCAGCCTCAGAGCATTAAGATTAAGGGAGGTGGGGTACAATGGCGTCGTCAGGAATGCAATCCGAGACACGGCATGACCTGAAGTGTACGTGGACAAAAGTGGAAGCCAGAGTGTAACTGCACGCTTTGGAAAATGCTGCATGTTTAGTTTCTTGGTATGTATATGTACGGTATATAAGGTGGTAGTATAGGTGGAAATGTTTGGAGTCCCATTTTCTTCATTTTTCTTCAGAGACTGCCCCAATGAAGCAGAAAAGATAATCACTCTGCCACAGTAAATAGTATTCAGCAGATCAGTTAAAGTTCCCCACATTTCAGGAGGAAGGCAAATAGATTAATAAATAATAAGATACATAATGACGGCATGTTCTCTGGGAAAGTTGTAAGCTTCTGGTTTGTGGGCGAACCTGAGCCAACTATCAGGGAAAAGCTTAGAGTCAGAATACTTGCTGATATTACATAAGAGAAATTTTTAGGACTGGCTGATATGTCTACTTACCCATGGCTCCACAGTCAGGTATAATAACTACTGGCAACATGTTCTTGCAAAGTTTAATGAGTCAAGATGGCTTCACAGGTTTGCATCAGTCCAACTGTGAATACTTCTAAACATCTGATGCAATTTCAGGGTTTGAGCAGTGAAAAATGGTTTTGGAGAAGCGTTGGTCGAAATGTCTTAACTTGTTATGTGTTATCGTTGCTCAAGACTTTATGGTGTAACTTAATAGTACAAAAATATGAAATGCTGTCTGGTCTTACTTTCATAAAATATTCAGTGTAAAATTCCTCAGATCCAACACACGATAAAAAACGTTTGATTTCTCTGACCTTCAGCAATATAATAGTGTCTGACTGGCTTTACAGATTTAGATTGCAACTAATTAATATCACTGTCAATCTTATTAACTCCCATCAGTGCATAGAGGTGTTGAAAGTAGGCTATGCATGCAGTATACATGAATGCAGACAGGGCCAGCTGAATTATTTAGTCTGAAAAAAGTGGATCTCATTGTATCTAACAAAAGAAAAGTGTGTACTGTTGTGTTAAGAGCTCGGAATAAAATTATTGTATAAATTATTCAGTTTATATTCACTGCAGACACATTTGCGTGCTTTTTTGCCCATTTTGCATGTTAAATATACAAATATATCATTTTTAAAACAATTATTTATGTTTATGGCGTTCCTATTTTCCGAGTGGTGGTCATCATCAAAATCATCAAGAGGATTCTATAGCATAGGAGCACATTGTAAAGCCCTGGGTTTGGAAAAACACTGTCTCAAGAGCCGAATGTAGCTTTATTATTAAATATTTCTATTCTAATGAGGGGTCTGGACTGGAGTTCATCTCTCTCTCTCTCTCTCTCTCTCTCTCTCTCTCTCTCTCTCAAAGACACATGAAGGCATTAAGGGATGATAAATGAAAGAGAGCATCCATCAAATTCTTGTGACATGTGGCATAGTGCTCGAGGTCACCAAGAATTTACAAAAGTCGCTGAATGGATTGAGATGTAACAGCAGTGGCTTGTTTTAGACACAGAGCTTTCAAAGTTTCAAAGCGTCACTTCACTCCAAAGCTGTGAGAGCTGCAGACGCAGCATTTCCCTCTCTGCCTCCTTCCTGTCTGTGTTCTGACAATCCACATCTAAATGCCCTTCAGATTTGATTCTCCTGTGCATACTTAGAGCTGGACGGCGCGCTGTCAGGTTCTACACAGCAGAGTCTTGGGGGCATTCTTCTTCTTGTATTGTTGTACACATTGTGATAATTGCATGATAAAACATATGTTCAGATGTCCTATTCCAATTCAGTACTCAACACAGAATTCTAGGACTAGATACCAACCTAGTCTAGGACTAACTCTGAATCAAGTTTAAATCAAATCAGAAAAGTAATAACTCTAACCAGGACTATCCATCTAAACCAGTATTCGGAAGATCGTTTGTGGGCCGGATCAGATTGTTTGGAAGGCCTGATTTGGCCCCAGAACCTTAAGTTGAATAGTCCTGGTACAGACCATCTATACTGTATATCCTAAAATCCTAATATCATATAATATCATATATAAACACATCCTTTATTTGTACCTAATACACTCCAAGACAGCTGCAATGCATACCCGTTGCTCCAGTATTCATCTTAGGAGATTTCAACCAGTACAAATTATTTCTACCCAGACGGTGAACTATGTATATCACAAAGAATACTGTAGTAATAGAAATGAAAGAAAAGAAAAGGCAGACAGGTTCAAACAGATATGACATGATGTTGAAAGAGACTAGGAATCACAGGGACATAACAGAAAATAATTGTAGGCAGCTGAACACGAACTTCTTTGTCATATTATATAGTGAATGAAGCAACAAGTCCCCCAGTGCAGGACATGAAAAAAGGCTTTGTTGCTTTTCAACTACATAAGACACTACAGCATGAGTCCAAGACAAATTAAATACACAATAAAGCATATCGTATTATACTGTATCAATAGTTTAGCAAAATGAAGTCTTCATTGTGTGTCATTTGCATATGTCTTGACAATTTCTTGCACTTTTTCTTGTTCTTAACATAAGTACAAAGAGCTGGGGCTAAAATAGATCCCACGTTGGGTGTGACCTCTTTCCAATTCAATGTGTAGAATTGCAAAAGTGCATGGTGGTGCAGTTTATTATGGTGCTCATGTGTCACTTTTACTTTTACAAGATCTGTGAGTCAAATATAAACGCTGAAAATAGCCTATTCCCCTGACCAAATTACCTTGATTTGCTGTTAAACTTAAGTAACTTTTAAAACAGGTAACATACTAATACAATTAACGGTCGTGATTAAATGGTTTGGGAGCATTTTGAAACCCATGGCATCATTCTGAGCGGGATCCTTCCCAAATCCTGCTGTTCTCTTAACGTTACCAGCCAAATTAAAGGTGAAGCCAGAGCGATAAGCGAGTTAACCCGACTGACTGTGAAAAAGCCTTTAATATTTGCAAAGGATGCCATATTAGTTGTGAGCCAAGCGCTGGCTTTCGCAACTAACAGTATTGCCTTGCCTCTGCTCCCAAAACACAAGCCAGAGGGAGAAACATGAGGATTTGCTAAATGTCAAGTGACTAAGAGGACTATGCGACTTTCCTTTCATATTTTTGGGGGTAAAGTGACTAGACAGTACGTGAGCTGAAATGGGCTTTGGGTGCTCTCAAAATGTAGAAGCGGAGAAGACCGGCAGAACAGTAGTTATTGAGGGCAAGTAATCTTGTTGAACTCCTTGCCAGTTTTTCTCGTATACAAAAAAAAAAAAAAAAGATTAGTTGCTGCACCATAAAGGTCACAATAGCGCAGCGCTCTGTGGCAGTGGCAGCCGTGGGATTGGATTGGCCGAGCTTCAAAGCGGAGCGGGGATTAGCATGGAGCCGCGAGCGAGGAAAAGCAACCCGGCGCTTACGGCACGCGATCGGCGCCAAATGACAAATTACAGCTGGTCTGGTTAAGGTCTGCGGGCCAGCGGGGAGTGAGGGACGGAGGGAGGGGGGGAGTCGGTCCGGATGAAGGCTCCTGGAAAGAGGCTGACTTCTTACTCTATTATACACATGAGTAGCTCTATTCACTTGGGCACGCTCAAGCACATCAAGCCTGTCCATAGAGGAAGTGAAGCAAAGACTAAAATGAACACGGCAAAAGAAATAAAAAAGCATTATAGTGGCTTAAAATAGCAGTGGTGCGTGTATTAGATCATGTTAGTTCATGTTTCTATTATTTCCAGGGTTTCAGACAGCTTCCGAATGGATTTTTGTCACACGTTTGAAAGAACTGTGTTGGAAAAATCGATGGCGCTATTTTATAACTCCATGTCAAAGTGCACACTATTCATATGGAAATAGTACATCACTACCATGTGTTTTGGAACTGTCCTATTCTTGATAAATGCAGGAGGGAGATTAACGAGGCACTACAGACTGTTTTCGATACAAACATTTGACTTTAAAAGCATGAAATCTTGAATAAAAAACTCCAACAATGGAAACGATAGATGGATACCTGTGAAATGTACTTTTGGCTGAAAAAAAAAAAGCAATAACAAGGAGATGGATGACATGGATGGAGCCGACTGTCAAGGACTGGACGGAAATAACTTTTGACGTGAATTGGAAAATTGACAATTTTGCTGGACATTGGGACAGATACAAAAGGTGAGGTATGCCTGACTAGCTTTTTTTTGCTTTCTCAATCTCTATGTCCTACTCTCTTTGTATGTATGTGTTTTGTGTCATAATTTACAAAAAACTGTAAAAAGAAAACTAAAAATGCCATGAATAGAGAAGAGTTTTTGTGCTAAACTGAATCTCTTTTCTATAGAAGATACACCAACTTGTCTCTAAGGAGAAAAATTACTAATTTTGTCTAGGTTTTGTCAGGATTTAAGATTATTGTCCATATTGTGCAAGTATATGGGCGTATACTGGAGCACCACGAAGAAACAAATACCACAACTGGGACGGGAATCCAACCCCCCTCACTCCATGATCCAAGACGCGGAGTATAATTCATCGATACAATGATTACAACATTTACTGCACAACCTTTTAAGTCTTTTTTTAATTTCTCGTCATAATGTGCCATAATAAGGAGAAATAAAAGTCTCCCAGAATTATTTGTTGGCCAACTATCTCGCTGCTGACCTCTGGCAGTCGTGTGAAAAGAATATAAAATACAACCTGCTGCGCAATGTGCATGCTAAAGAGATTATCACGGTCACGATTATGATTGCAAGCATTAACATTGCAAAAAGGCTGATAAAGTCCTCAGTAAATGGAAATATTCAAGGTAAGCGATAAAATGGGAAAAGGGATTTTGTCAGAAATGGAGGTCGGACCGTAATTAGCACCGGGTATGGATTGAATAAAAACCCAAAGTGACACCAAAATACAAAAGCTCAAGCGTAGAAATACCAACAAAACACATAACTCCACAAAAAGCAGCTATGACTTGAACCAGTGATGTAGTAGCACTGGATTATTTGCCAATCATAGTAATGGTTTGATCTCTATAAAACTAAATTGAATATCTTTGAATCTCCCAATTCAGATGGTCTTCAAAAAATAGTAAAATGTCTATATTCCCTCAGTCATCCCGTTGATCCATTGTTTAAAAAAAAAAGGCTGGACAAGGTTTTTAGCGTGAATTTTTTTGTCTTTCATCCAATAGACTTCATCAGCTCTGAGGCCACTGTATAATTGTGACACTCTTCCTTAAAATTTTGTCCACATGACTTAATTTAACCGTTTTGTTGTAATAATACACAACAGATATATTTATACTAGAAGTTATTGTAACTAAAAAGGTGTTTCTGTAGAAGAGATTATATAGATTAGATTATTACTTACAATATTCCACAGAATTATTATTATTATTTTTTTCATTTTCTACCGTTTGTTTCCGTTAGGGGTCGCGGGTGACAGGAGCCTATCCCAGTGACTTTGGGCCTTAGGCGGGGCAGGGTTAACACAATGATTACATTTATAAATCTCCATTGAGACAGCTAGGACAAGTTACAGACGGAGCAGCGAGAAGATCGCTGAGAATATTGCATGTTTTTCCTTTTTTTTTTTCTATTTTATTTTGTGGCAATAAAGACACCTGTACTGACTAAATCTAAGACAAATAAATACTATGAAAAATTCCAGGTAAAACAGTGATAGCAAGCAGGTGGTCCCCGAAACTTCACCAAAGTGGAGTGACATAACTAATATTTCCTTTAGAAATTCAATCTAAATCGTACGCCTGAATTATACTTTCCTTCTTAAACTCAATCTTAGTAATTCACAAAAAGACGTTTATTTTAGAAAAGGTTGTCATCTGGACACTGGACAACCCCTGAAACCTTTTCTACGATGGAACACTAGTGCAGTGGTTTTTCAGTCGCGACCCCGAAAATAACAATAGTTCACTTTTGCGACCCATAAATACAAAAAATAGGCGACACGCAAAGTGATAAATTAGCCTCATCGCTAATGTTTGATTTTATTTAGAGCATACAGACATAGAAAATGACTTTAATTGACTGACAAATAGGAATCTACATTTACCACTGCATTTGAAGGTGTCAAGCCTTGTTTAAGACTATTGTATCAGTTGTTCCCCATCATCTGGGGACCCCAGAAATCATTTCGCGACCCCCATTGGGGTCCCGACCCCTAGTTTGAGAACCACTGCACTAGTGGACGAATGAGGGATTATATCGAAAAAGATGTTTAGTAATTCCAAGTTTGTGTAACTGATGTCTGTCTTGAGTCCTAACATATCAAATCAAATCAAATAAAACTTTATTTATAAAGCGCTTTTCATACAAAAATTGTATCACAAAGTGCTTTCCAATGTACATCCATCCATTTGCTGGCTGGATGCATTCAGTAAGTGTCATTGCACACAGGAGATAAATTCTTTCATTTAATCCAGGGGTGTCCAAACGTTTTCCATCGAGGGCCACATATTGAAATATAGACCAAGCGGAGGGCCATAAATCAATCGTGAAACGTTAAAAAAAGCTGCATTTATCTGATGTTTTAAGCACCACCACACCTACATTCAGTCTCAGTATCTTAATATCAGGTCTGTATTGCACCAAAATGTTAGTTATTTAGATTGGAATTGTAGAAAATCTGAAATGTGCTGTAAATAGTACTTATCAGGACAATGTGGGCCACTTCACCAGGAAGCCTAAGGGCCAAGAAAAATTGGTCTGAGGGCCGCATTTGGCCCCCGGGCCTGAGTTTGGACATGCCTGATTTAATCCATTATACATTTTTTTCAAAACATGAGATAGTACATTTAGAGCACTCAAGAGCATGTTAAAGGCTGGTATCAATATAAAAAATGCATAATATTTTTCCTTTAACTCGAGGCACTATTTTTTTCCCTCATCCTTAACCCTACGATAGCAAGAATAAATTGTATCAACAGTTTAGTGGACTTGTGGGTTGCAGGGGCCTGAAACCATTTGGTCATTTCACAGAGCGCTGAGGCCCACTGAAACAATGTTGAGGCAATCAGAGCTAATTGTGCACTAACGGCTCCCTCTCCACTGTGCTCCTCTAATTGGCTGAAGCACCATCTGTGCAGATAAACACACTGTATACACTCCAATGCTTCAGATACACATCTCACCGCAAACATTCCCCACGCTACCCACAGATTAAACGCAGGTCTGGAAAATAAGACGAAAAAGAATGGGTAAAGTTGTGAAGTTGAACTGTATTTTGATTTCATTTTCAGATTCTACAATGGGTGCACAGATGAAGGATATGAACCTTTATTTCTCAATCAATCATAACTGCATAAAGTCACAGTGGTAAAATGTCTGAAAATCATCCAATTAGCAAAACCTTTCTCAACAACAGCTGCAAAAGTGTGGTTGTGTTACATGAGATCATCCACAGAGCAGTTTTAACCAAGTTTGGACAAAGGCAACACTTCACCGGAAGCGGCAGATTTGGGTCTGTTTCCTGTAAAGGCCTTGTTGTGTGATGTTTGCAGTCATTGCTAATGTGATTTTACATACATCAGTCTAATGCATAAGTTTGGTTTGCCCAGAAATAAGTGGGAGAAAACACCAGCTTTTGCAATAGAAGGTTTTATGCCCAGCTTGCATGGTGTTAGACTGTTAACTTCATCCAATTTTATGCTTGAGTTTATGAAGTTAAATCTGAATTGGGTCCTCACTGTTACAATAACTTAATCCAAACTTCAAAGATCATAAAAAAAGAAAGAAGAAACAAGAAACTTGAGCTGTACAACATTTTTATTCTAATCCAATTTCAACAAAGCCATTACCTTTTCTTTATTTTAGAGCACGCTGTATTGTGCTGGAAATGCTGTTAACTTTTGTCATTGTTTATATAAAGCTCCAATTCAGTTGTTAAATAAAATGGAAGTATATTATTAATTACCACATTCTATACTCTACTGTAACGTAACGGCATTTCATCTCGAAAATCCTAACTTGAATCAAATAGACTAATACATTTGACTTGCACATGTGAGTTATCAAAGCTGTTTCAATGAAAAGCCGGTGTGACTGAAGCTCGGTTTATGTTTTCCAAATGTACAAGACACGCAGAATCATAGAAGTGGACTTCTGTCACAAGAACCTTTTCCCGTTTTCTTCCATGCAGATCGTACATTCAAATTTCGCTCTGATGCCATTGTGGAAAATCTCCTCCATACAAACTTTATACTTCATGTTGTTCTATTTTCTATTTTAGACAAAAAAAGCATGGTAAGATAAGTAGCTCTCACTAACATAAGCTGAAAGGTTACATTATCTAAAATTCCTATGACAAGTTGGACTACTCTTTTGTCTACTAACACAGTCAAACTAATTATATTTCAGATTTTGATAAAAGTTTAATCAATTTTTTTTTAGATTTATATTTCTACTTCCTGGTCACACTAGGACATTCTAAAACTGATACCTAGTAACAAGGAGGTGCACGTTGCCAAAACTCCTCTAATGTCACAGAAATTATTATTGCACAGACAATAATATCTCAGAACCCCTTTATTTTGTTGACTTAATGTTTAAAGTGTCAGAAAACGTGTTGTCAGTTGTGATAATTGTTGTTTGGTTTTTTTTTTTCTTCAAAACGTGCTTTGATTGGTGTAAAACTATCATTTAGCTTTACAACAGGTATTCTCTCATCAAATGACGTCAAAATGAGAAAATCACAACAACTTTAAACAAAGCTGTTACGTTGTACAGTACATCAATACTACGCTACACATAACGCCCACTTTGCCATGACGAATGGCAGAAGTGTTGTCTGTACACGTAAAATAATGGGAACTCTATTGAAAACCTGCCCATTAATCTGCTGATTTGATGGATTTTCACCAGTAAACTCGTGATCTCCTGCAGGGACAGTGTAAACTATCGCATTCACCTTATTCCAGAAGTTGCCGTGGGCGCTGCCACCTTTTTTCCATTGTATTAGTTTACATGAGGCTGGCGAGCTCAACAGAAAATAAGTTCTACATGGACATAAAAGCAGTTTTCAGGCCGCCAAAGAAATCGATGCGTTGCTGGCTCATTGTTGCATGTGTACATTAAACATTTTACACAAATCAATAGTAAAATGTTCAGTGTATTTAGATATTGTTTTCGCGGCGAGACCTTTCCCTCGGTGTCTTTACTATAGGAGTGCGTATCAGTTACAAAAAGAGGCAAAAGTGGGCGAGACAGAACAAGGTGAGTACCTGTTGATGAAGACAGTGATGATTGGCAGTGATAAACCAGAAGAAGTGGAAGCACTCAAACTACTCAAGGATTTCCACTGAGCACTTTTTACATGGAAAGTCAATGATTACATTTCAAAACAATCATGAACATCTGAAACGATCAGCATGCCACTCCGTGTAACGGCGATAGTTTCAGATTCATGACGTGCCATCTTCGGCCATTTACAAAGGACCAAGTGAATAAAAATGAACTTGTATGAATGTATGTACAATCCAACTTGAGTAGCTAATGCATAATACATATATTCACGAATGCAGAATATATTTTATTCCGGCAAACTCAAGTGAAAAACATTATTTATTTATGACTTTGTGCAAGTAGTCCGACTCACAAGTTAAATCATTTAGAATCATCTAAATCTAACTTTTCTCACCTTAGAGCTTTATGCTTCGTTCATTGATTCTGTTGAAATGATGTTTTTCAGTCCCCTGGGTCAGCTTCTAAGTGTGCAGTCTTTACTCCCCCAAAAATGTGCTTTTGAGGATCTAGAATATGTCCCACTTCCACCGACAACTGAACTGAACATACATTTGAAGTAGCCATCTCCTCATTGACAAAAACATTGCAATCACTGTGATTTTTGTCAGTTTTGCGCTCCCAGCAATACTGCGTTCCCTCTTTTCTGCCGTCCGATATGGCGCACCCACGTGATCATGCGACGTACTGTAGGTGCAAAGGGACGGTTCAAACACTTCCACAACCTCTCAGCTCAGTAATAAAACTCTGTCAATCACTCCTCTCGTCCTTTAGCTTCGAACCGTTTTAGAATAAATGGCTGCCAATCGATCCCGTCTCCGATCCGTCCCATAATGCCCACGCCCCGCCCTTCCCCGCTCGCCCGTCTGCCTGCTGCTGTCGGTTCTCCGTGGCCTGTCGGAGCTGTCATCTCGGTAGCGCTCCTCTCGTGCATCAGGTTCGCTCCCCGCCGCTCTTTGTTATCACTTAGCGGGGAATCTTTTTCTGCCTGCCTCAGTGTGGAAAGCAGCCCTGCAGGCAGAGGTGAATTAGGTACAGCAGGGGGAAAAAAAAGAAAGAAAAAGGGAGGAAAAAAAAAGGAGAACAAACGTCGTCATGGAAACCACCTTTGGCTAAATCCTCGATACTTTCCAGGATTGAGGCAAAAGTCAGGTGATTTAAGGTCTTTAGTGACGCTTCCTGTGCTGAGGTCTATTTATGAGTGACTTTTTCTGTCGGATTGGTTAAAATAAAATTACGTCAAGAAACGTAGGTCGACCTGCCGAAGGGGACATGGTATTCAAAATCAACTTAGATGAGTTTCTAACCTTGTTACAATGGTGCTTCCTCATCATTAGTTTACTCAAAATTGTGTTTCATTTTTTAATGTTTCACTGTCCTGCAACTGAGGCTTGAGTAGTTAGAAAATTTGTGTTTTCATCTACCCCCTATCCTCGCCCACCTCCCTGTAGTTGTGAATGTCTGACACATGTCAGGTTCTAAAACGTCACGTGGCTACTTTTCAAAAAATAAAAACATGTTTCTGCTGCATGTTACAGTGAAACGTCACAATGAAGAGGCGGGGCTTATCAATTCTGCAGTTTTGAGCAGGACGTCAATGCACGTGTTTCTATTACCAAGCTGTTTTAGATCAATATTGCTATTAACAATGAACAAAATGTAAAATTATTATAATCTACTTAGGTTATGATAATTCAATATTGAGTAACTGGAAAAAAAACCAACAACATATATTTCCTGTATCAATATTTTGTATCTGTACATTTCAACAAATTGTAAAATTAATTGTGTCTGCTGTTGTTCTAGGTTGTAAATTTAAAAAAGCATTTTAATTAAGATGGTATGGACTTTGAAATAATCTAAAGTATTGACGTTGACTGGCAACAGATATCATTTTTAATAGTTGAATTTCTTGGGTCCACTGTTGAGCAAGACAGTTCACCCAAAAGGCCAAGTAAAATGGAAGGCATCCAGCAAGCAGTTGCTAAATCTCCACACTACTCAAATTGTAGATTAAGTTTGTAAAAGGTGCACTTTGTAACGCTTCTGGTGAAGTGTCACTCACCTCCTTGCACCGATTCAATTAAAAGTCTTCATTTATTTATAGCTCAAAACATCTCCACATAGTTGACCTTTACCTTTGCCTGGTGCTGTCACTTATATCCATGATGAAAAATAGGTCTAATACATGGCACGGTAGGGCAGTGGTTAGCTTCACAGCAACAATGTCCTGGGTTCGACTCCTGGGTGGCCTTTCTGTGTAGAGTTTGCATGTTCTCTCCGTGTCTGCGTAGGTGTCCTCCAGGTGCTCCGGTTTCCTCTACCATTAAAAACATGTACATTAGGTGTGGAATGAGAGTGTGTTAGTGAGAGTGAGAGTGAATGCAGGACAACGGATGAAAACTAGCCCATGGCTAATTCCGGAGTTGCATATTCATTAACATATACTGTACTGTGCATGTAAAGAGATGTGCGTCTCTCAGTCCGCAGCGCAAATTTAGTATGCAATTTTGCCTCAACGCGCAAAATTGGTCGGAGAAAATACAAATGATAATGCTTTGCAGGCACTGTTTGATGAAGCAAAACTGCGTAAAAATTTAGCCCATTCGAAAAGCAGATGTTAAACTTTTTTAAACAGATTATTGCAATTTTACACATCAATATGGGGTAAAAAGGATTTCTGAGGGTTGTATATGGCTCATTTACAAATACAAATAGTCCTACTACAAAATAATAGTGTTGTTTTGATGGAGAGGAGAGGTAAAAGGAAAAATATGTATTTTAAAATTGTTAAGATAAAAAACTGCTCTTGAGTGTCTTCAGTTTGACATGTTTTAAAAATAAAAATAAAATGCATTGCAGTAAAGACTGGATCTGACGAAGTTGTAGTTATCGTGATTAGACGAATGAAATGTTCAGAGTATAATTTGAGAATTTGTGTATGATTCAAGAACTTAAAACAGCAAAATATTCTCGAGTAAGTGACGTCAACTATCATCTATTCTTCATTGTCCCGTAAAATCTGCTTTTGAGGAGGCTGTAATAAAGCCCTAGCAATCCTCAGTCTCAAAGTCCTGTTTTCGGCTATGCTGGTTAAAGGCAAACACCTGCAGGTTTTCCAGATTTTCCATCACATCCCTCTGTCCGTGTGCGCTGCCGTGCACATCTGAACTTTGGATAAAAGCGCAGAAGCCAAACATCATGGTTTATGTTCAAATGTTTGAAGGTAGACACTGATCACAGACTTTCCCTATAGCCTTTGATGTATATCTCATAAAATCATTAATGTGCTATGTAATTAAAATCATTTATAACATTTTTTATATATATAAAGTTGTTGGCCTATGAGGCTAGTGAATCTTCATTTATCATCATAACTTCTGTTATGTCTGTTCTCCCAAAGGAGCAGCAGCAGAGCGCACATTTGCACCTCCTCTTCCCTGCAGTAAACTCATTTATATATCAGATGTGCACAGCTGACAATATGCACAGTTTCTGATGGTAAATAAGGAGCAACACATCCACAAAATAACACCTGCACATTTTAAGTAATACTCTATTTTGCACCTGTCTTAGTAAATCTAAGACAATAGATACAGTAAAAGTGGCACTCACTGCCTTAAAGGTGGAATGGAGGATTTCGGGCAACAAATCAGAATCTCATTTCCTCGTGGGTAGCACAAATAACTGGTCCGCTCCGGTGTCAATCATTTTCTGCGTGCTAGTGCACGCCCGCAGGCTCGTCCAGGGGAAACGCTCGCTCCCCTGGCCGCGCATGCGTGGTTGATATGCTAGTGTGTTTATGTAGCAGGAGGTTAGCGGCGAGTTCCGTCATTGTAGGTCTAAACTTTCATCCGCGAAGTACCGAAATGGCTGAGGGACGAAAGAGAAAGACTGTTTTCGAGCTTTCACAGAAGAGACGAAAGTCTGTGGAGGAAAGAAACAAAACTCGTGTTATTCTGGGGGAATGGTTTACGCGCTGGCGAGCATTGAAAGCGCAAAACAGGCTTCCAACTGATGCCTCCGTTGCAAAGTATCTGCTGGACAGGTAACTGTTTATCTCTCTTTTTTTATGTTTTTATAAATTTTGAAAGTTTTTAAATCTTCGCGGAGGTTGTCGTGAGAAAGTGACACCAATTGTCTTGTAAACAAATGCACACGGAGCAGTGCTGCTGGGCGTCCTCGTGCACGAGGTTTGGTAGGCGTTCACTCAGGAAAAACGGGGAGGGAGGGAGGGGGAACCTGCGCATGCGCTTTTTCAAAAAAAGGACTAACAGTCGCAGATTTTCAAATCGGCGAGAAATCCTCCATTCAACCTTTAAGACATCGTCACATTTTAGAACGTGAAGGCAAACTATTGTTGGAAAGAAAAAAAGTTTAACACATTCCAGTCAAAGTCCTAACATCTCCATAGAAACAAGGTGGCGAACCCTCCACCATTTTTAAATCCACGTTTTGCCTGTGTGCCCATTTGTCCTGCTGTGAGATCGCATTCAGGCTAACCATTTGTCATTTCTGACCTTTTCTGGAAGCTTTATACAATCCCCACTACTAATGCTGTAGAAGATCAGAATGAATAAGATCCTACTTAGGCTTGTACAGCTCAGTGGTCGTGAGCACTCATCTCATCAGCGTGTGACTTCCACTTGAGAGCAGCCATATAAATCAATACGAACATTTCCAACTGAATACAGCTGGGGCACATCAACGGAGCTCTTAGCTCTATGTTGAGAAGGCTATGGCACATCATTTTCCCTTACCATTTTACAAAAAAAAGTGCATTTGATAATATCCTTATTAAAGAGGTTAACAGATACACATTCTCACTGTGGACGGATTGGAAACATTTGAATGGCTGTGGAATGAGCCCTTGTGAAATATCTCTGAGAACATATAGCGCTCTCATCTGTAGGCTACAACGGCCTCCACGCAATTGGCAATAAAATTTTGCTAAATAATTCAAACACGCTAAAATGCCTATACCCAACAGCCACTTGTGAGTTCGATTTACCCTATAGGGACAAGCAAGGTATATAAAAACATCATTATCTCTTACAAATGATGTCCCCAAGGCGGCTCCAGTAACCTAGCACTGGTGCCATACTCAAATATATTGTGCAATTTAATCACGTAGCATTTTCTATAAGTAAATCACCCTAAATTACTATTGGTTGCAAGACATTCCTTCTTGTTATTATTTAAATGTGTTTTACAGTGTCCCGTACCTAGCAATAATTCATACACTTTCCCAACAGAGCTATAACATTGTCCTATATTATTGCTGGTGCTTGTTAGCCTCCAAAAAGGTTGCAATGACAAACATGATGGCTTCAGCTGCTACTAAAATATGTTATAGAGACGAGTCCCTGTGCCCATATTTTACATTGTATATTCTACTGTCCAAAAAGTATCTGCTAAATGGTGATAAGGAGCAGAGGATAGTTATTCCATCTTCGGTGATGGGACGAATACTTTGAAAATGATTTCCGTTAAGGAATACTGAATACATGGTTTGTAAGTATTTTGTAAGGTATTCGGTTACATTGGCAAATTTAGGTTCTGTATTTTGAATACTTAGAATACTTTTCATGACAGCACGCTGCTCGCTTATTCTGACGTTTTAAAGCAAGAGCCAGTGGTGAATTGTGCTCATGGGACCTGGGCCATTATTGCGCTGGAAGCAGAGTGAACAAACCAGTTTCCAATGTGCTGTCCACAACTGCAGTTGCACAGACCTTCACCCAGAAGTGAAACTACACTGACAATGTTTTGATTCACTATAGTCTGTCCACACACTTCCAGTTGATCAACATATTCAGACTCACACAAGCTAAGTTTCCATTGATCTGCCTAACTGAACTAACTTTATGAATGAATAAAGTCGGCATGACTGCGACGCGTCCATGTGCTAGACGTTCTGTGTTGTACATTTGTCCCTCTAAACAATTTCAAGTTCCTGTGTATTATTATAGGCCTATTCAAGCGACACAAATGAGGCTTTATTAAAGATGAAGGCTGTATCTGCACTAAAACAGCCAGAGCCATAAGGCACTGCTCATATCTGAGAGTGTACAGCAACGCTGCAGCCTGTGGCAGTGTTTAAATAATCCAAAAACTCTCTCATGAGGACAGACATGGATCAGGGAGCAGATTGAAAAGTTAGGCCTGTGCAGGTCGCTTCAGAGAAGTTGCCACGTTTTAGCCTTTTATTTCGAAATAAATGTTTAAAATGCAGTAAAAAAAATAATTGTAAAAAATGCAATGTATTCACTTATTAGATATACCAGTTTAACTGTAGTAACTGTAATGGAACACAGTTATTAAATATGTATATATGTACATAATGGCGGTACATGTATTCTGTTACTCCCCAACACATCTTTAGGACAAAGAAAAGCCGGTATGAAAAGTTTAATAATCAAAGGTGAAGCACTAAAACAGCTTCTGAACATTTTGAGAATTTATAAATGCTGACATATGAAAATTTCCCCTTTTAAAGTGTATTTGCTCCTCTCCCTATGTTTCCTCAACTAGTTCATCAGTACACAGCCTCATTTTCATGATTTTAGTGTGTGAACGAGATATAACCTTTTGCATATTGAATTTTAATCATAAACAGTGGACACTGTCTTACAATCCTGGTTGATATGCTGTATTTTTGAATAGGTTACTTATAATGTTAGGTTTAGTTTGAGAAGAAATTTCTTTTTGTTCATTTGAATTCACTTATGTATTTTTCAGTGCTCAGGTTTGCCATAAAAGTAAACTTAGCTGCTATATTTATGATGCAATAGTTTACACTTGCAGATTAGTTCTGCACTTATTGAAAACACAAGTTTAACTCCCACTGAAAACTCACTTTCAAAATGTCTTTCTAATAAGTAAACTAAACCTGACATTTGTTCCTTCATCTTTGCAAGAGCTGATTGGAGCGGCACATTTATCAGAGCTGACGCAAAGACATGCAAGACAAGTGAACTGTTAGCACTTCACACTTGTCAGCACTGTATACATTAGTGTCCAGTTACAAGCCAGGGAATGCTGCGTGAAAACAACTCGACTTCTCCACATCTGACAAGACACTTTTCATTTTCATAAATCAAATTGGAGTGTGAATAAAAGAATTACTAACTTTGTTTTGAAGCGGAACAGAGTTACTTCAGTGCTTTAAAACTGCACTGATAAACATTGAGAAATGAGATGGTAACCTTACAAAAAATGGTGCGCTATGTAACTTCTCTGGTGGGAAGTTTGCCACCTGCTTGTCTCAATGGAGATATTATTGCATTGCCTGGAATATTCCATATCCTGCTTTTGTTCATTTAGGTGCTTTTTTCTTTGCTAAAAACAAATGAAAGAAAACATCTCTTGACAAATAATGCATTCTGACTGTGAGCAAGCGCCTCTCCACTGATCTGACCTGAAACTTAGTCTGGAGACGTCATCTACTCCATGGGGACAAGCAGGTGGTGGAATCTCCTCCAGAAAGGTTACAAACGGCATCTCATCAGTAGATATTTTTAGATGAACAAATACATTCAAATCATGTTCATATTTATCTTTTTTTTATTTATGTGGTTGGGACTGTGCATGTTAATGAACATACATGATACAAATGCTGTAAACACACATCTCATTCATATACTATTGTATTGTATATTGTGTAAAGTATTATTGTCCATGTTTTTAGTGGTAGGGGAAACTCCACACAGAAAGGCCCCGAGCCAGGACCTTCTTGCTGTGAAGTGAGAGCGCAAACTACCGTGTGGCCCATATTTAATATGAATATTTGATTTGTCCTTGTTTTAATGAGAAAGATGTACTAACACTCTCCACAGCAGCAGAATCATCAGGCACCTCAGCCTATCCCTCCCTATCTTCACCACCAGTACTGTGCAATGTTTCTGCTGAGGGATTCACCACCTTCTTGTCTCCATGGAGGTACAGTATTATCGCTTTTTCTGGCATGTCCCACAGTATGGCTCTCCATGCAGCTTCAGTTTTTTATTTTTTTTATTTATGGGTTTTTTTTACAACCCAGTTCTGCCACATAACTGACTCTTTACAATGGTGGCCATGCTAGCAAATGTTCTTTTTTTTTTTTTTTTTTTTTTTTTTTACAAGACATTACTTTCACAAAAGAAAAAGACAAGCCTTTATTGTCTCCCAAAGGAGACATCTGTCATTCAAACACAATTTACATCCACTCCTCTGACCGAGAGCTTCACAATCCACAGAAAAGTACAAAAAATACAATACAAACAACCCCTACTACCCCTACTAACCGCCTCAAAAGTACAGGTTCTGTTGCACCGCCTGGCCCTAAAGTGACTATTGCATAGTGAAAAAAAAAAAAGACACACCTCTCAGATCTGATGTAACTTGGCCTTGTGGAGTCACCTGCTGGTCTTTATGGAGGTATACATTTAACACCCTTCCGTGAAACAATCAAGGCAAAGCAGGTTGCTAACCCTCTACCAGAAAGCTTACCTTGTACAACTTCATACAATACACATTTTTCCCCCCATTTCCATTCCTGTTGCAGCCACTACTCTATTGTACATTATGGCCCACAGTCGGAGCCTCAGGACTCCTCGCAGTGGTGGCAGCTGGCCTTTTTGCAAGCTGCTGTTGTACTTTGTCAGAGCAAATTTGTATAAATACCAAACAGCATACTTTGTGACAGAAGAAGCAGAAAAACTTTGTGTCCCATTTCTGGAGTTGACATTTCGCCTGCCTCCCCCACTGGCATTATCCAAGCGTGTTGAACAAAGAGAACACAGAGCCACAGTCCAATGGGAGGGCTGTGGTGATAGAGGTTTGAAGTGGTGTGCTGTTAGCCCCGGGGCCAGTGCGGAGCTTTAACATCTGCTCCTGTCACACTCAGGAACAAGGTGCACCACGCTGGGCCACCACAGATCACTGCTGCAGCCCAGTTAGTGGCACAGAGGTCTGGACGCACCCCCCCATTCGCAACCAATCAGCACTTTCAGCGGACACGCACCAGTGAGCATGCTGCCTCGACAGTCATAGTGCAGTATAGATTTTTTTAATTGGGGAAAAAAATCTGGAGGAAAAGAAACCATGTGCGAGTTCTTATTGTTAATTCAGACCTCATGAAAGTGTTTGAAATGACTTTTCTGGAAGCAAGACCACTCTATAATAAGTACGCCTTAAAGGGCCTATATCGCGCACATTTTTGTTCCATGTTGTTCCCTCCTCTGTTTTTTTGTTTGAATCATTTGGACAATTTCAGACTTGAATTGCTTAACTTTGAATCTCCAACTAATGTTTTAGCATCGTTGAAACTACTTAACTTCTCTGTGCGCCAGACGATATTGGACAATGTTCTGCGGCAATCTCAAATGAAAAGGTATAAGTGAGTGAGTTATTCTAGAGTATAATCCAGTAAAGCGGTTCAATTTAGGCAAAAAAGTAGCTGTTAAACTCAAAACTTCCACATAATCATAGGCTTGAACTGAGCAATTTGAGATGTGGAGATGTAGACGGACTGTTAATGCAGGATTAGTCATACGTGTGAATGAAACAACACACAGTTCCAATGATCTATTATGGCTCAAAGCTCACAGGAGTCCATTTGGGTCATTGAGGACCTTTAATAAGCCTAAACAAAGACTTAATACAAAATAAACAAAATCATGTATGAATTAAGCTATTAATAATTCTTGATGTACTATTTGTTCTTTATGAATTAAGTCTCTGTTCATGCTTCATTAAAATTATAAAAAATGCAGTTATTAATAAGTGTTTCAGCAGATAATGTGCTTACACTTGAATGTGATCGGTTCTTTTCAAATTAAGACGAGAACAATTTGTGACTGTACAAATTTAAAAGTAAAATGATGCCGTGAATGATGAGCAAATCTACAAAATCTCCTGTTGGATTGGTTGAATTGTGCCTTTTGTTGTTACGCATCAGAGAAGCCAGACAGACTAAATACCTTCAGAAATGTTGAAAAACTGAACATTTTGTTGATCTTTCCTGTGGTCTGCAGCTTACTGTTTACACTCGTTTTGTATCCAGCAACAGCTTCAGATTATCAAGGCTACTGAATTCCAAAATAGCAAATGGTTTAGTGGTTTTCTGTCTTGGCTTGTCCCAGTATGTAGGTCACATTTATTCACTGATTTGATGGACAGATGCAACGGACAATAGGTAAAATGAGCAGGAACAGTTATGTAAGGCCGCTTCAGTTTGTACTTTATATGGTCCCGCTCTTAGACTACATAGAAATGGTTAGCAGTCTGTTAGATTTCTTTATATTACTTCAGACTTTTCGGAAGCTAGGTTTATACATATTCAGCATAGAATCAGCAACTATGATTCCTACAACTTCTTTTAGTACCTTGAATTATAGGAAGCATACGTTATTTTTAAAAGCAGTGTCTGAGTTTGTCTTGCAGTTCTAATAATATTATCTTATTCTATTATCTTGAGTTTGAAGGGAACATATTCTGGTACTGTCACTTTTTTCTGGTTTTAATCATGTTTTAACAATGTTCCGTCATCAAAAACATACCTGGAGTAGAATTCCACTGCATTCACAGAGTTTTGAGGAATAGTCATTTAAAAACTCTCCCCCCTCCATGCATCAGACATACGTCCTTCCGAACTCCATCTACCTGGCACGTAATTTTCAGACTTCATACGTCATTTATCAGAGAATCTTCCGTTGTTTTAAGTCCTTAAATCATACTCGCTCTGAGCATTTCTGCCGTCTAAACACAACTACTTCTCACTTAAATATGAAAGTTACGACCCCCTTATTGTTAAGCTAGTGAACCAGCTGGACTTAAGCCCTCTGTGTGCTATGCCCAGGTGGAACTTTTACTCCAGCGTGGAGCAGACGTACTTCCAGAGACAACATAAGAGAAGTGCAGCAGCCAATAGACAGAGCAGCAGCATGTGAACCTTGAATGCCACAGGCCACCAGAGATACGACTGTGTTTGCCCGTAGCTCTGGCTCTGATTCTGCGGGGCTGTGGTGACTTTTCCACGCTCTCCTGTGTGCTTATAGCGCTGGCTGCTGCAGCCCCCTTGACGCCTCTAGCTCGCCTTGATTTATCACAGACCCTATACACAAATATGCTGTCTTGTTACGGCTATAGAATTGACAAAAAGTAATCCAATACCTCGACAAAAAAAAAAAAAAAGACTGATGTTTATTGTGAAAAGGTCTGACAACAACACATCATTTACCGCTGTGCAATTAGGGACTAATATTATGCAAAACTTTGTTGAGCTTTTAGCCATGTTCTAACATTGTTCCGTCATAAAAAACATACCTGGAGTAATATTTAGTTTGATTAACGTTTGTTTGATGAAAACTCGGTGATGTGGGTGGTGTAGACAATAGTTGGCATCACTTATCCAAGAGTCTTTTGCTGTTTTAAGTCCTTAAAGGCCCTGTACCTGATTTTTACTGTTTTGAAACATGAAAAAAAGAACTAGTTCATGTTAAAGTCTTTACATCAGTCACATGTATCTCTCACTTACGTAATGTTTATGAGAACTTAACACAAGTTTCTGAGTCCAGAGCGTCACGGACC
Source organism: Rhinogobius similis (assembly GCA_019453435.1). Taxonomy (NCBI): domain Eukaryota; kingdom Metazoa; phylum Chordata; class Actinopteri; order Gobiiformes; family Gobiidae; genus Rhinogobius; species Rhinogobius similis. The sequence continues at coordinate 24,629,092 of CM033635.1, forward strand.
ATCACGGTACAAGCTAACAAACATTAGCATGCTAACAGTGCCCTTCCTGATTACCTCTCGTAGGATAAAACGCTCTATAAATAGATGCAGAAAAAGAGCTGTGATCCTATTTTTACCCAAATAGAGGCTTTTACAATATATCTGTGCTGGGGCAACACAGATTTTCTGGTACAAGACCTAGTTCTGTTTTTCATGATTCAAAACAGTAAAAATCAGGTACAGTCTCTTTAAATCATCGCCAGACTCACTCTGAACATTTCTTCTGTCGAATCACGATAACTACAACTTCGTCAGATCCACTCTTAACTGCAATGCATTGTGGGTATATATTTACATATGTGTAATTGCCTCTACAGCCAGTAGATGGAGCCACAGCTAAGTCAAAATGGCATCTCCCAATGCAGTTATAAAGTAATGTTTTTCTATGTAAAAGCATTTTAATTTTAGTTCTAAACCATCAGACGTCAAACTAAAGTCAGTCAAGAGCAGGTTTAACTTTCTAATTTGTTCCATGTACAGTTTTATATCTGGTCTTGATCAATTCCTTCAAATACATTGATAACACAACCTCTCTCGATAATTTACGCTTAAAAAAGAGCCGATGATGTTTCCAGGCAGCGAGTGAATCCCAGAATTGAATTGGTGCACTCGGGTCTCCAAGAATTAGGACCGATGTAACTTAAAACCAGCTGGTGCACTCGTCTTCTGTTGTCACTCTGGTCTGGATCTCTTTGGCATAAGTTTCCAACAGACTGCAAACACATGTAACCAGTGGGAGCTCAACCATCTATCTTTGTCTGTGTCTCAGCTAACCGTGCCCTCCCATCTTCAGAGAGACGTGAGGCAGTGACAAATTAAGTCCTCGGAGAAGCGCTCGCAAGATGGAGTGGCCAATCGCTCAGACAACCAAGACTCCTTTCTCTGTCTTGTTGTTAAGCTAAATACTCAGTGTTTATCTCTATTTGGAGTTGTCCACGGACGTACACACATCTAAAAATACTTTACAAACTGTTTTACAAAGTTTTCATGTCTGATAAATGGGCTTGTGGTTTGTTGAGACGGATGTGGATTTTCTGGTTGTAATTAGGATGAAAAATCTGCAGTGGTAATTGGTATAAAATTAAGGTTTGCGAAGTTGCATTTAGTCATTGCAAGTTCATTAGTTATGGTTAGGTATTTAGGAGTTAAAGCAAATCTGAATGTGTTACCAAACCACTAATTTAAATCAAGTTTGGAATGTTTATTTCACTTTCCCTTTTAAGTTCATCACATGTTCAAAAGATACATCAGCTTTTACAACTGTGCCGGCGAAATGGTTTGCTGGTGTGGTTCTCCAGATACGACAGGGAAGCAGGCAACCCAGAGAGTGGTGCAACCGGCTGGAGAAATCATCTGGGTCTGACCTCTCCGAGAATTTCACTGTGCACTCCTCCTGCTATGTGCGCCTGGCTCACAACATCCTCGGAGACCGCTCTCACCCATTACACCACCTGCTCCACGCGTTGACCTCTGGCCGTAGGTACAGGTCACTCCCAGCCAGAAGTGCCCGAATGGCAGCCTCTACCCCCAGGCGAGGCGACTCCTGTTTGAGCTCTGTGCCCCCTCATTCTCACTCTTTGGCCCCCCATCAAGTTTACTCCTCACCACAATCACACAATCACAACTGTAAACTGGACTTTGTTGTTGACAAAAAACAGACATAAAATACATATCTGCACAATGGTTACTGTTTCTAAAATCGACCTCATATTTGTGAGGTTTGGGGTTAGGAAAAGGAGAGGGACTTTTATACTTTACCTGGTGGACGTAACATAATGGCAGAAACCTATACTGCCTCACTTGTTTCATGTTGCTGTGTTTATATGCTAAAAGTGCTTCCACAAACCACTCATTTGCAGACAATGAGGCATACATTTTAGGCAGAGAAAAGGGTCTTCAAATTGGTGTGATTTACAGCTGGATTAGTCAATCAGGGATGCATGGTTTGGCCATATCAAAACAAACATGGCTGCTTACAAGGGGGGGGGGAGGGCAAAAAAAATATCACATCGTGTATACTCTTGCGTACACTTGTGTTGTGCAGAATCACTGAGCAAAGCGCAAAGTGATGTTAATCTAAGGTGCGACAAGTTTGATTTCGCTCTAAATGATATATGACCAATGGCCTCCTCTGTTTCACAGGCATCATGGAAATAAACACATATGTTTGCTTGGTTTGCAGAGAATTTAATATGTGCATTCTCGATCCCAGGCAATAAAAGAGGGGCTTTTGTACAGAAATAGTAAGCTGGGGTGCAATCTAACTCCTGCTTACAACAATTTGCTCAAATATTTGTCAAATGAGAAATTAATGTTAATTAGGTACTTTAACAGCTGTGAGGAAGAGGCTGGCAGAGATTAAAAATAGGTTGGAACAATCCAAGACGAAGATAGCAGGTGGACAGTGGGGAGGTAGAGAGCAACAGAGAACAATAAAGTTAAAACAAGGCTAGCGGGGAAACAGCTGAGTATAACTCCTCCCTTAGGGCAGGACTAATCTGGCTGCATAAATTCTAGCTCCTCAGACGAGATATTTCATAACAGTGTCCATGACTACCTTTGAAACCTTTTCTACCATGCCCCCATTTATGTACATGTTTACTGCATTGTATAATGCACTGATTGTATCACATGCATCAATGTATTGATCCTGTAATATGAATGTATTGTTACTTTTGATAATTACATCTAATTCTTGACTCTTGCAGGAATTTTTGTCACCATTTGGGAAGGATGTTGCGGAATATTTGATGACACTGCATCTACCTTACTTCAACAATTACATTTTTTGTGAGTTTTACCTGTGGTAGCATCTAAGTAGCTGGTTGACTTTGGGAGGACATGTTTTTCTGTGTGGGACAGACAAAATTCAGTTGAAGTAGATATTATTTGAACTTGACACTATATAGAATCAACAAGATGATCAATGAAGCAAGAAAGGTTTCAAGCAGAGCTTCAATAAGCAACAAGAAATGGGAGAGAGACAAAAAAAGTATATTCTGCTATACTGACTTTTTTTTAGATTTTAACCATGTTCTAACAATCATCAAAAACATACATGAAGTTGCATTCAGTTGAAGAATGTTTATTAGAAAATCCTCTCGGCTCCGAGCGTCAAACAAACTTCCTGCTGAACTTCCTGGATTTCTGGACATAGTTTTGGATCATCTTCATCACTTATCCGAGAATCTTCTGCTGTTTTAAGTCCTTAAATCATCAGCAGACTCGTTCTGAGCATTTCTTCTGTCTAAACACAATAACTGCTGCTGCTAGCTTGATAATAGAAATAATATAGCTAAAATAACTGCTTGACACTATCCCAGACATGTGCCAAAAAAGCAAATTGTAAAAAAGAATTAGAGGAACTAAATGGAATCAACTCCATAAGACTATTCCGGACAGTTGTTTCCGAGCCATGGTGCAATACTGAGCGAAAGGAAGGACTATGTGGGCAGCGCTAACGGTTCAAACAAAAACATGTTCCTGTCTCATTGTTCAAAATCAGGTACAGGCCCTTTAAGCAGGCTTCATTACCAGGCATCTGTCACGGCGTCGTCGAAGGGCCTACTGGCGATGTGGAAGCGGCTTTCCGACCATCAGCAGTTTTCCCCTCTGTGATTGGCTGTCGGTTTGGCTGGCTGGCTTTCTCTCTCTTGCCGGGCCTCCTTTTGAGTGAGAGCGCTTAAACACATCAGCATGTCTGTCATCGCCACAACGACACCGCGCAGACAAGAAAAGTCCATTATCGCTTCCCTCACTGCGACTATTTATCTCGCGCCCTGTCACTCGCTCACTTGCACGGCCGCCTAAACCCCACCTCGATCACCCCTCCACCCCCACTCCTGCAACCCACAAACCAACGAGGGGTTGTGACAGGGGAAATATTGCATCACTTGTCGTTCTGTCTGGGAGCGGAAAGCTGCTGAGCGCATGACTTTTCTGAAGGTTTCTATATGTAACCCGTACAGTGTGAGTGAATAATGTGGGGGGAATGGTGCCTAATAGAGGGCCATGTGTGCTTACCACGACACATTTAAGCTCAAACGCACCGAAGGGGACATTTAGAGATTAACAGCCGAAACTAACTGTATGGTCGCACAGAAAAGCAGTAGTAGTTCTTTCTTGGATATACTCGAGGTGAGGGATCTTGCAGAACAGAAGAGTTGATTGAATGTCTTTAACTTCACAAAAATGTCAGTTTTAGAAAATGTTTGCTTCAAAATGTGAGATGGGATTTGAATTTTAATGTAACTGTCCATGGCCAACATATAAACTCTCTGAGCAAAATTTGAATACCAGTCATCATTTTAAAAGAGTAAATGTCATATATTCATGAAAAAGTGGTGTTAAAAGGAAAAAAAAAGAAAAATTGCTCACAGAATAAAAAACAAATGCCAAAAAAGTCACTGCATGAGGCTAGATAATAATTTTTCAGGTTGTATGAAGGTAGCAAATTTGCCTTTTCCTATTTCCTGTGTCAAACAACATTCTTTTTAACAAAATGTTACTTTTTCCACAAGGACTCTATTATGCAGCTCATTTACAACCAAATGACATTTTTACAGGTAAAAGCTAAAAACGATGACTCATAAAAAACGGACATATTTGCCTTTCAGGTGAGTCATGCAACCTTAAAGAAGGCCAGACTGGAGGATTCTGTCTGAGAGAGTTTGAAAATTGGCATTTTTAAAAGAATGTTATGTTTGCTTCTCCCAGTGAACTTAAACATTTAATTGGAGGAACGCGACATTTAAGACATCAATCTTAAAGTTGTAGGAGGAGCTTAACCAGATTTTTGTAACTGAGGTGCTGTAAGGTTGGCACCCTGGTGCCAACGTTCATGATTGTGACATTCATGAATGATCCGATTCTTTTGAACAAGTCCTCACTGTGAAGGATGGGAATCGAGTCACGATGGTGAGAGAACTGTTCTAGTATTTCATTCATCGAGGAGACAAATATGGGCACGGAAACAAAGAGAAGGCTTGTTTCACTCAAATGTACCTGTATAGTGGACACAGGGCACCATTTTCCCCCATTGTCACCTCAGACACCAGTCCTAGAAATAATAAAACAAGTGTGCGTACTCACTCCTCCCTCTCTGCTCAGCGCTGCAGCTCATCTGTCAGTCATCTCAGTCCATTTTGTGGGCCTGATTGAGGCAAATATGAGCAGGTTGTGCAATACCTGCCCCACGTAATGTTTCAATTCCCTGTGTGAAAATGGAAATCCAAAACATGACAATAACTTAATGGTGAGTTTGAACAACAGTTGTGCAGTGCAGTCATCACAGATGGGACATGAGGAGCAGATAGCAAGAGTAAAGAACCTCGAGAGCCCCTTGTTCCAGATCGAGATGTGCAGGCACAGAGCAGAGGAGAGTCTGTCGCACTTACGGGTGGCAATGGACCAGTGGGCAACAAGGGACAACATTCAAACTGTGGCTAGTTGGTGTGTGTAATGGTGCTTCTGTAAATGCACATGGAGATTCTGTCACCCACTTGACACCCACTTATAAAATCCTGCAGGCCCTCCTTACTGATTAGAGTGATTGACTCTTAAAATGATGAAAAAACAAAAACAAACCAATCCTTTGAACAAGTTTAAAATAGTTTTAAAGCGCATACTACTACTGCCCAAGCTTTCCAGGTTTCTACATTTTTGTTGAGAGCTAACACTTACATTTTCTTATTTGGGGCCTTTCCTCATACTTGGTGACAGGTCATAGTTAAATTTAAGAGAAACCCCTAAAAAACTGCCGCACTTCCAGGGGCAGCCTTCGCTCCCCTGGCAACTTCATACACAGGGCCCTCAGATGTGGGATGAACTCTCTGCCTCTGATTGAAATATTATTATTTGTTTTGCTTTTTTCAGCATTTACTTTTTGAAATTCAGGGATTAGTAAGGATTTGTGCATTTGTACGGCCCTTTGAAGCTAATGTTTGAACAATCGAACTTAGATCTATTTCTGTGCAGCCATCTTGAGTGCTTCATTAAAGCATTCACCTTTTCATTTTTCACACAGATTGCTAATTTTAGTTAGTGCTTTGTAGTAAAAGGGTGAAAGCATGTTTCTTTGTGTGATGGATGACTGACGGAGATGAGTGGTGCTGTTCTAACACCTTTCCTCATCAGCACAGCTCACACCTGTCATGACTGAAGCCTCAGCCACAATGGAGCCGAGTATAAAAAGGCTGTTTTCAAAAGGACTCTTATTTTCTAAAGCAGAGATAGAGATTTACGAACACCTAATGTCAAGAGTCTGGCCACAAACTCTGCTCTTGATGGCAATGACAAGGTAAACAGCGGCAGTAATTGAGCAGAAACAAATGCAGAAATTAACAAAAAGCTCAGCGAATATTCTTAAAGGAACACTATGTCATTTTTCTGGTGGTGGTCTGCACCTTTAAACACATTATTGATCCAATATTTTGCTTCTCTTTGAGTAATGAGCACAATCAGCAGACTGCTATGCAATTACGTGAGCCCTGAGAGTCCGTCTGTGAGATGGAAGATACAGTGAGAAGACCAAGACTGTGATTAATAGAAGAACCCTTTCCCAAAGCTCCATCATACTATCTGATTATTAATTACCTCGTTATCTCTCTTGTCCAACTAATTAACAAAGACACTGCGGCATGTGTGCAAGAAATAGCGTTATTTCATGTTCTGTGGGGTCCCGTCCCTGGGGGGAATGTTCAATCTGACTCCACATGTGCTGCTCTGTTGTTGATTCAGAAGAGAGAAGTACAAAATGTATTTGAAGATAAGCACAGTTACAACATCGAGAATATATCAAAACAGAACAGAAATGTGGTGTAAAATCTTTCAAAGGTATAAGGTGATATTTCTTCCCCCCCTTTTTTTTTTTTAACACTCATTCATTCATTCATTATTTGTGCAATGCTTAAACCTAAACCAAGATGTTTACAGGCACATTTCTGATTTCATCAAAATAATCTAAAAAAAAGTATCTAGATATTTTAGGCTATATCATAATCAAAATCATATGAAATTGATTGCTTTATTTGTAGAATGGCCAAGAAAAAAACAAAAGGTGTTGTGGGACGTCAACTACAAGAGAGAATCAGATCAGCCATGATGCAATGCAGGTTTGTTTGAAGAGACAGTTGAAAGAGGCAGTGATTGACAATGAAATAAAAGCAAGAATAGACTGTGCTGAACCTGTGCACCCAGCGTCTCTCTCTGTGTGGAAGTTAGTCACGTTTCCATGAAGCCTTCCAGAGCTGTCAAAGCCAAGAAAGCGTTACCGTAAATAATAAATAAAATTCCGCTTTATTATCCGGATGCAGTGTGCCGCAGGCCGGGATTATGGTTAGCTAACGCTTGAGTGCACGGCGCCTCCTCTGTGGACTACTGTACAACAAACACTATTACTCTGACAAAGAGCTGGCCGAGTGTGGAGAGAGCAGTGATTATTAGCACGCAACTGAACTGTGTCAACGAGTTCAGGATGGTCTGGGGGTGCCTGGGCCATCTTCTCTGCTGCTCAGACAACAACAGCTCCAACTTTTTGTAAGAGCGAATAAGGTGGATTTGATTTTTCATTTAGCTTAACTGTATTGTGATTGTAAGAAAATTTGACCCAACCATCAATGCTGGTGTGGTAACGCATCCGGGGCAGCCTCCTGATCTGTGTCAAAACGTCCTTATGTATGTTTATTTTGATTTGTTTGTTTCGATTTAAGTGCCTGGTAGAAACCAACCCCTACACAGGGAGAAACAACTCCGCCAACAGGTTAGGTAATGATTTTTTAAAAAGATTAGCGTTTAGATTCTCTGCAAAAGCCTGATTAACAGCTTGGTTCATGCCAGATTGATATGTGTAGCACTCTGAATTTAGTTCTTCACATGAACGTGTCAGAAAAGGCTCTCAGGTGAAAGCGATCAAGACATAAAAAAAAAAGAAAGAATATTATGTTGATTAGTCTAAGTGTTACAACAGTAGAAGAAAAGGAAAATTCTAAATTGTTAAATGTTAAATTCAGTTGAAATTAAAGCACAAACATCTCTCCTGTTCACAAATACACAAAGCGCCTTTTTGAAAAACAATATATTCCGTACTTATGTTAAAATTGGCCAGAGTACTTCAGTCGTCATGTTTGTTTTGGTTCAATTGTTTTAGATTCCACCCAAACCACAATGTTGCCCTGTGATTGGTTCATTCCCACACCACTGGTTCGAGTACAATCACAATTGGACGCAAAAGTGGGAGCCTAACAAGATGGAAACTGCTAGAATTCATCTTACTGCCATGGTTATGACTATCACCCGAGACAACCCAAACTCAAGTTGGAGAGTTAGAGCGGGGCACAAGGACTTAATCTGCCACTTTAAAAAACAAAGCAAAACATGCATATAATGTAAGTGGGCTGGTTGGACAAATGTAGAAAAGAAAGAATTATGCATCTCTGATGTCATAGTACAACTGAATAAACACACCTGAAGGTTTTGCATTAAGGTCAACTTTCTTAATATTTTATATTTCGAAAAATAAAAGCAAGTAAGTAATTAAGAGTATAATATCCAAGCCTTCACACCAGAATTGAATTAAATGGTATTGAAAGAATCGCTGAGACTTTTCATTGTTGAATTTTTTAGCGTACAATGCAAAAACAAGACTTTTTACTGCAATTCTTTATTCAGAACATTCTCGATTGTGCCCTTTTGCCTCCACTTCTATGCAAAACACCTTGATGTCTCTGTGAGGGTCGGCCACAGCACATTTCCAGGGCAAATCTAGCGTGTTATTCCATTGCCAGCGCTGCCAAGACCTCATCATTCACTGGTATGAGTCACAAAGCAGGGCTGCTACACAAATGCCTCTGTCCCACTGAGCTCTGAGCAAGAACAAAAAAACACCTTTATAATAGAGGAAAAGAAACAAATTGAACATATTGGGCTTTTCCGCTAATTTTCTGAAGCTTTTTTAATTAAACACAGTGTATTACGGTACAACCTTGTGGCTCAGACAAGAAAAACTGATTTTCAGGTTAAAATGGTAGACAGTACAAATTGCGTTCCATTCTTTGCACTGCCTTTAAACAAAGACCAAAAGTTACAATCTTTTTTAAGACATTTTGTCGTGTCTAACCAATGTTCTTTTATTTGAATCATTGTATAATAAGAATGTAATAATTGAATTTGAAAAAAACAAAACAAAATGGAAAAAGCTATTGTGTCAACATGGGTGTAATATTGTAATACCTGAGGCTGAACAAGCATGCATGCTTGTTTACATGCACTCCATGCTTTCCCTTATCTAAAGCCAGCCATCAGAAATTAGGTGGTAACAAATTGTTTAGTTACAGTGTAGAAAAGGCACCATTTTAGAACTTTTTCCTTAAGTTTGGTGAGCCAGCCTTGGAGTAACATTTTCAATGTTTGAACATAAAAATCTCAGTTGTAACTTTTTAACTTGGTGCAACATGAGTCATCACGACAATGTCCAAATGTGGCGATCGCCAAAAAGAGGGTGGTAGACAAGCTGAAAATTTCAAGAGAGGCATCTGAGTCTGTCCCCGAGGAGCAGCTGATTCACTCATCCTGTTGCACAATCAATGGTCTATCATGTTCATGGCACAAAATGAGACGGAACTCCAATTTACAATGATCAAAAAAGGTTCCATTCTGTTCCCCGAGGCACGCTGGCTTCCTCCTCCTCGCCCACGCACAACCACACGCAGTGAATACACAGATTATGCTCAACCAGACCACAGCGCGAGCCAGCTAAAGCTACATTTGATTTGCACTGATGGAAATTATGGCAATGCCTGGCTTGTAATACTGTAAGGGCGTGTTGCAAATGGCTCCCAGCGGCGATGCGGCTCCGGGGCATTGCTGAACAAATGTGTCTGTAGCAAAATGAACACGCGCGGCTAAGTAAGAGCGTGGCGAGGGGCACCGGTCGGTTTATGAAAAGTATCAGGATTTATGAAGCAATGAGCTGTAGAGGTGCTTTATTACCGCGAGGCCGCCATCAGTCCGGGATGACGCAAAGCACAAACGACACGCTGAATGTGCCAAATGCTACGTCGCGGCTACTGCGTAATGGCGGGAAATGCAGGTGATGAATGAAAATTTCAAAACAATTTTCCAGACGCACACCCCGCGTATATGGCTGTCTATTTTATTTAGTCTTCATTGGTGAGCGGCAAAGAACTGCAGATTACTGTGCTAAATTTAAGTCTATTCAAGGACCTTGCTTGAAATTAGCATGTATTTACCCCTGTGCAGACAGCGATGACAACTAAATTCTTAATTTGTCACCTGCATTTGACCCATCCTTCAGAACTGATCCCTTCTCTTTAGATCTTGGACCTCTTGTTGTTGTTGAGAATATTTTGTTTTGCCTGGACAAATGTACAGTATGTATTCACCTTATTCCGCCCCGCCCACCAACGCCCGTTTGACGAGAACTCCGTTAAAGCTAATGACAAGCGAGGGAAAAGTCTTGCCGCTAAAATGTTACATAAAGTAGGTTGATTTGTGTAAAATGTTTAATGAACACGAGCAACAACAAGTCAACAATGCACCGATTTCCTGGTCAGTCTGAAAATGGCTTTTTAGTCCGTGTAGAACTTATTTTCTGTTGAGCTCGTCTGCTCCATGTAAACTAATACAACAGAAACAAGACGGCGGCGCGTACGGCAACTTCCAGAATAAGGTAAATTGCATTTATTCAATTCAATTCAAGTTTATACTGCACAAAAATACCTTGTAATACATGGAGCAGGGTCACCGCTCCAAAGATCTGACCTGAGGATTGGTCTAAGAGTGTCACCTTTTGTCGTCATGAAAATAATTAAGTTTAATGCCATACCGTGAAACAGTTACATAGTGCAGTACTTTTCAACTTTTTTTGCACCACGCCACACTTTTATGGTTGAATTTATTCCATGGCACACATCAAATTATTGATTCAGACCATTTAGGGGGGAAAAGGGGTATTTAGTGTAGCAAATATTGTCCATAACACTGTGTCTTGTTCTTCAAATTTAGAACTGGGGATTGTTTCGCTTTCTTTTTTGGTGGAGAAGTTACTAAGGACACTCCATAATGGTAAATTATTCAATGAAATTTGTAAATCCAACATTTTTTCAAGGCACCTAGAGTGTTTTCCCTGACACACTGGTTGAAAATCAATGACACAGCGCACTTGAAATTGCTAGGTCAGATTCGTGACCCACCACATTGAAAAATCTAGCTAGCAAGGCCAACAAAAGTCTGAATAATATATTTTTAAAAACAGGACACCATTCTAGTTTACACAGATCAAAATATAGACATGCAAAACAGCCTCTGAATCTTTATTTCAGTCATTTCATTGAGGTAATCTAAAATTGGATAGGAGTTATTTAGTATAATTACATATTTGTTATTCAGAATGTCTGTGCAGCTGGTCTTAAAAGTCTAAATAGAGAATTCTGAATAATTGAAGGCTGTATTATAAAAGGTCTTATGCTGCCAGAACAGTTCCCAGTTTCAAAAGATGTCGTTTTAGTCACCTCACTTGCACTTTGCACAAACAATGCATGATCTGACTTTACAGCATGACTCGCCGACCAACTATAACACAATGTATACCACCTGAGCCTTCATTTGAACTGATTTTCCCAACACACAGCACAACTCCTTGCCGCACCATTACCACGCTGCACTGTGACTCCCAGAAGAACCAATCCAGAGATCCAACCAGGTGTGGAGATGACGAAAACACCGCGGCTCACCAGCAGCCACGTCAAGCAGAAGGAATGGGATGACCTTCCATGAGCGAGCGTGTGTGCGTGTGTGTGTGTGATTGCCAGGAGACCCAAATGTGAAGAGTGCTTTTGCTGGTTCAGTGCATCCTGGTTGAGATCAAAATCATTTCAAAGTTGTGTGAATGAGGTCTCCGGGGAGGGTAATGGAGAAAAGGGCTGGTCTGGCGATTTGCAGCAGATTGTGCGTGTGTGTTGGTGTGTGTGTGTGTGTGGACATGCACCGGGAATCGCTACAGGGTTACACCCCTGTCAAATGAAAAGGCAAAGGAGTCTTTGGCTGTTATCCAATTGCAGGAAATCAGCATGTAGTGGGACCTTGATGTGGAGTGAGGTGAATGGTAAATCTGGCATATTTGACAAGTGCCTTTTGTTGTGGAGGATGAACCGACATGAGGAGTTGTATTGCGAAGGTATGCAAGAATATGTTATAGATAATGAAAATATAAGAGAGCGTGTCAAGGATGGCCATCACTGGAAGGAAAGAAAGAAAGCTAAGTGGAAAAGACAACATTATTATAAAGATATTACTTAAAGTGAGACACAACAGGCAAAACTAATTTTTTTTCAATTTTCAACACAAGCTTTCATGTAGAGACAACAAACTTGTCTAATCTGCTCCTAAAAATATTTTATTGTTTAATTTAATCCACTTCATCCATAGAATGTGGGACATTGTAACTTCAAAGGCCGTTTACTTAAAAAGCATTTTTCTCCTCTTGGCACATAAGGATCACCACTTAAAGTAGCTCCCACACACTTCAAACTTTAAAATCTTGGACTCAATAAGATTTTGACGAAACGTACCGAAGGATTTTTTGATATCTAATTCTAAAACGGATTTATTGAAATTTTAAGTTTAAAAAAATGAGGCGAAATTTGAATTTTCAGTCCAATCTAGTTTACTTAAAAACTAAATAAGAAATCCAAAATCCCCTCTGTACATTGTTTTGTAACTAACATGTACAAAATTAACCAAGAAATTTAATCCTGGTTCTGCCCATTTTTCAGTTTTATATGTCCCAAATATGTGTATTTTTGGCCGTTTTTTAGTGTCTCACCTTAAGTTGCATATCTTTGCACTTACTCCTTATTATGCTCGTATAACTGCTAATGTTAAAGAGATCAATGGCTTTTTATGGGCTTTTACGCATGTTAGTATGGATTTCCCCTCATCATTGTCTTACATGCATGTTTGTGAAAGCCTGCACTTTCCTTCATTTGAGGCTTGCAACTATTGAAAGAAAATGTTACAGTGTGTAAAATATTAGATTTTTTTTTTTTTAGATTTATTTATTTAAAAAGGACAGTGCATATTGATGAACATAGAATGTAAATATGCCAGAGTTAGCCATTGGCTACTTTCCATCTGTAGTCCCTGGCAGATCAGGACAAAAAACAACACATAAACACACATTCCATACAAATGACATATGACAACATTAGACTTAAACAACACTTCAGAGACAATGATCACAGACCTGGTTCTTCTTGAGCCAACGTTTCAAGTTTGTCTTAAATTAGTTAATTGTCAGACTGTCTCTGATCGCAGCTGGGATGCTGTTCCAAATCTCTGTGCCTTTGACTGACAGCACTTGTTGACTGAACGCTGTGCGTCTGAAAGGAACTGCACAGTGGCCTTGAGTAGAGGCTCTGGTCACTCTGTCGCTTGTCCCAGATCTGAATTTAATAAACTCATTCAGGGCTGGTGGAGAAAGCCCATGTAGACTCTTATAAATTGAACAAGCTAATTTGAATTTTTTTAAATTGTCAAAACTTAAATAGTTACATTTAAGAAGTATCAGGCAATGATGATATGAAAAAGGTTTTTTACCTAATATTTTTAAGTCTCTTTTGTATAATGATTCAATTGGTTTTAAGGCAACCTGGTTTGTCATTGACCAATTTGTAATGCAACATTCAATGTGTGAAAAAATCATAGAGTGAAGAAACATTTTATCAGCATTTTCTGGCAATAATGATCTAATTTGTTTAAAATTACGAATATTAAAATTTACAATTTTACAAAGTGCTTTTACATGTTTTTTAAAAGACAGAGTTGAGTCCAAAGTCACACCGAGATATTTAAATTCGTCTACAATTTAATCTCATCGCCTTTTAAAATTATATTTGAGCTTGGCTTTGCTGTTGGGCGCTTTGAAAATACCATATAAACAGTCTTTTTAGAATTTAACAGAAGACATGACTTTCTGAGCCACTCGTCAATGCAAGTCATGGAGAGTTCAACATCAGACTTTGCCTTTGTAAAAATTACAGCATCGTCTGTATATAGCTGAGAGTTAATATGTGGGCAAACATCTGGCAAGTCATTAATATACAACGAAAATAAAACAGGTCAAAGTATAGAACCTTGGGGTACTCCAACTTGACACTCCAGATATGGAGATTTAATACCGCTGATTGAGACACAATGGATTCGGTCTGATAAGTATGATTTCATCCAAGAAATAGCTTGTTCTGAGAAATTGAATTTAGTTAGTCTAGATAATAATATTCGGTGATCAACCGTATCAAATGCCCTTTTTAAGTCCAGAAAAATGGCACCCACATGAGGGCTACTATCCAAATAGTGTTTTACATTTTCTAGAAAAAAAATTATTGTAGTTTCTGTTGAGTAACTGGCACGGAAACCAAACTGCATAGGGTGCAGAGGGGTATAACCCTTACTTAAAAAATTAGTCAATTGTTTAGCTACCCATTTTTCAATAATATATAATCATATAAATCATCAAATCCATCCAATCAATCAAATATTTTAATACTACATACCCAAATAAGTATAGTCTATATAAGTAAGAGAAACATTCACTTCCAAATGCCATCTTTCTTTGCCTGAAGAGACTGTCCTGACTTCCCCAAGTTGGTCGAGAGTATCTGCCTGACAGAGTTTAAGTGTCCAGGGGCCCTCTTCACTAATGATGGACAGGCGCTCGTTTGAAGCCAGGAATCCGTCCATAAAGTCGGGATGACTTGACAGCACTTCTGAGTTGCACATAGAGCGGACATAAAGTAACCGTACGAAAATAAATATCAGTAGGAGCTTTTTTAGGAGCTTTTCTCCATAGTATGATTGTTTCCCCTTCTCATTTACCCATGCAAACTTGTATTGAGAGTAATTCATGCATTTTTTTAGTAATATATATGTATTCCCCAAAGGACCAGACGCCTAAGTTTCACTGCTGCCCAGATTCTCCTCCAGCTCTTTACTTCGCTCTGCAATTTCATTTCCTTGAACGGTGAGACGCATAGTATTTAGCAGCATTGCACACAATTTTATTAGACCAAGATTTCAATTTACGATATCCAAAATATAACATAATGATCTACAGTTGTCATAGCGGACGAAAGCACAGTAGGTCTTTGTCACTCTCCACAAACATCTACGAGCTCAAGATTTTGTACGACACGACCTCGGAGATTTGTCTGCGCGTATCTTTTCTCTGCATCTGAAATAATATGGCTTTGTTACTTTCTTTCATAGCACGCACAAATGCATGAATCATTTTTAGAGTCCACGACTAGCAGTGCACACTAATATTAAAATACACCGCCACCTGCCTGGCCTTTGTTGAAGAATAAATGTCAAGTTAGCAGCTCTTACAGCTTCGATATTTTAATTCTCTTGGTCCACTACTGTGTGCCCATCAAGTAAAACGTTTCCTCACTCAAGCTGTGAAAATGTGTGGTTACTGAATATAAATGTAAAACCGACAGGGTGAACCTTGAATTTAACTTTTGATAACTTGTTCTGAAGTCATCCAATCAGAGCCTCCAAGAGTGTGAGTGAATAATGGACTAGCACATTGAGAAAATTGGCCTGGAATCCATTATTTGTATTAATAATTGAGCTGCCATGTAGCGGCTACAAACAACAAATTCCACATCAATCATCATCGAATACTGGACATGCAGCGTTTGCCATACTGGTAAAATTGTTTATAATCACGTAGCACAGTTTCTGACGTTTTCTTCTCAATGCTTTAATTTCAAAGGAAAAAAAAATTGAACTTTGAAAAGGCTATGAGCTAAACCTCCTATTTTAAACTAATAACAGCATGTCAGACCAAGAATAGTGCTGAAAGAATTATGTTGTAAAAATATATCACGGTATTTTATCACACCATGTCAAAGTGGTCACAGGAAATACTAGTTGCTGGAGAAGTTGTGGGTGTCCTACCACTACCACGCCTTTTGGAACTGTCCCACTGCCCAGACATGTTGGACTCAAACAAAGCACTGGAGGCCGTTTTCAGTATTGGCATTCCACTTGATTTCACAACTAAGTATTTGGGCCTCAAAACTCCATGGGCACAATAAATGGATACCTTTGGTGGCAGGGAACAAAGCCATTACGAAAAAATTGGATGACAAAAACTGTGCCAACGATCAGACTGGCCCAAAATTGATAGTGCCATTAAAAAAAAAAAAAAAAATGAATACATTGCATTTGGACAAAATTTCAGCAATCGAGCTCCCCCTGCAGCTCTCCTGTGAAAATACACTGCCAGTAAAAAGACGCAATAACTTTTTTTTTTTTCTTTTTCACCCTGCAGTTGTAAGTTGCAAGGCTGGTTTTCCGCACAGAGACAGCAGGGGGCGATGACGGGGGCTTCAAACACCCTGAAAATACATTTGCAACCCCTGCACAGACTTACGAGACATTTAATAAGGTAAGAATATTACTTTGTTCTACTTTAAGTGGGATAAGTGGGGTACGCTAGACAGGAAGTGCCATTGTTCATTAAACACTGATTAGACTGGATGCAATGTAGGGATTGAACTGCCAACTTTAAAGGAGACATAGTATGCTTTTTTCAGATACTTTGTATTGAACTACTCTACTGATTTTATGAGTATGGTGACATTTCACCATAACAAGCAGCAGATTCATAATTTTTCAAATAGTCATAATTAAAAACAGGGATGTTTCAACTGCACACGCTTTTTGTTCCAGTTTAGTGCGCGCAACCCGTTTTGCACCTATGTAAATGCTTAGTAAATCTGGGCCTTAAAGTATATTATTCTCCCTAAAACAACAGACACCAAGCAGGCACTTTGACAGCTGAGAATAGATCCACTCGATGCATTAGCCAACTTTATTAGGCTGCCTCTTGCAAACTGCACACCCTGACACATTTGATCATCTAATGGCACCTAATTATGTGACCAGCTAATGCCGGGCCGCGCCGGGGTCAAGCTATCGCGGTTTGCCGTTTGCCATGCTGAGAGGGCTTTTTTTTTTGGAAATACAGAGGTAATTATTGGTGAGAGACGCGCCCTCATTAGAGCCGCTGTATATCTGAGCAGCACACGGAGAGTGAAAACCAAATCTAATTATCGCCCTTTTCGCGCCCGCTCCTCAGTGACATCAATACTCCATTATACCACCTATTCCCCAGGGCCAAGAGGAGCTCCTGCTCCTATGGTACACGTGTTATGAGGACTTTTGCACAGACAAAAGAACTCATACTTTGTTCATCTATTGTTGACAGTGAGATTACTAAACTGCATCGCCTGCATGTTTGATGTTAACCTTATTATCTGGTGAATATTGCATATAAATCAGGAGACTGTTGAGGTTCTAAGTACAGAAAAAATACAATTGATTTGATACTATATGACACTAATTGGAGGTGCAGAGACTTCCCTGAGTTCATCATATATCCTTGGGCAAGACACTTCATCAACCATGCTCATTGTGGAATTGGAGTTGGTTGGACTATTGAAGCAGAATGTCAGAAATATTTTAGTTATTTTGCTATTAGTTACAAAATGATGCTGGGAGTAGAGGGCCTGAGCTCTGGCTGTTAACCTGAGTATTAATTGGACAGCAGAAACAAAATTCCACCCACATCAAGTCTAATTATGAGATTAAGTCTGATTTCCAATTTGTCTAGGACTAACACTGTAGTTAAGTACAGTGTAATGTAATTACAGTTTAATACAAGAGTTAGGCAGTAATTACAGAATATTTACCTTGTAAGAACAGCAAACAACAAACATACAGTCTAATTACTGCGCAGTGTAACAGTGCCACTACACCACAAGCACAGTCACAATATAAGACTGTTAAACATAATGGTGTAATTAAATCTAAAGGATTTATGTATTATCATGAACTAAATTGAGATTCTTGTCCCAAAATGTTTTTTGTTTCAGTGCCAGATAGTACCAATTTAACATTTTGTAAATTAGGGTTAGAGTCTGCATTGGGGTTAGGGTTTATAATTGATAAACTGTAACGTGTACGTTTTTGATTGACATTCTTATTTAACTTAATGTGCAAAACGTGAAATATGTACATTTTCGGTTTATGTACTCATGCAGCATAATTTCCAAAAATGTAAAATGTGTACATTTTAACAGGCATACTTATTGTACGTATTTTGACAACAAAAACGTACAATCGCTACGTGAATAGTATAACAAAAATGTTAATTATATACGAGTTTTTCTAGAGACTGGGCTGACATATTTGCTGTGAGGCTAAAGCACTAACCACTGCACCACTGGTGAGCTCAGAACTAAGAATACCCTGTATCATTTGAAGATATGATAACCCTATATGACATCCCTCATTGCAAATACCATTTCTACTCAGATATTACCTGTCATAAGGCCACAATTCTCCAGCTGTAAGCATAAAGTTGGAGAATCAATGAAATATTATGAAAATCCACTGCTTGCATCTCAGGAGTGAAATGTCTGGGGATCTCTTCATATTTTTACATCCTATAGAAGTGCTCGAAGCCAAAGAGGCCACGGAGGAGACTCTTTAGATAAACCCTGCACTTAAGTTGCACCTCCAGGCGTTCTGTCGGCGCTCTAATGTGGGCTGTTGAACTTACGGATTATAAGCACAGGGTAGAGCCAGTGGTGCAAATGAAAACAAGGTGGAAGTGGGTTATAGACTGGCGCTGGAGAGAAATCACAGCAGGTGGGCGTTTGACAAATAGAGCTGAGCCAGAGAGGAGACGGGATGGGACAGCCAGCAGATAAGAGTGGGTAAGTGTTGGCCTTAACCCTGGATTAGACAACTATATACTCTCAGTGTCTCCAAATACAGATATTGAACGCCAAACAGAAAAGTGGGTGCATGCATCAAAGTTCAGTGTAGTCATAAAGATAGTTCTAATTCTCCCTGTGTTATATTCTAACAACAAGAAGACACTCTCCGCAGCTGTTTTTGTCACATACACACAATATAACCTGTACAGCCAGCCAGACTTTAAAAGGAAGATATCTCCCACACACTGTCTCATTTGCAAGACCAGTGATTTACATCAGAGCATCATTTCGGTCTTTGGTCTTCGTTGGGCAAAACAGAACAAACAAAAACAGTTCGTAATGCTAATGGTCATTCAGTGCAGGTGATTTTGGACTACTGATTGTTAATGTCTGTGCATTCATTTCCTAGCCAGTGTCATTAATTTACGTGAATATGTATTATTATAATGTTATATAATGACTCACATAACGAACTGTGGGAAGGTCCAAATACTTTGTCCATTGCGTTTGCCATAAATCTATTCACCTTATTCCGGAAGTTGCCGTACGCGCCGCTGTCTTGTTTCCATTGTATTAGTTTACATTGAGCAGACGAGCTCAACAGAAAATAAGTTCTACACGGACTAAAAAGCCGTTTTCAGACTGACCAGGAAATCAGATTGTTGTTTTACACAAATCAACCTACTTTTTAGCGGCAAGACTTTTCCCTAAGGAGTTCTCGTCAAATGGAAGTGCGTTTACAACAAAAGTGCGTGGCAAAAAAAATGGCAAAAGTGGGCGGGGCAGAATAAGGTGAATATATTTCAACTAATTTGAGATAAAACTTGGTCCCAATTGCCTGCCCTAATCAGAATGCTACTTTGCAGTGTTTTCCATTTCTTTGTGCAGAACATATCTAATTCCAGACCAATTATTTTACTGGATGTCAACTCTCTATTTTAGGATTGCTTTGCTCTTCTGGACAAATAGCTCAACAAATGTCAATTCACTTTACGGCAACACCACTTACATTACGTATGCCATAAGTCTTCAGAAACCCAACACAGCCCCTTGTTGCTGGGTAAACCAAAAGGCAGACCTCTCACAAACACAATGAAGCTTTTCACCCTTATCCGTGAATCTTACTCACTGTAGACCTTCTGGCGCTGCGGAGAATGAACCGCGGTCACTGTGAATTATAAGCCAAAAGGCCAGTGATCAATACAGGTGCTCCATGTCCAACCTGCAGCCTGCATCGACCGGCGCATCGTCCCGTTGGTTCAGTTGTGCGTGAAATTCATTGCCGCTATCTTTGGAGACGTATAGCCACAGAGCCGGTGGGTTCCTCTCCGCTCGCATTCTCCGTCTTTGTTTACCTGTAACCATTGTAATTGAGTATACAAAGAGGTCAATTAAGTGTCATTGATCAAGCCAGGGTCCAGTCCATATGATGTACTACATGCTGTCCAGGCTGTTGTACAGTGATCCCTCGCTCTATCGCGTTTCATCTTTCACGGCTTCGCTGCTTCACGGATTTTTTTTTACAGTGCGGATATTTTTACAGTTCGGATATTTTTACAGTGCATCCACTGAACTTCAGCGCACGGCACAAGAATGGGACCCTTTGACGAGTCGTTCGTTGCAGTTCTCAAATATAATCGAAGGTGGCATATCCGTTTATAAAAATCTTCTTGCTCAGAAAAAGAAAGAGCGCCAACAACTACCCATAACAATGTTCTTCTCTCGGAGAAAGACTCCGAGACTGCGCCTTCAGTAGAAAGAGACGCTACAGCGGAGCGGAGTCAGGACGAAGAGGCACAGACTGTGAAATACACCAGTGACAATGTTTCCAACCTGGTATTACTATATTAAAATGATTGTTTTAAACAAATTTTGGGCTTTAAAACAGGTTTTGATTTTTGGTTTCATTCCATAGTTCAGTATTGCATTGTAAAATAATA
Organism: Rhinogobius similis; assembly: GCA_019453435.1. Classification (NCBI taxonomy): domain Eukaryota; kingdom Metazoa; phylum Chordata; class Actinopteri; order Gobiiformes; family Gobiidae; genus Rhinogobius; species Rhinogobius similis. Next base: position 24,649,880 of record CM033635.1, read on the forward strand.
AAAAATAAAGCTGTGACTACTTCACGGATTTCACTTTTCGCGTGTTATTTTTGGTACGCAACTCCCGCGATAAACGAGGGATCACTGTATTCGGTCGTTACACGGGTCTATAGCCTCAAGGACGGAAAGTAGCTTTAGTTAGACAGGCCTGTTAATCCGTGCTGGTCGTCTGTTCTGTGTGCCGGAAGGAATAGAAAACAAACATTGCAACGTGATCGGAGGTGGCATTTTTTTTCAATAGCAGAGGTCCTATTAAATATGTATGGTAAATATTGCAGCTTATTTGTATGAAAGACTCAGACAGAGCGCAGAGCCAGCGTAGCCTTGGATGAAATTTGTTTTTAATTCGTTTATTCGACAGGAACAACATAATCAGATGTAGTTGCGAAACAAAGCTATATATAGCTAGTGCTGGGGTTTTTTTCTACGCTAAATTTGTACACTATCACCATTTCTCAAGAAATTCATTCATGCAACCTCTCGGAGAAATAACTCACTCATTAATCTATTTCATTCTGTTTACAAATGAGGTTTTCAGCCAAGACCTACAGTATTTCCTTCTATTTTTTCCTTCTTATATGGATGTGAGCATTTTGTACAAAACAAATCGTAATTTCTGTGTCAAATTATTTTATTAAACAAACCAGTGTGATGTTCTCTCATACCTTGACGTGTTTTGGATGGATCATTTACGGCTAATTTGCGATGTGATTTTCAGACAGATTTTGACTTAACTTTTGTTGCACAACGATTTAAAAATCCGTCAGAATTTCAATGCCTCTGTTGTGTACAGGGGGTGCAGATGTTTGAAGACACTGCCGCCGATTCGTTCTTGAAGTTTTTATTGAGACTAGGAATGAATGAACGAGTTTTACATCACATCGAAAAACAATATATATGTACATGCATTAATTTAATTTACTAATACAGTATTTAATGTTACTTAAAAAGCACATTATTCATATCATAAACTGTTAACACACTCAAAGTTAAAACGTTAAAAACCCATACATTTTACTACATCCACTATGCAAATGTACTACTCTAACATAGGGGACTGACTTGAAAACAAAAACTTTTCAAAGTAGCTTCATAAATGATTCAACACAAAATGCCACATACAGATTTAGCTTATTCTACATAGACAAAACCAGGCAGGCTTTGGAGGCTGAGGAAAATACGGTCGTAACCAGAATTGGGATGAAGTGGAGAGGTGTGAGTGGGGTTGGGGTGGACTGGATTTCATTATCAGTCAGTGCGGTCTGCAGCTTTGCCTTCAGTGTTCTTCAGTCTCTTTGTCTCAGTCCTACCAGTATTTTATTCTCTTAACTGGTTATGTTACTGGTGGAAATATGTGTGAGTGAGCCTGACTAATATTCATTATGTGTGTAGATGGAGCCAAAGATGAACAATTAATACTGAATTTAAAATGTGTGTTGTCAAGTTTACATTTCAGTTCAGACACATATTCTCCTACAGTGACTTTTTTGAGCTTTAAACCATGTTCTAACAATGTTCCGTCATCAAAACCATACCTGAAGTAGCATTCAGCTGCATTCACGCAGGAATGTTCAGTAGAAAATCCTCCCCTCTCCAAGCGTCAAAAACACCTTCTGTTGAACTCCTTGTTCTGGGACGTATTGTCAGATTTTATTTTTTTAAAACATGAGATGGCAAATTAAAGGTACTCAAGAGTATGTTTAAAGGCTGATAATGATACAAAATGCATTATATTTTTCCACTGAAGACACTGTACCTGATTTTTATTGTTTTAAAACCTGGAAAACCGAACTAGTTTCTGTTCAAGTCTTTCCAGCAGTCACACGTATCGCTCACTTTCCTAATGCAGTCCCAGCATCCTAAATATTCACTTTAAGGGTCTAACTTTTCAGGTGATGGGACTGCCAACTGTTTGTATGTATGGCATCAAAGTTATCCATAAAGACTACTCATTTGAATAAAATGTAGTAAAGATAAATATATTCCAAAGTTTGCTAAAATATTGAAACATTTTTATCCCGGTTTAGCAGTTGTTTAGGTTTTTAATTTTACTTCCTGGTTGTAAATGATGACATCACACTAGGAAATGACCGTATAACTACACTGTGCACCGGAAAAAAAGTCATATAATGTCACAGATTTTATTTGACAAATAAAAATACCTTTATTTTGTTTAATTACTGTTTAAAAGGTCAAAAAGTTGTTCCTTTTGTAAATTACGCATCTTTGTCTATCTAGTGTGATGTCGTCAATCGTGTTTACTTCCTGTAACTTTCCACAGATTTTTCAATTTTTCTGCCCAAACGGCTACTTGATTGGTGGTATTAATAAAACCACATTAAACAGGTATTAATACACCAAATAAAGTCAAAATTAGAAACATTCCAATTCCATTGCCATTGAAAAGGCAGGTATTGGTACATCTTCACCAGAAAAGCTTCATGGTATACCTGTGATCTGTTAAAAAAGCTAAACTTATGCATTTTCCTATCTTTTATGGTCCATTACTGTTGCGTGTCTTACTACCCAATATATATTGTGCCTGTGTCTTTTGGAAGCTTCTGTAATTGAGTCTATTTTTATCTCCTCTTTTCTTCTTGCATGGTGCACACTACAATAGCGCTCTTATCAGTGCGTGTAGCTCCGGGCCAGGTCATCACAGCAGCACGGAGAGCGCATGCCCCAATACAGCCGGCTTCCTATTATCTACGACCAAAAATACGATTGTAAGTGACGGTATTGTTAGATTCTAAATATTTCTGTTTGATATGATCGTTTGATTTATTTCATACACTTTCTGACGTTATAAATATCTACTTTTAAATTTACAAATGGTTTTCAAAGCATCATCCACACGGCTATTGCATTGTTGCTGTGGTATCTGCCGTAAAACCTACACATGATCCATACAGAGTGGAATGGAGGGGATAGTGCATTGACTTAATATTGACATTCTTATCTTGACCTTTCACTCCCAAATCCTAATTAGTATTTCAAAAGATCACATAAATGTTCCTGCCAACTGTAATTTCCCCCAAGACGTAGTTAAAATATCATGTTTCAGAAGTAAAGGTTGACCTCTGACTTATTGGAAAAACATTTCACAGTTTGCTAACGAATCTATACAGTTCTAAAGCAGGAGTGTCAGGTTTTTACTGGATGCGTGGATCAAGCATTGGGATTAAGCACTATTTTTATTTTATTTCATTTTTTTACATAGGTAACACTTTGATTTTGGGGTGTATTGATTATCGTATAACTAGCTGCTAATTTGCATACTGATTTAAGTCTATGTTCATTTGTATTTATTATGCCCTTATTAATGTCTTATTCTGGATCAATTTAAGCTGCTAATAGGCTCTGCGCAACAGTGCCAAGCTAGCTCAGTGTTAGCGTCACTACTTCCTGTCCAATTCTATCTCAATGAGGTTTTCTTTCTCATACTAAAACTAATGAATCCTGACAGACCAGGCAGTGAACAGTGAGCTGAAGGTGGATGTCACTGACAACATGTTAAAGACTTTACAAATGAGATGAATGCTAATGCTAATTTAAAGGCATGTTTAATATTAAAATAAGCTATTCAAATACATTTTAATGAAGTAATCTATTACTAAAAACAATCATGTAGTCTTAAATGTATATTTTAAATAGCTGTTTCTTTTATAGTTTACACTTTAATAAAAGTTAGCATTAGCTGTGGGAGATAGTTAGCTAGCCAACGCGCTGCTATGAGCCCATTAGATATTTAATAACATTTTCTTATTATTAAACACCTTATCTCTGCGTATTAGTATGATAGAAAGGAATTATTGCACATAACTAAGTAATAAAAAAGTGTTATTTGACTTTTTGCAGCAAATAAGAATGCAGATAAACTAATTTCAGTGTGCAGAGCTGTACAAGAGAAATATCTGACTGCACGACAGTTATAAAACTAATTGTGGCAGTATAGAGGCCCACAGGTGGGCTCTGCCACAAAATGTTGATTTCAATTGGCTGTTTGGATCAGCCGTCAGTCAGTGCTCACGTCATTCACCTTCTGACCTCACCTACTTTCGGTCCCCGGTGTTGCTGTTCCTCGTCGCGCTCCATCTCCAGGTGTCGCAGGGCTGAGTGTTGCAAGCTCTGAAATGTTTGTGGCTGTGCCAGGTGGATACGCTCCACAGTGTATCTGAGCCATGCGTTCCAGTTGAAGCTGCATAATGCCCTACTTCAGGTGCCACTGCGATGGCCAGGAGGTGGACGATCTTATTTTACAAATGCACTTTTTTGATACTTATGACTCAGTTCTAGTACCATTGTTACATAGAGGTCTGTCCTCTTCTTCTAGAGCAGGGGTGTCCACACGTTTTCCATTGAGGGCCACAAATCAGTCTTGAAACATTCGAAAACGTTGCCTTTATCAGATGTCTGGAATGCCACCACACCTAAATTCAGTCTTTTCAGGTTTGTCTAATGTCAAAATGTTAGTTATTTACACTATAATTGTTGAAAATTAGGAGAAAAAAAAAAGTACTGTCAATGTGCCAAATCACCAGGAAGCCAAGAAAAATTGGTCCGAGGGCCGCATTTGGTCTCCGGGTTATAATTCGGACATGCTTTTTTTTTTTTTCTTGAGTAGCTGCATAAAACTGAAAGGCTGATTCCCCAAGTCTAGTCCTGACTCTGGCACGAACATGTCAGAGATGCACTTTGATCGTTATCCATGGAAAGACGATTGCAATTGATAAAATGTGGTCAGAAGTGTTTGGTGTGTTTTTTATTTAATTTTATATACTCTTTTTACTCACCTAAGTACAAAACCAAGCATCACTTACAACAACCATGCAGCGTTTATTGCCATCCAAATGTTAAGGAGTCTGAGATCTGTTGCTGAAGCCTTGTGTCTGTGTAAGCGCCAAGGATCACATTGATTAGACTATGGCCTCATTTAAGAATTTCCTCCCTCATATCACTGTGAAGCGGGCCTAATGAAGTCCCGAGTGGCCATCACCAGTCACAATTGTAACTTAATGCATTTCAGCTCACCACTCAACAGCTGCTACCTTTGCCAACTGTGTCCCCACGTCTTGAAGTGCAAGTAGGGACCAGATGCGACTCAATTTGGCTTGACGGGTCTGGAAAAGGCAGTCAATACAAGAGTAGTTGAAGTAGTTAGCGCAAATCTTCATGACTTTTTCTTGAGTGGCGTTCATATGGGATCACAGCATTCTAAACTGGCCATAGTTTAAAATGGAGGTGGACAAGTCACTTTTCTATGATGGTAGAATTTTTGCCATTTATCTATGAATGGGCAAGGTTAATATCTCTGTTATTACTCGGCCTATCAACGCCATGAAACAAAAAACTGTCACAAAGTCCAACGTCTTTTCTATCAGGGGAAATATTCTGTGCATGGTGGAATTACTCAAAAGCTCAACTGACATAACTTTAAAGGTGCGCTATGTAATGTTTCTGTCATGTATTTATTGAATTAAAGGTGATTTATAGTTTAAAATTGCCTCGAAAAACATTTATTCTTGAGTATGAGGTTCTCATGTGGGTCAGCTCAAATGTAACTTGGCCTGGCTGTGTTTTAAGTCTACCTAAGACAGGGTCACCCATTTTTCAGATTACAACTTTGTTTGGTGGCATAGCACTTGTGGTAAATATTTATCATAATTTTACATTCATTTAGATGCAATTTGTTAAGATATTTTAAATATAAAAGTTTTAAAATACAAGAAGTTCTAAGATGGAATCTCTTTGTGATGTCATCAACATGCGACTCATACATCCCTGGGACAATTTAAACACAACTGACACATTTTTCTGACAATAATTTAACAAAATAAAGGTCTTATCAGGTATTATTTATTGTCAAATCATAACTATTATCATTTAAGTGGATTTTGGCCCTTGTTTGCATTATGGTTGCTGGGTAAACATTGTGGAATTACCTCTACACTCATATTTGCTGCACATGTCCAATTACAAAAATTGTCAAATTGGGGACAGTTACGCAAAATCAGTGTTTCCCAACCAGGGGTACGGGGACCCCAAGGGGTACGTGAGGAATTACCAGGGGTACTTGGAATGGTTTCAGGTTTTAAATGAAGATGAAATGTGTGTCATTAGTTAATTAGTAATAGTAATAGTAATAGTAATAGTAATAGTAATTAGTAATAATTTGTAAATTTAGCATCTTTTGGAGTATCTTGGATCATACATAGAATTAAAATAAAAAATATAATAGTAATAATTGACTATATTCGACAAGTAAACCCATTTATTTGCCTAAAACTCAAGATAAGGGGTACTCTGAGTGTAAAACAAAGTTTAGGGGGTACGTGACACAAAAAAGATTGGGAACCACTGCTCTACATTATTGTGAAATTTGTAGTCTAACCTTTCATATAGACTTTAAACGAAGATACAAAAGTTGAATTCCATGCTCTTGAACATTCCAGATCTCCATAAAGACAAGCGGAAGGCCTCACCAGAAAGGTTAAATAGTGCACCTTTGAGCTACAATCGATGTGGCAAAATTGTGGAAGCATTACCTCAAAAATGATAAGATTGAAGACTGAATCAGTGGATTTCCTGTCTGAGTCAGAGTATTTCTTCAACAGCAGTGAATCTCTAATTAAGAGTTACAATGACCCCTGCCCAACATCTGAAATGATGACATTAAATTCAAGAATGTCGTGAATGCAACCTCTTCTGTGCACTGGCTAAACTTGCGGCTGAATACCATTTTCTACACAAAGTCTTTGGAAAAGCTGCAAGGACGGAACAGGCCTCCTTTTGCTTATCTCCTTCGCAGCAGCAGAGGTAACATGGGACTGTCTTTTCATGAGGAATTTCCACCGCCACGCCCAGCGACATTTTTAAGCTGACAACGCTGACAATAAAGAATGCCGCAGCCAAGATTAAGCCACAGGAGGATACCGAACGCAAACAAAGGGAAAGATCAGCCAATTGTATAAGATAATTTCAATAAGCTTTGAGGCAATGAGTACGCTGACAGTTACATATGTCAACAGAGCTATTTTATTTATGTATGTACGGATTTGAGATGGGTCATTTTTCAGTACTGCTCTTTATTTTTCTCCTCTAAACTTAATCAGAATCAGAGAAGAATGGTAGAAAGAAACAATAGTTAAAAGCATGACATATTGAAATAAATCCTGTGCCATTGCCTAAAGCAACTAAAAACATTATTTGCACATTGTATGGTTTAAGAAGGATACATTATACTGAGCAATTGTGAGTGTTATTCAAGTTTACTAAAGTCAAATGCTATCTCTAAATTTAGAACACTACTTAACCTTGCCTGAGAGACAGTCCCATGCAGGCCTCACGCTCTGAAGTGTTCACAGTCACATTCTCTGCTCCTGTAATGGTGATTCTGACCTCTAAACGAACTCCCCAAACTACCCCAGACTGTTTTTCTCCAACTGTGTGACTTTGGTTTTTTAACCTTCTCCAACTTAACACATAAAGCGGGCTCAAATGGAATAGAGTTTTTATGCAAATGTACATTTCATTGTTTTATTTTATACTGGAGCTGATTCATTGAATTCTGCTCAGCCAAAACACATCTGAGGGTGCGTTCGCATGTTCCCAGGTTTGGTCTTGGTTTGACGCCAGGTTAGTTCTGATGCGCACATCTGGGTTGGACTAGTCAAGGTTTAGTTCCTGTTTTAGTTGTGATGGAGATTTTTTTTTTTTTTTCAGCAAACAAATATGAAATATATCACTAAATTCTATTCTTGTCTGCATAAAGGCTACTCAAAACATTATAAATCACTCTAAATGCAACTTTGAGTGGTTAAATGAGATGGAGAAACAGTCATAATATGGTTAAAAGCTCCTAAAAGTCCATTTTGTGTTTAAGTTAAGGGTGGGTGTCCACTGTACAATTCTTGAGATCTCTCTCTCAGAGTGAGACAGGGACAAAATGTAATCTTAGAACCGCTGTACACCCATAGACGAGCGGAGTTTTATATCAAACCTGTCTGCTACATCTAGGATCAATCTCTGATACAAATGTAAACAAAATCGTCCCTCAAAATAACAGTAGAGGAGCGCTGCTGTGAACGAGATCCTATCTCCTTCATTTAGTAACTTTTACAAATGCAAAAACACCGCTAGTATTTACTCAGCCTCAGCTAACCGGTACAACTGCGGTGACTTTCTCACAGGGAGCCCAGAGCTTGATATTTGCTCAGACAAACTTTGGTCACAGCCGCAGCAGATCGTCTGAACCATCGCACGTAGGGACTGGGTGCTGTCTTATGACTTAAATTCCCCTTGTTTTTTAGTTAGACATTCACAAATCTTATAAGACGGGGGGAAAATGTGCCGTGTACACTCAGCTGAAGTGAGTAAATACATTGATTCACTGATATAACTTCAAACATAGATTAAAGACACCATGCTGCTGGCTTTGGAGTCAATTACATCCAGGCTATACATTGGGATGTATTTTCAAGCCTGTTATCCCTCACAATGCATTTTTATACAATTCAAAACCAATTTGAATCTATCAATCACATTTTCTTCTTATTTCATTTTTTCTTTTCTTCAAATCACATCCCGCATGATACCTCACCACATCAACACATGCAAGCCACTCATCAAACTGTCTCCAGATGAAAACCCACCAACGTTTGATTGAAATGCATGACGTTCCTATTTCTATCGCCTCCGTTTGCACACATTAAGCTTTATTCAAATCCGTTGCCTGGTGGAAGCTGCAGGGAAGGGGCACGCGCCGATTTGAGCTCCAGACGACTATAATGAATTCTCCCCGTGAGGATGCAAGATGAACAAACACACTACACATGCAAATTCTTCAGGATCAAGTGACAAAGAAGGCATCCCCGAGGAAAACTCCCAGTGGCAGTAATTATCAATCTTACACAGACGCCATGTTCCAGGTGCTGTTGTTTATAAGGTTTGTTTTTGAATATGAGCGAGAGAGTCTTATCTGCAATCAGCTTGTTGCAGGCATATGGGGATTAAAGAGTAATTAATCTGTAATCTCATCAGATAAGAATGCATGCGGGGAAATGATCAAGTGTAGTTAGAGATGCACCTCCCTGTCTTACTATGGGGTCAGTGCAGGTAATCCGTCAGGAATGTTCAAATAAACAAATCACTGAAGGGAATTAAACAAAATAAAATACTTGAGCATTTGTCCAAGCCATTTTAAAATACTTCAACAAAATGTATTGAAATTCTGATCTCCATTAAGACAAAATTGCTTTTCCAAGAATGTTTCACAGTAAATATATTTGTCTACAGCTCAAAAATCTTTTAACAATATCTGTAACTTGGCTTGGGGGTGCAATCTTCTGGTGTCTGTGGAGATAGATATGTTTAATGCGATACTGTGGAACCTTCTAGGCAAAGCAATAACATCTCCATGAAGATTTGCTGGTGGTGTACACTCTACCAGAAAGGTTTTTAATGTAAAATGTCAGCATTGCTCGTAATGTGTTTCTTCATCTTTACAATGGTACGGTAAGGGCTCAGTTCCAAAAGTTATAGTATGTGAAGAGAACTGTGAACATGAGATTTTTTGTACAAAAGAGTTGCAAGTGCATTTATATAATTAGTTAGTGCCAAAAGTACGTGACTTTATTGAGAAATTGAAAAAGTTTGTGCAATTATTTTACATTGAAGCCATATTTACTGCGGGGCAGGTTCAGCGCGCGTTTTAAATGGTATAAATGGTGTAAATGTAATTGGAAAATTACAACTCTGCTCTGCTGTGTCTCAAGCAAAACCATCTCAGATTACTAACCTATCTAGGTACAGACCATGGTGTGACCAGGCCTGTACTGTTTGTGCCTTTTTATCAAAGCAGAAACCAAAACATTGAGGAAAAAAAACAGATGTATGAACAACCTTTCTTTGCAAAGATATTACTCTATCTGAATAAAATCACAAAGACATCTGTTGTTTTCTCAAGTTTATTACTGTTACAATTTTTACAACCAGACACGATAATGTCTTATTGCCTGAAAATCGCTGCAGTGCCCGGGGAAAAAAAGGCAAGGAAAGGCATCACAGATTTATTTGTAGAGCAAGGCACAAGGCAATTCAAAGTGCTTTACACAACACAAAATATTGCATTAAAACCAGAAAACATATAAAAACATACAAAATCATTATAAAAAATTAGTAAAAAAGAGTGCAGATAAATCTTTCAGTCATATGCACATTGAAGCAAAACTGTTTTTAGCCTGGATTTAAACATCGTTAGAGTGGAGGCCTGTCTCACATCTTCAGGAAGATTGTTCCAGTTTTTAGCTCAATAAAACTGAAACGCTGCTTCCCCATGTTTAGTCCTGACTCTAGGCACTAGCAAGAGGCCCGTCCCAGAGGTCCACAGAGTGCGAGATGGTTCATATGGCTGTAACGTGTCAGAGATATACTTTGGTGCTTGGCCGTGGAGAAACTTGAACACAAACAGAGCTGCTTTAAAGTCTATTCTCTGAGCCACAGGACGCCAGAGCAGAGACCTGAGCACAGGACTAATGTGATCTTACTCCCTGGTTCTAGTCAGGACTTGAGCAGCAGCGTTCTGGATGTACTGCAGCTGTTCTACAACTGGTTTGGAGAGGCCAGTGAGCAGCCATTACAGTAGTCTAACCTACTGGAGACAATTGCATGGATAAGTCTCTCCAAGTCTGGTTTAGATACTATAGCTTTGATTTTGGCAGTGTTTTAGATGATAAAAGGCTGGTGATGTTATTGATTTGATATGGCTGTCAAAATTAAAGTTTGAGTCCATTATGACAGCTAGATTTCTAACGTGATTTGTAGGTTTCAGAGCAAGAGACTGGAAATGACTGCTGAAACGTTCTCTTTGTTTCTGCAGGCCAAAAACAATTATTTCTGCCTTGTCTGAAAAAAGCAATAAAAACAAACCTCAAAACTCAAACCTCTCATGGCCCTGTGCCCTTCATGCTCCAAGGTCAGTGTTACTTGCATTTGATATAAACCCGGCGGTAAAGTTCCTATAATGTTCCTATAAAGTTTATATAATATAATGTCGTACACCCTTTTGAGACACTCCATTCCATTTTCGCCTCCATTTAATTCAACTGAGATTTTTTGTGAGAATTATCTAGTGGATACATAATTAGATCATTATGAAAAATTAATAAATTGTGGTTTGAATGCGGTTTTTCCTGTCATCTCGAGTTCTCTTCAGATCTTGTAAAGTTGACATGACAATCCCCGGGTACCCCACGCTGTCACGCACACGGACGTCAAGCTCTTTAGGCCGTTATCTGCTCATTTCAATTGTGCGTATAAATCTGGGACAAGTCTATAATTATTGGTGATGACAAAAGCCCCCAAAGCTTTAGGGCCTATTCATTACACAAGCCGAGATGAGGAGCTGTCAGTTTGGGGCACACGCAAACACGGCGGTTAGTCCTGTAGATTAATGCTTCATCATCACACAGCATGATGGAGCGTGCTGCAAATTAGATATTCGCTACGGCTAAACCCGGCCCCCGGTTCCCGCTAGTCCCACATTAATCTGCAGATGACTGGAGAAGGATGGCTTTATATAGTGCAAGAATAACTTAGGAGGTGCAGATAGAAAACAGCCGGTGTGTACTCGGCGTCTGCAAATGGAAGTTATTATTTGGCACGCAAGTTTGGATTTTCAACAACAGCGGAACAGAGTTGACCCACTGCCCGCTCCTGGAACGCAGACCCTTCTCCTCTGATCGTATATGCCAATTACAGCAAGCTTGGGTTTTCTGTCATTTATGCAGAAAGTACAATATGTTTTTAGCTAGAAGAAGTATCGTAAATTATGTTTGAGCACTTAATTACATGTCAGGAATCTGCTTAAAGCTGGGGTACCTGATTTTCATACTGCGGAAGAAGAAGTAGGTTTTTAAATCTATATAACTCCTTCCCAGCCCTCACAAACCCTTTGGCACATCGTTAAAATTCACATTCATAAAGCTTTACAACAGCTTTTTTCAGACTACGAAGTGAAACTGGGGAGGACCACCCAAGCGTAGCCAATTAGAGCACTGCTTTCAACTCTTACTGTGAGACAGAATACTTAATTATCAGATGCAGGCAGCACGCGGAGGTCTTATTTTTGTCATAAAGTGCTGCTTTTACAAGATACTCTTTGGTGAAAAACACAAAATTTACAAATTTACACCCAAAAAAGTCAGTTACCACAGCTTTAAGTTATACAAGGCACTCTAAATATTGTCAAAACGCTATAACAAAAACTGTACTGAGAGCATTCCAATGTAACCCGCATGAGAACCTTGAGACAGAACTTTTAAAGAGTTTGAAGCTAAAAGCATTTTTCACAGTGAGGTCAAGTGTCTGTGCTGGCCTGTGATAAATCATAAATTGAACCTCTGACCCAAAGAATCTGGATTAAATATTGCAGTGGACGTGTTAAAATTGCAATTGAATCCCTAGCTGGATGGTTTTGGAGATCATTTCACCCAAAAAGCACCCAAATAACCCCCTGTCTGCATGGGAAATGTATGAATGACAGATATTTTGGTTTGATTTGGTTTAGAGGTATCTGCCGACACCTGCCACAGCTGAAATAGTAAATGTGATATTTCAGGAAACTCTGCACTGACACTATACGTTTTTTTATACCATCTCTTCTATGCTAATCTGGCTAATTTACATTCAGTAATCCTCATCATAAGTATTCAAATTAATTACCATTCAACGCACTCACTCATCCAATATCTAAATCAGCTTATGAAGCAATTTCTTCTACTTGCGCAGGGTGTTTGAGTCAGCAGGCTGCGAGCTGTCAGTCACATCAGTCAATAAGTGATCACATAAAACCTTCAAACAGAAATATAGTCTGACCAATAGAGTGATAAATGGCCACAAATGTAGTTCATTTGGTGCACATTTTATGATAAGCAGACCTTGAGCAGCACAAGGACACAAGTATTTCATAGCCAAAATTGTATACATGGTTTTATTTTATTTTGAAAACCATGACAGTCACTGCGCTTACATGCACGCTGAGAAAAATGGACGAAATGCATGTAAATCCGGGGAGTACGATTGAGGCATCTTGATTCAAATCTCAAACGTGCCAATAACACATCTGGAGGCGTTGGATAAGATGCTGCATGTGATAGCACAATCTGATTAAGAATGGGAGCAGAGGCATTTTACTGCACAAGAAAAGAAACAGAAAATATTAGGCATGTGTTTGGATGTGTACTCGCTTGTTTTAGATCAGTGGAGATGACAAACTACTAGCACGTGTTGCAAAAACTTCTAGAGCTTCTGTGTATTTATTTGCACAGCGGAGAGAAAATAACCTGTGATGTTTGCTAAAAGTGTGTATATGTATGATTGCAGTTTCAATTACTACAATTACTTACAGAATGCAGCTACCTGCTTTGTCTTGCTTATGTCTTGTTTATTGTATGTTTTGTTGTGACCGCAGCTGTAGTTACAACTGTGTGTCTACATTGTTTATTGTCTATAAATGTAATTGTATATGTTATGTTGTAACGGCAACTGTAGTTTCAACGGTTTGTAAAGCGCTTTGGGTGCCTATTAGGTGGAAAAGCGCTCTATAAATAAAAATTATTCTTCTTCTTCTACTAATCATACTCGAAAGGTTTTGGTGCTAATTCTTCATTAGTAAACGTCTGAAGACCGAACGTCTCTTAGCTGATGCTCAGTGTTTCCAGCCACGGAATTGGGTTGCTGCCGAGGGTCAAAAACATTGTCCACAGGTTGGGCCAGAGTAATTTCCTTGTAAGATGTATTAATTTTAGAATAAACCTAAAGAGCATCCTGAATTTCTGTAAAAATGGTTATATCCAAAGCCTTCTGCGCTGTGTGGAGCTTCCATTTGTGCTGCAAGAGAGAGGAGGAGCAGGTCTATGTCCCCCTGAGTCCTTTTTCTGACTCTCATGAGGGTTTGGCTTGGCTGGCATCCCCATTGCCGCTTGCACCCTAATAAATTCTTTGACCTGCATATAAACTGGTACAAGAAGGGCTGACATGTTTTGGGGCAAAGACGAAATGAGTTTGTTTGTTTGACGCACTTGGAGTCTGTATTAGTTCTTGGACAATTTGCTTCATCATAACACATTTTACTCTAAACGAAATACTTTGCACCTACAACACGCTACCTAGAGACAATGTAATTACTAACAGTTTGTTACCCAGTGCATTACATTAAAATATGACCTAACTGTCTATTTTCTTAACAATGCAACAGGTAAAATAATGTAACTCTTTAAATTGAGTGTAGACATTTTCTCATGACCTCCAGGGAAAAGATCTTGAAATTACATATTCAGATTGGTTTGTAACTGACAAACCACTGCAATTACATTAAGATGGATGTTGTTTGCATTGGTGAAAAATGTTGTTGTTTTATCATCAAATTTAACACAAAACCCTTTGTTCTTCATGCATCATTTTCAACCACATTTCATCTGCACAAAGCAATGTCATGAGCAGAACAAGATGGATTCCGATGAGTTTGCGCGCTCACAAATCTTGCCACTGTCTCATTTCTGCACAAGGTAATTAATATCTCATTCTCTACTTGGGACTGATTATGGTCGAGGACAGGACGACTTACCAATCCCGAGATTTATATTGTACCACTGAGACTTTTACAGTCAACATAGCGCGCTAACACACACATTACCATGTCAACAGTCTTTTAGCTCTCATCTAAATGGAGTACATGCCCTGGGCCGCGCTGGGGAAAAGTCAAAAAGGCACAAAGGCGGAAATAAACGGAAGGACAGAGCGAAAATCTAGTGAAAACGCAAAGCCACGGGGGAAAGCAAGAGTGATAAAAGGCCAGCAGAGGTGGAAGGAGGTTGAAGGGTTCAGGGGAGTCGATGGGAGCAGGCGGTAGTGGATCAGCCTGGAGGGGTCAGAGCCACGCTTCACTGCAATGTCCCAACCACCATCCATCCAACCGCCCCACCGCCCGGCAGAGCAGCGCGGACCACCCACGCCTTCCAGCAGCTATTTAACATGGAAATTGATTTAAACCGAGCCCAGATATCCGCAGAGGGAGCGCGGGACAGGTGCCTCCAGTCTGCAGAGGAGACACTAATGAGAGGTGAGAGACCCGCGCAAGCTAACAAGGAAAAACATACCGCGACAATGAGCTAGTCGGAATTAGCGGCCGAGGAAGGCATTGAAGCAGAATTGGAGGGAAATGAGAAAAGAGACGTTTTTAATGATTTCTTGACTTACAGCAAGTTCTCCAGACGATTGTGAGATAAGAGTTGAAGAAATGAATTTGGTTGTGGTTTGTGGTGTGTAGGAGGATGCAGCCAGAAGGTTACAGCAATATATTCGACACCGCAAAGAACTTTTGCCGTGTACAAGTTTCAACTGGTAAATGCTGCAAAAAAGGTTATTTAGTTGGTCTGAAAAAAAGTTTAAATGTCGATGAAAGATGTTCTCAAAAAGCACTAAAATAAAGTTTAACTGTTGAATACAGTGTTGGAGGGCTCATACTCATAACCTGCATATTACAGGATTTTTATTCACTTAAATTGACTATCAGACTGCAGCCCACTGGTCCTTCAGGTTCAGGTGGGTCAGATCGTTCAATGAATCTCACTGGTGCTTCAAAGCCCTCAAATAAAACAATATTATAAGACTGGGATGGCAAAAAGCATTTTGAGTTCTGTGCGGTGGTGCAGCCTTGCACGTTATGAATAGTTTGTCTTTACACAATAAAGACAATGCAGCAGATCACAGATCATTAAAGGCACGTTGGGCAAAGAGCTGAAGGGTCCAGGGTGCCTTTTCACTACATTATAGGCCCCTGCTTGAGCTAAGGTTAAGATACACTTTATTGTCCTTCAATGCTACTGTGGTAACCTGTCAGGAGCAGAGGGCGCCACAGCGCAGTGACCGAGGAACAATCTCCAGATCTTGATCTCGGATTGGTTGAGAGTAACTTTCCTGGAGGATTTTACCAATGGTGCATGTTTTGGGCTGGTGCGGGGAAACAGAGTACCCAGCAGCTGGGGCGAGTGTTCAGGAACAGTGGGCGCAGCAGTTTGTTAAAATAGACAAATATGCAATTTACAGAGTCTTTAATTTTGTGTAACTTGTAGTCACAAAACAGTACCTAAAAAGCATTGCTCTTTTGTTTTTCACACACAATTAAAACATAAGGTGTTCAAAGAAGGCTTTTGCCTCTTTCCGTCTGCCATCAGCCCACGGGAAAAAAACAGATGACGCAGGAGGCCATTTTAAACAACTATTGGCCAAATATCTGCTGCTAGCGATCGATAAAAACGGGTTTAACTTACAACAATGTGTGTAATAAACACTTGAACATTTCAGCACAGCTGGCACAGAAATGCAAAGTAGTAAAGTTTTGATTGAACTCTCAGACAAACAATGACTTCATCGGCTGTTTAGAGTTTGAGAGTAGTGTGGAGAGATCATGTGGTAGCGCCATCTGCTGGACACACTATTGTACTGCATGTCTCCCACAAAACCACTGTAATTGTTACTACATACTGTAATATTATGCATTGGAAAATAGCAGGAAATTTGACACAACAAACAAAGCAAGCTTGAAGTTAGCCTTTCAACATGGCTCTACAAAGAACTGGGCAACTTGAGCTTCAGTTATTTTTAAAAAGAAAAAAACAGATAAAGAAATCAAACACCAATTGCAAGGTCAGGATTACAAGCTTATTTGGAAACTCCTGTAAAATAATATAAAGAGAATAGATATGCTCTTGCATAACATTTGATGGTGTTATTTATGTTATTAGAAGGATGTAGTCAATGTTATATTTCAATTGTCAAATACTATGTTAGGTTATACATACACCCCTTGGACTTGAATCAACTGCAATTAAGTTTTGTGCTGTAAATTGTGCACATATACAACATGATTTTCATTTTTGGTTATTGAATTAAGCAAGTTACCTAGTCTGTATAGCTCATACTGTACAGGTCTAACAAGGACACAATCAGTTAATTTGCATTATATAACTTTGAAGCAAGTACCAGTATTCATCAAATAGAAACACCAAAAAAACAGAAACAAACTATTCCACTTGACCATAGTTAATATTGTTAAGGTAAAGTGTTGCAGTAACCATTACACATGCATTTTCAGCAGTCTCCACAGGCTCTTCACCTCCTCCGCTGGATCCTCTTATTAATATTCTCTGCACTTGAGAGAAATGTGGTCCATCCTCAATTAACAACAAGTGCAGACCATCTTGACTCCATTATACCATCAGGCTGTAATCACTCTAACTGATGCATACACTTCAGCAATAGCAGAGCCCACAAATGCATTACAACTAGAAGCAGTCAAGACCAGGTCAGCCCATAGGGGACACAGTGAATGGTTATTGAGCATAGCAACATAAAGCACTTGCCTGTCAACAGGCGGAAAGCTGATCCCCTACATAAATGTGTGATTATTCACTGGAGATAAATGCACACTGAATGTAAAAGCAGGACATGTGTTAAAGGTATGCACGACAATACCCCTGTGTCAAGAAAGGTAGAGACAGACATACTCTGGGTCCTCACTGCCCAATTCACATTATAAAAGTATGTATGGTAAGTCCTGCTTTTACGCAAGCAGGTCTACACTCCAAAACGCACAAAAGACACATCATTCACTGTCGACTACTTGACAATCTAGGGTGAAGTCTTACCTATTTTGATAGATTTTATTAGAAGCTTCACCTATAATGTAACTAAATTGGAACGAAGTGTTTTTGTGCGGCTCAGATTGGAGAGGACTTTCTAAAGAGGATTTATAAAACAAGCGTGAATTAAACTAAATACACTTCGAGGTATATCGAGGAGGGAATAATATTATAAAATAAAAAAGTTCAAAATTTTGCATTGTATGTGTCCTTTAAAAGTGCACTACATACCTTTAGATGTGCATATGAAAGATTTATCTGCACTCTTCTCTTTTTGTTTTTAAAAAAATGACTCTGTATGTCTGTATGTTTTGTGATTTTAATACAATTTTTCCTGTTGTGTAAAGCACTTTGAATTACCTTTTGTACAAATTCTACTTTTTTTCTACTCAATTTAGATATTATTGCTTTGCACTGAATGTTCCTCAGCATGGCATTATTCATATCTATCTAGCTTTACATAGACAAAGAAAAACATCTCCATGGAGACAAGCAGGTGGTTTACCATTCTCAAAAACCGTAGAAAGGGTTTCAGGGGTTCTCAAAAAGTTACACAGTGTGCCTTTAAGCCCTTTTTAGTTGACTGTATTCCTCCTTCCAGAGTGATTTACAGAATTCTTCATATAAACATTCTTAAATCTTCACATCAGTTTTAGCAAAAATGTGGACCTTTATCTCTTCTGATGACAAGTTACCTGTGTGAAGAGTCCTGTAAACACACAACAAACTGACACTCACATTTCATTTCCCAAAAGCTGCGTGTCTTTTATCCGTGCCCTGTCCTAGACGCTCCCTCCCTGATCTCTAGTTACCAGTCTGATGTATGACTGCGTTGTGTGGAGCTCTCCGGCACACTGCGGCTGCTGAATATCAATGGGATTACTAAAAGGTCTGGCTGTCAGGAGGTTTTCAGATTGTAAACTACACTAAGAGCCGGTGCTGTTCCGCTTTAAATGTGATCTTGAGATTTGATGAGTGGTATTTGGGAAACAAGACAGGTATGACATTTCCGGCAATGTCCTCCCACTCGCGGATGTAAAGGCACAGCTCTCCATCTCTGGCATGGTAACTGATGGAGTTAGCTAGTGCGCTGCCTTTCATTAATAACCAAGCTGAAATGTAGCTGGAGAAAAAAAAAAAAAAATCCCACATTTGAGTATGTCTTCCATGGCAACCGTTTTGAAAAGTAAGATTCAACCACTTTATATAGCTGGCCTAGTTTGTCTACACTCCAGCCCCCGCCGCGCTCTGCCATCAGTGGTGACGGCTTGGGCTTTGTGCGCACTACGAGGCACAGTGTTGGAGAGAGGGAGAGAGGAGGGAGGTGGTGCTATTGAAGTCCTAGCATAGGACCAAATCCCTATGCAAATACAACATTTATGCTGGAGTTTTGTGCCCCACTTAATCATCTTTGAAAGGGGCTAAATAAAGACGACAGTAAGATAAGCAAATGTGCAGAATTCGGATTGGCATTGCATCCCTTTAAAGTTCAAGTTTTGTTACGTCAAATAGTTTTTTTTTAACCCTGAAATAGTGAAAGCATGTATGGATAAAGTTACCAACAAACGATAAGACAAGACAAAATGGCCATGAATGAGATCCTTTCAAGAACATTCAGAAAACAGCGGTATTTTAGCCACATCGCCCGTCCCAGTGCCATGCAAAGAGTCCTTCTAGAAGGGATGATCGCACCCAGAGGGGATTAGGTAGACCACAATTCATTCAGACAGACAACATCAGCCAATGGACGTGAATGAACTGCGTTGGTGTAATCAGAAAATCTGTGAACCGAGACAACTGGAACCAACCCTGGTCAGGAAGATCCACTACACGACGACGATGATGAAACAGTAGTAGAGCTATTGCTTATGTCTAAAAGGTTACTTAACTTTTGAACCTTTGGAGCCCCAGAAATTGGCAGCGGCTCAGTACTTGTCCCCAAAATTAAAGATTGTTGGTTCAATCTTGGCTTCATCAGTTGCATACTCTTGTTGTGACCTTTGGCAAGATACTTACCCCGCCTCGCTTCCAGTCGAGAGTCTGTATGAGTGCGTTTGAGTGCAAATGCAGTACAACGGATGCAAATCAGGCTAGAAAGTTTTTACGTTCGCTTTTCGCATGTACTGTCCCAGCCAACCAAAGTAAATAAGTAAAGCTTGCAGGACTAACGCAACTGCTCTCTCACATAAAGTCCACCACTTCACCTGACGCTCTTTGGACGATGGAAGAAGCTGGGCTACTTAGGTGACACAGCAAGGGTAAGTATTTTTACCCATCCTCGATTATTGCAGTGTGTGGGACAACCCAGATGCAGGGACCTTATTCATATCTGTAGCAAGGATCTTAGTCAGGACTACAACGCTGGGTGGATTGTGCCCAGTGTTGGGAACAGACTAAATACATGGACTGAAAATACAAATTCAGAATACTAATTTTAAGATACTGTATTCCAGTCAAGGGTGTTGGACTGGGGGGGGTTATCAGTTGCCTTTCTCTATGCTTTAACCTATTTTTGTTCAATTAAATACTTTTTGGTTGATTAAAGTCCTTGAGAGACCCCATCATCCACCAAATAGGAAAATCATTGTTCACATATTAGCCAAGTTGTTACGTTATTGAAAAAATTCAAAGTACTGTATCATAAGTCGGTATCTAAACGGTATGTATACATGTGTTATTGTTAGTTATTGTCAGGTGTATGTAGAAACCATAGTGTGTATTATACTAATAGTAAATGAAAAAAATAACAATAATAGTGAAATTTGTGGGAATAAATAAAATTCTAAACAAAATTATGTATTAGGGGTCCATGAGAAGCTTTTTATCTGGGGGCCAGAATTTTGTGCAAACGCCCCTGATCGCAATTTCTTTTTCATTTGGAAATATTCAGAATACAGTCAGTTTTTCTAAAAACAAAGGAAAACTTTGTGGTATTTGATCAAGCAATTTAAACTTTGAACGGCACTATATCAGTAAGAATAAAACACCGCTCTTGTGGCTTGTTTATGTTTAATTTTTGTTCTGCTAAATGAATGTATAAGAAATGGTGAGCGAAACATAAAGTGTTTTTTAATTTTTTACTTCCTCCGACATGGTTTACACTATAATATAATGGAACTCAATGTAAAAGTATTATAAGCATTCAGAATACAGTACTCTGAGTGGATCGTGTAACAGACTACATTACAAAATACCTTTTAATGTAGATATTCAGCATTCTATAATAACTAATTACATTTTTGGTATTAAATATATGATGGCTTCATTTCCACGCAGTATAAGCTACAACCTGGGCCCTTGTGCTGTGAGTGATTATTGCTAACGACTGCTGAAGCTTTGAACGAATAGCTCTGTATTAATTAGCATCTTAATGGTTTTCCAATTTTTTGTCTTAGCGTTGCAGTGTGTGTGGTCTTTGGCATCACATTTTGAAGTCCAGCGCTCCATCCACACAGCCCTGCTCTAGTTACAGAATGGTCTATGTGGGACTGACTATAATAAAGTACAGTTCTCAAGTTAGTGGTGATAAAAGAACGTGTCACCCCGGCTTTGATTTAGCTCGGCTGAATTATTTTTATCCCCAGTGAGCGCTAAATTTATCCAGCCTTCATCGTGATTAATGCCGGTTCCGGCCCCAGACCATATAGAACACCCAAAATAAAATCTATGTAGAGATATTAATGTTGGAGGAAATTAGCTGCCGAGCTGAACAGATGACACTGGGGGGTTAAGCTCTTTTGATGTCAGACATACTTGCTGAACCCAGTTATAATCCTACGCTGAAAGATGATTTTGTCCTGGTTAAGTAATGGATCACACGGATTGGACACTGTAATTACGTGGATTAAATTTAAGAGTTTGCGGTGGCAGAGTGGTTCGCAGTTTCAGTAAATAGGCTCTCTTTGGGGAGTCTGCTCGATAAGTGCCTTTGGTTTGTTAAGAAATCACGCATTGTTGACTCTAAATTTCCAATTCAGGGTATAACTTGATGCTTACTGAAGTGTATGTGCCACATTTCTGTATTTATTTTTAGCAACTTGCATAAATGATAAATAATAGATGTAGTTTTTGCATATAAGTTGACGAAATTATCTTTAAAAGGCACACATCTCTGACCTCCTTCTGCATTGTTTTCTGTTTCCCACAAGAATGTCAAAGTGCAGCGACATCAAAATTTTATGTTACAGTTTTGTAAACAAATTTCTCTTTTCTACATTTCATGAAGGAAGTTAGACAGAAGGAAGAGAAAGAGAGATTTTCCTTTTTATTACATTCATTAACATCTGTGTCTTTTATCGAGTTTGAAAAACATTCAGAAATGACATTTTCAAGTCATTTGCATAACTTTGAGGGATAGAGAACTGGAATTTCAGTGTTTGAGGAAAAAAATATGTTAAAAAAAGGAACAGTTTTAATTTGTTGGTGATTTATTGGGCATTTTACTATTTGAAATATTGAACATAGTCATATTAATAATATATTGCTGGAATCTGAAGTTTGAGGGTTGTATAAATGTATAACATGACACAATAGTCCTAAAAGTGACACTACAGCATGCAAAAATGGATAACAATGCCAGGTTTCATAGTAGGTCAAAAGGGTTAAAGGGGCTGCACCCATTTTTTTTCTTTCATGGAATCAAATCTGTTTTGTCCCAGTACATTGTAAATACAGCTCTTATGGTGAAAATGACACCACTGTGTGCTGTATGCATCTAATTATAGAGCGTTTAATTCTCCGTGAAGCAGGAAGTGCGCTGTTAGCATGCTAATGTTTTTTAGCTACAAAGTTATGGATTAGGAAAAGTCATCATATTGAAAAAAAATGTACGTTTGGAATGCATGAGCAAAAAAAGAAAGAAACATGTTTTAAGACTATAAAAATAAGGTTCAGTGCCTTTAAGTTAGGTGTTCTATGATATACTTCACTGTCTCCATTCACCTACAAGCTGGAATTTTGAACAATCTAATGATGTAGTATTTTACAAACAGGAAGCTGACACCTATGACTATGACAGGATAAGCATATAAACTTAATATGTAGAGTGAGTACAGAGAATATTTTGGCCTAATGTGGCTGACTGTCAATTATTATTTCCTCTGGTGCACAGATGAAATGGTTTTGGGATGTGGTTCCAAAGCAGTAGTAATTCTGATGTAATTCTGATGTAAATACAACTGCACTTGTGCCAGTGCAGCCTTTTTAATGAAATACTTTATGGATTGTTTAATCAATGTCGGCGGTGCAGATTGTGCCAAATGTAAGTTAATTAAAAAAGCGATTTTATTGTCCATGTCAACAAAATTGTGCTCTTGTTGTAGGTTTTATAAATTGGGCTGGCATCAATCTGGAGAATAAAATAAACTCTGTGTAAAATAGCGTCTTCCAAAGATAATGAGGATTTTAACTATTCCCATAAGGCGATCTGATTAGCTGCAGTTTTATCCTTTTCTATTAAGTTACATAAACTTTGCAGTGCTTTCCACAATTGAAGTATTCCACATTAAAGGAACTCATTGGGCCTGTATCCAATCTTAGACCATTATCGTGGTTTATAATGAGAAAAAATGTAAGACAATTATCTATGTATCGTGCCATCCTTGTCAAATATCCTTATTTTGGTTGCGTGCCTTGCCACTGGGAGGTACATTTGTTAGATTGAAGGCGAGCTGGTCCATGCGGTCTTTTGAAAAACGCTCTAACTTGCACAAGAACTTCCTTTATGCCTTAAATAAAACAAAACTCATCTAAAGCTTTGAGTTGATGAGTGAACAGCATTTTAACAGTATAACAAATAACGTCATTGGATCATTTTGTGATCAACGTGGAAATGATTGGTTCTCAGAAATCATCCGATACAGTATACCTTTGAGACGAGAAAAACGTGTTACTCCCTAGCCAAATGGATTTCAGAGTGATGAAAAACTGGGGCTGTAGCAATTAATCAAATGGCTTTTTTTGAAAAGGCAAGTCTTCAAAAACAGACAGACTATGAATAGTTGTGGAGCAACTGGTCTCTGAAATATTTCCCGTCTCTGGCTTGAAAAAATATTATGGAATGTGGTAAATCCTCCTTGTGAACTTGTTACAACAATTAGAATCGCTTCAAGGAATGGATCTGAGAGGTAAACGATGTAAACAATCCAAAAATAATCTGTTATGTAGCATTTCTTTAGCCTACGGATTAGCAATATTAGCCATATTCTTTACTTAGAGCTGCTTCAGAAGTCGGAACTCATAACAACGACCCGCTAAAAAGATGTGTTTTTCAAAGCCAAATTCTGCATGTACATACCACTGTGTCACTGGACGAGACACTTCACCCACCTGCTTGTATGACCATATGTTCATGGAAAAGGTGGTTGGCGAGGCACAAAGTGGCACTCATAATTCTGTCAGTTAGTGAGTCACGTATTAACACGTTTGTCAAAGCAAGGGTTGAATCATACACCTTTTGGTTAGTTGGCAAACCATTCAACCAACAGATGTACTGCTGCCTGTGTAGACTAAAAAACATTCTTAGTGCCTGAACCCTTTAAAGGAGACATATAATGCTTTTTTTTTCCAGGAACTTGATTATTGGACTATAAGAATATCATAATTTTATATTGTGTTAATTGTAAACCAGATGAATGATGTAAATTGGCTGAATAAGAGAAACAGGTCCGTTAACTTTCTGTTTAAAATTGCAGAACTGATTAACCTCGCATCTTCATAGTGACTTTTCACAATAACAAGCATCAGATTTTCATGTACATGCATTTTTCTTTTTTTAAAAGATACTGCACGACATTTTAGAACCATAAATGTATCACTGTCTTCACGATTCAGTTAATCTCAACTAAATTCAGGGATTTTCTTTTCTATTTTTGAGCACTCGAGCGTCATTTGCAGAATGATACAGGATTACTCAAACATTCATGAATCTATTAAAATACAACTTTGAGTAAGCTAATGATGAGAAAACACTGTTATGACAAGGTTAAAAGCTCATTTAAGTTGATTTAGCATACACCCCCTTTAAAGTGTTTCGATATTTGTTTCTTGGATTCATGCTCCAATATTTTTTATCGTGCCTCACATCGCATTTTTTGTCTCGTAGTCTTTGATATTGCTGCACCTCAGTCAGCGAGAGTTTGCGTCACCATGTTTACACTAACATAAAGCCCTTTCCGACCGCTCAAGGGCACTCCGAGGGGGTCATGCGTCGGGAGTGACCTCGCGCGCCGGCCCTCCCCCTCCCCGGCGCAGCAGCTGGGCGTGTGGGCGTCTGATTGTCACTGTCGTCTTCGCAGGTTGGGGCGCGACATGTTCCTCTGATGTGCGAAACTGTCAGGATCACAGGACGCCGCGCAGCTGTCCGGCTCTCTGTGTCTGCCCACTGCGTCTCCACCTCCAGTATTCTAACACATCCGGCCCCCTCCCCTCAGCCAATCGTCAGGGGCCCCCCGCCTCTTTCCTCACCCCAGATCTCATCTTCCATTCTCCTGCAAAGTGTGGCGTGAATGCGATGCACTAAAAGGGTTCTTCGAGTTTCAATAATGAATGTAAGGTTTTAGACAGTGGCGGAACTGGGAATTTGGGGGCCCAAGGCAAAATGAAGTACAGGTCCTATTTTCTGTAACTTTTCTATCGTGCCTCTTGAATGTTAATTTTTGTTGTTTCTGTTTTGTTTGTTTGTTTTTTTATATGTGGTGGCCAGACAGGTTCATAATTTTGGGTGGTAAGTGAACTATTTGAAAATTCTAATTCATATTTGCAATAGCATATATCAGGGATGTCCAAACTTTTTCCATCAAGGGCTAAATAATGAAACATAGACCAAGCAGAGGGCCACAAATCAATTGTGAAACGTTAAAAAAAGCTGCATTTATCTGATGTTTTAAGTGCCACCACATCTACATTCAGTCTCAGTGCCTTGATATCAGGCCTGTATTGCAACAAAATGTTAGTTATTTAGGTCAGAAGTGTAGAAAATCTGAAATGTGCTGTAAAAAGTACTTCTCAGGACAATGTGAGCTAATTCACCAGGAAGCCTTAGGGCCAAAAAAAATTGGGTTTAGTGCCGCATTTGGCCCCCGGGCCTTAGTTTGGACATGCCTGGCATATATGTTCTAAACCGCATTTAGTTTGGAGATCCTTCCCCAGAAGAATATTACAGAAATCTGATCGAATTTCTTATATCTTGGTGGTTTAACACATGGTCCAACTGATTTAAACCTTTTGTAATATTTTATCTACTATTTAGGACATCTTATTGGGGACCCGTTCAGGTTGGGGACCCAAGGCAAACGTGGCTTGTTGCCTAATAGTAAGTCCGCCACTGGAAGTTAAAGCAGCTGGATGTATCGTTTCCGGTGTGCTTGGAGATGTTTTAGCTGTGCCTGAAATGTTCCACAATCTGGCATTAAAAAAATCTATTGCTGGCTGTGTTGAAATTTTTGCATTTTTACTGTGGGTAGGGTTGCTTTTCCACAGATCAAACATGTAAGCTCAAAGCCATACTGTGGAATATTCCAGGCATAGAATTAATATCTCTGGTTCATATCCCGTTTATGCAACATTTTGAGGATTTTTTGCATTTCAAAAGACATACGGTTTGCTTTTGTTAATCGCTACGGCAACAGCCCTAGATGATCATCATTCTGGATTGAGATAAGCAGGTGGCAGACTCTCCACTAGAAAAGTTACATAGTGCATCTTTAATTAATTTAAATCGCAATAAATTCATTATTGAAACAGTAGACTTATTTTGTAATCGTTAATGTTATGACTCAAATGTTGTTCTTTTGATGAAAAACCTTTTTTCTTTGTAAGTATATTCCGTCATCAGTTCCAGCATCACTTCAGCCTCATCTGGTGTAATATTTAATAAAAATCTCATATTCACAAGCTATTAGTGGTCTAATGACTAATAAATTAATCAAAGAAAAATAATCGCCACAGCAATCAATTAGCAAAATAATTGTTCGTTGAAGTCGCTAATGAGTTTTTGGCGCACATAACACATTTCCAACTGTTTTAGTCCAAATGTGTGACTATTGAAATAATTTATCATTTCTCAATTTGCAGCCAGTCAGTGCGCAAATGTGGCTGCAAACCTTTTTGATAATAATTCTCACTCTTTCTATTTCTATAGATCGCATTCACGTATTAGAATTTGAAGATGTCAGATGGATCTCAGATGGAGCAAGAGCCATTTTTCCCTATTGATAACATTGGACTTCACTATGAAATATCTCAAAGGTGAATTTTAGCAATATTCATTTTCGCTGCCCTCCATCTATATTAAAGTCTATGTGACAGAGAGGGCACTTGTGGTAAATGTTTGTCATAGTTTTACATTTGTGAAGTTGCATTTTGTGAGGAAATTTAGAAACATTTGAAATTACAAGAAGCTGTGCTGTGTTAAAAAATGGAATCCCTCTCTGATGTCATCAAAAAGCGACATCTTGTTGAAAATACAGAGGTAAAACTACCGACAAGTGCTACATTTTTTGTTGGTTTAAACAACCATTCAACTAAATAACGGTGTTATCTGCTATTATTATTTGTTAAATCATTACTATTGAGTAATTTATATTGATTGTGACCCTTGTTTTCAAAACGGTTGCTAGGTAACAGTTGTGGAATTACCTCTAGCTATATCAAATTTGCTTTCCATATTCAATCAGGAGGTACCAGTATAAACATGAAAACTGTCAAACTGGGGACAAACAGGCAAAATGTTTAGGACATTCTTAAATATAAACATGTTCACTACGTTTTAGTAAAATTTGTCGTTTCAGCTGTCATAGACTTTAGAGAGAATTGACAGAATGTTATGACGTCACGAGAACTTATCTTTGTCTTTGCTGATGTGTCTGCACTTATGTCTTTAATAAAGATTATATGAAATTGACAAAATAATAGACCCTTTAACAAAACAAAAACGTTCTAAAATCCGGAATAGAGGCAAAAGTGAAGTGAAACATAATGTGATTTCAACGGAGAAACCTTAGAATATCACAAAATATGACTCATCCAGGTGGGTCTGGCAAATGGAAACCACTCAGACACGTATGAGTGATGTCAGAGCCTGGTTTAAACACTATCGTATTTTAAGACATTTGTTTTATTTAACAAAAGGACCTTATGATAGACTCTTAGCATTTTTGGTGAACAATCTTCATTCTTAGCTTTTACTGGAAATATACTCTGAGCCCACTGTAGTTTTTCATTTTATCTACAGGTATATTACAGGCTTTACCACAAATTACACTTTTTGTGAAGCTCAAATACTATTTTGAGGCAAGAAAAGAGTAGAATCTCCACCTTTTGTAACAGAAAATGATATTTCTAACCTGGAAATTCAAAATTGTTGCTTATTTTCTATCACAAAAACTTAAAATCATTACTCTTTAGATCTGATGTCAGTTAATCATTGTCTACTTCATTTTTTCCTCCATTCTGGAATTTTGAACATTCCGATGACATAGCATTTTAAGGTTGTAGAGTAAATAAGCCTATATTACACAAAATAATGCTTATATTTATGACAATTTGTTACACCTATGATCGTAATTCAAACACGACCCTCCTGAAGACAAACTATTTGCCCACCCCTGTTCTAACCAGTTCATCCAGACACAACCGCCCCGCTCCAGTATCTTATATATATATTTTAAGTTCATAATAGTTTGGTTCCACACCATATTTTTTCAACCTCTTACATCTAGCCCAGAGCTCTTTGGTTGGTCATTATCCTCCCCAGATTTAGCTACAATCAAGAAGGACAATTGTTCGTTTCTAGCCCAGACTAAAAACAGACACTTATTTAGATTGACTTTCTATCACCTTGCTATCAGCGTTTTATTTGTAATTTTCTTGTTTTTATGCATTTATAAAGCGAGCTTAATTAAACAGTTTTTTCTTCGTTCTTGACCTGCAGCACTTCCGATTTCTTTCTTGTATTTGCAAATTATTATACATAAACTTTAATTGTAAAACATTGTACAACAGTTCAACTTGCATCTGTTTTTTTTTGTTGTTTTTTTACTCAAAATATAAACGGACAGCAAGTAGAAAATGATTAAGGCCTTTTGTCCAGTTCGTGCTTCGAAATATACTTTGTTCACCTTTCAATTTCGGAGTTTCTGAGCTCATTTTCCACTTTTTTAACTTCAGTGAAAAATCTGAAGCAACAAAAAGTGTCTGGGTGGAATAAAAACACAGATGAGCGATAGGCCGCTTGCTCATAGTCAACTTTGCTTTTTATTGATCATTCCACAGCAACATTTACTTTCTCCTCCAGCCTCCTTCTGCCGACACCTCCATTGATCCACACAAAAGAGATGGCCTCCACGCCTTCACTTGTCTTTCATTAGATTATCCAAGACACCGAAAATCATTATCTCAGACATAATGGCACATAAAGACTGAAAAATGATGTGTTTTGGTTATACCCTGTTGACACTTTCCTCTCGAATGATGGTCGCTATCCTAATATCTAATGTCCTAGCTTTTCCAATAAGCTGAATGGGGGTTTCAACTTGGCTAATGCCGCTTTTGACCAGTGCATGGGAGCAGGGAAATTTGTTTTTAATCCAGTAAAGTAGAGTTTTGACCTCCAAATGTAACTTGTAATACAATCAGCGGTAATGGCGGAGAGTGGTGTGGATGGGAATCGAATCAACGCTGACAAAATGGATGGATAGATGGTTGAGAGTTGGCAGAATGTCCTTCTTCACCCTCTGTGGCGTTCACATGTGAAGCTTCTCCGCCGTTCAATTACCATACTTGGAGGCTGGACTGTGGAGAAAGGGCCAGCGCTGGTTATGAAGGCGATGCACACTGGTCGTGACGGCACGCGCAGTAGAACATGCAAATGGCCCGTGGCATTAGCATCTCGTGTCAAGGGCGCAGAGGCCACGCCGGGCCGAGACAGGGTGAGCAACGCGTGGCTTTTTGGTGAGATTGGGTAAGGTTTTAAATAAGGTTCCTTAATAAACTTAGCACCAGTTATTTTTGTACACTTTTAAGCAGTTTTGGAAAGTAAAAAACTGTACTTAAATGAGTTTTGCTCTCAAAGACTAAATTGTAAACAAATTAAACCGCCGCGCGCTGTCTACCTCTCATAGTAAAGTATTTTTTCCCCTTGTTGAGCAGGAAGTAAGAGTCGAAAGTAGCGCTCTGATTGGGCGTGCTTGTGTGGTCCAGTCCAGTTTCACGTCATCGTCTGAAAAAGCAGTTCACTTGCTTGAAAATGAATGCATGTGATTATTAGCGATGTGCCAAAGGGTTTGTGAGAGCGAGGAGTGAGTTAGATACTTCCTCCTTTTGCATCAGATACCTCAGCTTTAAGTTTAAGTGTTTTGCTTTTTACCGTTACTTCACTACATCTGAGAGCAGGTACATTATCTGCATTTTCTCCAGCATCACACTTTTTTGACTGGACTGAAAAATAAAATGTACTTTATGTATGGTTTTAGGTGATATTTTTTGCACATTCATGGTAACATACTGCTTGAGTTCAAGTCCTTGCATTGAGTAATCAATATACATATGAAAAGTGTTGAAACATTGAGGAATTGACACAAAAAATCTGGACGTTTTACACATATTTTTCACAAAATACTCTAAAACTTATGTGTCACATAAAAAATATACTTGAGTACTTCTTCCAGCACTGATAAGGTATTTACTAGCATTTGAAGATGACTTACAATACCTTTATAAATGTTAATAAGCCATTATCTAAAAACATGTGGGTGTACTATGAAAAGATGTACAAAGTGAGAACTTTAATGCAATGTTTATCAAACTATTTTCAATACCCAAGTGATAAATAAATGTCTAATCAACAATAAGTAGTAGTATTAACACTGCATAAATAGTTTACTAAAGAACCTTATCTTAAAGTCATTGAAATTTTCAAGTAATATTTCAAATTTGTCTCACCATATGTTGTTAAATAATGTGTTTAAACTTCTATCAGCATGGACAAACGCTACTTGGTTGGATTTGAGATCATGTGGTTTTGGTAAAAATATTTCTTTTTTGAGTATTCATCATAAAAATATCTTGTTTCATACCCATTTGCACCTGCGCTCAGTTTCGAACAATTAAAGGAATCATTTGACTTATTTTGTGTTATTTTGTGGATCAATGACTCAAAATTCTGTGCGTAAGCCTTTGGAAGTATAATTGTATGCATTTTTTGCTGACACCTATAAACACAAAACTGCTGTTGTCAGGAAGCACTGTTTATTTTTAGCATTCAAAACAAATCGTGTTAACCATAACTTCTCATTAAGAAAAAGCTGACTGGATGAGAAAAAAAAGAAAAAAAAAAGTGCAGATTTAACAGAACCTGGGACAAACAAATTCGATTTTGATCCATATGAATTTGTAGAAAGGCTGAAGGAAAAGTTGACCAAGCTATAAATATAAACATACAGGCGCTCTCTTCCAATCAGCCTTTGTTGTGGAATCAAGACAGCATTCTGAGGGTTAAACCAAATTAAAACCAATTTCACAGCCTACTATAACAGGAGTGCTCATTTTATGCCAAATTAGGCTGGAACAATTACATCTGTTGGAGCGGGGGGCTTTCTCGGAAACTGTGTACAGCACTGCGCAATCAGCGACGACTTCAAGAGGGTGTCTGAGGCATTCAGAAATAATTACAGGGATAAAACACAGTAATTCAATATTGACAAAGAGCGAGAAAGCGTAGGAAAATAGTCCAGGAAATGTGCGCGCGAGAGAGAGTGGTGCCATTCTGAGGCTGCGGTGACCAGCTGCAGTCTGTGCCGCGGGTCCAGGGGAGTAACAGAGAGTTCCAGATCGTCTCCCCAGGCCTGGTCAGCTGTGGCGCACATGGCACAGGGCCCAGCGTTCAGCTCCGTGCTCCATCCTCCCCCTCACAGCCGAGCTCGGGCAGTTCTGTTTGGATGGATGCAAGGCTGGGAGCATCGTCTGGCCATGTCCTCCTCTGCAGGGCTTCATCCTAGACAAAACAAATATGTTATGGTGGGTGTCCGTTTCAACAAATAAAGTCTAAAAGGTGCACGATGGGTCACTTTCCCGGTGGAGAGTTTGCTACATGTACGAATCAGTGCAGGGGGAACGGTTTTGCCTGGAATGTTTAAGAGTAAGGCTGGGCGATAGGACAAAAAAAGTTATCATTCCTCATAAGGATCGATCACAATGTTTCAGGTTGGTTTTTTTAAAAGTTTTTATTTGACAGGACAGTCCCAGTGTGAAATGGAGAGATAGAGGGGGTATAGACACACACGCAAATGGTCGACTGCTGGAACCCAACCCACGACACCGCAGTGGGAGCAACCACACCCACTGCATCCAGGCAAGCACCAATCACAACTTTTAAATTAAATTTCATCTTATTAAAGAAATAAACTGTCTGTCAATTAGGGCAGCAACTACCGATTACTTTAGTTGACAATTCAAGTGATCATTTCTCTTGTACATGACTTTTAAATATATTTTCAATGAACCAAAGTTGAAATATTGTGATTGAACACTTCTAGACAAAGAATATTTACAAATAAAGTGTATTATTGATTAAAATCACAACTTCATAATTTTTACGCATTTTAATTTAATATCGCCATTGTCTTTGTTAAAAATGTCTTTTCATATGTGTTTTAGTGTTTGTATAGTTAAGACAACAATTATGATTATCAAAATATGACTAGGACTATTTTTATTGTCGACTAGTCAATTAGTTGATTAATTGTTGCAGCCCTCCTACCACTAACCATTTCCTGAACTTCAAAGTTATAAATCATTGTCTGAACTCTGCTCCAAACCACATACTTTTACTGACAGAAGATTGGCAGGAGACCTCTCAATTAAAAGATCCAAGCTGACCATTGATGATTAGAAATTAATGACTCTCAATCTTTATTTGATTAATTGCAAAGCCCTATTTAGAAGTATGGAACTAAACTTATCCATCTTGCATTCATTCAATTAAAATGTGTTATATTTCTCAAATAATACCCTGAAAATGTACTTTTTTTTTTTTTTTTACTGTGAGCAGGATCTCCTCTCCACAGATCTGACCTGTAGCTTGCCTGCTGCTGACTGCTTATTCACATAGTGTCATCTGCTCAGTCTTTTTTAACGAGTACCTGACTGGTCTTTGATTTCTGTCATGGTTTTAATAAAGGGTGGTTCTGTTCAAAGAGTCTCATTGCTTCAAATGTGCACCTCACCGTCTTCAACTGAGTGGTTTGAGGCTTTAAAATGAAGGTGCACAGCTGATTGTAAACCTGAATTTAGGTGCCTTCTGTGTCGGTGCAGTGTTTCATGCTGTGGTTGTTTAGTTTCACCAATGTCAACATGATCTGTGCTCCTTTTTTACTGCAATAGATTGAATGCACTACATTAGTCTGGACTGGAACATACTGTGTACTTTTTTCAGGCAAAGCAATAACATTTCTAAGTAGGTGGCCCACTCTCCACCAGAAAAGTTACACAGTGCACCTTTAAATCTAAGTATCAAAATGGTGGCAGCGGCTCTGTGGGTCAAGACGTTTATGCTAGGATTGGCAGTTCTCTACCGTTACAAAAGATAAATCTTAATAAAGTGAATGTGAATGTAACGGTCAGAGAGACTATGGGCGCAGAATGGCAGTCTGCATTCGACCGCAGCACATTTAAGTATAAAACTGGTACTGATTTTTACAAAAGAAGTACAAATACCACTGTTTTTGAAGATTTGGGTATTCATGCTAAATTCCACTTGCTACTGTTGGAGGAAACCGTGCATAACCGGATAAGGAGTGAGGGGGACTGCTGGACAACGACAGTTTTAATTAATTCTGCAGAACACCATTTGTGAATCAATTTGAAGTGTAATTACATTTTCCGGAAGTACAAAAGTGAATTGTGATTAAGACACACACAAATTGATTTTGCTTTGAGGTCTATACAATGACAACTAAATTATTTTTCTATCGTTTCGTGTAAACTAGTTCCATTCCTGATTTCCATATCTGTTGGTACAGTTGAAACAATTATAAATGAAACCTAAAGCTGTTAAGTTTCCAGGCACACAATAGGAGACACAGTTTAAACTTGTTTTTCTTTTCTACACTGACGTCTTAGTCTCGAGAAACCCACTATTTTGCTGTCAAAAACACTTAAATATTTAACTCCATGTGGCCCCCCTGAAGGAGTGCAAGTTTTCGTTGGAGATGACAGAAAAGCTTAGTGCTGTCAGTCAACAGACAAGCTGATATGGAGATGTTTAGAAAGACAAACAAAGCACTTTACACATATCCAAAAACAACTCCTTCTTACTGTAAATCCACTACTTTTGTTTATGAATGAACTGTTCCCACCAATAGTAAATGTGCTTTGTGTTGCTTTCAAACAAGAATAGTTGCAAAAGTATGTGTAAAATATTGGCTATTTCGTTATTCTCCTGTTCTCTTCTTGTTTTTCTGTTAAAAAAAGCATAATCAAGAATAAACAGCTCATTATTGAAAACAAATATTATATTAAATTATTTCAAACATCTCTACTGTCAAAATGATCTGTAATCAAAGTATTGACCTAATATACTTAATTAGTAATGTTTAGTGTAAAAGCCCATTTATAATAGAAAAGTGCCTTTGTTGCATGTTTTGAGCGACATAATGAGTGCCCATATTAACCTGAACAGAATGTAATTCATTGCATTTTTAATAACGTACTTTTCGTCTAAGAGAAAAAAGTGATTATAACTTGATTAATTACGCCTCCCTATCTCCACCCTTGAGCTTGTGAACAGCTGAACAAAACCATTACGTTTTGATGATTTATTGAATTCAAATTCTTGTATTCATTTTGGTTCACTAACCACTTTTCCTCATCGTGATGTGGCTGATGTGATGTGGCTTCAGGATTTTAAATTAGATTATCACCATCTCAATGAGTGCTTTATCAATATCGCAAAGAAATGTTTGTGTTTGTGGAAAGCATATGAATCCACTCCAATTAGCCTATGATTGCAATGTTGAAAAATAAACCAAATAAAGACTATATACGGTATGTTGTGATATTTATGATTTCTGACGACTCCACAGCATGTTTCAAAGGACACATATTATGCTAAATTGACCTTTTTGAGCTTTTAACCATGTTTCAACATTGTTCTCTCCCCAGAAACATAACTGGGGTTGTATTTAGAGTCATTCATGCTTGTTTCATGAACCCTCTGTTGTAAGTCCTCTTTACTCTAAGCCTCAGAAAGCACTCCGTTCCAAATTTTCCAGTTTTCCAGTTTCCCAAGTTGAGCTACAAGATCTTCGGTGCTGTTTTTAAGCCCATTAAAGTTCCAATAAATCATCATTGAGCATTTCAGCCACAAAAATCACATCCTTTACAACTGAAGGCCTGCATTAGCATGTCGGGCGAAGCTAGGTCTGTTTATCTGGTGCCAAATTAAAGGTACTCACAACATGTTTAAAAGGACAACAACTATATAAATAATGTGTGAATAATGTGTATCCTTAAAGCCACACAATAACGAAGAACGCGTCGGATAATCAAACTCAAATCTAGCACAACCACGCCCTCATTTGGTTCACAGCATCCACAGTTATCCCATATCGCCTCTCTTCCCGTCATACTCCCGCACCTCCGGACTCTCCATTTCTTTCACAGCCCTCTCTTGTGCCTTTAAGACATAGACAGCACATGAGAAATCCCTGTACACCTCTTCTGCTGGTTCCATTTCAGGCCTCTGTGCGCTGTTCCCGCTGTCACCGCCCCTGAGCTATGGATCCTTATTAGTCACTTTCCCTGGGAGCATTCTGACACAGTGTTGTGAGAGCTGCTCAAGGCGAGTGCAGCCACACGCCAATTCACAGCCTGTCAAAGCATGGCCACAGCACAGGAGCCAGGCAAGCTTTGAAATACCCACCACTAATCCCACTGTACCCCGACACTTATTTAAAAGCTTCATTTCGACGCGTTCACAATGTTCTTGGTGAATACGCATACGCCGCTATCGCACTGTTGTAATTAAAAAAGAAAACAACGTAATTAGTCTTGACAACGTAAAGCTGACTCTCACGGGGCGTTCCATCAATAAATTCATATTGCAGAGAAGTCAACAATAAATATTAGAAATGTGATGATCTCCACTGCGGCTGACTTTTATCCAGGCACTACGCACTGCAGCTCATCAACTCTAATCTACAATGATTCTGTTTTATTGAAAGTGGTTACAGTGCTTGTCTTATAACGCAAGAGCCAAAAATAAGGGTAATGCAATTGATCAAATTTTGTGATTATGATCATTATAGCCAACTGTCTATGATTATTTGAAAAACAAAAACTCAGAGTACAGGGATGTGGGCAGGGATAAGAGGTAGGTGAAAACAGGACTTTTCTGAGCACTCGAGCCTCAGTTGCAGGACAATACAGGATTAATGAGACCTATACGAGTCAATCAAGCACTTTTTAAGCACCTTTAAAGTAGACATGCACCTTATTTCCGGCACCTTTATACTTGACTCTGCCCCAATCTCTGTTTTTTCTTTTCTTTTTTTTTTTTTAAACAAACTTAAAGGTCCCATAACATGCAAAATCGACTTTTCAGAGGTTTTAACCTTCCTACGGTGCTATTTGGGCCTCGTATGTTGTGCCCAAAGTGTTTTTTTGATTGATTCCCGCATGTTTTCGCTAGAGAACTGTCTTTTCCGTCCCCCTCGGGTGAGCAGGCAGACGGGGGCTCCTCACTAAGATGACGCGCTTCACCAGGATGACGCGCGCAGGTTGGGCAGGGGAGGCAGCCTGCTCTCTGTTCGGGGGGGGTCGGATCTCAGAGTGAGCCGTTTGCACAACGCAAACATTTATCAACAAAGCCCTTACAATAGACTGTGTAAAGGGCAAAATAGCAGAATATGGGACCTTTAAATGTATATCTTCTGAAATTAACAAAAAATGTGATTTGTTTCTCTCCCAGTATACATGTTGAGAATGTGATAAAATGTGCTTGGGGGAATGTGCTTTGTTGAAAATTTTGGGCAAATCAAAAATAAGGGCTCTTTAGTGTCAACATATGTAGGGTACAGATTAGAAAGTTTAAATTTCAAACATTTTCAAGCACATTTTCCAAAATACAAGCACTTTCCCAACCTTGAAATCAACATTTCAATTGAAGCATTTTCAAGGATGCTACAAACCCTAATCAAACTACAACTTTGAGTAAACTTATGAGGAAACACCGTTATAACAATATTAAAATCTCATTAAAGTTGATTTAGCATAATACGTCCCTTTTAGGTTGATGGGTAAAACCAGAATGGTGAAGGAAATAAACTAAAGAACATGCAAACTCCACATGGAAAGACCCAACCCTTAAAATTATAATAATAAAAGTGACTGGATAAATCATGCATGCGTACTGGAACGATAACAAGAATTCTATTGGATTGGTACAAAAATAAATAAACAAACACAAACAATTAAACAAATGAACAAATAAATACGGATAAAATAAATTGAAAATGTGTCCCCAGTTTGCATTTTTGGGTAATGCAGCTTCAAGTATAAAAAGGCATTACTGTTACGAACAGCACCGGTTCAAAACTCTGTACAAGCATGTTTATTTGTTCATTTAGCACAGCATGGAAGCAGTGTTATTGGATAAAGCTCAGTGATACACATTGTTAGCTGCCTCTTGTCGATTTTAATCAAAAGGGATTTTCTCTTGGAGGCAGATTTAATTCGCAGGTGCTCGAGACTCCTGAATTCATTAACAAAGAAAGACTTACAAGTACAAGCATGAACCCTGCAAAACTAACACTGTGCAACTCAACATCAGAAAACAGCCAACACATCATTCAGATACTGAGTTTCAAAGTTGTTTTCTTTGCTTTGAAAGTAAAGAACAGCTTAATTTTAAAAGCACAAAGCACATCCAGTAACTTTGTCCTCGAACAGAAATCAGAAATATGCCCTAATAATACTAAGCTCGTACTGTGAATCATTCTTTACGATTTTAAAGGAAAGAATATGCATGTGTAATAAGTTTATATATCCTTTACAGTGTTTTGGAGGATTCTGGATTTGGTCCGAGGTGTTTTTGATCATCGACCGGTCTTAAAGCAAGATAATTGGACAAGACAATCATGAGAAAACGCAGACTCAGGTGAGAATAAAACCTCAAAATGCCAAAATAAAGATAAATCTAATCCTTCTTCACCAAATGCTGACTTGTTCTTGTGGAAAAACTGGTGTGTTTCCGGTGACAATAACTTTATTTGTTGAGCTGACAGACTTAGCAAGCTAGCAATGGTAACATCAGCGGCTTCCTGTTTATGAAGCACGGCACTCACTTCAAAGCTGAAAATATTATATTTAATGCATCTAACATAATCCAAACCCAACCAGTTCATATAGTGAGGTTAAAATGTGATGTAGAGGCGCAGAGAAGTGAAATAAATGCAGAAAAAGCTGACGGTAAACCGCTACTTGTGTCTTGCTAACTCTAGCTTTAGCCACGTCTCATAGCCACACAAGCATGGAGTTACTAAACTTTTTTTTTAAATCACTGAGATTGGCTGCATGAAAAAGGTGCAATTGTAGTAGATTTTATTCATGAAGAAATGTTTGGGTGACGTCACAGTTCGTCATTCACAAAAGTGGTCTGAAACGCTCCCAAATTAACCGATCTGAGGGACCAGGTCTTGTTGAAACACTTGTTGAAATAATAATAATTGGCAATGTACTTCTATGCTAAACCGATTTATTTACCTAGAGGTTAGGGATGAGACAACGCTAAGGAAGGACGACAAAAACCAAGCACAAATGGAACAAAGGCTCCATCAATCAAGTTCACTTTCCATTTCTAATAAAAAGATCTGGCTGTATTCTGTACATAGTACCAGTTTGGTCCCCCGGCCGTATCAACCATCAAATCTGTTTATCTGCAGTGATGCCTGTTTTTTGTAAAGTATCATGGAAGCGGATGAGCTCATCGGCCAAAGTCTCTTCGTCAAAACAATAGACCCTTTAAAAAGCTCTGTCATCAGAATGTTCAAGATTCCATAATGAAATGGACTACAATCACATTTCAATGATTAATGGACATAATTTTGTAAAATAAGCAACAACATTTCCCGAAGCATTTGTACAGTAAAATCTAAATAAAGAGCAAAGTGCCACCTATTAAATAAAAAAAATAATGTAAAATATACTTGTAAATGTCTTTAAACTGGGCTCTGATATCACTTATCTGTATCTGAGTGGTTTGCATTTGCCAAAGCCCATCTTGTTTTTTCATATTATGTGATATTCTGAGGTTTATCCCAGTTTCTCCATTAAAATCACATTATGTTCCACCTCACTTGATCCATGGGTGGTTTGTTTGTTTACAACGAATCACACAGACCTGAGACTGATTATTTTAACCTGGCATTTTCCTAAAGCGTCTTCCATCCCATCTATTCACATCTACACAAAACGGTTGATGTAATAGATGCTATGCTTCAGTGTTTTCGTAAAATCTAAAAGAGTCTTGCTGTGATAGAGACCTCCAGTATATGCAAGGTTAACAGAAGCACTAATGTGTGCCCGGAGGTGAAGGCCTGCTCTGTGATGTGGAAAGTGAGTGGCCATAATGAAACAATCTACACTTTGTGCCTGTAATGGGCCATAACAGGCACAAAGCAGGAGGAGGAGTGGAGAAAGTGCAAAGGCACACCAACCTGTGGTCGGAGCCTCCTCTGTCCAGCAGACTGTCAGTCTCCCAGCGCTGTGACCAAGAGCTGTGCCTAAAGGAGAACAAAGACCAAATCAATACTTCACCAGTACACACAGGGGGAAATGTGAAACAGGAATCATGCAAAGTCTACAGGAGAAGATATGCTCATGCAACTCAAGCTTTCTTTTGGATAACTTTGACCAGGCAGAACCTTTTTAAATATTACCATAAGCAACTTTTACACAGAGATGGCAAATTAAAAGTAACAGCAGCTCAACTGTACGGCAGAGATTAATGTCCATTTGATCATTTTAGCTAGAGTTGCATTAACACTATTCTATTAAGATATTATGTTAGTAAACATTTATTTTGGAACATAAAATTCACTGTGATATTGAAGTTACATTTGTCTTACTTTTGAGTTGTTTTATTATAATGACTGTGATAAAATATTTTAATAAATTGATTGCATTTACCAATAAGTTTATGTCAATGGATCAACACATTACGAAATTAAACATTTAGGGTTAGGTTACCTTTACAGTGGAGTTCTCTAGGTTCTAACCATCCTCTCCATTGCACTGCCATTAGTCTGACTAAAGTAGCCATCACCAGCGTCATTCATGACATGAGGGCTAGACCTGAATGGTGGTTTGAATTCAGTTAAGTTTCAGATGCTATAAAAGCAATTATCATTACGATTATACGACCACAGGTAAGAGGATTGAAAAAGTCTTATACATACCCAGCATTTAGAACGCTATACACATTAGGAAGCTATCCAGGTTATTTTAGAGGTCTTACCTCTGCGTCCTTTTTAAAAGTATAGAAAGAGACAGAAAGAATAAGTTGTGTTTTTTGATCATTCAAGACATTTAAGCTTAAAGTAGTCAATACATTCATTTAGATTTAAAATGGTTTTAAATGAGAAACAAAGGAAAACATCTACATCTGACTGTTGATTGTTTAAAACAAGGCCATTTCAGGTTTGACTAGGACATAAAACAAATAAAGCAAGTTAAGTTTCATAAAAAACAAACTAAGCTTTATTGACAAACTGCTGCAAAACATTTTTGGACAGATTTAGTCACCTATTTAGGCAAGCTTACACATGTAGCATAATGCATTTTATGGAGAGGGCACAGATACTAGTGGCAGAATCATTACAGTTAGGATGTTTTAAATATGTACAGAGTTGGACTGAGCTGCAGGATCCCTTCTCTGTGGAAAGAGAAGACCCATGTGGAGATTTTTGTCCCAATCCTTTGTTTGGTGCATGCAGTTTATTATCAGGTCCCAATGAAGACCTGATCAGTTTTAGCATGACAGAGCCATGTGCTTTTAACAAACAGTTGTGTTAAGATTGACATATTTTACAAGTGAAACAAATTGAGGATATGAGGACAGTCCATCTCAACAGTGTCTATTGGGGCTATATTTCAAAACTCTACAGACAGTAACAAATATTGATGACTACATCTAAATCAATTAGTTTTAGAACTATTTAAAGAAAGCCATTGTCAACAATGAATATACATTAATCTTTATACTTTATGCAATTTAAAAGGTTTGTTTTGTTTTATTTTACAGTTAAAGTTTAATTTATTTTATTAGACGCTATATTAACAGAATTTTGAAATGTAGCCTAAGTGGGAATCTGCAACTGACCCTCAACATTTTCTTAATATTACATTAGAACATTTTAAAATTGTTTCCTTTTACAAGTTCTACTTCCACTAGAAATTATGACTCCCAACAGTTATAAAATAATGATCAACAATGCAAATAAGCCAGAGGAAAGGGTTAAAAAGGAATAAGGAAAGAAATACAG
Organism: Rhinogobius similis; assembly: GCA_019453435.1. Taxonomy (NCBI): domain Eukaryota; kingdom Metazoa; phylum Chordata; class Actinopteri; order Gobiiformes; family Gobiidae; genus Rhinogobius; species Rhinogobius similis. Next base: position 24,691,116 of record CM033635.1, read on the forward strand.
CAAAAATAAAAATAAAAAAATCAAATTGAAGTAGTAACTAACAGAAAGGACACCAGCTGGTCCTCTACCCATTTGAAGCCACTTTGGTTGGTTCATGGGTGTGGGAGGGGGAGCGATGGAGTACAGGGAGGGGGTCAAAGGTGGTGGTCAAATCTCAGAAAAACAGTTCCAGTGTTGAGTTCCCAATAGTCTCGCTCTTAAAAGTCCAAAGTAGGAAAAGACCAAACCAAAGACAAAACTGACAATTACTTTTGTCGAGCTGCTTAAAGCGAGCGCTGCCGTGTAGACAGGCGGGAGTAGGCAGCGTGTTCTGGTCTGGTCCTCAGTACTGTCGGTACGGATGCTCCCTGTAGGGCGCTTTGGCTCCTCTAGATGGGGGAAGGGCTTTTCCAGGGGTGCTCCTCTGGGTGCCGTTCCAGCCATCCTGACCTGGAGACACACAAGAACAACATAGAACGGGAGAGTCAGAAACCAAATATTCAAGATATTGTTATACACCGTTCACTCAACACTTCAGGCTCTTGGGATGAATATAAACTAGACTTACCGTAAGAATCGTAGGATTCTGTGGCGTCTCCGTGGCTGTAGTCGTAGTACTCTGGATCTCTGATGGTCAAAAACAAGAAGAGAGAAGATCAGAAACATCACGTTTTATCTTAAGAAACAGAGCAGTGATATCTGAAGGGAGATAATTGGCCCGCATGAACGAGATCAAAGCCCGGCTCTCTGGCACATGCACCCCAGTCCCTGCTGCTACTGCTAAATAACACAACCCTCTAAGCATGGAGTCTATCTGCTCTGCATTCCTCCACAGCTCAGTATAAGCCTTTTATATTTCAAATCCCATTTTAAAGTTTGGAGCAGCAGAGAGGTAAAGCGTGCAGTTTGTGTAGAGCAGGTGAAGTGTGTGCATCACTCACGCCTGCGGCTGGCTGTAATAGCTGTCGTATGACTCGTAGCCCGTCTCTGTGTAGCTCTCATCATAGCCCTGGAGAGAGAGAGAGAGTAGCAAACACAGGAACAGAGATTAGAGAGTCGTCATGAATCATGAATGCCACCATGTCCCCAAAGTACTACTTCCACAAGTCTCATGCAAGAAAAATCTTTATTCTGTGTTGACGGCTATTTGATGCATGCCATTCTCAAAAGCCACTTGTTGATGTTGGGCTCACAGCGAAATGCATCATATCACAACAGTTCTGCAAAGACCACTGATCTTTAAAAAGGACTCCGCAATGTTCGTACAGTTATATTTAAGCTACTTTATAAAACTGTATTTAAGCTCCACTCTGCAGTACTCACATAATCCTCGTAGCTGTCGGTGGCGGGTGCAGTGTTGTGCTGGTGAGCAGGAGGTGCCATCCTCTGAGGGGGTCCTGCAGCAGGGGGTCTGGCTCGGGGCGCGGCTGCTCCCCTGGCAGGTGGAGCTGGAGGCCCTCCTCGACCTGCCGGGGCGCCCCGCACTGCCCCTCCTCTGGCGGGGCCGCCGCGGCTCACTCCTCCTCTGGCTGCTCCCCGCAGAGGCATCCCCCGACCCCTAAGAACAGAACATTCAAAGGATCATTCAACATCTGCCAACCGAGAATGTCATTCAGCACTGTAACAATGGAAGCTGTAAAACAAAAATGTAGTAGATTATACAGGCACATCTAGTATATTTTCAGCCCCAATACTGCTGGTGACAGACAAGTTCAGTAATACCAATATAACGCAGGTTAAAGACAAAAATCAAGAGATATCAACTATGTCTGTAGTATAGTCAGAACGGGAAGACTTTTTTCTATTCATTCATGTTTAATTAAATGTCAGTATTTAATAATCACCTTAAATTGAACACAATAGCGTACAAATAATGCCTTGAGTCTGATAAGTACATGATTCACTTTTATCCCTATAGCTCAGGCTCCTCTCACACAGGTGTAGGTGCACTGTAAGCTGTATTAACAGAAGTGACTATCTTCTCAGACTGCTGCAGCCCTCCTGTCAGCTCGGGCTCACCTGTGTGCTGCTCCAGGGGGCACTCCACGGCCCCTCCCTGGGATGCCTCCACGGCCCCGGGCCCCATGCTCCTGGCCTCCGTTCAGGTAGCTCATCTCCATGAACTGCTCCTGACAGATTTCATCCATCATGTCCTGCACACATACAGTAAGACAGTGTGAGAAGACGTGGGGGTGGGGTGAGAAAGCGCAGTATATGACACAGGAAAAATGTGAACCAAGAACTGGAAAAAAGGACGGAGAAATGAAGACGGAAACAATTACTGAGCGGCTCACAACTCCAGCTTCTTCATGGACGGTGAACGGGTCAAAGGGGACACAACATAAAATGGACTTTTATGAGATTTCAAAATGGTGTTCCCTCCTGATTATCTTACTCAAGAGTTGTGTTTGGATTGAGTCATACATGTTTGAGTAATCCTAATATTGACCTGCATTTGAGGCTTAAGTGCTTAGAAAATGCCTGTTTTCACTGCCCTTTAAGTAACTGCAGTTGTTCCACACAAACATCAGACTCCAGATCACATGTGTAGGGTTCAATAATGTCATGTTGCTATTTTTCAACAATAAAAACATATACGTTTTCTGCGGTGAAATGCCACTATGAAGAGGCGGGGCTTATCGGTTCTGCAGGATAAACAGAAAGTCATTGGTCATGTTTCTACAAATAAGCCGTTTTTGCTCTTTTACACCTTTAAAAAGGAAATACTACGCATATCGTACTTTCAGACTAAATATTAAAAAGTATAATATGTAATCTTTAAAGAAAGGCTGAAAGTGTGAGTGCAGAAACGATACGAAAATGGGTTGTGGAGTATGGGGTGCCTTTACTTTAAACTAGTCCTTTGATGTGCGTTTAAAACAAATCATTGTTACATGTTAACCATTACACATTTTAAGGTTTTAGTTTTCTATAAAATATGTTTAATTCTGGCTTTAACACAATCACATTTGGAATTGTAATGATCTAAGGCCCTCTTTTGGCAACCCTGGGTAGTGACACATTTTCAGATGACAAATTAGCAGCATGGCTATTAGTAGAAAAGGTTTCAACGGTAATCATCTGGACACTGTTTTTGAATTTTTTGAAGTACTTTTCAATCTGAAGGTACTGGCCTGAGAAGCTACAATTCATACAGTCCTGTGCTAAATAAATTTTGACATTAAATTATTTGGTTAAAAAAGGGGGAAATAAAACGTTATGTTCTCATGTACTGTACATATCTGGCAAATCTTAAGCGGAGAGCTCTTTGCTTTGCGATTCTATGATTGGATTTAACAGTACACTACTTGCTACTCTGGTTTTCTCCTAATGGCAAGTGAGTAAGTGCAAAGAAAACTCCACTCGACTGAAAGAAAGGAGTGGAAATGTTGGGGGAGGTTGCCTTTTCCTGTGCCTTCTTACATGCAGCAAATGTTAATGAGTTCTCCCCCCACTCCGCCTGACAAGTCCGTGTGCCACTGCATCAGCGCGTGCCTCATTTTATCCGCAAAAACAATAAGTTGGGCTGGATTAGGAGGAGCTGCCAGTGTGAGCAGCACAAATCCCCACGGCACATATCCTCCTGCCTTTTCTCTGCTGCGCTGTGACCCAATCAATCCTTTTTCATAAATCTGCACCGTGGAAGGGGGGAGTGGGAGCTGGAGTTCTAATGATGGCAGGGAGAAAATGGCTAGATACTAGAATATGCAGCTTTCAATTTATCTGCAGAAAAGCCTGGCAAACACAAGCCATTTGACTGATTACAAATGCGTGCCGGGGAAGGCAGATGTGTCACAGGAGCGTTGTGCGATTTAACAAGCAGAGCTGACACGTCTTTAGCCGTCAAGGCCTGTGGATTAATCGTGTAGTCAGATTTGGAGTTATTAAATAAGAGGAATAAAATAAAGAACAAAAGGCGTCAAAAGCTTTTCACAATAATAAAATGTAGACAGTACAAATAATCATATATTTCTGTGTTGCTGAAATACACAATAGGTCTATTCCAAATGAATGCATTAGTGCTGACAAACGACACTCCTCCAATGCAATGACGATTGGAAATATAAAAAACGATGAAAATCTCAGGAGGACAGAGGTCGTGGCCAATCCAGAGAGGTGTACATAATATGAAGCAATATTTGAAGAACTAAATGTCTTATGGTGATGCAAGCAAAGAATATAAACATTGGAATATAGAAGTTAATTCTGATAAGAGAATAAACACCTGTATCTTCTATAATAGCTATTGTATACAACTATTAGGCATGAGCTAATGCCCGCGAGTGAATGCCCTCAAGCTAAACTTACAGGATTCTTCAATATGAACAAAACCAATATAAATACTAATTTATTCCTCTAACTCAGACTAAATTGCTGTGGCAATTACAAGGGCAAAGTAACCACACAGTCACTTGGGGAAGAGTTAAAATTTAATGAAAAAAATGTTCATCAAATGTCTGTGCGTATGTCGGCTTAGAACCAGCACAAAATGGTAGATGTTTGATTTATACTGCTCAGTTATTTTAATATGCCACAGGCTTAAGTTATCATTGTTTGTTTATTAAATATAAAACCTTAAAAGGATTATTATATTTACAGAATTATACAATTAAACTTTTATCTTTATAGATGGGGAATCTCATTTTCAAGAGAGTCCTGGCCGCAGGGATGACTTTACATGTTTTAAGTGATACGGGAAACTGGAGCACCTGGTGGAAACCTACACAGACACAGCTAAACGCCATAGGAGAATTACAATCCTGTCTAGTTAACAACCATGGGACTGTTTTCCTGTGAGGCTGAGGGGCTGACCACCATGCCACTATGTCATTGCCGTATCAGCAGTGCTACCATGGACAGTGCATTTGTGATCAGCATTTTGAGATTTAACCAGACAAGAGAGTGAAGTATTAAAACGCTGTACATAAAAATTATGCGTGTAACAATTTTGAATACCAACTAAACGATATTACGGTGATGAATTTATTATTTTCACAAATTAATTAATTCTGTGGTTTTTCATCACCATTAGCATAGTAATCATGTTTGACATTTACATCTGCATCTCAAAACCAATCCCGCGGGATTCTTAGCGGCCTCAAAGTTTTACCATTTGTCTTGCCTTATCCTCTCCACCTCACCTCTGATCCAGCCTTTTCACTACACTAATCTTGCACACCAATTAAAAATGTATAGAATCTCACAAAAGCCAGACCTGAGCCTTTGTTAGCGCACTATAGGCCTGACAGCAGACAGCGCTGGTCCACCATCAAGAATCCTTCAGCATAAAACCAATAAAGCATTGCGCGTGGGCTGAATTTCTGCGCATTTCTGTCTGGGAGGAGCCATACGTCTTGTTGTCACACTGTGAATGATGATTCGGAGGTAAAGAGGCGGTGATGGACAGACAGGGAGGCAGAGGGATCAAGGTGGAATGCCGCTGACACAGTGAAAGCGACCCAATTCCTGCTCTTAAGCCGATTGGTATACGTGTCCAGACTGAGACGAGAGGGAAAGGTAAATACACACTCCATGTCTGTGCTAACACTTACTAGTGTTTGATGCTAAGAGGAGACAGTTACAAAGGGACATAAGCCATTCTGACAAGTATCAAGTCAGGTGCAATTTATGAGGATGAGGATGATGGGGGCAACAACAACAAAAAAAGACAAGTTGTTAGACTATGAAAAAACCTATAAAATTAAGTTATCATTGTGGTATAGAAATTTGTATAGAGTATAACGTATTCCAAATAGCTATTCGGCTCCATTATTAACAATAAAAATAGTAAAACCTTTTTTAATCGTAGGAGAAACTTTTACTTTGCTACTGACAGGTTTATGAACAAAAAACAACATTGTATTTTCATATATACATTGTAGTTATATAGTTTTATTGTTAGCCTACATCTGCCAAACTTCCTTCCTTCCCTCCATTGGTTTGCCATGTTTAGCAAATGTGTAAGCCTTCCTTTTTCTCACCTAATGTGATGTTACAACCACAAAAACCCAATTGCAAAAACATGAACACATTCAGACAGGGAAGCCAGATGAATGTCTGGCTCAAGGACACGTGCAGTATTCTCGCAACATTGATCAAACCACCAACCTGCTGTCAGTACAAATGCACTCACATGTATATGACAGTTGTTTGGTGATGGGTAAAATGAAACGAGGCACAGTTCTGAAAAGTGCCATGTGCTACAGGTGACAGATACAAATCCCGACTTCAATAAAATACATTACTTTGATGAGTGGCTAATCTTATTGTGTGTGATCGGACTAGTTTAATACAAAGTCATAACTGGCCAATAATACTAGCAAATAATTAAACAAAAAGACCACAAAGGCATACGTGCATTTGCTTCAGCAGTCACACAGTGTAACATGAGATTGGGATCTTACTGGGAACAGGAACTTCTTGACTTCTTCCATTGCATGTGCCATCCGCAGGTAGGCATCAGGCACCGGGGCGAAGACCTCGATAAAAACATGTAGCTCCATGGACAGGTGGGCGTACTTGGGCTCTCCGCCATTTCTCAAATCCTCCTCCTGAGAACACAACAACATACAACATGAGTCAAAAAGCCAACTTTGACAGGCTAATTTGAAAATATTTGCAGAAGCCAACAATGCAGTTGTTTTTTTCTGTTTGATTCTGTGATTTCTGAAATACTTATTCTTTGGCACCCTGGAGAATGTGTGTTCTGTGAGATTTTTATATGAATTTGAATGGGATAAATAAGTTTTTCATAATAATATTTTGCTTAGCTAAAAAAACAAAGCATGCACCTCTATTATATTGGGCAACTCACTGAATACAAACTGCAGATGCGCATTTGGAATATTTATCCTCTATGGTGGGCCTGTATTTTGCATAAATGATACTTTGTCCTTTTGTATATCCATGTAATTACATTAGCATGCTTCAATAATGCATTTAGCAGCCTCTCCTTAAAGAACTGCCAGTAACAGATGTGCAGTGCACCGATGCCCTTGGCTTAAAGCTGATGTCTATCCTCGGGCCCCCACCATCTGGGCTCAGTGCCTGCCATCACTGTGAGGGGAGCCAGATGTGTGACTGCAGCCTCCTCTGAACAGGTGGACACACCTTGGCTTTGTCTCTCATCGAGCCCTTCCCCAGCACCGAGATCTTCGCTCCAGTCTCCTCCTGCAGACGTTTGATCGTGTTGCCCTGAGGTCCCAGAATCTTGCCCACAAAATTGAACTGAAAAGAGACAATAAAGAGGAAATAAACATAAAATGTATCTTCAAATGAAGCTTTTTGGAGAGAAAAAGAAGATTAGCATGAAGGGGGGAGAGAATGACAACAATGAATATCTTAATTTTTGTTTTTTGATGATTGTGCAAAAACATGCCAGTAAATGTCACTTTGAGAGTTTAACTATTACTGAAAATATATAATATAAGGACTGTAAAATTAACCAAACAAAGTGTTCAAATATCTATTTTTCCGTCTTTATTTTACAGATTGTACAGTAAATTTGTTACATTTTAATTCTTAAGCCTCTTCGTTTGCAGCATTTTAGTATTTTTCAATAGACGATTTCCAAAACAACAACTGCAATATTATACATTTTTCAATATATCTCCCACCTCTAATTCATATAAAACAGACCTGAATTTAAAAATATAAATAAATAAATCATTTTTTTTCTAAATTCGATGAGGGTTTTTTTGTTATAGCCCCAACTGGAATAGCAAGGGTGGGCGATACAGCAACAATTTCAAACAATCATTTTCTTCGAGGTCACCATTTCGATTTGATCATGATTCAGGTTTTCTTTATAACGCCTTAAGGATATAAGGAAATCCATCTGGCGCTTTTGACAGTGCACTCTTCACTGCGATTGGTTAAATCCACCTGTCACTCACTCATGACGACATCACCAAAATGGCAGATCATCACAGAAATCACAATTAAAATCTCATTGCCGTATTGCCCAGTTCAAGAACAGCCACTCCATACATTTCAGTATAAGTAACCATCACCTCAGTTTCAAACTATTTGCATAAGAAAGTCAGCTGGAGTTTAAAGAGAATGAAAATGTCCTTATCCACACAGTCACTTTTTATATAATAACAATTTACTCTGACAATGGCTTTAAAAAGAGAACGCCTCAACTCTGCACATTTGCGATTTCATACTTTGAGAAGCGCCGGTTCATTCATTTAGAGCTAAAAAGCAATTCCCTTTCCCCAAACTAATAACAATGCAATTATTCCACAGATGATGTTTCATACATAGCACAACTCTATCAAAGTCATTTAGAACAGAACAACCCCTAAAGAATTTACACTATTAGAATCTAAACAACACTCATTAAACATGTCATTTGGGGCAGGGCAATCTGATTACAAACTAAACAACTGAATCCAGCAGGCAGCAAGCTTTGCCTCCGCCGCACAGAAAGTGTGATAAATAAATCTGGGTTTCACAGCTTGTCAATTTTAATAACTTAATTGTGTTAGAGTTCGCTGCCAAATGTTTTTTTTTTCCCTTTCAAATTTTGCTTAGAGCTCCAGCTAGTTTTCCTCAAGTTTTTACTACAACTGCAGGTGCTTTCTGACTTCCTGTAGATTCTCCAAACATTCTTAACTCACCCGCAGCAACGCACAACAGGTAGTAAACTTAAAAAGTACAAAGGGTTTTTAAAGATGTAACAGTGCGGGTGGTAAATGCCATACTCATAGTTACTAGGACATTGAGGTGGGAGATTATTGAAAACTGTGTAATATCTAAATTGTTGTTTTGAAGATATGCAAAATTAGGATATCTAGTGTATGGTCTAGAACAGGGGTTCCCAAACTTTTCTGGCAGGGACCCTCAAATTAGCCATGCAATCGACTCGGGACCCCCAAAGCCAAATGAAAATGACAGTAGCAATAATTTTAAGTGTCAAAGCCTGTTAATTCAGGTTTAATATTGGTTATTTGAATAGTTTATTGTCTTATTGGACCCTATTTCACTAAAAGATACTGATTTTAATTACAAAAATAGAGCAAATACAATGTCATATTAATTAAAATGAGATCTTGAAAACATCTCGCGACCCCCAGCTCATCCTCCGCGACCCCCCGAGGGGTCCCGACCCCCACTTTGGGAACCACTGGTCTAGAATTATTAAAAATCACCTAAACATCAACGGTAATCTCCCAAACAAGAGTATAAAGTGAGATTTATGCACTTTGTGGTTAATTTTATGGTTTAGTGCAATACTTGAACGCTAATAAGAAAGTTAAACGCACATTTTAGCACATTCTGATGCTTTGTGAATATACTGTCTGAATATTTTGTCAATACTACCCACCCCTACAATATTATTGAACACTATTCATTTTGTTATGTTGCTGTAGCATGGCAGAAAATCAGAGGTAACTAAAGAATTGAACGCATTTAGTCTAAAATATGAGGATCAAGAATTATAATACCAGGCTTATATAGAGCAGGAATACAGAGAGCAATGAGTGATTGGGCTGAAACATTTTTGGACAAGATTTGCGATTCTGATTAGATTTGTGATTTATGTTTTATTAATGGGATTCTGTTCAAAGTTCACATTTGATTTAATTAAAGTTTCCTCATTGAGGGACAAATAAAGGTTCTTTTTTCTTACACACGTCCAGTAGAGTTGTCAAAAAGACTCTAACAGGCCTGTGAACTGGATATCAACTGACAAACAAGCATCATGTTTGCACAGATTGGGTTTGCAGCCTTTTATGCAGAATAATAACACATACATAGATATTTTGATGTTTGTCGAGGATATTTCGCAAAGTTTTAACGTTTATTCAAGTTGCGATTTCGATTCATTTGTGATTAATCTTGCAGCCCTAATGAGCGCGTACACAGTTTAATGATAAATGCTGTATTGTGGGGTTAATACTGGCAATTATAATGAGATTTTTATAGCGTTCTGCAGTTTTATTTACGTCAAATAACCCATTTTTGTGCTCAAATCCAACCTCAGCAGTAAAACTAACATTTGTCATTAGAAGGTTACAACAGCTACCAATATACTTTAAATGCAACATGACTAGTTCAGCACCGGCTCAGACTTCCCGATCGATACAGCTACACGTCTGAGCCAGGTATAGATCAGCTGATACGGAGGACACCCCGGCAGTTAAGACCCCATTTAGCCAACGCAAATAAAGGAAATGAACCAAAACGCCTCGGAAAACCCCATATGGAGCCATCACTGGAACTGCCACATTAACATTTGGATCCATTTAATGACATTTTAAAACATTGCCATATTGGATGTAATTACAAGAGCAATGTTGAGGAGTAATTTGAGACTGCCAAGTAACCCTGTGGCTTTGTGTAATTGAAACTCAGCAGCAGGATGAATTAAATCAAGAGGGATTCACTACAGGGGAGTGAGGGGTGTGGGGGGAGTGGAGGTACAGAATATAAAGTGAAAGGGGGAGGGGAGCACTTACCTTGGGGTACTGTTTGACAGGTATGAGCACGCGTTCTTTAAGTTTGATGTTTTTCGTCGTGAAGAGGTCCAAGTATGTCTCTGGGTCCTTTTTGGTCTCGCCTTTCTGGATTCTGTCGATTTCTAGGCACAAAACAATATTGTATCAGGTAAATACTCTTAATTGGAAAATTCCTAGGGATGGGACAAGCTTTTTTGATACAAGATCTTGCAAGAAATAACATGCACATATTAAGAGGTGGGCAATATATTCAATTTTAAATAATGACGAAAGGATTTTTAGCTGCACTCTTTTCTTTAAAAGTACATTTATTTATTGATTTGACTGTGATTTTAATACATCTTTTCCTTACTGTGCTCAACAAATAAACTTGCCTTGTCATAATACTGAAAATGTTGCTCTGAAGATATTCAAAATTTGAATATTAAGTATAATGTTTATAGTACAAAATGCAACAAAAAGAGATGATTAAACATAAAAAAACAATTTATGTTGTAAACCGTTCAAATATGTAGTATAAGCTGATATTTCTGCACTTTTGGGATGAATTTTACAGACATTGCACATTTGTTTGAAGATTAAATTTCAAAGACATGTTTTCTCACATTTCTGTGGGATAGACGTAATATTGTCTGCATGTTATGAAGTATAATATAATATATAATACTCTAAAGAAATAAATATCCCTTTTTTCATATTAATAGTTTGAGCAAAAAAAGTTAAAGAGCTGGTGAGTTACATCTCTTGAGAAGCTATAGTTCCAAAATCAGTGCTGCTATGAAGACAAAGAAGAAAATATGAAATAATAAAAACATTTGATTTTGAGACCAAAATTATGAAATGAACAGTACAATTTATTTTTTGTATAAATTAGGTCAAAATTGCATCTTGTCTTGTTCTCCAGGACCCAGTCGTCTTATAGTCCCCTCCCTACAAATTACATCCTACATTGGAAAAGGAATTTAGCTGGTGAATTTGCTAAAGCATTAATTAAAGCAAGACTATTTCAGATACATTATGTAAGATGGAAGATTTTGCACCTTAAGAGAGCGAAACAAACACAAGGTAATTTGATTATTTCTGTGCAAAAACAACCTAAAATGCAATCTGTTCTGATATTCAATATGCAAGCAATTTCAACTGCCACAATCTTGTTTTTAAATCAAGTTAGTGAAACCACTGTAACAAGCACAAGCCCGGAGGTTTCCATTTCTTCGCTTACACACAATTCTCTGCTCACTGATAACCACAAATATAGGCTATCACAACAAAGCTTTTGGTTGAAAATATTGCAATTTAGACATGACGTTCTTACAAAACTTCGCACAAAACAGAATTATCCCTGACAAATCAATCAACCCATTCTTTACTTACAACTTTTTTTTTAATTTTCTTTGACAGATTACCAAGCAAAACCACCGATTATCTTGATTTTGTCAGAACTACTTCTTTCTACACATTTGCTCGCGTTTGTGACAAGTTTTAACATTTGTCATTCAGAACCAGCAATGCATTTGGATTTTATTTAACTGTAGCATCTCCCCATGTGACAAAGCAACCACAACACCATCCTCCGGTCTGTAGCCGGCCTTGACAACTCCTGTGTGTGATGTGCAAACATGTCAGACATCCCATAGTACACCACCTGCAGAGCCGAGCAGGGAACTGTAAGAGTACTAAACCAAAAAACTTGCTATTTCTTTTCACTGTGCCTTTGAATTTTCCCCCTTGCCTTATTGCAGCCAAGAATAGATTTAGAATATTACTCAAATGTATGTGTAAAATTATGACATGATCAAAGTGCCAATCACCAACAGACTTTGGAGAGTATAGCACAAGATGGTTACAATTAGGGTTGGGTAATATTGACAATAATCAATCTGAATAACTTTTGGTCGTGAAATTTATACAAATACAATGTCAGTCCAATAGGAATGTGTTAGAATGTTTTTAAACGGGTTAGTTGAGGTTTTATTATCAAACAATAGTAAAATATCTGTAAAATGAATCAGAAAAGTACAGAAATACCACCTTCTCCTCTTATTTGAAAGTTTACAAGATTACTTTTTTAATTTGTATTTTAAATCAGCTCCTTTTGTGTCATTTTTGTTGCTATAAACTACATTATATACATTTTAGACAACTTGCCAATGTCTATTTCAATGTCTATTATATAACGTAAGAAGAGTCAAATTCAAGTGTACACTTTTGGAATACTCAAAGTGTCAAATCGCCAACAGACTTTGGATAGATTTTCATGTCTAAAATCTTTAATCAAAACGAGCACAGGACAAAAGAGCATTTAGTTTAAGAACGAGCTAAAAACAGTGCACTATACTCCCAACAAGGACACTTCATGGCCACAGGATCTAAGACTATAAACCACTATAGCTGCCATTTGGCTTTTTAGTGCCTAGGTGACATTGAAAGTCTCACAAAGATGAAAACATTACAAAATTTGGATAGCTGCCATACTTAGTTGATAAAGAACTGCAGAAAATCTCTCCTTCATAGTGAAACATGGCGTGTTTAAATGATATTTGTGGGAATTTACACACTTTTCTCGTAAAATGTGTCACCATTTCATTTTTCTTTCAATTAAACGGACACAAAGCAATGCATTTATAACCAGCCAAGTGCTAAATGTGGTCACGTCAACACAGGAAATTAATCTGTCTTGGTTAAGCACGTTTTGGCCACGTTTGGTAGCCGCAGCCGTAGGACAGCGGTGTTGGAACAAAAAAAAAAGACTCTGTGCGTAATTGAAAAGCTACAGCCTTTTTCACTTTGAATAGGGGTCGAAATCCTTGCTGGCTTAACATGTGAAAGAAGAAGTGACGCCAGCCGTTCTCTATTTATCCTGGCTGGCGCTGGGGGTGTCCAAAATTGGCTGGCAACAAAACAAAACACGACACCAACGCGGTTAATGGGACAGCCCGCGTCCCCGTCCGCCCGCAAACAAACACATGGCACTGGAGCGAGCAAGGTGTGGATCTGCAAAGCCCCGCGCACACGCTACATTGACGCAAAGCGAAAACAAATGCCCCGCCAACCCACTTTTACCTGCATTTAAAAGTTTCATGGAGTGCGTAAACGACATGTCCAGACTGTCCTTTTCCGCCAGCAGCTCGGGGAGATATTTGTCGCCGTTCTCCATTTTTAGAGTTGAAAAATAGGATCGTTGCAACAAACAAAAACAAAAAAAAGATTTACAAAAGCCAACACCAAAAAGTAGTCCGGTTATGTAACTAGACAGCGCGGAGGATCCTCTTTGTAGGCGGCGTTTTGCATGTGGAAAGCGGGTGCGTCGGTGCGTCCGCTTCTGCTGCTGCTCGGTGCTGTTGTGTGCGCGCTCGCTCCACACCGGCCGGGCTCCTCTCTTCAGCTGCGCACTCTGGATGGAAGTGGGAGAACAAAAGCGGCGGTGAGAGACTGGAAAAGCAGCAGCAGCCAACAGAATTCCGCCGACGGAGGAAGTGAGCGCAGAGGGAGGACTGACGCCGCCTACTGTGCGCTTTGTGGATGTGCGCGCGTAATGGCACTACACGGGATTGTCGATAGTGGGGTGGGTGTGTGAAAGTGTGTGTGGGATCTGTGTTGGAAAAGTAAAGTGTCTAGACTTGGTAGAGTCTCGCAGCAGGTGCCTGGAGGTGATTTCTACTGGTAGCCAACACACATGTGCAGATAAGACCTTGACAATTGAAGTAGGTTATTTAACGTTTAAAGAATTTATTTATCTTAAAGTGAAATACAGCATACACATTATTGTTACTAATTCTGAATTAATTATTATATGTAGCCATCAGTTTAGTTTAGTTTAGTTATTTATACCATCACAAAACGTAAAACTTTATAAATACAAAACACGATTTAAAAAAAAGTTATGTTCTGTTTTATAAAGTGGCTCATAAGGAAGCTAACATTAAAATCTTAAAAATACTTAACAACATAAACAAATGCTGGAAAACAATACACTTCATTAGCAGGCTTTAATGCTAATAGGTTTTTGGAGTAACTTGTATTTGGAAGTAAAATAGAATGGATAAAAAAAAACACCTTCATTCTTTAACATTTTCTCTCTCATTTTTGTTTTTGCCACTTTAGTTTTCCCTTTTTTCTCCCATTACTTTCTTTGTACGGATGTGAACAATCAGATAGAAATCAGATGTAACTGTTTAAATGACATTTTAATAATCGAATATCTCCAAAAATCAAATAACAATCAGATTTATGGTGTACCTTGGCTTGTATTATATGCATACATTTACATTTAAATCTAAATATGAACAATCAGTGCCTTAGAATATGATATTTTTTAACAAGATCGCATCATTAACCTAAATTATGATATAGTAGGCTGAAACCAACATCTGTAGCCCTAATAACTCGTGACTTTATAATCCCTGGTATATTCCCTCAGCTCACATTTAGACGCTCTGTAAAAAAAATCCCCCCCACGAGACACGCTTCTTCAAATGACAGTTTTGTGTACATTTTGTCTTGTATACAAAGCACAGGTGTTACTGCCAGCATTAACTCTCCTTTCAGTCTATTTATTGCCCCCCGGAGGCCATTACGGTGACCCAGCCTGCACCACTGTAACTGATAGTCCTATCCTATACCTTAAAGAGACGAAGCCATTAGGCCATTCATTATACCAATTAGTCCGCACCTGTGTTTGTGTGGTAATGAGCCAAAATGTCCGCCGTGAAGGTGCTCTATCGCCCTTTACACAATTAGACCAGATTGTTATCTATTTAAGCTTTAATTGTGAACAAATTAAGAGTAACTGATAAAACAAGTGACAGCGATAGCCCTTTTAACATTGTATAACTGTTCAATTGTAGATATTGGCTTCACTAAACAGTAGAAATGCACAATATCCAAATTTCACAATAGAATATCATCACAGTGTTGATGTAATGCGAATGTCATATTAGAGTTTCAAGCAATCACTATTTGAAGCGTTTGAAGGCGCGCTGTGTAACTTTTCTGGTGGGTCGTTTGCCGCCTGCTTGTGTCCATGGAGATGTTATTGCTTTGCCACTGTCCTCAGAAGTGCACTGTGGACGGCTAAGACAGGTTGTACTACTCATTTACTAAAACATAGTCAAGATAATTATGTTTAAAGGGAACTTATTATGCAAAATCAACTTTAACATGTTTTTGGAGCTTGTTAGTGGTGTTTCTTCGTCATTATTTTACTCGAAGTTGTATTTTGAATGATTCTTGCATGTTTGAGTTAATCCTGTACTGTTCTGCAACTGAGGCTCGAGTGCTCAGGGAGTTCCTGTTTTCACCTACCCCACCCTTTGAAAACTTCAGACTCTAATTGACAAATGTTGGGTTCTGAAGTGTCATGTAAGCATTTTTCAAAAACGAAAACATGCAAATGTCAATCCGCTGCTTGTGACAATGTTGTGACATATAAGTTCTGCAGTTTTGAACAGGAAGTCAACGTCACCTTTACTTCTATAGAACATTTACAACAAAACTAGAAATGCACAAAATTACTACAAATACAACACAACGAATAACAGCTAACTTGTGCTAAAAGCCAACACAAAGAAATGTGTCTTAAAAGCAGATTTAAGAGACTCTGATCTGCAGAGGTAGAACGGTCCACAGGTCAATGAACCTATTTCTGTTACTTAACCATTTTAGCTCAATATTGTTTTTACAATGAAAAAAATGTAAAATAAGGATCTATTTACACCTCAATACTAACTACCGGAAAATAGTCTCCATTAAGATACTGCAAAAATGTCACATTTGTAATTTCACTTCCTGATTGGGAATCTTGACGGAAATGCCATGTCATATTGGGCCAAAACATCTCTACTGTACACATAAAGTATTATGTGACAAAGAAAAATATATGAAAACACCTTTATTTTGTTTAAATAATGTTAAAAGAGTCAAGAAAGTGTGCAAAACATTTGAGTGGAATCTTCTTAATATAATGTCATCAATACAGTATGTTTTAAAACTCTGTTCTACTTCCTGTCATGCCATTTTCAACATATTTTATCAACTTTTTTTTTCCACAAACTGACATTTGATTGGTCTAAAACTAGCATTTATATTAACAATAGGTATTCTCCCACTAAATATGGTCAAAATTTGATCATCATAAAAACCTGTTACGCGCATATACTTATCTCCATGGAGACAAGCACTTGACACTACAAGGCCAAGTAGCAGGTCAGATCTATAGAGTCAACGCTCAAGACTTTAAAATCAACATAAATGTGCATAATACTATAAGCTTTGATGTTGCCATATCACAACTTCGTCAATATAGATTACATCCCTCAAGGACAAAAAAAAAGCAAGTCCAATGTACTTCTATCCTAGGCTCTCTACTCCCCCCTAGTGGCAGTGCTGATCATGACAAAGTGTGTGACCATGGGCAGAATCAGTTATTCCCACTTCTTGCAGGTTTGGTATTGATTGAGAAAACACTTAAAGAGGCCTGAGAGCAGGTGAAAAGGATGCTTGGAAACAGCTCCTAATGGAACGATTACTCAGCGCTCACACTGGTAATGAACCTGTCGGGCTCTTTCGTCGCCTGCAGAGGTCAGGAGGTCAAGGCGGGCCTGTGAGAACATAAAGTCTGCAATTTGTGGAGTTGTGAATGAGGAGAAAACAGGGAAATAGACAAAGCTGTACAAAAGTATACTTCTAGTAACCCCATCAGGGAAACTATGGACCTTTCTCTTTGTGACGTAAGCTTCTGGGGGGCCCCTAATGAGTGGAAGGGCCCTAGGCTTTGCAAAGCCAGCTGCCAAGAAACTGTACTGCCACACATCTTTATACACAACCCTACTGTACATGCATTTGTATAATACTACATGTAAAAGTAAGAGGTACAAACATAGGTGAATAAAGGTGATTATACATGTAAAATACCCAAATTCAAACTGATTTAAACATGCACTTGAGTACCTTAAGTTTACCATCTCATGTTTTAAGTTTATTTTTGAGTTTATTATGAACTAAATTAACATGTTTCTCTGCTGTTTGCCCTGTGTGCAGCCAGTAGATGTTTTGAGGACTTAAAACAGCCGAAGATTTTTGGATAAGTGATGTATAAAATCTGAAAAAAATGTCAGCTATCGAGAGAGTTCAGCAGGAAGTGTTTTTGACGGTCGGAGGGGAGATGATTTCCTAACCAGAATTCCTCAAACTAGCGTGAATGGTTAGTGTTAACTGTGTCCATGGCAGGAGTTTTTAGCCCAAATGCATAATTCTGAAATCAAGCGGGATGGCGTTTTGGTGTTAATCTCAGTCCATTATTTCTTAGCAACAGGACAGTTGCAAAAGATTACACGCATTTTCAATCATCTTTCTATTTAGCCGCGCTCAGATGGTCATAGCTCGCAGCAGGCCTAGTGTTTTCAAACGTAACACTCCACAGTTAGCTTAGGTGGCGTCTGATTTGTGCAGGCGGGTGCTCTTTGAACAAACAAGCCATCAGTGCCTCATCTGTCAGTGTGCCACCGGAGAGGAAAACATTACGACTGACCACAGGTGGACCATCGGGGCATCTGCTCCAAAACAAATGAAAGCAAAATGTCCGCCGCAGACACTCACTGAGCCCAAGTCCAGTCCGGCTATCTGCATTCAGCGTGATCTATCTCTGACCATTACATTGTTATAAGTGCCGCGGGTTGCAAGGTTGTGGCGACTGCTCTTGTCATTGTCAGAATGGAGAGACCGTGTGCTGCATTTCAATGGGCTCGTAAAGAGGCAGAGTTACTTGAGCTGGCAGGTGGAGAGGTTCCAATCCGACACTCCTTCAGCTCTGCATGTGTCCCATAACATACTCACTCCCGTCTGCGATCAACAGATGGAGCGAAGTAAACTGCGTACGTACAGTAGGGATGTATATTTCAGACATTATAATATTGTGATGGAAAGTGGTGATTGGAATATACTTTTTTTTTTATACTTTCACATTGGTCGGTATGTTTGCCTCACAACAGAAGGTTTAAGTTTGAGACCTGGATTCTGGGGCCTGTGTATATATTCCAATCCAGTCCAGTTTATTTATATAGTACATTTCATAAACGAACGGTTTCCAAAGTGCTGCACAGAGACATAATAATAAACAATACAAAAAGAATACATGTTCAGTTAATTTAAGATAAAATCAGCAAAATCACAAGTGCAAAAGCATAAAATAGCAATAAATATGTGAATGAAAGCAATGAAATTCATAAAAAAACAAAGAGAGTTAAAAATTAGAGAATAAAAATGGGCTTGAACATGAGACTTAAAATACAGGCGTGAGGGGGCAGATTGTTCCAGAGTTTGGGGACGACCACAGGGGAGGCCCGGTCCCCCTGGTTTTAAGTCTGGTCTTAGGCACCAGGAGCTGGCTGGTTGTGACGTTCTCAAATTTGACAAATTAAAATAAATCTAATATTTTTCAAAACAAAAATAGAACTTAAACATGCAATACATCCTAATGTGTGGCAAAGGTTTTTTCTTCTTAAAGGTTAGTCTAAAATCCACTGACAATTGAATGCCAAAGCAATGTATAAACAAATATATAAACAAATGGACCACACCATTCTGCCAATTCACAGGAGGCAAATGCAACACTTCCCACAGAAAGGCACACGGCCAAAACAGTCAAATGTAAACTAACTGGTCTAATCAAATGCTATTCAGCAATTGGAAACAATTAAAAAGCCAAAACATTCTAGACCTCTCTTCCCTCCAGATAATAGGGACATTTCCAGCGTTGTTGGGACCCTACAGTCACGTTTCCACAGGACTGTTGAGGGGCTGTGGTGTTTCCGCTGCACAAAAGTGAACCGTACCGCCCCGTTTGAGGGGTCCGAAGGGGGTCATTAGAGGTACTAGTTTCCAGTGTGAGCTGCGCACTGTAGACCACGGACCGGTTTAAGTGCAAGATAATTGGTCAAAAGAGAATATAAACAAAAACAACAAACCAATATAAACAAAAATTACAAAATAATCATTCCTCAATAAACGCTTACTTGATCTTGTGAACAAACGGCGTATTTCCAGGAATAATAACTTTAATTAATAATGCTAGCATCAGCTCTTTCCTGTCTACGATGCACGGCACTTGCATCAAGACCGTAAATATTACATTTCCAGTGAACAATGCATCTAACGTTATCCAAACCCAATGTATTTCATAAAGAGAGATTAAAACGTGGCATAGAAGTAAAAAAAAATTGCATCTTGTTAACTCTAGCTTTAGCCTCGTCTCAACACAATTACAAACTTGGAATCACTAAACGTCTTTTTACGAATCACTGAGATCGTACTTACTCACGACGCTCCAAAGTGAACCAGTCTGAGGGACCAGGTCTAGTCGAAACACAGCTTATGATGCTGTATGTGATTCAGACTTGCTTTGTTCAGTTTGCTAGTGAGAAACTTGTATAACGTATCAATGGATATCATACATTTCTCATTTTAAACACATTATGTAGTTTGGACCCTTAGCTGAAGAAGTTCTTTGGCACGTTGGTCATTCATAACCCGTGAAGCACATTACGATTTCCAGTGTTAGCCGTCGGTCTGCTTTATGTGGGCATTATTGCTTTATTGTGGCTTTATTCTCTGTTGAATCTACAGTATCCTTCCCAGCTGATCTACAGTACCTGACTGTATTCATGGGCCCAAATGAAAAGCCAATAAGGTGTTATGGACACATATTTCTTCTGCCTAACGCCTGCGGCTCGTTATGTTTTTATAAGCACTGCGGCTCTGGGACATTACTCAGGTAACAGTTTGTGCTCAGCTCTGTCATCAGTAAGCAAACAGCAAATTGGCAGAGAGATATGAGGAGACTCCAGGGCCGAGCTGCAGCGCACGCAAGGCAAATGAAGGCATCTTGTGCGACGGTGGTGTCCATGCTCGTGTTTATGGTGGCATTCCGCTGGAAGAACTGTGAACTGACGTAAAGCTGGGAGGTATACAGATAATTCCTGTGTGTATTCGGGTAGTAATTAATGTTTGCCTAATAACCCAAAAGTAAATGGTTTGGTTATGATCGTAGATAATAACAAATGCGGGGCAAAGGCAAGTTCTAGTTTTGCAGGTCTCAAGTAAGTCTCAAGTCTTTGGCCTCAAGTCCAAGTCAAGTTCAAATCCTCTGCATTTCATGGTTTCAGTAGTTTTTACCAAATAAAGCTCATACTTTTACAGTTCATAGGAAAGTGTTCCAGTTTGATCCTATAAAACTCAACACTTACAGCACAGAGAACAGTTTTCGAAACATATATATATATTTTTTTTTTTTTTTGGGGGGGGACATCAAGTTGTCTCAGAAAGTCTTAAGTCCCAAGGCTCAAGAACAAGGCTAAAAATCCCAAGTCAAAAGGTCATAAAAATAGTGACTCCGGTTGAAGTCCTGACTTACAGACCCAAACCTCAAAAAAGACACAAACGAGAAAAAAAAAAAAAAATTACACAATGTACAAACATTAATTTGACAAATCATTGGCGAAAATTAGTTCCATGGTTACACACTTAATATTCATAATCCACTGTAGTCTTTGTGCTGTTCCTATACGCTTTATGTCTAAAATGACATCTTCTGTTAAAGTCAACATTTAACTTAATGTACTGCAGAAAGCATTAGATTTTCTGTGGCGATCTGGATATCTAATTTGAAAAGAATAGAAATAAATAAATGCATGTAAAAAAAAAACTGATGATGTAAATGTGCAGTCACTGTATTTGCCCTCATAACATGTACCAATATAACCGCTCACACACATTTCATTTATCAAGGTTTTAAAAATATAAATCCAATACCTAATCCGTAACAGCTGCTTTATTTCCTGCTTTTAGAAATGCATTGTAGTCTTCAGTGGGTACAGAACCCATCTCGGCATCAAAAACTGTATAAAAATGTGATGATTGCCAGCGCATTTACAAAAATAGACTCTCAATTCACAGCTCACACAATTTTTAGTGCTTGTAAATGATATACGTTTCTTTGGAGTGCCTCTTCAAAGCTGCGATTATATTAAGAGAGGAGAGAAATTCAGCTTTTCGTGACAGTGGCTATGTTTGCATGCACAACAAAAATCCAAAGATCTAATTCGTGGGTTATTTGATTTTTTTTTTAGTTATCTGAGTTTTTTGTTTCCTTGCTTAAATGTTCCCAGTCTTTGATCAAGCTCAATGTGCACATGCATGTCGGTTAGTGGTTGATTTCAAACCAATAAAAACTGCATCTTCCCCAGAGTCGGCGCTGTGTGATCTAAAGCGCTGTGAAGCTGCTGGTACAGTTACATGACAGGCTTAGTTTGACTGTGATCTGCAACTTCAAAACATAAACCCTCTTAGAACACTCACTTTGGTTCAGTTTGCATAAGACGGAACCACAATAGTCCACATGCAGTAAGTTGTACAGAGTCGGACCAGTTCTTTTGATCCTGGATATGCTTTTCAGATCTATTGTGGTAACTTCTAGGACAGTATGCACAGCTTTTGTCCATGGTCACATATTTATACAGCGCTTTTCCACATTCAAGGCACTCAAAGCGGTTTACATCAAGGAACACTCACCCATTCATACGAGGCAGGTTATGTCTCTTGCCGTCTCTGGTTTATGTCGAAAGTGGGATTCAAACGCCGACTTTTGGCTCAGAAGACGACCACTCTGCCAGCTGAGCTACTGCCACGTCTACGGCCAGATAAACTACGATAATCAGACAGCTCTACAGTTAGATCTGATTTGTTGGTGTGTGTTTACATGCACAGAGAAACATGTCTGGAAATCGATGGATTTTCAAAGCAACTGCAAAACAAATTGCAATGAATTTTAAAATGACTCTTACAATGTTTAACTTTTTTTTTCTTGACCACATTAGTTTGATGTTTTCTTCCAAAAACTCTTTATTAGAACCTGCACAGGTGTGAAGTGTGTAGCACTCTGCATTGAGTTCAATCTATCAATCTGGAGAGTCTCTCGCCGAAAGCCGTCTGGAAAGGGCGTTAAAATCTTGACGAACATTCACGGCTGATGAGGTGAAGTGTCACAACAGCGGTGCAAGCTGAGAAATCAAACTGTTGTTAAATCCAGTTGAGAGAAAAGCACATACATCTTGCTGCATCTTATGCACAAAGCGCTTCCATGTGCACGTTTTTCAAAACAAAATAGCCATCTGTTAAACTAGGCCAAAGTACCTGAGTCAGCGCCGCCATGTTTGTCCATTTGACTTCCACCCAAACCACAATGCTGCGCTGTGATTGGTCTAGCACACAGCGGTTGGCTCAAACCCAACAGTGGTACAACATCCAGATAGATTTTGCAAAGTTTGTGAACTCACAAATGTTGTGAGATTCATCTGGCTGGCCAGGTTGTGAACAATTAGAAAGAAATCAGATTTCTCACATCAGATATAATAGTTATTTGACGATCTGATATCTTCAGAATTCAGATAATAATTCGATTTTTTGTGTTGAAGCACAGTAAGCAACCTTAAAGCTGGGCTACTCAACAGTTTTTAAATGTAAATTTTGTTGTTTGTTTTTTTCCCTCATAAAAGCAGCATAAAAAACAAATGTACTTTATCTGCTTCTAATTTATAAAGCATTTTATCGATTACAATTTCAGGTTTCCTCTGGACACTAACCCAATACATAAAATCCTAACCCTAACCCTTAACCCTAACCCCTAACCCCTAACCCCTAACCCCTAACCCCTAACCCCAAACCTTAAACCCTAAACCCTAACCCTAACCCTGGAGATGGGCCCCACTGCAGAGGACAAAATTAACTTTTCAAGAAAAAAAAAGTTTTATACCTTAGAACAGTGGTTCTCAAACTTTTTCAGTCATGACCCCAAAAATAACAGTAATTCACATTCGTGACCCCCAAACACAAAAAATGGGCGACACGCAAAGTGATAAATTTGTATATTTAGAGAATATAGACCTAGAAAAATGATTTGATTGGCCATCAAATAGGAATCTACATTTACCACTGCATTTGAAGGGTGTCCAGCCTTGTCTAACACTATTGTATCCATTTTTCCCCATCATCCGGGGACCCCTGGAAATCATTTCGCGACCCCCATTGGGGTCCCGACCCCTAGTTTGAGAACCACTGCCTTAGAAGAGAAGAGGTTATATAATAGGACGACAGTGCACAAAGGCCAGTCCACCCTACTTCCCTTAGCCGCCTGAAGAAGGCGTGCAGTGCTCGTACCTGAATAAATCATGAATGTGAAAGTTAGAGTTGTGGGTAAAAGGTTGAACTACCTCTTTCATTCATTTTGAAAATACGGTTTAATATCAACATCAGTTTTGAAGTGGTTTGAAAATTCTTCCACTGGTTCATTAAATTGGCCAACAGAGAGTCATTCTCAAATACAGTAGTAGTTGATATTTAAAAAGTCAATTTTGTAATAATTATTTATATTTTTATTGGTAGTATTGTGATTTTAACGTATACTGTCTTCTGTAAAGCACTATGAATTACTTAGTTGAATGATGTCATTTCAGCAATAAGACATCTCTAAAGTGAGTTACTTACACTTTTATGTCCGACGTTCGAAATGGATTACGAGGATGTAATCACACTGAAGTACAAGGTTTGGCTCTTCGCTCTCAAAGACAAACCCAGCGCAGATCTTTGAAACAAGCAAAGAAGCGCCTGCCCTGCTGCGTCTCTCCAACTTCTCCTGCATCATTACCCTCTGCATTGAATGTTTCATGCACTATACAGAGAAACGCAATTCATCTCCTCCTCGCTCCACATATCTCTAAAAATTATTCATGGAAGTTCATAATTATGTGGAGGAAATATTTTCTTGTTCATTACCCATGGACAATATTCGTGTTGTGACTCAGCTTCGCCCGCCTCCCGTTGACATCTGGCTCATTTCCTATTAACATTTTGCACTCTGTTTGTTCCACGGCCATGTTTAATTTATCTATGCGCCGCAGCTGTATGTTCGCCTGTGTAATGTGTGCATGTTGATTTGCATTGAGCCAATAACTAAACAGGCCTCCGGAGCGGAACGTGTCATCCCATCGCTAATGTAGAACCATAGAACTGTGTGTCTTATTGTGGGATGAACACGGGTAGAACATGTTTTGTAATACGTTTATGGAAATTAGAAAACCAATAAAAGCTTGGAAAATAGTATGATAGGAAGTGGTCTCCTGTACCTACACACACTATATTGACTGGGAGGTGGAATATGTTATACTAAGGTTTCTTTATGATGAGACCTCTGTTATTTCTTCAGAAGTGTTGGATGATGCTGGGATGTGTCTGGTCAGATGATTTGCACATGCTTTGACGCCGTCTTCTTGGAACAGTTGCGCTACCTGCTGTTGGATTTCTTCAGAACTGTGTCCCCGATGTGAGAGTGAAAGTTTCTGGTTCTCTATGGACTCACTGATCCAACAGTTAACGATGACCTTAGCGTTGTCTCAATCCGTGACATGGTTCTCCTACTTATTGTGGGCTGAGAATGCAGTCTTACGCCGGGTGTAAAGTGACTCTAACGCGCGTGCGGCATGACAAGATGTAGAAAGTAAATAAAGCAATGCGCCCTGACCTTGGAAATCTGTGCAGATCTGCCATAAGGATCCGCAATAGGTCTATTGCTCCCAAATACCACAGCAGTCAGGAGCAAGTTCAGGTTTTTAGACCAGTGTTCACGCTCGAAAACCACGTAAATCTAGCGGCGTTCAACAAACATGAACCGCTGCGCACCAGAGTCCGTGTCACAGGCCGTCTGCAACTAACACAATCAGTGCGCAGTGGCTCAGCTGCATGTTATGGCTGTTTTTTGTGTGTAATTGACGTTCAGCCAGTTTATGTTTTGTTGCCCAACAAACAAGAGATTTCATCGATTGCGCCGCATTTGTGGCCTTGGTCTATATTGTCCATGGGATGCACTAGTAGAAACTGTTGTAGTTGTGGTTGTAGTTTGTTGTTAAGCCCATCGAGGCAACTGTTGGTGCTATAAAAATAAAGGCTCGTAGGTATAACCATTGACCTATTTCATGTTTAAATTGTACATTGCTGGGGTCAGTACACTATATATTATTACATGTTGTATGAAGCGTGACCTAAATTATATAAATAAATAATAATAATAATAAATGCAAACATGGTTATTTTAAACTATGCAGTCATGCTCAAAGTGTATCAACTTTTGGCAAATGCAATCTCCTCAAATTGAGAGGCATAAACTGACGCCTTTATTTATAATAAAGCGGCTCTGAAATCTGCTTACGCCTGCTTTTTCAAACAGTGCTTTGACGACAATGACCTGTATGCATTATAAATTCAATAAGAGTGCGGCGTGTGTCTGATCTTATGCACATATTGATGAATTTGGGCCTGAGTGAAGAGAGTGAGGCTTACCTTCTGTGGCTGTGCATGCATAAACTATATCAATACATAAACAACGGAGGTTTTTTTAACTGCAGTTCTTCTACCCAAACAGACAACAAAGGAGCCATCAATCAAAGCGATGGAGGGGTCATGTGGAGAGGGCCCGCTGCTCTCCCTGTTGTTTTCTTCCTGCTCTGATTGGCTGACAGGTCCAGCTTCCTCCACACGCTGAGGTTATAGGTCTGCCTCTGTGTCAAGTCAGATTTGTCTTTTTTGGCCTTTAGTTGGGGTTTTGTGTTCTAAAATGTCTGTACAAAAATAAAGCAGAGAAAGATCAGATGTTTTACCGTTACATGGGGGCAACAGTAGCTCTGGTGGTTTGATTCAATTTTGATTTTGAGTAGTGAAGTATGAATGGGGTGTGTGCATGCGTGTGAGTGAATTCTGGTGGATAGAAAAGCTGTCCCAGGGCAGCTATGGCCACGTTTTGACAAGTTTACTTTGAAGTGGATTGGTCTCCATTGTCTTAAGTGAACGGTACCAGTCTATTTAAGCGGTCCGAAAAGGGCAGTGAGTGGTCTAACTTCCGAAGGCTCTGGCTCGCTTTCGCTTCCTGGAACGCTTTTGGGCAAGATGCCTGGATAAGAGAGAGCGCAGACTCAAAATGGCAAAGAGCAGACATACTAACCCAAACATTATCTAAACTGAATGTAGTACATAAAGAGATGATAAAAATCAGGGTGGAGGCTCAGAGAAGTGAAATAAATGCAGAAAAAGTTGACGATAAACTGAAAATGTCTTGTTTACTGTAGATTTAGCCAAGTCTCAACAAAAATTGTCATTTTATGTTCTCTGATGTTACTCCGCCAATTGAAGAAACATTCCAAAACACTCTTCAGTGAACTGGTCTGGGGGATCAGGGCCAATAGAAATGTGGTTTGTTTAAAATTGTAGATATCACCACCAAGTGTGGGGAGTGAATGAATAATTTAGAGTTAAGGTAAGACACTGCAGGTGAATAGCAAAAAATCTTAAATTTAAAGATATCAACTTGAAACTTCCCCTGTAGTTTACTCACATAAATGTAAGAAAAAATGTATGACAAGTTTTTCATCATGTAATGTTTTCATATAGAAATGGGACATTTTATGTGTAAAAATGTCCAAAATTGTACATATTTGGGACACATAAACCTGAAAAATGGACAGAACCAGGTTTACATTTCATGGTTCATTTTGCACACATGTAAAATCAGTCACAAAATACTTAACCGAGGAGATTTGGGATTTCTTATTTAGAAATTCAAATATCCCCTTGACTGTAAAGTTTGGTGTGTGTAGGAGCTACTTTAAGTGATGATCCTTAAGTCCAGAGGGGAGAAAAATGCATTTTAAGAAAACGGTTGAAGTTACAATGTCCCATAGAAATCTATGGATGAAGTGGATTAAATTAAATTACAAAACATATTTAAGAGCAGATTGGATAAATTTGTTGTTTGCACATGAAATCCTATGTGTTAAGAGAGCAAACTGACCAAAAAATAAAAATAAATAAAAATAAAAAACAATGGGTTTTACCTTTATTGTCTTGCCTTAAGCTACTATGATGGTCCAAAAGTGCTTTTGCTGATCATAGAAACTTCCTAATATGCTTCAAGTCGTTATATATTAACATATATTAAAATATATATATATGAAAATGAAAATATGTGTTTTCGGAACTTCAGCTTGGACTTTACACAGGTCCAGACACAAACAGGAGCAGAAGGGCTGGGTGGTGCTGTATCACTGACCCCAGCGTGTGGACAGTGGACAGCTGCCTGATGAGGTCTGATGTGGCCCGGGGCGTCTCCAGCTCTGCATCCTCAATGAACACTCTCCACCTGCAGCTCCGTACAGTAGTGGGGTCAGCCACCACGTCCAACCTCCAGGCGGACTGCAGACGAATGTTAAAGAAAGGTGTATTTTTCTGTGTCTGGTAGTGGTGCTCTGTGAAATAAATCCTCTCATAATCCAAATTCCTAAAATATACTGTAAATTTTACCTTGTCCACTATGTAGAGGCCAAAATACTGTTCATAATAACAATAATTAGATGTTCTGATCCACAAAGTAACGTTTTCTGGTTTCTACTTTTGAAATTTTGATTATGTTGTGAATGTTGTTTTGAGGATATGCATTTTTAAAATATTGAGCATATAGTTTGAAGAAAAAAAAGAAGTAAATGATACAATATATAAAGTAATATTCCCGCACTTGGGAGACATATTTTACAGTCATTTCACATTTGTCTGATAATTAAACCTCAACTAATACGTCTTTTGAGACATTTCTGTTATCGTAATCGGAATACTTACAAAAAAAATAAAAATACAGCTATTCATTATTTATATTTTAATTAGAATTGACTCTTTTCACTTTCAATTATCATACCTTTTGGTCTTCAATCCAATAAACCAACAATAACAACAACAAATAATTATTAGAAGAGGACACCGCGATGGCACAAATCCACTACGGTCCTTTAAATTAGACGAAAAGCACAAATTGCATAAAATAAAGCGAGGTTTCAATTAGCCGAAATGTTGTCCCCCTACTTCAGCCCTAATCACGGCAAGTTAGAGAACCGTGTGAATTCCATTAAGACGCCACCTCCGCCGCCCCCTCTCTCTCTCGGCGCTTCTGATTATAACACGAGCTAAGGAGTTAATCAGCGTATTAATTACCTGTGTAGGAGCATTCCCTCTTTCCCTCCTCCCACGCAGGGACCGGGCCAGCCACCAGTGGGTTCAAACGAGCTGTCACAATCCAACTGTCTCCGGTTTATGCAATCACCCACCACGTAGAGGCCAGAAGTTCTGCAGTATTCGCGGTACTTATAATTAGACAGGGTTACCGAAGTGTACGTGACAAAATGAAATGTGTGGGTGGAGTAGATCGTGATTAGCCGCTAGCTCGAGAGAAATCAAGACCGAAGATGCGATTAAGTTCATGAGATAATAAACTGGGACAGAGGGGGCCTAATGGCTGTTTCACTCTTGGGCTGCAGTCGTAAAGTTGTAAAGATGAAGGACAATTGGCGCAAGTTATCAAGTCGGTACAAGTGGCATGTTCCAAAAAAAGAGGCAATAAATGTGTATTTCCTCATGGAGATAAGATACCAGACTGAGTTACAGGTCAGGGCTCTCATTTAGATTAATAGACTTGAATAGACTTTAAAGCAGCTCTGGTTGGGTTCAAGTCTCTCCATGGCCAAGCACCAAAGTCAGAAGAGGAAAGTAACAAAGTATAAAAGTAAATGTACTGTATTTAAGTGCATTTTTTAGTTATCTGTACTCTACTTAAAGGTTGAATGGAGGATTTCGGGCAACAAATCAGAATCTCATTTCCTCGTGGGTAGCACAAATAACTGGTCCACTCAGGTGTCAATCATTCTCTGCGTTCTAGTGCACGCCCGCAGGCTCGTCCAGGGGAAACGCTCGCTCCCCTGGCCGCGCATGTGTGGTTGATATGCTAGTGTGTTTATGTAGCAGGAGGTTAGCGGCGATCGTTCCGTCATTGTAGGTCTAAACTTTCATCCGCGAAGTACCGAAATGGCTGAGGGACGAAAGAGAAAGACTGTTTTCGAGCTGTCACAGAAGAGACGAAAGTCTGCAGAGGAAAGAAACAAAACGCGTGTTATTCTGGGGGAATCGTTTACGCGCTGGCGAGCATTGAAAGCGCAAAACAGGCTTCCAACTGATGCCTCCGTTGCAAAGTTTCTGCTGGACAGGTAACTGTTTATCTGACTCTTTTTTTAGCTTATTGTATGTGGAATGTATTATTGTAGATTAACTGGAACATGCCCTTTTATGGCTTAGCAGACACGAAGTAAAACATAAGTTTTTTTGTTGTTTACTCAAAGTAGTTTGTAATGGTAAATTTTAATTTATGGTACAGTTTTTAAATCTTCTTCGCGGAGGTTGTCGTGAGAAAGCGACACCAATCGTCTTGTAAACAAATGCACATGGAGAAGTGCTGCTGGGCGTGCTCGTGCACGAGGTTTGGTAGGCGTTCACTCAGGAGAAACGGGGAGGGAGGGAGGGGGAACCTGCGCATGCGCTTTTTCAATAAAAGGACTAACAGTCGCAGATTTTCAAATCGGCGAGAAATCCTCCATTCAACCTTTAAGTACATTTAGTCAATTTTTTACCTGGACAGAAAAGTAGAAAGTACTATTCATTTGTTTGAGGGGTTATCTTTAGCTCGCTGATGGTGACATTCTGCCTCAAAGTTTTGAGTTCAAGCTTAACAACAAGCAAACAAACATATAAAAATTAAGAGATTACTTTGAATAGACCTTTGCTGACCAAAATTAAGCAAAATCTTTATTAAAATAATGCATAAAACTGGTCTTTGAAATACTTTTACTTTTTACTCTTGAAGTAGATTTTCAAACGGGTACAACACGTTCAACACGTTTTTTAAGTAGATTTTTTAATGTGATACTTTTACTAATTTTGCCTGAACAGAAGTGCCTCCACCCTGGGGACACAGACCTGCAAAATGAACTCTTCTGCTCTGAACAGCAAAGGCCATTGGACAGAGCGGGACGAAAGGCTCAACAACCTCAGCAAAGAGATGCAGAGGAGGAGGTGGAAACAATAAACCACTTCCATCAACTCCAACCATTGCCCTGATTAATAAAAACGTTACTGTTTTGAGTGTGTGGTATTTATGCAGCAATGTATGGTTTCTTTATCATTTTCATTTCAGTTTGTACATACTGTAGATCGTGAGGATCTTTCCCAAAGGTAAAGATTTCCCAAACAGCATGTTTATTGAAATGTCTGTGTGTAGCTTAAATTCCTTTTGGTTACCATTGAAATTCTTTTCCAATGTAACTTTATATACTTATGCTGGGAAAATCTTGCAATGGATACATACTTTTAGTCTGGAACATACTTAGCTCACAGTCATTTGGAACGGGTCCAGCAAAATAAAGTAAGGGAAAACATAGCTTTCAGTAAAACGTGACCTTTAAGCTCAGTAACATTAAAATACTCTTAAAATACTCTTAAAATAACCTCTAATGATTCATTTACAAGACAGACCCCATTAAATTATTAAAAACATGCATGTAAGCTGAGGATAAAGAACTTTTGTACAAATATAGTTGGTATAAAATCAAAGTTTGAATAACATTTCACAAATATGGCCATGTCAAACACCGATTTAGACATAAAACATGTTGCTAAATGTTATCAAACTGCATTCAAAGTGTAGTCATTTTAATATTTAAAAGTCTATGGCTCTTATACATAAATACGATAGAAGTATAGATGTATATTTTCAAAGAGTTAGACATTACTTTTAAGTTAAGCTAATTCACTGTCACCGAGTGGCGGTAAATGTTGAAACAAACACTGGCATGTTTTCGTTGTGCCTCTTAATCATTGTAAATGCTTTTGAAAAACAGAAAAGTATAGAACCAGGCTGCAGCTAAACTTGAAGTCTGAGGTTCAAGTGCTGAAAGGAACAAAAACAAGGGGTTAGTTTGAGTGCTGCGTCACAGAACCTCAGCAGACCTGCTTTACAAAAGAGACACCCCCTGTGGAGAAGCAAGCCGCTCACAATAAGAAGAAAGCACATTTTAAAGTATTAGAAAATAATACTAAAATACTAAATAGTTCAAAAGTGTCAAATCCTCAAATCAAGTTAAATGTTGAGGTCATTTTAACAGTGCCACTTCCACATGCACACCAAAATCTGATTATCTCATTTCTGGAAAAAGATTAGGTCAATGATATGCAAACCTTAAAATCTGATGCGCACAGTAATCACAGGGAAATATGACCATTTTGCTGTTTACCTGTCATTTATTTATCTAATTCAACACTTTATTATCTGATAAAACCACAGCCGTTGTCAGTTTTCCTAAATACAGGAAATAATATGTTATAAACTTTACTGACGGACACACAGAAGTCAAATGTAGTTTTTTTTGTGTGCTAGTGCTGGTATGTGTGCGCTTTCTGCTTGAACTGGAGTGGAAGAGAGGTTGAGCTGAGGCTTGTTCTCCTCCCGCTGTTCTTTGGGTTGAGGGGCTGCTCCTGTGTGCTGACCTCTGGCTCTGCACTGTCCTGGAGTGCTTCTGCTTTTGACTTTTACTGCTGGTGAAGATGTACCTCTGGCCCGGTGCGAGTCCCAGATATGTATGTCCGAGTGCTAAGACAAGATTTCGAGTTTGCAATGTCCACCCGAGGGAGACTCAAACATACTGTTCCATCATAGAGCTATAGGCAGGTGCTGTCGGGCAAAAAGTGCGCTTGAAGATGAACTCGAAGTACAACAACTTATTTTACTTTTGATTTTGACTTGATTTTATACAAGAGAATTTTCTTTACTTAACTATATTGCTAAATATCGACAAAAAACAGGTGAGCTTTGCAATACAGTGGAAGTAAAACAGGCCGGTTAACAGAGATTAAATTTTGCGACACAATGGCTCTGGTATGTCTCCTCATTCCTTCATTGTTTGTTCCACAACAAAAGATTAGATTTTTTTTTTTTTTTAAATGGCATTGAAGAGCTTGAAAGTGTGTAGTTAGTTAGTGTAGTAGTTAGATTAGAGCTCTTCGGTCTACGGAAAACATATTCTAACATTGTGTAAATACAGTATATTCATTTTTTTTACTTGTATAGATTTTGACATTAAAAAAATACATATTGGTTTAGGAGGTCGCCGTTTCATTTGACATATTTTTGAGGAATGAACATCAAATATTCTATGCAACAAGCAGCAAACCCTCTAGCAATTTGTATATGGAGCAAAGACTAAGCTGCACCTTCACCAAGAGTTCCAACTCCAATCTTTTGTCTTCCACAGCCACCTTGAACTCGCCTCAGCTGCTGATGCAAAAATCTCCCAAGGCCCTCAACGTCTGACTGGGTTTTTGGCCAATGTTTTGGAGAAAATAACGTCCAGATGATAACGGAAACTCGTGACAACGCACTTCGACGGGAAACAGGGCTGGAAAGGGCTTCTTCAGTGAGGTCTTGATGTTTGGACTTCTTCAGCTCGTGGGCAACAGCAAGTCTTTCCTCCCACGGAGCTGTGAGATCAGTGACCACCATCGATTTCGTGCTCTTTGACAGAGGATCATGTCCGGGCGGAGTGAGGTGACTGCTACATCACTTGGAAAAACAAGTTCCTTTTTATGTCCACTTGCATCTCCCAATCGGTGGAAAATGGAGGGCCGGATGTTATTTGATGTTTTCTGCTTTTTTTCTTTTCCCTGAGAAAAGCAATAGCCCTTATTGGTGCTGTTTGATGGTTGTTCTCTTATTCTTCTTTGAGTCTCTGTCCGCTTTACGATTACGGTGAGAAATTTAACGCACCTCTTTTCTCCTAGAGCTTTTTCTCATTACAGATAGGCTTAAAATGTGGGTGCATTTACACTTCTACATCCAAATCACGACTAAACTGAAACTAAACCCAGAACTTAAACTGGACTAAGAACGAGGACTAGAACAGGACCAAACATCGCAACTAAACTGGGCTCAAACCAGAACCAAACGATTTCAATTTCAGCTCATTTCTAAATCAATGTGTTAAACAGACCCAATGCTGCTTTGTTAATTATCCTCATTCGCTTCTTTTGGCTTCCACATAATTTCACTGCGCCCTCCGGTTGTACCATTTGGTTCAAACCTGAGACTGAGCCAATTGAATCCCTAATCTGCCATTTCATTTCAACAGCATCAAGCCAACAATGGAGCGCTGGCGGTTTGCGGTTCTTCCGTAGAACTCCTGACCCACACAGAGCCTCATCTGCATTCATGGCACACAGCTGCGTCCATAAAAACGACATAGGCGCCATGTTATATAACGGTATTTTTAAGTGATAATGGACTGAGTGGGTATATTTATATGGACGTCAGTCAGAGAGTGATGGTAAGAGGGCAGGAGTTACTGTGCCAATGCATCCATGTGACTGGCTGGAATTATAGTGTCATGCTTAGGTTTTATGTCATTGGTGGAGTGAAAAACAGCATTCTGATTCTACTACAGTCTACAAAGCAGGGGAATAGATCTGCGTCTAAGTTGTACACACTCACTGGTTCAAAAACTTTCCAAAGTGAAGGGCCATTTAAGCATTTGATCCTGTTTGCTGCTTCAGAAATTCTGAAGCAATGGGGCATGGGTTTGTTTGTAGCAGGGGTCTCCAACCTGTTTGCCTGGATTGAAGATCAATATCAGTCTGGTCAATCCGGAATCTCCATCAGTTTAGATGGGCATGATTGACAGGGAGACAGGGCCAATCGGGACACGCATGGTCCATCGGGGCAACTGTTGTTGTGATTTTGGGTGCTACAAAATAAATTGAATTGAACTGAACTGAGTGGTCCGTCCGTATCAAAACAAACATGGCTACTCACGAGGAAAAAAGAAAGGCAAAAAATATCACAGGGACGGAAAAACATCGCACATTTCTGCAGAATCAAAGAGTGAAGCACAAAATCTGTTAATTTGAGGTGAGAGAAGTTTGATTTAGCTCTAAACTATAAATGACCAATGAACTCTTTCGTTTCACATCTGATTGCACGGTACATTTTGGAATTAACTTGATGTATGTCGGAGGTTGGAGTGACCAGAAAATTGAAGAAGTGTGTATTCTGGATCCCAAGCAACCAACCTGTAGCTCTCCACCCCCTTCCAAGTGGCTCCCCTAAGGATTTAGGAATAACACATATGACACTAAATCATTCTAATAAGTTTAATCACATCTATAAATGTCTACCTAATAAACAGATGATGGTTTCAGTGTTTCTCAAACTATGGTACGCAAGCTCTTTCAGATGGTACACAGATTCCTGGGCAATTTGCATTTCACATTTTCTACTGCAGCAATGGTGTAGTCCTATTTTCATCCTAATTTAGACCTGAAATATTACTAGTATAGACCAAAAATATAGTTACAGTTCATGTTATGACCCACTTTAGATCTGGTGGTAATCTCATCGGACAGCCAAATACTTTCTTAGGTGTTTCATGGTGCAGAAGGTTTGAGAACCTCTTTAGGTTTTATGCATCTACTTGTGCCCCATCTTATTGTTACTGTGCAGAGCGTAGTCCACCCTCTGTGCCATACGTAGCATCTATAAAACTTCCACTAGGTGCATCAGGTCTTTGTTGGGACAGGGCAACAGTATGTATTAAACAACAACCGACTCATCCCTCAGACGGAGCACGTGAGCGAGGCTTGGTTTAATGATGGACAAGACACGCACCTCCTACCCCTTACATTTGTCAAGTTGGAGTTTAGATGGGCTCAAATGATGCATGACACGTAGCCAACAAAGTGGACCTGGGACCGGAACATTCCCTTCATTATAACAGAGTGATTGCCCTTTAGAGCCCTCCCTGTCTAAATAAATTAAATAATGTCTGTGCCAGACTCAGGCTCGTGCACTCCAAGAAGTAACAGGAGTGTTTCACGCAGAGTTGTATTGGCAGCATAAAAGTGTCTGACAAACACAAACACGTTTGGTTTCACCTGACTGCATGTGCATTATACACGCTGTGTCACACCTTCTACCCTCACATTGCATTTTAAATCTTTTTAGTTTGGAGTCACAATTGCTATTTCCATTGTTTGGATTTCTTAAAATAAAAAAGTTCCATGACAAAGTCTTACGGCAAGTGATAGAGACAGAAAAGTTGAGAGTGAAGTTCTCTTTTGGTCTCCAAAGAGACTAAAGTTTTGCTTGTTTCATTTGTGCTCATTTTCTGCTTGGTGCTGTGTAAGAAAGAGAGAGAAAAAAAAACATTGCAAGATCGGAATGAGTCCTTTGTGTAAATTATATCAGACTGCAGAAGGTAGGACCAAGGAACGGTGACAGAATCGGGGCACGATGTGGCAGTAGTTATGCTCGCTTTCTTTGTATTTCTGCAAATAGGACACATAAAACTCCAACTTCCATCCACTCTAGTGTCACTCCTCCAAGGGCAAGAGACATGTGAGGCTTTATTTAAAGGTGCACTGTAACTTTTCTGGTGGTGGGTCTGCCGCCTATGTCTCCCTGGAGATGTTGATGCTTTGCCTGGAAAGACGATGAACAACAAGAGGAGTAGGCGAATGGTTTAAATAGGCTGGGTGCTGATGTAATGGTTATGAAAAAGCACTACAATTTAAATATACATTTATTTTACAACATTAGTAAATAGTTAAATAAGGACTGCTATAACAATTCATTTTCAAGATTAAAAGTCATTTTCATTTATGATTCATGATTATACTGTACTATTTTCTAATATTTTGAAAGAGTTTTTGTTTTGGAAAGCACATCCGGTCGAGTGGACACAAGGGGGAGTTTCGGTCCTGTCTCAGTCATTAAACCACTGACTTGAGACGTGAACGACCGCTGTTGTTTCTTTACTCAAGTTTTATTCCCCTTTTCAGGTAAAATGTGCTTTTGATGTACCAAATTGTTGTAAAAAGTGTGCCATGATTAATAATTGTCATTAAACCACTGACTTGAGACGTGAACGACCGCTGTTGTTTCTTTACTCAAGTTTTATTCCCCTTTTCAGGGGCCGTGGTTGTAACATTTGGAGGCACTGCTGGGATGAGTGTGACGAGGGCTAACTTATGCCAGAAGTAACCCGAGCTGCTCCTCATCCCCCAAAACAACCCAGTCTGGCGACAAAGAGTGAACAAGTGCCAGCAATGGACAGTGACCTGCATGAATAAAGCCTGCAATCTGAGGTGAAGCTAAAGCCACCAGGAAAGCTACGCTAATATTCAGAGCTAAGCTAAAGTTGCTAAAGCGCGAAAACTCTGCGTCGTCAACACCTGTGTGATAGACAAAATGGAGGCGACGAACATTGAAGATTTACAGCTAGAAGTGATTCAAGCACTGTGCACGCTATCTAAAGACAATCTAGTGGACATTTTTGGGATTTTAGGCATTGCTGGACGTGGAGTTGAACTTGTGCAGAATAAACCCCGCACGGTGCTGATAACAATGATCAGCTCCTACTTACAACGTGATGAGCTCGGAGAGCTGGAGGATCAGGGCTTGTCTGAGTTGTTGTACATAAAAGACAAAATACAAGAGTATAGAAATATAGGAGAACTTTCAGTGGATGACTTACCTGAGCTTGAGTCTGTACAAGTGGAAGTAACCCAGAGCAATGTCACAGATCATTTGAACCAGAGTAACGGACAAGGAATGCAACAAAACATGGCAGGTAACACATTAGATGAACAGATGAAGTTGACAAAAGAAATAGAGGCACTGCAACTCAAGTTAACAACAATGCAGAAACAAAGTGAAAGCAAAGCCCCTAGTGAGAAATGCATCACATATACAGCTCACCCTCATGCCACCTCTCCTTGGAATAAAGACTTTAAAATCTCTGGTCAAATTGGTGAGCCTGGACAGAAAGACCGCCTAACATTTTCCAGCCTTGCACGTCAAATAGAGCATGGGCTAACCAAAGGATTTCCTGAAGTAGAGATTGTGGACGCTGTTATAAGAGCCATCACTCCTGGCATGCAACTCCGTAGCTACCTTGAAGGGAAAACTGACTTGTCACTCCCGGCTCTGAGACGGATTCTCCGGTGCCACTACCAGGAGAAAAGTGCAACAGATTTATACAAACAACTGAGCTCAGAGGTACAAGGTAATAAAGAAACACCCCAAAGTTTTGTCATTCGTGCTCTAGATCTCAGACAGAAAATACTTTTCGCTTCTCAAGAATCTGAATCAGGCCTAAAGTATGATCCTGTCCTAGTGCAGAATATGTTCCTTCACACACTGTTGACTGGCTTGCAAAACGACAACATAAAACGTGATCTACAGCCTTATCTACAATTGGCCAATGTTTCAGATGAACTTTTGTTAGAAAAACTAAATATTGCTTGTGCATGTGAGAGTGAGAGACAAGATAAAAGAAAACTGCTTGTCCCACACCGTGTTGCTGTCCATACTGCACAGAGCAATGAAAGTCCAGCTGAAAGAAAAGAAAAAGCATCTGCCGTACCGAACAACTTCAAAGTGCAACCAGACATTTTATCTGAACTGAAAGAAATGCGATCTAACATGACACTGTTGAGTGACTTAAAAGCTGAGGTCTCTCAAATAAAAGAATTCATGCAAAAACCCCAGCCCCAGTTTCAACCAGACCAGTCTCCGAGTCCTGTCATCTCACCTATGACTGTTTCACCTGCTATGCCATCTCAAATACCATGGTCCAGCCCATATGTGTATCAGAATCCACCGTATGGCTATATGACCCCTCGTCGTTTTGCAGTACCTTCTCCCAGGCGCAGGAGGCGTTGTTTTGCCTGTCAACAAAATAATATTGATGACTGTCGACATTGTTATGCCTGTGGTAGTGATGAACATTTTTTAGCAGGTTGTAGGATGCGAGGGGCTCGTCAGTCTCGTCCTTTAAACGGGCAAGGGTCACTTCCGCGGGACCAACAGTGACCCACAGGCCAAAAGTGTCCCAGGACTGTGTTAACTGTAAAGTTAGAGGCAATAAGGTGAGACTTAGACAGTGCGCACTGTGCAAAAGTGTACTTTATTGTTCCAAATCTTGCCAAACTGAACACTGGAGTGCCCACAAAGAAAAATGTGCACAAGTGTCATGTGATACTGTCCAAACCAAGTCACCCAAATGTAATAAACATGTTAAAGTGGCACCATTAGTTGGACAAAAATACTTGATTGACTGTTACATTCAAAAAAGAAAGACGAGAGCATTATGGGACTCTGGCTCTCAAGTAACCATTGTGGACGAGAGGTGGTGGAAAGAAAATCTATCGCATGTAAAACTCAGAGACATTTGTGAAATATTGGAAGGTGACAATACGTTGGCAATAACCGCTGCTAATGGTGAAAGTATGCCCTACATTGGCTGGCTAGAAGTCACATTTCAACTACATGCTAATGAAGCCCAGACAACTGAAGTCACTGTCCCCACACTTGTTTTGAGTGGCTCCAGCCTTGCCAGACCAATCATAGGTTCAAATGTTATAACTCTTATTGTTGACACTGAACTGAACCAGTCTATCATTGATAAAAAACAGCTTATCCAAACTGTTACAACAGCATTCCCAGATGTTGAAGTGAGTGAAATACAAGCATGTGTTGAACAAGTGAGTACAAACCCAGTTTTTGAGTACAAAGTTAAAACTACAAGAGAAACAGTAACTGTACCTAAGCAAACATCCATGAGAGTAGAATGCCGTGTACAAGCACCCTCGTGCCAAGAAGACACAACCCTCATTTTTGAGCCTGATGTAAACCCACAGTGGGCAGAAGGACTTGAATTCTGTGACACACTTGTAAAAGTCAAATGTGGTATGAAACCTTTCATTACGGTTGATGTTCAGAATCCCACAGATCATGACATTGTACTCGCTGGGCGAACATTTATTGGGACAGTGCAACCTGTACAAGCCGTTTATCCTGCCTCAGTTTTCCAGGTAGCTCCTGTAGTTCCAGCAGCAGTGAGTCAAGTGAAAGCAGGTGGAGGAGAAAATAGTGCTTGGGATCCTCCAGTCGACCTGAGTCACCTGTCTGAAAATGAAAGGTCAGTTGTACAACAAATGTTAAAGAGAGAATGTGCATCATTTTCAAAGTCTGAAAATGACATTGGCTGTATAGAAAGTTGCAGCTATCCATATCTCTGAAAGACACTGAGCCAGTGGCAAAAACCTACTTTGTCTGTGCCCAAGCCTTTGTACAGAGAAATGAAAGACTATTTACATGACCTCATTGCTCAAGGCTGGGTAGAAAAATCATACTCACCTTACGCAGCTCCTGTCGTTTGTGTCCGAAAGAAGTGTGGAGGGCTCAGGTTGTGTATAGACTATCGTGAACTTAACAAGAAAACTGTTCCTGACCGTCAGCCTATTCCCAGGGTTCAAGACATCATGGATGGGCTTGGAGGTAACGCTTGGTTTTCCCTACTTGACCAGGGAAAAGCCTACCACCAGGGGTTCATGGCCCAAGACTCACGCCACCTGACCGCATTCGTGACCCCTTGGGGCTTATATGAGTGGGTCCGAATCCCTTCGGCAATGAATGCCCCAGCCGCTTTCCAGCGTTGTATGGAAAACTGTTTGGAAGGTCTGAGAGATGAAATCTGCATCCCATACCTCGATGACACCATCGTGTTCAGTAAGTCGTTCACAAAACATGTCAATGATGTAAGAACTGTGCTACAAAGACTCAGACAACATGGCATTAAACTGAAACCAAGTAAATGTGAACTGTTTAAACAAGAAGTGCGTTACTTGGGACGCATTGTCTCAGCGGAAGGCAGTAAAATGGATCCAGCTGATACAATAGCTGTCAGAGCTCTAAAAGAAAAGCAGCCCAAGACTGTAGGAGAGCTGAGAGCTATCATGGGTCTACTGAGCTACTACAGACAATATATCAGAGATTTTTCATGCATTGCTGGTCCACTATACCACCTACTCAAGGCCCCTGCTGACATACAAACAACAGGAAAACAAGTAACCAAAACAAGACAGACAGACAGAGTAAAAGGTGTCCCCTCAAACACGCCAATCAAATGGACACAGTACCATCAACAGATTTTGGAAAAGTTAATCAGTTTCCTGGTTGAGCCACCCATTCTTGCTTTCCCTGATTTCAGTAAACCGTTTATACTCCACACTGATGCTTCAAACCAAGGTCTAGGTGCAGTCCTCTACCAGGAGCAAGCTGGTAAGATGCGAGTAATAGCTTATGCATCCCGTACGCTTACTGAGTCTGAGAAAAACTATCACCTGCGCTCAGGAAAACTTGAGTTTCTTGCATTAAAATGGTCAGTCTGTGAGAGATTTAGGGACTACCTGATTGGCTCATCCTGCACAGTGTACACAGATAATAATCCACTTACATACGTGCTATCAACAGCTAAACTAAACGCTACTGGATGTAGATGGGTAGCCGAGCTTGCAGATTTTCACCTCACAATAAAGTACAGACCTGGACGTGAAAATGTGGACGCTGACAGTCTATCACGCATGCCACTTGACATTGAAACTGTAATGAAAATATGCACAGAAGAAATGTCGTCACGAGCAGTGCAAGCCACAGTTCAGATTGTTGAGACTGATTCAAGTGCACAATGGTCAATGGCTCTGACGACTCAAATAGACAATAACAAAACATTTCTTCCCATCCAAGGTAAAGACATAAGGCAAGCTCAAAGACATGACTCATGTATTGGCCCTGTCATCACCTACCTGCAGTCAGGCACAAAACCCTCAAGCCGAGAGTGTAAGTTAATGAGCGTGGCCACAAGAAAATTGTTATCTGAATGGGACAAGTTAGTGCTGGACAATGACAACATTTTACGCCGCCAAACAACTGTAAGAACACAACTTGTTTTACCAGACATATACAAGGAAACAGTTCTGAAAACACTACATAACGAAATGGGACATCAAGGAGTCGACAGGACCACATCACTTATCAGAGACCGATTTTTCTGGCCTCAAATGCAAAAGCATGTTGAACACTATGTGAGTTGTTGTTCCTGTGTGAAAAGTAAGAAGCCAAGTCGAGAAACAAGAACAGCTCTTACCAGTATTGTCACGTCCCAACCTTTTGAGTTAGTGTCTATAGACTTTCTTCATGTTGACAGGTGTTCTGGAGGTTATGAATACATATTGGTTTTAATAGACCATTTCACAAGGTACGCACAAGCTTACGCCACAACATCAAAATCAGGAAAGACAGTTGCCGACAAAATATTCAATGATTATTCACTCAAGTTCGGTTTCCCTTCACGGTTACATCATGATCAAGGGGGCGAGTTCGAAAACCAACTCTTTGCACAATTGTCTAAACATTGCGGTATTGCAAGCTCCAGAACGACTCCTTATCATCCCGAAGGAAATGGGCAAGTTGAAAGATTTAATAGAACACTGCTACAAATGCTGAGGACACTTACTGAAAAGGAAAAGTCAAACTGGAAAGAGTCACTAAATAAAGTTGTTTTTGCCTACAATGCCACAAGGAGTGAAGTAACGGGCTTCTCCCCTTTTTACCTGTTATTTGGTCGGGCTCCACGACTGCCTATAGACATTATTTTCAAAGTGGCCCAAGAAATAGGTACAAATGATCAGCAAGAGTATATGAGAAAGTGGAAAAGTCAAATGCAAGAAGCCTACGAAATAGCAAGAGAAAAGTCAAAAAAATCATCAGAAAGAGGAAAAAGA
This sequence comes from Rhinogobius similis, assembly GCA_019453435.1. Taxonomy (NCBI): domain Eukaryota; kingdom Metazoa; phylum Chordata; class Actinopteri; order Gobiiformes; family Gobiidae; genus Rhinogobius; species Rhinogobius similis. The sequence continues at coordinate 24,733,145 of CM033635.1, forward strand.
AATCACGACAACAGAGTCAAAAGTTCTGTTTTGGAGGAAGGAGATCGTGTCCTTGTAAGAAACATGACCCCTAGAGGTGGTACAGGCAAACTCGCAACCACTGGGAAGATTGTGTATACAAGGTTGTGCGACAAGTAAACAAAGATCTCCCCATTTATGAAGTTGTGCCGGAACAAGGTAAAAACAGAGACAGTAAAATATTACACCGCAACTTACTCTTACCTTGTAATCACCTACCACTAGAAATACCACTCAAAGTGGCGCACAAAAAGAAGAGAAATAGAGCTAAAGAAAGAACTGACTCAGTTGCACAAGAAGAAAGCAGTGATGAAGAGGATGACTGGTACTACTGTTACTACCCAGCTCAACTTCAAGCAGCAGAACAGCCACAAGTAGGTGAAAATGTGCCACCAGAAAGAGACAGCTTGAATGATCCTGTAGACACAGAACAAGTTGAAAACACACCAGCGTCTCAACAATATCCTGTCCTGCAAAGAGAAGACCATCAGCACATCCAGAGCATGACACCACATCAACAAGCAACACCCATTCAGGAAGAAGTCTTGTCTCCCAGTAACGCAGCCGTCGGTGACCTTCCAGCACCTTCGAGGAGCGACCCCATGGAGCTGAACCAAACACCACAGCGGCCCCGCAGAGAGAGACGTCCACCAAGGGTATTTACATACGATGAACTGGGTAAGCCTTCATGTTGCAGTATCTGGCCAACAGCTTACAAGCACCATCCCTGTGGTCTACAAGCAGTAGAAACTTTTTGGAGGTACCCAGCCACGTTTCAGTGTTATGATTGTCAATCATTATATTGATGAATTATAGCACAGTAATAGACAATCTTTGACATTTGGTGATTTATAAGTCACAACAAAGACTGTTTCTACAAGAACATTTATACTTATAGACTATAGACTGGTTTCTAAACAGCACCTACTTTAATTACATGGACTGTTGTACAACAGAAAGAGTTACACATGAGTAAAACTCCAGTGAAAAGTTAAGTAGAAGTAGTAATACGGTGATACAGTAAAGCTAATGCTTCATGATGTAATAACCTGCACAGCTCATGAAAGATGTGATGAGTGATCAAAGGTTGCAAAGAGACTAAAAGTTACCAAACCCATATTGAGACATTTGTCTTTTGGTAATAACAGGAGTTGTGATAAAATAATGCTTTGCATTGAATTATTGTTAATGGCATTACCTAAAACTTGTTTATTGTTCATAATATGTTAATTGAAGTTACGTGCACTTAGAAATACTTAAAGTTACAGATACTTATGTTTGAGTAAGATGTCGGGTCGACATCTAATTTCCAAGGGGTGTGTGTAATGGTTATGAAAAAGCACTACAATTTAAATATACATTTATTTTACAACATTAGTAAATAGTTAAATAAGGACTGCTATAACAATTCATTTTCAAGATTAAAAGTCATTTTCATTTATGATTCATGATTATACTGTACTATTTTCTAATATTTTGAAAGAGTTTTTGTTTTGGAAAGCACATCCGGTCGAGTGGACACAAGGGGGAGTTTCGGTCCTGTCTCAGTCATTAAACCACTGACTTGAGACGTGAACGACCGCTGTTGTTTCTTTACTCAAGTTTTATTCCCCTTTTCAGGTAAAATGTGCTTTTGATGTACCAAATTGTTGTAAAAAGTGTGCCATGATTAATAATTGTCATTAAACCACTGACTTGAGACGTGAACGACCGCTGTTGTTTCTTTACTCAAGTTTTATTCCCCTTTTCAGGGGCCGTGGTTGTAACACTGAAAGAGGCATGGATAATGTGTGGTCCTGCTCCTGAACTAAAGATAACAACCATATCTTCATTTGGTCTAAATAAAAATATGAAGAAAAGCAATTTCAACAACTTATACCTCTAATTAAACGCTTAAACAGAAAAATAAATAGTGTTTTAGCAGCCTACATACACACCATGATATTCAGGCAGTAGTTTTTGCAGATAAAGTCATAATTTCAGAGTGTTACTGCAATATTTTTGAATGCACTCAGATATGTGCAGAGGTGTAAATGGTCAAAGGTGAGCACGTGCGAAGTACACAGATGCCTTTCTGGAAAAAGCGAAAGCAGCGAGGAAGGAATACATGGATCAGCAGCTGCAGGACAAATTCAATTTTGAGGGGGAAAAAAACAAACACCTGTAGTGAAATAAGTGATTGACATGTTAAAGGGGCTGTACCCAAATTTTTTCTTGTAATAAAGTAAAATATTATTTTCCTCACCACAGATATATTATAGAAACATATGCCGTCTGTCTCTCGTAGGGCAGTTTATCCTCCGCGACGGATTTTTTGATTGTTCTGGGCTAGTTCTGTTTTTCATGTTTTAAAATCAGGTACAGCGCCTTTTCTGCCAAACTGTGGAATTCTAGGCAAAGTAATAATTATAATACTCTCCATGGAGACCCCCTCAAAAGTTACCTTTAAACATACATCTTCACGGTAATAGAAATGGGAACTCAGGACTCCAAGGAATTTTCTCTTGTCACAAAACATCGGTCGCTCTGAAGATAACCTTAACTTTCTCCATCTTATCTGCTCCTCCAACCCCACAGCTTTTTCCTCGCCACCCCGTTCTTCCACCTCTCAAAAGGACAAAGAGGTGAGCCTGCAATGAGATGAAAAGTCATCAGACAGGATGGCACGTGTAATAGATCGTTCCGGAATAAATGTTTTCTCCGCGTTTAAAAACGGGCCGGTGAATGCCCTGTCGACAGAAAATAGCCATAATCAAAATGTAACGGTTGACGCGACAAAGCCGGTGACAAATTGAATACTTTTTTTTACGCAAGGGGTGTCATTGGGTGTTTTGTGCGTGGAGTAGAGGGGAAATGGTTTACAGAAGCAGAGGATGGCCTGTGCAGTCAGCAGAAAGTTGACGGGTCATGAATTCCGTGCTCCGTCGGGAATACGGCCGATGAAAAATACTGGTGAAGGAGTGAGGGATTCAAGTCGGCGTCGAAACCAGGTGGAAAGTGATGGTTTGTAAATGTGGGTGTAAGCAACAATTTAATATTCATTCCAAAGCCATCTGTAATTTAGGTGTTGCTTTGTATTCAGTTGTAATTTTACCATTATATATAACAGTCAGTGCAACTATTCTGTATTAATCATATGTTGTGTTTATTTTTTTCACTATAATTTAATGTAAGTTAAAGTGAAAGTATGTATGACAGGTTTTCATGTTGTTATTCTAATTATTACTTAGCTCGGTGGGATAGCAAACAGTTTTACATCTGAGAAGTTGCAGTTGGTAAAGAAAATGTCAAAAGCAAAGGTTTAAAATGACAGAAAATAGTGCTAAGTTCTAAATCAGAATCCCTGTGTGATGTCATCAATAGGCGACGTATCACTGAAAATACAGGGACAATTTACAGCAACGGACACATTTTTCTGACAGTTTGGTGATCATTCAACAAAGTAAATGTGTATTTTTTTTCAATTCTTAACTATTGTGTAATCTATATGGATTTTGGCCCTTGTTTGCTGTATGGTTGCTAGGTAACAGCGGTTGAATAACCTTTATGCCGTACAGCTATGTTCAACCAGGGAGCACAACTCTAAACTTTACAAAACTGTCAAACTAGAGAAAAACTGGCAAAATGTTTCGTGAACTTGTGAATATAATCACTACGTTTTATTGAAATGTGTAGTCTAACCTGCACTTTAGGTATTCAGAATATCCACTCTGATGGCCAAGCACCAGAATACAAGATAGTGCACATTTGAATGCAGCTATTCAGTGTACTGTAACTGAATACATTTTCAAACTTCATCACTTCTGTTAGGTTTCCTTCAGGTACTCGGAGTTCAACCCTAAACAAGCACAGAAAGTCCTGACCCATCCACGCACTTGCTTTTTCCATTATTTGTAAAAGGCACAGTTCTTTAGACTAAGAACCCCTGACTAGGATCTTGCCTCACGATCTACTGAATCCCTCGACTCCACAGTCCAATAGTCTGCTCTGTATTATCATAAACATGGAGTGTAGCATATGAGTGAAGGAGAAACAGGCAATAGTCGAGGGTGAAAGTAGCAGTCTCTCAAAAATTTGCTTTTTGTGAGGAAAACACTGGGGGTATATTTATCAAGTCAGGTGCTATGTGAGTGCGAATGGAAAATATGCATGTGCTATTTGTGAGACCGTTATACTTGAGAGCGTTGCACTGTTAGAAACTGAGAAGCGTCTGAGCAAAAGAACATCGCTACCTCATGATCACTTTGTTTGAATTAGTTCATACACAATTATACAAAATGCAGAACTTTACCGCTCATTTTTCTTCACATAGTGCTCGCTGTCTGTGGATGTATAGGCACCATTCACAGACAAAGCACACATAGACCCTCAGCCTCATCCAGAGGCATTCACTGCACTGCTTGGAGAATTCAACGTAGAGGCGCCCTTTTGACCCAGAGTTGGCTCGTGGCATAAACAACCAAAGCAAATGTTTAAGTCCACCACCAATAGGGGGCCGCGTGCTCTGGTAAAATACACATAAACACAAACACAAGTTAAAATGTAAAATGAACATTTAAAATAAATATGCTCCACTCTAAAACTAGCTTGTCTTTAAATATATGTGATTTTTATTTTATTTTTCTTGGGGGAGGACACTCAAACTCCCCTTTACATATGCCTAGCTCAAATTGTAAAAAGAAAAATGTTATTCTTGTTCAAATCTCTTTTTCTCCCCCAGTCCACTCCTTATTTCTTCTCTTTAGTTTATATGCCATTGTTATGTCTATTTTTTTAAACAGTGTGTGATTGGTGGACCACAAACAAAGCCTTTAGTTTGTTTAGGGCCTCCAAATGCCTAGAACCGGCCCTGTATTGACCAGTTGGGAGTCCATTGTAGTAACATTGTTCCATCATCAAAAACATACCTGGAGTAGCATTTAGCTTGATTCATGTTGGTTTGAAGAATACTCCTTTTGAAAATCCTCTCACTCTCCTGCACTGTGTTCTGAACTCCTTCGATGCGTAACGTAGATGATGCTGACGTCACTTATCCGAGAGTCTTTTGGTGTTTTAAGTGCTTAAATCACTCTGAACATTTCTTCCGTCTAATCTTGATAACTACAACTTTGTCAGATCCACTGCATACCCCCATGCATTGTAGGTATATATTTGTGTGTAATTGTCTCTACAGCCAGTAGATGGAGCCACAGCTAAGTCAAAATGGCATCTCCCAACGCAGAGATTAAGTTAAATGATTCTTTGTAAAAACATTTTATTTTTAGCTCTAAAACATGACAAGACAGGTTTAAAGGCCAATAACAGTATGAAAAATGCATAATATTTTCCTTTAAACAAAATTTGCATTGTATAATTTTTTTTATTTATTTTTTTAATAGTTATTAATATTATCATTGGATTGTTTTTTCTTTAACCACTTTTTAATCATGTGGTGCAGTACTACTTAAATTGGCAGCTGCTGGTCCTGAGAAAGGAAAACATAATCATTGAACCATTACCATTGTGCAATATCTGTTAAAGAACGTTTCGAAATCCTGCGTTAATATAATGTGTTAAGTGTTTTAATGAATTGTTTAAACATATTACTTACCGATGGTTATTGTGGACAGATGGCAAAGGGGTCCCCACGGCAACAAGTCCCTCTTTTAAGGTTCCAGGCTGGACCAAGACATGAAAATGTATTGGGGAAACGGATTGGTGTTTTATTGTATTGGTTTATGTGTTTTAATCCTATTCCATGTTTGAGTTTCAGGGTTTTTATGTATATAGATGGGCTTTCAGATTAGGTTTTGGTTGTGTCATCAAAGCGTTGAATTTTATTAATGAAATGTTAGTTTGTCATCACTGTTTTTGTAGTTTTACCCTGTTAGTGAAACCACATGAAAGGTGCCTCATTCAGTCAGTCTGTGTTCTATGTGTAGTCTGCCAATTCATCCAAAGAAGTCTGTGTTCCGCTCCTGACCTCCATTTTTGCACTGCGCACTTTTGCATCAGTACTTTTCATGCTTTTGTCTGAGTTTCTACCTTTTTTCTTGGCTAACCTACATCAATAGGCCATTCATGTCATAGTAAAAAAACAACAAAAACAACACGATGTACTAATTAAGGTATAAAATCAAACAAAAGGGGCTTTCCATGTGCAATTTCAAGCCCAAAAACTACATACACAGAGGACACACTTTACATTTTCATGTTACATCATCATATGACAGGAAATCCTTGTATTAATAGCCAGGTAAAGGCTTTTGATTGCACCAGATGGTTGATATTCATTTTTTCTTTTTTTTTTAGTGCCTGACACGACTTCCTGTGGAGCGCCAGACAACCAGACTAACACACATCCCTATGCTCATTTCACTTGCAAATGTACTGTGAATCCTGACACTTCTTACTAGAGGAAATTTACACAAAACCTTCACTACATTTCAGTGGCACTCGCTGTTTGTAACATTTAAAATACTGATTATTGTAGAAAGTTGAGCAAAAACTAAACTCTATTTAATCAGGTCCCCATGACATAAACCTGCAATATCAATAAGCAGGATTTAAAGTTAAGATATGGGTTAAGATAGGGTTTAGGTTAAGGTTAGGTAGGTTAAGGTTAGGTAAGACAATGGTTATGGTCTGTATCAGTCTCCAGGAAATGAATGTAATGTCTCCAAAAGCATGGAACCCCAACAAATGAGTGAGCTGGTGTCTCCCTCCAGTGGAAATAATAAATATTGTTGTTAATCAGCACACTTGCAAACAAAATATATTTCCAACTCTCCAGTTTAATTTTGGCAACATATTTCAGCTTTAATTGTAGTGTTGTTAGTTTTTTTTTTTTTTTTTTTTTTATTTAAAAGTTTAGGCCAAAAACGTGTCCAATAATATATTAGTAACTGACCCATTCACGGTGTGGACAGTTGTGCTGCTCCCAAATGTAATGTCACACTTTTCATACACTTATGGGAGGTTTAAACTTTATTTTATGTAAAACAATGCTGCCATCTTGTGGTTTGAAAAGGAACTGCAATCATAATTGTAGTTCTGTCTTCACTGGAAAATATTAAGTACATTTGCTCAGACTAAATGTCTAAAAAGCATTTATAAATGACATCTAGAAGATTAGAGAAAAGCAAGGGACACACACATCTGCCTGAAGGCTAAATAAATAGAACCAGGTTTTCTCTTACATGATTTTATTGGTATAGTTTGACTTTTCAGATAAAAGCAGATAGAGTAGAGCATAATAATCAGAAAGAGTGTAAGTCTTTGGGGCTTGTGTCCAAAGTCTCACATGAGAACTGTCTGAGGTGAGTCATTCATATCCAGGGGAACCCCTCGTCACAATGCTACATACTGTCCATGTCATGGAGTGTTACAGTAAGTCAACAGTAACAACATGACACAAGTGAGTCTGAGGTAAGCTAGAGTTGGCTAGTGTTGTACTGAGCATTAGAACATCTACGTAATCATAATGTAAATGTACATCTCTGGTCGGACTGTGTCCTGCTGCTGCACAGTTGAGTCTGGAGCTCGTCTCTACCTTGGCATAGCTTTGGCATTAAGAGGTAACATGGCTCCACCCACAGGGGGCGCTCCACAATGAAAGCATGTGTGTTCATTACATGAACTCTGAGGGAGTAGATCCCATGGCCTTGGGCCAAATAATCAATACAGGGGAATACATAACAATAAAAACGATATCATAATTCAAGTTTGACCAATTACTTATTATTCCGATTTAATTTAAAGAGAGGCCCACAGAGGACAGTCTCTGGATTCTGTACAGTGCAAATCGGGCGCTGAACCATGATGGTGAATTCACTCTGAAGTGCTTTGAAGCTTTGCAGTCAATCATTAGAGCTTTAAGCTTTAGCTTATTTTGATCACATAATAACATTACTCAACATTAAGGTGCATCTAGTCTGAAGCACCTGATTCTCTGTCACATTTGTTTCAAACACTAAAGTAAGAAATATCTGAGTTCACTAGTCGAGCGCTTTTGGCTGTGCCTGAAATAAAAATGAAAGCTATTCACAAGCAGACAAATATTGCATTCAGTCATAAATGATCAAATATTCTGAGGCTTGATCTGCTGATACAAAGAGGTATAAATAAGGTACTGTGAATATCCTAGTTTGGTAAAACAAAAACTTAAAAGTACATAGATAGAAGCACACTGAATTGTACTGCTCTGATCCACTGTTTCCTGAGATTCCAGCAGACCCTCAGGAGGACTTTGATCACTGTTAGAACCAATCGACTGATGAGTAACACCAGTCACACTTTCTGCCGCTCATCATTTGTCACCCAGAGCACCTGACCTGCAGGCTCAGCCAACAGTGGCTGTGGAAAACTCAGGAAGCTTTTAAAAAGGAAAGTTAGCTTAAAATGGGCGAGGTATCTTTACATAATCGTCCCACTAAGATTTTAGGCTGATTAATACCATCTTGAACTGCATTATATACCAATATAGATATACATGTATACTGTATATTGCCGTAAATATAAGCAGGATTACTGTTGATAAATACGGGGGCCTCCTCCCCAGCAGAGGCACCTCAGCAAGCTTCAGCACCCGTCTCCCTTTGATTACAGGGTGTCATTGCACCCAAAAGGCTCTTTGTGGCTGGACACATCTAGTTTTCTTGTTACATTTGCTTAAACATGATTGTGCCGATCCACCAGCTTTTTGTCACTCTTCATCCACAGTCTCCCTTTTGGAGTGGTCCTCCTTCTGTTCCTGCACCTGAGGGCTTGGCAGAGAGAGGCTCCTCTGGCCAGCGTTCAACACAGAGTCCTGGTGGTCCCCCATCCTCTGGACAGCGCCGTCCTCCTGTGGGATACAAATACTCAGTACTGTCAAACGGAGCAGCCAGAGATGCTCTAATTTAAGTATTAAGATTATGCGAATGTGGTTTGGTCGTCGAATTCCTGCTTTCATTCAATCTTAAAAATAGCAATACATATTATACCTTATACGATTAGGTTTTCTATCAAATCAACTTTTGAGTTTGACTATTTATTTCTGTGTAAAAAAAAAAAAAAAAACATACAAAAAACTGTGATTTATATATATAGGTTTGTTATATTTTAACTTCTCATCATCATACTGCAACATCTATAAGGGTTTAACGTAGAGTTCACTTGGCCAGCATTGAGCTTTTCCTCTTTCTATAGCTGATGGGTGCTGATAGTTCCGGGCTATAGACTGCAGGCTTTGATGTGTCAGATGTTTTCGTCTTCCTGCCTGGCTGCTGTGAACAGTTAACAGCTGGTCTGACTTTGACTTTGTGCAGCTGCCTCGCCGACTCCCTGTAATTTATCCATTTGTTCTGCAGCAACTCTGACACTCCTCTGATCACCTGCTTGATCCAACATAACGTTGCTTACGACACAAACAGATGCTTCAGCAAGTATTAACTGACCCTCTCACACAATCCACATGTTATTTGGCTTGGATTAATAATTGAAAAATGTATCGTAAAATGCAGACTATTGAGCGCTCCTGAGTATAAGCCGCACCAGCCATATTTACAAAGAAAAACAACTTTGTACATATATAAGCCGCGCCTGACAATAAGCCGCAGGTGTTCACGCTGTAACATGAGACATTTACATTGCCGGGCCGGGTCGGTTCGGGACCAGGGGGAAGAGAGCACATGTTTTGTAACATGCTCTCCACGGCGAAAGAGTGCGGTGTGCAGCCAGTGTTGTGTGGTTTTCCTCCTCATTCTCTAATAAAGTGGTCAAAATATGTTACGTGAGAAAAGACGCCTTAATCAAAGTGCGCGGCTGATAGACGGAATAAGGAGAGAGAAGGAGAGAGCAGCGGAGGAGAGAGAGAGCCATGGATGCCTTCCCAAAAAGCTGAAGAAAGGAGCGAGGGAGAGAGATCATGTGGGCCAGCGTCAGCGGACGGAACAGGCACGTTTGGTACAGGAGACGTCCCGTTGGTGCAGGTAGAACACTAAACACTTGAAGCCCTGTCAGGCGCACTTATTCTGCCAATAAACTTCTGCATAGAACTCACTTCACGTAACTCCACACGTGCGCTGGCCCGGTCGGGTCGAATCATGCAGCAAATGACTATGAGTCGGGTGTGGACAGTACCCACGCGGACTCGGGTCAGGTTCGGGTCGAATCGTGCCGGGTCGGGTTCGGACAGTACGTGCGTGGGCTCGGGCCCGTTCTAAAAAAATACATAAATTAGTCGTATCGCTGTATAAG